>JARHVA010004084.1:52500-1477500 GCA_037957365.1 Torreya grandis | reverse complement strand
TTTTATGATCCCTCTATTGATTTTTTATGTATAAAAATTATAATATTTATGCATGAGTTACAAGGTCCATAGTTGACCTATGGTATTAAAATGATTACAATTATGTTTTTTTCCCAAAGGGAAGCTCCTAACATGAATTCAATGGTTAACATAACAATTATTTAAGTTTATATATATTTATTAGAACTATAAGGTGATTTATCATAACAATGTGCATTAAAATGTATTTAATTTTTCTCATGCTTGACTTCCAATGCAACACTATAACCACATTCCACAAATGAGGAATACAATTTATCAAACATCATGTATCATCATGCTTCACCCATATACGAACCAAAATATAAATAAAGGTTCCCATGAGGCATGATACTAGTATTATACTCAACACATATAAGTCTTGACCAAGTGGAGACCATCAATTAGAGATAAAAAGAGGTATGTTACATACTCACCTCCCCAAATGAGGCATCATCCCTATGCCTTATGAATTAGATACATGTCATATCTCCCATTTAATGAGGTAAATATGTGACCTATATAAATTTAGTCCACTATTAACTAGACAGATTATTTTGATCCATCAAACAAGTTACACTTTGTAGTAATAAGAGGAAAAAGAGTAAGAAGTCTAAACATAAAAATAAATAAGGATTATACCTCCATGTTAAAATTTACCCCTCAATTATTAATATATATTTAAAAACTTAATATTAGGGGGGAAATATTAGTAATATGTTTTAAAATATCTTAACTCAACATAGAGGGTTAACTTATACCAACAAACCAAACTTAAAAAATTAATTTCAAAATTTATTACAAGATCTATGCATATTTTTCTAATTTATTTACAAATCATATCTAAATTATAGATTTAAAAAGATTTGTAAACCAAAATAAACTAATAGCTTCTATATGTATCTGAGTATTCAATAATATGGGTAAGGTGGATATACAAATTTTGCATCATATTTTAGGTGGATACTAAAAGTAAATAATGCATTATGTAATATTTGTCACATAAAATAATTATTTTTCCACTCCAATCTTCATGGATTTTGAAGGTTCCTATTAGTATCCTACTACATTCAGGCCTAGGGAGTTATTATTACCCTATTACAAGTTAAACAATAGATACATTAAAATATGCCTACAAGCAATGAAGAACATAATATCATAGTAAAGTTAAATTTTTGTTACACAAATGCATTTTTTATTACAATAAACTTAATGATAGTCAATTATATGACCAAAAGAGTATATATAGCATTTAAAATCATCATATTTAACCTTTAAGGTTTTTCTCTCTATAATAGATTATAGACACCTAAGTGTAGTGATTTAAAGGAACATGAGCTAATAACTTATGCTTATAGAATATCCAACCCAGTATCAATAGGGGAAATTATTAGTGTGAGAGACTAATTTACCTAAGGATTTTTATAGAATCTAAGAAAACATGCATATAAGCACAAATTAGTGTTTATTTCATAATGTTTCTCAAAATTCTAAGGTTTTCTAACTTGTTGCTTTGATTTATCATTGAATTAAAATTTCTTAAAAATATTACTTATTAAAATTAACAAATAAGGTGATTACCCATTAGTTTCATACCTTTTCATAATGGTCTTACATACTTCTCCAAGTAGGTCTATAAATTGTTATAGGTTGTTTAAAACCTTAATAATAGCTCATATCCATTTTTACCTTGTTCATTAATACATGAAATTTAATTATTATATAGGATTATTCCTTTGATTATCATTATGGTGTTTAAACTGATGAGTTTCCAATACCTAGCTATTTGTCTTACTTTCTTAGACACTATGGATTACATCTTAATGGTTTTTAGTAGTTATTTACAACCTCAAATCTCACATATTTCATTCTACCATATTCATTATTAACAAAACCAATTTATTTATTATCTTAACCTTATAGTATTTTCACCAATGATTCCTCATCCTTGATTAATAGAATTACCACATCTTCCAAATTAGAGCTTATATTCAATCCCACTAGAATAATATATTTACAAAATTAAGATTCCTTCTAGTCAAAATGGAAATTACACATAAAATAGTTATATCTCTTTATAATTATAGACAAAATAAGTTCATAACGAAAACTTCTACCAAAATTACCTATCTCATATACCAACTAGAATGAGGGACTTTAGTTTTGTGACTAGAATTATCATCAACAACCTGAGTATCCAAGAAAAAATCTTCCATTACCCTCTTTGGTTATAGAAAAGATATCTTACTTACAATAATATCTTGAAAAATACATCTAATATCAAATTATGTCAAGAACTTAACTAATTTTATAGCATTATTATAATATTATTAACTAATCCTACTACATATTAAATAAAACCATATCAAATATTCATTTATGGATGCTAAAACATTACAATTAACCTCCATTTTTCATGGTCAATTACTTTTATTTTTTAACCAATCATTAGTGTAGTGTCTCATGCCAAGCCTCTAGTCACATGAGATTCTAGCTAAGGGAATTTACATGCAACCATTTTTTTTTACATACACTATAAATCTTGATTGGGGTTTCCTCATTTGTGTTGTCTATTTAAGGACACAAAAAATAATTTATGGCACCAAAATTGGTTAATTTCAATTTTAAATTTATCCTTGTTATAAGGACTCGTCCCTCTTTTACATGATCACAACCTACGCTTCTTATTAACTGATCACAAACTATGTTATTTTTCATGATAAAACTTGTGTTGTATTAGTTCATAAAGTACTTACAACACCTGCATGTTCTAACCTAGCCATACATAACATAAAATAAAATCAGTCCAAATCATCTTAAGATGGAGTTACTTGCATTTTATACCCTATAATTACATGTTTTTAGAAAAATAACAAGATTCATAACCATTGAAACAATTTTAAATAACTTAAATATATCGAAATGAAAAAATTAAAGTAGGCAACAAGTATTGGAAAACATACTATTGAAAAACATATAATATGAAAAAAAACCTCATCATCATGTAAACCATTCCATTATTATTCCATGTAAATTACTCTTAGTTTAATGAGAAAAATGATAACAAAGAACATGCCTTCAATATACCAATTCCAAACATCATATAATCTATGTCCCTATCAAGTGCTAAGACAACTAAGATACAATCAACACCACTATTCTTTTATGAGTGGAAATATCTCACTTTCATTCTAAAATAATATTAGAATGTTAATATAGAAATTAGATATAATATGAACTTGATTTTATATAATAATAAATGCAAAGATCCTTAACACTATATTTCCTTATCCTTGGTGTTTATAAAGACAAATTCATTCAAAAGTGAGTCAAAACATCAGCATCCATTAAACCAACATAAGGTAATTTCAACCATTTATACCTCATGGAGAAATTAATCACTTATTCTTTTAGCACATGTGGATACTTGAGTCTCATTGATTATCCCACACATTTAATAGTACACACCTAAACTTGGCCCTCTAGGATTTTTTTCATTTATTTGAACATATAAGAGATAACATTCCTAAATACCCCATGTTGAATTTCTAATACAAGTCAATAATTTATATTTATCATATTCTCTCAAAACTAGTGAAAAAAATCTTGTTGGATACCCTTCATTGAGTTTTCCAAACAATCTAACAATAATAATGTGATGATTTCCCTAATTCAACCATTTATCCAAGGAATATAAATGACTCATCCAAAGTTATCATGGTCAAAAAAAATACCTCATAAAATAAGCTATATTATTTTAGTTCTAAACCATATTCTTGGCTCCCAACACATATAGACCCAAATATAAATTACAATCATATTATTCCCTTAATAAAAATTTTAAAGGTCATATAATCATTAAAGACACAAATAATAATTAATTTTAATCCATTAATCAAGATAGATTAATTTTTTCTCCCAAATATCCATAGCATTGAAAACTAGGCTCTAATGCCATAATAATATACCCAAAATCCCAACTATTTTTTTAGTCTAGTTTAGGGATTAGATTTGACCATTGTCTTTATAAAATTTAGAGATAAATTTTACATGGGTTTAACTTTATAATATTATTATTTTAACACATATCACCCATGAATTATATTTTAAATGTATTTAATTCATCAAATGCTTCAATTTTAGTCCTCCATAAGATAAATCATCCTTGGAAATTTTTCATAACATACTAATCCCGAATCTCGATCACTAAAAATAAATTAATGCACTCATATTAAACTAAGGTAAATTTCACTTTTACTTATAATAAGTTGATCAAAGAGGATATAGCTCACTAAATGTTATTTTAGTTCATGACTAGTGACTATACAAATTTTCATTCACATTAACAGCTTTGGCAATTGTTCTTAAACCCACATGTCAACTCACAATATTTATCCCTTACTCAATGTTATTGCATATTTCCCATAGTGTCAACATAATAGTACATAATTTATTAGTAATGGCATTTGATGATGTCACTTCTCTCATTAGTTATGAAAAATTATCTAAAATTATTTATATCCATATATATAAATACTATGATATCCACATATATCTAAAATTAATTATAAGAATTATTTAGGTACAAATAAGGTACCAAAAATTTATGTAAAAATCAATAACACACTAATCTTGAAGCTCGATCACTAAAAATCAATTAATGCACTCATATTAAACAAAGGTAAATTTCACTTTTACTTATAATAAGTTGATCAAAGAGGATATACCTCACTAAATATTATTTTAGTTCATGACTATTGACTATAAAACTTTTCATTCACATCAATAGTTTTGGAAATAGTTTTTAAACCCACATGTCAACTCACAATATTTATCCCTTACTCAATGTTATTGCATATTTCCCATAGTGTCAACATTGTAGTACATAATCTATTAGTAATCATATTTGATGATGTCACTGCTCTCATTAGTTATGAATTATTTTATACCAACCTTTCTAATGGTTCAATTTCCACTTGATCTCCATCATAAATATGTGTGTGTGTGTGTGTGTGTGTGTGTGTGTGTGTGTGTAAATTTATATTATTTTTATGATAAGATAGATAAGAATGAAGTTAAGGAGTACCTAGACACCATACGTCTAATTTCTCATTTATTGTATAAAACTTATGATAATGCAAATAATATCTCTACATTAGTAGTCAATTGTCTTTCCTACTTTCCTTGTTTATTTATGGTATGCATTTCTAAACCTCCACCATTAATATATCACTTCCTTACATAAAAACCCTTAAACTTGTTTAGATAAGTTATCCACCAAGTCTCTTCCTAATCCCCAAATTAGTGGTATTAGAGCTAACACATTTCATGCCATTTTTGAGTAGTATTATGGTTTTTTAAACTTCATCTCTATTTTTATGCCCATTCATATGTGATTTTAATACAAGAATTTAGACCTCATGGGGATATCATAGTGGTGTGTGAGTTGGGTGCTATAAGTGGGACGTTTTGTAGTCCATTCCCTAGGCTAAACACCTCTATAGTGTCATTCCCACACTAGGCTCTAGTAAGTCATCTATGAGGGTACTCGATGTGGTAGACTAGCCATCTTAGTTTTCAATACAATGGGGTTTGGTGTGTATATTGAAACCTATGTTCAATGAGATGAGGCAAGTCCATAGTCCATGGCTAGGACTACTCTTCATAGCCAGTTCTAGATCTAGTTAAATAAAATTTGTTACCCAACATTTTATCTCATGAGATATGGGTGACTTGGTAAAGTGGCTTGGTTTTTTTTAAGTTCCACCTAAGTTTAAATCTATTTGGGCATGTGAGGTTGGTTTTATCTCTTGGTGGTATTCTTAAAACATGATGGCTATAAATTTTGTATTCAAGGTAGTGGTTAATAATTTGGGGATCTTGGCCCCTATTATGTCATAGACCTATTCATAGTTCTAGTCAAAAGTGATTACATATCAAAAATATAATAAGTTAGGGTTAAATATTAATGATCCTTTATCATACCATACATCACATCCTCATATACCTTCAATGATGCCAAATTCAAAAAAAAAAAGAAAATGATAAAGGATGCATTACAAAGGCAATGCAAATAATTAGAATAACATCATCCACTTGAATGGGAAATTATTATTGATCATTTTTATATACTTCATAAGAAAAAAACACATTTTAAAACCTATCATTCACATCAACCATTTGGTGATCACACTCCATGGAAGGTAAAAGTCAATTTAGACATCTTTATCTTTAGAGGAAAAAATTGTTTTTGGTGCCCTAGATAACTAGATTAGCCTAATATGTTCATATTATGTGTTAATAAATTATCTAACCAAGAAAATATTATGTTCACTCTTCTAAAAATTTACTTATTAGTAAATAAATGGTTGTAAAACTACTCAACTTCACATGAAATCCATAAAGATGAATTTAACTTATCCACACCTATAGATACATGAAATTTATTTGTTTAATCACTCAAATAAACCTATTATCTAGTGAGTATATATGATGACTAGTACCTCCCTACCCCCGTTCCCTCTTGGGGGTCTCCCCTTCCCTCCCTCCCACTTCCCCCTTTGATTGACAAAGAGGTGGGTAAATGTTTTAAACCCTTTTCTCCCTCCTAGGATCCCCCCAAGATGAAGGGATTGCTTCTTGTCCTAAATCTAAAAGAGGCAATAAAAAAATCCAATCTTGATGTTACCCTTAAATTTATTGGTATATCCCCTATAATTTTAACTAGGAATCTATAAACTACAAAAGAGATTACTAATGGCTCTCATCAAACTCTTAAGGTTAAATGGGATAAGAAATGAAAGTACTATCATGGAATGTCAGGGGATTAAAAAATCACAATAAATAAAGGACTCTATGCAATACTATAAAAAGGGTCAATCCTTTTATTTTTGCTTATTCAGAAAACCAAAATGTCTAACTCTACTCTCAAAATTAGTGTGGCATAGTTTAGGAAAAATACCCATTTCCTTCCTTTAGAATACATAGGGGATTAGAGAGGATTGGCTATCTTTTGGAACCTTGATGCTTTGAAAGAATGCTTGATTTGTAAATCCTTTAACAAAATCTTGGTTCTATTTATTGACTTATCAAGTAAGGACAAATGGATTCTAAACAATATTTATGCTTTTAACTCCAAAATTGCCAAGAATCTTCTTTATAAGGAATGAGAAAACTTTTGTAAAAACTATACTAACTAGAACTAGATGATGGTGGGTGATTTCAACACTCCCCTCGCCTCAAGTGATAAAAATGGTAGTTTCATCAACCTTATGGATAACATGCTAGATTTTAATGACTTCATTATAAGTGTGGGTTTAGTAGATGTGGACCTTAATGGAATCCCGTTTACATGGTATAATATAAGGTTAGGACAAAAATTGATTCAAGTTTACCTTGAAAAATTCTTGATATCTTTAAATTGGGATAATCTTTTTTCCAGTAGACTTTCTTCTTTGCCTGGAATCGCGTCTGACCACAACCCCTTGAATTTTGGAGTGAAAAAATATCTAAGCCCAATGCTATCCTTTCAAATTTGAAAGCATGTGGACCCATCACCCCAATTTCATATATTCCTTGAAATAATGATGGGAAAAAAACTTTTTGGGATCAACCATGTTTGTTCTCACAAAAAAGCTCAACTTCCTAAAAAGCAAGTTGAAAATCTAGAATAAGGAAGTCTTTAGAGATATTTTTCTATAAAAAAAGGCCCTTGAAATGGATCTTTAATTATTAAATATATTAGTACCTCTAAGGACTATAATGATCATGCTTTTTGTAAGGAAAAAGACCTCCTATGTCATTTTCACAATTTGGAAACAAAAAAAGAGGCATACTAGAAGCAAAAATCTAGATGTTTATGGCTAAAGGAGGGAGACAAAAATACAAAAAAATTCCATCATTCATCTTCTAGACATAAGAATATCAATATAATCTCCTAGCTTCAAATTGAATCTGTAGCCATCATCAAGGATGAGGATGACATATACTAACATAGTATTAATTTTTTAATGAACCTAATTTTGGAGGATGATGAACCTAATAATCTACTAGTCTCTTCTACACTATCCAACTTTGACAAAGTCTTCTCAATTGTTGATAATACCTCCCTCATCCAAACCCCTTTAGATAAGGAAATCAAAAGTGTTGTCTTCCTCATGGATGGCCTAAAGGTACCTAGACCAGATGGGTTTCCCCCTTTCTTTTTCCAAAAATACTGGGACATTATTCACCTAAAAGTTGAAGAAACAACCAAAGAATTCTTCCTCTTTAAATCCATTCTTAAATAAATCAATAATACCTTCTTGGTCCTAATCCTAAAAAAAAAAGGCACCACCAATATTTAATATTTTTGGCTAATTAGTTAATGCAACACCACATAAAAATTTGTTCCTCCATCCTAGTCAAACACGTGCAATCCCTACTTGACTCAGTTATTAGAGATCAATAGGGAGATTTTATAGTTGGTAGGAAAAATTTTGATGGCATTGTCATGACTCATGAAGCTATGTACTCCATCAATAAATCTTTAAGATAGGGCATTCTACTCAAACTAGACATGTTAAAGGATTATGATTATGTTTCATGGTGATTTTTGATGCAGATTCTAGAAAAGCTTGCACTAAATCATGATAACCAAAAAATCATATAGAAATGTATTACCACCCCTAAGTTCTCCACTATTATAAGTGGGGTTCCTAAAGGATTCTTTCCTAACTCAAGAGGTTTAAGATAAGAAATCCCCCTCTCTATATACCTCTTCATCATATTAGCTGAAAATTTAGGGATAAATTTGAGACAAGCCTATAACCAAGGTCTAATAAAGGGTATTTTGGTGGCCTAGAATACTGATCCTATCACCCATCAACAATTCACTGAAAACACTATCATCCTAGGATATTTTTATATTTAGGAAGCCAAATGCCTCAAATATATCCTTAACGACTATGAAAAAGTGTCCAACTAATGCAAACTTTGAAAATAGTTTCCTCTTCTTTATCAATAAACCACCACCTCAATAGAGAAGAATTTCCTAAATTCTTAATTGCCAAGTGGCCAAATTGTTGGCTAATCACCTAGGCATCCATATCTTTTCTATAAAAATGGAATCCTAACTTTATAACCCCCTTATTGATCCATTCAAATAAAATTGGCAAGATGGAAAGGTCACCTTCTCACCCAGGTGGGAAAATACTAGCTCCTCAAGGCTTTTATTTAGAGTATTCTTGTTTACCTAATGTCAATCTTTAAATTTCCATCCAACATTGCCTCTAAAATTGAACAAATCTAAAAAAAATCTTGTGGAGAGGCACTAAATAAAAATTTAGATTCAATCTAGTGGCTTGGGAAAATGTCTATCTCCCTAAAGCAAATAGAGGCCTCGACTTGAGAAGCATAAATTTTATGAATAGAGCTTTATTGGAAAAAATGGGATGGTTCCTAATGAAAGAGAATGGTGAATGGAAAAGAATCCTATAGGCTAAATATCTATAAGGAGCAAAGGAGCACAAATTCTTATGGGAATAAGGCCCAATAGATGGATCTACCTTCTAAAAATCCATAACCAACTGGAAAGATATCCTAAAGAAGGGAATCCTTTAGAAAAATGGTAATGGAGAGAAAATTTATTTTTTGGAAGATACCTAGTTATCTCCCACCCCCCTCTTAGCCTAAGAGACATGGGCCCGGTGATATGGACAACTCAAGCAAAGATGGTGCTCAAAGTTAAAGGATTACTAGGAAATTAAGGAAGGAACAAAGTTTTCAAAGGTCATCCCCAGTGAAGATCTTACCTTAAAAGAATCCCAAGCCATTTAGAACCTTAATTAGGATTTAAACCAGACACACATTCCCTCTATACAAAAGGAATATAATTTTGTCTAAGGAAGTTTAAGATAATGGATTATACTTAATGTCTTCAAGCCTTACCATTAAACTCAATTTAGAAAGCAATTGGGACCACTAGAAAATTTTTTGAGTTAAGCACCTAACCCCCAAGGTCAATTTCTTCTTTTAGATTATGGTGTGGAATAGAATCATGACTATGGAAAACATAGAAAAAAGAGGACTAATTGTCCCCAATAGATGTTTGATCTATCATAGTGTAGAAGAATCTAGTTAGTATTTTTTTTAGAATGTCCCTTCAATCTAACTTTTTTTAATTGGCTTCTTAATCACCTCAACATGTCATGGGTCAAACCTAACAGCATCATGGATCTCATTCTATAATGGAACCCCCTATAGACCATTCCTTCCTTGACCTTCCTTTTACACCTTGCCCTTCCTCACTAGTTCTATTGCATCTAAAAAATTTCCAATGATATCATATTCCTCAACAAAAGGCACTAGTTGAATAACATCTTCCCCCATCTCTACCAGTCCATATCTAAAAACTGGAAGGCCTTTCCTCTTAAATATAAAGAACCTACTTCCCCTTGACCTTTCTTATTATCAAAAATTGGGATCTTCAATAGGTTCTTTGTCCTTCCACCAAAGATTTAATCTATAAGAAAAATAAATAGAAGGCTCTTCTTGAGGGGTGGGTGAAACTAAACTTTGATGGGGCCTCAAAGGGCGACTCAAGTCCTCCAAGGGGAGGAGGCATCATAATAAATTATAACATGGAGATGTTGGTTGCTTATGCAAGTCCCATGGGTAACCAAATAAACCATCTTATCAAGGCCAAGGTATCCCTTTGGGGTATTAAACTAACATCAAGCATTAACCAGAATAGGATCATTATAAAGGGTGATATTTTTAACACCCTCAATGCCTTAGAAGGAAAAACTATACCATCACACACCATCAAGGAGCTTATTAATGATGTCAAGCACAGTTTAAAAAACATACCTCACTTATAACTAATTCACACTTATAGAGAAGGAAATGGAGTGGCCAACCTCCTCACTAGCATTGGAGTTGATCTCCACCATTTAACCAACTATCATGATGCAAGTAGTATCCCACTAAAGGTGTATAATGTCATCCATGCTAAATGTACTAATATAACTTAATATAAGCATCCCCTCTCTTGTGCATCCCCTCAACTCGATGGGACAAATCTTGATTTCATAGATTTGTATTTCAAAGACAGGGGGATTAATTATTTTTACATGACTTTAGTAAGCATTCCCTCCCATTTGAGGCCTAGTTGTTTTACCTACATCTAGAACTTTCCACTCTCCCATTCCATCTCTACACTTCCTACAACCATGGGTGGTGACATAGACCACTTAGAACCCACATCATGTAAATAGGTCTATGATCAAAATAAGGTTTAGAATAAACTCAATAAGGGAGGCCTTATGGAGTTTATGGAATGCATTACTGAACACAATACCATGGTTGTCCAAGCCTTCATTACAACATAGACTAAATGGAATATCACCATGCAAGGCATCATTATAAATGTCTTAAAATAATTCATCAGTGATGCCATGGACATGTCTTGAATAAGAAAAAAGGAATTTAAAGACTAGTCTAAGAAGTAAGAATCCTTGCAGCAATTCTTTAGAATAATGGCTTCGTGCAAATAGACAAGAAAGGATTCCCTCAAGATAACCTCTTGAGATACTAGCTAGATATCTACCTTCAGATAATTATGTACATGACTCTAGAAGGTAAGTATACTTTAATTTTTTCACACCGTTTCCTACTCCAAAATCACTTCATTGGGTTTAAAATAAATCTTTTATATTTCCCACTCAAGTCCCTAGAAATTATTGTTCTACTCTACCAAGTTAATTATTCAAATTCCATCCTCCATCAAGGTCTAATCCTCTTACTTATTAAACACAATTAGACCCTCTTAGGTCAAAAGTTTCCCCTTGGGGGATCCTCTTTTGAGGATGAATCACTAGTGGAGGATCCTACAGAGGGATCCCACCCACCCCTTGAATGCTCCCCCCAAAATAGTTTATCCCAGTCCCCCCTAATGGCCTACCTCTCAAACTATTATGTATCCCCAAGCCTAAAACTATTAAAATTGGGACTCCTATGACCTCAAATTGGAAAGGTAAGGCCATAGTGATGGATAAAATAGAAAATAATAAATAATTATTGGAAATTTTAATTTGAGGGTTTAATAGGTAAGGTTTGTCCTGGTGAAGCTGATCCAAGACTGGAATGAACTTCATTAGGTGGTTAAGGCTATTTTCTAGACTTTGGTCCACTCTACCTAGCCCCCCAGTCCGCTATTATAAAATCTCCCCATGTCTTAAAATCCCCCTAGGATCCTTAAAGGCCCCCCTTAAATAGACTACTTTGTAGGTTAAAGGTAGGAAGCAAACCAGGATGATCGTCCTAGGGGATGTGGATGAAGTCCTCAAGAACTATACCCATGCCAAGGTTTTAAAAGACAAACCCTCATCCCAATGAATGACAATACCACTATTGAAGACACGCAAGAGGGACATTCCTCTTAGATTAGTTTTAGTTTTTTGTTTCTTGCTTTTGTTCTAAGTATTGGTCTTTCTATTTTTGTTCTCTTAGCCCTAGTTGGCTTGTTAAAACTATTGTAATGCACTCTGGTGGTTCTAGGTCCCTATAAAACTTGGATTTTACCTTATCAAATAAAAAATGATGACTAATACATCAAGTTATTTTAGTAGTTCCAAGGTAAGGATTAACTGATTAGGGAATACACAAACACTTTTCATACTTTCATACTCAAGATTTAGATCAAAACCTTGTTTTGAAGTATAAGTTTAGCTTGAGACCCCATATCCAATTATACATGGATTTACTATAGAACTATTTAATAGAGAAGCCTAAAAATTTTCTTAAAAAAATGAAATAAATGATGAGGACAAGAATAATGCATAAGCCTCCAAGTCCCAATCCAAACAATATCTGAAGCCCTCTAATAAAAATTCCAAACCAATAAATGGCCCTAAGCATTCTTTATATAAGAAGCAACAACCATAAAATTACCTAAACAAATAATACAAGTTTAGAAAGTGGTTTTCTATTCACAAATTCATTTTTCATTCTAAAAAGGAGTGCCATACTATAATAATATACTTTTAAAACTTGTAGTAGTGGTTACACACATTATGGTAATAGACAAGGGTAATATGATCATGAAATTTCAACCTAGAGTCCTGGTGGGTATCAAAAACATCTCTACTTTCCTTATAGGAATTAGAGAAACTATAAAGTGTGTTTCATTTCCAAATGTGGATCAATGCTCAACCAGTATACTTATTTATTAACAATTTAATTTATAATAACTTTATTTCTCTTGATTAATCTCAATAATTGAACTTCCCATTAATGCCTCACCCATAACCATACCATTTGATGGTCCAGTGCAAGATTTGAGAAGCATGTCACTCAAAAATATCATTTTGAGTACAAAATTAAGTCATTCCAAGATACATCCATTTATGATTTTATTCCTTTAGAGGTTTTTAATGTTTTAATTATGTAACCATATATTTAGCATTGACATATAGTCTATGAGTAAAATCCTAGAAATGTTTTCATAGATATTAGTGATAATAATGTCACATACCATAGGTATTTCTTAGGTTATCACTTATTAATACTAAATAGTGTAAGAATCTTGTCACTTAAAATAAAAACATTATTTTTTATGATGATATTTGAATGTAATAACATACTTATGTCACCAATTCATATATATACCTAAGGGTTAGACTATAAGTTGGAAGAATACAAGGATACATTTCAACCACTAAAGGAAGTTCCTACATGTTGTGTGGTGAATCACACTATTAATTTCATTCATGTATTACATTTACCTAATACCTTTTTGTGTCAAAAAACATTACTAGATAATAAGGAGATCAAGTAATAGATCCATGAACTTTTGGATAAAAGACATAGAAGACCCAAATCATCACCTTGATGAAACCCAATTATGTTTTCACCAAAGAATAATGACACATGGATGTTTTTCATTTATTAAAAATATCTCAAAAATATCATAGTGAACATTTATCCTCTTTTAAGGATTGAGAATTTATTAGACCAACCTCATGGTGAAATGTTTTTCATCAAAATTAGTTTTAAGTCTAAGTATCATCATATTCCTATTAAAATTGCATATATATAGCCTTCAATTCAAAATAATGATCATTTGAATGTTTATTCATCCACTTTAGTTTAACCAATGCTCCCAAAAAAATATGCAGATGATGAATGGCATTATTAGGTAATTCACTACTTCGTTTGTTACAGTTTAACTTGATAACATCTTAATGTTCAAAAAAAATATGGGATGAACATTTTTTCCATATAAAATAAGTTATTGACACTTTGCATAAACATAATGTATACATAAACATGTAAGATTTTACATTTTACATTTAGGAGATATAATATATATGATACATAGTAGATGCACAAGGAGTGTGTGTAGACCTGACCAAGATTCAAGTCATCAACGAGTGGCCACAACCAAATAATCTCATAAATATCTACGTATTTATATTATTAAATTTATACAAGAGATTGTACTTTGTTTTCCTTACATAACTTCAACTTTGAACCATGTTACCAAATGTGGCACTAAATAAAAACTCATATAGTTAGCCACATAATAGAAATCATTCAAGTAACTAAAATTTAGACTTTATTCCACCCCATTACTTATGTTACTAGATATTTAACAACCATTTTATATTGAAATTGATGCATTATATTATACACTTGTATTAATCCTCATTCAACATAATCATCTAGTTTCTTACGATATAAAAACTTGGTAAGATACTACTTATTAAGGTCAACATACCCCCATTTCTAAAAAATGGGGACCCTTGTTTTAAATTGTACAAATTTATACCTTAAAATTAAAAATTCACTTTATTAGAATACCACTAGCATGTTTTCACATTATTTTTATTTGAATATCATCCATACCTGGTTATCATTTGGGTTAATTGACATATTTTTAATTAGTAATTATTTTAACCCTTCTAATGTTGCTAATAATCATTACTTGTGTTTATATATTGTAGGTTCAATGTAATCTCATTTGGGAATGAACATGTTTAGGGTTTTATGTTTTAATGATAAATTGATATTTTACTAGCCTTTGGTTTGTCAAAAAATTATTGATTCTACATTCAAATCATGTTAAACCCCTAGTCTGAATGTTTTAACCTAGGTCCCTTTTTAATTAAGTTCAAATTTATGGAGGAACAATTTACGTAGGAATAATTTATGCATGTCATAGACTTAGTTTAATTTTTATCCTAAGACTTAGTAATGTTTATCAACACGACCAAACCTTAGTCTAAAAATTCATACGTGGTCCATTATGTCCCAAGGCCCCTTAGCCTTTTATCTTCACATGGTCTAACTAATGCATGGTCCTTTTTGTTATGTTCCAAGCTTATTGTAAAATCCTTATCCTAAAGTTTTAATTATATCTATTAATATAATAAAAACCCTAGGATAAAACTTTATGCCATGTCTTTTATCATTCATGAGGTCCCTTTTATTATGTTTTAGAACTTAGAATAAAATTTTATCCTAAGGTTTTACCATGTTTATCAAAATGAATAAAACTTTAGTCTAAAATATTTAACCTAAGTTCCCTATATTCCTCAAGTTTGACTTAGTTTTATTTTATTGACTGTAGGATCAGTAGTATGTATTTGCTCAAGTGATATTGATTTAACGGTATATGTTAATTAAAGAATTTAATAGAGCCCCCAAAAAAGTGAGAAGGTGACAAGTGTCACCATCATCGAAATCCTACTAAATATCTAATGGTATGTAACAAAAGATGATCTGATAAAGTGTGAGATCAACATTGAATATTCAAAAGAACTAAAATCTAGCACAAAGATGCCAAGTGTCAAGCCCATAATGAATGATTAAATCTCAAGAATGTCCCCAAAGATAGATGGTACGTGGTTGAGCATACTGTTGATGGCTAAATATGTATCATAGGTGCCTATAGTTTTTAGGAAACACTTCTCACTTTAGAATTCTTAAGAAATCAATGAATGAGTTACAGGTTATGATAATCCTATTATCTTTGATGGAATAAAGGTAGAACAAGTGATTGTTTCACAAAATTTATAGTTTTTGGTGGTTGGGAACCACCATGGTCAAATAGTAGATCTATATAAAATATGCATTATATTATGAAAAATATGGTGAATTATGATCAATAACTAATCTAAGAACTAGTCTAAGATGGATATTTATAATGGTAGACTAAACTAAAGTGATCTAGTTAAAAAAGAAGTAAAAGGAAGGGTAGGGTAGAAAGAGATATCGTTGATCTTCATTCCAAACATCATGACAAAGTTCAAATATCATCTAGGCATGTACTTAACTAATGTGTAACATGAAAAAAATTAAACCCAAATCCTATCACACATCAGCCAAACTCCTAAAGAAGGTGGAAATAATGCAAATAAGAACCAAGTTTAATTTAAATATTTATCCCTGCAAGTAAACAACATTAGCCTAAATGCAAGAAGAGTAAGAAAATGAAATGAACCAAAGGACTTTCAGTCAACCTAGAATTAGCATAAGTTAACAACTTTGCAATCAAATGTACACACCAAGAATTCATAAGAACCGTTCAAATCTAGAAATCGGAACAAACAAGTGAGAAATAAGTTATGATAACTATGAATACAAGTAAATATTGGATAATATTTTACATAATTCCTTATATTAATTTTTCAAAAAAATTTAAAAAGTAATTTATCTCTAAGAAATTCATCCTATTTTAAAATTGAAAATGCTCCTTTTATAAGATGCAATAAAGCATGTCAATCAGTCCTAACCAATTAAATTAGTACAAGTGGAGGGAAATCTATCCTTTTCATAAATGTTCTAAAAATACACTAAACTTTCCCTTTGGACCGATCTTATAGGTAGCATGTTTTAAAAATGACACATGCCTTTACAAACAAATTATTCCACTTCAAAATTTTATACAATGATGGTTATAAAAAGAACATTCTTATTTCATCTAACTTTAAGACCCACTAGCTGATGAAGTTTTAAGTTACTATTGTAGTGTATTCATTACTTTCTAATGCTACCCAATATAGGTATGGTCTTATCTTTAAGCTACTTGAGGATATATGAGAGGTCCCCCATCATTGTTGTAAATACATTTTAAATTAGTCACTAATGGACTCTAGCTTGACTTACCTTTACACAAGCAATACTTCAGCTCCCCTCAAATTAATCATAATGCTCACAGGGTTTGATTATGGTCCTTTCCCTAATAAGGCATTAATAGTTCTCTAATGATAGTCATGAGCTTAGACATTTTAATATTAGATCCCAACCCTTACATTACTAGGTCCATCAGGTCTCTAATTTACTCACATGGCTTTGACATGGCAATTCCATGGTGTCCCCATGTCATTCTATTTATCACTATTCAAAATATGATTATTGACATTGAATTTGGATTCAATAAATTGTCTTAAAATCAACATCTATGTGACCATCATTTGATTTCCATGGGAACATATTTGATGGTCATATGACCATTCATTTTAAACATGTGATTGAGGCTCTTTTTTATGTTAAAATTAATGTATGAAAGACCATCATTTAATGTCTATAATAAAATATTTGATAGTCATGTGACCATCAATTTTAAACACATTATAGGTACTATCTATTATGTTAAAATTGACATATGTAAAACCATCATTTTATGTCCACAAGAATGTCTTTGATGGTCACATGATGGTCAATTAAAAACATGCTATGGGGAATATTTTCCAAGCTTACCACTTGTCATTTTCTAGCTTGTTCTGCACTCTGTGTGTGTCACATGTCAACTATTCATTGCTCTATGATATTTATATTAGGCTTCAAGGTTGTGCTACTTGGTAGTCATGTGGAACCTTTGATAATTCAATGTGATCTCACTCTATTTTATTGAGTGGGTATGAATCAACATGGGTTGTTGATTTTCAAAAGGTGCTCAGTCTTTAATATGTACTAAACCCTAAGGTTGTGCCACTTGACAGTCCTATAGGCCTTCAAAACTCTATTGAAAAGTCTATCCTGATCTCACTCCATTAGATTGATCTCATTTGGATGAGCACATGTCATTATATCTCAATCTAAGAAGTATACCATTATTGGTTGCTCAATATCCTTTAAATGAAATGGTGACACTTGTCACCACCTCACTAGTCCTAGAGATTTATTGAAATGTTGACTTGATATGCACTGTTAGATCAATCTGATGTCAGTAAACATAGACTATAGAGTTGGATCTGATTATTTAAATATGATTGGTCCCTACAATCAATAGAAATATTAAGTTAGGCTTGAAACACATATATAAAGGACTTATTGTAAAAATATTAGGCTGAGTTCTCAACCTATTAAAGGGGACCCCATGAATTAAAAGGGACCAAGGCATGAAGATTATGGATAGGATAGAAACATAATAAAAGGACCCTATAAAAATAAAATGAAGTAGCCTAAAGACATAGCCTATGATTTTCATTGTATTAATAAATACGATAAACTTTAGGATAAGGCTTTAGGCTAAGCTTTATAACAAAGGGACCATGTAACTATTTAGACCAAGATAGAATTTTTAGCTTAAGGTTCAGTTGTGTTGAAAAACATAACCAAACCTTAGGATAAAAATTAAACTAATTCCATGGTATGATTAATTTTTCCTTCTTAAATTAAATAAAAATCTCCCACCAAATTTAAATTTGAATTAAAAGGTCTAGGTAAAACATTAGGCTAGGGTTTCAAAAATATGGATTTAATTAATCAATTATAAACCAAGGAAAAAAGATAAAATTAAAATTAAAGCACAAAATCCCTAAGAATATTCAACCCCAAATGGGATCCTTTGAACCTAAAACCTAAAACACAAATATCTAATGTAAGCACTTTAGATAAGATTAGACTATAACCATGAACAAATAAGTTAGCTAGACCATGGTGTGGATGATCTTCAAATAAAAATAATGTGCAATCATGATAATGACACTCTAATCAAGTGGATTTTTAATTTCAAGTTATAAATTTACATAATTTGACACATGGGTCCCCATTTTTTAGAAATGGGGGTATGTTGACCTCAACAAATGGCAACTTCTAGGAAAAATATAGAAATATGTTAGAATTTAGATATTCTAGTTTAAACTAATAATTAAGATACTTATTTAATTTGATCAGGCACCATTATTAAGATTGGTTTAACGTTATAATAAATATTTCACATGAAAAAATAGGATCAAACATCAAAACCTCAATCATGTTGTGTGTGTGATTTGATTCTAGTTACTGATTGTCGAAATATTTGAGAATAACTTCCAGGTTCATGATTTTAATCATTAACATTAACTTTTAGCATGTTTTAATATTCATTAATAACCATGCTCTAGCTCAAGGAAGGCTTTCACATTGCTCTAATACCAAACATGCATCCATATCCTTGATAAAGTTACCTTTGCCTCCACTCAAAGCTTTGCTCCATTTCTAGCCAACCATCCATAACCCCTGTGGAGATTACTAGAATCACCTCTTCTTTATAAAAATTTTGGTTTCACAATAAGATCTTAATTTTGTAATTTTTAGATCATTTTTGCCTTTATAGTAAAGGTTAGGAACCAAGTTATCTAGGTTTAGGAATTTGTTCAAGTGTTTGATTTTCAAACAATCATCCTTAGCTATAAACTTTATCCCAAGCATTTAATGTTTTTTAAGTTCAAGCATGATTATTTCCTAATAGTTTAAGATTTCATATTATATATGAAATCCTTATTAAAACCAAGCTTATATTAGAATAAGGTTTAAAATATAAAAAAATAATTATCTTATCCATCAATCTTTGCTAAGTTCTCTAAACTACAACATCAAGCTCATATTTCAACAATCCATGATCAACCAATGTTGAGAAGTTATACCTACATTTTTGAACTATGAAAATCTTAAGAAATTAGATAAAACTTGAGCTGCTAATTGTCCAAAAATATTTATTAAAAATCAAGGAATAAATCAAGAGAAAACAAAAAAATATAATTAGGCACTATATACAAACAAGGGATAGGAAGGAAAAAAAATAAACAAAGAATAAGAAAGAAATGAAACTAAGCCCTACACTAACCCCATAAAGTGCTTCCCTCTAAGATCAAATGGAAAATAATTTAGTCTACTACAGAACCTTAAAGCATGATTACTTCCATATAATGGCCTCTTCTTGTGGATAGGATAACTTGTAGGCTTATGTCTTATAGGTGATGTATCTTGGTCTCCTATCAACATTCTTAGATGCATGGATCAAAGATATGAATTTAAAACCCTATCATCTTCTTTCCAAATTCTTCTACTTTGTAATACAAGTGCTAGTTCTACTTCATCCATATATAGATAGTGGATTATATCATCTTCACTCAATAATGGTAGCTCAGCTAGTATCCTTAGACTGATGTCTTCATTAGGTTCTTTCTGAGGTGGACATGGACTTCCAATCTTTGTACAAAAATTTTCTAAGTCATCCCAAAAGGCTTCTTCATCTTGATCAACTGAATGAAATTCATCTAGAATCTCATCATCAGAAATGTGTTGGTCTTATACTCCTAACCTTTTAATGAAGTCATATGACAATTCCTAATCTATTTCACCCACTTCATCTTCATCCTCAGTGAAGAAAGGCAACTCTTCCACCTAATTGAATTCTAGCTCATTTAGTTTTGGGATTTCTATGACATCATTTCCTTCTGGGAACACCTCAATTTTTTTGAATGAATAATGGTTTAATTATTTCCCATGGTTATCTTCTTCATCAGTATCCTCTATTCCATCAGTGGTTTCATATGAATTTTCACCATATCTATCTTTTGAAGATAAGTTGGCTTGTATCTGATCTTGTTCATAGGGATGCTCATCTTGAAAAGTTATTCCCTCTTGTAGAATGTTTTCAGGTTCACTTTCCTCTTTGAATGTAAAATTAGAAGCCTCTATATTGAAAACTTGAGACATCTTTCAAAGCCATATGTCCCTATAATATTGTCTTGGTTAGGCATAATTTCATAGGTTTTAGAAACATTACATTGATCAACAAAATCTATATCATAGAAACTCATTGTATGTTTTTAGATGATCCATTACTGTCATTATCATGAAACCTTTTTGGAGGATTTTTGAACCTTTGAGAAGTGTAGTTCCTATTAGAGCCTTTCCCTATATTTCCTACTTGTTTTTTCAACTAAATAAAGTCAATGTTCAATTTTTGGACCATTTCTAATATCAAATCACTTGAAATTTTTGGTGTCTCATGATCATAAATTAGAACATTACTATTGGCTATAAGAATTGGAATTCTACAGTTTTTTGGATGGGATCCACTTGTAGTGCCATTCAGGAACTCTAGGTTTTGTTTAGGACATGTATGAATCAAGGGCAATTGGTTCTAAATTGGTGTCAAAGTAGGTATACTAGGAATGATATTCATGATGGGCCAATTTGAATTGGGATTGGAATATGCCATCTAACCTTGTGGTTATATTTGGTCATTAATGATCAGGGCTTTAGAGTAGGCTCAAGTTAATGTGTTTATGACTAGAAGAGACCTTTTCAAGAACACAGAGGTCATGGGGTCTATAGAATCCTTATAAATTTCTAAGACTAAAGCCTCATTGGGTCTATAAGGGGTTATAGTTCTACTAATTTTTTTTTAAACCTAGCATTAAATGATCTGATGGTCTCATTAAGATCCCTTTTAATTATTATGAACTGATAATATAAGACACAAGGACAAATAATTTTGTTGAATTTATCAATGAAGACATTTTTAAATTCATCCCAACTAGTAATGTAGTTTTTTAGAAGGTTAAGAAACTAATCATATGCAACATCTCTAAAAGTGAATGGGAACAATCTACATGCTACATATTCATGACCTGTATTTAATAATCTCAAAGTAGCCTTGAATGATTTAATATTCTCTTCAGTAGTGATAACATTATTATGAATAAAATAAGGAGGAAGATCATGTACTATACTTGACACATTGATTAAATAACCACCTAGCCAAGCCATACCTTGAAAACATGAGTACCTAGGACTGGTGAAGTGTTTGAGGCTTTGGGAATTTTTCTCACCCAAGCCTCACCTTAGGAAATTCTAGATTGTGATCTTGAAACCTTAAATGTGGGAAATACACAAAGCCTAAACTACCTTTAAATGAATATCCATGGATCTTCAAGGAATGTTAATCTTTATCAAAAGGAAGCCCAAAGACTAGTTTAAAACCATATATATCAATGATATTCACATAATTATGTTTAAAGGACCACAAATATTCAAATAATACATTAATATTTGATTTAAACACACCAAAATTAGCAAATATTTTTCAAGTTCACAAAGATCTAACTAAGGTCCCTCCTTCTAGCACCAATGAAGCTCCTCTTGTTAATGCATAAATGTGTATCACATGTGCCCATAGTATTTAGGAAACACTTCTCATGTTAGAATTCCTAATAACTCAATGTATGAGTTATAGGTTGTGATAATCCTATTATATTTGATGGAATAGAGGGGAAAAAATGACTATTTCATAATATTTATAATGTTTGGTGGTTGGGAGCCACCATGGCTAGATAGTAGATCTATGTAAAATATTCAATATACTATGCTAAATATGGTGAATTATGATCAATAAATAATCTAATAACTAATCTAAGATGGATATTTACAATGGCAGGCTAAACTAAAGTGATTTGATTTTAAAAGGAGCAAAAGGAAGGGTAGAACAAAAAGAGATGTTGATCTTCATTCCAAACATCATGACAAAGTTCAAATATCATCTAGGCATACACTTAAATAATGTGTAACATTAAATATCTTAAGGCCAAATCCTATCACACATCAATCAAACTCCTACGGAAGGTGGAAATAATGCAAATAAGAATCATGTTCAATTTAAAGATTTACCCCTACAAGAAAATAGAATTAGCCCAAATGCAAGAAGAGTAAGAAAATGAAATGACCAAATGACTTTCAGTCAACCTAAAATTGGGACAATTTAACAAATCTAAAATCAAATTTACAAACCAAGAATTCATAAAAACCATTCAAATCTAGAAATTAGAACAAACAAGTGAGAGAGAAGCCATGAAAATAATGAATGCAAGCAAATACTAGACAATCTTTGTGGAATTACTTGCTTATATTAATTGCTCAAAAAAGTTTACAAAGTAACTTGGATCTAAGAACTCCCTCCTCTTTTAAAATTTATAATGCTCCTTTTTTAATATGCAAGGAAACATGTTGGTCAGTCCTAACCAATTAGAAAAATATAGGTGTAGGGACAACTATCCTTTCCACAAATGTTCTAGAAATACACTAGAATTTCCCTTTGGACTAATCTTGTGGGTGTTGTGTTTTACAAACAACACATGCCTTTACAAATGGAATATTCCACTTCAAAATATTATATAATGTTGGTTACAAAAAGAACATTCTTATTTCATCTAACTTTAGGACCCACTAGATGATGAAGTTCTGATTTACTGCTATAGGGTCTTCATTACTTTATGATGTTTCCAAATATAGGAATGGTCCCGTCTTCAAGTTTCTTGAGGATATATGAGAGGTCCCTCATCATTATTTCAAATAACTTTTAAATTTCTCACCAATGGACTCTATCTCAACTTACTTTTACATAGGCAAACACTTCAACTCTCCTCAAGTCAATCATAATGCTCACAGGGTTTGGTTATGGTCCTTACCCCACCAGGTAATTAACAATGCTCCAATGGTAGTCATCAGCTCATACATCTTGAGATTAGATCCCAACCTTTACATTACCATGTCCATCAGGTCTTTTATTTATTCAAATGGCTTTGACATGGCAATTCCATGGCATCCCTATGTCATTTTGTTTAGCACTATTCAAAATATGATTGTTGCCTTTGAATTTGGATCCAAGCAATTGTCTTAAAATTATCATTCACATGACCATCATTTGACATCTATGGGAATATATTTAATGGTCATATGACCATCAATTTTAAACACATGATCTAGTCTCTTTGCTATTGTAAAATTAATGTCTACATAATCATCATTTGACAACCATGGGAACATCTTTGATGGTTATGTGACCACAAATTTTGAACATGTTATGGGGATTATCTACTATGTTAAAATTAACATCCACACAAATGTCATTTGATGTCCATAAGAATGTCTTTAATGGTTTCATGATGATCAATTTTAAACACATTATGGGGACTATTTTCCAATCCTATCACTTATCATTTTTTGTTTTGTCCTATACTTTGTGGTTACCATGTGTTGATTGCTCGATAATTTTATGTTATTTGTACTAGGCTCCAAGGTTGTGTTACTTGGAAATCCTACATAAAATTTAAAAATTTAATGTGATCTTACTCCATTTGATTGATTGGGTACAAATCAACATAGGCCATTGATTTCCAAAATGGGATCAATCTTTAATGTGTACTAGACCCCAATGTTATGCTACTTGGCTGTCCCATGGACCTTTGTAACTCCATTAAAAAGTCTATGTTGATCTTGCTCCATTAGATTGATCTCAATCAGATGAACACATGATGTTGGATCTTGATCTATGAAGTGGACCACCATTGGCTACTTAATACACTTTAAATGAAATGGTGACACTTGTTACCACCTTGCTAGTCCTGAAGCTTCATTAAAATGTTGACACAATACATGTTGTTCAATCAATTTGGTATGATAAAACATAGACTGTAGATTAGGATCTAATTATTTGAATGTGATTGATCCTAAAATTGATGGAAATATTAAGTTAGGCTTGAGAAACATAAATAAAGGACTTAGGTTTAAAATATTAGGTTAATTTCTAAACATATTAAAGGGTACCCCATGAATTAAAAGGTATCAAGGCATGAATATTATGGATGAAGGCTAGGAACATAATAAAAGGAACCCACAAAAATAAAATAATGTAGCTTAAAGGCATAGCTTAGGGTTTTTGTCATATTAATAAATATGATAAACCTTAGGATAAGGCTTTAGGACAAGCTTTATAACAAAGGAACCATACAACTATTTAGACCAAGCTAAGATTTTTAACTTAAGGTTGGGTTGTGTTGAAAAACATGACCAAGCCTTAGGAAAAAAAATAAACTAAGTCCATGGAATGATTAATTTGTCCCTACTTAAAATTAAATAAAAATATCCCACCTAATTTTTATTTGAATTAAAAGGTCTAGGTAAAACATTAGTCTAGGGTTTCAAAAATATGGATTTAATTAATCAATTATATACCAAGGAATAAAGATCAATTTAGCATTGAAGCATAAAAAACCTAAGCATGTTCAACCCCAATGGGCTCCTTTAAACCTATAACCTAAAACACAAATATCCAATGCTAGTATTTTAGATAAGATTAAACCAAAACCATGAATAAATAAGTCATTTGGACCATGGTGTGGATGATATTCAAATAAACATAATGTGTAATCATGTTAATGACACTCTGATCAAGTGGATTTTTAATTTCAAGTTATAAATTTGCACAATTTGACACATGAGTCCCCATTTTTTAGAAATGGGGGTATGTTAACCTAAACACATACATATTTTGATCAATGGTTCATATGGATTCAAAATTTTAATGAAGATCTAGATAAGCGAGAAGGTGATATGTGTCACCATCATAAAAACCCTACCAGAGATCCAATGAATAATTAAGAAAAAGGATTGATGGAACACATTGATTCAAATAAATAAGATATAATGGTGCATAATAAAGGTTCAAAAGTTAAGATACTCTTCAAAAACAACACATGGAAAAATCACATGATATAGATTAAGGCTGAGCATCTTTCGAAGATCAATGGTATACAACTCATGTACACATTTTGATCAATGGCTCATGGATCAAAGAACATGATCAAATCATTTAGGATCGATGGAGTGCATTTATCTAGGAAAAGATGATATAATGGTATGAGATCAACATTAACATTTCAATAAAGTTAGAATCAATGCAGTAGTGACAAGTATCAAAAATATGAGGAATATGACAAACTGGCCAATGGCATTCAATCCATTGGATTTAGATCAATGGCCCATGTTTATCTATGTAGAAATATCTAATGGTGTGAAAAAAAAGAATTTTCAAAGGGTAACAGTCATATTTTAAAAGGAAATTAATGAGCTACATGCCACAGAGATGCCATAATGATGCAACATAAGTAGAACATGATAGATTTGAAGATTTTTTGGACCCATAAAAGGAAAAGGTATAAATACATGATCCAAATAAAATATAAGGCATGAAACTCACCATTTGATGTATTTTACACCATAAGAGCACTGAGAAGACCTTTAAAAAAACCCTAACAAGTATGAGAACCCTAATTTGACCTTGTGTGAATTTTGACCAAGCTAATGAAATTTGAATTATTATCTATGTGAGAGTAATTCAATCTAAAGTTGAAGTGAAATCTACTATCAATAAATTTAGATAAATTAATAGCCATGGAAACCTAGAAAAGTGTTTCTAGGGAGGATGTGAAACTTTATTTGACTTCAGATGCAAAAGGAAGAGTTTTTAAAGACATAGAGTTTGATGCCACTACTCTAAATATAGGGGATAGAAATTGGTCAATCTTGTTTTAGACCATTGATAACCAACAAACTATCATAAGAGAGGAAGAGAATAGCATGTCTACAAAAATAAGGTACTATGAAGTAGTCTCCATCTAGATAATAGGACTACATTATACAGCTACAAAACCTGAGGTACTACATTGCATAGATATCCTTACTCCAATTTTTAAAGATGGAAAAATAGATAATGGCATGATTAAACATAGTTTTAGGAAGATTGATCACATCTCTCCCATAGATTTTGAAAACTATTATAAATTTCCTAAACCCCAAGTGAACCTAACCACAGTCATCAACTGGGCCAAAGAAAATGATTTAAACATCACCCTTGCCTTATGGCTATATTTTAGGAATCAAGTGTTTTCAGAATTCAATAAAAACATACCCATTGGTCAATTTAGACCTAGGATAAGGATGATCATGATAATGATGAAAATAATATGTGGGAACTCAACCACTACATATGTAGATAAAATTTGGGTCCCTTTAGTCTATTTCATCATTGAGAAATAAGTCACCCCTCCTCTTAGTTAATTAATCAACACCTATTTTAGTATACATTTTTTATAATGAAGAAGAGGAGTGGGGCTCAATTATACATGACATCATATATATTGGATCCCCTCCTTGATACAATAAAGATCCCCAATCTTAGGTAATGGTCACCTAATAATACATAAACTATCTCATGGTATTACTCCAAGTTACATATCTTTAGGTAAAGGGATCACATCAAATTCATATGTGATTATGTTTATCTTGCCCTTAATGAGGCCATCACATGTAGCCCAATGATGAGGATTAACCCACTAATAAAGAACACTATTGAATCCATGGGTAACATATGGCTATATCCAAATTGTACCATCATCAAGATTGAAAGGACATAATGTACCCCACTCAGGCTACCTATCCATGTACTAATCAAGCTAGTAGAGAAAGAAGTGGCTTATCAAATATATAATGGAATAGATGGTCTTTGCAAGAAAAAAAGGAGGGGACTATTCCATACCTTCCCCATAACCATTGGTGGAATTATGTTTACATTATGGGACAACATTGAAGTTTCTTTAAAACATAGGACCTCCTTTAATCTTTAAATTGATGAGCCAACGTAGTGGGATCCCCATGGAAGGGTTAAGGAGTAGTTAAAGGCTAAAGGATTAAATGTACCTTATGATCAATAGCCTATTATTTTTAACCCCATATACACAAAATATTCTTGATTATTTGAGGTCACCATTAGATTTAAAAAACACAACATCAATCCAAAATCTAGGATATAAAGGGAACAAAAGGGAGGAGATGATAGATGGCAACTGGCTCCAAGTTAGTACCATTTGTTGAGTGGTGTACCTTATAGATCTTCACCAGCTCAAGTAATCAGTGCCTAAACATAGACACATGTTGAACATAGGTCATGAGATAGAAGGACTAATGAATTTGCATCTTATTTAGCCCAAGTAGAAGAACAAGGATCACTAGTGGAGGAGGTTCATATGGTAGCATTAGACCCTGGTGAGATAATTGAAGATGACTTAACAATTATATCATTAGCATATGAATTAGATAATGAAGAGATGGAATAAATAAAGGAAGAAAAGGGGAAGAAATTTTTGGATCTAGTTCCTATAGATCCCCCTAAAAGAAAAGCTAAGATGCCCATGCTTTCAGTAAAGACTAAGAAGCCCACACTCATCATTTGAGTAAATTAAACCTCTTTAGTGAAGAGAATTTGATTCATAGCCTAATCAATCTAAAATGGTTCATCTATGGTAAATTTTAAAAAGTAACTACTACACAACACCCTTGGGTAATGATGAAATCCATCAACATCCCAGTGCAT
The DNA here is from genome assembly GCA_037957365.1 of Torreya grandis. Taxonomy (NCBI): domain Eukaryota; kingdom Viridiplantae; phylum Streptophyta; class Pinopsida; order Cupressales; family Taxaceae; genus Torreya; species Torreya grandis. The sequence continues at coordinate 1,449,020 of JARHVA010004084.1, read as the reverse complement.
GAGGAAGTCAATCCATGGATCTTGGCTCTAAAAAATGAATAATAAAGGAGGATGATTACTCTAGGAGAGTCAAGTGGAATACAAATGGAGATTCCTAAACCATCAGTGACTCAATCCTCAGTCAGTGTTAAGTTTGACCTAAAAAGTACTAGCTTACAAAGGGTCATAGAGAAGAAAGCCATAGTTGGTAAAGAGGAGTCCAATTTACTAAAGGTAGAACCTTTATCGGTTTAACTCTAATGATATGGGAAAATCTAGGTGAAAACTAAGTATTTAAATAAAATATTCTTAAATTATCTTAGGCATAGTTAGAGTAATTACAAATAGCTATCAAGGGCATAATGTAGTGAAATAAGAATTTGGAATGACAAGTTATCTTGTTAATCTTAGAAGATAGATTCAAGAAATTTGATGATGCCATGAATTATTTGTTTAGTTCCTTAAAATCAGCCAGGGCTAAACAAGATATAGTGAATAAACAAAGTAACATGGTTACAGGCCAAGTTGGCCAATGGTAGAGTTTAAGTTATCAAGTGAAGGATTTAATCAAAGCATTGACTAAAAATCAAATCCTTGAGTTTAGAATGGTCAACCTAGTCCACCTAAACATGGCTATGGATATATTAGTGGATAAGATTAAATCCTTAAGCAATTGGTCCAAACAAATGGAGGACATTACTAAGGATCTCAAATAATAAAAAGATAAGAGGTTGCACATATTGGATAACCTGATCAAAGAGCCTACCACACTTAGTCCATTAGGACTTATTACTAATGAGGAGTTCAAACATAAAAATACTCAATTCATGTAGGAAGTGAGAAATCAAGGACAAGGAAAGATAGGGGATGATAATAAGAATATCATGGGCTTACTTTTGTCATCTAAATAAAATATAGGTGATGCCAAGAGCATCAAACAAGCATTATAAATAGATGAAAAGGATCTCAAAGGCTTGGAGGATGAAGAAAGAGAACTCTTCATGAGACCTATTATCAACCTCTAACTTATTAATGAGCAACATTATAGGATGATGATCCTATAGGGAAGGAAAAAGAGTGTAATAGCACAAGGGTCTGAAATTCAAGCCAATTGACTTAAGATATTCTATTATGTATGAACATTGTATATTTTTTTTAAATATAATATTTTTTCTTTGTAAAGGCATGTACAACCTATAAATTAAATTACCTATGGGTTAGTCATTTGGAGTCTTTAAAAGGTTTTAGAATGATTATAAAATGATAGTTGTCCTTAATATTTGACATGACTAATTGGCATACCTCATGAATTGTCTAAATAAAGAGGTATTATCCATTGAAAATTAATATAATTAAGGAGTTATGCAAATTTTCTTCATATTTTATTGTGTGAATTACTAACATAGCTTCTCTCTCATTTTTTGGGTCTTATTCTCATATTTGAATAGTCCTTATGAATTTTGTATGTGCATATTTAAGTGTGGAGTTGTTAATTTGTGTTAATTCTAGATTAGTTGAAATTTCTAAGGTTTAATTCATTTTATTCACTTTTCTTGCATATGTGCTAATGTTGTTTGCATGCAAAGGTTAATATTTAAAGTAAACTTGGTACTTGTTTACACTATTTCATATTATCCTTAGTGTTGGCCTAATGTGTGATAATATTTCAGCTTATGTTAATTCATGTCATATATTGGTTAAATGCATTGTTAGATGAAATTTGGAATTTTTCATAATGTTTGGGTTAAAGATTAGCAACATATTTATTTTTTTCCTTACCCTTCCTTTTGCTCCTTTTTTATCAATTCACTTTAGATCAGCTTCATTATGAATATTCATCTTATTTTAGATTTAGACTTAGGTTTAAGAATAATTCACTTTAAATATCATAGGTTATCTTCAAAATAAAAGATCAAATATCAGGCCATGGTGGCTCCCAATCACAAACAAATATAAATTTATGAAACAATCCACTTGTTCTACCTTTATTTGACCAAAGATAATAGGATTATCATAGCCTACAACTCATACATTGGATTCTTTGAATTCAAAAATGAGTATTATTTCTTAAACACTAACAACCACCTATAATACACTTTTAGTCATCAATAGGGAACGCTTTTTGATGGTGTTAGAAGGAGGAGCTTAGTTAAATCTTTGAAGATTTACAACATCTTTGCTAATTTTGGTGAATTATGTTCAAATATTGATGTATTCTTTATGTATTTGTGTTTATTTTAGCATATTTGTGTAAAGATCATTGATTTTAATGATTTTAGACTAGTCTTTATTCTTATTCTGATAAAGATAGATATTATTTGAAGATATATGACAAATTATGGTAAATATAGGTTAAGCTTTGTAAATCCAAGGCATTTGAGGTTAGTAATAATGGTTTTGTTCAAATATTTATTGGATAGTTGAAAATTTGAGTTTATTTGAGATTGAAACATGTAAATATCACTCACACCTACATATTTGGATATTAATTTGAGCTAAATTAGTTAAAAATTGATGTCCTTTTCTATTCTTTATACAAATTTATGTAAAATTTGCTTAATGTGCAAGTTTGATCATTATTATTTGTAAAGATAAGATTTACACATCATATTTCAAATAGCATTCAAAGCTTTCAAGCTAAAATTACCAAGGGTAAATACTAGGTCATGTTTAGAGATAAGGGTTCCTCTTATTTCATTATAAGTTTATAGGAGAGCTAGGTGAGACAAATGTAAGAGTAGACTTTCAAAGTCTCAAGCAACTTCACCAATTTAGGGTGCTTTTGTGTTTAATCCATATCAAGGTATGGCTTGGATATATGGTTATTTATTCAATATGTTAGGTGTGTTACATGACCTTCCTCATAATCTTGAAAAGTATTTTCCTACTTTTAGTCCTAATGGAGTTATGATTGCTAAATAACACATTAAAAGTTTCAAAGATAATTTAAGACTTTTGAATGTTATTGATGAAGATGTAGCATGCAGATTATTTCCATTTACTTTCAAAGATGTATCATATGAATGGTTCCTTAAACTTCATGAAAACTACATAGCCACTTGGAATGATTTTAATAATTACTTCATTGGTTAGTTTGGAAAAATCATCAATCCTTGTGTCCTTTACCAATAGTTTACCATATTTAAAAGGGATTCAAATGATCCCATAAGATCCTTTAATGCTAGATTTCAAAAAAATGTTTAGTATAACCATAGATCCTTATATACCTAATGAGGATTTAGCCTTAGATATTTACAAGGATGCCTTAGATCCCATGACCTATGTGTTTATTAAAAGATATACTTGGATCATTAATACACTAGCCCTAGATTATGCTGAAGCTATGATCATTAATGAGAAGATGCAACCCCAGGGCCAAATGGTATACAATATTCCTAACATTAATCCAAATTTAACTATTATGAATGTATTCCCATTCCCAATCAAAATATGCCTACCTTAAATCAACTTTCAATTTTGAATCAATTTCCTTTGAACCATGCACACCTTGATAAAAACCTAGGATTCTTAAACAATATTACAAGTGGATCTCATCTATAAGATCAAAGAGATCTGATACCTATAGCTAGTCATAATACCCAAGTGCATAATTTAGAGACTCCAAATAGTGAAAATGACTCTATATTAATGATGGTTCAAAAGCTAAGCACTGATTTCCTTCAATTGCAAATAGAAGTTGGAAATTCTAGGGAAAAATCTAACAAGAAATTCTCTTTCCAAAGATTCAATAGGCATTCAAATTGATTCCTAAATAAAAATAAAAATAAACATAACAATGAGTCATATACTAATAATAATGTGCTTGATATAAATCATAGTGATGTTAATTTACTATATTATTATAGAGTTTAATGTACTTCAAAGCATGGTCAATTAGATTGTCTAAAACTTTGCAATGCTTTTGAATATTTTCAAGAAGAGTTAGATACTTTTGAAGTTATCCCTAATAAATACAATGGCTTAGGAACTTCAAGTTTTTCAAGGTCATCTAAATCTTCTTATTTAACTCTCATGGTGGAGACATTATAGTCCCCATTTCAAGAAGAGAATGAGCTTGAAGATATCCTTGAGAAGATTCATGCTTTTCCACAATATCTAAAGAAGACCTATCCTCTAAGGAATAGAGAGAAAAATAAACCCTTGACAAGCTCAACTCCACTAAATGATTTTGAAACTCCTCCTAATACTACATCAAAAAATAATCACGAGACTTCTAAGGAAAGTAACTCTAAACCCAATGTTGATACATCTAATTCTTCCAATAAGATTAGATATAATATAGTATAAGATATGAAAAAGATCAAAGCTTGTATTACTTTGCATGAATTGACTCAGATCATAGAATAAAGGGATCTATTGTTGGAATCTTTATCTAAAAATCTTGGTAAGTCTCAAAATGTTATGCATGATAATGTTGCAATACACAAAAGTAAGGAAGATGTTCCACCTTTCTTACTTAAAATTAGGATCTTTGGTAAGAATTTACATAATTTTTTATTAGATTCTGGTGCATATACAAATATCATGCCCAAAGGTATTTGTGAACAACTTGGTTTGATCCCAATTAAATATGATAGAGTTGTAACTTAATTAGATAAATCAAGAGTCAAAGTAATTGGTAAATTATTGAATGTTTAATGCAGATTGATTCTAAACCAAGGATCCAATAGTTCATTGACATCCAAGTGGTAGACATCCCTAATGTTAATGGAATTCTCTTGAGTATATATTGGATAAGATACTTGACTAGTTATATGGCAATTGATTATTCACACATGTGGCTTCATTAGAAGGGAGTTCCCAATCAGATCAAGATAGAGAGGGAGCCTAAGACGAATCATATGATCATTGATTACCAAAAAACCAATGCGAGGGTAAACTTGGTTAACTTAGATTTGGGTGTCTACACTCTTAACACCCCAAAGGTATGTGACTCAAAAAATTCTCATGTTATGCCAAGATTATAGAAGTTATACATTGATGGTGCTAGGTGTAAATTAGGTTCTAGAGTAGGGGTAGTGTTAATCAATCCCATTATGAATGAATATAATACCTCTTACAAACTCTAATTCCCATATACTAACAATTTTGTAGGGTATGAGGCACTTATTCTTGGATTATAATTTGCAATCAAATATAAGGTCAAGAAACTATTAGTTTTTGGTGATTCTAAACTAGTAGTTAACAAGGTCAAGAGTAAATATCAATGAAAATTTTCATACCTTAAGAAGTATATATTTAGAGTGTGAGACTTAATTAAATGTTTTGATGCTTTAAACATTGTGTCAATTCTTGGGGAAAAAAACAAGGATACTGATTAATTTGATTTAGATGCAGCCAACCTTATGCCCAATAAAAATTCCAAGTTACAAATCCTTACCATTGAATTACTTTCATGTCCCTCAGTGACAAATAATGTTAACCACTTATAAGTATTTAGTGATGATCAACAAATCAAGAACTTCATGACTATCTCAGGAGTATTTGAGTTTCACATCATTGATGAGGTCAATGAAAATACCCTTGTTGATGACAAAGTTGAAGGTAAGCTTGAAAATATGGTCATTTAACTTAATGAAAATAAAATCCCCAAAGGAATGATTTCCATAGAAAGGTTATTTGATTCTGAGAAACTAGCTGAGACTGTTAAGATCCCTAAGCTATATGGGAAGGACTACAATGCAATTAACCTAGGTTCCCAAGGTCAAATTAAACTAGTGAACATTGGTACAACCTAAAAAATAATTAAAACCAAGAGTCCCAAAGATCTACTGACCAAGTATAAAAATGTAATAGCATGGTCCTATGATGACTTAAGGATCTTTGATCCTAGGGTCATAACCCACACCATACCATTGAAATAATCTTGTAAACATTTTAGGCAAAAACAAAGGCTAGTCAACCCTATCTTAGAACCAATGATATACAAATAAGTCAAAAAGTTACTAGATGATAAGATAGTATTTCCCATTAGACACTCCACTTGGGTATCTAATTTAGTACCAGTCAAGAAGAAAAATGGTGAAATTAGATTTTGCATTGACTTTATAAATTTGAATAGAGCATATAAAAAGGATAATTACCCCTACCTTCTCTTCACCAAGTAATCCAAATTATTTCTATTTATACTATGATATATTTTCTTGATGGATTTTTAGGGTATAATCAGGTGCTATTTAATAAAGAAGATAAGATGAAGACTGCATTTAATACTAAGTGGGGCCTTTTTCCTACAAAAGAATGCCCTTTGGGATGATAAATGTATATGAAATCTTTCACAAAGAAATAGACCATGATTTCAAAGGACTTATTAGTAAGTGTATTATTATTTACATGGATTACTTAACAATCTTTTCAAAGAATAGAGAGGATTATGTCATGCACTTGCAATAGGTATTTGAAAGTTATAGAAGGTAAGGAATTTCTATTAACATAAAAAAGAGCATTTTTTCTATAACTGAGGGAAAATTATTAGGACATGCAATAACCAAAAAGGGGATATCTATATATTATGATAGAGTAAATGCAATATCAAAAATATAACCTTCTAATAGTAGGAAGGAACTAAAATCTTTCTTTGGCAAAATCAACTTTGTGAGAAATTTCATTTCTGGTTTTGCAAAAAATTTAAAGCCATTGAATGACACATTGAAGAAAGATGTCCAGATCACATGGAATGAGAAGACCAAGAAATATTTCAAGGACATCAAAGAAGTAATCAGACAAGATCCAATCCTAATAAGTCTAGACTTTATGAAAGATTTATATCTTTATTCATTTACCTCTGATCATACAATAATTGTTGTTATAACCTAGAAGATAGATAAGTGTGATCACCCCATTGCTTTCTTTCATGAGTAATAACATTAAAAATGCTAATTTGAACTTTTATTTGATTAAATAATAAGAATTTACTTTATTCAAGGTAGTAAAAAAGTTTAGACACTATATTCTTAGGATTAAAGAGCATGGAATCCTTCTAGACCCTACCACTAAGATAATGCTAAGTTAATGTGAACTTGGAGAAAGAAGAGGTTAGTGGGTGTATGTACTTCAAGAGTATGATATTGAAATGAATACTACCAAGCTGGTAAGATGCCAAGGTTTAATTCAATTAATTTCTAATACTAATCCTGAACTAAGTGTTATGCAAGTTAATCAATAAAGCTTTTGATCCAATGATTGGTACGATCCCATTATTCATTTTATAATTAATGGATATTGTATTATAGGATTAAGTAGAGAGAAAAATATATATTTAAGACTCAAGGCAACCCATTTCTTGATCAACTATGGGATATTATATGGAAATAACTTTGAATGCATTTAACTAAGATGTGTCTCCAAGGAAGTAGTTGAGATCCTAAGCACTTTCCATGAGAAGCTATGAAGTGGAAATCCATCTAGAAGGACTAAAACCCACAATATTCTTAGGGCTAGTTATTATTATCCTACTCTCTCTAAGGATTCTCATAATTATGTGAGGGAGTGTCATTCATGTCAAATATTCAACACTAAAGAGCCCAAAGTTACCATGCCATTGAAGCCAGTGATGATTGATAAACCCTTTGCTTAATGGGGACTAGACTTTATGGGGGTCATCAACCCCAATTCCTCAGATGGTCAAAATTATGTCTTGACTACTATTTACTACTGCATAATATGTAAGGAAGTAGTGGTAACCAAGTAATTCAATACTAAAGATGTGATCAAATTCTTGGAAGATAATATATATATAAGGTTTGGCACACTAGTGTCTCTAGATTGTGATAATGGATCTTCTTTTATTTTTATTGAGATGACAAAATGGGAATATGATAACAATATTATACTCAATTTCTCATCAAACCATTACCCTCAAGGTAATTGAGTCTCTGAATCAAAAATTAAGAACATGATGACGTGAATAAAAAAGTCTAGATAATAAACCAAGGACATGGCACAACTTCCTCAAGTATGCCCTTTGGGCAGATAGAATAGAGTTAAGCAAGATTTCAAAGAATTTCCATTATTACTAGTATATGGTTAAGAACCTATATTTCCCATCATGCTCAAGCTACCAACATACAAATTCATGAAAGAGTACATGGAGGAGGATCACAAATTTACAAGTTTAAGGATACTTGACATCATACAAATGGAAGATGAAAGAGAGGAGGCTTTTGCCAATTTCAATAGGCATCAAACCATAGTGAGGAGATGGTTTGATAAACATTCCAAAATTAAGGTGTTTATACAAGGATACTTGGTTATTATTTGGGATAAACCATTTGAACCTAAGGGAAATCATGAAAAATTCACACCTTTGTATATTGGTCCATACTAGATTATTGAGACACTAGGAGATAACACCTTCAAGCTCAAGGACTTATAAGGATCAAAATTAATATTACCAATAAATGGGTAGTATCTCAAGAACTACCTCTCTACTACCCCACACCAAGTCCACATGGAGTAATTTGTAAGACTAGTTAGGGTTAATGTAGGTAAGATTTGGGTTAGTATTTTTCTTGTTCTTTCCCTCTTATCCCTTGTTTGTACATAGTGTTTGTATATATTTGTTTCCCTATTTCCTATGCTTTCTATTTGGTGTGTTTTCTTTCCTTTGTTTTTTGATTTTAATAATTATTTTTCAAGATGGCCCTTAGCTCAAAATGCATGTAATTTCTCATACAACTTCACTAATTAGGAATATAGATATGACTTCTCAACATTAGTTGATCATGGGTTATTCAAATATGAAATTGATGTTGTAATTTGGAGAAAATAATAAAGACTAGTAGGTGAGTTAATTTCCCCTTGATATTTTAATCATTGTTATGATCTAAACCTAGTTTCAAGAAGGATTGCACATGTAAGATGAAATATTAAATTATTAGAACACAAGCATGTTTGTATTTAATAAACATTACTACCTAGAACAAAGTTTACAACCAAGGATGATTATTTGAAGATCAAACATTTGATAAAATCCCAAAACCTAGCTAACCTAGTTCCCAACCCTTTCTAGAAAGACAAAAATGATCTAAAAAATATTAAAAAAATAGCTTATTACAAAATTTAAGGACTATCTAATCAAAGGTGATTCTGGTAATCTCTATCAGGGCTATGGATGCCTAGATGGTAGTGGAACAAGACCTTAAGTGGATCCAAAAGCATCTCTTTTGGGGCTATGGATGCATGGCTAGTAGCATAGCAATTCCCAAGCCTTTTTTGAGATAAATCATGATTCTTAATGAACATATAAACATGTTGTAAGTCAATTTTAGTTGTCAAAGTCTTGAAATCTGAAAGTTGTTCCCTAAATCCCATAGCAAATAGTAAGTGGAATCAAAGCACACACACAACATGACTGAGTTATGATGTTTGGTCCTAATTATGCATATGGAAGACTTATTTTAACCATGAATTGATCTTCATAATGGTGCTTGATCAAGTATAATAAGTAACCTAATTATTAGTCTAAACTAGAGTCTTTGAATTATAACATATTACTATGTGTCCCCCAGAAGTTATCATTTGCAAATGTCAACATACCCCCATTTCTAAAAAATGGGGACCCTTATTACAAAATGTGCAAATTTGTACCTTAAATTTGAAAATTCACTTGATCAGAGTATCATTAGCATGTTTTCACATTGTTTTTATTTGTTTATCATCCACACCTAATTCTCATTTGGTTTAATTAACATATTTTCAAGTATTCATTATTTTATCCCTTATAATGTTGCTAATGATTGTTGCTTGTGTTTCTATATTTCAAGTTTAATAGAATCTCATTTGGAAATGAACATAATTAGGGCTTTGTGTTTTAATGATAAATTGGTCTTTTACTAGCCTTTGGTTTGTCAAAAATTAATTGAGTCTACATTCAAATCCTATTAAACCCCTAGTCCGAATATTTTAATCTAAGTCCCTTTTGAATTAAGTTCAAATTTATGTGGGAAAAATTTGTACAGGAACAATTTATACATGTCATAGACTTAGTTTAATTTTTATCCTAAGTCTTAGTCATGTTTATCAACACAACCAAACCTTAGTCTAAAAATTCATACTTGGTCCATTATGTCCCAAGGCCCCTTAGCCTTTTATCTTCACATGGTCTAACTAATGTAGGGTCCCTTTTTTTATCATCCAAGCTTAGCCTAAAATCCTCATCCTAAATTTATAATTGTATTTATTAATACAATAAAACCCCTAGGCTAAAACTTTATGCCATGTATTTTATCATTTTCAAGGACCCCTTTATTATGTTTTAGAACTTAGCCTAAAAATTTTATCCTAAGATTTTATCATGTTTATCAACATGATTAAAACCTTAGTCTAAAATATTTAACCTAAGTTCCCTATATTCCCCAAGCTTGAATTTATTTTATTTTATTGACTACATGATCAATGGTACATATTTCCTTAGGCAAGATTGACCTAATAGTGCATGTTAAGTCAAGACTTCAATGGATCCCCAAAACAAGAAAGAAGGTGACAAGTGTCACCATCATGGGAATATTTCCAAAGATCCAATGGTAGTAACAAAAGATGATATAATGGAGCATCATTGATTAACCAAATATGATCTGATAGTGAAATATCAACATTGAAAATTTAAAGGAACTTAGAGTTAGCATGGAGATAAGTTTCAATACCATAATGGATGATTAAATATTGATCATGTCCCTAAAGATCAATGGTACATGGTTGAGCATACACATTCTAATCGATGGTGTGTATGGAATCAAAACTTTAATGAAGCTTTGGATGAGTGAGAAGGTGACAAGTGTCACCATCATGGGAACCCTACCAAAGATCCAATGGTGAGTAGAGTGAAGGATAAAAAGGATCAATAGAGTGCATTGATTTATTCAAAAAAAAATAATGCTGCGTAATGAAGGTTGAAAATTCAAGAACCACCATAGAAATGACATGTGGTACAATTGCATGCCATGGATTAAAGCATGAGCATATTTTAAAAATCAATAATATGCATCTCATGTACACATTCTGCTCAACAAATCATAAAGCAAAGAACATGATATAATAATTTAAGATCGATGGAGCATATTCATTTGAGAAAATATGATCTGACTATACAAGATTAACATTAACATTTCAATAATGCCAAAAATAATCTAGCAGTGACAAGTGTCATGACCACAAGTAATATTAAGAAGTGGCCAATGGCATTCAATCCCTCAAATCAAGATCAATGACTCACATTTATCCATGAATAAAGATCCAATAGTACAAAAAAAAAAAATTTCAAAGGGAAATGGTCATATTTCAAAAATAAATTAATGATCTACATGCCATGGAGATGCCACATAAGTATAACATGATAGATTTGAATATTTTGTGGACCCGTGAAAGGAAAAGGTATAAATAAGCAATTAAAATAAAATATAAAGCACAAAGCTCACCCTTTTAACTATCTTATATAATTAAAGCATTGAAAAGACCTTTAAAAAAACCTTAGCAAGTAAGAGAACACTAATTTAACCCTGTGCTCATTGTGACCAAGCCAAGGAAAGTTGAATTATTACTTGTGCAAGAAAAATTCACTCTAGAGCTAAAGTGTAATCTAATATAAAGTAATTTAGAGAAATTCACATCCATGGAAATCCAAAAAAGTGTTTCCATAGAGGATTTGGAACTTTATTTAACCTTAAATGTAGAAGGAAGAATTTTCAAAGACACAGAGTTGATGCTACTACTCTAAATACAAGGGATCACAATTGGTTGAGCTTGTTTTGGACCATTGAAAATAAAAAAACTATGAAAAGAGAGGAAGAGAAGAACATGTTTGAAAAATGAATGTACTATGACATAGTCACTATCTAGATGGTAGGCTTACACTACACAACTACAAAACTTGAGGTACTACATTGCATAGATATCCTTATTTTAATTTTTGAATATGGTAAAATAGATAAGGGCATGATTATATATGAACATAGTTTCAAGAAGATTGCTTACATTTCTCCCATATATTTTGAAAACTATTATAAATTTCCTCAACCTAAAGTAGACCTAACCATAGTCATCAACTAGGCCAAAGAAAATGATGTAAAGAGAACCTTTTCCCTATGGTTATATTTTAGGAATCAAGTGTTTTTAGACTTAAATAGCAACATACCCATTATTTAATTTAGACCTAGAATAAGGATGATCATGATAATTATTGACAAATTTTGTGAGAACTTAACCACTACATATGTAGAAAGAATTTGGGTCCCTTTAGTCTATTTCATAGTTGAGAAACAAGTCACCCCTCCTCTTAGTGAAGTAATCAACACTTGTATGAGTACACAATTTTTTGCAATCAAGAAAGGGAGAGGGCTCAATTCTACATGATGTCATATCTTTTAGATTCCATGCTTTCTAAAATAAATATCCCCAACCTTAGGAAATGGTCATCTAATAGGACATAAACATCTCACAGTATTACTCTTACATATCTTTAATTATAGGGATCACATCCAATTCATATGTGATTGTGTCTATCCTACCCTTAATGAGGCCATCACAAGTATCCCAATGAAGAGGATCAACCCACTAAAAATAACACTATTAAAGCCCTGGGTGACATATGGATATATCTAGATTGTACCATCATTAGGATTGAAGGGGCATAATGCACCCCAATCAGGTTACATATCCATGTATCAATCAAGCTAGTAGAGCAAGAAGTGGATTATCAAATATACAATGGAATATATGGTCTTTGCAAGACCAAAAGGAAGGGACTACTTTGTACCCTCCCCATGACCATTGGTATAACTGTGTTTGCATTATGGGACAACATTAAAGCTACTTCAAAATATAAGACATCCTTCAATATTTAAACTGATGAGATGAAGAATTTGGATCCCCATGGAAGGGTTAAGGAGAATTTGAAGGCCAAAGGAATAAATGTACCTTATGATCACCAACCTAGAACTTTTAAACCCATATACATAAAAGCCTCTTCATTCTCTAAGGTCACCATTAGATTGGAAAAGAATAACATCAATCCTAAATCAAGGATACAGAGGGAGAAAAAGTGAGGAGATGATGATGGAAATTGGGGGCAAGGTAGTACCATTTGTTAAGTGGTGCACCTTTCAGGCCTCCACTAGCTTAATCAATCAGTTCCCAAATAGAAACACAAGTTGAACATAGGCTAAAAGAGATCAGTCCTAATGCAATTGCATCTTATTCAACCCAAGTAGAGGAACAAGGATCACCAATGGAGGTGGTTCATATGGTATCATTAGACCCTAGTGAGACAATTGAAGATGCTTTAAAAATGATATCATTGGCTTATGAATCACATGATGAAGAGATGGAGAAAATAAAGGAATAAAATGGGAAGCAAGTGTTGGATTAGTTCTTGTGGATCCCCCTAAAAGAAAAGCTCAAATGGTCATGGTTCTAGTAAATACTAAAAATCCCAAGGTGACTTTCATTCATCTTTTGAGTGAAGTTCACCTCTTTAATGAAGAAAATTTGATTCATGGCCCAATCATTCTAAAATGGTTCATCTATGGTAAATTGTATAAAGTACCTATTGCACAACACCCTTGGGAAATGATGAAATCCATCAATAACCCAGTGCATGAGAAAGTCAAGCCATGGATCTTGGCTCTACAGAAGGAATTTGAAAGGAGGATGGTTATTCTAAGAGAGTCAAGTGGAACACAGATGGAGATCCTTGAACCATAAGTAACTCAATCCTCAATTGGTGTCAAGTTTGACCCAAAAATTTCTAGCTTACAAAAGGGTCACAGAGAAGAAATCCATAGTTTTTAGAGAGGAGTTCAGTTTCTAAAAGGTAATACCTTTTGTTGGTTTGACTCCAATGATAAGACAAAATCTATGTGAAAACCTAGTATTTGAAGAAAACATTCTTGAATTGGCTCAAGCACAATTAGATCAATTCAAACATCTATCAAGGGCATAATTTAGTGAATAATAATTTGGAAGGATTTTCAATCCAAGAGGACAAATTCAATAAATTTTAGGATATCATGAATGATTTGTTTAATTCCTTAAAATCAACCAGGGACAAGTAAGATATAGTGAATAAATAAAGTACCATGGCTACAAGCCAATTTTTCCAATAGAAAAGTTCAAGGTATCAAGTGAATAATTTAATCAAAACCTTAACCAAGAATTAAATCCCTGAGTTTAGAATGGTCAGCCTAGCCTACCTAAACATGGCTATGTCTATATTAGTGGATAAGATTAAATCCCTAAGAAACTAGTCCAACAAATGGAGGACATTATTGAGGATCTCAAATATCAATAAGATAAGATGTTGCACATATTGGATATCTTGATCAAAGATCCCACAAAATTTATCCATTAGACCTCATCAATGATGAAGAGTTCAAACACAAAACTACTCAATTCATGTAGGAAGTGAGAAATCAAGGATAAGGAAAGATAGGGGCTGATAACAAGATCATGCACTTACTTTTATCATCTAAATAAATTATAGGAGATGCCAAGTGCATCAAGAAAGCATTGGAAAAATATGAAAAATATCTTAGAGGCCTAGAGGATCAAGAAAGAAAACTCTTCATGAGACCTATTATCGACCTTTAGCTTATTAATGAACAACATTATATGATGAATATCTTGTAGGGAAGGTAAAAGATTGTAGTAGCATAAAGGTATAAAATTCAAGCCATTTGACTTAGGATATTTTATTATGTAGGAATATTATATATTTTTTAAAATTAAAATATTATTTCTTTGTAAAGTCTTGTACAACTTGTAAAGTACATTGCCTATAGGCTAGTCATTTGGAGTCTTTAAAAGGTTCTAGAATGATTGTAAAAGGACACCTAGCCTTAATATTTGACATGAATAAATGACATACCTCATGAATTATCTATATAAAGAGGTATTTTACATTGTAAAATTGAAATAATTTTTAATCCAAAACTATTATGTAACTTTTGAGCAAATTAATATAAGAAAGGAGTTCTACAAAGTTTGTCCATATTTGATTGTGTGAATTGTTACCATGGATTCTCTCTCATTTGTTTGGTCTTATTATTATATTTTAATGTTCCTTGTGAATTTTTAATGTACATATTTAAGTGTAGAGTTACTAATTTGTGTTAATTCTAGATTAGTTGAAAGTTCTAAGGTTCACTTCATTTTATTCACTTTTCTTACATATGTGTTAATGTTGTTTGCATGCAGGGGTGAATCTTTAGAGTGAACCTGGTAATTATTTGCACTATTTCATAATATCCTTAGATTTTGGCTTGATGTGTGATAATATTTTATGTTATGATATTTTAGGTCATATACTGGTTAAATGCATGTTCAGATGAAATTTAGACTTTGTCATAAGGTTTGGGTTAAAGATTAGCAACATATTTATTTTCTACCTTACCCTTCCTTTTGCTCATTTTTTATCAATTCAATTTAGATCAAATTCATTGTGAATATTCATCTTAGTTTATCTTTAGACTTAGGTTTAAGCATAATTCACTTTAAATAGAATAGGTTATGTTCAAAATCAAAGATCAACTATTTGGCCATGGTGGCTCCCAACCACCAACTAATATAAATTTTTGAAATAGTCCACTTTTTCTTCCTCTATTATATTAAAGATAATATTATTATCATAACCTACAACTCATGTATTAGATTCCCTGAATTCAGAAATGAGTAGTGTTTCTTAAAGACTAAGAACCACCTATGACACACTTTTAGGCATCAACACTAACCAACCTATAATCATGATATTTATGTTATTTTCAATCATGAAATCATTGGAAGATTTATATATTTGGAAAATATATTATGGTCCACATAGATCACAAATTACTTCAATGATTTAAAACTTATAATAAGTTATAGAAAAAGTGGCATAAAAAATGATCTTATTATATTTTATAGTTCCTTATAAAAATCAAGCATAAAAAAGAAAATTTTAATATTGTTAAATATTTAATAATTTGTTTTCCAATTCAATATCTCCTTTCTATACTTGATAAATGTAGGCATGAATTTAGTACATGGTTATAATTGTATCCATCTAACATAAATTTTGCATATATCTATCATAAGCTACTTTGTGGTAAATGAGTCCCATAGTTATACTTAAAATATGGGATTTTATATCTCCTTGGACACTTATACATTCTACATGAGGCAAAGAAATAAAAATTGATATTGGAGGCTCATTTTCACAATTTAGTTGAACACTTTGGAGTTGAAAATAATCATGCATTATTATATAAGTATATTTTTTGGCCACACTTTAGGGTTGATGTTAATAAAAACATCAAGTCTTATACTAAATTTGTAAATTCCCAACTAATCATCAATAAGAAATGTTTTTTCAAACCCCTACTAATTATAATAATACCATGGGAAAATATTTCAATGGACTTCTGGTTAGTCTACCCTACTACTAAGCATTGTAATAATTATTTCTATATAGTATTTGATAGATTCTAAAATATGTAAATTTAAAGACATTTTAATAATGCAATATAATATCTATAAACATACAAACTACATTTTTATAATGTTCAAATTCTTTTTGGAATCCAAAAAACTAGCCTTTCTAATAGGGGAACAAAGTTTTTGAGTAACCTATAGAAATCGCTTTGGATTATGCTAAACATTGAGCTAATCAAGTCTAAAACATTCAACTTTTTGACTAATGGACAAATTAATGTGATAAACATGATGATAGTGCACCTTATTATATTTTAAAAATCAAATAATTAATTCACTTGGTATGAAATCTTGTTATTCATTTAGCACAACAAAAATATAGAATTTCATAGCCCTACCAAACATAGCCTTTTTTCAAGTCTTTTTGGGTTTCCAACCTCAAACAACCATTGATGTAGCTTATCCTATTATACCATAAAAAATAATATCTTCAACTTAAAAATATATATTTTTAATTCATTTATCATATTAAAAAACAAGTGCAAACCATTATATAGTAGGTTAATGTTAAGTACAATTAGTTCCATAACAAACATTAGACATTGCATACTTTTTAGGTGGTGATCAAGTTTGGCTACACATATAGAAATAAATATTGAAAAGACCTCATTATAAGATTAGTATTAGGTTTCTTAGGGAAAATGTTTTACAAAAGTGCAAACTTATAAATTATTTTCACATATATTACCATAAATTCATGTAATATTAGCCATTTCCATTTAAAGACCTATGATTGATGTAATAGGATATGGGTCACTAGATCTTACCATAATTCATCATTGTTGCTTATCCAAATTCAAAATTAGGTTCAAAACCTATTTTACAAATCATAATATTTAATCCTTCCTCAATTTTATTATACATTCTAACATGTGAAATAAAATTATTGAGGTCTATTAGATTTATCTAATGTAATGAATAAATAGATAGGTGAATCTATGGATTGGGCTAATATATTTGAGGAATGGTGTTTTTGATGATGGGTGATAGGGGATACTCGTGGCAATACCAAAATGGATTTATTATGTCATAGTGTTCATTAATGGTCTCTAATTAGGAAGAGACAAAACTCCAAGATCCCTTTATATCAGAGATGATGAGATAATGAATTTCTTGATCAATACTAGGAATAACTAAGTGAGTATGATTAGGTTGGATGACTTGATGGATTTGATTAATCATATAAGTGTGGTTATGCCTATTAAATTTCATATAAATTGATTGAAATGAAATAAGGATAGTCCCAATGAGTAAATAAAAAGGAAGATGGGTGGATATGCTTGAATGACATTGTATTATCGACATTCATTTTGAAGTAAAATGAGGATGTGAGGATTTGGAATTCATTGTTTATCATCAAGAACTTCAAGAGAGTTAATAATGAGTTTTGGAATGTTGATGAAATATAATACCTATAATTTTATATCAGTTTTAATTCCACTATATAATTTAATTCTAGAAATTAGAGATTTAACTCTAGATTAAATACTTACTCTAATAAGGTAAGTATGCTCTTAAAGTGTTGTTAAAGATTTTTAAAAAAAAATTTGTATGTGTAATGAAGTGTATGATATTTTTTACATAATGATTTTGGAATGGTATACTTGTTCTAAAATTTGTATAAATTATTAATACTCATGCTCCTTTTGATGAGACTTTACTATATATTTTGGATTGTTTTGATGATGTTTTAAAATGAAGTGAATTAACCTACTTCATAAAAATAGAACATTGAAATTAATGAAACAATGAATACTAAAATAAAATGAAAGGATAATGTTTTTTATTTTCTTTTCAATGTTTTAGATGCATGAAAATTTAAAACTAAAATTCTAAAAGAAGTATGCAAGTGCTATATTTTCATATCTTTTCCTATATTGCAAGATGATTTTCCTAATGCAATCTAAATGATCTTTTTTTAAAATTTTATTGTGCAAAAATTATGAAAAATAATATGAAATTGATGTTTTATAATATGAAAATATTAAAATAAAGTTTTAATATCTTATCAAACACTCTTAATAAGTATTTATAAATTTTATTCACACATTCAAATCTAAAGTTTTAATATCTTATCAAACACTCTTACTAAGGATTTAGAAATCCTCTTGACACATGCAAAGCTAAAGACTAGTTTTGAAAGTTATGAATGCTTGATTATGAAATAAAATGATATGGATGAAATAATTCCAACATAATGTTATGATTTTATGAATAAATGGATCTAAAATATCATTTTTCTCCCTATGAAATAACCAAATTTTAGATCTAGTATGATAGGTTTGACTATATAGGTTGTCTAGGTTTTCATGTGTTTGTTTAGGAGTTGTTTGTGTATAAAAACTTACTTAAAATTGGAAATGAACTATTGTATTTTGGTTTTATATATTTTTATGGTGTGATTTATTTACCTTATGATATGTGAAAAACTAAGTTCTTTTAAAGAATCTAATATGCAATTGTAAAAACAAGAGATCTAGATTATGTTTTTGTGAAAGAGAGGAAATAAAGAAGAATTTATTTCCTTTTTTATTTTATGTGATTTTTGAATATGAAACTAATATAATAAATATAAAAAACTAAACTATTCTAAAATAATAAATGAAAATAATATTTAAAATAAAATCCTCCAACATGATCAATGGTTATAACCAAATAAAGGTAAGAGATTATTGTTGTGAAAAATGTCCTCAGTAAGCTATATCCTCTACTCAATGTGATTTGAGGAATTAAATTTTAGAATAAAGCAATAAATTAAATTGATGAAATACCAATTTATCACATAAAACCTAATAGACCTCTTCTGAGGGGCACCCACTTGATTTATTGACTATGTTACTTTCATTAATTATCAACCCAAGGTCTGTAAGCTTGGCAAAGTGTCAACACTATATATACAACACTAATTATTTATGGATATTGAGAGACTCTAGATTGAATATATGAAATATTCTTGTGTAAATTAAATTACATGAAATTAAAATGCTTTAAAAGGAAATCACATTTCTATAATTGAAATGAATACTTGTTATAATGGAAATGAAATTGTTTATTTTTATATTTTCAAGCTTCATTAAGAAATTAAAAAAATTTACACAAATATCAAATGTTTATTGAGTTAACATATGAACTAAAATTCAAGCTTCTTTGAAGAAGCAAGGATTAGCCCCAATAAAAAGTCTGAGGATTGGAGAGGGAAGAATCAGAATGAAGAAATTCACACTCCTATGACCTGGGTTAACTGTAAAGCTGAGTCCTCTTCCCAATTTGATTCCTGGTTGTGTAGGGAGATCATTGATCTCAAGAGAAAATCAGAAACATTGGAAGATTCTCTAAAAGCTACTTGGAACAAAGTAAACAACATGGAAAATCAGTTAAGCGAGATCCCTGTCAAGCTCAAAGCTTATGAAAACAACCTCCGGGAACTAATAAAGGATAACAGAAAGAAAATGGAGGAAGTAACGTCCAACATCTGTGCAGTTGCTATCAATATAGGTAAACGAGCCAATGAGGAGACCAAAGCACTAGAGGGTCCCAGCAAAAGGACAAGGCAAAGTTTCAAAAAGAAAGATACACAAAAAGGAGCTTTGCTGGAGGCTACCACCCAGGAAACTGCTTTGAAAGGAAAAGAAGCCATGAACTTGATACTGGAACTGGCTGAATAATCTGGTCCTTCTTGTTGGTTTAGAAAATAGTACTGATCTTTATCCTCCTTTTGTTATCTTTTGTTTGTTGTGCTACCAGATTTCTGTTTCTGGGTTTTGACCGGATGTGTCTCTAATGGTTTCAGGTCCATTTAAAACCTGTTTTGGCTACTTCTTAGTAGTGTTTTTTAGGCGTTGCCTGTGGACTTAGACGTTCTTTATTTTTCTTTCTATTACAAGGTTTTGGGGGCCCTTCAAAACCTATTTTTACCTCAATCTAAAACATATGAACTGAACATGCATATAACTTAAACATAAATTTTATTTATTCACACAATAGAAATAAGAATTATAATAACAATTCAAGATCTTTACCACAAATCCTAACAAGGGACCCCTCCTTGATTAAATATGAGTTTCAATCCTTCCATTTAATATGATTAATATTTAAGTCAAAATAATTCTTATTACATTAAATATCTTATAGGAATGTTGGTATTTCTACATAAAATATTACAAAGAGTTTATATTGTGCTTCAACAATAACAATGATTTCTTAATTCTTCTAATTCAATTTTAAATTTTGTCAACTTTTTTTAAAAAGAGGAAGCATGTTTATTTTGATAATTAAATATAAGAATATATCATATTCAATCTTAATTAAAAACTAAATGGTTTCTATAGAGAATGGAGTAGTTCAATTATGTAGTTGCAATAGTAGAGAAATGCATTCCATAAAGAAGGAAGTAATGGTGGAATTTATGTTTCCTATCCTACTCCTTTCTAGGTCATGAAATTTTTATTCATACTTGAATAATCGCCACATCTCATCAAGTGTAATAACTTAGTTTTATGTTTGAATTATTTTGATTAGGCTACAAGCTGGAAATTTTATCATGTGGTTGTTATGGGTTATCTAGATATGCTTTTATTTTCTACATGATATATATTTTTTTTTTCAATTGAGCTTTTGAGATGCTATGGAATCAATCATATTTTTTTATGGGTTCTTATCATCAATATATTAGTTACTATGGGTTACAATAAAAAACTTAATAGTTTTTATAGGATGTAAGAATCAACCACTACAAGTGCTATGGGTTGGCATATTAAGTTGATACAAGTTGGGTTTCCCAATTGCTACAAGTTGACTACGTTCCTACATTCATGATTTATCCCTACTATCTCAACATACCAAAATAATAGTAAAATTATATGATGTATCTTAATTAATGAAATAAAATTTGTATCCATAAAACATGAAGAAATGTACATTATATTCATTAAGTACTAAGTGGTAAAAAGGGGGAAAAATCCAACTTTTTATTCCTAGAAACATTAGAAGGAGGTAATAAAAAGGGGTTATAGTAGCTATAAAAAGGATAATTTCCATGGCTCATCTAGAAGTCTCTAACAAAGTATGGTAGAAAAATAATAAGAAAAAGAGGGACACTATCTTGGATAAGAACTTAGTTATACTATGGATAGCTAATCCACTAATAGAAAAGACTAAGTTATTGATTTAATGAATTATCTCTTCCAAAATTGTGGATATTTGACATGAAAGTGATAGAAGGTAGAGAAAAATATTATTCAAAACAAAATTTAGGTGAGATTTATTTTTTTATATCTTGAAAATACCAGCCTTCAATGTAAAATTAAGATCTAAAATTCTTATAAAATTGAAATACTTTTAAAAGAAGCAAAGAGGGTGTAAGTGTGAGTTTAATTGAGCTTGACCAAGATATAAATTTGGGAGGTAAAAATAATAATATAAACTATATTAGGAGTGATTTGGGTCATAATGAATGTGAACAAAAATTAAATCAAGGAATAAACATGAAGATAATCATGCAAAACATGTGAGAACTCAAGTCTTCGATGA
Organism: Torreya grandis; assembly: GCA_037957365.1. Taxonomy (NCBI): domain Eukaryota; kingdom Viridiplantae; phylum Streptophyta; class Pinopsida; order Cupressales; family Taxaceae; genus Torreya; species Torreya grandis. The sequence goes on along the minus strand of JARHVA010004084.1, from coordinate 1,427,030 downwards.
TAGAAATAAAATATAGGTAAATTATGTTGCAGCTACCACTATCTTTAGGTGTTGGAGATGAAACTACTAAAAAAGGTGAAAAAACCATTAATATTTGTGAAGGGACTACCATGGTGGTTTACTAAACCACCTCTTATAAAATTAATACATCATGACAATTTACAAAACCTTTGAAGTGTATAAAAGAGCTAGTTTAGATCTACATAAGATTAACATGGAAAAAATAATGGATCCAAATATTGGTATAATATTAAAAACTCATAAAAATAATCAATTCATTTGGGATTTTAACTATAATATAGAGCTTCCATATTTATAATAATATGGTCTCCTAAAAACAAGGAGGTAGCTCTAACAAATCTCAAAATAATAATTTCTCACTCCTATAATTGTGAGTTGGTTTATTAACCAAATATCATATACCAAAAATAATAATTTTATTATATATTAATCTATAAAATTCACCCCCTTAACATTATTATTCCTAGTCACACCGCCTTAATCTGAATATGGGGAGAATAATATCCTATACTATATCTGAATTTATGACTATGTGATTTTTCCAAGGATCTCAAAACTAAAAAATGTTTTTTTCATGGCTCAAAAAAAACTAATGATGGTTTTTTCCATGGATTATCAATAAATAATGATGGTTTATCCCATGGTTAACCACTAACCAAGTGGTTTTATTGGTTTCCCAAAAACCATGTCATGTATGCAAGTACATATTTAATTACCATCATTTTCTAAATTAAAGGGATTACAAAAGGAAATAATTTTTAATCAAATAGGAATTTTACTTATATTATTATTTAGTTACAACACAAAGTAAGAAATTAAACACATCGAACATATCTGAAATAAAATTCACCACATCATTGGTGCAGCCCCATCCTTGGTGATTAACAAGAGATCATTGAAAGACCTCCAACCTCATGTGCCTCCATCCTCCATTGGATTACTACTCAGTATAGGTAATCATCTAAATAATACCCTATTTTTTTTGTTCTTATTCTTCATTCTTTGACTCTTCTTCTTTTTCTTCAACAACTACATTATCCTCATCCATTTTAAGTTTACCACTTATGATATCTTTTGCTTTGAATTTATAAAATGGAGACTTATGTCTTTTTTTCTTGTAATAAAATCATTCTAATTCATATTTATTCTTGTAGGAATTAGTATAATTATTTTTTACATAAAGGGATTTTTTTTTGTCAATGTCTTCTTTTGATCTTTTCTCCTTGACTAAGAGTGTAGAAATCATATCATCTAGTGATTGGGAAGGCATTTGGCCAAGAGTAAAAACTAAATTATTGTATTTAGGAGGTAGGATATTCAATCAAATAGCTTTTGAAACTTCATATTACATTGGAGATTTTTATTCTACAATTTTTATTATGAGAGATCTTAATTCATTAATATAACTTGATATTATTTCACCCTCAATCATTCTTAATTTAAACAACTACAATTTTAGTGTGAATTTAACATTCACAACCTTAACACCAAAAGTTTTACTTAGAAGTTCCAAAATATATTTAAACTTATTTTACAAGTCAACATAATGTAATTTAGTGTCTGATAAAGCAATTCCAATAATGTATTTTTATTTATCATCCTTGGTTTGCCATTCCAACAATTTAGCAATATTTGTTGGTTTAATTTCTTTTCCACTCACAATCCCCTAAATATTCTTGTTCATTAATTGCATTTTTGTTTTCAATTTCCATGTGTTAAAATTTGAACCATTAATTTTTTATAGTGGAATATCCATTATGGTTGTCGATCTTAGTTGAAAATGCACCCTTACAATAACACTCAGCTTTTAATTTTGACAATAAAAGACTTATAGACTCTTTGGAATTTTTTGACAATTTTGACTCTACGACATAAAAAATCATTTTAAATATAAAATTTTGATATCTAAACAATATTGACTCACAAAATAATAATTATTTTGGATTTTGACTATATAAAGCCTTTTCTAGAAAACTATAGAATTACACACACTTGATTTTAATAAACATTGACATCAATTTGGTAACTTTATAAAAATTTGATAAGACTTTTAACTGACATAAGATTATAAAAAAAACTATTTTTAACTAAATTAAGAACACTTATAATGAAATTTCCATTTTTTAATAAGACTTAAAATATAAATTTCAACCAACTTTTAACACAATAAAAAATTAAGAATTGGCTTTACAAAGCTACATCGAATGATACAAATGGTGAGTTGAGGTTGCAATACAATGAGCTATACATAAATTATAGCTAGTTTTCAAGTGTATGATGACCATAAATTTACAACATAATATAATATCTATAGGTGATGTACCTTTGATCAATCTAAAGGAATACTTTGGTAGCTAGCAATAGATTATGCATGATATTTCCACATGGTCAGTGTATTCCACAATGAAGTTATGAAAAATAAAGGAGACCAATCTACCCTAGGCATATGAGAATCCAAGAAACATAGTATACCAATGGATATGAATCAAGTGCCTATCTAAAGAAGTCTAGGTTGATAGCATACCATGCATCATAAGCCTCACAATGAATCCATTATGAAGCTTACAGGTCATGTGAAGTAATATGGCTTTGATACTAGATAAAAGAGCTAGTTCAAATCTAAATAATATTAACATAGAAAAATAATGGATCTAAACATTGGTATAATATTAAAAACTTAGAAAAAAACAATCAATTTATCAGGGATTTTAATTACAATATAGAGCTTCCATATTTATAAGAATATGGTCTCCTATAAATAAGGAGGTAGCTTTAACAAATATCCCAATAATAATTTCTCAATCCTATAATAGTGAGTTCGTTTATTAACTAAATATCATGTACAAAAAATAATACTAACAATTATAATGTTACTATGTATTAATCCGTAATAGTGTAAACATCTTAATAGTGTTGATTTTATCACCAAATGGGGTGATTCCATTATGAACAGGGGAAATTTAATATTGAATGAAATGAATTTTAAAATGGGCATTTTTTAAGATTAAAAATATAAAAAATTAGGCTAAGGAGAGAGTAAGGTGTAGGAATATCAAATAGAATTATATTTGAGCACATTTTTTGAGATTGTTGCATCATCATGAAATTTTTCATAAATATCACACCATGTAAGTTTTGGGTGAATACTTATTTCCTCCTCAAGAGGACACCTTGTCATGAATTTACAAGGGTATGGTCCTAAGTAATAACATATTGAATGAAAAAAAAGGGTTACAAAACTTAGCTTACTTACTTATGTGGTGCATCAAATCCAATTGATACTCTATGTAACCTATGAACAAAAGATAGGAATCAAGTACAATTTAATGAAAAATCAAAAATATACTAGGTAATCAAAACATGGACAAGAATACTTACCATGTATTCGAGGGTGAGAATACTACCTCAATCCATCCCATCATGAGATTGGGTTTTGGGTTGAGTGATGTGTACCTATAAAACTAAAATGACATATAAATATGCTATATGAAACTAAAATTGCTAAAATGTGTTAGTTTTAAATATAAAATGTGTCATTTAGGAAATAAACATATCTAAATTATAATAACAAAATTTTATAAGGAAATTTTATAAAAACCAAAAAGCATTCAAAATATATTGTCTAGTTAAAAGACCTACATATTCAAAAAACTTGCCAAAAAAAAAAATCATTTATGCCAATTCATTTTAGAAATTTTTGGGCTATAGATTAATTATGATAGAATTGATTTAGGAACTATCCAAATTGACAAACACAAGGGGATGGAAAATATACTATCAAGTGGACTAGTAAATCAAATTCAAGCTAGTTTTGATTTTTTTCCCTACTTTCAATTTTTTGTTCAAAAATGAATTCAAATCCATTAAATTTTGTAATTTCTTAAAAAAATAGGATTAGGGTTCAAGTAGAGTATGAAAATGTTTAAATTTGTTAAATTTGGGTGAATTTTAGGATTTTTAGTGTGTTTTTAGGTTGGGCATACTTTGAATACCACATCAAGGTGAAATCATCAAAATATACATACTAAAGGTTATGCCTTCAACATGGTAGTTACATGAATTCCACATCCCATTAGCATAAAAGTGTTGTAACCACCATAGATGTAGTGGTAACATAATTGTCGTAGACAAAAATGGAACTACCTAGGGTAGTTTTGTAATGAGGTCCTAAGTGAAAAGGGGTGTTTTTTAGTCAATTTTAAGACTAAAATAAGGATAAGTGTTGATTTAAAGTGTTTTTTATAGTAGGGGATACATACATTGTATTCGAGCTAGGGAGTAGGAGTGGCTACCATGAGTCATGACACTTTTGATGGATGATGAGGTTGGTGTTTAAATAGGGTAAGAATCCTAAAGATTGCATAAGTGGAGATCGTACCTACATTGATCAGGATATTATATGATTTTCTTACCTAATAGAAAGTATAAAGGAATACTTTCAAGTTCCCACAAGATACTAGAGACTAGATGATCACTCTTATTCACATATATAAGATCTTGGGTTTGCTAACAACAAATTAGCTAGTGAAATTGTAATATAAAACTAATAGGATAAAGGTTATAATCTAGGTAGATCACTTCAAATATGTTGATGTACTCAATGTGGGTGTAAATTTATAAGTTATACTTTCTAGGGTCAAGGGATCTGATATCTAAAACCTTTAAAAATCCATTATTGGGATCCTTGCCTCCCAACTCATAGAAGATAAGGGAAAAGACATGTTACTATATAGCTAGTCTCTTATTATCAAGGCTACTTAAAATATGTTTAAATGATTCTCATGGGCATATAAGGTCTTAGCCTACACATACAAAGATTTATATTGTATTTTTTTAGCTTGGTGCATTATCTATCTTCCATCTCACACTCATTATGAATTTGGTATACAAGAGGATGGTTCCATATCAAATATGGATTACTATCAAGGATATTAGGACTACCAAATCCTCTATATGGATATATATGGTTCTACTTATATCTTTACCCACATGATCATGACATTGATAGTGGTTAATCTGGTGGTTTTATCATATCAAGTGATGGTGGGTCAGTGTGATAAAGAAGAATTAATGTAAGATCATCACTACATTTTGAAACTTTTGGTCCACTTCCATGGTCTTGAGTTTTCATAGGGTAATTATAATCATTTTAGGTTTCTAGGAGTCATTTATAGGTGCTAAAAATTTATCAAATTTGAATTTGACTCACTTAATCATTTTCTCACCTAAATGATCATTTCAAATATTTGAAAATCTTTGTATCATTTCTTAAGTTTCTTGAAGTAGTTAAAGGTCAAACTATTGTGACATTGTGTGTTATAGATCTTTTAAGAGGTTTTTTTTGGTTTATTACTAGTTATTATTGATGTCATGTTAAATTCCTAACTATACCTAAACATACAAATGATGTGTCTTTCCTTACTACATTGGAGGAATCAAAAGGTTGTTAAGGTAATTGTAGAAGTCCTTCTAAATAGGTAGGTGTTTTGGGATAATTATTAAGAGATGGGAAGTGTGAGATAAAATGTATTAGAAGATTGTAACAAAGGCTGGCATAGAAATATATGAAGAAAACTTTATTCACATGTTAGTTTTTAGTGCATTTTTTAAAGGTCAAGAATATGAATGAATAAAGAACTATGTTTTTTAAAAAAGAAGATTTATATTGATTTTATAGAAATAATTTCATAAATATAAAAAATTTATAACATGTATATAAGCCAAATTTTTGGTAATCAAGAAAATATTCTCAAGTTTTTTGATGAATTGTTCATACCCTACTCTGGCTGTATTCTGAGATAGGCAAACTATGTGAGTGTACCATTTAAAGAGGAAGGATTTTGTGGAATTTTTTTGGATGTATTTTTAAGTTTTAATTTTACATAATAATTATTTAAGGTCCTTTCATATTATATTTTTTATTTTGGTGAATATATTCTGAGTAGATCAAACACAAACCCTATGTTTTTAGTGATAAAGAAGATTGAGTTTGTTTATATGCAAGGAAATAGTATGAAGAGTTTGAATGATTATATATATGTTGGATAGTAAAATTTTAAATATAATTAAGGATATTAAAATTATTTATATTGATTTTAATACATATTTCATATAATATTACTCTCATACTTTATAAGTAGATTGTATCCTCAATTACAGTCCTGTAGTCAAGCTTAAAAAGATTAGAAGTGGAAAAATTGATAGATAAAGGATGTTATTATGGATTATTATAGGTGTATAAAATTAACATAAACCATAATAAATTATCATAGTAATTTTAAATTTTTTATGTACCTTGAAACACAATATTGACCCTTCTCGGGCTATCCATAATCTATCAAAACCTTGTATTAGGGTTTTATGAGAAGATCTTGATTTTTGGAAGTTTTCACCAATGAAAAAGAATAAAATTTTGTGAAAATATGTGTATGTAGTTACTTTAATATATTTTAAAGTTTTTAACCTAGTACAGAGTGTGTATTTATGGAATCTAGGGACTGTGTGTAAGATAGGGGTCAACAAGACCTATTATGCCTAAACAGTGCCTAAAAAGAGTGAGAAAATTGATTTAAGAGTGGATTTAAGTCATCAAACCTCATTAATATATATAATACCATAGAGTTTATCTAATAAAGGTCTTTTTTTCTCAATTAATTCCCTATGCTATCCAAACTAAGAGCAAAGGTCTTAAAAAAGGCTAGTAAAAAGCCTTTGACAAAAGAAAGAGACTATTAATATTAAAATTGTGTATTTTGGAGTTGTGTGATTTTAATATAAGGTAAAATAGTATTTAAAAAAATTATTAGTTAGACATAATAACCCTAAATTTTTCAATAAACTCATATCCATATATGGCGAAGGTTGTCAATGTGTTGTCATGGGATAAATATATGAAACAAGACAAGTGAGAGAGATTTGATGAGAATGAGTCAAGTACCTAATATTCAAAGAGTATAAAGAGATGTTAGTGAGATTTAATAAAGTTTGAGGTGTATTCAAAGAAGGAGATGGGGTTTGGTAGTCTAATATAAATAGAGTAAAAAGTGATCAAGCTAACTTTTAGAGATAAAGAGATCAAATCAAATCAGAGCTAAGTGAAATTTTAGAGGTGAATGTATGAAATTATACTTTACATCCATAATTATACAAGATAAATAAGATATATACATCATTTTGTATTGGATATATAATATTTTATGGATGAGATATGTTTTATGTTTCACAAATGTGAGTTACATGAGTATAAAGATATTGTTGAGTATGTATTGAAAGGTTGCTTTAAGATGTTGTGTGAATGTTGATGTAAGTTATAGGCAAGAAGTGAGAGGTATAAAATTGAAATTTGTGGTTGAATCCCTTAATCCAAGAGGCTTGGAAAGAGAGGAGAGTTAGTGAAATATCCAATAAATAATCTCAAGAAGAGTTGAAGAAAGAGAGAGGAGTCCCAAGTGAGGACAATAAAGAGAGATACTCTAAGAGAGTAAGAATCAAGTGAGAGAGACATAGGTGAGGTCAAAGGATACAAGTAGGTAGACTTATCAGGAAGAAGAAAGGTTGGGGTGAGACCTAGAAGGCGTGTGAAGAGTAAAGAGTGAAATAAAGTTGAAGGGATTAAAGAATGAACAATGCCACAAGAAGATGGACAAAGGAAAAGAAGTGAAGTAAAAATATTTAGAGAGAGAGAGAAGTAGATATCTAAGATGAAGATGTTATTGGAAAGGTTATATAAAGTATTGGAATAGATGAGACTAATATTCCATGTGAAAATCAAGAGGAAAGTGAGATGGACTCTCAAATAGATGATGGAAAAGAGAAAAAGACAAATGTTGAAGATGTTTGCTAGGCAACCTAAAAGAATAAACAAAGGGGTAAGCAAGCCTCAAAATATTATGAATAATGATTTATTGTAATGTATGTATATAGGTTAAGAGTTACATTAAGATTAAGAATATTTCAAAGAAGACAAAGAATGGATGATAAGAGAGAAGCATGAACAACACACTAACGATAAAGACCAAGTTGATTGGATAGTTAGTATGGTGAAATAATCCTATGCTACCTTGAAGAAGGTGAAACACTTGATGAAGAAGAATGAGAGAGTGAATTTTTAGAAAAACCATACCTCATTTTAAGAATTAAATAGGAAGGTTTGAGACAATAAATCTTTGAGGATATAAAAGAGTCACAAGGTAATAGTTTTCATGTTGTTTTTAATGAGTATGTTAATATAAACATGACTGAAGATGATTTGTATGAAGATAAATTAAATTTCATGGATATAACAATGGAGGGAACTAGATGTAGCATTGAATCCAAGGAATGATCAATTGATAAATAAGTGAGAGAAGATAGTGTAACAGTTGAAAGAAATTCTAAGGTTTTGATTGTAGGCAACAAGGAGAAAGTACATCTAGTCAAGTATGATGAGTGGATATGGTGTCTAGAAAGATTTGATGAGAATAATGGAGTGTTGAGATAACTTTTGTTTGATAAGGTAGTGAATGAATAATAGGCAAAGAGAAAAAATTCAATAGAGGTTGATGGTATTGTAGATGAGAAGCTAGAATAGAAAGAAACAATGCAATGGGTAGGAAATATAGTCAACGATCAATTAGTATTTGAAGGAGAACAATGTGAAATTTAAGAGGAAAATAAAGAAGTGGTTTTTTTTTTACTTATTTACTTCATGTTAGGTTTTTGGAAGAAGGAGAACAAGAAGTAGTTTATCATGATCAATTTGGAGATCCATGGAAAGAGACAGATCATCAAAGGAGGAGCCATAATAACTTTAACCAAGAATCAATAAGTTATACATGATTAAAATAAGTCTTGGTATCTAGGATGACATGAATTTGAAAGAGGGATGCTAAAAAAAACATCAAAATTAACTTTCATGAAAATTTTCCTTTTGTTCTCCAGTAATATGATGTAGGGACATCACTACATTTTGAAAATTTTGGTATATTTACATGGTCTTGAGTCTTTATAGGGTCATTGTAATCAGTTTAGGTTTGTAGGAGTCATTAATAGGTGATAAAACTTTATCAAATTTTAATTTGACTCACTTAGGCATTTTCCCACCTAAATGATCATTTCAAATATTTAAAAATATTTGTATTATTTCTTAAGTTTCTTGATGTAGTAAAAGGTCAAAATGTTGTGACCTTGTGTGTTAGGGGTCTTTTAGGAGGTTTGTGTTTGTTTAGTGCTTATTAGGATTGATTTCATGTTAAATTCCTAACTATACCTAAACATATAAATGATGTGACTTTCCTTATTACATTAGAGGAATCAAAAGGTAGTTAAGGTAGTTGTATAAGTTTTTTTGAATAGGTAGGTGTTTTAAGATAAAATTAGAGAGGATAAGTGTGAGATAAAATATGGTATAGGAATATAGTAGAGGATGGAATAGAAATATATGAATAAACTATATTCACATGTTAGTCCTGAGTGCATTTATCAAAAGTCAAGAATATGAATGAACAAAGAACTTTGTTTCATAAACAAGAAGAGTTATATTGATTTTATAGAAATAATGTCATAAAGACCAAAAATTTATAGCATGTATGTAATCCAAATTTGTGGTAATCAAGAAAATATTCTCAAGTTTCTTGATGAATTGTTCATACACTGCTCTAACTATATTATGAGACAAACAAACTGTGTGAGTATACCATTTATAGAGGAAGGATTCTTTGGAATTTGTTTGAAACAAATTTTTAATTGGTAAGTTGACATAATAATTATTTAAGGGCCTTGCATATTATTTTTTTTATTTTGGTGAATATATTCTAAGTAGATGAAACACAAACCTTGTGTTTTTGGTGATAAAGAAGACTAAGTTTGTTTGTATGCAAGGAAATAGTCTACAGAGATTGAATGATCATATATATATTAGGTAGTACACTTTAAAATATCTGTAAGTCTCTTAACATGATTTATATTGCTTTAAATACTTATTTCATATAATATTACACTTAGACTTAATAAATTGATTTTATCTTCAACTACAATACTGTAGTCAAACTTAGAAAGTTTAAAAGTGGAAAATTAGAGACATCAAGGAGGTGATTAAGGATTTTTATAGGTGTTTAATTTTAACATAAACCATAATTAATGATCACATTCCTTTGAAATTCACTAGGAATCTTGAAACCTAATTTTGACCCTTCTCAGGTTATTCATAGTCTGTCAAAACCCTATATTAGGGTTTCATGAGAAGATCTTGATTTTTGAAAGTTTTCACTAGTGAAAAACCATAAATTTTTGTGAAAAGATGTGGATTCAATTAATTTAATATATTTTTAATTTTTTAACCTATTATAGAGTGTGTACATATAAAATATAGGGATTATATTTAAGATAGGGGTCAAAGAGACCTATTAGACCTAAACAAAGCCTAAAAGGAGTGAGAAAAGTGATCTAGGAGTGGAGTTAAGTCATCAGACCTCATAAAGAGATAAAATACCAAAGATAATATCTAAGAAATGTCTTGATTTCTCAATTAATGCCCTATCATCTTTTTACTAAGAGAAAAGTTTTAAACAAAGGTTATTAGAAGGCTTGTGATAAAAGAAAGAGACTATTAATATTGAAGATGTGTATTTTAGAGTTGTGTAAATTGAATAAAAGGTATAAGATGATTGAAACTAGTCAGTAGTTGGACATAAAAACCCTAAATTTATCACTAAACTTAGAACCATGTATCGTTAAATTTTTCAATGCATTATTGTCATGGTATAAATATATGGAATAAGACAAATGAGAGAGATTTGATGAGAATGAGTGAAGTACCTAGTATTCAAATATTAGAGAGAGATGTTAGTGAGAGTTCATCAAGTTTTAGGTTCCTTACAAGAATGAAATTAGGTTTGGTAGTCTAATAAAAATAGAGTACAAAGTTATTAAGATAACTTTCAAAGATAAAGAGATCAAATGAAATCAGAGCTAGGTGAAATTTTAGAGGTAAGGGTATGAGATTGTACTGTACATCCATAATTATACAAGATCAATAAGATCTTTGCATCAAAAAGAATACCTTGAAATAACTAAAGGAGTGATATAGGTTAGGTATATGTGGATCCATGCATATATGAACCTTATTGATAGGGTTACATATTAGTTCAAATTATATTTCATAGGTAACTTCCCTGTATCCATAATAATATATAACAACATTAGAAAGGCTAGGAAAGCTAGTCTTAGGAGACTAGCATAGAATCCATTGACATCAATACTTCTAATTATGAGGGTAGATAGGATGAGGGAGCTTAAGGATGAAAATAATAGTATCCCATTTAAGGAGGGTGAGGTTAGATATTGGTGGTCATCCCAATGGCACTATTAGTGATTGGAAAATAGAAACATATACCAAAACCACCACCCCCAATATAATATCCTCCCCTATAATAGTTATAACTAGTTGGTCCACCACCATCACCACCCTAATATAATTCTTTAGAAATGTAGTAGGTAGTGGATTGAGAGGGACTAAAGGCAAAAGATAAGGATGATTCATGAGATGAGGTGGAGCTCTTAGAGGATGAGGATGATGTAGTATGATGATGTATTGTATCCACACTGGCATGAGGATGATCTAGGTAAAGAACTTTATTAGTTCATTTCAGATCTTTACGTATTTCCTTATTTTAAAAATTAATACTTAGTTTCTTGATTTTATTATACGAAAGATTTGATGCTTATCTATTTATTTTATAGTTATAAAGACATTCACTGGCTAGAAAACCATGATCAAGGACATCCTAGTCAATCATTTCCATGTGGGTACTATCTAGACCAAGGCTTAACTATTGATAAACCTAAGACTCTATTTTAATATAGGTAGGCATACAAACATGTTTTCCCCAACATATAAGCATCCTTGGTTTTGGCTAGTCATATGGGGGAGATTGGTACACTACAAGTGAGATTTCTTGTGGAAAAGGCTTAGGTGTAGACCATAAAAGGGATTTTGGTAGGTATGGGAGGTTGGCCACCTATAACTAAAAAATAGGAGGAGATATAGTCTCCTAGAGAGGGACCATTAAGAGGTGACCTAGGATCTAGATCCCATTGCACTCCTAGGCATCAAGGAATTCTCAAAAGAGGAGGATAGAATCCTAGGGCTACTTATTGCTCATGCACTTACCAAATTTTATTTTTAATGTTTTTTGAGATTTTGAGGTAGATTTTCCCTCTACAAAGGTGGATTTTACTAGAGAATCAATTGTATAAATTTAATATTATTGTGATATATATATATATATATATATATATTTGTGTGTGTGTGTGGATATATTCTAGTATATTTTAGTGACTCATAATTTATGTGATATGTGTTAATTTTTCATGTATGTTCTTTCATTTTATGTAATTTAGATTACTAGGCTTATGATGACATACATGTATCTCTCATGTTTTTGATAATGTTATGGAAATTCTTATATATATGAGATTATGAAAACAAAAGGTATGCAAATAATATAATGGATATTGATGGATATGTGTATAACTATAAATGTATTAATATCTATTATGTAGATCATGGCTGAGTAATTTTGTTTACAAAAAATATGATTTTAAACTTGAAATAAAGGAATGAAAGGGGAAGAAGGATATGCATGAGATGGTAAAATTAAAATTATACATCAAAACTTCACATGGAAAATGAATATGACCTAATCCTTATGAGCAAAAGGAGAAAATGAACTTCTTACTAAACTTAAAAAATACTAACTTTATTAGCTTCATCTAAAAGTAACTATCCTTTACAAAATCAAAAAATGGGATAAAGTTACCATTTTCACCATAAAAATTTAAATAATATTTTTGAATAACTTTTATTAGATTATTTCCAATTTTACATTATTTTTACTTATTTTTATAATTTATTTATGAACCCCTACTCTTAGTCTCATATGACTAGGAAGAAACATGAGCTCACAGTCATAGATTATATGTGAGTGAGGGAATTTCTCCAAAATTCTAACACCATGTAACTATTAATATTTGAAGGCCCAACACCAAATATTATAAAAGGGTGAGAGACATGGGGTTTTAATTTTATTTTCATGAGCTTTTTATTTGTATATGAATGTCTCTTTTTTATGTTTATCACACAATTTTTTTATAAAGCCCCTAACCCAAACCTTGTCCCCATGAAACTAGTAAGATGTAAGGGATCGTCACCTAAGATGAATATAAGTGAGTAAAGTTACCAATTTTTTTAGCATGCTAATTTTTTTTTCTTAGAGGAAATTGTAAGGGGAGACTCTTCCATGGAAAATTTTGTAGACGAGGGTGTAGGCTAGAATTTTATAATCTCTACAAGAAGGTATATGGAAATAAAGGTATAATTTTCTCTTAAAATTTAATACCAATACCAATGTAATGTTTATTTTGATAATTTTTTGCATAGGATGATAGGGTATTGTGAAAATTAAATGATATGGTGAGTTTCATTCTAAAATTTTTTATTGTGTGAACTAAAAACTAAATAATCAGCAAACACAACATGTAAATAATGGGAAATTCAGTGCAATGAGGGAAATGTAAAATTAAAATGACTAAATACAAAATTATTTAAGGTGTAAATAGTTCACATATTCACAAAACTCCTTTCCCTCTAGATTTCATAATTGATAGGCTCCATTATTAAAATCTTTGGTCTCTAAATAGGGACCTAACTAGTTGGGTCTGAATTTTATACCTTCTCCTTTATTTTTATCTATTACAATATAAAGTCTTAGGATAAGATCACATTCGTGTATATGGAACTCATGAAAATTCTTTTGAAGCTCATAGTTTTATTGATAAGGCTAAATTAGCTCTATTTTTTCCATTCTCATGTTTGGCAAAGTTTGTGATAACTTAATGGATAATTTTTAATGGTATTCTCCTTCCATAGAGGTGAGGGAGGACACAACACTAAGAATATTTGGATATCCATTTAAACTAATGTTGATTTCTTAGTACATATTATTGATGTATGAATTCCGTACTCTAGTTTTAGTGTGGTAGGGGAGGGAAAATGGTTTTGGTGTCTAACATAACATTTAAATTATGATATAAACTATAATTTTACTTTTCATGATGGGGTATTGATTGATCATGGTAAATAAATGGAACACTAGGTTCTTTTGGTGGCTTATCTTCATGCCCCAAGAGCTCTATCATGCCAATGTCGATATTGGGATTGAGAGCCTCTAGAAAAAGAGGCATGTGAGGACTATAAGTCTTGATTTAGTATGGGTCAAAGGGGAGTTTAATGGGTTCATATTTTTCCAATATGCTAATGATTTTAGTGATATACTTAGTTGAGATGACTGGTATTGTTACAAGATCTTTACCATTTTCTTTTTTAGTTGTTATTATTTCATTTTCTTCATGTTTATCCTTTAAAGGCGTTTTAGGAAGTTTTCCCCCTTTATTCAAGATAACTACTTTGGGATTCATGAATCTTGAACCATAACCAAATAAGTGGGTATGGTTATTCCATTGGTAGGTAAGTTATAATATATGTGTATCCCCAATTGTTTATGCATGGTTACTTTAAGGGATTCAAAAGGTTTAGGATCCCCTTAGTTGTAAATACTTTCCACAAATAGAGGAACTGAATCTGCTAGAAGAGGGTAGAAGGGATCACCTTCATCCTATGAATCTAAGGCCTACCCATGATCATGTTGTAATTTTTGTCTTTGTAAATTATGTATAATTCAATAAATAAAATATTATGACATAAGGTAAGAGGAAGCATGATGGTTATTATGGAAGTGGATTTGAGATTGTAAATAGCTTTGAAGTGTGTTGTGGGTTGTTGAACAATTTATTTCTCCATAACCAAGATTATAGAGGAACAAAAAGGTTAATGTATTAATAGCCACCCCATTATCTACCATTATTATTTCTCATATAGTTTTTATATATACATATTTGTAGATACAAAAATGTATCTCTCCTCCTAGCCATCTCAGAATTAGGAGGGAGACTTCTAAGGTCAAAGTAATAACTAAAATCCCTCAATCTTTCCCTAGTGTAGATGTATCAAGATAAATATGACCGATCTAGGAATCATTGAAGGAGTAAAACTTGATATGTATCACAAACCTATGGTATTGAGTAATTTTAAATAGTAGGAGAGTGAATTCTTTAGTAAATTAAAAAAAATACTTGGGAATTTTTTTTGTAAGGTTTGCAACTAAGTCATAATAACCCATAGGTATTGGAATAATATTATCTTCCAAAGTTTTTTAAATATGAAGTGTTATGTATTTATACTCACTTGTTCACATAATAATATTTTTTATTCCTTTTTTTCTAACTCTAAAAACTTATATCACCCTATTCTTCCCTTAAGGCTCCAATCAGGAAGCCACATCATGGTTGGCCAAGCTAGAAGTAGAAGCTTTAGCATCATGAGTGTCAATCAAGGGAGCTTGATTTTTTTGATTAGTTGTTTTCATGGGTCACCTTGTGATTTATAAAAATATTACTTTTGTTTTAAAGGATTTTCTTAGTAAATTAATTATGCTCCTTAAAATCAAGAGTATCACGTCTAATTACTATATTAAAAATGAAATAGATGTTGGGATCATACTCCCTAGGTCTCTAATTTTGTCCTTGTTAACCAAACAATTGTTCATTATTCCCTTGATAAAATATTTATTTTTTTAAATATGGGAAGTGGTAAATTTATTGTAATTAGTTATGATTGGGATTTTAGAATTGCATGTTGTGTGGTGGAAGATGACTAAAATAAACATGAACCACAAGGGGATGATTTTGGTTCCTCATACCTAAATTGTTATTTATATTATTATTTTTTGTGTGTTGTGGTTTTTTTTTTTTACAAGGTTTGGTTACTTATTTTAATTGGTCATACCATCAGTGGTGGAATTCTATTTTATATTAAGAACCTTATGGCCTTAATTGTTAAAATTATTTTGTTCATGTTTTGAAAACCCCCATTTTTTGTTAGGGGTGACTATAACCCATTGACTCCATAGGTTTATAGATATATATTATTCACCACTTGGTCAATTTATAAATCTTTCTCAAGTGATTATTCATAAGATTGATAAGGTAACTTTGGACATATTCCTTCATTTACTTATTAAGGGTATTCATAAAGATATCACATAACTCTCTTTGATCCATGGTTGGTGCATTGGTAGATGAATATAAAACTTATCTCTATCTCATAATGAAATGGGAATAATATTCATTATTTTATTATTTAATGTGAAATAATTATTGAATGCTACTTTTAAGAAACTTGTTCATATCAAAGGCTTCCACAAATTATGCCATGAGTTATCTAAAAGAATGGATAGAAACATTAGGGAGGTGATAATACCAGTTGAGGGTAATTCCTTCTAGTATTTTGGGAAATATTTTTATTAAAAACCCATCCTAATGTAAGATTTCCTAGATAGTAGTGGCATATGATTTAACATGTGCATTGGGATATCCTTCCCATTTAAATTTAGGAATTTCAGGTAGGGTGTGGTATAATAAATCTTTGTATGTTTAAATTGAGGGTATCTTTGAGATGTTCAACATAAGTCCCCATAACACTAAATTTATTTAAAGGAATGATCAAATAAATTTGAGGGGGTGAGCTTAAATAGGAATTATTTTCATAACCACTAGGAAGAAAGGAGGGTGCCCAATAAGGTGGTTTAAAATAGGCTATAAAATAATTTTTTATCTAGGTAGACTTGGATAACATGTAATAATAGGGAGGACTATTTGTAGATTAATAAGGTTTAGGTTCTTGTAGAGGAGGTGTGTATGGGGGTGGAATGTAACTTAGAATAATGTAGGGTGGTAGATTAGTATCACTGTGTTTTTGGTATGAGTGTATATGAACCTGCTTCCAATTTGAACTTGGATTTGAAGTTGATAAGGTGGATGGATATTTTAAGAATTTATGTTATGGAATCCATGAGTAATAATATATTTAGGGTTTTGGTTATAAATATAGTTAAGAGGAAGTGTGTATGTCTTTTTTTGTGGTCATAATAAGCCATTATTATGATGTTTATGGAGGAAGAATGAACCTTGTTATGAGGGTTGGAGTTAATTCCTTTATTTAGATATTTTTTTTATTCTCTAAATCTTGAGTACAACCCACCAAGGTATATATGAGTTCATTCAAATTAGATTTAGTACTGAGTCTAGGAACCTCCTTTATGGGAGGAAATATAGGAAGAGGTTGGTGAACGTTGAGAGATTGATTTATGGTAGAAGATAAAAGGGAGATTGATAAATTTTCTTCAGGTGGGTTAGAGTTAATATAATTGTTGTTAGATGGGTGTATAGTTATTTTAATTCTATTTAATTCATCCTCCAAATATATTCATCAAATCTAACATAGTTTTCTACATCTAATTTTTTTAAACTAAATGAGGGCATTATTGCCATGTAAGGAGTGGCTCGACTCCCACTAATAAATTCATGTTGTTAGAATATGGATGATTATTAGTGGTATCTGATATTCCCCATATTTTTTGGATTTGTATCCTAGACCTAACCTATGAATTAGGGTTACTATAGTCATGAAATTGGTATTATATGTTTTGTTTAGAAGTGTTATTATTCAAACTAACCTATTAATAGTCACTAGGGACTTTTTTACTTCTCATATAGCCTTCTAGCCAATATATCCTCCAAAATCCCATCTAGACATATTTAATGGGTATATAAATACCTAAAATAAATGGAAGAAGGGATGGACATGGATGAGAAAGAGAGAGAAGATAAAAAATGGATATGTAAAAGGATAAGTATTTCATGTTAGGTTCACAAATTTATGTACACATGGAAATAAACATGATAATATGTGAACTTGACTTCTCAATGTTTGGTCAAAACAATTGGCATAATGGATAAATAGATGGGTGAATCTATGGGTTGGGCTGATTGATTTGAAGAATGGGGTTTTGGATAATAGATGGAAAGGGAATATCATGATGATACCAAAATATATTTTCCAAATTATTTTATTTGTTGAGGTTTTATAATTAATAAGAGATGTAAATCCAAGGTCCCTCTATATTATTGATGATGAGATAATGAAGTTCTTGATCAATGATAAGAACAATGAAGTAATTATGATTAGGTTAGATGACTCTAAGGATTTTATTGATACTATCATGATGTCTATGCTTGATCAATGTCATACATAAAGTGAATGGAAATGTGACAAGGCTAGTCCTGAGAATTAAATAAAAGTGAAGGTGGGAAACTAATCTTGGATGAGGTTGTATTAGTGACCTTGGTTTTGAGGTAAAATGATGATGGGAGGATCATTAATGTGTTTTTTCTCCTCAATAACATCAAGAGAATTAAAAATGAGGTGTGAAATGAGGGTGGAATTAAATTCCCATAATCTAAGATCGATTTTAATGTCACTTTGTAATTTACTTTGAGGAATAGGAACCCTAGGGAAAGGATATGTTCTAACAAGGTAAGGATGCCTTTGAAGTGCCATGAAATAGAAAAGTAAAGGTTTTTGTATTTGTAATGAAACATATGAGTTTATCTAGACAATATTTTTTTAATGGTATACTTATTTTTGTAAAATGGTGTAATAAGGTTTAATGCTTGTGCTTGTTTTGAAAAGGCTTTTCTAGATGTTTGGGATTGTTTTAACAATGTGTTGAAAATAAATTAAATTAATTTACTTTATAAAAAATATAAAACTTAAATAAATGAATAAATAAATATTAAAATCAAATGAAATTATATATTTTTTATTTTTCAATTTTTTGGATGCATGCAAGCTCAAGACTGAAATTTTGAAGAAAGTATGCAAGTGCTAATTTTTATTAGCTTTTATTAACTTGAAATATGATTTTCCCTATAAAATATAAATGATATAAACTTGTTTTTATATTTTATTGTGAAAATATTATTAAATAATACTATGAAATTGATATTTTATAACATTAAAATATGAAAATATTTTTTTGAGTTCCTAGCAAGCACTCTTACTAAAGATTCAAAAACAGTCTCCACACATGTAAAACTAGAGACTAGTTTTGAATGTTTGTATTGAAATAAAATAATATTTGGGTGAAATGATTCAAATATAATTTTATTATTTTATAAATATAGTGATACAAATAATTTTCTTTCACTATGAAATAATGAAATTATATATATAATATGTTAGTTTTGACTATCTAGGGTGTCTAGGTTTTTGTGTGTTTGTTTGAGAGTTATTTATGTATGCAAGCTTTATTAAAACTGAAAATTAAGTATTGTAGTTTGGATGTAGTTTTTGTGTGTGTGAATTTTTTACCCTATGATATTTTCAAAACTATTTTCTTTCAAAGAATCTAATATGCAATTGTAGAAACAAGAGATATAGACTATGTTTTGGTGCCAAAGAGGAAAGAGAGATTTATTTATTTATTTTATATGATTTTTGAATATGAAACTAATATAATAAATTAAAAAATTAAAATACTCTAAATTATTAAATTAAAACAATATTTAAAATAAAATCCCCCAACCTGATCAACATTTATGACCAAGCAAAGGCAAGAGATTATTGTTATGCAAAATATCCTTAATAAGCTAGCTCCTATGCTCAACGTAATAGTAGAAAACATCTTAAAAAGGATGGTATTAAAATAAGAATAAAATTAGGAACATAATATTGGGTAAGAGTTTAGTTTTAATGTGATTAATTGATCCACTAATATCAAAGACTATGTTGTTAATATAATGAATTTTCTCTTCCAAAACTATGTAGATTTGACATGAAAGTGGCTGAAGGTGGAGTAAAATATTTGTTAAAACTGAATTAAAGTGGGCTTGGGTTATGTATATCTTGAAAACATTAATCTTCAAAGTAAAATTTGTATCTAAAATTCATCTAAAACTGAGATACTTTTAGAAGAATCGATGAGGGTGTAAGTGTGAGTTTAGTTGAGCTTGATTGAGAGCTAAAGTTGGGAAGGATAAGGCTTTATATAAATAAGAGTAGGAATGATTTTGGACATCATGATATTAAAAAAATAAAATAAAATAAAGAAATAAACATGAAGATAATCATGAAAAATTCATGAGAACTTAAGTCTCAGATGCTAAAATTTGAAGACAGGTAAACTATGACAAAATTATCATTATTTGTAGGTGGTAGGGACAATCCTGCTAGGCTTTGTGACAAGACCATCATGTTTTGTGACAAGATTGGGGTGAAAATTTACTAAAAATCCTCTTATAAAATGATTTCATCATGGTGGTTTATGAAATCACCATGGTCTAAACATTTTAATATAGATGGTTTCATTACCAAATGGAGTGGTTCCATCACAAATAGGGGTGGTTTCATATATAATGAAATGACTTCAAACCTAAAGTAAAAAGGAATCAAAATAGACATTTTTCAAGATTTTGAAAAAATAAAAAGAGGCTAAGGAGATAGTAAGTGATAGAAATTTTAGAGAGAATTGTATTCAAGTGTATTTTTTGATATCATTTTATCATCATTAGATTTTTTGGAAGTGTCGCACCATATAATTTTTAGGTGCATACAATTACCATACAACTTATATAATGTCATCACTATAGTATACATTATGTTTATAATGGAAATTGATGATATCAATAAAATAATTGGTTATTAAGGAATCTATACCAACATTTTTAACTATTTAAATGATGTTTCATCTCCTTCTTAGATGTCCAATAGTGTATAGATTTTACTTAATAAGTGCCAAGTCCATTTTGAATGAGACCTTGATTTATTAATATATGAGTCCAATTGGATAATTCCCCATGACATTGACATGCTATGAAAATGGTCTATACCTAAGGAAATTTTAGATTTTTTAAAATTAAATTTTGGTGGGAGAGGGTTGATTCCAACCAAATCAGGTCAGTATCAACTGGTAATATTGATAAAAAAAATGATAGAACTCCCCTGTGTACAAGTAGATTGAACTAAAGCTTTGTAGATGTCTATATAGGATATTTATTAGGTTAAAAATAGAAAATAGTGTTCTTTTAGGTGTGTAAGAATGTAATAAAAGGTTTAACTCCTAAAATATCATATAGGTGTAAGATAATGGTGGATTAGGACCTTGTTTATGCACTCATGTCATGTGTGGTAATTTTTTGTCAATATTATCATTAACAAACACTTAATACAAGATTTAGGTAACTAAAAATTCTCACCTTTTATTCTAGTTATGAAATTGATAGAGTAAAAGGATAAGATGTGCCTAAGTGTTTAAAACACACTTTTCATTTGGTATGAAGCTTTAATTCTTTAGGTTACTCAATATCAAAACCTACTGGTTGATACACCCAAATGTATCAATAGGTTCATATAATGTTTAAGAAACACTTCTCATTTATAGATTCAAATAATCCATTTCATGAGTTGTTGGTTGTGATATTCCTAAGTACTGAGGTCAAATAATCCATTTCTAAAAAATAGGGACCCTTGTTTTAGATTATTCAAAATTAAACCTTAAAATTAAAAAATCACTTGATCAAAGTACCATTAACATGTTTACATGTTAACTTCATTTGAATAACATTCATACCTGATTTGGTTGGCATATTTGTTCATAATTTTTACTTAATCTTTCCTAAATTTGGTAACATTAGATCTTTATGTTTCAAGTTATAGCTCCTATGGAGTTCATTTGGAATGGCCAATGCCTGGGTTTCATAATTTTTATATCAATTTGGCCTTTTACTAGCCTTTGGTCTATTGAAAATCAAACTAAAATCATCTTGAAACCCTCATTCAAATTACCTTATCTCAAGTTCTTTTGAGTCAAACTCAAATTTGGTAGGAACAATTTATGTGGGAATAATTAATCATGCCATGGAATTAGTTTAATTTTTATCCCAATGTTTAGTTGAGTTTATTAACATGACCAAACCTTAATCTAAATTTTTTATGTTTGGTCCATTTATGTCCTGAGCCCCCCTTGGTCCCTTTTATTTCCACATGGTCTAACTAACCACCAGGTCCTTTTATTATGTTTTAGACTTTAGCTAAAAGCCTTGTCCTAATACTTTATGCCATCTCTTTTATTATTCATGAGGTCTCCTTTATCATTTTTAAAACTTCACTTAAAATGTTTATCCTAAGGTATTATCCTTGTTTATTAACATGAAATAAAACCTTAGCATACAAAATTTATGCTAAGTTATTTATTTTCCAAATCCTGACTTAAATATTATTTTGACCTATAGGATCAATGGTATGCATTTGCTCAGGAAGATTTGAATAGACGATATGAGATAAAGTTAATAATTTAATATCCTTGATCAATGATTTAAATTCACTTGGGAAAGAGGATCTAATGTTGCATGATCAAAGTTTAAAATTAAAGTTACAACCCTAAAGTTAAATTTCAAGTATGTCTCCAAAGATCAATGGTGCGTAGCCAAGCATACACATTCTGATCGATGGTGCATAATAAGTCAAAGCTTTAATAGATACTTAAGGAATTGATAAGGTGATAAGTTTCACACTCATAGCTAAATAAAAGTCAATAACCAATGGCATTCAACCTTGTGAATCAAGATCCAATAGAGCATGTTTGCTTAGGTGAAGATGATCAGAGGTGAATATAAAACATTGAAAAGTCAAGAATCCTACAAATAACCACAGAGATGATAAGTGTTACAACCACATGACATGAATTTTTTTTGATCTAATTCCATAAATTGATGGTACATGTCCCACATACACATTCTAATCAATGGTTTATTAAGAAAATGATATAATCTAATGGATCAATATCAATGGTGCATTTAACTAGACATAAAGGATCTAATGGTGCAAAACTAAGGTTGATAATTTAAATAAGAAAGAATAACCATAATGGTGACAAGTTTCACAACCATGAGGAATGTCACAAAGTGGTTAATGGTATTCAATCTTCTAGATCAATATCAATGGTCCATATTGATCTGTGAAAGAATGATCTAATGGTACAAGATCAAGGCATAATTTTCAAAATAAAATAGTCACTTTTTAAATATTAATGAACAAATTTCCATGAAAATTCCACAAGAATGCCACATTTCAAAACCATAACCCTAAACACCAAAGATAATAATTGGTCCAAAAAAATTTAGACCATTGTGGAGTAACCCACCATTACTAAGAAGAGGAAAAAAGAATGGTTGCCCCAGGAACATCAGGTGGAGAAAAAATAGAAACCTTGACTCCAAAAGTAACTCAATCATCATTAATGTTTTAATTTAATCTAGAGACCACTAGGTTGGAAAGAGTGACAAAAAAGACATGATTGTTGGAGAGGAATTCACCTTTCAAAAAGTGGAACCATTCACTAGTTTGACTCTAATGGAAGGATAGAGGTCTGGTGAGGGTCCTATCCTTAAATAAGACCCATTAAATCTATCTCAAGCACAATCTAATCAATTTTAGGCTATCATCAAAGGTATGATGCAATAATAGAAATATTTAGAAGATATTACCATCTTATCAATCTAAGATAGATTCAAGCTATTTGAGGACATCATGATTGACTTATTTAATTCCTTAAATTTAGTTAGAACCAAATAAGAGGCAATAAATAAGAAAAATTCTATGGTTACAAGCTAATTTGGCTAATGGTAAGATTCAAGCTATCAAGTGAAACACTTGATCAAAGCCTTAACCAAGAATCAAGTCCCTAAATTTAGGATAATTAGCCTAGCCCATTTAAATATGGCTATGGATATATTGGTAGAAAAAATCAAAGCCCTAAATAGTTTTTATAAGTAGGTGGAGGACATTTTAAAGGTCCTCAAATAGTAAGAAGATAAAATGCTACACATGTTGGATAACTTAATCAAAGATCCCACCTCATTTAATCCTTTGGTCCTTATCATTGATGAGGAGTTCAATCATAGAACTTATAAATTCATGTAAGAGGTGAGGGACCAAGGTCAAGGGAAGATAGGGTTTGATAATAAGAATATCATCAGCCTACTATTTTCATCTAAGGAGAAGATAGGAGATGTTAGGAGCATCAAACAAGATTTGGAGAGAGCTGGGAAAGATCTTAGTAACCTAGGAGATAAATAAAAAGAGGTATTCATGAGTCATGTTATTGACCTCTATCTAATCAATGAGCAACATTATATAATGAAGATCCTACAAGGAAAGTAAAACACTGAAGTAGCACTAGGGTGTTAGAGTTATTTGGATTAGGGATATTCTATTGTAACTACCATTGTATATTTTAGAAAAGGAATATTCTTCTTGTAAAGGCATGTAAAACTTATAAATTACATTACCTATAGGTTAGTATATTATAATATGTCATTTTTTCTATAATTTAATAGAAAGGATAGTTATCCTTGACACATGTAACAATTTAATTTGACATTATTGACTAGCATACCTCATGAATGGTTTATATAAAAAGGTATTACCAATTGTAAAAGTAGAGATTTTTGGAGCCAAAAATTATTTTTAACTTTTTAGTAAATTAATATAAGAAAGGAGTTATGTAAAGTTTGTCCACATTTACTTATGTGAATTGCTATCATGGTTTCTCTCTCATTTGTTTGATCTTATCTTTAGATTTTAATGGTTCTTGTGAATTTTAGATGTGCATCTTTAAATGTAGAGTTGCTAATTTGTGTTAATTCTAGATTAGTTGAAATTTCTTAGGTTTATTTTGGTTTCTTTACTCATCTTGCATCTAAGCTAATGTTATTTTTTTGTAGGGGTGAAGTTCTTAAAGTGAACTTGGTTCTTATTTGCATCTTTTTATACCTTAGATGTTTTTTTGATGTGTGATAGGATTTAATATTATGTTACTTTACATTGCACATTGGTTAAATTCATGTTTAAATTAAATTTGAACTTTTTCATTATGTTTGAAATAAAGATCAACAACACCTCCCTTTTCTGACCTACCCTTCCTTTTGCTCCTTTTTTATCAATTCACCTTAAATTGGCTTCATTATGAATATTCATCTTGGTTTAGATTTAGACTTACTTTTGATCATAATTCACTTCAAATAACATAGATCATCTTCAAAATCAAAGATTAACTATTGAGCCATAATTTTTTCCAATCACCAACTAATATCAATTTGTGAAACAATCAACTTGATCTGCCACTATTTGACCAAGGATAATAGGATTATCACAACCAATAACTCATGCAATGAATTATATGAATCCAAAAAGGAGAAGTGTTTCTTAAACACTTTATGAATTTGTTGATACATCTAGGTGCATCAATAAGGGAAAAATTGGTGCTAGGAGTGCCAGTTAAATCTTTGAAAATTTACAATATCTTTGCTAATTTTGATGAATTATATTAAAAT
The DNA here is from genome assembly GCA_037957365.1 of Torreya grandis. NCBI lineage: Eukaryota > Viridiplantae > Streptophyta > Pinopsida > Cupressales > Taxaceae > Torreya > Torreya grandis. The sequence goes on along the minus strand of JARHVA010004084.1, from coordinate 1,401,683 downwards.
ATTGATGTATTATTTGCATATTTGTGTTTATTTTAGTATATTTGTCTAAATATCATTGATCTTAATGGTTTTAAACTAGTCTTTGTGCTTATTTAGACAAATATATATGTTCTTTGAAGTTTGATGTTTAATTATGGTAAATATAACTTAATATCTACAAATCTAAGGTGTTTGAGGTTAGTAATAGATGCTATGTTCAAATATTGATTTTATCTCTAGAAATTTGAGATTATTTGAGATTGAAAAATGTAAATATCATTCATATTTACGTGTTTAGACACATATTTGAGCTAATTTATTTAATTATTGATGTCATTTTCCATTATTTATACTTATTTGTGCAAATTTTGCTTAATGTGCAAGTTTGATCATTATTCTTTGTAAAGATAAAACTTACACATTATATATCAAATAGGGTTCAAATATCTCAAGCTATAATTTCCAAGGATAAGGACCAAGTCACTTTTAGAGACAAGGGTTCCCATTATTTCAATATAAGTCCATAGGAGAGCTTGGTGAGACAAAGGTAAGCATAGACTTTCAAAGTCCAAACCAACTTCACCAATTCAGGGTGCTCACGTGTTCAATCCCTATTAGGGTATAGCTTAGCTAGTTGGTTCTTCAATCAATGTGTTAGGTGTGATACATGACCTTCCTCATATTCCTAAAAAAAATTTACCTACTTTTAGTCCTAATGGTGTTATAACTACTCAATAACACATTAAATCCTTCAAAGTTACTTTAAGACTTTTTAATGTTATTCATGAAGATGTGGCATGTAGATTGTTCCCATTTAATTTCAAAGAGGATACATATGAATGGTTCCTTATCTTTCCTAAGAAATACATAGCTAGATGAAATTATTTTAATAATTTCATCATTGATTAGTTTGGCAAAATCATTAGTCCATGTGTCTTGTACCAACAATTTACCATAGTCAAAAGAGACTCAAATAAGCCCATAAGAGACTTTAATGCTAAATTATAGAAAAATTTTAGAAAAATCATAGTTCCTTATATACTTTATGAGGATTTATCCTTAGATATATATAATTATTCCTTGGATCCCATGAATTTTTTGTTTCTCAAAAGATCTATTCAGATCATTAATACACAAGCCCTAGATTATGTTGAATTTGTGATCATTAATGATCATATGCAACCCTAGGACCAAATGGCATACATTATTCCCAAAATTAATCCAAATTTGAATATTATGAATATAATTCACAATACCAATCAAAATATGCCTACCTTAAATTAATTTCTAATCTTGAACCAATTGCCTTTGAGTCATGCACATCTTAGCCAAAACCTAAGATTCTTGAACAACTCTACCAATGGATCTCATCTACAAGACTAGAGATATTTGATCCTATAGTTAGTATAAATACTCAAGTTCATAATTATAAGGCACCCAATAATGAGAATGATTATATCTTTTATATGGTTCAAAAGCTAAACACTGATTTCATTCATCTATAAAAGTAAGTTGGTAATACTAAGGAAAATTATGATAGGAACTTCTCTTTCCAAAGATTCAATAGGCTTTCAAATAAGTTTAAAATTAATAACAAAAATATCCACAATAATTAGTCATCCTATAATAATAATTTACTTGATATAAATCTTGGTGATGTAGCTTTGACTAATTATTATAGAGTGTATTACACTTCAAAACATGGTGAATTAGATTGTCTAGAATTTTGCAATGTTTTTAAAGATTTTCAAGAAGAATTGGATACTTTTGAAGTTGTACCTAATAAATATAATGGTGGAAGTACCTTAGGTTCTTCAAGGTCATCCAAATATATTGATTCAACTCTCATGGTGGAGACATTTGAGTTCCCATTCCAAGAAGAGAACGAGCCTAAGGATATCCATAAAGAGATTCATAATTTTCAGCAATATTTGAAGAAGACCTATCCTCTAAGGAACAAGGAGAAATAACAACCTTTTAATACCTCAACTTCACCAAATAATTTTGACACTCCTCCTAATACTACATCAAACAATAATCTAGAGCCTCCTAAAGGAAGTACCTCTAAAACCTAATGTTGATACATCTAAATCTTCTAATAGGATTGGATATAATATAGTGGAAAAAATGAAAAAGATAAAAGCTAACATTACTTTGCATGAGTTGACTCAGATAAAAACAAAGGGATTTTTTGTTGGAATCTCTATCTAAGAATTCTATCAAACCGCAAAGGTCTACACATGCTAACACTGTAATACACAAAAGTAAGGAAAATGTTCCACCTTTCCTACTTACAGTCAAGATCTTTGGTAAGAATTTACATAATTGTTTGTTAGAATCTAGTGAATCTATAAATATTATGCCTAAAAGTATTTATGAGCAATTAGGTTTAACTCTCATAAAATATGATAGAGTTGTGACTCAATTAGATAAATCAAGATTCAAAGTGATTAGTGAATTATTGAATGCTCACATGTAGATTGATTTTGAACCAAGGATAAAATAATTCATTAACATCCAAGTGGTGTATATTCCTGACGCATATGGAATGTTGCTAAGTAGGGATTAAACAAAATCATTAAATGGTTATATGTCAACTGATCTTTCCTATATGTGGTTACCTTGGAAAAGAGTTCCAAATCATATTAGGATAGAAATGGAACCTAAAATGAATCATATGATAAATGAGTACAATGCAACCAATGAGAGGGTCAACAAGGTTAACCTAGATCTAGGTGTTTATACTCTTGACACCATAAAGATATGTAACTCTAAAACTTCTCATACTATGCCTAGATTATGGAAGCTATATTTTGATGGTGCTAGATGAGAATCAAGTTTTAGATTAGGAGTGGTATTAATCAATCTCATTGGGAAAGAGTAGAATACCTCTTATGAATTCCAATTCCCATGCACTAACAATCTTGTAGAGTATGAATAACTTATTCTTGGATTACAATTTGTAATCAAACACAAGGTCAAGAAATAATTAGTTTTTGGTGATTCTAAAATAGTAGTTAATCAGGTCAAGAGTAAATATCAATGCAAGTTTTCTTATCTTAGAAAATATAAATTTAGAGTGTGGGACTTAATTGAATGTTTTGATGATTTCAATATTATATCAATCTTTAGGGAATAAAATAAGGCTACTGATGAACTTGCTTCATCTGCAACCAAACTTATGCCTAATCAAGGTTATAAGTTACAAAACCTTACCATTGAATTAGTCCCATGTCCCTTAGTGCCAAATAATGTCAACCATTGCAAGTATTTAGTGATGATCAACAGATCATAGACTTCATGATTATCTCAAGATTATTTGGGGATTTCATCATTGATGAATCCAATTAAAATACCCTTGATGATGAAAATTTGAAGGTAAACTTGATGACAAGTTCATTTAGCTGAGTGACAATAAGATCCCTAAAGGGATGATAGCCTTAGAAAGGTTGTTTGATTTTAACAAACTAGTTGAGACTATCAAGATTCCCAAAGCAGATGGGAAGGACTACAATACAATGGACCTTGGTTCCCAAGGTCAAATTTAGCTGGTGAACATTGGTATATCCTTCACAAGCATTGAAATTGAGAGAGTCAAATATTTTATGACCAATTATAAGGATGTAATAACATGGTCCTAGGATGACTTAAAGATATTTGATCCTAGGGTCATAATCCACACCATACCTCTAAAGGAATCCTACATGCCATTTAGGCAAAAATAAAGGCCAATAAACCATATCTTATAACTAATGATATACAAAGAGGTCAAGAAGTTACTAGATGCTCAGATAGAGTTTCCCATTAGACACTCCACTTGGGTAGCTAATCTAGTACCAGTCATGAAGAAAAATGGTGAAATTAGATTGTGCATTGATTTTAGAAATTTTATTAGAGCATCTAAAAAGGATAATTACCCCCTACCTTCTCTTGAACAAGTAATATAAATTATTTCTAGTTATTCTATGTTATCTTTTCTTAATGTATTTTTAGGGTATAATCAAGTGCTAGTGAATAAAGAAGACATAATGAATATTGTATTTACTACTAAGTGGGGCACTTTTTCCCACAAGAGAATTCCCTTTAGATTGATAAATGTAGGTGAAACCTTTCAAATAGTAATGGATCATGAATTCCAAGGCCTCATACATACGTGCATTATTATTTACATGGATAACCTAACTATCTTTTTAAAAAATAAGGAAGATCACATCATGCACTTACAATAAGTACTTGAAATGTTTAGAAGGTATGGAATTTATCTCAACCCAAAGAAGATCATTTTTTGTGTAACTGAGGGAAATTTGTTGGGACATGTTATAACTAAGGAGGGGATATCTATAGACCTAGATAAAGTAAATGCAATATTAAAGATATAACCCCCTAATAATAGGAAGGAACTAAAGTCTTTCTTTGGTAAAATCAACTTTATGTTGAAGTTTATTTCTGGTTTTACATAAATAGTGATAGCTTTGAATGACATGTTGAAGAAAGATACTAAGATCACTTGGAATGAAGATACCAAGAAGGTCTTCAAGGAAATCAAAGAATCTATTGGGCAATCCCCTATGCTAATAATTCTAAATTTTACTAAAGACTTGTATCTATACTCTTTTACTTTTGACCATACAACTGTAGTTTTCTTAACTCAAAATATAGATGGATGTGATCAAACAATTGCTTTTATGAGTACTAATTTTTAAAATGTTGAATTAAATTATTATTTTCTTGATAGATAAGCATGTGCTCTGGTTAAATCAATGAAGAAATCTAGGCATTCTATCCTTAGAAATAAGGTACATGTAATACTACTAGACCCTACTACTAAGCTCATGCTTAGCTAATGTGAACTTGGAGAAAGGAGAGGTTATTGGATTTTTTTCTCTAAGAATATAATCTAGAGATGAAGACTACAAAGTTAGTAAGATGCCAAGGTTTAATTCATTTGATTGCCAATACTAATCCCAAACCAAGTGTCATGTAGGTATAAAAATATAATTTTCATCCCAATGATTGGTATGATTCTATTTTTCATTTGGTAATCAATGGTTATTTTCCTACAAGGTTAAGTAAAGAGAAAAAGAGAGCTTTAAGGCTCAAAGTAGTTCATTTTATAATCAAGGATGGAGTTTTGTATAGGAAAAACTTTGAAGGCATTTACGTAAGGTATGTTTCTAAGGAAAAGGTGGCTGAGATCTTGAGCACTTTCCATGAAAAATTGGGAAGTGGACATCCATCCAACAGGACAATAGCCCATAAGATCCTTAAGGCTAGTTACTACTAGCCCACTATCTTCAAATATTCTCACATGCATGTGAGAGAATGCCACTCATGTCAAATATTCAACACTAAATAGCCTAAGGAAACCATGACATTAAAGATAATAATGATTGATAAACTTTTTATCAAATGGGGACTAGATTTTGTGGGGGTCATTAACCCCTATTCATTAGATGGTCACAACTATATTCTAACTACTATTGACTACTACATAAGATGAACTAAAGAAATGGAAACCAAGTAGTGTAGGACTGAAGAAGTGATCATATTTTTAAAATAAAACATATACATAAGGTTTATAATTATAGTGTCTCTAGTTTATGATAATGAATCTGACTTTATATCCATTAAGATGATAGAATAGACGTATGATAACAACATTTTTCTCAATTTCTCATCAAAACATTACCCTCAAGGAAATGGGGTATCTAAATCAACAATCAAAATTTGACGAAAGACATAAATAAGTCTGTAGCTGATAAACCAAGAACATGGCACAAGCTACTTAAGTATTCCCTTTGGGAAGATAAAACTAGAGTCAAAAAGGCTCTCAAGGCATCACCATTCTTGTTAGTTTATGGTCAAGAACCTATAATTCCCATAACACTCAAGTTACCAACCTACATGTTCATGAAAGAGTACATGGAGGAAGATCAAGAATTTGTAAGTTCAAGGTTTTTGGACATCATACAGATGGAGGATGCAAGAGAGGAGGATTTTTACAACTTTAGAAGACACCAAACCAAAGTTAGGAGGTGGTTTGAAAAGTGCCTAAAGATAAAGGTGTTTATATAAGGAGACATGGTTCTTCTTTGGGACAAATCCTCAAAACCAAAGGGAAAACATGGGAAGTTCACACCATTATGGATTGGCCCATATCAGATTGCTAAGATTATAAGGGATAACACCTTCAAACTAAAATATTTTCAAGGAGAAGAATTTACATTTCCAACCAATGGAAAATACCTCAATCACTATTTCTCTATTATCCCACCTAGAGTCTTTATGGAATGAGTTGTAAGACTAGTTAGAGTTAGTGTAGATAGGATAGATTAGTTTCATTCTTGTTATTTCCTTCTTGTCCCTTGTTTGTACATAGTGTTTTTATATATTTATTATTTGTTTCCTTTGCTTTCTATTGGTGTTCTTTTTTTTGACGTATTTCCCTTTCTTTGCTTTTCTCCTTGCTTTAAATAAGTCTTCTTCAAGATAGTCCTGAACTTAAGATTCATATGATTACTCAAAGAAAACTCACAATTTAGGAATGCACGTATGGCCCCTCAATGTTAGTTGATCATATATTATTGGAATATGAGCTTAATGTTATATTTTAGAGAAACTAGTAAAATACTAATAGGTAGGATAATTGTTCCTTGAGATTCTAAGCCTTGTTTTGATCTAAGATTGATTCTAATAATGATTTCACATGTAGGATGAAAGCTTCAATTATTGGAACACAGTCACATTTGTACTTAATAAAAATCATTTCTTGAGACAAATTTTGACACCAAAGGTGATTATTTGAAGACCAAACTTTTGACCAAATCCCAAAAACTAGTTAACCTAGTTCCCAACCTTTTCTAAAATGTCAAAATGATTTGAAAACTACAAAAAAATGAGCTTTATTGTAAAATTTAAAAGCTTTCTGAGCAAAGATAATTTTGGTAATATCCACTGGGGCTATAAATGCCTAGTTGGTAGTGGAGCAAGGCCTTGAATGGATCCAAAGACATCTCTATTAGGGTTTTGGATGCTTGGATGGAAATAAATCAATGCCCGGCCCCTCCATAAGCTAAATCATGATCCTTAGTACACATCTAAATATGCTACAAGTCAAGTGTTAATGGTTAAAGTCATGAAATCTAGAATTTATTCCCTAAATCCCATGGAAAACAATAATATGAATCAAAGAACACACACCACATGACTAGGTTTTGATATTTGATCCTAATTCTACATTCATAGGACTTGTTTTAACCATGAATTGATATTAAATATAGTACTTGATCAAATGGAATGACTAAACTAGCCATTAGTCTGAACAAAATCTATGAATTCTAATATATTGTTATATTTCCCCTTGAAGTCACCATTTTTTAAGGTCAACATACCCCCATTTCTAAAAAATAGGGACCCTTATTTCAAATTATACAAATTTGTACCTTAAAATTGAAAATTCACTTGATTAAAGCACCATTAGCATGTTTGCATGTTATTTTAATTTGAATATCATTCACACATGATTTGGTTGGCATATTTATTCATAGTTCTAATTTAATCTTGACTAAATTTGCTAATATTAGATCTTTATGTTTTAGGTTGTAGCTCTAATGGGGTTCATTTGGAATGGACAATGCCTAGGTTTCATGATTTTTATATCAAGTTGGCCTTTTACTATCCTTTGGTCTGTTGAAAATCAAACTAAAAGCATCCTAAAACCCTCATTTAAATTACCCTAGCTCAGGTTATTTTAAATCAAATTCAAATTTGGTGGGAATAATTTACATGGAAATGATTGATCATGCCATAGACTTCATTCATTTTTTATCCCAAGTCCGTGTTTATTAACATGACCAAACCTTAGTCTAAATTTTTTATGTTTGATCCCTTTATGTCTTAATCCCCACTTGGTCCATTTTATTTCCACGTGGTCTAACTATTCATTGGGTCCTTTTGTTATGTTTTAGACTTTAGATAAAAACCTTGTCCTAAGACTTTATTCCATCTATTTTATTATTCACGGGGTCCCCTTTATCATGTTTAAAACTTAGCTTAAAATGTTTATCATAAAGTCTTACCTATGTTTATTAACCCAAAATAAAACCAGTCTAAAAACTTTATGCGAAGTTATTTATTTTCCCTAGCTTGACTTAAATATTATTTTCACTTGTAGGACCAATGATATGCATGTAAATAAGTAGATTTGATCAGATGATGTGAGATAAATTCAATAAGTCAATATCCTCGATCGATGATGCACATTCACTCAGGCAAGAGGATCTAATGGTACATGATAAAAGTTGAAAATTCAAGCCATGACCCCAAATTTAAAATCCAAGCATGTCCCTAAATATTGATGATACATGGCTAAATGTACACATTTTGATCGATAATGCATAATAAGTCAAATCTTTAATGGATCCTCAAGATAGTAATAAGGTGACAAGTGTCACCCTTTCAACCAAAGAACACTCAACAACCAATGGCATTTGATGTTGTGAATTAAGATCAAATGGAGTGTGTTTGATTGGGTAAAGATGATTGGATGGTGCGTAGCAAATGTTGAAAATTTAAGAATCCTATAAATAACCATGGAGATGACAAGTGGCATAACTACATGCCAAAAATTAAAGTTTGATCATCTTTTAAAGATCAATGGTACGTAGCCTACATACACATTTTGATCAATAGTCTATATAACAAAGGGTATAATCTAATAGATCAAGATAAACATTATCCATTTGCTTAGACATAAGGGATCAAATGGTGTGAAATGAAGGTTGACAATTTAAAGAATTAGGAATAAATGTGGTAGTGACAAGTGTCACAGCCATAAGAAATGTCAAAAATTAGCTAATGGCATTCGATATTTCAAATCAAGATTAATGATTTGTGCTAATTTGGGTAAGGATGATCCAATGGTGTAAGATAAAAAAGGAATTTTCAAAAATAAATGGTCACTTTTTAAATATTAATGAACAAAGTGCCACAAAAATTCCATAAGGATGCCACAACCCTAAACACTAGAGACAACAATTGGTCCAATATTTTTTAGACCATTAATGAACAACCTACCATTACCATGAAGAGGAGAAAAGAGTGGCTACCTTAAGAGCATTAGGTGGAGAAAAAATTGAAACCCCAACTCTAAAAGTGACTCAATCATCAGTAGGGGGCCATGATTACTAGAGAGGAATTCACCTTTCAAAAAGTGGAGCCATTCATTCATTTGACTCTAATGGAAGGATAGAGGTCTAGTGAGGTTCCTATATTTAAAGAAAACCCTTTGAATTTGGCTCAAGCATAATCTAATCAATTGTAGGCTATCATGAAAGGCATGATGCAACAATAGTAAAATTTAGTAGAGACTACCATCTTGTCAATCCAAGAAGATAGATTCAAGCTATTTGAGGATACCATTATTGACTTATTCAATTTCTTAAAGTCAGTCAAAACCAAAAAAAAGGTAATAAGTAAGAAAAATTCCATGGCTATAGGCCAAGTTAGCCAATGGCAGGCTTCAAGATATCAAGTGAAAGGCTTGATTAAATCCTTGACAAAGAATCAAGTCCCTAAATTTAGGATAGTTAGCCTATCCCTTTTAAATATGGCTATGGATATATTGGTAGACAAAATCAAATCCCTAATTATTTGGTCCAAGTGGATGGAGGACATTTATAAGGACCTCAAACAATAGGAGGATAAAATGTGACACATGTTGGATAGCTTAATCAAATATCCCACCTCACATAGTCCTTTATGTCTCATCACTGATCATGAGCTTAAGTATATAACTTCTCAATTCATGCATGAGGTGAGGAACCAAGGTCAAGGGAATATAGGGGTTAATAATAAGAAGATTGTGGGCCTATTTTTGTCATCTAAGGAGAAGATAGGAGATTTTGAGAGCATTAAAAAATATTTGGAGAGAGTTGAGAAAGATCTTAATAACTTGGGAGATCAATAAAAAGAGTTGTTCATGAGACCCATTATTGACCTCCAGCTAATCAATGAGCAAAATTATAGAATGAATATCCTACAAGGAAGATAGAAAGTTGTAGTATCACCAAGGTCCCATAGTTATTTGGATTAGGAATATTTTTTTGTAACTAACATTGCATTTTTTGGAAAAAAAAATATTCTTTTTATAAAGGCATGTATAGCTTGTAAATTACATTGCCTATAAGTCAGTATATTAGAAAAGGTCATTTGTTCTAGAATTTAATAGAAAGGACAACTATCCTAGACACATGTACAAATGTAATTTGACATTACTAACCCACATACCTTGTGAATGATCTGTATAAAGAGGTATTTCCAATTATAAAATCAAAGAGTTTTTGGAGCCAAAAACTATTTGTAACTTTTGAGCAAATTAATATAATCAAGGAGTTTTATAAAAAATTTCCACATTTTCTTGTGTGAATTTCTATCATGGTTTCTCTCTCATTTTTTTGATCTTATCTTCAGATTTGAATGGTTCTTGTGAATTTTAGATGTGCATCTTTAAATGCAGAGTTGATAATTTATGTTAATGCTACATTAGTTAAAATTTCTTAGGTTTATTTTACTTTATTTACTCCTCTTGCATCCGAGTTGATGCTATTTCTTTTGGGGGGTGAAATTATTAAAGTGAACATGTTTCTTATTTGCATCTTTTCATACCTTCCTTAGATTTTTTCCTGATGTGTGATAGGATTTGAGCTTATGCTACTTCACATTGCACATTGGTTAAATGCATGTTTATACGAAATTGGAACTTTGTCATAATGTTTAAAATAAATATCGACAACACCTCCCTTTTCTACCCTACCCTTCCTTTTTCTCCTTTTTTATCAATTCACCTTAAATTAGCTTCATTTTGAATATTCATCTTGGTTTAGATTTAGACTTAATTTTTAGCATACTTCACTTAAAATAACATAGATCATCTTCAAAATAAAATATTAAATATTGATCCATGGTGGCTTCCAACCACCAAGTAATATAAATTTGTGAAATATTCAACCTATTCTACCACTATTCCACCAAGGATAATAGGATTATCACAACCAACAACTCATGTAATGGATCCTATGAATACAAAAATGAGAAGTGATTCTTAAACACTATATGAACCTCCTTTTAGTTCTAATTTGTTCCCTATTGATACACCTATATCTATAAATAGGTTCATATAGTGTTTAAAAAACACTTATCATTTATAGATTCATAGAATCCATTGCATGATTTGTTGGTTGTGATAAGCTTATTATCCTTGGTGAAATAATAGTGGAACAAGTTGACTATTTCAAAAATTTATATTAGTTGGTGGTTGGGAGCCACTGTGGCTCAATAGTTAATCTTTTATTTTGAATATGATCTATGCTATTTAAATTTAATTATACTCAAAACTAATTCTAAAGCTAAACCAAGATGAATATTCATAATGAAGCAAATTTAAGGTGATTTGATAAAAAAAAGAGCAAAAGGAAGGGTAGGTAAAAAAAGGGAGGTGTTGTTGATCTTTATTTCATAAATTATGATAAAGTTCCAGTTTCATAAAAACATGCATATAACCAATGTGCAATGTGAAGTAGCATAAGCTCAAATCCTATCACATATCAGGAAAACAACTAAAGAAGTTATGAAAAGATGAAAATAAGAACCAAGTTAACTTTAGTAATTTCACTCCTAAAAAAAATAGTATTATCTCAAATGCAAGAGGAGTAAAAAAAAGTTAAATAAACCTAAGAACTTTTAACTAATCTAGCATTATCACAAATTACCAACTCTACATTTAAAGATACACATCTAAAATTCACAAGAACCATTCAAATTTGAAGATAAGATCAAAAAAATGATAGAGAAACCATGATAGAAATTCACACAAACAAATGTGGACAAACTTTTCAAAATTCCTTACATATATTAATTTTATCAAAAATTACAAACAATTTTGGCTCCAAAAACTCTCTTCTTTTACAATTGGCAATACCTCTTTATATAGACTATTAATCAGGTATGTTAGTTAGTAATGTCAAATTACATTTATACCTATGTCTAGGATAATTTTCCTTTCAATTACATTATAGAACAAATGACCTTTTTTAATACACTAACTTATAAGCAATGTACTTTACAAGATGTATGTGCCTTCACAAAAATAATATTCCTTTTCCAAAATATACAATAATAGTTACAAAATAATATTCATAATCCAACTAACTCTGGGACCCTTGTGTTAATCCAACCTTCTAACTTCATTATAGGATCTTCATTCTATAATTTTGCTTGTTGATCAGCTAGAGGTCAACAATGGGCCTCATGAACAACTCTTTTTCTTGATTTTCTAGGTTATTGAGATCATTCTCAGCTCTCTCTAAAGCTTGCTTGATTCTCCCAGCATCTCTTATCTTATAATCAAATGAAAATAGTAGGCCCATTATCTTCTTATTATCAGACATTATCTTCCCTTGACCTTTATTCCTCACCTCCTACATGAATTAAGAATTTATATACTTGAACTCCTCATAAGTGATAAGGCCCCAAAGTACTAAGTGAGGTGGGCTCTTTGATTAAGCTATCCAACATATATAACATTTTATCTTCTTGAAGTTTCAGGTCCTTATAAATGTCCTCCATCTTCTTGGAACAACTTCTTAGGCCTTTTATTTTGTCCACCAATATAGCCATATCCATAATTAAATGTGCTAGGTTGACTATCCTGAATTTAATGACTTGATTCTTGGTCAAGTCTTTGATCAAGTCTTTCACTTGATAACTTGAAGCCTACCATTGGCCAACTTGGCCTATATTTATGGTATTTTGCTTACTTATTGCCTCTTATTTAGTTATAACTAACTTTAATGAATTGAATAAGTTAATCATGGTGTCCTCAAATAACTTGAATCTATCTTCTTGTATTGACAAGATAGCAGTCTCTTCTAAATTTTTTTGTTATTGCATAATGCCTTTGATGATAGCCTACAATTAATCAAATTGTGTTTGACCCAACTTTAATGGTCTTATTTAAAGATAAGAACTTCACTATGCCTTTGTCCTTCCACTAGAGTTAAACTAGTGAATGGTTTCACTTTTTGAAAGGTGAATTCCTCTCCAATAATCATGGCCTTATTTTCTATCACTCTTTCTAAGATAGTGGTCTCTAGATTAAATTTAACCCTTATTGATGATTTATTCAATTTTGGAGTTTGGGTTTTTATTTTTGCTCCACTTGATGCTCTTAGGGTAGCCATTCTTGTATCCTCTTCTTGGTAGTGGTGGGTTATTCCTCAATGGTCAAAAAAGTTTGGACTAATTATTGTCTCCAGTGTTTAATGTTGTGGTGTCAAATTGTGGCATCCCTATGGCATTTTCATGGAATTTTTATCATTAATATTTAAAATTTGACTATTTCCTTTTGAAAATTCCACCTTAATATTACACTATTAAATCATCCTTACACATATCAATGTGGACCATTGATCTTGATCTGGAAGATCAAATTCCATTGGCCACTTTGTGACATTCTTCATGGTTGTGACACTTGTCACCAATGTATTTATTCCTAATTTTTTGAATTTTTAACCTACATTTCACACTATTATATCCTTTATGTTTGAACAAATGTGCACCATTGATCTCAATCTATTAGATTATACCCTTTGTTCTATGGACCATTGATCAATATATGTACATGAACTACATACCATCAATCTTTAGAAAATTCTCAAACTTTAATTTGTGGCACATGGTTATACCACTTATCATCTTCATGGTTATTTATAGGATTCTTTACTTTTTAATGTTTGTTATGCACCATCTGATCATCTTTACCTAAGCAAATGTTCTCTATTGTATCTCTATTCACAAGGTCAAATGCTATTGGTTACTGAGTGTTCTTTGTATATGAGTGTGACACTTGTCACCTTCTCATTATTTTAGGGCTCCATTGAATATTTGAATTATTATGCACCATCGATCAGATTGTGTATGCTTAGCCACATATCATCAATCTTTAGGGACATGCTTGGACTTTAACTTTGGGGTTGTGGCTTGAATTTTCAACTTTGATCATGCACTATTAAATCCTCTCACATGATTGAATGTGCATTGTTGATAGAGGCTCTTGACTTATTGACTTTATCTTGCACCATTTGATCAAATCTTCTTAAGAAAATGTGTATCATTGATCCTAGGGGTGAAAATGATATTTAAGTCAGGCTTGGGAAAACAAATAAATTAGCATAAATTTTTTATACTATGGTTTTATTTCATGTTAATAAACATGGGTAAGACCTTACAATAAACATTTTAAGCTAATTTTTAAACATTATAAATGGGACCCCATGAATAATAAAAGAGATGGCATAGAATCAAGCTTGGGAAAATAAAGAACTTAGCATAAAGTTTTTAGAATATGGTTTTATTTTATGTTAATAAACATGGATAAGACTTTAATATAAACATTTTAAGCTAATTTTTAAACATGATAAAGGGGACCCTACTAATAATAAAATAGATGGCATAAATTCAAGCTTGTTAAAATAAAGAACTTAGCATAATGTTTTTAGACTATGGTTTTATTTCATGTTAATAAACATGGGTAAGACCTTAAGATAAAAAATTTAAGCTAAGTTTTAAACATGATAAATGGAACCCCATGAATAATGAAAGAGATGGCATAAATTATTAGGACAAGTATTTTAGCTAAAGTCTAAAACATAACAAAAGGACCCAGTAATTAGTTAGACCATGTTGAAATAAAAGGGACCAAGTGGGGCTTGAGAAATAAACTAGCCAAACATAAAAAATGTAGACTAAGGTTTGTTAATGTTAATAAACATGACTAAACTTTGGGATAAAAATTGAACTAAGTCTATGGCATGATTAATCATTACCATGTAAATGTTCCCACCAAATTTGAATTTGATTCAAAAGAACCTGAGCTACGGTAATTTGAATGAGGGTTTCAGGATGTTTTTAGTTTGCTTTTCAACATACCAAAGGCTATTAAAATGCTAAATTGATATAAAAATCATGAAACTCAAGCATTTCCCAATCTAAATGGACTCCATTACAACTATAACCTGAGACATAAAGATATAATGTTATCAACTTTAGGCAAGATTAAATTAGAATTATAAATAAATATGCCAACCAAATCAAGTGTGAATAATATTCAAATGAAAATAACATACAAACATGCCAATGGTGCTCTAATAAAGTAAATTTCCAATTTTAAGGTACAAATTTACACAATTTGAAATAATGGTCCTTATTTTTTAGAAATGGGGGTATGTTGACCTCAACATCGAGATCTATGGTGGAGTAGTAGCCAAGCTAAATGACTATTTCATAAAATAAACATGTAAATGGTTTTTGGGAGAAACCATGGTCTTAAATCTTTGTAAAGATGAAATTTATCTGAACTGAGTCTAATGATTGATACCCAGACCCTAAATTTTAACCCTAATCTAACATGGATATTTACAATGACAAGGTAAACTATAGTGATCTAGTCAGAAAGGAGCAAAAGGGAGGGTAAGGTAGAAAGAAGGTGTTTCTAGTATTCAAACCATACATTATGACAAAGTTTAGATTTCATCTAGACATGCATTTTACCAATATATAGCATGAAATTGCAAAAGCATAAATTTTACTATATATCAGGCAAATGTCTAAGGAAAGGGAATGTAAATAAGAAATCAAGTTCACTTTAAAGGTTTAATTCTACAAGAAAATAGCTTCTATACATCTTTAAGAAAAATAAACGAGAATGAAATGAACTTAAGATCTTTGAATCAACCTAGAATAAGCATAAATTGATAACTCTACATTAACATGTGCACATCTAGGATCCATAAAAAAATTCAAATCTAAATATCAAACCAAATAACTGAGGAAGCAACCATGATAACAAACACACAAATAAATATTGGACAAACTTTGTATAATTCATTGCTTGTACTACTTGCTCGAAGTTTACAAAGTAATTTTGGCTCTAAGAACTCCCCCCTTTTATAATTAGAAATACCTCCTTTATATAGTTAATTCATGAGATATACTGGTCATTCCTTCTTAACATGTAAGTAGACAAGTGTCAACATGTAACTAGATAAGTGTCATAGACAAGTATCCCTTTAAAAATGCTTTAGGACTAATGACCTTATTTAATTGTGACTAATAGGCCATGTGTTTTATAAGCTACACATGCCTTTATAAAAGAGTATTCCTTCTCAAAATTTTATACAAGCTTAGTTAGATAAGGAATATTCCTTATCTAACTTAACTATGAGACCCAATGATTGATGATAAGTATAACTCAAGTGTCAAAAGCTTTACATATTTTATCTATGTGGTAATGTCATATCATTATATTTATTAATCTTGAAATATAAAAATTTACCTTAAGACATGTATCAACATGTCATTGGGTCTAGATCTTTGAAAATTCCACCTAAGAATCACACTATTAGATCCTTGTCTGCATGATGGAACGTGAATTCCACTTAGTAACTCTATGGGATCTATGAGTACCTTACAATTCAACATCATAGCATGAACACCTTTATAAAATCTGGTAGACTCTCACTTGTTCTAAGACCTTTGAAAAGTCTATGTTGATCTTGTATCATTGATCCTAATTACATGGATCAATGTAGTTTGTATATCTCTATGTACTAGGCTCTACCTTCACACAATTAGATCTCTATTTAAATGTCCCTGTAATGGTGACACTTGTCACCACCATGTTCACTTTTGAAAAAGTCTTTGTTGCTTTGATCTTGATTATGCACTGCTAGATATTCAGTGCATGAGTTAATGCACACTGCCGATCTTCATTTAGACCCATTTTGACTTTAGACCTTTGTTGTAGTTTATTGATCCATTTTGAATCCCCAATATCTCACCACCTATCACACTTTTTTATATTTCTATGGGAAAAAAAGCTTATTCAATACTTGGGAAATATATAAATCCTTAGCCTAATTTTTTTTTGTATTAACAAATAAAATTTAAAACTTAGTATAAATTTTAAGCTAAGCTTAGAATATAATAATAGAGCCCTCATGAACCATAAGACATAAAGGACTTAGCATAAAGTTTTAGATTAAGGTCTTAGTGGTATTTAATAAATATGACTAGGACCTAGGCTAAAAATTAAACTAAGATTAAAATATAAAGTTCTTCCCATGTAAAATTGATCTTGCTTAAATTTGAAATTGACTCAAAAGAACCTTAGCCAGGGTAATCAGAATGAGGGTTTTAAGATGACCAAAAATTTATTCAACTTATTTTTTAACACACCATAGGCTAGTAAAAGATCAAATTAACATTAAATCATGAAGATCAGACCTTGTCCATTTCATATGGACTCTATTAATTCTACAAACTAACACCTAGAGATCCAATGTTAGCAAATAAGATCAATGTCAAATGAAGATATGTGCTAATAGACCCATGTAAACTAGATCAACACAAGATATTCAATACCAGTTCCTAAATATCTAATTTATAAAATAAATTTTCATGTTTTTAAATAATGATACCCATTTTTATAGCTAGGGGTATGTTGAACTCAACAAATATCAATTTCTAGGGGAAACATAACAATATATTAGAATTTAGAAACTCTAGTTTAGACTAATAACTAGGCTACTTAAGCTAAATGATTAGATACCATAGTTAAGATCAATTCATGATTAAAATAAGTCTTACTCATGTGGGATTGGAATAAAATATCAAAACTAAACCATGCTATATATGTTATTTTATTCCACTTATTATTTTCCATAGGATTTAGGGAACTTCTAGATTTCATGACTTTAACCATTAACACTGACTTATAGCAAACTTAGATGTGTATTAAGGATCATGTTTTATCTTAGGGAAAGATTGAGAATTACTCTACTACTATCTAAGCATCCATATCCCTAACATAAATTCCTTTATCTCCACTCAATGCCTTGCTTCACTACCATCCAAGTGTCCATCACCTCAGTGGAGATTACAAGAATCACCTTTGCTTAGAAATCTCTTAAATTTTGCAATAAAGATATTATTTTTGTATTTTTAAAATGATTTTTAACTCTTTATCAAATATTTGACACTAGGTTAGCCATTTTTTATAATTTTGTCAAATTTTTTGATCTTCAAACAATCATCCTTGGTTGCAAACTTTATCCCAAGCAATAATGTTTATTAAGTGCAAACATGACTGTGTTTAAATAATCCAAGATTTCATCTCACATGTCAAATTATTATTAGAATAAAGATTAGATCAGAACAAGGATTAAAATATCAAATAATAATTAACCTATCCATTAGTCTTTTCTAGTTTCTCTAAACTATAACATCAAGCTCACATTTCAATCATCTATGATCAACCAATGTTGAGAAGTCATACCTACATTTCTGAACTATGAAGTTTTTGAGAATTTAGGTGAAATTTGAGCTGAGGGTTGTCCAAAAGGACTTATTTAAAATCAAGGAACAAAGGGAATAAATTAAACAGACTAAACACAAAGCAAAAAAAAGTAAGTAAATAAATATTTACAAGCACTATTTACAAACAAAGGATAGGAAAATAAACTAATCTAAAACCTACCTAAACTAACTCCATAAAGAACTTACCTCCAAGATCAAATGGAAAGTTATTTAAACTACTAAATAACCTTGAAACATGATTTATTCCATTCAATGTCCTCTTATTGTGGATAGGATCACTTGTGTGTTCATGTCTTATGTGTGATTTATCTTGATTCCTCATCTCCATTCTCTAGTACCTAGATTGAAGATATGGATATAAAACCCAATCATATTATTCCTAAATCCTTATATATTAAATCAAAATTGATAATTATCCTTCATTAATATACTAATAGTGACTTATATCATCCTCATCTAATGATGGAAGCTTAGCTAGCATTCTTATATTGATGTCTTCATTAAGTTGGCTTGAGGTGGAGATGGATTACCAATATTTGTACTAAAATTTTTCAAGTCATCCTAAAAAGCTACTTCATCATGATCAATTGAAATGATAAGAAATTAATTTTCAACCTTACCATTTTAATCAATTTTATCACATACTTCTAACCTTTTGATGGGGTTATATGGAAATACCTGATCTACTACACTTGTTTCATCTTCATCCTCTATGGATAATGGAATCTCTTCTACCCAATCGAGTCCCAACTCATCTTTCTTTGATATCTCCAAAATATTTTTTTTGTCTTGGAATAACTCAATTTATTTCAATAAATATTGGTATAATTATTTCCAATTATCATCTTCCTTAAGGGTACTCTCTATTTCAGTAACGACCTCATATGAATTATCCTCATAGCTATCTTTTGAAGAGAGGTTAGCTTGTATCCAACCTTGTTTATAGGGTTGCTCATATTGAATGCATATTTCTTATTTTATAGCATCTTCAGGTTCATTTTTTTCTTTGAATGGAAAATTAAAATCCTCTACCATGAGAGTGGTTTTGAAGGCTTTAGATGTCCGTACAAAGCTAGATGTCCCTACAACATTGTCTTGATTAAGCATAGTTTCAGATGCATCCTTTTCATTTTGATATGCTTCAAAGATATTAAAATGATAATCTAGACCTATATCACAAATATTCATTTCGTGTAGGTTCTTAGATGACCCATTATTATTTTTATCATGAAAACTCTTTGTAGGACTATTAAACATTTAAGAAGTATAGTTGTTGTTGGAGTTTTCCCTAGTATTTCCCACTTGCTTTTATAATTAGATAAAATAAATTCTCATATGATGAACCATCTTAAGTATGTATTCATTATCATTATTTGGTGGTTCTAAGTTATGCACTTGATTGTTATCACTAGTGGACAATAAAGCTCTATCTCCCTATGGATGAAATACATTTGTAGTATTATTCAAGAACCCCAAATTTTGGCTAGGATGGGCATGGATTAAGGGAAATTATTTCAATATTGGTATCTAATTTAATTTAGACACAATTTGATTGGCATTAGGAATGATATTTAATGCTGGGAAATTAGGGTTGACATTTGGGATAGTATATTCAAGTTTACCTTGAGGTTGAATTTGATCATTGATTATTATAACTTCAGCATAGGCCAAGGATAAGGTGTTTATGACTCCAACAGACCTTTAAGAAACATATAATTCATGGGATCTAAATAATCCTTATAAATCTCTAAGGCTAAAGCCTCATCATGTCTATAAAGAACAATGGTTCTACTGAACATCTTCTAGAATCTAGCATTAAAGAATCTTATGGGCTCATTAGGATCTCTTTTAACTATGGTGAAATTTTTTTATTAGACACAAGGATTGATAATTTTTCCAAATTGGTCAATGAAGTAATCATTAAAGTTATTCCAACTGACAATGTAGTTCTGAGGTGGGTTAAGGAACCATTAATATTTAGCATCTTTGAAAGTAAATGGAAATAATCTACATGCTAAATCTTCACGAGCTACATTCATATGTCTCAAAGAAGCCTTAAATATTTTAACATGTTATTCAGTTTTAATAACATTATTAGGATTGAAAGAAGGTAGATACCTTTCAAGATTTCATGGTAAGTCATGTACCTAGCCAGACACATTGATAGAAGATCCACCTAACCATGCCATACCTTGATGAGGATCTTAATTTTGGTAGTTCTAGGTTGTAAAATCTTTAACCTATTTAAAATATGACATATCAACCTTATATTTACAAAGGTCAATGATTACATTGGTACGTTAAGCCAATTTCACACAAATGCATGTAAAACACAATTATATTTAACTAAATAAGCTCAAATATACATCTAAACTAATGAATGAGATGGATATTTACATTTCTAAGTTTAAGTAAACATAAAAATGTAAATAATCAATTACTATTTTAGAAAAACTACTATCATTAACCTTAAACATGGTAGATTTATAAATTTTAAGCTACCTTTTGCAACACATACCCATGAATCTTCAAAGGATATTGATATTTAGCTAAAACAAGCCCAAATATTGGTCTAAAACCATGAATATCAGTGATATTTTCATAATTGAGCTAATAATAATACAAATATGCAAATAATCAACTAATCTTTGAAAAAAAATTCTAAAATTAGAAAAGATATTTCAAATTTATAAAGCTTTAGCTTAGGCCCTCCTTCTAACACCAATTTTTTCCCTATTGTTGCACCTAAATATATCAATAGGTTCATATAGAATTTAAGAAACACTTCTCATTTATATATTCAAATAATCTATTGCATGAGTTGTTGGTTGTGATCTTCCTGAGATCTGTGGTGGAATAGTGGCCAAGCTAAATGATTATTTCACAAAATGAACATGTAAATGGTTATTCGTAATAATTATGGTCTTAAATATTTTTGAAGATGAAATTGATCTAAACTAAGTATAATGAATGATGAATAAACCATATATTATAACTCTAATCTAACATGTATATTTACAATGACAAGTTAAAATATAGTGATCATGTCAAAAAGGAGCAAAAGGGAGGGTAAGGTAGAAAGAAGGTGTTTCTGATCTTCAACCCAAACATTATGACAAAGTTTAGATTTCATCTAGACATGCATTTAACCAACATATAGCATGAAGTTTCATAATCATTGCTCCTAATGTATATCAATAAAATGTCAAAGGAAAGGTAATGCAAATAATAAATTAGGTTCACTTTAAAGGTTTACTTCCACAGGAAAATAACTTCTACACATCTTCAAGAAAATAAAAAGAGAACGAAATAAACTTAATATATTTCAATAAACCTAACATAAGCAAAAATTGATAACTCTACATTAACCTATGCATAACTAGTATCCATAAAAACAATTCAAATCTTAATATTAAACCAAATAACTAAGGAATTAACCATGATAGTAAACACACAAACAAATTTTGGATAAACTTTGTATAATTCATTGCTTGTACCACTTGCTCCAAGTTTACAAAGTAAATTTAGATCTAATAACTCTCCCCTTTTTACAATTGGCAATATCTCCTTTATATAGATAATTCATAAGATACGTCGATCATTCCTTCTTAACATGCAACTAGACAAGTGTCATAGATAAGTATCCCTTTAAAAATGCTTTAGGACAAATGACATTATTTAACTATGAATAATAGGACACATTATTTTTAAGTTACACATGCATTTACAAAATAATATTCCTTCTCAAAATGTTATACAAGCTTAGTTACCCAATGAATATTCCTTATCTAACTTAATTATGAGACCCAATGGCTGATGATAAGCATAACTCAAGTGTCAAAAGATCTATGTGTTATATTTATGTGGTAATTCCATTTAATTATATTTATTAATCTTGAAATGTGATCATTACCCCTAAGGCACATTTAAACACATCATTAGTCTAGATCTTTGAAAACTCCACCTAGGACTCACACCATCAGATCCTCATCTACATGATAGAATGTGAGCGTGCCACTTGGTAGCTCTATATGATCTTTAAGTACCTTATAATCAAACATCATACCTTGAATGCCTTTATGACATGTGGCAACTTATCTCTTATTCCAAGACCTTTGAAAAGTCTCTATTGATCTTACACCATTGATCCTAATTTCATGAATCAACATAGTTCATAGATCTCCATGTATTAGGCTCTACCTTCACACCATTAGATCTCTATTTAGATAATCCTATGATGGTGACACTTTCCACCACCACATATGATTTTGAAAAAGGCTTTGTTTCTTTGATCTTGATCACACACCATTAGATCTTCAGTGTGTGAGTTAATGCACACCATCGATCTTCCTTTAGACCCCTTTTGACTTTAAAAATTTTATGTGGATCATTGATCCATTTTGAAGCCCCAATATCTTACCACCTATCTCCCTTTTTTACATTTCTATGATCATAAAATCTTAGTTAATACTTGGAAAATATATAAAGCCATAACCTAAAGTTTTGTTGTATTAACAAATACAATTTAAAATTTAGTATAAATTTTAAGTTAAGCTTAGAATATAATAAAAGAGCCCTTGGGAACCATAAGACATAAATGAATTAACATAAAATTTTAGATTAATGTCTTAGTTGTATTTAATAAATATGACTAGGACCTAGGTTAAAACTTAAACTAACCTTAAAATATAAAGTACTTCTCACGTAATATTGATCCCACTCAAATTTGAATTTGACTCAAAAAAACCTGAGCTAGGGTAATCAGAATGAGGTTTTTAGGATGATCAAACATTGATTCAACTTATTTTTAAATATACCATAGGCTATTAAAATATCAAATTAACATTAAATCATAAAGATTAGGCATTTTCCATTTTAGATGGACTCCATTAATCTTGCTATCTAAAACACAGATATCTAAGGTTAGCAAATAAAATCAAGGTCAAATGAATATATGTGCTAATAGACCCATGTAAACTAGATCAACACACGATATTTAATAATATTTCCTAATCAATATGAATTATTAATTTATAACATAAATTTACATGATTTTAAACAAGGGTACCCATTTTCAGAACTGGGGGTATGTTGACCTCAACACTACTTTCCCTTGTATTCAATGTCTAGAGATTGAAAATCTTAATATGAAATTGAATTTTTGAAATTTTAAAGGGTAAAGGTAAGAATAAATTTGTGTGTTAGTGAAAACCATGTTGTATTTTTAATGTGTTGGATATGATGCTTCCTTATTAAAGCATTAAAAAAACTTTAACTTCCTAGCTAAAGCACATAGATAATTTAGGTGCTTTTCCTTGAATTTGTGTAACCATGCAAGCTCTTGGGTTGGGATGAAAAAATGTCCCAAAACTCATGAATTTGGGGATAATTATGAAATTTAATGACCCAAATTTACTCCATATGTATATAAAATATCATCAAAAGGGAATGAATAATGTTCAAGCCCCCATCATAAACATAGTTTTGATTGTATAGTTTTGCTTAAGTTTTATTAATGTAGAATAAAATTCATGATCAAAAGAGAATGAAAAATATTCATTCCCACATCATGAAATCAAATTTGATAAGTGTGGAATGGAATGACAACCATTTTCCATTCAACTGTAAAGTGTATTTGTATTTGTGTGGATTAACTAGTATTTTACCTCATGTGTGAAAATGTGTATATGTGCATTATTAAGTATCGTGTGATTAAAATATATATCAAATGATATATAATGATAATAATATATAAACAAAATACAAGAGCATGTATCTCAAATCTATGTGTATTTAGAAATCTTAAATTTATTTTCCTATAAATTATATGCATACACTCATATATATGTACTCATGTGTATGAATATATACTGAAGTCTATATAAAATAAGTGCATATGAATGGTATATGCCTCTATAAATTATATTGATGTTATAATATATGTCATGTGATTGAACCATCTGATGTCTGAACCTTTCTAAACCTCTAGAATTTTTACTCTTATTTGATTTTCTATTTATAAAGGCTTATGTCTATATGGAAATCCCACTGTAATGCTCCCCTTATGATATGGTGGATATGTCATGTAAGTCACTCATTTTAAAATAATATTTATATGTATCATGTAGCATATAAAAATAACATCATGTAATATCATGTGAACATGTGAAGAGTGTGTCATCATAGTAATGTATACATCAATCAAGGAATGTATGTAACATATGTAATAAAAGTAATATAATTTTCACATATATATAGATGTATTGATAAATCATACATTATAAGGTTCTCTAAGTAATATTACGTAGTAAAAATTAATGATATAGATCCTAGCACTGTTTAGTGTCAAATAGCTATACAAACAAAACAATCTCAATTGTTATTGTTATACATAAGGCCAAGGGATACATACAAATAACATTAATATGTCACAAGAAACAAGGCCAAGGGCCACATGCAAGGAAAGAACATAAAAATGTTTCAAAAAAATAGGCTAAGGCCACACACAAGAGACATAAATATGTTAAAAATAAAGCCAAAGGGACACACACTATAGAAAATCACAAATTAGTCTATCATGTTAAAGAATAACATAATCAATGCAGCGTATAAAAATTAAATTCTAGCCTACAACATCCATATGTATGGATCTCACATCATAGTATAATATAATATCCATGTACCATTGTGTGAATAAATAGATAGACATGTGTAAGTTATCTAGTTATCTCAACATGGTATAAGGCCATAAAATTATATAACATATAATAATTAATCATTTGTAATAAGATGCTCCTAGTATCGACATGGAAACTTGATAGATTAAATTCCAACATGTGTGTGTGTGTGTGTGTGTGTGTGTGTGTGTGTGAGTGTGTGTGTGTAGCCTTTATGTCCTACATCACACTCATATATCATTAAATGCATGTGTGTATGAAAAAATGTGTCATATACTAAACATATGATAAATAATACATGTAAATAGTGTAATATAGTAATCATATCATTCTTAAGGCCTAGTTTTTTTTTAATGTGTTGGTATTTTATTTTTTATTTTATTTTATTTTTTAGTTTTGTAATATTCGAGGTTTGGAAAAGATAACCAATGATCACATTAATGGGATAATTATAAAAAGTGTTTGCATTGAATAGTGTAAGGGTCCTCTTTCATGGTTTAAAGTTACCAACTTTGGGCATGTCAAAATCTAATAAGAGATCATATGTTGTACATTAACTATCAGGATCACTACTCAGAATTTTATGTATGATTGGTAGTTATAAAATGCCTACAACTCTTTGGGTTCTACTATATAGTATGGGACTATCTCATTGCATATGTTCATTATGGAAAATGTTTAATTATCTATAGTGATAATTAAGTATTTATTTTAGGGGATGATATCCTTTATGGGCCTTGAGTAACTCTTTTATGTGATCGGTGTTGAATAATTGGGTGTCTATTAGGCCTAGATATGTTCCTCTAAACTAGTTATATGGAAATGTCATATATAGATGTAAAACCCATCTTTGTATAATGATCTTGAATAGTGTACTAACCATCTATCTAAATGATCTTAAATAGGTGTATCAACCCTCAAAATATATTGATATTGAATAGGTGTAACAACCAACTATGGCTATGGGGGGTGGAGAAGGAGATATCACTAGTTGTATAGTATACTCATACAATACACCTATAACTATGACTACTTTGTTATAGTGTGTGTAATTTATACATTGGTTCATTGTAAATGGTACTGTACATAAAAAATTAATCCAAAGGAATTATAACAACATGTTGAATACCTTGTTACTTTTTAGAACTAATAATGTTTTAGCTAGTAGGCAGATCCAACTTGAATAGGTAGTACTATGTGTCCCAAGGTTTTTTTTTGGTCCATGGAATCCCTTAACTTCTCTTGATGTATTTTTTAAATAATTTTTTTTATATCTAATGGAGAGAATAAGTGTCATCATGAAAACATTCTCACTTGACCCATAGATAATCATAACATTATATATGGGTTTCTCATTGATATATATTTTATGAAGAGTACATGAAAATCCAAATCATCATCAACAATCTCATAGTTTTTAAATGTGATCATAGGCCACTATAGTGAAGTTGCAACAAGTGTACCAATAATTAAATCTAGTGGGTGACCATAAATCATAGGTGGAGGATGCATGTTATATGCATAGTGTACTTCTAAAGTATCATTAGTCTCTATTGTCTCACATTTAATAAATAGATCATTAAAGATCTTTAAATTTTTATTTCCATTGTGTTATGGTATATAATATTCTATAGGGGTTCCCAAGTCTATAAAATTTCCATCTATAAGATATTGTATCTTAAGTCTCAATTTTAAGCATCTAATTTTTGAATTTACCATAATCTTATGATAATCATGATATGTGTTTCCATCATAATTTCATGGTGTAGGCCTATTTGGATTGAGATCTTGTGGAGTAATAACTATGATAATATTATACTCAAGTAACTTCTTTAGTAGTACAAGAGAAGGTGATGGTAATATTGAAAATTACCTCTTACATGAAGTTTACAATTATAGTTGGTTTATAGGTTGTGATATTATATTGATTGTAATCTTTGCATCATTATTTTTAGATTAAGGTAAAAGCAGGTTTTGAAGGGATCCCAAAACCCTGTATAATTAAAGAAAGATAAAACATTATAAACCACCTGGAAAGGCAAAACCACTAAAAAATAATAACTGAACCAAGTTTTATGGGGACCTGAAACCAACAGAATAAACCAGTAAAAATGTCCCATGTTTTATAAGGACCTGATACCTAAACAAAACCAGGCAAAATAGCCTGAAAACCAACAACCCCAAAAGTTAGGGCAAAGTTAAGAACAACAGCCACTAAAAAATACACTGTGTGGCTCTCCCACATGGGTAACCCCCTTAAAAACACAACATCCAAAATGCAAATAAGATCTCATCATTTCTGCCCACGCACCTGCACCTTGGATCCCAACAACCACACTGCCCAGAACTGACAGTGCCTTTGCATCATTATTTTTATTAGTTGGTTTAACATTTTATCTTGGTTTTACTTGAAATTTATTTGTTGAAGTATTTTTAAGAGTGGATGTATACTTGAGTTTGTTCAAAGTTATTAGATTAACTTCTATGTCCCTTATTTCATGGCATAGGTCATCAAAGGATTTGATCTCTTGAATATAATTGACTCATGAAGCAATGTGAAAAATATTTTCTTGAATATGTCTTGTAATTAATTATCAATCATAAAATTTGTCATCTTAGATAACATAATCTTGTACCAAAGTACATAGTCACTAATTAGCACATTGGATCCTTGCTTGATCTTAGAAATTTGTGTGTAGGACAGCTTCTCATCAATTTTAAAGTAAATATGTGTTATAAATTGGTGTTCCAAGGGGTTATTACTCTTACATATTAGAGAGTAAGATCTTAGAACCATCTTAATGCATATTCATTAAGACTTCTTTTAAATATCTCGGTTAATAGTTTTTTATTATTTACATAGTCCAAACATGTTATGTGGAATGATCTAAGGTATTGTTTGATATCACCTTTATCTTTGCATAACAGAATCTTTGAATTAAAAAATATTTTTGGTAAAGGATAAATTGATATCTTAGGAGATAAGGGGTTATGAATAAAGGCATGAAAGTCCATGGAATTACTATCTCTAGAGTCACCTTTTTATAATTACAACACCTTGGCATGCATAGCTATAATAGTATGGTCAAGGGAACATGTTGTAGGTGAGGTTGTGATGGAAAATGTGTAGTCATCATGGGAAGGTTAAAGGTTTACATTGTAGGAATGGGTATTTAAATATTTTGGATGCCTCATGTTTCCACCATACCTTGGTTGTATGTCACATAGATCATTGGAGGTGTAGACATATGTATAATATTAGTAGTAGTAGTCTAAGAACATCATATGGTGGTTTGGGATAAAACAATTTGGGTGTATCTTGTTATATATAAAATTACATCAATACGATGCAGATTCATATTAAAATATTCATTAAATTATTGTTTATATATAACATCTAGTTGATCCTTGGTAGTTGTGTCATGAATATTACTAGTCTTGATATTCATGAAAATTTAATTAATAGGGTGTATATTAGGAACTATATAATTTGTATTAGGGATAATGAATGAGTCTATGCATGCACTTTATCATATAATGGTAACAAAAGGAAAATGTTATTGCACATTATAATAGTAGGATTTGAGGGAGGCTTGGGATTGTTCATTTAAATTTTAAATTTATTAGTGTATTTAGATTTTATCCTTTTGATGCATTTGCTTACATAATTGATCCAAATAAGATACACTATCCATGTAGAAAAAAATGAAAATATTACTTTCATGACTTGAATTAGCCACTAATTTTCATTTAATAGGATAATTATTAATGTGTGTTATTATGATCTAATTAAAAATAAAATCTGAAAAGAAAACCCTAAGGCTAAAGTACAAAATTGTAGGAGGGAATCCTAATGAAGATCTTATGCTGAAGGTGAAAATATTTTTGTGTATGGAAGTCAGAAATCAAATTTGAAACTGCAAGACAAAAAATCTAAAACCTTTGAAAGATGGTTTGATCAATTTTTAGGTTCACCAATATTTTTTACCCTAAATTCTTTTTACAACCCTATTAGGACAAAAATTAGTAAAATAATTTAGATATTAAGATATGAAATTCTAGCATACATCTAAATGTAAAATATTGAAACTAATTGCAATGATTAGATAAGTGGAATAGGATAAATATAGTAAGTACATCAAATGGATAAGTACTTATATTTTTTGGGTGACTACCTAACTATGACAATATTCAATAAGTTAAATATGATATAAGCAGGCATGCAATTTTTTTGGATCAAGAACTATATTTATGTCTATGTAAGGTTTATTCCATCGATCAAGGTTAGTAGTGTTGGTCGATATTATCATGTGTTAGTCAATACTAACTATTTCATAAATGAGTGGATATGACCACATGATCACCTTCACTTATCTTTGTATTTTATATGTATACAATCTCGAACCCTAATGATGTATACAACTCTATAAATTAGTCTCTTTCACATTAAAATATTAGGTGTGGTTATGAGGGATAGAAACTTGTAAAATTTTAGAAAAGTGTAATGGGATGATCTAACCACAATCACCCTTATTTTATGATTCACTAATTCCTACATATTTTATACTCTAATGAGGTAAATCAATCCATGCATAGTTCTCTGACCTAATGTGATTTTTCATTTGTGCTCATTATGTATATATTTATTCAGTTAATGATTTGTCTTTGATACTTGATAATTCTTATTTTGACTTAGATTTAATGTGCTTCATACTTGGATTATGACTTCTCCTAGTGATATATTTTTAATTTGGGAAAAATAGGGATGATTTTCTCAATGTGAAATAATGTATAGATGTGTACTCAATAAGTGCCAAGTCTATTTTGAATGAGATCATACCATCATAAAAACTCAACTATGTTTCCATTCACAATGTGAGAATTAAAGAAATAAAACATCTCTAAACCATCCTAGACATGTACACAAAGTAGACACTTAACATAACTTCAACTATTTAGTTTAGTTCAAAGACTTGTTTATTAAACCTAGAAATACACCCAGTTAGTTCTACCTTATGTTTCAATGCACATAATTTTTTTAAAATAAACTTAATAATGAGCAATAAAATCCTTTTTTCTAAGGTATAATGAAAAATTATGTTTCTATACTACCTCTAGGATGCTCAAATAGTGTATAAAAACTTAATATTTTTCATATTTACTATCTCATTCTACCTAATAGAGGGTCTATATTTTTTAAAATCTAATAATCATCACACATTTTATATAATCCCTAAAGTTCATGTTTCCAATTCTCTTTGGTGTTATCATAACACTTAGTTGCTCAACTTAATAAACAACACTAATATTCTAAAATCTATAAGTACCTTATGACTAACAAAATAATAGAAACTAGGTTTAGTTTTATCTAAACATAGATCAAAAAATTAAATAACTAAATATAAGTTGTGACAAAACATTTATTTTATACCATTCACCATTTTCTTTACACTCAGTAGTTCATGAAAACTATATTATTCACAACTAACAAGAATAAGCAAGTTTTATAACATTTAGGGATGTACTTCTATGCCATGTTTCTTTTTATTTAAATGAATCTAATAGATACTACCTTCTTTGTTTTACCCATCAATGTAAATGAATCGACATTTAATAAAGGATTTTAACCCTAGGCATAAGTAACTAGTTATACCTAGATGTAGAGTTAGAAGAGTTGACTCACTTACATGCCCAAAAATCAGAATAGGAAAATAAAATCTTATCGTAAGTCATTATGCATAGATAAGTTATTAAATTTTCATAATAACTAATTACCAATTGACCTTATCACCATTATCTACTAATAATTCATCTAATAAAAACACTTATATAACTAAGTTAAAGGTAAGGGACTTACTTCACGGGATCATGTTAGCCTAGTAAAAATTCCCCAAAAAAGCATAGGTGTTATTATTCCAAAGGATATTATCATATGAACCTATCTCTATATTAAGATTTCTAATAGTTCATTAGTGGTCCTTACTAAAAATAACAAGAATACTCAATTACAAATAATATTATTTACATAAAATACTAATTTATACATCAAATATAAGAAAAATAGACAATACTATAATACCGTGTATTATTTTATTTCTCCTCTTCCCCCCTAGATAAATGATTCTCATAAATAACAAGGTATAAGTTTAAGTTCCCATCATAAAAAGGGTCTAAAAAATAACAAATTTGAATCATCCTTGCCCACATTATGAATTTTCCATCTAACCATAACCACATGAACCATTTAATATCTACATCCATGAGAATATGATCAAATTATTAACATACTAAATCATGATTCACAAGATTTATTTGATTTTTCTTGGTCTTCTAGTAGGCTATGGATCGAAATACACCTTGTGTTATTTTGGAGTAATTCACATTTGGTCCTAAAATCACTCAACACATCCAATAGTTATTATTTCAACCTCTTCTTTCTTGAGGTCCTTTTCAAAATTTTGCCTAAGTGTCAACATCCTTTTGCTGCCTCCATGTGGCATTGAGGTACTTGTTCAGCTCGAAGAGACTCTCAATTCCATTTAATAGAGAATCAACTTGACATGTGGTAGCCCAATACTCCTCAAAGCTAGTTCCTTTTGGGTTAGTCCAAGAAGTAGTGCCATTGGCTGATGGGATGATAGGTGAGTCCCACTGAGGAGTCGACAAGGTAGATGAAATTTTGACATGTGGTTCCCCCATGCTCATTTTTATGAGGAAGTGCCCAACTTTCCCAAGAGAAGTACATATTCAATACATGGCATATTGACACTTATCAAAGGTATTTTATTTTTGTCAAGCCTTCAGGTAGCACCATTGGCTAGAGAATAAAAAAGGGGACCCACCATATGGTTATAACAAAGAAGAGGTGAGCCTTTTCATGTGGCACCATGACACTTGTCGATGGTAGGGTTTTCTTATTAAAGCTAGGAGTTATGCCATTGCTAAAAGTAAATGGATCCCCAACTCTAATTACATAATAGAAGCAGTTGGTAGATTGACATGAGGTATCACTATTCTCCTCTTGAGTGTCATGGACATAGTAGGATAGTAAAATTGCACCATGTATGCAATTAGAAATGCATAATGTTTATAAATCAATCCTGGCTTAAAGAGGATAGAGCATACCTACACTTATAATTTGGGATATATTTGTTAAGTGAGGACATGATCAATATGGGTATTTTTTAGACCTAATTAGGGGATCACTTGTCACAATACACCATGCTAGGAAGGTTTCCAATGCCTATAGTCTAACATAATCATGCAATAACCCTAAAAGAGTCATATGTTTAATGTTCACTCTATATCTAATAAACAATAAAGTCAATATAATGTAGTGCACAGCAAAGCTTTTGGAACAAAGTGGGGGTTAGAAACAAAACAAAATAAACTAAACATGCATAGAATACATATACTCATGTCAATTCATATGAAATCCTAATGCATGTGAGAGAAGCACAACTGCAATATCTATCTACTCTTACAAAAGAGAAATAAAGTAGGAATTCTTACCATTGAAGATGAACCCACTGAGCCTCAATCTCTCCCTTGGCCAAGGTTTTTCACAAGAGATTGTTATGGTATGTAAGGATAACAAAGACAAATCAACTCTAGGCTACACAACCTATCTATGCATCCAAAAGATTTCTCCACAAGATAAGATCTGTATCTCTAAAGAAAGTATCAAACCCTAAACTTTGTTCCTCAATTAGAATTGTCAATAATAAGATGTTTGTTTTCATTTATTCTTCTTCACTTATCTATTCTTAAATTTTTGGAAATGAACTTGTATATATACATAGATCTTGCCTAAATCCTTTCAAATATATTGGCTATACAAAGTCAACCCAGTCAACCCTATATGTTTTCAAGAGAGAATTCATTAGGTCTTGAGATAAGTTGGTCAAAGTATAACAAAGATCAAATTAAAAAATACCCCTCAATAGTATAGGGTCGACCCAGTCAACCCTGTACAGTAATTACAAGTTAAAAATTGTACAAGGTTGACCTAGTATAGTCAACTAGTTAAAAGGGCATCAAGGCAAAAATAAGAAGGATAAAGTATGGAAAATGACTAGAATGGGTTAAGTCTAAGAAGAATAAGCTTAGGTTAAATATTTTTAGGATATGAGTGTGTAGATGGAAAGTGGTAAAAGAGACAACAATCTTATGAAGAACAAATGGTCTGCCCACCCCTTTTTTGGTACACCCCTTAAGGCATGCACTTAGAGAGATTGAGACTCGATGGGTTCAATCAAGATATAAAGTGTTAGTAATCAATAAAATTTTGAAAATATTATGTGTATACATATGCCCCACTTGAAGCTCATCACATGTCATGTAAGTGTAGCATGAGATGGTGCTTTAGGATAGAACATGATAACACATAATGTTGATGCTAAGTGTAGTAAGTAGTAAATAAAATAAAGGAAAGGATAGAATTATAAAACACATACCTTTACATACCTTAGTTATGTAGATAAATAAGTAAACTAAAATATAAATTTAAGGCATCTAATATGAAGAATACTAGGTGAACTTATAGAATTTAGTGCAAAAAATAGCCAAAAAACCAAAAAATTGCAATATAGGCATATGATAGTGAAAAAGATTCTCTACATCATCACTAATCTAATGCATTTTACTTTTTTTTAAATGGATGATTAGAAAAAAATATATATATGAAAAAGAAGGAATCTACAGGAAAATAAATGAAGAATTTTAATTTTGAAAAGTGTTTTTAAATATGGGGAAAGAGAAGTCATTTTGTTATTTTGACTTTTGAAAGAGAGAAAAAATAGCTCTAAAGATCAAACAAGCTAGGATGGCAAGGAGACAATAGGCTAGATGAGGAGGGGCTCCAAGAGTGGCAACGAGTGTATTATATTTATACAACTATGAATCTTAAGCTAGTTTTTTATTATTTTGTTAAATTTAGTGAATTTTTAGAAAAGTTTAATTCTTAGCATTTCTAAATGTTATAATGAAGTAAAATTAGATTTTATAGTTAGGAAAAAACACAACAAGAAATGGGTTTGAAGGAATTAGGAATAAAATTGCAATAAGGCATTTTTTTATGGAAATGTAAGTGGTCAATATCTAAAAATAATTACGTCAACCTAGTCAACCCAATAGGCTAAAAATAGGCAAAATCCTCACTACCGACCCAATAAGTGTGTGGTGACCCTATATATTTTGTAGACTATTGACCTAGTATAGTTTTCCAACTAATTTAAAATGTCTAGAATGGCAATGCAGTACTAGGGAGGGGAAAATAAGAGGGTTGAATTATATTTTTAAGTTAACCAAGCTAAAAATAAGGAAATTTTGGTCAAACTAGGTTGACCAAAGAACCAAGATTTTATGAAAATGCATGCAAAATGTTGAAAAAGGATATAATGGCCCAAAATGATCAAGTAAGGTTAAAAAGGACTGAGTAGGCTAACGATAGGTAAAAATAAATGAATTAAAACAATTTAGGCTTATTTTTTTATTAAAATTATAAAAAGAATATATTTTAACTATACATGACATGGAGGATCTAATACATCTTTTATTATTTCTTGGTTATAAGGATGACTCTAATTCTAGATATTGGTGGATGTGTCTTGGCTACTAGATCTACTAGAGCATCTGACCATAGGTGATAGATATAGGCTAGTAGTTGTAGGCCTAAAAGGGATACCTAACATGTGTAGGATTCCCCTGAGTTCAGATCTATTAGTCATGTTCCTTGGATGTTGGGAATGATTGACTAACACCTTTATATGGGAGGTAGATGGGGATGTGGTAGAGGTAGATATCACTTTGGAGGATGTGCATGCCATCCTAGGCCTACCAGTGATAGGAACACCATTGACTATAGGCATACCAAATAGCCTAGAGGAGAGGATAACCTTATTTATGTGGGTGATAAGATTGGAGATAATATTGGGAGGTAGATGATTTAGTATGTTTAATGTATATCATCATAAATTTTAGATATCTAGAAGGTTGTGATAGGACTTATGACATAATGAGTGTTATGTCATATGTCAGATGGCAAGGTACCACTATTCATAGTAGCCCTAATTAGGATTATACTAAAGAGGGAATACTATATGATCTCAGGTCTATCATCTAGGTCTATCTTGTACATATTTTGTATGAGGTGCTAGTCAGAGGGTAGAAATCTATAAGACTGATCATATAATTAATGGCTTGGATCTATGTGAAGTTTTTCATGTATTGGCTAACTAGGTTACCTCATGTGGTTGATGATAGGTCACCTTGGGTACATAGATGGAGAGAGGACTAGGTAACATAGGTCATGTCCTACATGCCAGTGTTGTAGATGGTAAGATGTGTAGACATAGTGTGGAAGCCATATGGGCACATAAAGACTACATGGCTGAGTTGGTACACAATTGCACTAGTTATAGTGAGGATAAAGGTGATTAAACACTATATCTAGTGGAGAGAGCCACATCTAGTGGTAAAATTAATAGGAAAGATGGGTTTACCTCATCCAACAACATTGATATTAATGACCAAGCAGTGGGATTGGCATGTGAGAGAGTCATGGGAGAGGAGGGGACTAGGTCCACTATTGATGAGGCTAATACTTAGACCACATCTTGAGTGATCATGGATTGGATGAGCATGATAGGGAGTAGATCATGATGAGATATATGTAGAGGTAGTGGTACTAGAGATACCACCACCAGGTTCATAGTGAGATGAGATATGAGCATTAAGGACATGATATTGATGGAGGTAGGAGGAACATGAGAGAGTGAAGACTATCACCATCTTTGATGACCTAACAAGTGATTTATAAGATATTTGGATGATAGAGAGACCACTCAAATATAATATAAGGTGGATGTGAGCCATGATAGTTAGATTTGAGTTGAGGATGCAACCTATAGAAGAGGTGCTAGGAGGCTACATGGGTGGAGAGAATGTGCTAAGCGGTCACAGAAATGGTGAGACCATAGTGGTTGAGACATAGATAAGTAATAAAGATAATTAAATTTTTTCTTAACTATTTATTTTGAAGTAGATACTAGAGGTAGATAGCTATTATGAGATATGATAGTGACCTAATATATATTTGGGTGTGATTTTGTAGTAATAGCTAAGGATGATGAGGAGAGATGGAGTTCCCTTGTGAAGGGATCACTCCTTGACATCCTATATGAGACTCTACAAACATATGACCCTACTACATTAGAGGACCCTAGTGTACCTTTTACCCTAGATCAAGTGAGCTAGTTTAGATTAGAAGGGGAGGCAATGAGGTAGATAAAAGCATAAAGGCAGAGAATGTATCCACTAGCATAGATGGGTGTAGTTGAGATACAATCATGACAAGATCTAGTAGAGGAGAGAGATATGCATCTATATATAGTGACATAAATGACCTAGGGACATATGGAGATGTATACCTAGTTGACATAGGCACATATAATGACTTAGACTAAGTTGGTATAGGCATAGGTTTAGATAGTAAATCTACAAGGATAGGTAGAGGGATTGATATCTTGAATAACCTCCTTATAGCATAATATTTAGAGGAGTTAGATCAAGGCCTTAGTAGGTAGTGTGGATAGGCCAAGAGATAGACAAGATGGGGCCTAGACATAGAGATGGAGCATTGTATATATGTTTTTACTTATTCTATCAAAATGCATGATATATATATGATGTATTTTTTTGGCATATTGATGTTGACTGTGTATATTTTTATAATTACGGTTATGGTAGTGGATGGTTTGGATATATTTATTTCTAGCACATGTATTTATTATGTTTTTATATATACTATAGGAAATATATGAGATGGTTTTTTTTTCTAGAATTATGTAAAACACATGCACGGTTAAAAATAAATAGGCAAAAATTACTTATAAAAATATAATCAATCAAAAATAATGTACTACACACTATTTCAAGTTGTAAAATGTGTAATAACAATAAAATGACTAATTATAAAGAAACAAGGAATGGTAAAACAAGATGGTAAAAATAAATTTGTTTTTAAACCAAAGTGAAATATTTTTGCACCAAATTAAAACAAGTAAAATCATACTAAATCACATTGGGAAGTATGAAAATAATGTAATAAAAAGAAAGGTATGTAAAAGGGCATAAATTTTAATAAAACAAATTAATCAAGTCAATTAATTACACTAAATCACATTGGTAAGTATAAGAGAAAAATAAAATTGGTAAAAGATTGGTCTTAAATTTATCACACTAATTCAAGCTGGGAAGTATGAAAAATTCAAGAAATGGTTGTATTTTTACATGCACTTAGAAAATAGGAAGATAAAAGTGAAAGACAAATGAAGCATAAAACATACTAAATCAAGCTAGGAAGCATGTCAATGATGTGTAACTTCATAATCAATCACATCTTATCTCATATTTGACACATGTAATTTTGTTTATGACTTGTATTTTGTGATGAATATTGGGTCCTATCTATGGTCTTACACTACAACTCACAAAGAGAACACCACTAGGGTGGAAAATTTAAGACAATCAGGT
Source organism: Torreya grandis (assembly GCA_037957365.1). Lineage (NCBI taxonomy): Eukaryota > Viridiplantae > Streptophyta > Pinopsida > Cupressales > Taxaceae > Torreya > Torreya grandis. Next base: position 1,364,061 of record JARHVA010004084.1, on the reverse strand, counting down.
AATAAAGGATGTGGGTAATAGGAAGGAAAAAGGTGGTAATTTATGAGGTTGGATGGGTCCTATCTACAATCTTATAATACAACTCACAAATAAAATCCTAAGGGGAGTGATCAATAGACAAAACAATATTTCTCAAAAATAAATATGAGGGATATAGGGAATGAAAAAGGAAGTGTAAAAAGTAAGACTTGGGCATCTTATGAGAAGACCTTAGGAGGCAAGAGGTATACTGAGGACATGAGAAGACACTAAGTGACTAGTGACTAGTGACCATCAATGTATAAAGGAAACCTATTTGATATAGACACAAATCTTTATAGGAAAATAAGCGTTCTATTAAGATCAACTTGTGAAGGTAGATTAGTATAAGGAAATTTAAAAAGTACCTACCTTCCCATCACATTTTCCCCATTTTTTAGGACCCCTTAAAAATCCATTGGTCTACTAATAACATTGGTTACTATCATGAGAAATTAGGTAGCACTAAAAAAAAATATATTCTCCTATTCTAATATACTAGCCTACTACACCCAAAAGGACCTCGGCTCTACCATGAGGCCAAATGTGGAGTTTGAGCTTTAACTAAAAGAAGGAGATGTACTTTAAATCATGTTTTTTAGTGTGATTTTAATTTTAAGAATATTTTTTCCTTTTATATCATTACCTTTTATTTAAATCATTTATCTTTTAAATTTTAAAGCTTTTTAAGATTTCTCCTTCATACGGATTTAGAATGACCAACCATGAGAGATGTAGTAATACACACAAATGAGATTTAGGCTAAAGCTAAAAGAATATAAGTAACCAAAGATAAATACTAACTAGGACACTTTAGCTTAACAATGAACTAGCATGTGATCTCAAGTCTTAACTATGTATATGCTTAGTTTGTGAAAAAAAGGAGATCCAAAGTGAACCGATGAAAGGAAAGTATAATGAGATGCATTGTTTGCTAACTGGTCACATGGTAAATGGAGACAAGGACCAAAAGGGAATAGGGTTTGTATAAATAAGTCATAATGATAATTATCTATGAAAATAGAGATAAGAAAGAAAACAATCATGAAGGAACAAGAAGAGAGTTTTTAGAATAAATCAGGAAAGAAAGATGAAGCAATGATAAATAATGACAAACATATGCAAAAATAAATAAAAATATAGGCAAGATATAGTACAAAAAGTAGAGAATCACTATGTAATAAAAATATGAATTTGGCATAGCATCAAAATTGGAGCACACATCTAATCAAAATGCAAATGTAAATACACCATGCATGTATTCATGTGTACTAATAAATCTACCCACACACATTATATAAGACATCATTTAAATCTCTATGAATATAGATACGAAATTCTACTAATGTCTCATCAATATTCTATAAAAACTAGGAAAAGACTTCTCTTCTAATCTCCTTAACTAAAAAATTCAAAATTCTTGACAAATCATGCTAAGAAAAATTAGGCAAGGGATGTTTGGGAGAATGCATGGGAGAGGAATCTATAGGATATGTAAGAATCACTAGTGGAGAAGGATCCATAGGTGAGTGACTCATAGATGGAGAAGGATCCATAGGTGAGGGATGGTCCACATGTGAAGGAATCATGGGTGGAGGCACATAAAGTGATGAAGGGACCATATGAGGAGATGGAACCACTAGGGGTGGAAACATGGGAGAAGAAGGAGAAGCCTTCTTGTAGGAATAACCTATGGGAGGAATAGAAGAAGGTCCAAGAATAGTTATAAGATGATCCTTAAGGTGTTGTTGAAGGATGTAGTAATGATTAGTGTGATGGGTACCACATTGGTGCCATAAATAATACACCTCACCATAATTAGGTATATATTCAAGTAGAACCTTTAGGGGAGGTATGTATTTGTCTAAGGAAAGAGAGGAAGGATGAAAAGTGTCAATATATTGTCACAACTTGTGATAATGGGTAAAAATATGATTATATGTCCCATGGAAGAAATAGATATGTTTGTGAGTGGTCTTAAGATAAGCCCTCATATAATGAGGAGTAATAAGAGTGGAATAAGATAGATAAGACTCATCAGACCAATTGGTGGGCAACATAGCCATCTGAGGTAAGGGAAAAAAACCATCACCAAAGGAAAGTGGTGATGAAGGAAGAATAAAATTAGGCTCAAAAAAAGGAGCAATGGGATGATAATTAGGGTTAGGCTCAATAATAGGAGTATGAACAAGCTCAAATATAGTAGTATAAATAATGGGTTAAAATATAGTGAGAGTGGGAATGGAATTTGATAAGGGATCTACTGTGGGAGGTGAGGGATCTACAGAAGGTCTAAGGAGGGTCACACTAATCTCAAGAGTGAACTAACTATGGTGATCAGGGAATCTAGAAAAATGGTAAGGTCTAGTCGTACCACAATCCATGAGCATACTCATACAAGACTCCTCAAACTGGAGGTGTTTGTCTCATCTCTACCATACAATAAAGAAAAATAATAATAAAATTAGGAACTGTAAATGAAGGAAGATGGGAAGATACATGAAAATACTCAAGTAAAGAAGAATGATAATGGATAATCTCAACATCATGTGCTTGTACAAGACCACCTAAGAGTGGCTCATCTAGGGAATAACCATAATCATAACCTGGATAATGAATATCAATGACATAGGTATGAATAACCTTATCATCTAAGGAAGTGTGGTGAATAGAATGTCGAGTCTTGGTCAAGGCTACAAGAATATCATCATAAGGAGGCTTGTAAGAATGAGGTTGAAAGAAAGGAGGAAGCTATGAGATAAAATGAGGTGAGAGATCAAAATTTTCAATATTTAGGTTAATCTCATTAGGATCATCATCATTAGAATCTAAGAGGTTAGGATGAATTTTCCCAATGAGTTTAGGATATCCATTATAACCTTGGGTTGAATTGATGAGAAAAGTAAGATGTTGATACTCATAGAATGGAATGTTAGGTAAAGATTCAAGAGTAGGAATATTGAAGACAACATGATCTTGGAATTATTTGAAATTATAAGGGTTATTATCACCATAAATCCTTTAAATGTCTCCATTATGAGGGAATTTAATGCATTGGCAGGTGAAAAAATCAATGACTCTCATATGGTGAGTCTACAACCTACCAATAAAGATGTTATAAGAAAGGGGAAAGCTAAAGATCATCACCTTCACATGAACAGTGATAGCTGGGATAGTAATGGGAAACCACACACAACTTAGAGGAGGAATTTTCCTTCTATCATATCCTTGGTAGGTGTTGAATGTAGACTTGAGATTGCATTGTGAATATCCAAAGGTCTTAATGAAGTTGAGAGAGGTAATGCAAGTTCCAAAACCCTCATCAATCATTACATGCTTAACTTGGATATCACCTATTTGAGTGCTAATTAATAAGGGAGGATCATCTACATGAATCAGAATCTCATTAAGAATCATAGAAGATAAAGGAAATTTTAAATAAAAAGAAGTGTTTAAATTTTCATCAACATTAATAGACATCTCTTCACATTGTTATAATATACTATCTTTGGATCTAAATAAGGCTACCTCCCATCCTATTAGGGGAGGATGAAGGACATTCATTTCAAATAATAATTTCATAAGATGGTTTCTATGATGTGGAGAAGTCCTCATAAGCTCAAGGAATGTAATTTGGGATAGGAGATTAGTGAGCTCCATGATGGGATCCCACTAATCATAGCCCATAATAAGGTTTTTAGATATAGGTGCATAATGATTAAGGATATCCTCAGAAGGAGAAACCCAAGTGAATTGAAATTTATGTTGGTAATAAGAAGAAGGTTTTGAATAAGGTTTTAAATCATGTTGTGATGATGAAATAGCTAGTTCAAGTTGATTTTGAGAAGTGGTAGAAGAAGTGTTTATAGAAATTTGAGTATCATTAATGTTATAAGATGATGGAAGAGTGGTAAAAATTGAAAAGGAAGTTTTATCCAAGGGATAATCATAAATTTAATCATCAAAATTCATAAGGCCATCTTTCCCTAACACATTTAAATGAGTTCAAGAAGAATCCTAGATAATACAATATGTTCTAGATGAGGGTGGAGTGTAGATAGGTTGGGAATCAATAAAAGTAACCACCCTTCACATATTAGTCATGTTAACCACATTATATTCAAAATTGGGTTCAAATAGACTTTCTACATTATTGGTGGAAGGGATGTCTTTGTTTTAATTGTATTGAATAGGTTGATGATTAGGAAGAGGGTCTTCGTAGATATCTAAATGAGCATTTACTTGATTTAAGGTTTGAGTTTTATCATGTGATTTATAATCCTTAAAAGCAAATTCATAAGCTTTTTGACATTTCCAAATGATAAAATCATGATCAAAATTAGGACCAAGAAAAAAATCCATGGCTAAATTATGAAGTTGTCTATAGGTCTCATGAGAATGACCCCAACCATCATGAAACTAGTAAAACCTGTTAGGATCATACCAAGATTTCATAGGATGGGTAGGGTCAAGATCTTGTGGAAGAGGCCTAGGTAGATGATTAATTAATTTAATTGAGGATAGAGGCTTATGAAAATTAATGTTATTTAGTGAAGATAAGTGAGGATTGGTGTATTGTTGAGAAGGAGCTGGTTTTGATGAAGGGGTAGAAATAATAGCTTAAACATTATGAATAGTGTCATAAGAATCTATAACACCATCATTGGTAACATTGAAATTTTTATTCTTAAGTAAGATGCAAGGACCCACAAATGGTTGGGTTAGCTCAAATTGATGCATAATAAAATCTTTTCATTTAACTTGGTTAATAGCCTCCTCTAATGTACATGAAGAGAGAGTATGGACCCAATATTAAAGTTTAGGAAAAAGGGAATTGGTAAAGAGATGTAAAATATTTCTATTGACCATGTTATGTTCACATTTATTTGAAAAAAAATTCTACCTTTTAACAAAGGCTTGAGCATTTTCATTTTTGGGTTATTTTCAATTTATGAAATGGGCCAAAGTGTTTTCAGGTTGATCATTAGTTTGGATTTCTTGGACTAAAAAATTCACTAAATCCTCCAAACTATTAATGGAATGAGTTCTAAGTTGGTTGTACCAATCCAAAGCATCACCAAGAGGGTTTTGGCTAAGAGCTTGGTAGCAACAAAGGTGTTCAATTTGACCCAATCCTTATAAATATTTCCAAATGTTTTTAGATGAAGGGTGGGATCAGTTGATACATTATAATAAATTGTAGGTGTGATACCTCCAATATCAATGTTAGTAATTTGAGTAGTGAGAGGTTCATTTTGGAGATGCTTAATGGTTTTATTGATCAAAGTATGTTTAGTAATGAGATTGCTTTGAGAATATCAAAGAGGAGGGGGAACATTCTTATTATGTATGCTCCAAGATATTGGTTGAGCATGAATTTGAAGATGAAGATGGTGGTTTTTCACTCTCATCATTTGAATTTCTGTTATGATCTTGAAAGGTATTCATTTGATTGAGTGTTTGTAATAATAGCTGATGTGTTTGATTTGCATTATTAGAAGAATTAGAGGTGGTATTAGTGGCTTGGGTACCATTATTGGTGTTAATAGGAGCTTAAGAAGAACTATGAGAGTGTGAGGCATTAGTGGAAAAAAAAATTGTGTAGTAAAAGATGGACTAGTGAATGGTTAATAAGAAGCAACACTAATAACATGATTACCCTAGGTAAAAAAATGATGCATTAGTGGAAGGATTAAGGATAGTTGATCTTATGAGAGGCCCACTAGATATAGAACCTATCATGTTAGTGTATATACTAGGAATGTAGGTGGAAGAAGTTAGAGAAGAAGAGGTCATGGTATGAGAAGGGGTCATAATAGAAGGAAGAGGCTGATAATCAAAGAAAATGGTACCCTCAAAAATATTTGAGAATGTAAGATTAGGCGAATGAGGCTCTTTAACTTGACCACTAACAATAAGATTGTAAATTGTAGAAGGACTTTTCCTCGATGTTAAGGAAATTCAAAGATAAAAAGAGCATTTCAAGGGTATACTCTAATTTGGATTGGTCTTCTAATGAGAAAAGAGGATTACGTTGTGAATAAGTGTTAGGAGGGCTCTTATAGTTCATTATGCAAGTGGAAATATGAACATTACTAGTATCCAAGAGAGGAGCCCTACTCTATCTAGAGGAGACCCTATAAGGGTTAGTAAGATTCATCATGTCTGTAACTACAACTTAAAATTGTCATCAAATAGAAAGTCTATGATGAAGGGTAAGAAAGAGAGATGAAAAAGCAATAAAATAAGGAATGATAGAAATTGTACAAGGTTGACTGGGTTGACGTAAAACAAAAATAGGGTCTAAAAACTATAAATAGTTGATTGGGTCAATCTAATATAATGAACAAGAATTGGAAAAAGATAAAATAGGGTCTATAAAATATATAAGGTTGATTGGGTCAATCCAGTATAGTGATTAGAGGCTAGAAAAATTTATAAGGTTGATTGGGTCAACTCAGTAAACAAATAAGGAAATTAAGAATCTTATGATAGATTTGTGGACTAAAGAAAGACAAATTTTTGCAAGCAATTTGAAAAGAAATAGTTGAAAGGAAAAAAATAGTCAATTGGATTAAAGTTGTCTAATCCAATTGAAGCACACATCACAATACCTTACACCAATGTTGACTAATGCAATTTTTTGCAATACAGAATACAATTGAGCAAAGAGCAAGCAATCAACTTAGAAGGTAAATAAGTAACTAATTAGTCAACCTAAATATTTATTAGATTATTAAGATATGATTTTAAATGTGATGGGAAGTTGGTTGTAAGGAAAGAACTAAAATGGCAATCTAAGGATGGTTTTAGGTTCTTTAGGCTGAAAGGGACTATAGCGGCAATGATATAGGATTGGTATTAGGGCCTACCCCCTCACTTCACACATCACATCAATAATGGTGTTAGGTGATTAGCTAGAATATACTATTAACCACGCTTTATACCTGACTAGAGTATCAAGTTAGCTTCCCCTTTGGTGATGAAATGCATGTAGGTTGGCCTTGGGTAGACAAATATTAAAATACTTGTTTAGATTTTATGATTTGGTCATAAATGAATAAAATATAAATAGTGAAAATAAATAATTAATTAAAACCACCTAATTAAGATATGTGATCTATTCAATGCATGAAAGTAACAAGAACAGAAAGTGTGAGATAATTACTAGCATATAAGGTTAATTTTAACTTTGAAATAAGGTATAATGTTGATATAGTCAATAATGTATGCAAAAAATATAGAATAGATTTGACAAGGTAGATCCTATACTATGAAAGCAAGGTCTAAAAATGAACAAGGTAAATAGAGTTGACCCAATTATCTAGATAGCACATAAAACATAGAACTGGGTTGGCAGTGTCAATTTAGTTGACTATGCAAGGGAAATTTTGAAGACTACAAAATATAAAAGGAAAGACTCTAAATAAAGAAATAGAGAGATAGAAATAAGCCTTGGTAGATTAGAGATAAAAATAATTAATATTGATGTTCAATAACCTTGTTATATGCTTGAAAATTATGCTAACTAGGTCAATTAGGTTGATCAAGCTTTATATAAACTTACTTCTAAGTGCCTAAAATATATAGGGTTGACAGGGTTGACCTAGTATTCTAAATTTGACATCTAAAAAAGTAGAGGGTTCACTGAGTCGACCTAGTAGTCTAGACTAGATTTATAAAAAGCTAAAAACTTGTATTAGGTCGATAGGGTCAATCTAATATCATGTACCTAAAAACCTATACAAATAAGTTAGATACTAGGTTGACAGAGTCGATCTAGTCTAGCAAATATATGATAAAAATAATGATTAAATAATGAAATAAGATGAAAAAATCTTGCAAGGGTTAGTTCATGTTGGGTTCACTAGAATTTATTCAATTAGAAATGCATCATGTCTATAAATTAATCTTGGATCAGAGAAGATAGAGCATACCTACACTTCTGATTGGGGATACATTTTTTAAGTGGGGGAATGACCAATATGGGGATCTTCTAGACCCAATTAGGGGATCACTTGTCATAATACACCATGTTATGAAGGTTTTCAAAGCCTACATTCTAATAAAATCATGTAATACCCCTAAAAGAGTCCTGGGTTTAATGTTCACTCTATATCTAATAAACAAGAAAGTAAATCTAATCTAGTGTACACCAAAGCTTGTGGCACAAAGCGGGGGTTAGAAAAAAATAAACTAAAATAAACATGCATAGAAGACATATACTCATGTCAATTTATATGGAATAATAATGTATGGTAGAGAAGCATAATTGTATTATTTATCTACTCTTATAAAGGATAAATAAAGTTAGGAATACTTACCTTTGAAGATGAACCCATCGAGCCTCAATATTTCCCTTGTCCAAGGTGCTTCAAAATATATTATTGTGGTATGTAAGGATAAAAAATACAAATATCTAGGCTACACAACCTATCTATGCATCTAAAATACTTTTCCACAAGACAAGATCTATATCTTCAAAGAAAGTATGGAACCCTAAGATTTATTCCTCAAGTAGAATGGTCAATAAATAGATGTTCATTCACACTTATTATTCTTCACTTCTCTATTCTTAAATGTTTTTAAATTAACTTATATATATATATATATATATATATATATATATATATATATATATATATATATATATATATATAGGTGGATCTTTCCCTAAATCCTTCTAAATATGTTGATTGTATAGGATTGACCTAGTTGACCTTGTATGTTTTTGAGAGAGAATTCACTAGGTCCCGAGATAAGTCAGTCGAAGGGATAAAAAATCTCAAAGGGAAAAATACCCTCAAATAGTATAGGGTCAACTAGGTCAACCCTATATATTAATTATAATCTAAAAATTAAATAGGGTTGACCCATTTGACCTAGTCTAGTCAACTAGTTGAAAGGGGGTCAAGGAAACAACAAAGAAGATAAATCATGGTAAATAACTAGAATGGGCAAGGCTGAGAAGAATAAGCTTAGGGTAAATGGTTTAAGGATATGAGTGTGTAGATATAAAGTGGCAAAAGGGACCAAAATACTATGAAATGCCAATGGTCTACCCATCCCTTTCTTAGTACACCCCTTAAGCCATGCACTCAAAGAGATTGAGACTCAATGGGTTCCTAAAAGATACAAAGTCTTGGTAATCAATAAAAATTTTAAACTATTATGTGTGTAAACAACATATCTAAGATCTAGAGGATATCTGCACTAATAATATATAGACCCTCATTTAATTACAATGGCATCATCATAGGTGTGAGTGCTAAGATTTCTAGGTGTCATTCCCAAGAGAAGTTGTCTCGCCTATATATTCTAGGCTCATCCCTTTTGGAAGGGGTCAGTTATCATTTGGATTTGCTATTTTTGTAGATACCCATTTGTAATAGAATAGGAATAGTAGTTTTTAGTATTTTTCATTCTATAACCTTAATATGTACCCATCACAGGTGTGATTGGATGTCTTATATGTGCCTTTGAGGCCTTTTGTATTCTATTCTCCACCTATAATGAAGAGGATGTGGTGTTCTATGTCATTTTGAGTAAAGATTTATTTTTATCAATTATTTATTTTTTTCTACTTTTATAGTATTGATCTTTTCTTGCATTATAAATCTTAATCCATGCTTTATGCTCCTTTATGGTCTATAGTGTTTAAGGGCTCAATCTATTTTATGAAATTATAGGTTATTGATTTGAATCTCTCGGCACATCACCTTAATTAGTTTTATTTACATTTATTTATCCCTTTTCATCCCCCACTAAGAATAAATAACTGGATTCTAAAATCCCAAAGGTTGATTTATAGACCACAATTCATTCTCATACCTATAAAGCTTCCCATAGAAGGTTGTTTAACCTAAAGCAAAGGTTTTAGGCATCAACAATTTATTAATATTTAGCATGCCTGATGGGACTCAATCTACTAGTATACCTTACTAGGAGCCCAAATGTATGATCTAAAGGTCTATAACAAGGTTATAGATAATAAATAATTTGATCCTGCTAATACTTCCTCTAGGAGCTTTAACTCACCAAAGGACTGTAGGGTCTAGTGCTACTTAAAAACAAAAAATGGCTATTCAAGGCCCACTAAAGAACTATACATTATGGGATAGTGGTATCCCACTTATCCCTCTAAATCACCTATCTAAATGATACCCCATTCCTATGAATGTATTAAAGGGACTCCCCAAGTTCTCAAGAAAGGATTTCAAAACTACAGCAGAACATCTCTAAGATGTTGTAAATGTGTACATTATGCACTACATCAATGCATAGAATGTATCTTTAAGGCTATTAGCTAATTATTTTAAATTAAGTCCTCTTTATCAGTATCTATCTTTTATAACCAACTCTATTAGTACCTAGGATGACCTGGGTAACAAATTCTTTGAGTGATTCAATGAGAATGCAAATCAGTTGTCCCTCTTACAACAACTAATAACTATCAAGAGGGGCCCACAAGAGGCCATTTTTGATTTCAATAATAGGTTTTAAAAGACCTATCAAAGGATTTTAATATAAGTTCAACCACCTATAGGCATGGATATTATTTTATACCTCAATGCCTTCAGCTTAGATATTGTAGTTATGATCCAGTCACTCAGAGGATAGACACTGCCAGATGCTTATCATCTGGTAGTAAGAGTCACAAATAATTTAATAGATGTAATAAATCTTCCTTTATGACCATTAATGATGATTTTCCTAGAGATATTTATGCCTTCACAAGAATAATACCCATGTACCTTAGGAGCCCCACCTTCTATGTATGTATATCTATCCACTTAGGTGAGCATATCCACTCAATCCTTGCTAGTTATGAAGATGAATAACATGAAGAGTATCTTATAAAACTTTCCCAATGAGATAATCAATCTCAAAAGGTATAAATTTATGCCTCTAAATCCCCCTTTCAATAATTACCAAGAAAGGAGATCACCTTACCAATAGAACCAGTACCAAGAGAGGCAAATACTAGACCATTAAGCTTTGAATCATCAAGTGTTGAGTCACCAGATGTGGCCTATAAACCAAATGGTTATGGTACCTAACCACTTGCATATAGTATCTATAAATGCAAATAGGGAGATTTTTTGGCCAAAATAACTTTGTAGATGATTTAATTCATGGTGTTTCCCTTGAAATGATGATCATGGACCATGAAATTGTCCAAAGTGAAATATGCAATAGAAGGTTATCAAATAATGGAAATAAGGGAATGCACTTGATTCAGCCTATGTGTATCAATCCTTGGTGGTTGAGAATGTGTTTTCATGCCATAGATGTATGGAATGTCCTAAGACTAAGAGGAGGAGATATCCCCATAGCATGCACTCCTCTATTGGGTACAAGGTGAAGATATAGTTTATGCAAGTGAATTACTTGTGTATAGAGCCTCACAAGTTCAATTTGATTATTACATGAGATCCAAGAAAAGGTTGGCCAAGAGCCCTAAAGATGTATTAAATCCCCAAGTGACTTTCACAAAGGGTCTAGTACCCCAACCTTCACCTCTGACATATCAAAAGTGGATCAAAATGGTGCAAAACAAGGTAAAATATCTCAAGGTCCCACCTCTGAGGTTATATAATCTGGTGTAGTAGATAAAAATGGTTATGACCAACATCTCCCTCTAGGGCATATTATTGATACCCAATCAAAAATATCTACTAAAGGAATCATTAGAGAAGCAAGAAAATCCTGCACAAGGAAAGCTGATTATAAAACCTATTAGGACAAAGGGGAAGGAAGCTAGCATAAGCATGTAACTCTAGATACCCTTTGTATTCAACAATACTAAAGAAGGGGTAATAAAAAAAAAACCTACCCCACTCTATTTGACCCTAATTTTTGGTAATAAATTATTTCACAACTCCATGACTGATTCAAGTGTGATCACAACAATGATGCCTAAATAGATAGCAAATGCACTACAATTAAAGTATGAACCATTGAATAAAGGAGTGATTTAGCTAGATGAGAAAAAGTTTCAAACCTTATGGATCATTAGGGATCTACCCCTCACATTATATTCTTATCTTAGCATTATTTTACCATAAGACATTGTAGTGATAGACATCCTACCTATTTTTGAACTATTTGTCAAAATATTTCACTACCAAGATAGGCTAGTACCTATCATTAGATTAGTCCTATCTAATCTTGAAGACCAAGAATGGTTCAAATTTAAAGGTGTTTTTTGAACCATTTCACCTATAACACATAGTGGATTAAGTTATGATGAACTTCAAAGTAATGAACACCTCTTCAAGAATGAAGATGCACTACATGGATATACTCAAAAGAAAAAAGGTAGTAGACACCAAAAGTCTAGAAGAAGAGGCCTTTGTCAATGAATTCATTGAAATTGATGCACTTACAAACTTTGATGCCATCATCTTTGGGACCTACGTGATCCATGATGAAGACTAGTCCATTCCTAAGGTCATAAAAAAGAAAGAAGACTAAGGCAAAGGGCCTAAACATGAGTCCAAATTTTGGACTCTACATACCTACAATTTTGATTGGGGATACATTTTTTAAGTGGGGGAATGAACAATATGAGGATCTACTAGACCCAATTATGGGATCACTTGTCATAATACACCATGCTAGGAAGGGTTTCAAAGCCTACAATCTAACACAATCATGCAAAAACCCTAAAAGAATCCTTAGTTTAATGTTCACTATATATCTAATAAACAATAAAGTAAATATAATCTAGTGCACACCAAATCTTATGGCACAAAATGGGTGTTAAAAATAAAACAAACTAAAATAAACATGCATAGAAGACATATACTCACATCAATGTATATAGAATCCAAATGCATGGGAGAGAAGTAAGACTACATTATCTATCTACTCTTACAAAGGAGAAATAAAGTTAGGAATACTTACCTTTAAAGATGAACCATTGAGCCTCAATCTCTCCCTTGTCTAAGGTGCTTTGCAAAAGATTATTGTGGTATATAAGGATAACAAATAAAAATCAGCTCTAGGCTACACAACCTAACATCCAAAAGATTTATCCACAAGACAAGATCTATATCTCCAAATAAAGTATGGAATCCTAAGATTTATTCCTCAAGTACAATGTTCAATAATTAGATATTTGTTTTCACTTATTATTCTTCACTTTTCTATTCTTAAATTGTTGGAAATGAACTTGTATATATAGACAGATCTTGACCTAAATCCTTTTGAACATGTTGACTATACAAGGTTGACCCACTTGACAATGTATGTTTTTGGGAGAGAATTCATTATGTCTTTATTTAGCTCAGCTAAAGGGATAACAAAGCTCAAATTGAAAAATACCCCTAAATAGTATAGGGTTGAGTGGGTCAACCTTGTATAGTAATTAGAAGATAAAAATTATACAAAAGTGACACAATCAGCCTAGTACATTCAACTATTTGAAAGGGTTTCAAGGAAATAACAAGGAGTATAAATCATGGTAAATGACTAGAATGGGTAAGGATAAGAATAATAAGTTTAGTTTAAATGGTTTTAAGAGATGAGTGTGTAGATGGCAAGTGGAAAAAAGGAGAACAATCTTATGAAGCACTAATAGTATTCCTACCCCTTTCTTGGTGCACCCCTTAAGGCATATACTCAAAGAGATTGAGACTCAATGGGTTCCTAAACGATATAAAGTGTCAATAATCAATAAAAGTTTGAAAATATTATATGTATACACATCATATCTAAGATCTAAAGGATAACTACACTCATGATCTAGAGGCCTTAATCTAGTTATAATAACATCATCATGGCCATGAGTGTTAGGATTTCTAGGTGTCATTCCCATGAGAATCTGTCTTGCCTATATATTCTAGGCTCATCCCTTTTAGAAGAGGTTAGTTATCATTTTATTTGGATTTACTATTTTTGTAGATAGCCATTTTTAATAGAATAGGAATAGTAGCAGTTAACATTTTTCAACCTCAATAGGTACCCCTCAAAGGGTGTGATTGGATGTCTTGTATATGTCTTTGAGTCCTTATGTATTCTATTCTCCACCTATAATGAAGAAGATGTGGTGTTCTATGTCATTTTGAGTAAATATTTATTTGTTTGTTATTTATTTTCTTTTACTTCTATAGTATTGATCTTTACTTACATTATAGATCTTAAGTCATGATTTATGCTCCTTTATGGTCTATAGTGTTTAAGGGCTCAATATATTTTATGAAATTATAGGTTAATGCTTTGAATCTCTCGACGCATCACCTTAGTTAGTGTTCTTTTAGTTTTATTTACATTTCCTTCTCCCTTTTTATCCCCCACCAAAAAAAAAGAACTAACTTCTAAAATCCCAAAGGTTGTTTTATAGAATACAATTCATTCCCATTCCTGTAAATCTTCCCATAGAAGGTTATTTAACTTAAAACAAAGGTTTTAGGCATAAATAGTTTATTATTTTTTGGAATTCTTGGTGGGACTCGATCTACTAGGCTACCTAATTAGGGGCCTAAATTTATGAGCCAAAGGCCTATAGAAAGGTCATAGATAGGAAAGAATTTGAGTTTACTAACACTACCTCTAAGAGCTCCAACTTACCAAAGGACCATAGGGTCTAATACTTCTCAACAAAAATAAATGGCTCTTTAAGGCCCATCAAGGAACCTCATATTGTGGGATAGTGGCATCCAATTTATCCCTCTGACACCCTTATTTACATGGGACCCCATTCATATGAATTTATTGAAGGCACTCCCCAAATTTTAAGGAGAGGATTTTAGAATTATAGTAGAACATCTCTAAGATGTTGCAAATGTGTGCATTGTGCCTATGTTAATGTATAGAATATAGCTTTAAGGCTACTATTTGCTTCTTTTAAAGGAAGGTCTCTTGATTGGTATCAATATTTTTTATCCAACTCCATTGATACCTAGGATAACCTATGCAAAAAATTATTTGAGCAATTCAATGAGAAGGAAGACTGATTATCCCTCCTACAACAACTAATAACTATCAAGAGGGGCTTGCAAGAGGCCATTTTTGATTTCAATACTAGGTTTAAAAAGACCTAGAAAAGGATCCCAATACTATCTTAACTACCCACATGCATGGCCATTATTTTATACCTCAAGGCCTTCAACTTAGATATTATAGTTATGATCTAGTCACTCAAAGGATAGACATTGTTGGATGCTTATGATCTGGTAGTAAGAGTCAAAAATATTTTAATAGATATGGGAAAACATCCTCTATGATTGTCAATGTTGATGTTCTTAGAGATATCAATACTTCTGTAAGAATAAGTCCCAAGTACCCTAGGATCCCCACCTTATATGTATGTATATCCACCCACTTAGGCAAGCACATCTGCTCAATCTTTACTAGTCATGGAGATGAATGACATGAAGAGTATCTTGTAAAACTTTTCTAATGAGATAATCAATCTCAAAAGGTAATAGGTTATGCCCATAAATCCCTCTTTCAATAATTACCAAGAAAATATATCACCTTACTAGTAGAACCAACACTAAGAGAGGAAAAGGCCAAAACATCAAGCTCTAAATCATCAAATACCAAATCACCATATGCAGCCCATAAACCAAATGGTTATGGTGACTAACTCCTATTATATAGTATCTCCAAATGCAAATAGGGAACTAGTTTCTAGCTAAAATAACTTGGTAGATTATTCTAATTCATGGTGTTTCCCTTACAATGATGTTCATGGACCATGAAATTATCCATGGGGAAATCTAAAATAGAAGGTTATCAAATAATGGACACAAGGCAATGTAACTTATTTGGCCTATGTGTATCAATCTCTAGTGGTTGAGAATGCATTTTGATGTTATAGATGTAGGGGATGTCCCTAGAAAAAGAGAAGGAGATATCTCTAGAACATGCACTCTTCTCCTGGGTAGAAGGTGAAGATGTAGTCTATGCAAGTGAAGTTCTTATGTATAAAAATCCATAATTTCAATCTGATTATTACACACCCTCCAAGGAAAGGTTGGACAAGAGATTTAAAGATGTAGTAAGGCCTCAAATGGCTTTCACAAAGGTTCCATTACTCCAACCTTCACCTTTGACATATCAAAATTAGATTGAAATGGTGTAGAATAAGTCAAAATATCCTAAGGTCTCACCTCAAGGTCATATAATGTGGTGCAATAGCTGAAAAGGATTCTAGCCAACATCTCCCTCTAGGATTTCCTATCAATACCTGATAAAAAATATCTACTAAAGAAAGCTTTGGATTATCAATAAAAACCCTTAAAAGGAAATCTGATTGAAGAGCTCACAAGGACAAAGGAGAAAGAAGCTGACATGAGCATGCAACCCCAAATATCCTCTACATTCATCAATACCAATTAAGGGGTAAGCAAAAAAAACCTACCCCATTTTATTTGACATTGATTATGGGGAATAAATTATTTCACAACTCTAGGATCGATTTAGGTGTAATCATAATAGTGATGCCTAAACAGATAGTGGATACACTACAATTGAAGTATGAACCATTGAATAAAGGAGTGATGAAGTTAGATGGGAAGAATTTTCAAACCTTAGGGATCATCAAGGATCTACCCCTCATATTATATTCTTTTCATAACATTACTATACCCTAAGATGTTGTAGTGATAGACATCCCTCCTATTTTTGGGCTATGTATGTCAAGATATTTCACCACCAAGATAGATGGGTACCTATCATTAGACTAGTCCCATATAATCCTAAGGACCAAGTATGGTTCAAAGTTAAAGGTGTTTTTTGAACCATTTCACCCAAAACACATAGTGGATGAAGTTATGATGAACTTTAAAGAAACACATACCTCCTTCTCAAGAATGAAGATGCATTATGTGGATATTCTCTAAGGAGAAAAGGTAGAAAACACCAAAAGTCTAGAGGAAGAAGCCCTTGTCAATGAATTTATTGAAATCGACCCATTTGTAAACTTTGATTCCACCAACCTTGGGACCTACATGATTCATGATGAAGACCAGGTCATTCCAAAGGTCATATAGAAGAAATAAGACTAGGGCAAAGGACTTGAAAATGAGTCCAAATTTTAGAGTTTGCATTTTGATGGTGCAAAGTGTAAGACTGGCTCTAGAGCCATCATCTAACTAATATCTCCCTCTAAAAAATATACCCTTTAAGCCTTTAGATTTTAGTTCACCTAAACTAATAATGAAACTAAATATGAAGTACTAATCCATGGCCTCAACCTAGCTAAATAGATGGGTGTAAGACAATTAAAAGTATTTAGTGATTTTGAACTAGTGGTAAGGCAAGTAAGAAGAGTCATGTCCACAAAAAATGTATGCATGAGGTCCTACTACCACTGTATATGGGATTTGATTAAAACCTTTGAAGCTTTCAACATCCAAATCATCCATAGGGCCACAAATGTAGAATTAGATATAATGGTAAAGATTGTATCCCAATTTGATCTAATGATAGACTTATTCATCAATGAGCAGGCCATATTGGTTATCATCAGACCCACCATCCTTGATAATGACTAGAATTGGAAAGTGTTTGAAAGTGATGAGATAATTTCCATGTTCCTCTAGTAATCATGTGAATTCATGGAACAATTACAACCAAAGATTAAAGAAGCTTATTAGGACCAAATCATGTAATTAAAGACCAAAAATCTACTGAAGGGCCCTATCACCCTAGAAATCTCTTTGATTCTGATAATGCAAGGAATGATAAGAAAATTTTTATCATAGGTAAGGTTTATTACTCCAAGATTGATGTTAGAGGTGGGAAGGAAGCTAAAGGTTGGAAAATAGTTCCCTTAGAAGGATAAGGATTGGTTGGTTGTTTCTATGAAAAATATAAATGATTCATCACATGGAATTATGATGACTTAAAGGGATATGACCATGAGGTCATTCAACACACCATAGACTTGGAAGAAGGAGAAAAACTAGTATGGTATAATTAAATATTGGTGAATCCAAAAATTGAGTCCCTCATGGCTCAAGAACTTAGGAAACTGATTGACTTAAAGATTACCTACCCAATCAAGCATTCGACTTGAGTGTTCAGTCTAGTTCCTATGAAAAAGAAGAGTTGAGAAATCTAGTTATGCATGGACTTCCAGGATCTAAATAATGATTATTTAAAGGACCATTATCCTTTCCCCTCTATATATTAGATCCTCTAGATAGTAATATATGCAAAGATGTTTTCTCTAGTAGATGGATTCTCTAGGTATAATCAAGTATGGGTAAATGAAGAATAGTAGTATAAGACCACCTTCACCATAAAGTGGGGAACATTTACATATGTAAAGATGCCTTTTGACCTCTCTAATGTCAAGGCTACCTTCTAGCAAGCTATAGATGTGAAATTTAAGGTCATAATAAATAATATCATCCTCATCTACCTATATGACCTCATCATGTTTTCCAAGAAGGAGGACCACTTTAACCATCTAGAGAAGGTCTTCCAAAAGTGCCAAGAATTTGGGGTGTCCCTTAACCCCAAGAATTGTGTATTTAGACTCATATAAGGTAAGTTTTTTGGGTATGTTTTATCCAAAGAGGGGATCATTAGCAACTCAGAGAGAATAAAATCCATTAGAGACTTAGCCTTGCTAGTAAATACGAAAAAGTCCAATATTTCCTTGAAAAGATTAATTTTATCAGTAGGTTCATATCTAAATTTTTAGGATTGGTGAGACAAATCACATTGATGCTAAAGGACTAGGCCTTCAAGTGTACTCCTAAGGGAAGAGTAGAATTAGATGAGATCAAGAATACAATCTCCACTATGCCAGTACTATCCAACCTAGACTTTTATAAGGACTTCATTATGTATGTTTATGGTAGTGAGCATATCCTGGTAGCTATGTTAACTTAAAAGGGATAGGAAGGAGGAAATGATAACCTAATTACATTCTACTCAATAACATTGTGCAGGTATAGATTCAAATAAAACTTTTTAGAGAAACATGATTTCACCATTGTTAAGGGCCTCAAAAAGTTTAGGCACCTTATGGCAGGAAGAAAAATAATAGTGTATGTGGCACACTCCAGTGTCTAAAAATACATAATGGAAAGATAAATCACTAAAAATTAGGCCAATTAGATCACCAAGATCCTATAGTATGATATCAAAGTTAAGCCAACAAAGGTGATCAAAGGAAGAGGAATCTACGAGTACTTAGCCCAATATGTAGATGTCCCAATAGAAGAACAAGACAAACCAGAAGCAAACCTACTAAAATAATATAAAATTAATGGATCTTGGGTGGCTAAAAAGATCCAATTTATGTGAATTTATCAGTACCTTGATGTTCTTCCCACATATGAAATTCATTTCTATTGACTATAAGGGGCTAGTTACACGCTAGTACAAGGAATCATGTTCAAAAGAAAATTCTATGGGGATATACTCTGATGTGTTGAAAGACACCAAGCTGGGAAAATTCTTCGAGATATACACTTCACTCCCTTAGGTGACCACTTCTTAGTAAAAACCACTATGACTAAGATCATATGAATGGGGTATTACTATCTGACCATATTTGTAGACTACCTTATGGTAGTCACAAAATCCTAGTTCTTTGTAGGAAAAAGAAAGAATTTGGCCATGCCTCTAAACCCAATCATGATTAATGAACCCTTCACACACTGGGGTCTAAATTTCATCAGGATGATCAATCCCATCTCAAGCATTGGTCATAAGTGGATATTTATAGCCATTTATTACTTCACCAAGTGGACTGAAGCAGTCCCATTGAGAGAGGTGACTAATAATGTGATTCTCTGCTTCTTCAAAGATCTCATACCAAGATTTGACCTACCTAAGACAATCATCTCCCATAACATGAAATCCTTCCTTGAGTCTAATATTTTTGAGTTCTTGCTCTATAATGATATCTTCTTAAAAACTTCATCTAATTACTACCCACAAGGGATAGGGTTGGTGGAGTTGACAAATAAGAACCTTATAAGACTAATCAAAAGGATAGGTTTTCATCAGTAAAGGGAGTGGTACATGCACATGAAAATGGGTCTATGGGTAGACTACATCACTCTAAATCATATCCTAAAAACCTCCCTATATGAACTTATATATGGGAAAGAGGTAAGCATGTTGGTGTCATCAAAAATCCCTTCCTTACATCTTTCGAAATCTATTGAAATTACATAAAATAGAATGATGGAATCTAGACTCATAGAGTTACTTAGTCGTCAAGAAGCAAGAGAATAGGCAAGAAATGAAAAATCACCCAGTACGAAGTGGTCAAGTGGTGGTTTGACAAGAAGTCATCAAACTCAAGATTCAAACCTAGGGATTTAGTTCTCAAATATGATCAAAGATCTACAAAGCTAGGCCAGCATGCAAAGTTTGACTCTCTATGGAGAGGACCTTTTCAGATCATCAACAACAAGTAGGGAATGCTTTAAAGTTAAAAGACAAATAGGGTAATGCATCATATATCTTGATTAATTGGATCAATTTGAAGCATTTTAACTAGCTTACCTACCTTTCCCTTATACATAATTAGTTAGTTTCCTTTCTATTTGTGTGTTTCCTTTCCTTTATTGTTGTTTCCTTTTACTTTCTTTCCATTTTTGGTGTTGTTTCCTTTGAATAAGTTTCATTGGCACAAGTGGATTATCTAGTTACCATGTGTCCTCACCCCAACTCTCCTAAATCTTAAAAAAACATTCTCTATGAGATTGTTAACTACCCATCTCACCTACCATTAATGTCAGACGCTCCATTTTTCATGATCCCTCATAATGATTATCAAAAATATCTTTCAAGTAGTTCCTCAATCATGTGTGATGCCCTTGATATTTATGGGAGGCACTCAATTTCAAATTTTCCATGATGAGGCACATTGGTATATAAACACCCCTCTCCCCATAGATCCAAACACTTGATGCATTGAGATTATTGAGAGCATTAATCAATTAAATAAATTAGAGAAGGTCGAGCCAAGAACTATGGAAATTTGTGAGTAAGAATTTTTAATCATTTAATAAAGGTAGAGAGTGGTATTGAAATAGGATTCAACATGGATACTTATACATCTTCATCGAGAGGTGATAAGAATCCCATGAGATAAAGGACCTATAGGTAGGGTAGCTAGGGGAACCTTCCCCCTCAATATGCAGTGAGCAAATCTTATACTTCTTCCCCCTCTTAATAAGAGGAGAAAATTTCAAATGTCAAGAAGGCAACCAAAAGGGACTATAGATACCAAACATTGGTCACTTATTTTGTGGAATATATCTTTGATCCTAAGCTAGCCAAGAATCCAAAATTTTTGAGAGAGAGCACTCATGCTTGAATACTCGAGAGGGTACACAAGGATTATGACTCATTCATCTACAAAATGTGGGATTGCACATTAGAATAGTTTATGGTGCCCTATGTCCATCCATGTCCAAAATTCATTTCCATCTATATGGGTAGGTATGATGCCAACATTGGCATAATTTTTTTAAATGTCCATTTAAGGTTAAGAGGTAGTGTAGATGCCATAAGGGATATGTTTTGGCTCCCAAGTAACCCTAAGATTGATATCTATAACATGGAAAGCACTTAGGATGTCTGGGATTCTTGAGTCCATGAGAAAACACACTTCTTTGGATTTATCCTCAAGAGAAACATCATGGACATGCCTCTTCTACCCATTCCCTTGGAGATCTTCCCCACACAGTACCTAAAGGACATCGTGTCCATGTTGGATCTCATCTTTGGGATGGATTTAGATGCCAATGTCACCAATTTTTAGTTAGGGGTGCTCTTCCTCTTAACCACAGTGAATAATGGGGAGATATACAAAATGTATTTTATATATGCCATGACCACCACCATGAAGGATGATCTGGTGAACTTTTTAATGCATGAAACCTTTTGGTATTCCTCCTACCTCCTACATCTCATTCTATACCAACACTCATAGTTTTTCTTTGCATATCTCAATCTCAACTCATTTAATATGGACATATTCCCTAACATAGTGATTCTAGTCATTGTATGGACTCACACCCTATCATTCACACAAGACTACTATGAGTTATTAGATATATTTCTATCTTTAATTTTCATTGACCTTAGCATAGAGGCCATTACATTCAGAATGATGGATGCATAGTAATCATGGCTCACTAGGAGTAGGGTCCTAGTTGATTGGTTCTAGGGAACTCATTTTTCATTCATTCATGTGAAAGATTTCCAAGAAAATCCCTTCCAATTCCTATGCCTTATAATAAATAGGACCTTAGCCCTAGAGTTGGCTTGCCAACTCAACATGGTGGACTCCATGTATTGATTAGGTAAGAAGAGTATGGCCTATATGATGTCCTTTTCATAAGAGGGGGCATCATGGTGATAAAGAGGAAGTAAGTATGCTTTCTCATAGCTATTTTATCATAGCTTAGCCTTGACCTAATTGATGATGGATGGAACTATGATCCAATTGGATACATAATTTCCTTGAAGATTACCATCACCCCCAAGCATCAGACATGACCATACCTAGAAAAGAGGAGGTTGCCCATGGAAGACATCCTCCAAAATTATGTGTATATATCATAAATCTCATTGGACACACTCAAACCATGGGAATATTTTT
Organism: Torreya grandis; assembly: GCA_037957365.1. Lineage (NCBI taxonomy): Eukaryota > Viridiplantae > Streptophyta > Pinopsida > Cupressales > Taxaceae > Torreya > Torreya grandis. Next base: position 1,341,452 of record JARHVA010004084.1, on the reverse strand, counting down.
ATAGCATGGTCCAGACATATGGTCCATCTAAGAGATTAATGAAGGGATTAAGAGTACAGTTCACCTATAATGGTTAGAGCAAAGAGACAATAACCAGCTATATAAAATATAAGAAAGAGATTAGAAAAACATACTCTAATTTTGATGATGAATAGATATGTGAAACCTTCAAAATTATCTAGGATGAGCATCATCTATAATAAATCCTATTGGAAGTAAGATTCTCTCCTGAGATAAAGATAGAAAGAGAAGAAGAAGAGGAAAAAGAAGAAGATAACCCTAGGTAGGAAGTGGGGGTGTACCACATCAAAAGGAGGTTGAAGTCTTGGATATTTGAAGGACTTCAACCTAGATGCATCCCATGTTCCCATACCCCATGGTAACATAGCAACAACAAGCCTCCTTTAGGCACTTTGCAGATGGGTCTTCCTAGTACAAGTGACCCAAGGTGCCAAAATCTAGCCCTTCACTAAATCCCATGTAGAAGAAGATATGATTATCATAACCCCTTATTTCCATTTCTACTTCCCTCATCACCTCCTCATTTTCCCCCATGGTTTCACCTTAGTTACATCACTCTCCACTTCCTAGCCAAGTACTAACCTAGATCTACTCTCCTCTTCATCCACTCAACCCACCATTGAGATCACACTATTTTCCTTCATGATCCCAATATCCTCCTATTTTCCTCTCCTTACTCCTCTACCTTAATCATCTACCTCATCCTCCATCATGGTTTAATTTCTAGTCACACTACCCTGTAGAGTCACACCTTTCTCTCCTTTAACCCTTACCCTCCATCCACTCACCTCAAGAGGAATAGTGTCCATTGCTACACAATAAGAAGTGATTATTTCATTTGCATTATTTTAGGGATTCCTCTTTACAAGGTAAAATATTTAAGCACCAAATTAGTACCATCAATAGATGAATATGGAAAGAAGGACCTAAGAGGCCCAGATGGAGAAGAAAATGGGGAAGCAGGCCAAGGCCCTAGTGGAGACTCACATGTGGTCATTTTATGACCCTGTATGGCAATCCCTCATGATAAATCATATATCCCCTCAATTACTCAAGCCCCAAGAGTAGATGTAGTTGGGGGACTACACTATATAATATATTGGCCTCAATCTTAGCTAGGTAAGGCCCATTAATAGGGTCAAGCTAATGGAGGAAATGAAAAAGTATATGACTATAGACTACATCAAAGCAACCTGATAGCTAGAGAAGACCAAGATGGAACTCACCAAGGTGAAGGCTATAGTTGTCTACCTTAATTTTGAGGCTCAGGATAAAGACAAAAAACTTAATAAAGCATGGTTTGACATTTAGAGTCATATCTCTAATAAGAGATTATAGGTAGAAGCCAATCTATGAGTAGACATTGAGACCAATTTGTAGATCATCAAAATCTCTTATATTCTATTTGGTTTTTTTTAATAATTATAACAATAGGCACAACATAAATCCTTGGTTAAGGACTAGGAAATTGAGAAGATAAATAATGACCTTGTTTCCCACTCATTGACCATGGAAATACTCCCTATGATCTAGAATCTATACAAATATTACTGGTAAAGGATCAAAGATGTAGCCACAAACCTAAAACTAACCCTTACCTTCATCACAGATTTATAGAATTTGAGCTCTCATGTGAGCATGTCTATTGACCAAGTTATTGCCTTTATGTCCCCCAAGGTCTCAAATTCATATCTCCTCATCTAAAAGCTTTGTAACACTTCAAATAAGAAATTACAAACAATGGGGTTGGTTGACTAAAGGAAAGAGATGGAAAAGGTTAATAAATTCCTATGCTACAATAAGGCAATGACTAAATGTAAGGCATTCTTGAATGCCTTAGAAAAAGTGGTCCAAGATAGGTAGGGGAATATTGAACAATTAGTCCAATTAGGACTCCCCTACCCATTCTTAATAGATAATCACATCCTTCTAGAGGACCAAATAAAAGTGTTGCTAGAGAAAAATTAGAATGACCAGACCATGTTTATAGCTCTCAATCAGTCACTTGGTCTCTCCGAGGTGGAGAAGATACTGCAGCCACTCACCTAGCTAGAGCTTTGAATGTTTCCAATAGTTTAAGGCCTAGGGATCATCTCCTTCAAGGAGATTATTGATATAAATATATCCTTTGAGGCTCTTAAGAAGAATGCCTAGCCTAAGGAAGAAGAGTGGTCACTTTTATAGGTGGCCCTTTAAAAATTATAAGTTATAAACATTTCTCCTATTTTGAAAATTTGCATTGATTGATCTACATAATAGAGTTTTGGGTTCTCTCATCTGTAGGTAGACACCCTTATGAGTCACTAGGAACTGTGGATTAGAATCCACCTTATGTTATCTTGAAGCAATTCATGTTTGGTCTAAGACTCACTTGGCAAATCCAATATTTCTTATTTTGGCCTCTTCTTTCCCAGGGCCCTTTTTTTCAATTTTTGCTAAGTGTCATCCTCCTTCCACTTCATCCATATGACTAATAAATTCTCATTCATATTTAAGAGACTCTTGATTACCTCTGATGGAGCATCAACTTGACACATGGTATCCTAATGCTCCTCAAATATGGTTTCTTTTGGGTCAGTCCTCAGAGCAATGCCATTAGCTGATGAGATGATGGGTAGGGCCCATTAAGAAGTTGATAAGGTAGATGTGGTTTCAACACATAGTGCTCTTATGCTCATTTTTATGAGGAAGTGCACTAATTCCCTAAGAGAAGTGCCTATTCAACATGTGGCATCTTGATGCTTATCAAAGTCATTTTATTTTTGTCAAGACTTCAAGCAATGCCACTGGCTAGATAATAAAAAAGGGGACCCACCATGTGGTTATAATGAAAAAAATGTGAGCCTTTTCACATGGCACCATGGTGCTTGTCGATGGCAGGGTTTTTTTTGTCAAATCTAGGATTTTCACCATTGATTAAGGCAAATGTATCCCTACCTCTAATAGTATAATAGAATTATTTTAGGAGCTTGACATGTGGTTCACTATGCTCCTCCTGAATTTCATTTTCATAACAAGACAATATATTTATGCCATATCTAGGATCTAGAGGATAATTACACTCATGAGCTTGAGACCCTCATTCAGTTATAATAACATCATCATGGGCATGAGTGTTAGGATTTCTAGGTATCATTCCCATGAGAAGTCATCTCACCTATATATTATATTCTCATCCCTTTTGGAAGGGGCTGGTTATTATTTTGTTTAAATTTACTATTTTTATAAAAAACCATTTATAATAGAATAGGAATAGTAACAGTTAGAATTTTTCATTTTGTGATCTTAATAGGTATCCCTCAAAGGTGTGACTGGATATCTTGTACATGCCTTTGAGGCATTTTGTATTATGTTCTCCACTTACAATGAAGAGGATGTGGTGTTTTGTGTCATTTTGAGTAAAGAGTTATTTTTCTTCATTATTTCTTTTCTTTTGCTTCTATAGTATTGATTGTCGCTTGCATTATATATCTTAATTCATGATTTATGTTCCTTTATGTTCTATAGTGTTTAAGGGCTCGATATATTGTATGTAATTATAGGTTAATGCTTTGAATCTCTCAATGTATCAACTTAGTTAGTTTTATTTTAGTTTTATTTACATTTCCTTCTCCCTTTTCATCCCCCACCAAGAATGAAAAGTTAGCTTCTAAAATCCTAGAGATTACTTTACAAATCATAATTCAGTCCCACACCTATAAAGCTTCCCATAGAAGGTTGTTTAACCTGAAGTGAAGGTTTTAGGCATCGACATAGGTGTATTATTATATCCATCAAGGGAATGAATAGGTATAACATAATTCCACTATCATTTATTTTAAATCATAAAGGAATTATATGTTATGTGACTTTAGAATTCTAAAATACAACCACATAGCATTCTCAAATAGTTTAAGCACTAAAATATGAGACTATGACTTAAAAGAATACATAAAATAAGCCTTATTGAGCCTATATCTTAGATACATAATATTATACTACTTGAGGAGAAATAGAATGATATAATATTAGTTTACCTTTAGCCAAAAATTACTTGAAAATAAAATGCATACTATGACGACTTTCAATAATGCTTTCATACTACTAAATCACCTTATTGCTTCAAGTTCTTAATTGCAACATAGGTGTCTAAATAGTAGTATATGTGTATGGCACACTCTATTTATTTAAGACTCAAATTGTGAATTCCTGATCTAAAATTAATCAAGATAACTCCATTATAATTTGATGTGTATACTCTCAATAAAATACCAATGACATTTATGAAAATAAAAAATTAACATGCACCCTCTTTACTATTATCAATTATTTGAGGGATCTTTAACCCTCTCTATTTTACCTAGATGTGGGTCCATTTATCAAAACCTTCACCTACCTAGTTCATAGATCTGATTTCAAAAGTGTTTACCTCATCAAATAAAAAATAATCATCAATGATATGATAACATCCCTTTTTACACATCAAAGTATACTCTTGGTCAATGTATATATCTTGATATTGTATAAGTACTAGATATGCCAATGTAGTATGTATAAATACAAAAAATGATATTATATTCAAGTAAAATTCATCTCAATCATATTTTTTGGTAGATATAACAAGATCTTTACACTCCCTTTAGGTGTTATTGGCCGCACAATTTGCATTGATTTAACAAGTTGTAAATGAGGTTAGAAAAGTTTGTAATGTTATCTACTTTAAACTAAATAAGTAATTATTTATAAGCATCAAAACCTCAATCAAAACTAATCCATTAATGTATTAATTTATAATAAATATCCATAGAATGAGATTCAAATAATATAATATTTCATGTAAATTTTTACAAGGTAGAACCATTGATAATTTTACCAATATGCAGGTTACTTCACAATCAATTATATCTCATCACTATCATAGTAGTAAAACTTAAAACTTTACCATAAATTAATGATCAATAACATCCAATATTTTATATGACCATTCAAAGAGGAACCAAAATATAATTGATATAATTCACATGCCTCATACTAGCATGATACACAATGAAAATGTTTAGATAAAAACTTTATGTAAGCATTAAACCATTATTGTTTCCTTCTGTACATACCAAAAATTTGGCTCTAAAGAAAAAATTTAGAGAGGAATAAATTTATGCAAACCCATGTAATGAATATGCATGTATACACATACCTACATATGTGTGTATGTGTGTGGATGGGGGGAGCATATACATTATTAGATATAGGATCCCCATAAATTATTTAAAAAATAACTTTAGGTCCCACTAATGATATTCCACTTATGAATGTGTCGAAAAATAAATACATGAAATCATTCATGAGTCATGCTATTAAAAGATTTAATCTTTGTTTCTAAGCTACAAAAATAATATCAGTGTAACCTCTAATCTCATCATGACATACCTGAAGATTCATTTACATATCTAGCTTAGGTACCAAGCTCAAGACTATTTCATGGTCTACATTACCTTTTAGGCTAAAAACGAGACTATCTATTTCCAATTATAATCTATATGGATTACAACCAATAAACTTATCAACTCGGGTTAGGTTTCATAGAATTAGGGTATCCAAAATAGATAGTCACCAAGACTACAAGGTTTACAAGATAATAAAGGTTGTGCATTTATTAGATATTAACTCTAGAGATTAAATTATCTACATACAAACATAAATAGTGTCATATATACTAATTAGGTCAATATTAAATGGGTTTCAAAATATTTTTTCCCCACTTTAATATTTGGGTTCTAATAAAAAAAGAGTGGGGGTAGAATGTTAAGATACAAAACCCTCACAAGAATAAATCAGAAAATCAAACTTTTCACAAAACAAATATAGACCATAAAATAATATACCAAAATAGATACATATAATGTATCATTAACAATAGAAAAAAACCCCTAATAATGAAATAAAATAGAGGTAATTCAGAACATCATTTGAGTATCTCATAATAATCAACCATATCCAAAATAGAGTTCCAATATTAATTTATTCTTAACAACCCTATATGGGTCCAATAATATCAAATTCACAAGCTACCTTTATTCCAAATAAAATAAAATGTATAATATTATTTTAAAATATGAAGAAGAATCATAAAAAATATTATAGCTAGAACAAGCTTCATGCTCAAACCATTCCTATCTATATTAGGAAAAAGAATAAATAAATATTCAAAATTATATCTAAGGAAGAAAAACTCTTGAGTATGTTATTAATTCCTCAAATTCCATCCCAAAAACGATGCATAATAACTCAAGGTTGGGTGTTTACCATCTATTCCTCAAAATAACTAGTTAATTATTAATCTAGGATACGTAATAATACAAAGGCTACCATACAATAGATTCCACAAAATATGGTAGTGGCCATAAAATGATATATTTTAAAACCCATAACATATTTAATAATATAAATATACTATATATGTGTATAAAAACATATGCATGCATATTGGATACAAGTTATTTAGATTAATCAGCAAGTATCAACATAGACCTAAGAAATATTTGAAGCTCATAAATGCTCAAAGTTTAAAATAAAATAACATGATTGTATGCTAGAGATGAGATCCTTATCCTTTCCACCACCTTCCTTATTCTTCCTCACCCACCCAATCTTATGCATATCCTTTACTTCATTATTTTTATATATATGCATGCATTTTTAGGGTTTTAGTGATAACCTTCCATTAATAAAACCAATATACTAGTTTGGCACTATTCTAGTAAAACATGGTCTTCCCATAACTAAAGGGTTTTAGGGTTTCTAATACCCTATATATTTGAATTTATCCACTTATTGGTCAATCCATATTCAAACTTATTAACTAAAAAACAACCACACTTTCTATCTCTAATAATTTGTTTTCATAAATAATTGGCCTTGTATTCTCCTAATTTTTATGACCCCTCTACTGACTTTGTATGTATATAAATTGTGATACTTATGCATGAGATCTAAGTTCCATAATTTAGATTTGGTATTAAAATTATTATATCTTATTTTTATCCCATATGGAGGCTCTAACACCAATCCAAGGTTCAACATGACATTTTCATAAGTTTATATATGTCCTAGCATTATAAGGAGTTTTATCATATAATGTGCATAAGTACTTAGGTGATTTTCCCCATGTTTGAGTTATAGTGCAACATTATAACCATATTTGAATAAGGGATAAAATATGTCTTTAAACCTTATTTTCATCACACTTGGTCCCATATACCAAACAACATCATAAATATAAGATCCCCAAAGGTATGATACCAATCTTCTACACAAGACATATCAATCCTAGTTAGGTAGAGACCATCAACAAGAGAGCCGAAAATGGGGCATGTTACATCCTCACCCCCTTAGAGGATGCACCATCCCATTGATTTATGAAATATATATAATCCATATCTCCCATTTTATGAGGTAAATGTGTGACCCAAATAAATTTCATCCATCTTTAACTAGGCAAAGGTTATTTTCGTCCATCATGAAAGTTCCACTTGCATTGTAGTAGTGAGGGAAAAAAAGAGATAATTATAAACATGAAAAAAATTAAGAATTGTATCTCCATGTGAAAAATAATACCTCAAATAATAATATATCTTAAAAATTATAAAATAAATGGAATTTTTTGGAAAGATGTTTTAAAAACTCTTAACCCAACATAGATGGTTAAATTCTACCGATAAACTAGACATTTATGTATAGTTTTCTACTTTGCCAAATCAGATACAATAATACAATCAAAATAAAATTTATAAACCAAAATAGTTCCTATATTTTTTACACATATAAACATGAATTAATATAGGAAAGGTATATCTATATAATGTTTATTATATTTTAGGTGCATATTGAAAACAAAGAGTATCCTTTGTGACCCAAAATACTTATTTTTCCACTTCAAGTTTCATGGATTTTGAAGGTTTATAGTGTTATTCCATTGAATTAAGGCCCAATTATTTATTAGTATCATATTTTAGCTTATACCATAGAGACATTAAAGTGTGCATACAAGTAATGGTGAACATAGTATCACAATATAGTTAAAGTTATGTTACTAAAATTTGCATATTCTATTTTCTGCATCAAAATGATAGTCAATCATATGACTAGAATTATATATATATAATTCTAGTACAATCACAATAAAATTTATAAACCAAAATATTTCCTATATTTTTTACACATATAAACATGAACTAATATAGGAAAGGTATATTTATATAATGTTTATTAGATTTTAGGTGCATATTGAAAACAAAGAGTATCCTTTGTGACCCAAAATAATTATTTTTCCACTTCAAGTTTCATGGATTTTGAAGGTTTATAGTGTTATTCCATTGAATTGAGGCCCAATTATTTATTAGTATCATATTTTATCTTATACCATAGAGACATTAAAGTGTGCATACAAGTAATGGTGAACATAGTATCACAGTATAGTTAAAGTTATGTTACTAAAATTTGCATATTCTATTTTCTGCATCAAAATGATAGTCAATCATATGACTAGAATTTTATATATATATATATATATATATATATATATATATATATATATAAAATTCCCAATCATTTTGATTCTTTAACTTTATAAAATATTGTAGACACCTGAGTGCACTGATTCAAAGGAAATTGAGCTAGTACTTATACTTCATGACTATCCAACACTAGTATCAATATGGGTAGTGCTTAGTGAGGGAGAGAGACTAAGGTACCTAAGGAATTATATATAATACAAGGAAACATGAATATAAGCATAATTTAGTTCTTATTTCACAAATTTTCTTAAAATTATAAGGACTACTAACTTGTTCCATTGCTTTATCATTTAACTAAAATTTATTAAACATCATATTTCATAGTTATAAAAAATCAAGTGATAACCCATTATTTTCATACCTTTGCCTAATGGCCTTCTTTCTATTCAAATTTTGCTTTCTACATTCAAGAGAAGAATTAAGAAACTAAGAGATGGTCAAGGCTTGTGTACCTGGATGTAGTCTTTGCACCGTAATCTAGACGCTGTGAGAACTCCTCTTTGGCTGTGGAGGAATGACACCTGCAAAGAAAGAGACTTGGACAAAGGAGGTGTTAGACAAGGAGATGGTGGGTTGCCAAGAAAAAGCTTGATCCCAGAAGCATGAAAAATTCCTTAAGGGAGGTCAACCCAATAGTCAATAGAAAAAGAGTCTGATAAAATACATAATGTCAAAGTAATGATAAAAGACTGAGAAGCAAAAGGGAAGCAAAGGCTTACCTGAAAGATGTTGTCAGCCTGGTCATAGTTGCCGACGTCAGTGGTCCTACCGGTGTCAGTTTTTCAAGGTGCCGACGTCAGTTATTCTGTCGACGTCGGTGGAGGAAGCGATCGGCGTCAGTCGGGACAGTAGGCTTGGACGGGGTCTGGTCAGGGCTTTGGTCTGTGGACAGGGTCTGATTGTGTAGAATGGTCTATGGACGGGTCTGAGACAGAGTTTGGACTTGGTTAAATGGTCTGAAAGAGTCTTGTTTTAGGGTTGGTTGAATGGTCTAAGATCTGGGTCTGAGAGTCTGGTTGAATGGGCAAAGTGTATGGTCCGAAAGAGGATAGAGGTAATAGGGAGATGGGATTCGGCTCTGGGCTGGTCTAGGGTCATAGAAGTGTTGAACGAGAGATATTACCTGAAAGCTATAATTCCAAAGATAATGAAAACATAGATAGTATACATACATGTGCCTACCGGAAGAGTGTTGTTGATGTCGTACCTATTGTTGATGTAGAACCCTGATGCTGAGTCCCTGTTGTGCTTGATGTTGTAGAAACCTGATGCAGAATACCTGTTACTGCACTTGAGGGAGAGAGTGAGAGGCTTGGCTGAGAGATTAGCAGATTAGCAGATGGTCAAAGACTGAAGATTGAAGGATTCATGATTAGACGTGTGATTTTGTGATTTTTGTGATTCGGCGAGAAATTGTGATTAGCCCTGAAAGAGTGATTAGACGTCGATTTAAGTAAACCGACATTGGTGATCCCACCGGTGTCGGCCGATAGTTGACCAACGTCAGCGGGTGCAGAATGCGTAAAAGGGCCAAGAAGCCCATTCTACATCCACCAAGTGCATAGTCAGTTGAAGATTTGTCAAAGGTAAAGATAAATACGCACGAGAGTTTGTTAGGCGGTTAGAGAGAAGTAGGAATAGGTCTTGGGTGAGTCATAGGATGGGAATTAGTCCAAGGTGAGGTGTCCTAGGCGAGGTGTCATGGGTGATGTGTCTAAGGAGGGGGGGTTAATTCAAAATAAGTTAATTATTTTAAATTAGTAATTGTTAGGAATGGGTTAGGAATGGACCAAGGGGGAAGGTGACCAAAGGTTAGACACTATTTAGGTGTCTACATTTGCCCCTTTTTGTCTTGTTGGTCTCTCTAAATGAACTGCAAGACAAAAATAGGAGTCGGTTGCCCTAGGTATAGGATAAGATTGATTTCGTCTTGTTGGTTGTTCAAGTGAATTGCAAGACAAAAATAGGCGAGGGTTGGTTGTCCCGATTATGGATGAGGTATCCCCTCTCAAAGCAGGAGTTGAGAGAAGGGAACCTAGAATCAGGTGCTGATTTGACAGAGAGTGGATGAAAAAAGGGGGAAGATAGAGTGAGAATGCTGTAAAAGTTGTGATTGTGCATACACCACTTCACGAGGATGGTCAGGTCAAATTTTCATAGGTCAAGGGTCAAGGAGTGCCAAAATTGAAATAACCGGTCCCCAACATTTAGTCATCTGCTGATTGGGTTATTCAATCTAGGTTGAAGCTCCAATGGTCATCGTGTTCTAGGTATCCCAGGCTTAGGAAGTGCTCCCAAAAACACAAAAAAGTAACAAGTAGTGCGGATCAACTGGCTTGTGATCCTATACTTGTCAAGGTCAAAAGTGTGCGCACAATTTTGCTAACCAATCATGAGGTAGCATATATGCAAAATCAACCAAGGCAAAATCGCTTTGGAAGTAGTCGCGGTTTTTAGGAGATGGGCATGATCTCTAATGTCTGATGGTCGATGGATGGAGGCAAAAGTGATCCAAGTGTGCCCCAGGGAGCTAAAATGACGTGGTCTGAAGGACTGACTGATGTTGGGCATGATTTTGGTCATTTTGAAGAGGGATGAAGTTTTAAGGCCATCGACGTCAGTTATAGAACCGATGTCGGTGGCCAAAAGAGGCTGATGTTGGCAGCCTAGGGCACGACTATGTCGACGTCAGTGGTCTACCAAATCCAACAAAACTAGATTGGTGGCCCACCAAAAGTCATTTGTGACATTTAACCAAGAGAAAAAGAGAGCTCTGGAGTGGATTTAGTGAAAGTGACCCAAGTTGATCAGTGCAGCAGCGTGAGGTGGCAGATAGGCATTAGTGAAGAGAAGGAGTTGATTGGAGAGTGATTGGAGGCTACAGAGGCTTGTGTGGGCCCAGTGAAGTGTGCAAAGTCATTGGCATAGAAGAGATGGCAGAGGGGAGTAGAGGACCTATAGGAGGTCCACCACCAGTGGCACCCATTGTGCCACCACGCTGACGATGCCGTGATGAGGTAGGAGAGTCTCTAAACCTTATGTGATTGATTTTGTTTTGAGTTTAGTTTGTTGAATTTTTGTTGGTTGAGGTAGAAATCAAGGGGGAGGGTAGGTAGGAAGGTGGGTGGTTTGTCTAGGATAGCTTAGGAGTCTTTTTAGAGGGTTTTGGGGGGGTTTAGAGGTTAAAAATGGGGAAGCCCTTATTTTTAGGGCTTGCCCCGTTCGGCCCTAGGGCTGAACCAGTCACCAACATCGGCGGGTTCGCTGGCGTCGGCTGACCAGCGACTGGCATTAGTCACTTATCTACCGATGTCATTCACTTATCTATTGATGTCGGTCACTAAGTGACCGACATCGGTTAGGTGAGTGCCATTGCCGGCATGCTAACCAATGTCAGTGGCTGCCTGGTCAGAAAATGGTTAAGTTGAGGAGTCGAAGCTACGACAAGGGCTTCCTGGATGTCGGGTTAGCATAGATGGTCAGAATGGTTAGTAAAATAGGAACAGTAGGAATAGTTTTAATAGGAGATTGTCTGTGGATGGATGTAGGTGAGGCAGACTCTTATGTTGCGGGATCGTCTCCCGACCTTGCTGACACGGATTTGTGAAGGCGTGACGGGTGAGGAGTGGGCACAGATGAGCGCAGTAGGGCTAGGCAGTCTGAGACGCTACTGTAGAGTGGCGAGGGATGTGAGCCTCATGGTGGCATTGATCGAGTAGTGGGACCATGCCACCAACACCTTCCACCTACCCACGGGTGAGATGACGATCACAGTCGAGGATGTGTACCAGATTTTACGACTGCCGATACACGGAGCTGACATCTATGTGTGCTCAAGAGAGGTGCATGATATACACATGGTCACACTGTTTAGGGAGCACATCATGGAGATGAGCTACCATTCAGCCAATTTTGCCTATGAGCCTTTGTATGCAGTAGATGAGGGTGCACATCGGTTGGCGGTTTTGATGATGATCAGCATCACAGTCTATGCATTGTCAGATGCGGAGGGAGGTAGGTTCCTGGTGGCCATGACCAGGGTTTTGATGGACATGCTGGAGCAGCAGACAGTGTTTGCCTAGGTGCCTATCTTTTTGGCCCAGGTATACAGAGAGCTATGGGGCATCAGTCAGTAGTGACGGTACAACCTGTGTGTAGGCCACCTTCTGCATTGTTGGGCATACGATCACATTGTGGTTACCCGACCTCTCAGCCTCCCAGTGGTGATCCAGGCTAGCTTTAGGGTCAAGTTCAGGCGATGGCGTGAGATGATGGCATAGACACGTGTGGATGGAGTGGTCAAGGATATTGATCACTACTGAGGCATACTAGAGGCCCTGATTCTAGCAGATATTGTCTGGAGACCATATTTAGTGTATCCAGCGTTCAGAGACCAGGGTGAGCAGATGGTCGGGATGCAGAGCAGGCGATGGGTCAAAGGTAGGTGAGCTAGCGAGCTCGAGAGGATTTCAGCTGAGAGAGTGTGGTGCCAGTACAGGCTGCTACAAGATGTACCTCTTGCATTTCCATAGTACAGGTGGGATGACATAGAGGTGCCGCTCCCACTGCCAGAGGAGACAGAGGAGCCAGATTTTGAGGAGTTTCCTGTAGGACCTGGGATAGCCGACCCAGGGTGTACAGAGGCCTACACATCATGGTGGGTAGGGTAGTATAGAGGCATACAGGTGGGTCCCCAGCTAGATCTGTAGGCTGTCACGAGGGAGCGGGATACAGCCCGCGAGGAGAGGGACACTGCGTGACAGGAGAGAGACGTGGCTCAGGCCCAGGTCGCAGTCTTGTAGGGACAACTGGCAGGGGTTACAGGGCAGTTGACAGAGATGACAGGATAGGTGGCAGCATTGACAGGGTAGGTCACTCTATTACAAGGATAGCTAGCTACAGCTCAGGCACAGGTAGTGGTAGGTCAGAGTTTTGGAGGGTAGGGCCCATGGCCGCAGCCATCTCAGTAGCCAGCATTTTTACAGGGGGCAGGACCATCGGCATCAGTGCACCTAGGTCAGCCACAACCACAGGGGTCAGGACAGGGCACAGCAGCAGGGTAGATGGGTCCACCGTAGACTATATCTCTAGTTAGATATAGTGATGTGCTGGATGAGATCGCATACTATGAGAGGGCCATCAGGGGATTCCCTCAGATACATCGATACTCAGAGATGCGGGCAGAGCAGAGCTGATAGAGGTTTATGTCTCGAGTGATAGCTTCAAGGTCTCATAGATGGCACAAATTAGAGGGGGGAGAGGATACAGTATCTTCCTGGCCACCGCCACTGCCACCACAACCACAACCTTGAGGGCAGCCCTTGAGATTCATTTTTGATGTATATACCGGCCTGCGAGCCGTTGATGCGAGATGTATGAAAGAAAGACAGAGGCACATATTGTGTGATTGTATAAAAGATTCGATATATATATATATATATGATGATAGTTTTGGATCATTGATGTGTTATGAATATTTAATGTTTAATGTATGGAGCATTTTTTATTATGATGATGATGCATGTGTTGATATTATGTTTATGATTATAATGTTATGATGATTAAATGTGATGATGACAATGTTATGGTATTGAGTATAATGATGATGATGAATATAATGATGCGTTGTGGTAATGCTAAATAAGGAGAATGGTCATGACTTTTAGATTAGATGATGATGCACAAGGATTATGTGATAGTGATATTTATGTTATGACTTGCGGATTATATGATGTGAATGCTTAATTGTGTGATGATGATAATGTGGTTTGTGATTAATGATTATGATGTAAATTATGAAAATGATTATGCTAAAGATTATGAAAATGTGTGCTTGTTTATGATGTGATTGGCAGATGATGAGAGAAGGAGATGGAAGAAATTGATGAAGAGAATGGCTGAGCTAACCCCAGAAGACCCCATGTCAACTGAGTGCTGCCTACATAGCCCCTGTCGTTAGGGTCTTAGGCCAATGTAGTTCTCCCAAGAAGGGAGGAAAAAGATCGAAGTGGTTAATTTTGGTCATGAAGATGAGAATGGTCTAGCACATTCATATATTTGAGAGAACATGTTTGAAATGACAAGGAGGAGATGATGCTACAACGTTTTCCAGATGGTGGAAGCTGTAACATTGGTCAGGGTTTTTCATCCCTAGCAACTATCCATATTCGTGATGGATGTTTGCTAAGAATGAATTGAGGTCTATTTATGCTTCAGCAAGTATTGGTTTATGCTTAACATAAATTGGGTCAGGTCGATAGTTTCCATGTGTATTGGTGTCCATAGAAACTATGATGATTAGGCTATGTGAGTGGTTTTGAAAAGAGTCGGATTGAGTCATTTTGACAAATGATGTGGTTGAATGTGACCAAAATGTAGGCAGAAAGTAAAAGGCAAAAGCGCCCTTTTATTGACAAGGACCAAAATGACAACATAAACAAGGGTTGTTAGAACCAAGAGCCCCATTTATGCATCACGTCGTGGACCAGTGAGTTGTGCTAGAGAAGTAATCGAATCACTTGACAATAAGTGAACTCAAAGTCCCTTGAGCGGGTGATATGATAGGAGAGGAAGGGGTAACCCTATTTGTGGCAGGAAAAATCTTGCCCCTTTTATAGGTGACCCAAGAACGACTATAGGCATGTCCATGACTTGATAGTTTGTCAGTCATTTTTTTTTTTTTTAGAGAGCAGACTGATCAATGCGGGAAGTCCACATAAAGATGTCATTTGTGAAGCTAATCGATGCGGGAAGCTTCTAAGAAAATGCTGTTTGTAGCAAGATTTAGTCATAGCCATCCTTTGAGGGAGTGGTCTATACTTTGCTTTATAGATTTAAGGGCTTTTGAATAGCTGTCCTTCGAGGGAGCAGTCTATTAGCTACAGTAATGATATTATAGCTATCCTTCGAGGGAGAAGTCTACTTTTTGATTTAATTTTGTGACCTTGGATATTTTGACATCTTAATTTAGTTTTTGACAGAATATTGAGTCATGGACAAGACTTATAGAAGGTCAAGGGCTCCCTTTTATTAAGATGAACCATCCGTACATCATAAAAGGGTTGTAGAGGATTTTGTTAAGGGAAAAAGGGTGGAATGGAGTGAGGATTAAAAGGACAAGGATTGCTCAAGGGACGAGCTCAAGTTAAATGTCAAGTGGATGAGTACTCGACTAACAGTATAATGGTCGTAGATGCAAGGCATAAAAGGGCTCAGGTTTTGATAAGTCCCTGGACCATGTTAGTGCATTATGATAAAAGTTCTGAGTCAATTAAGAGTAAATTTGCCCCATTTGCCTCTTCGAGATTGGTCATGATGATTGATGACGATTTGAAGAAGTGATAGATGCTTGGTTGGTTGATGTTTGATAATTGAAGTTTGGTCGAGGTTTGGTTGGTGTTGGTCGGGGTCATGATAAGAAGGTTGATTGATGGTTGGTCGAGACTTGGTTGAAGTTTGGTCGAATGTCTGGTCAAAGTTGGTTGAATGTTTGGTTGACTGTTTGGTCAGGGTCATGATAAGGTTGGATTCCCCCAGTCACTTAGGGAGGATGTTGGATAAATTGGTCAAGGTCAGTTGAGGCTTGGTGGCTAAATGGACTGTGTTGATGTCGAATAATGAGGTCAAAGGCGGCAAAGGGACCATAGTCTGGCATGGAGATCCCAATTTAGGCGATGAGGTTTGAGAGGCATGGGTCGGTGTTGATAATTTGTTGAAGAGGTGGTCAAGAGGGTCCTTGAGTAGAAGGGAATCCTTTCTCTGTTGTTGACGAATGACAGCTTTGAGAGTGCAACAATGCTCAGTGTCATGTCTCAGAGTGTGATGATAATGATAGAATTTAGAGTTGTCAAACCAAGATGGCCTTGATCTGAGAGTTGATGAGTGGGGTGGTGTTGAAGGTTTTCTGATAATGTGGTCGAGAAGAAGGGTGTCATTTCCCAGACATTGGCGAATGACAACCTTGAGGGCACAACAATGCTCAGTGTCGTGTCCAAGCATGCGATGATACACAAAAATGCAAGTGTCGTCGAACCAGGGCAGTTTTGGTCTGAGAGATTGATATGGTTTAAGAGGCGGGAGATAGATGCGAGAGGACTGCAACAATTGTCGTAACAGCAAAGCATAAGAACCTGCTAATAGGTCTAGATGTTTTGTCACAGTGGGGGTTGATGACTTTGGTTTGGGATGCGTAAGAGGCATAGGTCGATGGTTTGGAAGAGATATATGTCTGAGGGGTTGAGGGAGAATGGAGGCAACTTGCCTCTATGAAGTATGGGAGTAGGAAGAACTCCTATTAAAGTGGATGGATGCGGGCCCAAGATTGAAGGTAATGAAGACAGTGGGGGAGGAGTCCTCCCGTGTGGTCTAGTGGCTTTCGTTGGTTTGGGTTGAGGCCCACTATTGTGTGAGGTGAGGTTAGATATGGGTTTGCATTTAGATGTGGATGGAGGTGAGTGAGATGTAGAAATCTCAGGCAAAGGGCAAGAGGAAACCATGACTGGGTCTTCCTCAGTTGAAATGGGTGGAGAGACTGGTTCTTCTCTTGGTGGAGAAGAAATAGGAGAGTGCGGTTCCTCAAGTGGGCAGAGGGCATGGATGATCATGCCTTCTACTTGTAGTTGAGGAGTAGGCAAGGTAGGGTCTTTGGATGAAGGTAAGGCTAATGGCATTGGCATAGTCAAGGCATCCTCCAGTATAAGAGAGGTAGATGGAGGACTAATAGGAGAAGAAAGTTCCTCATCCTATGATGGAGGAGGTTGGTCAGGGACAAGAGGCAATATAGTGTTGATTGTGTGAATATCATGGTCTTGGGATTCATTAGTCATGATTTGGATGTTGTTTTGAGTAGGTGGATGGTTTGGAAATGGTTGTTTGAAGATGTCGATGTTTTGATTGGGCGGGGCATTCAGATTATCTAAAATAAGATCCCCCTTGTCGATCATGTCTTGGATGATGTTCTTGAAGGTTCGGCAATTGTCGATGTCATGGCCGTGGATGTGATGAAAGTGACAGAAGTTGGCCTCCCTATACCATGTAGGGAGGGATTTTGAAGGATCGAATTGAGGTGGTCGGATTGGAGGGAGATTGAGGACCCCCTGCTTGAGTAGTTTTTCCAAAATGGAAGCGTATGATTCTCCAAGTGGAGTGTATGAACGCTGGATGTACCATTGTTGGAATTGTTTGGTGATGCTTGGAGATGTAGAAGGTTGAGGGTAATTAGTTGTCATCGAAGATGGTGATCTAATGACCACAGTGTTGGCCACTCCTTTGGGTTTGGAGTTGGCAAAAGAAGAAGGTCTGGAAGAAGAATGGTCATTGGTTTTTGCGTTGGTATTACGCAATTTGACCTTATCCTCCTTAATGGCACGGAGTTCAAGTTTTCAAGCCATGGTGAAAGCTTCGTTGAAAGTGTGGAATGTCTAAATCTACAAGGTAGAAGAGATGTGCCTGGCACATGCTCGATAAAAGAGCTCAATGAGCTTGGGTTGAGGTAAGGAGAAAGAGAGCTGGTTAATCAAGCCTCTGTAATGGGCGACAAAATCGACTATTGATTCATCGTCGAATTGCCTGATGGAGTAAAGGTCTGTGATTGAGACTTGTTTGGTGATGTTGATAGAAAAATGGTCGAGAAATAATTGGGCAAGTTGAATGAATGAAAAGATAGAATGTCTGGCAAGAGAGCTATACCAGTCAAGGGCCGAGCCAGAAAGGGACATAGGGAACGTGCGTAAAAGTAACGCATCATCATGGGCAATAAGGTAATAGGCATGTCTGAATGCCCGTAGATGTTGTTGTGGGTCCTCCTTACTCTGGAAGTGAGCAAATTTAGGAAGCTCCCATTGGTTGGGGTATGGTTAGATAGGGATAGAAGGATGAATGGGCTCGTTGCAAATTTGCTCATACGAGAGAGCATTGCATGAACCAGAGATAGAGGTCTCGAGACTGGACATTTTATCCATCAGCATTTTAATGACGTCTGCTGACGGATTGGTGGGTGGAGCGCCCCCTAGGTTTTAGGGCACTTGAAAGAGGCTAGAGGAGGCATACGACGTAGTCGGTTGTACTAGTAAGGGGGCAACGTATGGATGACTAGTCATAGGGACATAAGTGGAGGCCAAAAGTGGTTGAGTTATGAAGGTTGAGGGTATAAGTTGACTAGATACCGCCAAGGGTGGTTGCGTGATGGCACTGGTAGAAGGATAGGTTGGCACTCCTACATTCATGGGTGCAAGAGTGTGAGGGGTTGAGACAATCAAGTTTTGGCATGATGTAGAACTTGGTTGAATTGTGTGTGGTTGAGAGGGTAATGGAACCCCGATGGAGGTCATTCCAAAAATGGATGAGGAGGCCAAACTTTTCGTATTGGCCATGGTCAGGTTAATGGTTGAGGCGAAAGTCTGGGTCGTAAAGGGCTGGGTGGCGAATGGTGTGAATGTCATCGCCACATCACCCGAAAGGTCTCGCGTTGGGTTTCTCGTGAGATAGTTTTGGAGGGCTACGACATTGAGGTCCAAGAATATTTTAAAATCTTGGTCCCCTTCAGGGATGATGGGAGTCTGAGTCGGGGTCGGTCCTGTAGGAGTTCTTTCAGTCTCTGAGTGGAACTCCATGATAGGACTGGTTAGGGACGTGAGAGCGTGGTCAAGAAGAGGGTCAGGTTTCAGAAACTATGTGTTGTCAGTCTCAGAAAACCAGAATGAGGTTTTGGTAGAAAAAGGGGTTGGGTTTTAAGTTGTTGTTTTGGAAAAAAGGATTGTGACAGTGACTGACGTCAGTTTAAAAATCGATGTCGGTAAGGGAAAATGGCCGACGTCGGTCAGATAATCGATGCCGGTGGAGGAAGGTGGCTGATGTCGGTGGAAAAGCCGATGCTGGTGACTGTGGTTTCCAAAAATTCAAAAAAATTTGAAGATTCTTGGAAAAAAAGGAAGAGAACATCCTCACTAGCTCAAAAAACCAGATAAGAGCAGAAAAATAGAGAGAGAGACAGACAGGCCCTAAGCGTTAAATCCTAAGAATCAACTTTTTAGAATCCTGTGGCTTATGCCTTAAAGTGATGTTTGGGAGGTTGGCTGTTAGAAGGGTCCTAGAAAAGGTAGTCTATGGATGGTTTCAGGTATGTTTAGGTGCTCAAAAGTCTATATTAGGTTCCGTATAGGCCTGGTGCTAAGGAGCAATCTCTCATCACTTCACGATTCCAGTGGTTAGCTAGTTTCGCTTAGCCAAAATATACTTTCCCTATAGTTTAGACTCTGCCAGAGAACAGAGTGGGCTTTCCCCTTGGTGATGAAATCCAAGTAGGATCGCCGGGATAGGTAAGGTATCCGTTGGGTGATGAAATCCCAGTCGGGCCTTGTCTCAAGTGAGTTTTATGTTTAATTGTGTGCACGTGGTTTGGTTGTGTAACATCAAGTGATCTACGATTTATTCAATATGCATTTTACTAATTACTAAGTGTGGACTAGAAAATGCAAGCACAAGCAGAAATGTAATGCAATAAGTTTTAAAGCCCCAAATCGAAATGTTAAATTGGAATGAAAACAAGTTGGAGAAAGGGTTGAAGAAAATGATTTTTTTTACTAGTCTAGAAATGCAAGAAAAAGTAAGAAAAAGTTCTTTTTATTTCCTGCTTATGATGTCTCTTTTTTTTTAGAAAAGAAGAAAGAGGTGAAGAGGAAGAAGCCTAATGCACCTAAATGAACAAAGAAGGAAGGGAACCCAAGGAAGGCCCTAAAGGGGTCCCACCGGGCGTGCCAAAATGTTTCTATTCAAATTTTTCTTTCTATATTCAAGAGAAGAATTAAGAAACTAAGAGATGGTCAAGGCTTGTGTACCTGGATGTAGTCTGCACACCGTAATCTAGACGCTGTGAGAACTCCTCTTTAGCTGTGGAGGAATGACACCTGCAAAGAAAGAGACTTGGACAAAGGAGGTGTTAGATAAGGAGATGGTGGGTTGCCAAGCAAAATCTTGATCCCAGAAGCATGAAAACTTCCTTAAGGGAGGTCAACCCACTAGTTAATAGAAAAAGAGTCTGATAAAATACAGAATGTCAAAGTAATGATAAAAGACTGAGAAGTAAAAGGGAAGCAAAGGATTACCTAAAAGATGTTGTTGGCCTGGTCACAGTTACCAACGTCAGTGGTCCTATCGGCATCGGTTTGTCAAGGTGCCGACGTCGGTTATTCTGCCGACGTCGGTGGAGGAAGCGACCAGCGTCAATCGGGACAGTAGGCTTGGACAGGGTCTAGTCAGGGCTTCAGTCTGTGGACAGGGTTTGATTGTGTAGAATGGTCTGTGGACAGGTCTGAGACAGAGTTTGGACTTGGTTAAATGGTCTGAAAGAGTCTTGTTTTAGGGTTGGTTGAATGGTTTAAGATTTGGGTCTGAGAGTCTGGTTGAATGGGAAGAGTGTATGGTCTGAAAGAGGACAGAGGTAATAAGGAGATGGGATTTGGCTCTGGGCTGGTCTAGGGTCATAGAAGTGTTGAAGGGGAGATATTACCTGAAAGCTATAATTCCAAAGATAATGAAAACATAGACAGTATACATACCTGTGCCTGTTGGAAGAGTGTTGTTGATGTCGTACCTATTGTTGATGTAGAACCCTGATGTTGAGTCCTTGTTGTGCTTGATGTTGTAGAAACCTGATGCAGAATACCTATTACTACACCTGAGGGAGAGAGTGAGAGGCTTGGCTAAGAGATTAGCAGATTGGCAGATGGTCAAAGACTGAAGATTGAAGGATTCGTGATTAGACGCGTGATTTTGTGATTTTTGTGATTCGGCAAGAAATTGTGATTAGCCCCAAAAGAGTGATTAGACGTCGGTTTAAGTAAACTGACATCGATGATCCCGCTAGCATCGGCCGATAGTTGACCGACGTCGGCGGGTGCAGAACGCATAAAAGGGCCAAGAAGTTCGTTCTACATCCGCCAAGTGCATAGTCGGTTGAAGATTTGTCGAAGGTAAAGATAAATACGCATGAGAGTTTGTTAGGCGGTTAGAGAGAAGTAGGAATAGGTCTTGGGTGAGTCATAGGATGGGAATTAGTCCAAGGTGAGGTGTCCTAGGCGAGGTGTCATGGGTGATGTGTCCAAGGAGGGGGGGTTAATTCAAAATAAGTTAATTATTTTAAATTAGTAATTGTTAGGAATGGGTTAGGAATGGACCAAGGGGGAAGGTGACCAAAGGTTAGACACTATTTAGGTGTCTACAGGCCTCACATCCTTTTCCAATTAGTTCCTATATTTCATAAACTATTATAGGTTGTTTACAACCTTAATAATCATTCATTCCCCTTTTTACCACATTTATTAATAGATGAACTATATGTATAATCTAATATTATTCCTTTGATTATCATTATGTTTTTTACACTAATGAGTGCCCCTTCCTTTCATACTAGTATTACTTCCTTTATCACTAGATATTACATCTTAATAGTTGTTATAAGTTGTAAACAACCTCAAAACTCACTTATTTCATTATACCTTGTTCATTATTACCTAGATAAGTTTATTTCTTAGCTTAAATTTATAGTGTTTTCACCAATGATTCCTCATCCTTACCTAATGTACTTACCAAATCTTCCAAATTATGGATTACAATCAATCCCACTAGGATATGATATTTTAAACCTTAATATTCTTTCAATTAAGAGTGTAAGTTACACACATAACATTTTTTTCTTTATAATTATAATAAAAACAAGCCCATCAGGACAACTTATACTAGGCTTACATGTATCATATACCAACTAGAATGATATCCTTCATTTTTTTAATTAAAATTAACATCAATAGTCCATGTATCTATAAAATAATAATGTCACTACCTTTATTATCTATAGGAAAAACATCTTACCAACTAATAATCATTTCTTGTGGAAAACATCTACTATCAAATATTTCAAGAATTTAACAATAGTCCTTGCATTAGTCCAAAATACACAACCAATCCTACCACTTTTTCAATAAAACCATATCAAACATTTATCTATGAATTCGAAATGATTAAAATTAACTTCCATATGGCATGGTCACTTTCTCTTAGTTTCTAACCAGGCATTAGTGCAATGTCTCATGCCAATCCATTAGTCATAAGAGAATCTATCCAAGGTAATTTACATGTAACCATTTAGTTTTAGCACATGCACTCCAAATCCTAATTAGAAATTCCTCATTTGGTTTGACCATCTAAGGCACATAAAAAATTTGATGGCATTAAGTTTGGTTAATTTCAATATTACAACTTTCCTTTTTATAGATATATCTCCCTCTTTTCCATGAGCAAAACTTGTGCTTCTTGTTTATTAAACACCAACATGGTTTTATTGAACATAAAGCATATTCATTTTCAAGATAAGATATCTTTTTATAATTAACCCAATTCTTACTAATGTGTGATTCACCCAATTATAACCCAATCATGCATTTGAAGACTTTCACGAGTATTATTAATTATATTTTTAATTAATTGTAAACACTCATATTTTTTATTAAACACTTGACAATTTATATTTTAAAAATCTCCACCATACTTGACTTATGCGCACATACATGAATCTTGTTCTCTTTTCCTCATATACATCCACTCATATGTGGGTGCAACCTTCTATTTCACCCATTGTACCTCTTTTATAGTTGTTTTATAGTGAAAAACTATGATTTTGAAGCAAGGATAAAGATTTTAAAAGTTATTTAGGTGTAATCAAATTATTTTTTATGCACATGATCTCTTAATAGATAGGCATTATGAGTGGAACTATCAATACACTAAATAATTCTTCACTCTAGCAAAGAGTGACACATTATGTAGATGTCTAAGAAGTATAGACTTGTCCAAGCTTCCATAGACACTTTGTTTCATATAGTATTCACAAGGCTATTTAAGACTTATTGATGATTTTTCCGTGTCTCAAAATTATACAAACTTGAAAAAAATTATTTAATTCATTCCTTTACTTTTTTCCATAAATATCAAGGTATAATGTTTTTACTATTTACACTTAGATTTGTTTAGTTATTTTACATCTTAAACAATTTTAATATCTTGTTGGTTTTGTACAACATATTGATGAACCTATTATATGTATTGAGGATAATAAAAACCTATATTCCTTAGGGTTTCCTTGCTTTTCTTAGGGTTTCATATTTCAAGATTCATTTTTGGATTTTATTTATAATTTTACCTCATTCACAAATTACACATGGCTATAATGTATATGCATATTATTATTTTTAAATCAATCTCTAGTATTAATAATTATATGTTGATTTCCTAAAATATATAACATCTTTCATAATATTGTAATGAAGAGAATCAAATTTAATACAAATAATATTGAAATTAGTGATGAAAAATATTTTATCATCCTTATTAATTCATATTGCTTAAAATTTGAATTTTGAATCCCTCTAATCACTACTAAACATCAAAGGGAATGAATGACTCTTGTCATTCATCCTTCCTAGAATTCAAGGTTTTGATGGCTTCCATCCCACTCCCATTATTCATTATATGATTATATTAGGTCCCATGGTCCACATTTTTGTAAATATAATAGATAGGGTACCCTATAATGTGTGACAACATGAAGGAAGTCAAACTATCCCTCTTTATCCCCAACCACCTTCCATTTTTTTATTCAATCCAACCAATATGATATCATTAATCAAATCAAAAATATCCCATATAAAATTTCCATGTTAGAACTATTTAAGAGGGTGCCTATCTTAAAGGCATTCTATATACAAATTTTCATGACACAATTTTTCATAATAATGTGGAACCTATTAATTATGCATCTATTATTAATATATTAAATAAAATTGAAGATATGATATCTTTTGAAATAAATGGCATGCCTACTCATCATACTATACATCAACATGTACCATTGTTTATCCAAGTAAAAATATTAAATAATCGGTTCAAGTGAGTTTTTATAGATACTAGATCAAGATTTAATATATACAACATCAAATTTTTACAAATGTTGTGTTTCAATATGGATTTTATTCAAAAATCATATAATAAAATTATATGATTTGAAAATATACCTCACTAGGCTTTAGGTTCTATTAATTTGAATTTAAAAGTAGGCCTAAGTCTGTACCTACTCTATTGCATGTAATGCCTAATCATTTTTATCTTAACATACTCTTAGGTTGACCACAAATACATGTAATGGAGGCTATACCATATAATTTACATCAATATGTAAATTTTATATAATATAGACCATTATATAAATGTCCTAAAAAAATCAATCTATTAATACTAGAGAATAGTATATCCTATTAATGGATGCAATCGATAATCATATGCATTTTAGTGTACTAAAATACATACATCACATATGATACCACTAAAATTTATAAATATATATGAATTTGGTGAGTCAACCAAGATTAATGTAAAAGATCCAACTATATGTGCTTCAAGTCAATAAAAACCATAAAAGACATATTAAAAGAGTAAGTACCAAAAATTCCTTTAGTATTTAACTCAAGGAATTTAAACTAGATATACATGGAAAAATATGATAGTGATGATGATGAGAATGAAGTTATAATGAACATAGATGACTATTTATGTAGTCTTAATTTTACACCTATTGGTCTAGGAGAATACTAAAACATTTGAAAACCAATAACTAAAAATAATTTGGATAAAGGGAAATCATCCCTTCTAGACTTGCATAAGGATGATAATAAAAAATACTTATTGAAATATTAATTTAAAATAAAATACTTCAATGTTATAGTATTGTATCAATTTGAGTGTTACATTATGATCTATAAGTCACAACATTTTATATGATCTAAAATGCTATATGAATTGTATCCCCCTAAGGTATTTAAAGTCTAGAGGTATAAAATAAAACATAAGTCAAAAAAATGCATGTGATAATTAACTTGATACTATTAAAATATATAAACTATAATTTCAACCAGATGTACAAATTTTTCTTACAATAAATGTAGATGAAGAGGAGGAAGGAAACAAGATGGAAAAAAATTCACTAGTTGGGTGGAGTCCAAAGGATAAAAGGATGGTTGATTGATATTTTCAATGGGGACTTATAGAGGGAAGATTGATTTTTATGTACTTAAATTATAGATATTATTGATTATTATGAAATTAAATTGTTATGATTACACGCATATAATCCAACTCTTAATAGGTATTAGTATACGACCAATAAACACCATAGGATAGTGAAATATGTCCCCTCTCTAAATTTAACCCTTATTTTAAAATTAATAAAATTTATTTTCCTCAATAAATTCAAAATATTATTATTATTTACCCTTGATTTATTTATTGAACTTCTGAAATGGATTTGAGCCCCTTGAGAAATATCAGAAGGGTTAAATTTTTATTCAATGATTTGAAGTTGGTGGTGCTTTATTTGGCATGTATTTTGGTCTAATATACAAATGCATGGAAAACCCTAATGTTATGTTTTATAGAAATAAAAATGTGGTATGGATTTACTTTAAGCTTGAACATGGATTTAATTATTATGCATAATTTATTCTTTAAAAAAAAATGTGAGGGAAATTTTGGGCATCACCACAAAGAAAGAGCATTGATTTATCCTATAAATAACTACCCTGACATTAATTACCTTGGGAGCCCTGAAACTTCATTGAGATTCCATCCTCTCAGTTATGTTATTTTTATTTTTGTTTTTATTAACATGTTATAGGAAACATAATCTCTACTAAAATTTATAGTATCATTTGTAAGGGTTATTATATGTGTTAACAGTCTCCTCAAGGTAGATATATTACATTTTTTAGAAAGGCTTTTAGACTGATGTGAAGCCTATATTTCAACTCTCTATTCTTGAGTTTTTGGGAAGGGCATGCCTAGATGTAATATTTTTAGAGGTAAATAAGTTTTAATTGATTTATCATTTTTTAATTCCTATAGGTGTACAATTATGAAGCTTTTATTTTGTGTGCAAATTAGAAACCAAAAATTTTGATGATATTAGAATATGTTAAAGGAAAATTTCCAATAATCTATCTTATTTTTGTATTGTGTTAGAAATCCACAAAGGAATTATGGGATTCCAATTTCATTAAAATGAAACTAAATCTTTCCCAATGGAAAAATTGTTTGCTCACCTCCATGAGTAAGATATAAATGGTAAGGGTGATATTAGAGGTTTCCCCAATGTACATGTTTTCAATTATACTCATCCTCTTATGGTTGAGTATAAGTTAATCTTGATACATATGAATTTAATTTTGAAATGGGTTGAGAATAATTTCAAACATCCACTTTTGGATTGGTCTATTGTCAATAGAGAAAATAAATGTGGAGGTCTAAACATTAAGAAAATAAATTATTTCAATAAAAGCACTAGATATGAAGTTAGCTTGGATACTCAAGCATACAACTACCACTCCATGGAAAACTATTTTTTGAGCCAAATAACTCACTCCCTTGAATGAGTAAAATTTTAAAGTAGTATGTAAACTCAAGTTTTTGCCTATAACAAAACATGTAAAAATGGAATGAGTCTCCTAGGTATGAGGTCAAAAAATAAAAAGGTGAGCTTGGAATTTCTAACCCTATATTGAGTAAATGTTTATTTTAGCTTCTTACCTACTATACCAGTAGACCAACACAACTCACCATCATTAAAAAAAAAAAAAAAAAAAAAAAAAAAAAAAAAAAAAATTGGCTACTATAAAGGATATTATCTTGAAATTAAAAAAAAGAGAGATTTGGAAACTATAGAGTAATGGGGAATGTAGGTTTCCCCTAAAAGTGTCACAATGCAATGACTTAGAGCTCTGTAATGGTCACCAGTGAAGGTGATGAGAGAGTTTCAAGTAGTTCTTACTCACAAACCTCAATCAATCCAACCAACATTGTCATAGACTAATTAAAATGTGAATGACCATGGAAATACTTCCTCTTGGTACTTTATACATTTTCTAAGAAATTTAATGGCTAAAACACCTAGTTTGATGTGTTTCTTTTTTGGATTGATAAAAAATGAGAGGAAAAGTTTTAGGAGCTATTAAAATTTTAATTTTTGAAATATATGTTCTTATATTGTATGAATTTATGCCATTTAAATTAATCATGCAATTCATTAAATGATATTTCATGTGCCAACTTCCACACAATAGTAACTAATAGTTGTCAAGACAATCTCATGTCATGTACCCTAAGGTACTTATTCTTTTTTATTTTTTGGGGGATTTTATACACTAAGAATTCAAATATGTCACACTAGATTTATGTAGAAGGAAGTTCTAAAAAAATAATTATATGGGATTTTATTCTTCGATCTTTCCTATGTTTGCCATTATTCACTAAATATTTCATAATTTTTGAAAATAAACATGATGTAGGATAGAATTTTTATGTAAATATTATGTCTTAAGTAAAATTTTTAATGTGTGCACCCATAGAAAATCTAGGGTATAATGTTATTTATATTATTCCTTTTCCATATTTGACATGTGTACAATATCCCCTTTTCTTTAGATCAATGACCAATCAGGATGGTAAGGAGTTTGGCAGAGGGCCCTCTCCATATGTGTGTGTATGCACACATTTTTATTTTATTGGAAAAGGTGGTAAGATAATTTTAGATAATATAATTGAGCAAGTTTAAAGGTTCAAAATTTGCCATTTTATAAATCATTTTCCTAAAGGTAACACTAGTAAGGGTGATCCTATAGTTTAGAAATGAGAATAGAGAAGGAATTAATGGTGTGAAATAATACATAATATAGTTGGGATCTATTAAGATTAATCAAAGAAGTGAGGAGAAGTACAATGTGTCTGATAATGAATGTAAGGGACCTAAGGAGGATGAAGATACTATGAATTTGGGTAATATTTGATCTATTTTAATTTTTTTTTATATTTGATTAGCTCATTTGGTGAAATATTTGGTACTCATGAAAAATAAGGTTTTCACAACATCGAAAGAGATGAAAAGTCTCTCCTCTATTAGAATGGGAGGTTCCCTTTATTGAAATCATTAAAAACTAATCTAAAAATATTTATAATATTTACAAGTTGAATGGGGGTGGGTGGAGGCAGGGGTTTACATGACATTCAACTAAAAATAAAAATCGATAAAGATAAGATGAAGAGTCACATGTAAATGAGCAAATGATGATTTAATTCAACCATGTAATGAGAGAAACCTAAATGGAAGTAATATGATTTATTGATATCATTCATTATTATCTTAGTCTCTCCAACCAACATTGTCATGCACTGATTAAAATGTGAATGACCATGAAAATACTACCTTTCAATACTTTATACATTTTTTGAAAAAAATAAAATGGCTAAAAACACCTAGGTTGATGTTTTTATTTTTTTGAGTGATCAAAAATGAAATAAAAGTGTCATCAACCATTAAAATTTTAATTTTTAAAATATTTCATTATTATATTTCATGAATTTATGATAGTTAAAATCAACATGAAATTCCTTAATTGATATTGCATGTGCTAGCTTCCACACAATATTAACTAATAGTTGTCAAGACAGTGTCATTTCATGTGCCCTAAGGCACCTGTTATTTTTTTTTGGGGGGGGATTTTATAAACTAAAGAGCCATATATGTCACATTAGAGATATTTAGAAGGAAGTCTTGACAATATATTTGTGTGGTACTTTATTATTCAATATTTCCTATGTTTGACATTATTCATTGAATATTTCATAATTTTTAAAAGTAAACATGATGTAGAATAGAGTTGCAATATAAATTTTACGTCTCAAGTATAATTTTTAATGTGTACTTCCACATAAAATCCAAGGTATAACATTATTTTTATTCTTCCTTTTCCACATTTAACATGTGTAAAATATCAACCTTTTTCTTTAGATCAATGACAAATTAAGATGGTAAGGAATTTGGTTGAGGGCCCTCTCCATATCATAATTAGGAAAGTTCAAAAAATATAATTGAGCAAGTTTAAAGGTTCAAAATGGGACATTTAATCAATCATTTGACTGAATGAAACACCAGTAAGGTTGATCTTAGAGTTGAGAAATAGGAATGGAGAAGGAATTAATTATGTAAAAAATACATAATATAGTTAGTACATGTTAAGCTTGATTAGAGAAGTGAAAATAAGTACAAGGGGATTGATAATGAATGAAAGGTACCTAAGGTGGATGAATATACTATAAATTTGGATAATATTTGATATATTTTGATTTCTTATTACTGTGGCTAGATCAATTGGTTCTCTAAACATGGTTTTTATAGTACAATTGCATATGTGTTGCTTTATGGTGGTTTGTTTTGATACTTTTATTGGATTGATTATTTCTTCATGGTGATATTTTATCTTGGTTCACATATTTTATTTTATCATTTATTCTAATGGACATATATTTTATTTTTTAAACACTCTTTCTATATATATACATGTATATATAAAGTTTATAAAAGATAATTTTGTGTTTGTGTTTGATCATTTCTATGTGGTTTTTACTAGTAGGTGGTTCTTCATAAATCCCCTTTTCAATTTGTAAGTCCATGTTTTTAATGCAAAAATAATTTTAGTGAAGCTCTTATCCTAATTAGTTTATGGATTTACCTGTTGGATGCATTAATAGTTCCTTTATCCCCAAATCAAAGATTTTTTTCTATTTTTTAGGTCGAAAATCTAGTTTTTATTAAAACATGTTGGAGAATATAAATATCCCAAATAATAGGTTTGATTTATGTATAAAATTATTTTGAGTTCTCTGAAATATACCTCTCAGAATATGGAAACCCTCTATTTTCTTATATAACCTCTATTTATGACCTTACGTCCATATTTTTCTTGCACCCACTAAATCTCTTATCAACACCAATCTTAGAGAGAGTTTTCTTTAAAATTCTTCAAGAACATTTATTTTAGATAATTTATAATGTTTGTTCTATAAATGGATGCACCTTTTTTTTATGCAATGTTATACCCATACAACTCTTGGATCTATATCAATAATGTCATTTTTCAAATTTTTATGGTTTTTTATAAGATTCTTATACCATTCACATTTTTTATACATTTTATTTCTTAATATTAATATAAATTATCTTTTCTTTGAGTTATAAAATAAAAGTTTCAACTGTAACTAGTCTTCAAAAGTTTCAATTAGTCTACCCTATTTGATTCACCATTTTATAGGTATATTGGTTATATTTTCTCCTAAGTTTCTCTTGGGATTCCCCTCTCTTAAGGTTAAAGGAGACTTCAAAATCCATTGCACTTCATCTTTTCCCCTCGTCTTTTATTCATCTAATATTTTTTTGTGTACTATGTTTCTCTAATAATTATTTACTATTATTTCAAAGTTAAGGTTGGAAGAGGTTAATATTGGTTCTATTTGGATTCTCTATCATGATATGTTGCATAGGTTATGGGACCTGCTCTTTAAAAAACCTCATTATTTCATGTAAAGGTTGTGGGACCTGATATTAAGACCCTCTCCTTGGTTATGGGACCTCTTCAAAAAATCCATTTTTCACCCATATATAATATAAAAAAATAAAAATGGTGTATGATGAGGTGGAAATTGGAGTTTAGTCTAGATTCATCTCTTAGTACTTGGTTAGTCTACTATAAAATGAAAAATGTCTCTTCATGTAAAAAAATATTTATGGTTAGCATAAGAAAATTTATAATTATAAATTTATATAAAAAATATAAAGGACTTATCATGAACTCTAATTTATTTTTAGTCATCTAATTATTAATTATTATTGAATGATTTATGAAAATAAAGAAATACTCCAAATATTTTCTCTAAAACTTTATTTACAAAATTCCAAGCATATTTAATTTCCCATTTTTGCACATTTTAGATATTTTTCATTTGTTATATTCTTATATTTATATTAGATTTGTCTTGTGCAACCCATTGATGATTAGTGGTGTCCTTGACCTAAACAACTTTTTATCAAAACTAATATGTTTAATATGGTCCATGTAAGCCAATATATAATATATTTGAGTTGTGTGTGGTGTAATGAAGCTTCTAAAATACTAATTAATAAAGTCATATTTCAAATTAATATGTTTATTTTGATATTTTTTTATGTACTATCATTTTCACATTGGTGAAATTTGTTCTTTTGACCCTCAATCATACTCCTTTTTAATAGATTTATTTCCATAATTAAGTGGGTGGACTGATGCTCCATTTTTCATATGTACTCAACCATTGCCAACACATCCACCTTCACACCCTTTTCCCTCTTGGTTTTATCTTTCCTCACTTAGGTTTTACCTCTATCCTCATTTATAATAAACCTATTAAAAAAATTATTTCTTCATTGTTTGGCACCCTTGGTTTTGACATCTCACCACTTATTCATTTTCACCTTTGGACTCCCTTATTTTATGCCTCTTGGTTTTTTATTTTATGAGTTTCATAGTAAGAAATTAGGAATAAAACCACCCACAAACACCCATTCCCTTTAATTTCACCTTTGGTCTCTCTGTACTTTCTTTCCTAACTTTATTTACCTCTTAGTTCCCTCTTTCTTATTGTGCCTCTTGATTTTTGCATGTTTATACACTCAGTGCCTATGGACTCTTTTACTACTACATTTTTTCATTCTTCTAGGATTGTTTTCATTATTACTACCTTTTTCACCTCATAGACACAAATTAAAATTTATTGCCAAAATAATGAACTTATGACCACTTCATATACACACTTAACTCATGCTTGATTCCATTGTCCTTGAGTTCCCTTCCTTCACATCTAATGCATACAAACCTTACTTCTTAAATAAAATATGATTCTAAGCATCCATATATAACTTTCCAAATAATCTAAACTAACTTTTAGACTAATACACACTTTTAGTTTATCTATCTCTACTCTTTAGACAAGGTTTCTCAATTTGAACTATCTTGTTCCTTGATCCTATTTAGTTCCATCGAATGCATCCTCACACCAAAAATGACTCTTTGTTCAAATTTAAAATTACCAAATGGGTCATCTTGCACACTTAGAAATCCCATTATGAAGGAATTCATAATTGATCATTACAAATCCACACTTTTGAACCATTTTTCACCAAGAGGATAATATCAAGGAAAAGCACCAATATATCTAACTACACATTGAGATAAAAATGCCTATTTTTTCCAATTCAGAGTCTACATTGTTAGTGTAGGATATTATTTTCCTTATATTTATTATTATAGATTATTCTTACACTTGTATTTATCTTGTTTAGGTGTTATTTTGAGGTCACTTAGGTGTCATAAATGAGTTAATTAAGGTGCACATGCACATGAAAAAATTGTAGTCAAATTGGTGGGTAAGGATACCTTTACCCACCAAAATTGACATATGGAGCACACAAATCATTTGGCAAAAGTCTTGTGTTCATATTACCAAATGTCTTAGATCTATGCCTATAAATATGCCTCTCATCTAAGATATTTTTCAATGAGTCATGAATAAAATATTATTATAATTCTATTTTATTTTGATTTTAATCTCAATAATGGAGTTCTACTTCTATTTGCTTTGTATTTGCAATTCATGTGTTTGATTCTATCAATTGGATCTTAGACAATTCCATCATGGTATCAAAGATTTTTTTATGGTAACAAACACCATTTTGTTGTTAATTTATTGAAATCTTGAGTATTTTTTTGAGTTTGTATTTTAACTGACATTTTAAAGGAGAAACATGTAGATCTATGTGTATCATCTACAATCCTTTCTTCTCTAATTGGCGATCTTCATCAGTATTTCAATTATATTAGATATATAATTAACCTTTGTATATCTAGAAGGAGAATTCAAAATAGTTGGATAGAAGACTAAATTATTTTTTTTATAAGGAGGCAAGATCTACAAGAAGTTTATTTGCAAATATGTTTTTTTAAGAAAAATAACTAGTATTTTTCCAATTGTGATTAAATGGTAAACAATCACTTAGATATTACTCTAGTTTCTATGAACCTTTGTTTCCTCTTTTTGGATCATTTTTAAATTTTAAATTTTTTTAATAATTATGAAAGTTATCACAGTTTTACTGACTATGGTACTATTCAAAAAATTGTAAATATTACATTTTTAAAAATGAAGTTTTAAGGAGTTTTTTGTAATTATTTTTATTTATAAAAATAATATTATTTTGAAAAATCATATTGTAATGATTTTTTTATCATTATTTTGTAATATTCCTTCTATTTCATGAATATGAAGGGTGAGGTCTAGTTTTTGCAAGCAATCAAATCCCCTCACAAGCAAAACAAAATTTCTCCTTTCCTTCTTTTCTTGACTCATAATTTAACACTCTTGTTATCATCATGGATGCATTTTTGGCTGAGCCTGATGTTCATTTTTATGATCCTGCATTGTCACTTATGTAATCTTTGCATAGATTGCTCATTTGTGGATGCATTTTTGACTGAGTTCAAAATCTATTTTTTATGAGCATGAATTGTTATTTGTGTCTTTATTGCAAATATTTCACTCATTTATACACTAGCCACTTTTTTTGCTATGTATATTGCATGATAGTAAATACTACACTATACTATGCATTCAACAACCTTGGATAGTCATCTTGTTGTTGTATGTATTACACGATGATGAATACTATATCAAATTGTGTAATTTGATAACACTGGTGATATCTTTGTGGTTTATTATGTGGATTTATACCTACAATTTATTATATCTAAGTGTAGATCTATTATGTAGTATATTATTTGTAGTGTATGTATCATTTGTCCTTGGTACATGACTTGAAGCTTCAAGAATCAACTCTATATGCATGTTTATCATTATATTTGTCCCTTCATGATATCTTAAGATTTTATGGGATTTATTGTACCAAAAATTTGGTGCCCATTGTATATATACTAAAGTGTTGATTGTATATGCATTAAAACATAAAGTGTCAATTGTATGCATACTAAAGTGTTGATTATATACACACTAAAACATAAAGTGGTAAACCTCTATAATTGGGGGGGGGTCTTTATAATAGTTTTAAGGGGGTTATTTTTTGCCTTGCCTTCTCTATTGCTCATTCATTTTTTACTTGCACTACATCATGGATCACAATTTGGTTCCACTACTCACTCTATTGAATTATCATGACTGGAAATCTAAAGTGCAAATTTTTCTAAGAAGTAAAGGTTTACACAAGATAACCATGAATATGGAAATCAAACTAGAACTTGGTGAAAATAAAATTAAGTGGTATAATAGGTGTGATTAATTATATAGTATTTTGTGTTTGTTTATTTCTCCTAACTGACTCTTTCACATTGAATCTGCTAAATCACCACATGAGATTCGAAACACCTTGGAATAACTCTTTGGGAAGCGAGATGTAATGAGGGGTCATGAGCTAGTAAAGGAGCTCATTAATTTGAGTCTAATAAGTTTTGACACTATAGAAGATTTTTTCACTAAACTTAAATCACTTAGGTTACAATTAAAATTATGTGTCATAGAGAAAAGGGATGAACAATTGATCCTCTCTATCTTTTCTAAGTTAGGTTATGACTACTCTATTTTTGTCTCTACCTTTTATGCTACAAAATGTTCCCTATGAACTACATGGAGTATGTCATCCTTAGATGATTTTGCTAAATAAATAACTAGGGAGCAAAATAAGATCATCCAAATGGGTACATTTAAGTCCTCCAAATCACATGCTTTGTTAAGTCATGACAAACTAAAGACTTCAATTAATAAAGAGAAGAAATAAAACAAGAAGGACCAAGAGTAATGAATGGGTCAAAAATTAGATACTAAGACAAAAGTATCATATGAGTCCTCCTTTTTAGGTGGGAAAACCAAGAAAGAGAGGATCACATGTGCCTATTGTAAGAGAACTAGGCATGATGAAACAAAATTTATGAAGAAACAGATTGATCAACTAACAAAGATGCTTGAGAAAAATAACATCAATGTCCCCAATATAGTCCAATCAACATCATTAACATAGGAGTATTCTAAGGCAAAATAAATTAGTAAGGGAAAAGGTAAGGGCAAGGCCCTTGTTGCAATAGCATCTCAGCCATCCACATGGGTGATTGATTTTGGTGCCTCACATCACATGGCTTCTTCATGAGACTTGTTCGTATCCTTAGAGCCATGTTCTATGCCATCTATTCTAATAGTTTATGACACTTATATTTAATTTTTTGGGAGAGGATATATTGAATTTAATTATGGAACATTTGAAAATGTCTTATGTGTTCATCACTATCAACTAATCTCCAATCTGTTTATCAAATCACCCACATTAGATCAGGCAAGAATGTTGAGTTTACTCTAGATTCTATTGTCATTAAGGAGTTACATAGTAATATGACAATGGCCATTTGGAAATAAAATCACCAATCAAGGTTGAACACCTTCTCAAATTTTTCTCTTGATTACCCTTCTACTATATTAATCACTCATTTTAATGGAGTGAGAAAATTATGGCATGAGAGATTTGGCCATCTAAACTATCGCTACTTGGAACAAATCAGTCAACAAGATATGGTAATAATATTGCCTCGTGTTCATTTTTTTGATGGTTTTTTTGAAGGTTGCATGCTTATTAAACATCTTGAAGAGAAATATCACAAATGAAAATCATGGAGAGCCACTCAAATTTTGGAGCTAATTCACAGTGATGTTTCTAAACCATTTCCAAAGCTTTCATTCAACAAGGATAGGTACATTCTTACCTTCATAGATTAATTATCTAGGTATACTTGGGTGTATTTTATTTAACAAAAGTATAAGGTCTTTGACTATTTT
Organism: Torreya grandis; assembly: GCA_037957365.1. NCBI lineage: Eukaryota > Viridiplantae > Streptophyta > Pinopsida > Cupressales > Taxaceae > Torreya > Torreya grandis. Next base: position 1,305,084 of record JARHVA010004084.1, on the reverse strand, counting down.
AAATATTTCAAGGACCTTGTTAAGAAATAGCTAGAGAAAACCATTAGAATTTTGCACACTGATAATGGTGGTGAGTATGTTAGTCATCACTTTGAGCAATTGTGTACTTTAGAAGGGATTGATCTAAAATGAATAATTCCATATAGTCCTTAGTATAATGGTGTTTTATAATGTAATAATATATCTTTGAAGTAAATGGAAAACTATATGAGACACTCTAAATCACTTACACCATAATATTGGGTAGAAGCCATTAATTATGCTTGCTATATCCAAAATCATGTTCCTCATAAATCATTGAAATGGATCACTCCTTTTGAAGCATGGAGAAATCAAAAACCTAAAGTTAATAACTTTAGGGTATTTGGATCTCAATATATGGCTCACATTCCTAATAACTTTAGAATGTCAAATTAGGACTTGCATATTTGTTGGGTATGCAAAAGGTGTTAAGGGATATATGATTCTTCATCCTACCAAAAATGAGTTATTCATTAAGATTAGTGTATGATTTAAATATGGTCCATCAGACTCCACACATGACACTTTTCCCTCCTCTTTGGACTCTCTAGGATATGATGATAGTTTAGATCATCCAGATAAGATACCTATTGATGAAGATTCTTTTTCTAGTTTAGATGATGATGATAGTGATATAAATTCATCTCATTCCATTCATAGTCATATTTTTAAATTTGAAGAATCTCCTCTTGATTATTTGACTTTGGGTCCTCTTTGGGATAGATAGACTCTATAGGGTGTAGGTGATTGGGTTGGGAATCCATTAGATGTCAGATAAACTCATTGAAAATTTTAGGGTGTTTCACATGTTTTCATTACTTATGCTTCTCATCTATAATCATTTTGTGAAGCAATTGGCATTCCTGAGTAGGATATAGCTATGTATGAAGAGTATAGTTCCTTAATTAAGAACCACACTTGAAATCTAGTACCCCTTCCTAAGGGAAGGAAAAAATTTCAATGTAGGTGGATCTATAAAACAAAATTTGTAATATATGGGTTGGTGGATAAGTTCAAAGCACTATTGGTAGTAAAAGTATTTTCATAATTTATTATCATAGACTATATTGAAACATTTTCTCTAGTCACTAAAATGAATTATATTTGACTCACTCTTTCCGTTACTATAGTTTATCATTGGGATGTTCATCATATGGATGTGAAGAGTACCTTTCTTCATGGTGACCTTGAGATCGAGATATATATGGAGCAACCACAAGGTTTTGTGGAAGATTATTATTTAGTGTGTAAACTTCAAAAATCCATCTATGGCCTGAAATAGGTCTCTCAAGCTTGGTATTACAATATGGATTCATTTCTTCTCATAGTTGGGTTCACTAGATGTAATTCTAATCTGAATGTCTACATCTTATAGAAAAATAATTCACTCTTGAATCTGGTTCTATATGTGGATGACCTATTGATCATAGGGAGTTATTCATCCTCCATTAGAGTAGTGAAAATTGCTTTACATGATATATTCTCCATGACGAACTTGGGTTTATTATATTATTTCCTTGGTATTGAGATTTTAGAGTTTGACTCAGGTGTTACCATTATGCAATCCAAGTATGCTCTTGATTTGCTTGCATGGTTTCACATGGATGGTTATAAGCCATCTTTGACTCCCTTTCTTTTTTGGATTCAAACTTGAGGCTGTGTATTCTTCTCTATTGGTTAATGCTACCTTATTTTGATAAATTATTTGTAGCCTCATCTATATGACTGACACTAAACCTGATATTTCATATGAAGTGGGCATGGTCTCTAATTTTATGCAAACATCACATGAGCTACACTAGAAAGAAACCAAATATATTCTCCACTACATTCAAGGTACTCATAGTTTTGGGATTCACTATGGAGAAGGCATTGATATTAACTTTATTGGGTACATAGATTCAAAATAAGTTGAGATATTTATCATTACAAGTCTACTTCATAGTTTCTCACTTGGTTTAAGACCAATTAGTTGGTCTAGCAAGAAGAAAAATTCTATTGCTTTATCATCTACTGAGGCTAAATATAGAAGGGCTATCAATGTTGCTACTAAATTTATTTGGATTCAATGGATTCTTATTGAGTTTGGTATATAGTTTAAGTGACCCATAATCATCTTTTGTGATAACCAAAGCACCATCTAGATCTATGGGAATCTAGTCCAACATCAATAGACTAAGCACATTGAGACTCATGTGCACTTCATTCAAGAGCTCATTCATGCATAGGTCATTGATCTCAAATTTTGCTAGGTTACAGAGCAAATAGCTGATGTCTTCAATAAACCCTTCACTGAGAGTAAGTATATTCACTTTCATCCTCTTCTTAGGGTATAGGATGCATTAGCATCATCTTTAGGGGGGCTTTCTAGTCCTCTTCTTTTCTCTCTTTTGGGGGGGATCTTTTTTTTATGGGTTTTCTCCTTTGCCTCCACTTTGTAAGAGTTGCATTGTACTTGGGTACCTCATCAAGCCATGTTTTTGAGACCCAATTTTGGTTACCCACCTAAGTTATGCTTAAGGGAGGGGGGGGGGGGGGGGGGGGGGGGGGGGTTTAGTGTAGGATATTATTTTTCTTATATTTATTATTATATATTATTAATACACTTGTATTTAGCTTGCATAGGTTTTATTTTGAGGTCACTTAGGTGTCATAAATGAGGTAATTAAGGTGCACATTCACATCAAAAAAATTTAGTCAAATTGGTGGGTAAGGATACCTTTACCCAATATTATTGACATATGGAGCACATAAACCATTTGGCAAAAGTCTTATGTTTACATTGCCAAATGTCTTCGCTCTATGCCTCCATTGTACCTATAAATACACCTCTTATCTAAGATATTTTTTAATGAGTCATGAATAAAATATTATTATAATTTTACTTTATTTTTATTTCAGTTTCAACAACAGAGTTTTTCTTTTATTTTCTTTGCATTTGCAGTTTGTGTGTTTGATTCTATTTGTTAGATCTTAGATAATTCCATCATACACAACCCTATTAGTCATGCGATAATTTTTCATACACCTATAATATCACAAATAATTTTTTAAGCACTAAATCACACCAAGATTATACCATCATTTAATATTTTTCACCAATTTTTCACACACACCACCATAGCATAGGAAAACTACATGGAGTGTGAACCCTATTCAGAGTATTAGTATGTAAGTAGTTCTCAACATATGGGGTGGTGATGTCTAGTACAACTTCAACTGGTAACCACTTTTTATTTATTATTTTATTTATCATTTATGTTTTACTGAGCTAGGGTTACAAGTGAAAAATAAGGTACACATTGATTTATACAATAAATCAAGGGATCTTGCATAGTTAAAAAAACACAAGTAAAGTGAACCTATCATATCAGTCATAAAGATAAAACCCTTAGAGGATGTTGGCACACCCTAAGGATAATAATGTGAAAAATCCTTATCTTATTCCAGTGGCCTTGTTTTATATCTAAGAAAAACATTATTCTTGGTTTAAAACATCATTATAGATCCACATAGTTAATTTCACATTTTCTCTTATAGTCATGCATTCTTGTTTTCTATCTAAGTTATTCCTTCCGATCATTTCCCCTTTTAGAATATTTCTAAATATATCAAGTTCCAAATTAATTTGTGTCATTTATTACATATATGTAGCATTATAATTTTACACACGAGTTTTATCTAATTATGTAATTATTTCATATATTTTCCACTTTTTTAAACATATTGGTGAATATGTCTATTGATTGAATATTGTAAACCCTAACCATAGAAGTCTTTAGGGATTATTTCTATCTATCTATTATTTCTTTAAAAAAAATAGGATTTTTAGATTTGATAAATTGTTTAATATAAATAATCTTTCAATTTTTTGTTTCATATTTTATGCACTCTAATAAATCTTTTTATATCTTTCTTAGAAGAAGTGCTAGATTAATTGATACTCCAATTAAACATACTCATATTCATTTTGATAAGGCACATAATATAGATGAGAAGTGGGGTATATAAGAACCTTTAAATGTTAAATAATAATCTTAATATGTAGAGGTGAACAATAATACTTTAAAGCATGAAAAATATAATCAAGATAACAATGACTCTCAAGATGAGAATCAAGATGTACTTTCACCTCTAGATGATGGAAAACCATTGATTAATAAAGTATATATTATTAAAAAATTATTTGAAGCAATCCATGATCAATATCAATATTATCTTACCATTTTAAAAACACTTTTGGACTTAAAAAAATGCAATCATGGCTAATAATTCTAATGCTATGATTTATTTACCTATTTTGACATTATTAGATACAAATTTCATACCACCATCTACTATGGGGGTAACCCAATGGTTTCAATAGATTAATATGATAATGCCTACTCAGTCATTGGGAATAAAACCTTTGGTTTATGATTATGCACACTCAATCATTGGGAATATTACCTTTGGTTATCACACATTCATCTTCTCTTGATGTATAATCCCTTATTCATGAGATTTAATCTCTAAAATTAAGGTATTAAATTTAAAACTAAAAGACCATTACTCCTTCCAATTCATTTAGTCGCAATTCCAAGAAGAAATACACTAATGTATGAATGTTAGTAATAAATTTTAGTGGATACATGATTCCCCCTCATAAGGACATGTCATGAGGAAGGAGGCGAATGGCCACTCAAAAAGAAGAAATGAGGGGTGGAATGGATGAATTCACAAGGGGATGGGATGTAATATGGGGCACTGATAATGAAGAATATGAAATTGATATAATTAGTGAGATAAAAATTGATTATGCCCCTAATAAATATTTATACATAAAGAGTGGGAATGATTATGTCACAATTATTGATAGATCCCAAGGGGAAATAAACTGTAACATGATGATGATAAGACAAAAGGTTGTAAGCTTTTGACATATCATGGGCAAAGACATATTCCAAGGAGAGATGAAGACCAAGATGATTGATAAAAAAGGCCATGAGCTATCACCATATCCTGAGCAAGAACATATGCATGGAAGAGTAACAAGGCAACATAAGACAATGATTTGATAAGATTGATGATGAGTATATAGAAAAAAGCTAAAGTTTATTGATATGATGAAGGGGATGAGAGAGAATAAATGATATGATCTAGTGACCAAAATATGAATAGGAATAATTAGACTATAATGCATCAAATCAAGGAGTCATAATGTGATTAATAGTGATAATTGCCTTAGAAAGAACACATGCAAGGGATTAAGAGACATGAATAAAATTACTATCCTAGTCACGCCCCAATCAAGAGAGGAAACCGTAAACTTTAAATGATAAATTGACTAATCAATGATAATGGATGACTGATGGAAGAAAATATGGATGTTTTTATTTGTTAGGCTCAATCAATATGTGCAAATAATTGACAAAAAAACATTATGAATATGATTTTTTGAATGGTGATTGATCAATAAACTGATTAACTAATGATTGATATTATAGATCAAGGATTTTACTAATATAAGATATGAGGATGATGAATGAAAATATATATTTGATGACAAATAATGAGGAAAGAGGGTGCCCAAGCTAATCTTAGGCTAATATATTCATACTATAAAATAGACTAGAGGAGGTCAATGATGATGGATGTTAGACATGTTAGTTTTTAGATAGGCGATATGACTTAGATGTTAAACATGAAGATAGAGGACTAGTAGAAATCATGGGAGATGAGATGTTAGATGTTGATGAATAAATATATGATAGATGATTGACTAAATCATATAGACCTAATGATAAAGGAATGCGAGTAACAATTAGATATTAGATGAGTGGACTTGGATGATCAACTTTAATACAAAGGACTAGGATAAATGATTAGATATGGGATGTTAGATGTTATGATAGTGATAGAGGATAAGAGAAATGATGAGTGTGTCTATTATCAAGCTATCATTGTTGTAATAAGGCTCATCATAGTTTAACCAATCTAATGTGAATGTAGCACTAGGAAATATGCTCTATGACATAATTATGACCCAGAGGATGTTATGCAATAAATTACATGGTTATAAAAGGGGAAAATGATGAACTCTACATAAGGCACATAAAAGCATTATTATAGATTTTTTGGACCCATCATAACATCCTTGTTTATTGCACCCTTGATACAAGACTAATTGAAATACTAATAAAATAAGATAAATATAGAAAGCTAACAAACATATGTAGATATATACATGATAAAAAAACATGTAAAGAAGTCAAAAAATATAGAGCATACAAGTAACACCATAAATATATACATAGATATACATTTTGATTAGTGTCTTATTTGTTATCCTAATGATATTTGATGGGATGAGTGATTAGGTGATGATTTGAATAAAGTGGGTCATTATGATCATGATGTGGAGGTGGTTTATGGAGATGTATTTGAATAGGGGTATATATTTTAAGTAGATTAATGACTTAGATTCAAATAAGGACTTCAATTTCAATATTAGGACATAGGATAAGACAAGATGAAAAAATCATAAAATAAGTCAAGATGAAAAGTTTACAAAATGACTAAGACATTAGATAAGATAACTATGATAGTCAAGACATATAACAAGATGATATATGATGATACAACTGAGATGTTGGTATTTTTTGGATTTTATAATTTTAAGGGTTTTAGAATGTTTCAAGTTTTAAGTATTTTGAGAATATGTATGTACACTATGAAAATGGGGTTACTAGCAAAGGGAATACCAATCCTATCAACTAAGATAAGGATGGATGGAATAATATATGGGATGACAAAAGGATGAGGGTGATGTTGAAAATGGGATGAGGACTAAGGAAGAATGGACTAGGGATTACCAATGTCCACATCATGAAGGAGCCAAATATCTAATTGCTTGAGTGTCCACTAGAGGATATGTCAAGATGATTCCAAAACATTTCCCAAGATATATTTCATTCCCTAATTAAATTCAAGACTAGAATAAATTATGGTCATGATATGATGCATGATATATGGCATATGATGGGTAGAAATAACAGACGGAGGGATAATATACACAAGGATGATATGGAGGGATGAAATGGATTTTCCCCCAAGTTTTGAGGTACAATGCATATAATAGATCATTTTACCATGATGTCAGCAACCATTTTTCATCATGGTACTTTCTTAAGGTGCCAAAAGACTATTTTTCACCATTTAGATGATTTTATTTTGCATCTCAATTTATTGGATATGGGTGCAAGATGCAGGATTGTTGACATTTTTATGATATTTAGCCAATGCCAATTCTAAAGAGATGTGATACTAGGACAATGTTTTCACTTTTGGATGTATTAATGCTATATTTATCTTCATTAACTCTTAATTTATCATCCTATAGACATCTCAACTAGGTGTCTTTGTAACCCCTACAAGAGATGATGTTGCCTAGGAATTTGAGGTATGGTCTAGATGGGATTATGTCTTGATTTTTATGGTGGGGTATAGGATGTGAATGAGTGATATGGTTATGATGGACAATGTGAATAAAAGGGGATCAAAAATGGGGTCCAACATTTTCATACATCATTGGATATGGTGAGGTGACATTTTTATTTTGTGTCATATGTTAAATGAGGTTAAGGGGTCCAAGAATTTTTGAATTATTTGATCTTTGATCAAAATATTAGGAAGATTCTTTGCCATATTGCTATTAATTTTGAAATAGTTTTGGTTTACTAATATTTGAATTAGATTTTGATTAACCCTCAATGCCTAAATTTGGGATTCACTAGAGGAATTTAATATTTGACTTGATAGATGATGATTATTTCAACTTTGATGGTTCCATAGCACCTCAAGGATATTTTTACTAGGGTATGACACTATTTAAATTGGTTAATTACAAAACTCTTCTTGATTTTGATTTATTATTTTTGGATCACAACTAACTTGATTATTTGGCTTAATTAAGTGATTATTGGCTTTGATCCTTGTAGATTTGGCACACAAGATTGTATGTTGAGGGGAATAAAATGATGTGTGTTCCTATTCATCTCATTTGGGGAGTGAGGTGGAGGGATTGTTAATAAGAGGTGGATGATTAGAGATGGGTGGTAAAAGGGGTAGATTAATGGGATTATGGTTAGCATATTCTTCATAAAATTTACTAATATACCCAACCTCAACATCAAAGAAAGTGTCCTTAAGAATATCAAAAATATCACTAAGACTCTTTATAGATTTAGTATCTAAAGTTGAGTCATATCCAACTTGATGGTCTTCAAGTGATAAAGCATCCAAGAATTATGTTATGATTTCATAATAATGAGACAAATAAAGAGTCATGCCTTCTGATTGGTCAGTATTTGAATTAGATATGTCTTTAAAGAGATAGGTGTCAATATGACTTTCATTATATGAAAGTGATGATGATTGTGACATGGATTTTGATTCATAAACAGATGTTGGATATGATCCTTGCCATTTTGATGCTGATTCTGATAGGGATGTTAATGAGGTGAGTCACCAATAGATGAGTTTTTGATATTAGCCATAGTATTGTTTACAAGTACCATCTTCCCCTTAGGTTTGTGAGTGGATGCTTTAAGCTTAATGGATTTGTGAAAATGAGGGATTTTATGTGAATAAGATATAAGGATGGTTAGATCAAGGAGGTTTATAGTATGGTGAGGATTGGGGTTATTAATTTGGTTTAGGAGGGAAGAAGTTTGATCATGGTTAATAAGTACCTCTTGGCATACCCCTTTTTTCAAACTCTTAGGTGTAGATGTATTGGATTCACCTCAGTTTCAATGTCAACATTATCAATTAAGTTTTGGACATACACTCTAAAAGGGAAACATATATTAATAAAATACTTGGGGAATTTATGGTATACACAAAATTATTCTACTTGATACCATAAAGTCATATGTTTGTATAAATCTAGAGGTCTTTTTTTCAAGTAAACAATCATGCCTATGGCATATAGTTTCCAAAATAGGCCTTCTATGGATATTGAGATAGGGGTATATTGTTTGTCTATAGTGTTGGATGTAGAAGTGTTAGATCTAAGAGTGGAAGAATATGATGGTGATGTCATTATATTGGGGTATGATGGTGTGTGTGATTATTTAAGGTATAAAAGGGAATTAGATGAGCTTGACAAACTAGGATTTCATTTGCTAGTAGGATGGGGGATTTGTGATGGACTATGACTAGTAACTAGAAGATTCGATGGATGGGTCTAAATTAGAGGAAATATTAGTTAAATTGGGTTAAAGCCTATGGGAAGTTAGGTACCCATTTATAAGATCCAAAAGAGGATTTAATCCTTGTTAGCAATAATATATTTATTAAATAAATTAGTCTTTTTATTAGTATATTGAATAGGAAGGTCAAGACTAGGACTAAGACTAGTGGATGGGGGATCATAATGTTATTAGGTGTCACAAGAATTTGATGTGGATAAGGGTTGATGAGTCACTTATTTTAGAGGTAAAATTAGGTTTAGGGGTTCAAAATCATTGGAAATTTGAGCACCCATCTCCAATAGTCTTAAAAAGCACTTGCCCTTGTTGACAAAGATATACTTTTAAAATAGGTCAACTTCATTACTTATATATTAAGGGATGTTACAACCATGGTTATGATGACTAGATAATATGTTTGACCATGGTGAGATAGAGCATAGGCCATGTGTAGATAGAGGTTGTTTATGGGGAAGGATATGGGACATTACTTTAGGCTTGATGGGATTGAGATCTAGAGGTAGATGAGCACCATTTTTAAGACCCACAAAAGGATCTCATGTAGATGATAAATGGGTAATGGATGAAAGGTATTCAAACAAAAAATAGGGTTGATGTCAAGGTAGATTAGGGCTTGGGTAAAAATATGGTCCTTAGATAAATTAAGTTTAAATGATTGAGCTAGTATGATAGGTGATGGGTGAGGATGGGATATACTAGATGGATTTTTATATCAAACTAAGATCAAATTTTAATTGATAGTATCAACCTATCGATAATGTATTGTTTTCAAGCAAGTAAAAGGATGGGGATTTTACTAGTGCCTAGATTCAAACTAGCAAGACAATGATTAGATGGGTGCTAGTTATAAATAAGCAAGATGACTAGATTATAGATGATTGGATTGAAGATAATTGGATACTAGATTAAAAATGACAAAGAGATAGGTTGATAATAGGGTATTGACTAAATAGGAAATTTGATAGATTAATAGGTGATGAAAAAAATAATGGTATACTAGAGTGATAGGATGATATATAAGGATAAAAAAGGACTAGTTCAAACCTTAAACCAATTTGCTCAAGGTGGTATGGATATAAGATTATGTGATGAAGGGCATATGGGAATAAATAGAGGGATCAAGGATTAATGGATTAAGGTTGGTGATGTAATGATGATCATGGGTATGTTGAGTATGGTTTAGACAAGTGTGTGACCTAAAAATATAATTATATGTGTTGTAAGATAAAAAAAGATAAATTAAGATGGGGTAAGACTAGATGAGAAGAAGGATAATGATAAGATAAAGATGTAAAAGATAAATATATATAAATTGATTAAGAATGTAATATTATATTATGATGAAGGAGACTAACAAGATGGGTAGAGTTAGACAAATATGTATAATGAGGGATTAAACATGTGATGGATAGATGATCAAATAAGACTAGATAGGGTGATAAAGAAATATGAGGATGTCTAGGTGAAACTATATTAAGATATGTATAAAATGGGATGATAAGATGTACAAGATATAAAGATTAAATTATTTACATGATATGATGAAAGATATGATGATTAAATTAGATAATGATGTACATGATTTTTAAGAATATACAAAATGGGGATAAGGCTAGAATGTACAAGGTAATATGATATATACAAGGATATACAAGATGATGATATAGGAGATATACATATCCATGTATAGGTTTTGATTAAATATTGGCCTAAATCACAAAAAACATTGGTCTAACACAACACATACCAAACTCACCAATCTATAAACCTATCATTAGTAAACTAATTTACAAATGTAACTCAATGACTACACCATCTAATGGATTTATGGGTGAGTACGTAGGATGGTGACCCATTATAGAATACCCCAAACCTTATCAACCTCATTTTCACTTAATAGTCACTTGAGATCTGATACTGACTCTAACATCAACGCACACGTTATGGCTGATGGTCCTACTCTAAGTTACACTAGCTATCTAAGGGTATCCCTGATATACACTAAGTACATGGGGATTGACTCTATATAAGGTGTTTTATAATGTTTAGGTTATATATTTAACTCATTCCCTTCATTAAATAACTATATGGGGTCAACCACTTGGCCTAATGACATTTCTCCCTCTTATTTAGACTTCACCAAAATACGGAGTGTGGATTTGTGTGTGGTGCTGAAATCCACAGTCACAATCCCTTTAGGACTATGCCAAGTGTGTGGATATCACCTCCATGTCATGTTACCCCCTAAAAAATAAAAATTTGAGGGTTTATTAGTGGTTTTTTATCCTGAGACTCATCATAAGGATGCAAGGAGTAGATTATACACCATTGCAGCCCTTAAGTAACACTCAATCAAGCAAAAATATTTATTAACTGATTAATTAAGTGTGATATATACAAATGGTTTTAAAAATGGTAAAATATTTGATATGTGGCCTAAAAATCAAGTGATTATTAGTTTCAATTTATAAATCTTGAGGGGAAACCTACAAGACAAGACATTAGACAAAAAATTATGACTTGTAAGATAAGATTTTAGACAAAGATATGAATTACAAGATAATATTTTAGTAGTCTTAAGAAATCCAAAATTGAAAATATATTCATCCATATAAGAATCTAAATAAAATATAATTTCCATAAGCCTCAATAAAAACACTAAAAAATCATAGGTTTTACACTATAATTTTTTTGAATGAGGGACCACGATGTGAGGGTCTAGGGGTGATAGCCCCTAGTAGGGTCAAGGGGAATCACCCCTTATGGGGTTAAGGGGAATAACCCCTTATGGGGTCAAGGGGTAGTAATTTGAGACTTACAGGATGCTTGGAATGACTCAAAATTCACTAAAAATGATCCTATAAAATTCACTTAAAAGGATAATTTGAAGGTAAAAATGAATGCAAAATCAACTCTAAATTAATAAAAATTATGAATACATAGGTAGTGTTAATTCAAAATCCCTTTTAGAGGCACAAAATCATAAATATAAGACCAAAATCATAGATGTAAATAAGCAATGTTACAAAATGATTAGGCAAACTACTAGTGATTAGTTAGCAAAACTATGACATGTGATTATTGATATTGTAAAACCATGACTATAAATAGGTAATTTTGTCAAAATCATGACTGTAAATAGATTATTTTTTCAAAATATCAATTATCAACTAGTGATATTGTAAAATTTTTGGTTACAATCGATGGTTAGTAGTTCAAAACCAAAGATAAAGTAGAAAAAAAAAGTAGAAAAAATCACAACTTACAGAAGCAAAGTCATAGATATCATAAGAAATATTCAAAGTTATACAAGACTAAAAATATGTATAGAATTTATGAAGATTAGATGATTTATAATCTTACTATATTATTATCTTATCAAATTTAAGATATTTAAAGTAGATTTTAGGATTGAAATTAAATTAAATTAAGGCAAAATTAAAATCACCACTAGGAAGTTGTGGCTTTTCTTAATGTCATACGTTTAGTCCAATCCTAAAAAACAAAGTTTAGAGATAGTGGTAACCATCTAAAAAAATATTAAGAGATATGTATAGAGAGAATATATAAAATAACTTAAAAATTAGAAATTTACAAATCTAGCACTAGACAAAATCACAACTAAGTATGTCAAAATCATTACTATAAATCAAAATTGTAACTAGCTAAAAGTGATTTTTCCTGAAGGTTTGAGATCTTATGATTTTAGTTTGATAAATTTATCACCTATTTCCTACAACTAACAAAGGTTAGTAGAGAGTAAAAATTTACATAAAAACTAGATTATAATGTCTCACAACCTAATTAGAGATAGTTTTGCATTAAAATCAAAATCATAACTACAGTAATCAAAATCATAGATGGAATTCAAAATTATGACTAATGAAAGGTGATTTTACAATATTGAAACTAGCAATAAGCAATTTTAAAATATTTAAACTAGTAATAAGTGATTTTTTAATATTAAAACTAGCAATAATTAACTTTGACAAACCAAAATGAAATAGCTAAGTCAACCTAATAGCTAATGGTTAAGGTGGTGGTTTGATCCAAAATCATTACTATTGAGGGAAAGATTTCTTCTAACAGTTTCAAAATCACATTTTGCAAAGTAAAATCACTAATCACCTATAAAATAGATTTTTTGAAAATTTTAGCCCCATATTAGTGTCAAACCAATGATAAAAGATTAATAATTTCACTTCACACATAATATTCTCACAAATTAGGGCTCCCATTGTGGTCACCAAATGTAAGATGATAAATTTAAGCAATTAATCTATGATATGCAATTATATCAAAAATGCCCAAATTACCAATCTACAGGTAAAATCTAGAGCCAGTACAATTAAAAATGCAAAGATAAATGAATATTCAAATAATAATTTTAATCTTATAACTAAGTGTTCTAAATCAAGATCAAAAAAATAAAAAGACTAGGTGATTATAGATTTTGGATTACTTATAGACTCATAATTTTAGCATGATATTAGCTTGCTTTAAAAAGTTGGATAAAATGGATTTATTGATTAATTGATATCTTGATGAGAGGATTGATGAATTGGATTAATAAATTGACATGAAATCTCATTAAATTCATATTTAGTTTGTCAATAGAGGGTTGGTTTATTTAAATAGAGGAAGGAAGGAGAATTAATGGCAAAAATTCAAATTTGGGTGTAGGAAGATCAATGGTGGAGAATTATTCAAGGATTTAACAATTCCTTGGATAATTCTAGATGAGGGAATGTTATAGAGGTATAATCCTCTAGAGTCTTTTTGGATGTTTAATTATAATTAGTATATTATTAGTCATGTGATTAGTGGGTTCCAAAGAGTCTAATGGTGTAGGAAAGTCTATTCATAGGCTAGGTTAGGTGGAAGGGAATTTTAAATTCCCATATAATTGATAGGTGGGATTATAATAATATTATATAATAAATGATATATTATAAGAAGCATTAATTAACTTTTGGGGTAGGAAATGTTAGTATGATGAAAAATAATGAATTGGGATGTTATATAAAAGACTATAAGGGGACTAGGAGGTTAGGATGAAAGGATGAAATAGAAGAAATAGATGAAAAATTAGTGTCAACTAATAATAATATTTGTGGCAAGTGATGAGGTGATCAAATTTATATTTTGTCAATGGAGGGGTGGTTTATTTAAATAGAGGAAGGATGAAGAATCAATGGACAAAATTCAAAGTTGGTTATAGGAAGATCAATGTTGGAGAATTATTCAAGGAATTAAAAATTCCTTTGATAATTATAGAGGAGGGAATGTTCTAGAGATATAAGACTCTAGAGTATTTATGGATGTCTAATGATAATTATTAGATGATTAGTCATGTGATTATGGGATTATAGAGAGTTTATGGGTGTCGGAGAGGCTATCCATAGGCTAGGGTAGGTGGAAGGGAATTTTAAATTGCCAAATAATGGATAGATGGGGTCAAAATAAGATTAGATTATAAATGACATAATAGAAGGATTAATTGACGTGTGGGGTAGGAATAAGGTTAGTATGATGATAAATAATGAAGTGGGGTATTAGATAAATGACTATAAGGGTACTAGGAGGATAGGATGGAAGGAAAAAATAGATGAAATAGATGACAAAATTAATTTCAACTAATAACAATGTTAATGACAAGTAATGAGGTGAACAAATTTAGATGCACACAAAAATAAGGTATTTCAAAACTAAATTAGGTGTTTGATTCTTAAACTCTATTTCACACTCCATTGGTACAAAAAAAATTAGTATATCCTCTACCAACTATTTTTGTGGAAACCAAAATTACACTATATGATGGAAAGGGTGACATTGAATAACATTTGAGATCATTTCACATATCATGCTTGGACTATGTGTCCAATGATTAGTTATTGAACAAGTTATTTATAAAAAGTGTAAAAGCATTTGCACAAATATGGTTCTATGATTTACCACATCATTCAATTAATTCATTAAATACTTTGGATGATTTGTTTGTGCACACATTTTTTAATAAATATCAATGAGAAGATTTCATATGCTCAAATTACATAACTCAAACAAGGATCCAATGATCTTATTGCATAATATGTCTTAAGGTGTAATATTTTGCTATCTAAGATGAGGAATCAAATGGTAGAATATAAATTATAGGATATCTTCAAGTATATATTTATTCCACCCCTACACGCATCCATCATGTTTAATATTTTTCCTCATTAACATATTTATTCACACAAATAAGGAAATATAGGTCAAATTATTAGCAATGAATAAGTTAAAGTAAGAAAGTAACCTAGTTTCCTTTTCTCATGCAATAAACTAGAGTAAGCCACCATACAAGGTGAGGCCAAATGATAATAGGAGTGATTGAAAGGAAATAATAAATGTAGTTTTAGAACCAAATATTTGTATTGTATTATCACTCCTCTAAGGAAACAACTCACTAATTTATTAGAATCTCCATATAAGGTAGTCAAAACACTATTGGAATGCAATCTAATATTTCACCCTTCCATTAAAGAGTTTGATGTGAGTAATCCTCTTCCAAAGGGATTTTAATAGAACACCTTTATGTAATTTTCATAGAGAACCAGGGCACACTATTAATAGGTGCATTAGTCTAAGGCACAAGATTCAAGGTTTTATAGAATAAAAAACCATTAGTGTGGATATACCTAAAAATATTTCATAGGCATAGACAAGTGAAATAAAATCAATGAAATTATTTAGTTATATTTTTCCTAATCATACAACTAATGAGATAATAGATACATCAGGAGTGTATTATGCTACAATGCACACCCTCCACTAGTTTTTTATCATTATCATAAAGAGGCACATAATCCTTTGAATAGTATTATTGGTACCTATCATACTTTAGTACCACCAAAACTTCTCATCACATTTATAGACCATGAGATATTTGATGATGATTCAAATTTTCACTCTTTGTTAATTTAGGCTCATATTAATCATAAACCTATACAGAGTGTCATGGTTTATAATAGTTCAAGTGTGAATATGTGTATTATCACACTTATATATCATATTATATACACATATAAATATATATTCCCTACCACTATAGTCATCAAGGGCTTCAATGGTCACTTTTAAAATTTGACCAGTGATATTAAACTACCACTATAGGTGGGTCTAGCACATATTGCCACCAAGTTCATGGTAGTATCTAGTGTAGGTGTCTTTGATATATTATTTTCATGACCTTAGATTAAATATATTCATGTAGTTACTTCTATAGTTCATAGATGTTTAAATTATACACACACACACACACACACATATACATATGTTAATGGTGTTATCACAGTTCTAGGTATCCCATATAAATACCCATAACAACATAAAGATATGGTTCCTATATATATATATATATATATATATATATATATATATATATATATATATATATATATATGTTAATGATGTTATCACATTTCTAGGTATCCCATATAAATACCCATAACAACATAAAGATATGGTTCCTATACATCAAATTTTAGTTGAACCACTTAAAAAGGCTTAACCTACTTATAAAATACAAAATCAACTATCTACCATTATAATGAGGCATATCCTTGAAACTCCACTTCAAAAAATATTTATCATAGATTATATAAATCTTCTTTCTACTCATGCACATCTCATATTGATATTACAAAGCACTAAGGGTGATTCACATATAACACCAACACATATTTCAAACACTCCAAAATGGGATCCAAAGAGACCTAGAGTTATTCACACTCAACAACATGAAAAAATATGTTATAGATCATCATTATGACAATATCTCTTATGGTATAGAGGGAAATCAGTATTTAGATTCTAAATTTAAATCAATTTAGTCATAGCTATATGACACTTTATATTCATGAAAGGTCACCCTTCCTATCATAGATACATGACATATTGATTTTGAGTCCCTTGAATGACTCATTGGTTAGTAATATTACTTATATTTCTCAACTCATATATACTCAAAAATATAAAATAAAAAAATATTCCAAAAACATCAAAAATTAAGACCTATATATGATTTGTGTATTTTATTTATAGCAGTTAATTTATGCTCAATATACATGATATTTTTATATACATACATACATTTTATATCAAATGTGATTCAAAATTTACATGAGTGAATGCATAACATATAGGTTTTCATTTATAAATAAAGCTGCAGTTTATGACACTATCTCAAACTTAGAAATGTTGCATAGACAAAAGTGCTCTACCAATAAATCAATGCACTACATTATTATCTAATTTTTTTAGACTTATCCTTTAAACACAAGATATCAATTCTCATATCCAAATAATACACAAACTTTTTACAACTTTTTTATACATCATTAAGTTTATTATGGGCATCTCATACATGTTTTATCATTATTTGGCTATCCCTTCTTATTCATGCCTTAGTTCCTTACTCTACATAAAATATCTTGATATTTCTCACTTAATTTCACATTGATATCTCATTGGATACCTAAGTTGATGAATATTTTTATGTTACGAATTTTTTTTGTTTGTTAATTACATTTCTATTGTATGATTTGTGTGTTTGTTTTTATGCTTCATGTCTTGTGTGTATTCACTATTTTTTATTGTGGACATTTGAAAATGTCCTTTTATGTGTCTCTAAGCCTATTCTATGTTTTTATTTTTGTGTAAATGACATTTTAATGTGTCCCTTTATCCTTGTATTGTGCCCTTTGTGTGCTTTGTGTGTTTTATGTGTACTCTTTATGTGTGTGTGTCATGGATATGATGTTTGTTTACTTAGTTTTCAATGCCATGATGGACATCATTCATATTCAAAGTTTCCCTATGCCATGATCAAAATCATTCATTCCTCCCTAAGTAGTTTTATTCAGCTTTTAGTACTAAATTTTGATCACTTATCTATATGCCTCATTACTAACATATATCTTGACAATATCATTATGTATGTTTGTTTCCATGTGCATCTCATTAAAAATAATTTTCTTAATTTATATATGATGATACCATGTTATTCATGTTATAATTATTATTAAAATTAACATATTTTCATAAAATATTTTGTATAACTTTATATTTTGAGATAAGTTATTACACAAGCTTCATAACTCACCTTAAAAGAGGGGGTATACATAGTGGCTTGTCTTAGAGGCTAAGTTGTAAAAATATACAAAGTAATCATAAATAAATAATATTTACATATTTCATCATTATTTATACTGATAAATCACCCAAAAAATAGTATTATAAAACAACACTTCATTTGGACAAGGGTGCAAGCCAATCGTATCTATAAAAACACATTGTTGTCCTAGTAAGCAAATAAATATTAGTTTATAAAATTCTTATAGTGTCACTCAGTCTATAGATCAGTTATAATATTTCTTAAAAATGGATTTCAAGGTTTTACATGGGTTTATCTTAGTTTTTTATTAAAATGGGGGTATCATGCATGGCATGTGTTCCAAGATTTTCATATATGTTTTTCTCATAAAATCATAGTATATTACTCAATTTTAGAATCTATATAAACCTAGTTATTTTTACTTAGTTTTACACTAGTTTTGTAGATGGAGAAGAAATATTTATTATTATCTACATTATATATAAATTACTCAAATTATACTATCTTTTTCACCTTTTTGCATCATTTTTTGCACAAACAAATCTATTAAAATTCATACAGGTATTCCAAGCTACTCTACTTACCCTAAGTATGAAATGATGAAGTCAATGCTAAATTGATTTTTTAAGCACACTCTCATTTTAATGAGGATTTATACAAGCAAATTCTAATCCAAGTTCATCAATGAAGAAGAAAATCCAAGGGTCATACCCTCTACTGTCACTAGTTTTACACTAGAAAACATAAGGATATGCATACCTAATAAAGCATATGTGTTTCTTTTTATTATTTATTTAAGTTATATTTTATTTAATTTTTCAATATTTTCTCAAATAAGGATTTATTTTATACAAGTTTAATTGTAGTTTTTGCATGAAACATAGTTTAACATTATGGCCTACATTCAAGATTGTTCTTCATAGGTAACTTTAGGTATGCACTTTTCCTTTTACTCTAGTACTTTTAATTTTTTGCATTACCATAATAAATGGGGGGATGGGAATTTATACACATAAATTAACACTTATTTATAAAATAATTCACTTGTGACCACCCCTTATATACACTTAATTCATGTTTAATTCCATAATCCTAGGTTACCCTTCCTTCACTTATTACATGGATGACACTTATTAAGCAAATTATTATTCTAAACATCATGATCAAACTTTTAAAATAGTATAAACTCAATTTAAAACTAATACACACTTCCAATTTAGCTATTTATGCTCTTTAGACAAGGACCCTACATTTAGACTATCTCATTCCCTGATCCCATCTAGTTATGTCAGTCATAACCTCACACCAAAAAAGTACTCTTTGATCAAATTCAAAATTAACAAATCAGTCATCCTACATGTTTATCAATCCCCATCTAAATCAATTCTTAATAAATCACTATAAATCCACACTTTTCAATCCATTTTTCACCAAGAGGATGATATTAAATAAAAATGCTATAATATCTAGTTGTACATTAAGAGAAAAACACATTTTTGAAATTCAGAGTCCAACAGCCCTAGTATCCTTAAGTTAAGTTTACATACACCTATAAGGTCATAGTTCATTGTTGAAGCACATAATCACATCACCATTTCACACACACCATCATAGCATGGGAGAACTATATGGAGTTTGATCTTATTTAACACTAAAATCTAGATTATGTTGAATCTAGGATTAAAGGGAGAAGAGACATCCTAGGGCACAAGAATGGTAGACTATCTCTAAAGTAAGCTAATTATTTTTAAAACTCAAATAGAACATATAATAAATTCATTATGGTGAGATGTTAAAGATAGAAATATAAATATGCTAGATATTGTAATGATAAAAAAATAAGATACTTTATTAGTTTTGATGCTAATACATGTCTAGATCTAGAATAGGTAGCAAGTGGATTGGATCTATATTTTTAAATAATCACCTAATTCTATAAAATATGTCTCTATAGTTTTAGACACTTGTATTGACCCAGGATGGTTATATCAATATTATTGTCTAACTTGGATGCAAGTGTCTAGTAAAGAATACCTATTGAAACTAGATGTAACCACATGCATGCTTTTCATTTTTATGTCACCTTCATTTTGGTGCATTCAGATATGGGTCATGGATTGTCACTATTTGTCAAGTATAAAAACCCTAGTTCTTCATTTTAATATTTGTTATGGGAAAATGGATTATTTGGCACACAATATCTAGTTACCTCAAAGACCCCTTTGTTAATGAACATTGCCTACATAATAAACTGAAGAAGGCCTCAGACTTATGTAGCTCTCCCTTATGTGTTAGCTTGTGTGTGAATCATGCAATGTGTGATAATTAAGTAAAATAGTGACCTAACTTATAACTTAGAAAATATGGATCTTAGACTAGTCCTTTATTACTTCATACATATAGATATGTTTCCTCTGACTGATATAGAAATAGGATAAAATAGGGAAATTTTCTCACCTAAATGATTTTATAGTATGTGTTATGTTAGGAATGAATGAGGTTTAATATTATATTTTTACCAATCCCCTTAAAGAATATATCATAATAAAACACTTATGCCAACCTTTAATATATGTTTCATTTTTAAATTAGATGGCTTTAGGATACTAGGAACTTGTGTTGGGATAAGACACTTGCATTGATGCAATCATTTGACTAGGATAAAAGTGTCCTAGTAGATGGAAAATAGGTGTAATTCTAGAACTTATAGAGATGGAAGATAAGTAGGTTTATAACATTTTAAGAAAGATAGAATGATTGAGTCACTATAATAATATAGGTCAAACTAAGATATAAGCAATTAGACATAAAGAGATAGTGTATGTGAGTGGGAAAGGTCTAGAAAATGAAGGTACATATATGATATGTATTTTTCAAGTTTATAAGACTAAGGTGATATATAATTTAGAAATAATGTCTACATTTTTCCCTATTTAATATAGTAATGAAATTTCTAGTTTAAAGGAAGAAAAATGTGTACCTGGGTGTGTATAATAACCTTGTCTTTGCTTGAATCTAACTTGAGTGATTTTTTGGTGACTGACCTAAAACCAAGAGCATGTTACAATATATAATTAGTACATATAATCTAAAATTAAAAGCACTAAAATATTTTAAAATGAAATATATTAAGGTTTAGGAGTACACCCATGTATTAATGCAACCATCTTACCTTTTGGAAATTTTATTTGAAAGGTATATTATTATGAATCAGTGAAACTAAGATTAGGGAAAAAATAAATCTAAAGTGCATATGTCTAAAGAGATATATAGAGATATATATTGGAGGGAATGTTCTTCCAACCTTAGAGAAATGATAAGTTGCCATCCAACATTTGAGATTAGCTTAACTTTGTAACCCAATCATACTTATAACCTGATGAATGTGTGTGAACCAACTCAATTCATATTATAAAACTCATGATTCTAGATGATGAAATCAAGTCCAACCTATAAACTTGGTAAGATTTATTGATTTAATCACCTCAACCACATAAAAAGAGAAATAACTACTATAGTAAATTAGCTTAATACTATATGTAATAGTTTAACTTGATGGGTGGTGATAGTCCCTGAAAGTGTTTTGAAATCTAAAATCTATTTGATTTTGCAAACTATCCATACATTGCATAGAATATTCACCTTAGATATGTCTCATATTTAAAATATGTATAAAAATGGTACCTATGTATATAATTTTTCCACAAATGTGTATCTAAATCATATAACTATGAACTTGTCCAAGTTAAAATTGTGCAAGTGTGGAGAACATGTTTCTAAAATATTCCCCCATTATATATGGAATTTTTTTTAAATTGATATAAGTGCCAGTGTGGAGGACATATTTCCAAAACATTCCCCCACTATAATCTAGGTATGTTGAATACTATATAAGTGTGGATAATATGTTTCCAAACATGTCCCCACTGAATCTAAAACTATGATAAATGTGAAGAACATGTTTTCAAAACATGCCCCTAGTGTAATTTGAATATGTGAAGTAATGTGTAGGTCATACCTCTATGGTATGCCCCCACTGATATGTCTCCCATTTTAAGGTGAGAATAAGTAGCAATTGGTAGTTACATTACCTCAAAAGGGTAATATAACCATGTTAATTATGAATGTATCATGTAACATATAGAGGTAACATGTATAAGTGGATATATCATTGAAGCACAAATAATTTTATCACACCAAGTCCTAAGATGCATGATGTGAATTATGGAAACATCTAAATAGTAACAATATAATATCAATAAACAATAAAACACACACACAAGAGAACTCAAAATCAAATCAAATGACAATGGTCCAAGGAGACCTCCAATAAGGGGCATGTTTAAATTATGCATAATATAAGAGACATGACTTAGTAAAATGTATACAAAATCAAAGATGACACATTAAAATATCAACATACAACAAACCAATACATATTCAAATATCAAAGATGAAAACAAAGGCATTGGGGCCATAAAGAATGGATCATATTCAAATGCTCAAAAAAGAAAGATAATAACAAGACCAAACACTCAAAGAAGTGCATGAATGACATCATAAGAAACCAACATAAACATATCATACTAGTCCAAGGATCATATGTGTTATTAAAAAATGTTAAGTACACAGCATATCAAGTACATTCCAAAATATATTAACATGGATAAAATCATATGTAAGTACATATAAGAGCTCAAACATGATAATTTAAAGTGACCATAGAATGATATAACCTATATGTATTATGATCATAGTGGTGGATTCCCTAACATCCTAGTGAGTAAATTCTAACATCCAAATGTGCATAGATCATGTATCTGTGTATACCTAAATCACACTCAAAATATGTGTGAAACACACACACACACACACAAGAAATATTGGTATGACATCTAACAACATGGAGCCACAACATATATGCCAAGGAGCTAATAGGATATGTAAATTTTGAACATGTTTTGGGGATTTTGAAGTTTTTTTTTTTTTTTTTTGGTATTTTGAAATATTTTAAAATATAATCAAGGATGTCCTCATCATCAAAAGGTTCAAGATCACTTGAGTCATTAGAATAGATTATGTTCATTCATTTAGATTTTATCCCAACTATTGAAAGAACGTAGTGTTACACATTATATCACAATTGTTCCTATCAAACTTAAGATGCTAACAATAGAGTTTGTCACTATTAGTAGTAATATTTAGGTCATAATTCCTTTGACACTTTACATGATGGTTTTCATGTGAATATTTGGAAGTGGTTTGTATTTTTCTCTTCTCGGTCATAATTTGTATGCAACCCTTATTGTTATATTTTTTAATTTAGTTTTACAATGTCTGGCATTGACTTGTATGATGGTCATTTATCTAATGATAGTTATAATATGGTAACCCTTATTTGAGAATAATTGTATTTTTTGATAAATTTATATTATAAGGTAAAGATATCATGTTATGTTCAAGTAACATGAAAAGTATTGTATCCATAGTATTCTAGTTTATTGTGATCTATAGAATCTATTGTGGAATTTTATGAGAGACCTCCACATTATTTAAATGATGTATCTAAATTTTACCCCTATATGGTTGACTTAATGTGTGAATCCAAGAGGGTTATATAAACTAACAAGAATATAAAAATTCATCTACCATTTTTTATTTTCCCTTATCTTGATTTGGTTATATATACTTTATAGGTGAGTTTAGCTTATTTGTAACAGGATTTGTAGGTTCAAATAGGTTATGTGAAATATTCTCAAGTGGATCAAAATTAAGATTTTACAATGTTTCATCTATCATATGATTGTCTAGATCATCATCATTGTAATAATAATATGAAACATGGCCATCTTGTTTAACAATGTTAACCAATAATGGAAGCTCAAATTTTAGAGGTGCTTATAATTTTATATCATTAGCTCTTTTGGTATTTCTTCTTTTTCTTGGGGTGAATCTATTTGAACTTTAATGTTTTATGCCTTATCTTTTTTTGGAGATAATAGATCCATTGCACTTGACTCACCCACTTCATAATTTTGGATATTCACAAAAGGAATACATTATGTATGTGGTACTACTATAGGAATGCCCTCTTTATCAAAATGAATCAATTTTTAGAATTTGAGGGGTTCATCATCATTATACATCATCAATAAACTCCCATCATGTACTAATTTTACACATTGATGTAAATTAGATGGGATGGCCTCCACTGTGTGTATCAAAGGTATATCCAAAATTGAATTATAATGTAAGGATTGTGATATTACCTGAAAAGTGGTTGGAATCATTTTTTGCCACAATGTTAAATCCAAAGTTATTTGTCCAATCATAGGGATATGTGAGTTACCAAATCCATTGATATATATCACTGGTTTTTGCATAAGGTTGGTGTTAATACCCATAGTGGTTGGTAAATTCATTCTAAAAATGTTTAATCTTGATCTATTATCAACGAGCACCATTTTGATACCCTTATTATGTATAGTTACTTGTATGAACAAAGACAACTCTTGGTTAATAAAATATTTAGATGGTAATTTTGTTGGATCAAATGTGATTATTTTTTTTAAATCTTTCATGATATCTGAAAAATAAGATGGCTCAATATCCATCAGAACTTAGGTTTCATGTAGTGCCTTATATAGAATATCATTATAGATAGTAGATTGCTTTAGAAGTTTAAGGATAGAAATATTAGCATGTGTGTTGCTCAATTGATCAACAAGGTCATATCCCTTAGATTTTATCACAAGTTTTGGTTTAGGAGCCACTTTTTGTATATTAGTAGGTGGTGAATTAGGTTTAAGACCTTTACCTTTTTGAATAATGATCACATAGACTATCAAATCCAATAGAATTTGTGGATGAATAATGGGTGCAGGATGATATTTTTCAATTGAATAAGATATAGGTGAAACAAATGGTTGAGATCATGCATATTGGTATCTAGATACTAGTTCTATATTATTTTGAAAGGAATTTTAAAAATAGACTAAGTGTTGTTTTTTATTTAAAACCTCTCTTTATATAGATGGGTTTACTTATTTATTTGGATAGTATTTTAGATTAATATAGTACAATAACATATTGTTGTTAAAAATACAAATTAAAATATAAAATAGGCTACACATGCATCTGTATTGAACAAATGGATAAAAAAGGAGATCTAATTTTTTCAACTTGTAAAGTCTTATTAAATTTGAAACTAGAAATTAGAAACAGATAATCAAGAAACCCTATATCAACATTTAGGGTTTTGTAAATGAAAGGTATGGTTAACCAAATGTTTAACCCTAAAATATATATTATGGTTAATCTAGGATTAAATGAGGAAATGATATCTTAGGGCATAAGGATGGTAGATGATCTCTAATGCAGGCCAATTGTTTATGAAAATTAGATAGAGCATATATTGAATTTATTATGTTGAGATGATAAAGATAGAAAGTACATATATGCTAAATATTGAAATGATAAATAAAATAATATGCTTATTTAGTTATGATGTTAATACACATATGGATCTAGAATATACATAAAGTGGATTGGATATGAATTATGGATCAGTCATATGACTTTAGAAAATGTGTCTTTATAGCTATAGACACTTTCATCAACTTGGGTCAATTATGTCAATGTTACTATATAACTTTGATGTATGTGTATAGTATGCAATACATGCTAAAACTATATCTAACCACATATATTATCCTAGGTCTTATGGCACATTCATTTTTATGCAATTAGATCTAGGTCAAGGATTGTCACTCCTTGTCAAATAAAAAAAACCCTAGTTATTCATTATTATATTGGTTGTGATAAAAATGGGTTAGTGGGAACATGGTGTTGAGTTTCCCCAAATAACCCTTGTTAATGAGTGACTCCTACACAAGTAATACTCTGAAGAGGGCCTTAGATTTATGTATTTCTGCTCTATGTATTGACTTGTGTGTGAATCATGTAATGTGTGATAAGCAAGTGTGATAGTGACATATATTCTAAATTGAAAAATATGGTTCTTAGGCTTTTCCTTCAATACTTAAAACCTATAGATATGTTATCCCTATTACTCATATAGAAATAGGATAAAATATGGAAGTTTTGCTTACTTGAGTTCTTGATTGAGTGCTTTTTTAGTTTGTGCTAGATTAAGAATGAATGAGGGTTGATCTTATATGTATACCAATCCCCTTAAGTAATATATCACATTAAATAATTAGGCTAACTTTTAGGTAATTGAACACTTGCATTAGGATAGAAACCTTACATTGATGTAATTGTCTGACTTAGATGAAAGTGTCCAAATAATTAGAAAATATGGGCAAGTATAGATCTTACAAATATGGAAGATAATCAAGTTTATAACATTCTAGGAAAGATATAATGCCGAATTCATAAGAATAACATAATTCAAACTAATATATAAGCAATTAGGCATAGATATATAGTGTATGTGATCTATTTTATAGTGGGAAAGGTCTAAAAGCTGAAAATGCATCTATGATATGTATTTTCTAAGTGTAAAAGACTAAGGTGTTATATAATTTAGAAATAGTTTATACATATCCCTATTTAGAGTATTGATATGTAGGCAATGTTAAATGTAGGGGGTGTTGAGGTAGCACAACTTCAACTATTAACCCTTTTTCAATTTTATTTTATTTATTATTTATAGTTTTTTTAGCTAAGAATACAACTAAAAAATAAAGTTCATAGTGATTTTTGAAATAGATCAAGAGCTCCTTTATGGTCAAATAAAACACACGGGTGAAGCAAACCTATCATATCAATCTCAAATATTGAAACCTCATAAGATGTCAACATGCTCTAAGGAAAACAATGTGAACTACTCATATCCAATTTCAATGGCTTTGTCCAAAATCTAAGAAAAATGCTATTCCTAATTGATAACGTCATTACATATCTAAAAATTCATTTTCATATATGTGCTTATAGTCATGTATTCTTATTTTACATCTAAGTTATTCCTTTCTAGAATTTGCCCTTTTAACATTTTTCTAAATATAACAGATTCCAAATCAATTTATCATTTATTTCATAACTATAATATTCTAATTTTATGAAAAAGTTTTTATAATTAGGTAATCAATATTTATATTTATAAAATTTGATAAAACATACCTCATAGCTTTATATATTATGTTTTATTCTACATCTGGGCTCTCCTTATACACTTATATTTTCACTTCTTGGATTCTAATTTGTGAGTTACATTGTAAGACCTTGGGGAACATATATAGCCCCTCTTTATAAGTTCCCATCATCACATATTATTATTTTATATTTTCTCTCTCATTCCCAACCTTAGATATGTGTTTTCTTAGAAAGATAAGGTAATGGTCAAGAATGGTTTTTTTCCCTTAGATTTATTCTTATTATCTTGTGGCACAACTACTATAACCTATCTACATGTTTCTCATCTATAGTTTACCCTCTTTTGATGAAACCTCAATCCTATCTATCATTATATCATCTCCATTTATACATTTTTTATGATTTGGTAAATCCAATCACTCCCATTTCCATATATATCTTCCCTATTTTTCTTCTTCTTTTGGGTACACCAAGGTTGGTTTCAAGATTTCACTCTTTTCTAAGATTTCATTTTAGGAGTATCTATTAGACTTAGTTTATAGGTTATGGTATCATCAAAAGTTACACCCTGAAGGAGGTTGTTCAAGCATCCTCACTTAAGTGATAGCATAGAGACACCTCTAGGTTTTGGGTGGCCTAATTAATGAGGTAAATCTCTAGATAGGGTTATTTCCCTTTATTTTATCACTTTTAACTACTACTAAAAACATTGCTTACAAGTAAAATAGGTAAGAAAAATTGAAAGCAAACTAAACTAAGGAGGTGATGAACTAAATTTACACCTTCCACTTAGTTATCATGCAATAATAACATGAATTAGACATGAACTTGATCACACTAATCAATAAGGACCTTCAAACATGAGTATTTCAACATGGAGGTCATAGATAATGTGTTGAATGGGAGGATTAATCAAGAGGTCTAAGAAAGATACTAATGACTGAAATCCCCTTCCAAACTATGTAAATCTACCTTAAACTTATCATGTGACCTTCAAGAAGATAATCCATTTGGAAAGAGGTAGGAGAGGATAAATGACAGAGAGTGAAATCACTATTACTAGCATTCATCAAATAATCACATAATTATACTAATTGAAATCATATGAGAAGGTTAGAATTTAGATTTATTCAACATTCAAAGGCATATTACAAGTGTATAATTGAGTAGGGTTTTTCCATACTCAGTAAAAGGATATCTAACAAGTCATTCAAGGTAACATATATACAAGTGTTACTTCATCCAAGTTAGTTATAATTCAAGAGGAGAGTTTAAGATCAATTTTATCCACCTCTTTGGCATGTGTTGTATGATTGATGATGAGCTTCTAGAGGAGATGCATATAAGAGAATCTTTAACTGTGTAGATGACTCATCAAGGAAGTAAGGCCAAGCTCAAGTCCCATGATAGTTTATAAAGGAGAGGCTTGATTTTTCTACTTGATTTGGTGTTCAAGTCTTCAACAATGATCTAAGGCCAAGCTCCTCTACCATCTCAAGAACACCAACTCAACTAGGCTCATGATATGAAATTGATGTTATGCCTATCAATGAATCTATCCTATTATAAATAAATAATTATCAAACTAAACTCAAATAGTTTGTAGAGAGAATTTTCCATTATACGTTTACACAAATTAAGCTTAATCAAAGTGGTCTTGGCCTTCCTATTTATAGATTTTCCAAATTGATCAGGATTAACCATGACCATCTATCTTGAGATCAATATGTGTGGCCATGAATTAATCTAATTATGTAAATAATATCCATAAATATTTGGGAGGAAGGGGCATTAAATAGGCATGGGAAGCCATAATCCTAATATATGTTGCATTTATGGCTTATAAATGCCACCCTATTGATCATGTCATTTGATGATGAAATTAATAGGAATCAATTTCCAATAAATAAATATTCAATAATTTCCATGGAATTCTTACTTAAGTTCATAATTTGGTTTAATTTTCCTAAGTAATATTAATCAATTCTTTGTAAATTGGTTGCACTTCATTAATAAAACTAGTTAAAAAGTCATATTATTGGGTCATAATTTGACTAGAGAGGAATTAGAAGGTGATGTTATTTGTGTATAGACCATCATCCCATTTAGGATGTTGGTGACACAAAATAACACATGCATGTGTCATATGATTTTGAATTTGATTAAAAGAGTGATCTAGAGCACCAAAATGCATTTTTGTCATTTTGACTCAAAATGATTTGGAAAAAGTGAATAATCACATAAAATGCATTGCCCCATTTAGGGATACATTAGCTTAAATTAGTAATTGTATATGACAAGCTTGAACCATTTAGCATGTTTAAGTTATTTTTGCCTAATTTATGTGTTTGCACAAATTTTGAGTAAGATTGATAATTTTAACACAATGGTGTTAGGAATTAGATGTCTATATTTTGCCCCTATTTGAGAAGGCATAGGTAGACATTTAGGTGAAACAACATATTTTCAAAGAAAAGAGTTGTCAAGAATAAATTGGAAATAAATGACCCATGATGCCCCTTCGATATGACAAACTAGGATGAAAGAGAAGGATAGACTCTCAAAAAGAGAGAGAAAGTGATTATAACCCATAGAATATATTAAATCCAGATGAACTAATGCTTGTATGCATTGATTCCGTTAATGATAAAAATATAATTAGAGTAAAATGTCCCCAAGGACAGAGGGAATGGGAAGGATACAATCCAAAAATATAAGTGATACACTTTGAACACACCCAAAGCTAGGGGGCAAGTTATGCACTTATGTTATGATCAATCTTGAGACAATTTACACACTAAAATATTTATAGAATAAGATTAAATGTCTATAGAGATTAAAATTAGAATAAAAAGAGAATGTTGTATTCAAAGAGAATAAATAATAATGTGCTCTATTAGAGGAAATTATATCATCTGATAAATAATTTTACCCCAGTAGGGCTGATTTTTATCACTAATAAAAAATGTCTTGCCCCTGTAGGGTTAATTTGATTCAATGGTTGGTTCAAATGCTGTGCCCCATTAGGGAAAATTAGTATGGATTAGCTCAAGGATATAACCTATGACATAGATTAAATATGAGTAGGCACAAATGTAGAGGCAATGGTTAAATGAATATATAATTCATAAAAACTAGGCATATGAGGATGCACAAGGTGACAAAAAAAGATGAAATGAAGAATAAAGATGGTTGAGCTGACCCAAGATATGTCATGTATCCAAGTGCTTCCTACATAGTAAAAATGGACCTCAAACCAATGTTTTCCATCCAAAAATGGGAGAGAATGGAATGAGGAATGAATAAAATTGATTAGTATTTGATTAGACTCATGACGTATGCCAAGAGATGCATGTCTTGCATAGATTTAGGTGCATGATAATCCATAGGTACCTAGTTTCATTGGTGTTCTTGAGATCTATCATTGCTGCTACATCAACATTGAGACTTGGAACCAAAGCCTAAAGTTCTTGTTATATCAAAATGAAATTAATCATCATAAGTATAAGAAACTTATAATGACATGACATTTCAATTACACTGAGTTGGTTCAAATTTGAATATTTACAACTAAGAATAATGATACAAACTACCAATACCAGAGTTAAAACCATTTACATTTAAACAAAAATAAACAAATATAAAAAGAAAAAGGAAATATAAATGAACCCAACTTAAAATCAAGATATGATTAATCGAGACTTAAGTAGTAAAAATAGTGTTTTAAAACAAATCAAGAATAAATTAATAACATGAGATCAAAATATAAATAATCAAGATCCATGTGGACCATCAAGATGTGCTTGGGAAAAAAAAGAAAAGAACAAGACCAAGACCAAATAGTAAAACAAAAGACCAAGAAGAAGAAAGAGGAAATAACCAAAGGAAAGAAAAACAAAATTAAGAGATAAGAAAGTACAACAAAATAAACACACACAAACAAAAACAATGTTAGTTTAGTTTGAAAATAATTATTTAGATATGCATAGTAGAGGAATTACTTTCCACCATGGTGTAATAATAACAAGGACACAAAGATGCTACTAGGATGAGAAAAAAACAACACAAAATAAATGGGGGAAGAGAAGAAAAGGAAGGCAGTGGATGAGCTAACTCTAGATGTACAAGACAAGTAGACATTGCCTGCATAGTTCCATGGATGCACGGTCTTACATGAACTTTAGGTCAAATGTAGTTCTCCCAAGAAATGTGATAGAAGAAAAGGTGATGACTAGAAAACATGATTAACATTGTAGAATAAATGGGAATATGGTAATGGTATTTCAAAATGGCAAGACAATGAGACACATGAGAATGGTCTTGCAAAATGGAAAGTGCAAGGGATAATCACTTATAAAAGAGAATGAATAAAATTGATTAGTATTTAATTTTATTGATGAGATCAAGGCCTCGAATAATTTTGATTTATTATATTGGTAAAGAGGGTGTGCGTATTAAATTTCCATGGTGTTGACAAGGAACACACTTCCTCACATAATTGTAAGCATCTGTCTCCATTTTGGGACAATAGTAGCCTATTCTAAGAATATTTTTAGATAATATTACAGCATTGGTGTGGTGTCCACACACATCTTTATAGACCTCCTTCATCACTATCTTGGATTCCCTCAAAGATAAACAATGAAATAGCATTCCATCATAGACTTTATAATAAAGCATGTTTCTAAGGAGGGTATAATAGACTAGACAGCGAAGGAATAGTTTATCTCAGTTATTGGATAAGCTAGGTACATGATCATGGAAGTAATTATAATAGTCTTGATACCATGGTAGTCTAGGTGGGGGATTAGGACTAGTAATGGTGCATATCCTTTCTAAATATACAATAATATGTGTAGTTTGTAGAAGATTCTCAATTAGAAATTGATACTCTTTAGCACCACCATAAATCTATATCATAGACCCAATTGTTGTCATTGCATTGGAAAATCTATTATTGGCCCTTGGTACTTGTTCAAAATGTAGAGATTTAAAATAACCCTTGAGATTATCCATGATTTTCTTTTAGGGTATAAGCTTGTCATCTCTAGTTTAATACTAATCAGTGGTCTAATATATGATCAATTGGGAATCATCATAGACCATTAAATGTTGATATTCCCATTGTATGGCAAGATGAAGTCCTACAATAAGTGCCTCATACTCAACCATATTATTGGTATAATGGAAATTTATGTGGAACACTTTGATAATCAAATCCCCTTATAGTGTAATCAATAATATGTAGGATACAGATCCATGAGAAGTGAAGGAACCATCAAAATATAGTTTCCATTATTCAACCTCATGCTTCACTTCTTCCACTATCATGATAGAATCATCTAGAAAGTCAAATTTGAGTCATTGAGTATCCATAATAGGGGCCTCTATAAGTTGATCAGAAATAACCTACCCCATAATAGCTTTCTAATTGTGATACTCAACATCAAATTCACTTAGGAGAATGACCCATTTAGCCATACATCTTTTGAGAGTTACTTTGGATAATAAAAATTTGAGAGGATCCACCTTAGTGATGATAATTGTTTTATTGTTTAGCATATAATGTCATAAATTTTGGGAAGTGAATACCATAGCTAAACATGATTTCTCGATAGGTGTATAATTGTGTTCATAAGCCACTAGTGTATAGCTTAAATAATAGATTGCATGTTCTTTACCTTGATCATCATGTTTGGCCAAAAGTGCCCCTAGTACATGCTCAGTTGTTGAAATGCAAAGAGTAGGGGTTGTCTAGGTGTTGATGGTATCAA
This sequence comes from Torreya grandis, assembly GCA_037957365.1. Classification (NCBI taxonomy): domain Eukaryota; kingdom Viridiplantae; phylum Streptophyta; class Pinopsida; order Cupressales; family Taxaceae; genus Torreya; species Torreya grandis. The sequence goes on along the minus strand of JARHVA010004084.1, from coordinate 1,271,761 downwards.
AACTAGAGGGTTGGGCAAATATGTCTTGAGCTTCCTAAATGCTAAGTGATAGTCTTCATCCCATTGAAACATGACCATTTTCTTCAAGAGATGATTAAATGGGTGGCACTTATCTACCAATTGATAATTGAACATATGGATAGACTAGATTTGTCCTTGCATGCTTCAGAGTTGTTTAAGATTTTAAGGTGGAGGCATTTCAATAATATCATTAACCTTAGTAGGGTTAAGTTCAATCCTTCTTTGTAATATAATAAAACCTAGCAATTTCCTTGAAGTGACCCCATAGACACACTTTTAAGATTCAACAAAACTTTATATTTATGAAGCCTCTCAAAGATTATTCATAAAATGTCATGATGTCCAAGACGTGTTCTTGATTTTGATAATATGTCATCAACATAGTCCTCAATAATATCATGCATCATGTCATGAAATATGACAGTCATGACACATTGATATGTGGCTCCATCATTCATCAAGCCAAATGGAATGACTTGGTAAAAAAATGTTCCCCACAGAGTGGTGAATGTAATCTTGTTTTGATCTTCTTGGGCTAACTTCATTTGATTGTATCCAAAAAATCCATCCATGAGGGACAACATCTCATACCCAGTAGTAAAATCAATGATAATTTCAATGTTGGGTAGAGGAAAATCATATTTAGGGTAGGCTTTGTTGATATCTATGAAATATGTATAAAGATATATACCTTGTGGCTTCTTGTTAAATATAACTATATTTGATATCCATTCAGAATAGTCTAAGGGTCTGATGAAGTATGTTCCTAATAATTTATGCAATTTGTCTTTTACCAATAGATAAATGCATGGATGCATCTTCATCAATTTTTGTTTAACTAGTTTAGCATATAGATAAACAACAAGTCGATTCACTACCAAGTGAGGGTCTAAGACAAACATGTTTGAGTATGCCCATGAAAAAATATCAATTAAATCCATCATAATGGATATAATGTCTCCATTTTCTACTTTAGTAAAGGAAGCTCCAAGATAAATAATTTTGGATCATCATAAGTTCCTAGTTTTACTTCAAATATGTTTCTAAAAGGATTGTAGACTCATATCAATAATAGTAGGCAAGGTGTGATCATGATCATCTTCTTATACTACAATTTTTTTTCCTCCCAATGCTTTAGATAATGTGAAAAATATTAATCTTCCATCTCAGGTAATGTCCAAGTAGCAAAAATATCTATAAATTCAAGAGTAAGATGCTCAAACATTTGATGTTGTTCTAAATATATGATTATACTAGCTATAGAGATAGGACTTTATGGACCTTGAGCATATTTTAGGGATGAGAAAACTTTCCCATATAAGAGTGCCTAAAATAGGTTTTCACTTGAGTGTTTATCTTTATTTTTACTTTTTCCCTAATCAATGAGTGCCTCAAAGATGTTTTCACCCAAAAATATTGATGTTTGATCTTTGTTATGACCAAGAAATTTTGCTTGCTTTCCAAAGTAGGTAGAAGGATCCAATTAAAAAATAAAGCCTTATTTGTGATCACCAATGGGAAATCCATCTCTTAGGCTCATGTATTCTATAATTAATTCTTCATTTTGAAACTCATCAAGGTGTATGATCAAATTTTTCTGGTCCCAATCAATGACTTTAGGATGGCAAAGGCATAGGGAAAAATAAAGTGTTATGATCATAATGGTGTTTTGATCAAATAAATATGAGTCAACAAGCTCATCAAAAAGGCTATAATAGGATGATACATCACTATCAAGAGTCTCATCTCTAGTTGATTCAAAAGAATCACTATCAAAATTCACGAGGTAACCCCTAAGTGGTATAAATACAAGACCATGATTCAAATTAGGTACTATAGTTGATAAAGGTTCCAAGACTCCTTGGGCTCATGGACCAAGGCCTCTTCCTTTATAATAAATTTTATCTATGATCTGATTAGGGATAGGATATTTTATATTCTAAAAGCAATCAACAATGTTGTCAGAATATAACTAGTCTCCTTTAATGAAATCCTCTCAATCCTATTTTGGTGAAGTAGTAGGTACAAACACCATAGGTGGTTTTTGTTGTTATTTATTTTGTTTCTAGATCAATTTGGGTCTATTAGGGATTTTAAAAGGTTTAGGATTACCCAATTTTTTAAGATACTTTGGTAACCTATCAATATGGAAGGCATCCTTAAGATAGTATATGAAAACTCCCACATCATCTATAACAACTTATTTTTCAAGAGTTATGGGAAATGGATCAGTTTAAGTAGAAGCAAGGTCACTGGGGGTGATATAATTAAATGGTGGTGGATGTGAAACTATCTCCTTATTCTTTTTTACAATTAATTTAAAACTAGGACAATAGTTATAATTATAATACTCAACCTCTAAATGTTTTCAATACTGATAAGGCTATAGATCATAGGAATAGTAACCTCAATCCCATCATGGGTAAACTTAAGGCACTAATTCAAGGTGGATGGAATGGCCTATACCTCATAGATCCAAAGATGACTAATAAGTGTGTTATAATATATCTCAATGTCCATAATATGTAAGAAATTATGGTGGGAAATAGACCTAAAAATGATTGGCAAATAACTAGTAGCATATGAATCCCTCTTGGTGTTGTCATAATCCTTTATGGTGGTCATCTCTAGTTGAATGGCCTTCACAGTGTAGCCCAATCTTTGTACTAGTTTGAGGTAAAGTGTGTTCATCCATGAACCATTGTTTATAAGAACTTGCTTGATCTTGTGTTTTTAATGATGATCTCAATATATAGTGGGTTATTATGGATCAAACCTAGGGTGGACATGTCTTTTTGATCAAACATGAGCTATCAAAATAAAGATAAGTGTCCAACTAGTGTTTGGGACTATTTAGGATTAATATCTTTGGGAATAGTTTATTCTTGTAAAAGGCTATTTAAAATAGTTCTATTAACTTTAGACATATGCAAGATATCTAAAATATAAATTTGTGCAAGGGTTTTACTTAGTTGGTTTGATAGACTATAAGTCTTCTCAACATTAGGACAAGATAGTTTAGCCTTGGCTAACATAGTGTTTAACTTTGGATTCAAAGGCACAATATTCACATTGGGTTCAGTGGAAGAAGAGAGCAAAGGGCATTTAGGAGTAAATTATTAGCATCTAGTTGTGATTTCATAATTTAGAGGTGGCAAGGAGCCATTATAATTAGAAGATGAAGGTGAAAGGCCTTAGACGGTGACTTGTGGGTGTCTAGTTACATTGGAGTAATTTTGAGTCAATGAGGATCCATTATAATTAGAAGAAGGATATTATCCATAAATAGTAACTTGTGCAAATGGAGTCACAATAGAATTACATGAAATTGACATAATATTACTAAAAGGAGATGATGTTGACCTTATAATAATAGGTCCTATACTACAAGGAGCATGAGATGGTTCAAAGTATTTAATAGTAAAAGTGATAATACAGGTTGTAAAAATTCATCACATGGTGTTGTTAAAGTTGTAAGGCATGCTGTTGTAACCCAAGTTGTTAGCATGGGAATTATGATCCTGATTATACTCATGTTGATTAAAATTTTGACCTTGATGTTAATTATAATTTTACCATTTATTCTATCCTTAGTTTTTATTACTCATTGTTGGTTGTTGATTATGTTGAGGAAATGGATCTTGGTAGATTCCTATATCCTGATTAGTGCCTTGTCGAGCTAGCTTGATCTCAACTTCAGCACTCTCAATCAAATATTCAATAAGGTGCCTTAATTAGATACAATTTTAGGCACCATGACCAATAACATGATGGAAGTTTCACCATTCATTTTCCTTAAACCAATTTGGCTTTGGTTGATCTTGAGGAAATGGCCTTAGTATCGGCCATATAAATAGGTTAGCTACTATGAGATTTTAGAACACTATCTCAATAGGTTCTCCCAATTTGTTGAATGATCTAAATTTATTATGGAATGTCCTCCATGGAGATTGTCTTTTAAAATTTTTTGGTGGATTAGGGGGATTTAATTATACATTTAGATCCGATGGGGCCTACACCATTTATACATGTCTTATTTTAGTTACTCTATTCCCTACCATGTTTTTGTTCTTGTTAAAACCCTTAGGTTTCTCTATTACAACTATTATACTAGGAATTGGGTCTAATTTGATGTTTGACCCTATTAATAAATATTGATAGGGCATTTTCAATAAGTGCCTTCTAAATCTATATACCCTTTTTTATGGTTTGTTTGAAAGTGTTTATGCAATCAAGCCATACATTGTGCTCCACCTCAAGGTGTAGGTTCTTTAAAAATATGTATACCAACTATTTGTCTAGAAAATTATGTTTAAAGTGGCCATATAATGCCTTCCACCTTTATAGATATTCCATGAAAATTTTCCCATCACATTGGTTGGATTGCACAAGTCAACAATGGTCAATTCATGCTCAATTTTGTATGAGAAGTGGTTGATGAACTTTTATAATAGATTGTTCTAATCCACAATTGATCCTTTAGGTAACTTAAGTAGTCAATCTATATATTTTACTATTAAGCTTCATAGAAACAAGTAAAATAAATAAACACTACTATAAGCAACCTCTTGGCATAACACAAAGAATTCTTTATTGTGATCATGAGGGTCACCCTTTCTTTTGTATTTGTTGAATTTAAGTGCCTCAAAAAGAGATAGAAAGGGCACTTATAGAATGATTAAATCAAATGAATATGGGCATATCTCATCAAATTTATACTTTTTTATTATGTTTCCCATATTCAATCATGACACAATCTCTTTCATGGAATTCCACTCTTACATGTTTGGTGTATTCATGGGTAGAGCATAGTTATGTTGGGGTGGTATGTGCCTTTGACATTGTTAGGGCAGTATGTACCCTTGTTGTTTCATGAATTTATTATGGATTTACACCCTATGATCTATGACTTTTTTTTGGTTCACTCCTTAAGTCAAGTAAGTAAGCCAATAATTCCTTGGAATCTATTACCTTAAATTATATGTGCTCTATTGATTTTATGGAGTCCATGGTCTATTCACCAAAGTATGTGTTGGTTGTGATGAAGTAGCCAAATTATTTTATATGATTTATTAAATACTAACTGAATGTTTTGGTCTTTGGTTTTGTAAAGGAATAAGAGGTTCTTGATGATTGAAAAATGTATACTCCATGTCTAGTGAATCATGTTACAGAACCTCTTGGGATTTAGGTTGTTCGATTGAGACATCTTGATCCATAATTTTTATGTTCTTAACTAAAGTTTGCATTAGGTTAACCATATTTTCTTGTTCCTTAGAATCATTTTTATGAATTGATGTAACAATTAAAGATTCTATGAAGTCCATGATAAGTTAGTCTTCATATCATTGACTTATCTTCTTGATCTTGGTGACAAGATCTTGATTGTTTGGTTTTGACTCTATAAGTATTTCCTTTCCTTTAATATAATAATGTATGTTTGTTTTATAATTTTTATGAAAGATTGTTCTTTCTATCACTCTCCATCTTTAACCAAGGTATGCAATTATTCCATAGGAAAGTATGAGGGTAGCCTAGCACTAGATTCTATCAACCTTATGAGTGTTTCATCCTCGTCCTTTTGGGTTTGATATTCCAAAAAGTCTTCATTAGATCTTATAGTCATGGGAATGCCTTCAAATATCATGGAATTTTCTTGAAAAACATAAAATTGATCCTCCTCGTAGCTAGGGCCATAAGAGACCCCACTACGAGTGTACCTTTGAGTCATGTCTAGAAGGATTTTATTGTCTACATTTGGCAAGATTTGGAAAATGCTTTACAAACATTTAAACAAGGTGTGTGTTTTGAATCTTTTCTAAATAAATGACAATGCACAAAAGAGACTATAATAAAAATGAGGTGGTTTAGTACCACACAATTATAAATGCATTCATAAAATTACTCAACCTTGGGTAGGGTTAAAATCATATAAATTAAAAGAGGGTATGATAACTCAAATACCAAAGTGTAAACTAGTATACAAATGTGGGTTGGGAGATACATCAATATCCTAAAAGCTAGTTCAAATTTGATGAGTTTCTAATAGTAAATTAGAGGAAATCCCTTTGAATTAAGAAGGTGACAATATTAACTAAGAAACTCAATATGTGAAAACATGTAAGAATTCCTAAGTAAAAAACTAGAACCAAATAGGCAACACAATGTCACCACATGGTAATAAGAGGTAGAATAAAATGTGTTTCTATAACTTAGGATGTGAGTGATACACTTGATGACCTAAGTTCATAATTATCAAATGATGATGAGTCTATAAAAAACCTTCAACCCAAATGGGAATTTGAACCCAAGTTAACTCAATTCAAGTGCAAATGGTAAAACTAATTAACATGTTAACCTAGAACTTAGAAAGGTAAAATTCTAAATTTGAATTATCAATGAAGGAATCAAAGATTTTGGAAGATGGTTTAGACTCAATTGGGAAGCATAACTTCATTGTTTATAAAATACAAACATAATGTTTAATATGAAGTTTTGAATAAGGAAAAGATGATTTAGATTTGACCAACATAATACCTCCTTGTTTAAGAAATGGTGGATAATGTGTTTGGATATAGCATGTTGTTTACAAACAAGTTTTGACTCAAATCAATACCAAGTAAGTAAAGACTAAATGACCAAATACAACTAAATAAATCATCATAAGCCCCAAACTGACAAGGTTTCTCTATATTATTAAAATCCATCTTTATACATGATCTTGGAAGGATTTTAATTGTTAATCCAAAAATAAAATCACATGAGTTGGTAGGTTATTTTATACCCCCTTCTCCCAAGATATTTTATGATGACATGGACCTTCAGGTTACTCACCCTACATCAACAATACTTTATGACAAGTGGGTTTGTCTAAAACTTATAATTTACTACTATCTAGATGATCCTAAGCATGGATAAAACTAAAGATACAACATGTCTATTCCTTTGCATAATGATTCCATATATGTACTACTTAGTAGAAACCCCTAGTTAACTAGACCTGACTCAAGTTTTCATTATAAAAGGAGAGGTTAGTCTCTCAACCCTTGATTCTCATAGTATGTGTACCCTAATTTATATATCCCATCATGAAGTGGGGTTGAGAAAATTCTATGATATGAATCCTTGGGTCAAATATTCCATAAATAACTCATGAAGAGGCTATGAACTCCCCTCCAAAAACCAAATTACATAAAATAAATGATCTAAGTGAAAAGGCTTTAAAGGTTGTTTTTAGATTTCCCAAACTATATGGGTTTTGGGAAGAGCCTAGATAACTTCCTTTTATGCCTTGGATAAAGGCACAATTGTAATGAAAAGGCACTTTTAGTCACCCAAGTTCACTATAGGAGATAGGGGAGAGCATACGCACACTCTTTATTTTTCTCATACAAACTAAAAAATAATAGATGATATGTATAAAATAAAACTTCAATAAATTTGAAATTTAAGGGAATGTTTGTTTTACACACCAAATTTAAATGTTTAGTGAATTTATTGGCCCCTTGGCCTTAGTTTGAATTTTTTTTTTTAAACATTCACAAAATAATCAAATAAACATCTAAGTTCTTTTTAAACACCAAAGGGAAGGTTAAGGACTTAATTATGCTTGAATTGATACTTTTACATGTGGTTCCTATAGAAAAAGTTAGAGATTTTCCTTTATATTTGAATCATAATTGATAATTAAACAATCAAGTTTGTAAAACATGCTCTCAAGTTCTCTACTTTTTACACATAAATACTGATGTCAATTAATAGTGATTGATGTCAGTTGTAGTAAGACTGATACCAGTCATAAAAAATCATTTCTGGTGAAAAATGATTGATAATGGTCCCCTATGAACCCTTAGGAAAAAAATATTTGTTGTAAAAACTTTGTTAACCCAAGGTTAGAATAAAATATCCAAAATAAACTTCTAGATTAGGTAATAATGTTCAGACTAGAGACTTATAAACTCAAAATTGACAACTAAAACTTTGAATAAAACTCAAAAATGCAATTTTTTATCTATTTTTTCCCTAGAACCTAACCAATTTCAGTTATCCTTGATTGGCGTTGGTTACATATAAATGACATCGATTACTGTGTGATATGTGTATCAATAAAAAACATCAAAAACATGGGACAATGAAGCTAAAAATTGATGTTAAAGGATTTTTAATAACTTTTAAGGAAATCTAAGATTTCCAAAATGTCTTCCTTACTTGAAGGGGATGTCTGGTCCCACTGGGCATGCCAATATGTAGATATGGATTATAAAGATGGTTAAATTAAGAATTAGTCATTAAAAACACAATAAAGGCATAAATAACTAACAATTTAGGCCAACCTATTCAACAGGGTGTGAAAATGATAATTAAGAGAAAATTAAAGAAATAACCTATGCATTACCTTCCCAATAGCATCCCACCATCCATATACAACTCAAAACATGTTTTCCCCTTGATTTGATGCTTAAGTATTTAATAATGGTGTAAGGCCAAGCTCTTCCACAATCTCAAGAACACCAACTAAACTAGGCTCAAGATATTAAATTAATGTTATTCCTATCAATGAAGCTATCCTACTACAAATAAATCATTATCAAACTACACTCAAATGGCTTTTAGAGAAAATATTGCATTATAATTTTACACAATTCAAGCGTAATCAAAGTGGTCTTGGCCCTCCTATTTATAGATTTTCCATATTGATCATGATTAACCATGACCATCCATCTTGAGATCAAGATGTGTGGCCATGAATTAATCCAATTATGTAAATAATATCCATAAATATCCTCCTAAATATGTAGGATTAAGGGGCATTAAAGAGGCATAAGAATCCATAATCTTGATATTTGTTGCATTTATAGCTTATGTATGCCACCCCATTGATCATGTCATTTGATGATGTAGTTAATAGGAATCAATTTACATTAAATAAATAATCAATAGATTTCATGGAATTCTTAATCTCATAATTTTTTTTAATTTTTTAAAGATTAATAGATTTTAAGTAATTATTTGGAACTTAGTTACACTTCATTAATCAAACTAGTCATAAAGTCATATTACTAGGTCATAATTTGACTGAAGAAGAATTATAAGGTGATGTTAGTTGCATATGTACCATCATCTCATTTAGTATTTTGGTGAAACAAAATAACACATGCATGTGTTGTGTGCTTTTGAATTAGAAGAAAAGAATGATCCAGAGCACTAAAATGCATTTTCATCATTTTGACTCAAAATGATTTGAGAAAAGTTAAGAATCACATAAAATACATTGCCTAATTTAAGGATACATTAGCCTAAATTATTACTTATATATTACAAGCTCAAAACATTTAGTGTATTTAAGTGATTTTGACTTAATTTTTGTGTTTTCACAAATTTCAAGTAAGATTGATAATTTCAATGTGATGGTGTTAGGAATTGGATGTCTACAGTTTGAAACTACCATTCTTGGTCAAGAAGGAGTTCTAATTTATTAACATGTGGCACTTATTGATTCAAGATTCTTATAATATTCCCATTCCATCAATGGCCACTTCAAGTCTCCTTCCATGTTGGGAAAGAATGAGAGTTTAGTTTCATACTTGTTCTTATTGACAAGAACCTCTAATTAAACCTTCTTGGTGCAAGATTGATCATCTATGGTCTCTTAGGCCTAGTTAACCACTTTAAAATTGTATTATCATTATTAATACCTCTCAAAATAATTTTTAACTTCCATAATACCTTTATCTTGTCGTAATAAACCTTTATCACTAGTTAAGAAGGATTACAAGCCTCAAAACCCTCCAAACTAGCTCCAAGAGGCAATCTTTTAGGACAAAAACCCATACATTTATCCCAAAATGCCAATTTATGGTTATTTTAGGTGATCTTATGTGTCTATAGGTTGGATAAGTTCTTATATGGTCATTCAAGGTCATTTTAAGTCATTATAAGGACCTATACCTCCATTGAGCTCTTAGAAGGATTTAAACAAACCAATAATTTTAATAATGATTCATAAGGATGAGGACCCTAATCCCTTAAACAATGCCATAATTTTTTAGTACACTTGGATCTCCTTCCATGACTAATATATTTATCTCCCATTCAAATCCTCCTGGAAGCTCTATGAAAAATTTTAGGCCTTCTTGAGCTCCTCTTAAGGCAAAATAATTATTTGAACTACCACTCATCCTTAATGATTATTCTTATCATTTCAGACCTTGATCAACAAATTAATTCCATGGAATATAATTTGTATACACCCCGCAAATAATCCAATATCCATTTTCAATCATGTATATCCTCCATGAAGTTTTGAGCCTCTGGAGACTACCTTTTGAGCTGACAGACCTGAATGTGAAGACTGAGAGAGAAGTTTTGGATTTAAAATGACATTTTGAGGCTTCATTTGAGTTTTATATGATCTATTTATGTGTTTTAGACCCTTACCAATGTCTTGAAGTGGTCTTCCAATAGTAATTTACCTCCAAAATGTTCTATTACTTTATTTTCACACTTTGAGGGTTTGAAGGCAATTAGGTCAGTCTGACCCTAATGGCCTTGTATGGGGTATCTTAAATTATAATTATGTTAATTTACCTCTATGACCTTCATTAATTTTCCCTTACATCCTATACATACTTCCTATTTTCATTTTCATGCTAGATTTGCATCTTTCTAATCATATCCTTACAGCATGTAGGTGCTTATAATGAGGTTCTAGGCCTAATTAAGCTTTCTTGAAAATTTTATTCATATGGAAGTGAACTTAGAGCTTGTATAAAACTCTATCATATTATTCCTCATCTCTCAAGGATTTTAATTCACCAAATATCTTTAGGATCTATAAACTTCTTTATATTCCTCTCACATGCCTGTAGATGATGACTTAGGCTTCCATGCCTAGCTAGGATTTTTGACCTTTAAACTACCTTCAATAATATTGAAAGATTTATTAATACCATATTATTTATAATAAATAAGTTTTACCTATTTACTTTATTCTCCCATAGTTCCTTCTTGGCACAAAAGATGGACTTTTCCCCCTATCCAAGGTGCAGACCTGTATGTGTCCCTTCTTGGCCTAATATTTGTTAATGCACAAGAATGGTCCCTCAATTAACTATTCATACTTTTTATACCCTACACACTTATTTTAAATTCATACACATGGCTTCCATAACCTATTTTATCCTTATATCTCATCTTGTAATATAGGTTCCATTACATTTATCTTGAAAAAGAGACCTATAGGTTTGCAGACCTGTAGCCCTTATAATGAATTCTCTATTCATCTTGGCCCTAAAAACATATTTCCACTATTTTAAAATAATCGTCATGAATTTTATGCCTTCATACCTCACCGACAACATAATTTTTATCTCTCTAGTTCATTCTTGCATAGGCAGACTTTTACATAGTCTTCTAACCTAAGGTCATTGTGTGTTTGCTTTGGAGTAATTGGTATTGACATGACCAATATTATTAGATTTTTTAGATGCCTAGTCTATAATTATAATTTATATGAAACCAATTATCTCATTGGTTTCTTTTATATCCCAAATTTTCACCCTAGAGAACCCAATCAGACCTTCTCAAACTTGGGATAACATGGAACTATCTTTGAACATAGACAAATTGCTACAAGACATAGATCTCTAGATTATGGACTAGATCCCTTGATCTATATATTTAGGTTCTCGAATACATTAAACTAATCACTTATCTAGTTGAAAAGGTAAGAAGGAAACATTAAATTAGCCTACACTAATAGAGATGATACACCAAGGATATCTCCACAAACATACTTGAAAATTAAAATTTAAAGGCAAATTACTATAACTAATCTCAACTCAAGGTTATTTTAACACAAGTATTTCTACATGGAGGAATATTGCCTTGAATTTCCAAAGGTGGGTTAATAAGAGGTCTAATCTTTGACACTACTAATCTCCTTCACACTTCAAATACACCTAATAAGCATTTACACTTAATGAGACCTGCTAGAAAAAATATTACTTACACAATGCATACAAGATCAGAATGGAAGCAAGGAGAAACAATCATCACTTGTAATGCAAATGGAATACTTGAAATACATAAGAAAATAATTTAGATACTAAACTAGCTTAAGAACTTTATTCAAAATCAAAATAAGATGTCAAACTAGCAGGGATTCACCATACCAATTATGGATTTTTACAATTCTAAAATGGCTTTAATATATAGAGAAATAGGAAAGAGAGAGGAGTATATTGGAGAATCACAATGAAAGTGTCAAGTATTGAAGACTAGTTAAAATTTAATATAAAGAGTTATAAAATAGATCATGAAGCTCTTTTGAAGTGTCAATCTAAAATCTAACATCTTCCTAAAGTTGGTGTAGGGACACTTCATTATCTTTCTTGAAACTATTGTCTTGATGAGGAGTCTACTTAACTATATAGAACTACCTTGTAAGTCATTGACAAATGTTCACTAACTTAAGAAGGTGAAAACATGATTTGTGTAGGTTATTATACATCCCTCCAACTAATATCCTTCTCTTTTATAATTGTTGTTTACTTCCTTGAAGTAACTCACTAATCCTTTAGGCCTAAAATCTCACACTTGTCACTAGGTTGACTTACATATAGTGAAAATAATTCATTATAGAGATGTGAAACACATCTTTATAACTTATTTGTCCTCTATTATATCATATATACCTTAATGAAAACTGAAAATTACACTTCTCATCTCCAACTTGGTAGTTAACTAGCTTCTTACTATTGTATCCAAGACTACCTTAAACATTCATCTTAACAGAGGAGTCTCCATACATGAATGACATGAGAATGGGGTCTAAGGAGTAAGAATACATCTTCACCCACCTTCTACCATGAATTTTACCTATCTATTCCTTTCTACACCTTTAAATTACCTCAAATCTTTAAAAAAACATAGAATTTAACCCATCCATACATGTGATGGTATGGAATAAAGGATCCTAAGAGAGTGCCAAGAAATTTAAAATCACTTTCTAGGCTAATTGACCCCTTCTTAATGCATTTATCTTCATCATTTTCTCATCAAGATCTTATGAGGGTTTTAAGAGGGTTTTAGGTTATTATAAATGGTTCATAATGGTTATCCCCTTAACCTTTGAACCAATTCAATTGATTTAAATTGCATGACCCCCATCAACTATCCCTAAATGATCAAGACCCCAGGCATCTTTCCCATACAGATGGGAGTGAAATAAATTATCTCTCGGGTAGCTAGCTTGCATTCTAGACACCCCTAAGATAAATTGAGGCCAAAAATTACCATTATGAGTTGTTCTCTAAAATATAAAGATTATCATCAACCATTAAATCTCCCATTAAATCTATCACATTGCTTGGGAATATCACTTGATCATAAGAGTGACATTAGAAGCTTGAGATTCATGCCTAATTCTAGGCCTCAAAGGCATAGACTGGATTTTTTGAGAATTTGACCATATATGAGTGGTCATAATGGTTTTAGGACATCCTATTCACCTATTCACCTCTAATTAATTCCTAAACATCATCCTATAGTGCCTTAAGGCTTTTCCATTCATCCTTTCACCATCAATGCATTAGGTCTACAAGTTGCATTATTTTTGGAGTATCTCAAGTTTGAGATAAAATAGTGAACACATCCACTATTATTTTAACCTAAATGAGACCATATAAGCCTTTTTAAACCCATTATGACCTCTTTTACCAAGTTTTAAAACTTAACCATGCTTCTATATCCCTCAACACTTCATATTCTCATAAATAGCCATAGGCCTGTGACTATGTGCAGGGTTTGATTGACTAAGTATGAGGTTTGGAAACTTGGCTTGGATCAATATTTAATATATTTCCTTTGATTTCCATAAATTTATGACATATTTTTTTAACTTGATGTGGGACTCAAAACATATCAAACATATTTGCTCTCTTTTTAGACTTTGAGACCATCCTATGTCAATGATGCAACCTATTTGTACTCTTATAAAAAAAATTGACTATGTGTAAAGGTCTAGAATCCTAAATTTTAGATCTAAATTTATTTATTCTTTAACCTACTAAATTTAAAAAATTAAAGAACCTTTCAAAACTATCACAATACCCTTTCTCTCTTCATTTTAGGCCTTGAACTAGTTGATCCCTTACAACCTATAGATGACTTTTAAGAGACCTTGACTGCATTCTTTGTGTTAGAACTTTAGCATCATTTCAATATCCCTCCAACTGAGATGTTGTCATGAAATTATTTAATGGTTCTCATTCATCTCCTAAAATATCTGTACTTTAATTTTTAATCTTTTGGTCCAACTGAGATGTTATCCTTTATAGGTGTTCATTTAGGATTATGATTATATGCTTTGGTTAGAACCCTATCCACTAACCAACATACCTCTTCAATGTTATTAATCCTTGATAATTATCTTATATTGTTTTAAATCAAATCCAAACATTGATCTACCCTCTTGTCTTAAGCCTATAATGAACTAGCCCTTTAATAGGCATGTAGGTGTTGATCATGGTCTTAACTATGTTAGGTGTTCTCACTCCACACTTCAAATGGATCAATGACTTCCTTTGGTCCCAAATGTTTCATAGCCTCAATTTAAGTTTCCAATATTTCTCTATCACTGTTCTATCGTTTTCTCAAGCTTGGTATTAGTCTAACCCTCTAATAGACCTATAGGTGTCTGCTTCAAGGCTACTTGATTGTATCAAATGTCCTAGACCTTATCTTCCTTAAATAATCCTATTCAATATAAAACATAAATGGATAATCTAACCAACCATTCTCTAAAGGATTGAAAACAAGTGTATTATCCTTGACTTAAATCCACTCATAGAATAATAAACTCTATAATTATCAAACACTATTCTACATACCATTGATATTCACTTCTAGCTCAAGGAGATAATTTTTCTTATCTTTCCATGAACATACATGTTAAACCAAGTTTAATTCAACATTAAATGGCTGGATATGATCTATAAGTCTATGTGCATCACTTAGTTCACACAGACCAATTTCCAAAATGCAATTAGATGAGAAAAACCAAGCTATTGGGATTGCATAGGTAGTTTGTAGGTACTAAAAATAGTAATGATTGTTCATAAATAAAAGGCCACCAATAATAAAAATATTACCATTAAATATAATCTCATAATGACCTCTAACATCCACCAAGTGCACTCACTCCAACTTCTCTTCTCCAGTCTGTACTAAATGAAAACTATTGACCCTTTCTGAGTTGCTCAAGAGAGTAATAGGAGAGATGAAATGTTTTTTTGAAATTTTGGATCTCTTGAAGCCACATGAGACTAAAAATTACCTATTGGGATTCTATGACACCTTCTTAAATCATTCACACATGAATATGAGTCACTTTAATCCATACAAACATCTTAAACTAACCTTGTTTAGATGATCTTATTTTTTACATTGAAATATTTTAGTTTAAAATCCTTCTATAACTCTTCTCTGAAATGTGTTACATTATATTTATTCTTTAATAATTTATCTTTTTATGGGAAACTATACAATTTCTTAAAATGACCAAAAATGTGACATAAAAGGACACTAAGACAAATGAACAAATGTGAAAAAGGTTAAAACATGTTGTATTACCCTCAAAGTATGAATTGACCTCATTTAGGACCATGGTGACCACTTTCAAACCTATAATACCTTATGAAAAAATTTAAAATGCAAGGGGCTGACCCAATTTGACCTAGGGTAAAAATTTGGTCAACATTTTTACAATTTCTAGGGGTAGAATGCTTTCTATACTAAGGACTAGTTACCTTGACCTCCTATTTATAAATGGAGTCACTAATATACTTCAATTGACACTGATATGCCTCTAAAAATATTCCAAACTCACACTAAATATAATAGGAAACAAACACATAAAATAATAAAATAAAATACACACATGTACTATCTAAACACTTAAGGAAAACACAACTCACACCAAACAATGTGCCTAGCACTTATGAAAAACATACACCTATCCTAATATGTAAAAGACCTTAAAACACTTGAGGTTAATAACAACTTCTTCATTTCTTCAATCAAGGTTAAAGACAATGATTCTATAATCACTATTGCTACATGGAAATAAACCATCATATGATGAATGTTTGTCAATGAAAACTTGATTATGAAGATAGTTAAATGACATACCATTTTTGGAGCTTCTTCTAAATGCAAGTGTATCACTTTGAAATCTCATGAACATTCCATCTAGCTTTCTTAAAAGTTTTTTTGACTTTGCAGCTTTCTTAACCTTATCATGTCCACTTGGCACTCCTTAATCTAATCATTGGGAGCCATGAAATCCTTGCCGACTTCAAATGTGTTTGAATCATGATATGTTTGTTGTTTTGAGTCATCAAGGTTTTATTATGGTTTACCAAAAACTTCATGATATGTCAACATTGTTTCTTACTTGGTAGAGATCCCATACTCCTCTTTTTGCTTACTAGATACATGATTAACCTCATCATCAAGGTTATATTCCTTTTGAAGAGTTTTAGACCTACTTACCTCTTTAAACTCCTGCACTATGGCATTTAATTATTGCCACATATCATCTACCTTTTATTGAGGTTCATTCTCATGAATAATCTCCCCTTTGGAAAATAGAACTAAATGCTCACTATGAATATCATGCTTTGTTATAGCTATAATATCAACATCATCATCTATGTGTGAAATTTAGTTTCTCCATGTAGCCTATCCTAGAGTGTCATCATAATTTGCCTCAAGATATCCATCACATTATTCATGGAGGATGTATGTACTATTGTCTAATTTTGGCCTATATACAAATATTCTACTTGGATGGATGTGTTGAATGAGAGTTTTAGATGGAATAAGTGTTCCAAATATCTCATATTGATTACAAAGATTTTAAAACACTTTAATCAAGCTTAAAGTGTAATTTGTTGATCTTTGAGAAGTAAGCCTTGAAATAGTTCTAGAGTTATAAAGGAAGAAAATACAACATGTTTTCATGGTGATCATGACCTTCATGGACATAAAGTAGGTTCCATAGGTATCATAAATTCATTTTTAACCTTGAAAGTTTTTGCATAAGCATTGAAGAGCCAGACCATCATTAGCATGTCATGTAAAAGTAAATAGGTCAATCTAATTGCACATTTAATAAATATATCTAGAGAGCCTCTCAAGCCAAAATATTAAATGAACATGAATCCCTTCATGCTTATATCATGCTCTACAAATTTGGTGTCTTGATGAGATTTTTATCTCAAGATATAATCTTTTAAATTCAAACCTATAGAGTGAAACAAGCATGAAGACATCAAGTTTAAGCTTCATGAAATATCCATTTGAATTCAAATGTCCCAAGGTTTAACATGGATCTGACAAGTTCCAAATCTTAGAAGTTAAGGTCAAGTTATAATGGTGATTGGGAAATCTAAAAATGTTAGTGGGTCCCAAGATCCAATAGAGTGTATTTGATCATGCATCAAAGATCAATGACAAGCATTAAGTCAAAAAATTATCATGAATGCATCAATAACAAGTGTCAATATATTGAGTCCCTAGGTAGAGATTCAATGGTGAGCAGTGAGGGACAAGGCCAGTGGGTCCATGCATATCAAGGAATCATATGCAATCATGAAAAACAAATCAATGGTGAGTATTGAGTCAAAAGGTCAATGGATCTTAAGAGAAAATGAGAAGGTGACAAGTGTCTCAACTAGATTAAGTTGTCATAATATCAATGGTATGCATTCATTCATATAGAATTAGATATATGGTGCATGAAAGATCAAAGTGTTAGGAAGATCCTATGGATCAAATAAGGAGCAAATAGTTGGTGTAATATAGAAAGCCCAGATCAAGATCAATGACCAATAATAAAAGTTGAAGGTCTCAGAATTTCAAAGCCCAAATTGAGATTGATGATCTATATCAAAGGTCAAAGTTATGAGACTTTTAATGGAGGTTAAAACATGATCCAATTTAAACTAGAGTGGATTTTTTAGGATTAAATTATGCCATTAAATCTCTATAGAGGTAAAATAGGTCTTTTGGGTCTATTAAATATTGAAGGTGGGATACTAGGCTATTTAAGCAATGTAAATGCACCTAGATAAATATGATGACTATATAAAGACTAATAAATAATATTTGTTTTCATCTATAGTAGATATATATTTAGTGGTTGTAGTAAAGATCATTCCAAGGCATAAATATGATAATCATATCATCCAAAATCTAGTAGGAACATTTAGCTGCCTAAAGCAAACATAGTAATGGTTCAATCAGGATGATGGATATAAAGATCATGTCCTTATAAGAAATCCAATAAGAGGATGATATAGAGTCCCAAGATGGGTATCTAGTGGTTCAAAATTATATTTGGAGAATTTAATGCATTCTCAAATCTTGAAAGATTGTTTCTTTATTATCAGGAACATGACTCATCATCTTAAGTACATTCTTATCATATAGCATATTATTCAACCAATGAAAGAGCTTGGGGGATATTGGGACAAACATAAGTTGATCTATTTATGATGGATATCATCTTGATTTGATCAAAATATGGTGGAGAATTCAAGAAATGTGGTTAGGACTCCACCAGAGTAATTGGACCCCATTTATTGATTTTTTCATGCTTGTTCCCCATCTCTCTCATTCCTTTCCACTATAAATATAGGCTTCTAAGCCTTAAAATGGATCCTCTCTTGGGCATGACTATACTCTTCCATGATTTATCTTTTTAACCTCTTGATATGAATATAAGACTATTTTGTATTTCACTTTTTTGGTATAGTGTGTTAATGTCAACTTGATTTACATATGTGGTATACATATCTCCCTTGTAAACGTATTGATCTCACCTAGCTACTAGTTTATCTTGTTATTTAGGTCATGTTTAATTTTTAATGTCATTTAATTAAAGCTATCATGTAGATACATTAACTAGTTAGTGCTTTGATTCAGGACTCTCCATCACTTTCCTCAAGTTTTGATCACTTGGTGAACCTTTGCATGAAATTTGATGCATAAAAAACATTTGGAATTGTAGATTTAGTCTTTTTCTTGTCTCATTAGTGTTTCTTAGAAGTTCAAATAGAGTTGATGAGCAATTAATTTAGGTGTATCATCAACATAAGCTTATATTTTCATTTTAGTTATCTTTATCTCCTTTTTCACCCCAATAATTAGTAGGTTTTAGTGGAAATGAGATAAGTGATACATCAGAGGAGTTAGCCTCATTAAAAAATCCTAGATGTCTGATCCAAGATTAGGTAACCCATAGCCTAAATTCATTCCCATTTTAGACTAGATTTGAGTAGAGGACCTAAACAATCCTTTGCTTAGCTAGGGTGAAATCTATGTCTACAATAGTTATGGCATGCCTAGTGGGACCAATATCCAAAAGAGTGGAAAGATTGTTGGTGTATCTTTCTTATAATTAGCTTTTGGAAGAAATAAAGTTAACACCAATGGTAACTTGGAATAAAATCTTCTAGTTGTAATCAACCCAGGTATGTCTCATTAAATATTTTGATCAGTTTTATATCTCATTTGACATATGAGGTTAATATGAATATCTATGGTGAATACCCTATCATTCACCTTATTATTATCAGTTTCAATATGATCCTCATGATCCATATAATCCCTATCATCCTTACTAATATTTATACCAAATCTATGATGAGCCCCATTATTGCTAAGATCATGAAGCCTTATATGAGTCTCATCTACCCACTCTATAGCCCGATTACCCTCCTGATCAATCATGGCATCTACATGAAATTATTGAATATCCTACCCATACCCCAATCCAATTTTATAGCCTTAAAAAATATCTATTAGACTAAGAGAATAATGTGATAAACATTGATACATTCAAAGGATATGGGCAAGAAATTTCAAAACATTTCATTAGAGGGATTAGGACTTTAGTGTAGTAGGTAAAGGAGAATTGGATGTCTTTCATTATGAGAGGTTATCCTAGAAATAATTATGACATTCTTGACATAAGTGGACTCATATCCAATATTTAGGAGAAGTTGACAACCCATGAAGAACATCAAACACCCCATCACCCATCTTATCTTCCCTCATTCATCCCATGTTAAACTCATGTTTAGATTCCCATCACCACTCATAATCCCTCACCAAATAATTTTCAAGGTCATCATAGTTCCCCTAAACTCCTCTCAACCTTCCCATCATGGAAATTTATCCAAGAGAGATTCCAAGAGGAAAGGCAAGTTTATGTTGAAAGAGCTAGCCATCATGAACAATCAAGGTCTAATTTTAAAGTCTCCCTTGATATGAAAATTGAAGATACAAATAAACATTTGTACTAGACATTGGTAGATTTAAAAGCAAAATCACGTCAACTATACATACCTCCTTTCATTCTTAAATCCATAATACACACTATGCAGGAAAACCATGAGCCCAAGTTTCCATCGTAGAGTCAAGTCGTGCAGTCAAAAAAATCCAAAGTCACTCAATCCCCACCCCTCACTCCTCAATAATCTAGGTCCTTTCCCTAATATAAATACATCCAAAGTGTTATGTAGAATAATGAGTAAATAGTGATTATTGATGACAAGAAGCTGGAAATAAGGAAGGAGGAGGAGAGCCAAAATAAAAAGGTTAAAAAAGAACCTCTAGCTTTTTCATCTTGAAGGTCTATCCAAAGGTGTTCCAAAAACAAGAGGGAGATTTCAATTATAAAGGTTGAAGGAAATTTTGTAGTTGTTGAATAGTCTTAGAAAGGCTATGAGGAAAATGAATTTCTTGTGGAAGAAGGTGATCCTTTCATTTCCCAACTCAACTTGCTTTCCCTGTAAGATTTTTTTCAAGAGTCAACCATTCTCAAGGTTTCAAGCTGCAAGAAAAATCCATCCATTTCTAAACCCATCCATGAACCATCCATCATACCTCATACTAAATATCCAACATATCAACCCCCCATCACATCTTATCCTTCAAATCAAACCCATGAGCCTATCCATCAACCTTACACCCCACCCTTTATTGAGAAGGAGCCTATTTTGAGAGAAGTAAGTGAGGAGGAAATAACTCAATCCATAGCTGATCAAGAAGATATCATGAGTGATTATGAGGAATAAATCACCATAGGGACTCCCCTTGATGAACAAAATAATAATTAAACCTTATCTAATGAATAAAAACATATTGAAGATTCTTTTGTAGTTGTGCATGAGGTAGAGTATACTATCAAGGATGAAAGAGAGCAATTTCAAGTCATTCCTCAAAAGGTTGTAGTCTTAGAAGAATCTCTTGAAATTTAGGTGAAATTTGTTATTCTTGGAGGTGACTCAAAACCTCATCTTAATTTTTAGCCACTCTTAGATGATTGGTATTAGTAAATGGAGATCTCCCAAGAAGATATTTTCTAAGTTGAAGGTCAAGTGCTTGAGAAGGCAGATAAAGAGTTTTCCATAGAGGACAATGACCAAGATTGGGTGGACTATGTTAATTTCCTTGAAGATCTTAATGAGTTTTCAGATGATAGTAAGTAGAACAAGGTCACTCAAGCTACCAAAATGACTTAAGGATAATTCTTAGATAAGATGTCACTTGTAGAGTTTATAGTTGATAAGTAATATAAGAAAGATCTTGAAGAACAAATTCAATTTGTCTTTGTTGGTGACTAGTTTGATTTTGATGACTCACTATAAAATATGTTAAGAGATTTGGTAGGTAAGAAGAGTGCATCATTAAGGTTCATATTCAATAAACATCTTGCTTTATAACTTGTACCGTATCTTAGACTAAGTGAGTTTATGAATTTTCCTTTTGATCAAGGTTAATCATGCTTTATCTTAACTAGTTAGGTTCCTTTTACATAACTAGTTGTTGGTTTTCCTCCAAGTGTTGTCCTAGCACATTAGGTTAGTGATCCTTGATTTGTTTAGGTTAGTTTCCCTTCTATTCTGTGTTTCCCTTCAATAAGTACCTTGGGCACTTTGTGTTTTTTTGTTCTTTTTGGTCCCTATTTGTCTCAATAGAGGTTATCTAGAGGTTGGTAGCCAATTTTTAGCTTTAGATTAATATGTTAAACTAGAGAGGAGACTACATACCCAATGGATTAAACAAGGAAACTACTCTAAGTTCTCAAGCATAGCAGGAATGATTTCTTATGAGTCACTAAAGATGTTGGCCAATTTTGGCCTACATACAAAGATTTTGCATGCATGGATGTGCTGAGAAATAGTTATAGATAGAATGAGTGGTCTAAATATCTCATATTTATTACAAAGATTTTGAAACACTTTAAGCAAGCATAAAGTGCAATTTGTTGATCTTTGAGAAGAAAGACTTGAAACATGTCTAGACTTGTAAAGGAAGAGAATCCAATAGGTTCTCATGGTAATCATGACCTTCATGGACATAAAGTAGGTTCCATAGGTATACAAAATTCATTTTTAACCTTGAAAGTTCTTACATAAGTATTGAAGAGCCAGACCATCATCAACATGTCATGTAGAAATAAATTGGTCAATCTAATTTCACATTTAATAAATGCACCTAGGGAGCCTATTAGGATAAAATATTACATGGATATGAATCCCTTCATATCTATATCATGCTCTTCAAATTTAGTGTCTTGATGAGCTTATTATCTCAGGATATAAGCCTTTAAATTCAAACTTATAGAGTGAAATAGGCAAGCAAACATCAAGTTTAAGCTTCATAAAATAGTTGTTTTAATTTAAATGTCCCAAGGTTTAAAATGAAGTTAATAAGTGTCCAAATATTATAATTTAAGATTAAGATATAATGATGAGTAGGTAATCTGACAATGTCAGTGGGTCCCAAGATCCAACAGAGAATATTTTATCATGCATCAAAGATTAATGGTGAGTATCAAGTCAAAATGTTAGCATGAACATATCAATGACAAGTGTCAGTATCTCAGGTTCCTGGGTAGAGATCTAATAGTGAATGGTGTTTGACAAGGCCAGTGAGTCCAGGTAGATAAATGAAGTATGTGTAATTATATAAATCAAATCAATGATGAGCAGTGAGTCAAAAGGTCAATGGATCCTAAGAGCAAATGAGAAGGTGAAAATTGTATCAACCATGTTAGGTTGGTAGAAGATCAAAGATACATGTTCATTCATATAGAATCAGATCTGTAGTGTGTGAGAGGTCAAAGGGTTAGTAGGATCCTATAGAGAAAATGAGGATATGATATTTATCATCATATGGGAATCCCAAATCAAGATCAATGACCAATATTAAAGGTTGAATGTGTCATAATTTCAAATCCCAAATTGATACCAATGGTATATATTAAAGGTTGAAGTTATGAGACTTCAACTAGAGGTCAAAACATTATCCAATTTGAACCAGAGTTGATTTTTTAGGATTAAACAATGACATTAAAGCTCTACAAAGGTAAAATATATCTTTTGGGTCTATTAAATATTGAAGGTGGGATACTAAGCTATCCAAGTAACATAAATGCACCCAGGTAGATATTATGACTATATGAAAACCAATAAATGAGATTGGTTTTCATCTATAGTAGATATGTGTTCAGTAGTTATAGTAGAGATCATGCCAAGGCATAAATATGATAATCATATCATCAAAAATCTATAAGGAACATTCAACCACTTAAATTAGACATAGTCATGGTTTAATCAAGATGTTGGAAATAAAGATCTTGTCCTTATAATCAAGCCAGGAAGAGGATGGTGTAGAGTCCCAAGATGGAGATTTGGTGGTTAAAAATTATAGTTGGAGCATTCAATGCATTCTCAGAGCCTAAAAGATTTTGTATCATTCCCTTTGAATGAGGATCATGCTTTAAATTCAACATATCAGCTACTTGTTTGGGCATGACTGAAGTACTTTTTCCACTATCAATCAAACAATTATAAACCAAATCATTTCCCTTGATGATATAAAGATAAAATTTAGGAGGTTTATCTACTTTCTCAACTTTGTTTGACTATCCCTCACTATGCTTCAATGTGTTTTTCAAGGTTGCCTCTTTCCCACTAGGTTGTTTGGTTACCATGTTGAGTTTGGATAACTCTTATTAGAGTAGGTCTACTTGTCCAAGCATCTCAAATGTATCCCATATTGATATATTTACATGATCCTTCTTCATCTTCTATACAATGTTAGTGAAAGAGCCACTAACCTTAGCTTGTCCACTAATAGGAATGGTGTTGCCTATAACTTAAGAATTTTTAGATGTGAAATAATGCTTATCATTCTAAATTCTCTGATCTATTTATTTATTTAGGACTGAATTAGACATACCTACCCTTTTGAATGTTTTAAATCTCATTGACGGACCATTACCAATGCCTTGAACCTCTTCAATTGCCTTTCTCTTTGACCTTGTGTTTGTAGCTATAGGACTTGAGTCTTTGCTTTACTACCCTTGTTAATTCACAACACATGAGTTATATTACTACCAATTGATTAAAATATACCCCACTTTATCACTCTCTCCATTGTTTTCTCCTCCATTAGTACTTTAGCTTGAGTCATTGATGGCATTATTCCTAATTGTGCCATGAAAGCTTGATTGAAGGACTCATTGGCATAGGTAAATGGATCATGAGGTTAATCCCATAGAGGTTGAACCTCATGCTCTTAATCAATGTTATTTTGAGTAGGCACTAATGCTTTTGAGGTGGAGGGATCATTTTGATTATAACCATTATATGATCTTTCTTGAACTAGTTCTCATTAGCCTTGAAGATGACCTTGAAAGGGTGGTTTATTGCCTTGATAGTTTGGATAGGACTAATTATTTTTATATTGGATTTAGAAAGGTCTCCCTTGATGCTATTATTTTATCCTCTTGAGACCTAAAATCTCTTGTTCATGATCCTTCACTCTTTATGCCTCATTAGATTTACTTGATTGACTAGGAGTAGTTGGATTATGTTTTGGTGTAGGAATAGGAGCAACAAAGGGTGTATGGGTTTGTAAATCAAGTAATAGAGGCATAGGGGTTATTGGAGAAATATTCCTAGCCTAAATCAAATATTTATCATCTTTAATGGCCACTTTATAGGCATTAAGCAATGTGTTCCCTCCCATAGATTGTACCATCATAAAAATATCACTATTAATAGCCTTAAGATAAAAAAAGGAAATCATGATGTGCAGTAGGCCTTATCAAGATTTGGATCCTATCCTATGTCTTCTAAAACCTTTCATTGAAGTTTTGAATAACTTCTTGAGGTTCTCCCCTTGTGTTGGTTAGTTGCTCAGTCATTGAAAATTTGTCACTTTTATCCTCAAAGCATCACCCAATTCATCCCATGTGGTGATAGATTTAGTTGGAAAAGTACCATACCAATCAAGATCTTTCCCCTTAAAATAAATATCCAATAAGCTAATATCTATATTCTCCTCAATGATGTTATGCATATTGTATAAGTTGACAATGTTCCTAATGTGCTCAATAGGAGTAATGGAAGTCTCATACATACTCACATATATATGAAAGGACACTTTTGAGGGACGATATGGGAATTTCACCATAATTTTCAAGTCTTAGATGAATATATACATTTAAGGAAACAAAGGTAGGTTATTTTCCATTATGGCTTTAGGATTTTACAAGATTAGGCCAATCAAAAACTTTCTTATAGGTTTATGAGCAAGGTATGATCTCTTTGGGTAAAGATGGGTGTTAGAAAATATATATGCTTTGACTGAATAATAATCTCTTGGAAATAAAAATGAATGCCTTTATTATGATATCTTGTGCTTACCTTAGGCATGAAATAATCACTAGTCTGCCACCAAGATTCAATTATTAGATTTGCTAGATACTACAAGAAGTAGACTATCATAGCATCTCTTTATTAAGACTAGCATCTACCTTGAAAAACCACAGGTAACCACAAGATATCATAATAAAGAAATGATACAACTATTATATCCCAAATTTTCACCCTAAATAAGTTAATCATATCTTCTTGAGTTTAGGATAATATGGAACTATCTTTGAACATAGATAGATTGTTAAAATAGATAGTCTCTAGATTATGGGATGGCTCCCTTGATGTATCTATTTAGGTTCTCAAAAACACTATAATAATCACTTATTGGGGTGAAAATGGAAGAAGTAAACATGAAAATAACCTAAACTAATGGAGGTGATACACCAAGGATATCTCTATAAACATACTTGGAAATTACACTATGAAGGCAGATTACTAGAATCAATCTCAACTCAAGGTTATTATAGCATAAGTATTTTTACATGGAGGTAGATTACCATGAATTTCCAAAGGTGGGTAAATAAGAGGTTTGATATTATATACTACTAATCTCCTTCACACTTCAAGTACACCTAACAAACATTTACACTTCATGAGACCTGTTAGAAGAAATATTACTTACATAATTCATACAAGAGAAAAATGGAAGCAAGGAGAAATAATTATCACTTTTCATCCAAATGGACTAATTGACATACTTAGGAAATAATTTTAGAGACTAAACTAGCTTAATAACTTTATTCAAATTCAAAATAAGATGTCAAACTATTAGGGCTTTGCCATACCAATTGTGGATGTTTACAATGCCAAAATGGCTTCAATATATAGAGTAATAGGATAAGAGAGATAAGGAGTGATGTTGGAGAGTCATAATACCAAGTTTCAATTATTGAATACTAGTCACAATTCAAGATAAAGATTTAGAAAATAGATCATTAATCTCTCTTGAATAAGTGTCAATCTAAAATATGGCATTCTCCTAAAGTCAGTGTAGGGACACTTCATTATCTTTAGGGACACTTCATTATCTTTTTTGAAACTATTTTCTTGATTAGGAGTCCACTTAACTCTTTATAGCTATCATGTAAGTCATTGACACACGTTCACTAACTTAAAAATTTGAAAACATTATTTTATCAAGTTTTTATACATCCCTCAAAATGATAACCTTCTCTTTTCCACTTGTTGTTTACTTCCTTAAATTAACTCACCAGTCCTATAGGCCTAAACCCCCACACTTATCAATGGGGTGACTTGAATATAGTCATAATAATTCATTTAAAATATGTGATACACATCTTCAAAACTTATTTGTCCTCTATTCTATCATATATACCTCAATTAAAACTCAAAATTACACTTCTGATCTCTAACATGGCAGTTATTTTACTTGTCACTATTCTATCCAAGACTACCTGCAATAGTCATCTTAGAATAGGAGTATTTATGAATTAATTAGGTGATAATGGGGTATATGGGGTTATAATAAATCTCCACACACATTCCACCAAGATTTTTACCTATCTTTTCTTTTTTTCACCTTAAAATTACCTCAAATCTTATAGAAAACATAGAATTTAACTCATCCATACAAGTGATGTTATGGAATAACTGAATGGTAAGGATAATAAGAGAGATAAAAGTTAGTTAAAATCACTTTCAAGGCTAATTTACCCCTTATCGATGCATTTCTCTTCATCTTTTTCTCATTAGGACCTTATGAGGGTTTTAAGAGAGTTTCAAGCCATTTAGGTTCTTAGAAATGGTTCATAAAGGTTATGCCCCTAACCTTTGAACCAATGCCACTAAGTTTAATTAAATTATCCCCATAAATTATCCCTAAGTCCTCAAGACCCCATGCATCTTGCTCATATAGATGGGAGTGAAATAAGTTATCTCTCTAGTAGTTAGCTTGCATTCTAGAAACCCATGAGATAAATTGAGGCCAAAATGACCATTGTGAGTTTTTATCTCAAAATTTATGATTATAATAAAACCTAAATTATCCCATGAAATTTATCACATTACTTTGGAATATCACATGATCATAGAAGTGACATTAGAATCCTGAAATTCATGCCTAGTTCTAAACCTCAAAAGCATAGACTGGGTTTTCTGAGTATGTGACCATTTATGAGTATTCATGATAGTTTTAGGACTTATTATACACTTATTCACCTATAATTAAATACCAAACATTACCTAATAGTTCCTTAATAATTTTCCATTCATCCTTTCACCATCAATGCACTAAGTCTACAAGTTATATTTCTTATGGAGTGTCTTAGGTCTAAGACAAAATAGTGAGCACTTAAACTTTTAGTTTAACCTAAATGAGACCATATAATCCTTTTCAACCCATGTTTACCCATTATACCAAGTTTCAAATTTTGACCATGTTTCTAGAGCCCTCAACACTTCAAATTCTCAAAACTAGTCATAGACCTATGACTATGTACATGGTTTTGATTGACTAAGTATAAGGTTCTAAAACCCAGCTTGGATCAATATTTAATTTATTTCATTTGATTTACATACATTTATGACTTATTATTTCAACCTAATGTTTGTCTTAAAACATATTAAACATACTTTTCTCTCCTTTTAGGCTTTGAGACTAGTATGTGTCAATGATGCAGCTGATTTAACAATTTTAGGAATACTGGTGTATTGGTCCTAATTTAGTTAAAGGGTCAGAGTAATAAAATTATTAAATAAATATTCAATAATTAGGATACTAATGTTTGTAAATAATATTATAATTTTTAATTTTATAAAAATATTAATAAGAAGGAGAAAATAAGACTTAGCTAAAAACTAACTAATATGGCTGAACAGGGTCTGAGATTCACTATGAGGGACTAGGACACTATCACAAACTAGGATCTAATATTCATTTTATGATTGTAAAAGAGTTGAAAAAATAATTTAGTTCACCTCTACCACTATTATCTAGGAGATCTAAGTTTTTTTGGGTTTTGTTCGCTATGCTTGTGTGACCTTGTTTGTGAAGTTTTGATAGATGGAAGTCTGTAGAGAAAATGTTCTCTTCAAAACCTATACTCCATTATTATTTAACAAATTTACAAAAAGAGTTAGGGGTTAATTTGTGTAAGATTCATTTAATGTGTATCCATATCCCTTATGTGGGCATGTTGCCTACATACCAATACTCTGAAGAGGGATCAAGCCATACGTAGATCTCCCACTTGATGTGCTTTGTTAAATAGAGTGTATGAATATTCAAAATACTAAACTATATGTGCTTGAGGTGGGTAGTGACTGATGTAAGTATTTGAATAATCTTGTAAGAGTATTGGTTGGCTGTATGTAGATATTAAGGAAGATTACTTGAGTAGCCTTTCTTGTATTCTTGCTTGCTTAGTGATATTTACCAACCCTTTTATAAATGATATTTGAATGGGATTTTATAGGGATCTATTGGTCATGGGTTGAATGTGCATGCATTAGGCCAACAAGGAAAAGGATGGGGAATTAGAATAAACTAACAATTAGGGATAAAAATGCAATTGGATAGGAGTGTTGAAAGTAAATAAGAGTGGCACTAGTACTATAGTCTAAGTGTAGCACTATTGTCTTGAGCTGACAGGGCCTAGGGGGATGGATTAGTTATGGAAAGAGTATTCTGGATGAGCTAAGATTAAGTCTAAAAGGCTATAGATAACTAAGAATCAGTGAAAATATGCCTATGAGGGTCATGATAATAAGCAAGATGGACCTATGGGTTGGGTGTCACAAACCACACTCAAGTTACCAGTTTTTTCATTTTATATGACTACATTCACCCCCTCTTTATTCTAGTGATGCAACAAAGTAAAATAGTAGGATAAAGGAAAAATAGAAAGTGTACCTAAACTTACCTACAAAGGCAAAGCTCATGAATTTATGTGATGTTGGGTATGCATAGAGAGAATGATGTGAAGTATAAGTCTATTATGATGTTGATTGATGTTGGATATTCTTAGATATGTTGGGTATGTTGTACCAAGAGTGATATCATGAAAAAAGTTGAGTGCTCAATTCTTTAAGAATGGCTCAAGAATGAAAAGGCTAGCCCTTTGGATCTATCTTCACCCACTAAGTGAATATATGTGATCATGCATGTGATAATCAATGTTTATACAATGTGTCTAATCCCTTTGAGTAGGTGTCTCAAGAATACAAAGGCTAGTTAGTCCTTTGGCTCCATCATTACCCTGTGAAATAAAGTTATAAATTGATATCAGTATGAAATGTATGTCATATGAGATGGATCTTAAATCCCATGAATTCTCTCTAATATGATAATATTTTCATGTATTTATAAATGTATGTTATAAACTAGACCACTCTTGGCCACTTCAAAAGTTGGAGATTAGGCTTGTATGAAAGCCACTCCAAAACCGATGCATTAGGCTTATATGAGATCCACTCCAAAATGTGAAAATTAGGCTTGTATGAAATCCACTCTAAAATGATGCCAACCACCTAAAAATAAAATAAGGAATGAAATTGTTGAGAATGCTTGTGTAATATTAAACTCAAAGAAAAGAAAACAAATGTGTCACACACATTGCCCCAAATCACTGGTGTCTAAAACATGGATTCTGATTTGAAAGTTATACCAATTGTCGTATCTAAAACTAGAAGTGAGATCCATCATTTCATGCATGATTCCCCCTATATCTAGATTCTCTAAGCAAAAGTGTACTAAAAACTATTGATTTTAAACTAGTCTGACTATGCAAAACTATAGTTGAACCTATTTTTTTGCCTATTTCTAGAAAGCCTAGTTTTATTGCTATTTAGATAAGAGCACCAAAAATGGATAATAGTTGCACTAACTTTGTAATCAAATCTTGGAATTATTGTCTTGGGAAAAATTTGATAACTATTATGACATTTTCACTATATACCTAGTCTGTTCTATCTGGTTTGATGTTTGGTTGTTGTTTTAGGTGTTTTAAATGTTGCTTTTTCAACCATTAGGAACTCTGATCTCTATGATAAAACCCTTGTTTTTTGCCTCCTCTTTTGATTGTAGGAATGAACTCCCTCCAATGATTATCCTTAGAATAAAGATCCATCTAAGTGTGTTATGATGTAAAGATACATGATAAATTAATGATAATCAACAAGATATCTCAAGATATAGCATATTTTATAATGATATATTTATTAAATCAACACAGGGATGCCTAGATAGATATAACAATGTAATAGCATGTGAAAATTATTAAACTAGAACTAGAAGTGTTAGTTGTTCATTGTTATTTGTTAGTTGTTAGTTGTTAGTTGTTGATTGTTAGTCGTTAGTCGTTAGTTGTTAGTTGTTAGTTGTTAGTTGTTAGTTGTTAGTTGTTAGTTGTTAGTTGTTAGTTGTTAGTTGTTAGTTGGAAAGGAGGAATAGAGCATGATATCCATCATGGCATCCAAGATATCAAGATAATTCATGATGTGGAACATGGCATTGCAAACAATGAGAAGCAAACAAGAAACAAGCACACAATTTAAGAAGCAAGAAGCATACAAGAGTGACCAAGGGGCCAAGAAAATAAGGGACATGGGCATATTTCACTTAAACTAGAAAGTAGTCATACAAGGCATGTTAAAATACTGCATACACATATAATTAAAACAAGCAAGGGTTGACACAAGGGTCACAATCACATAGAAGAGTATAGGAAAAGGACATTGGAAAATGTCCTAAGGCACATAGATGAATAAAATAAAAGGACATTGTAAAATGTCTTAAGGCACATAAAGGATACAAAAGAAAAATTGAGAATTGTAATCAATTTAGCTATGCAAATCAAGAAATGAAAACATGTGAATGTTGGAAATACAGTCACATCTAACTAATCAAAGTAAGAAATGAAAGTATGCAAGACATGGAGTATAAGACTAGGTAAATGCTAATAAATACACAAGCTCTATATACTAGTGAATGTCTATAGAGTAATATATGTAAGGTAGTAAGTAATGTACATAAACATGATAATTAGAGTATGTGGTGTAGGAATGACATAACTTAGATGGTGTAATCATGTAGAAGATATCCCCAATGGGTATATGTATCGATGTCTCGAATGTAAAAGTAGGATTCCCTATCAATAGGTAGAGTGAATCAATTAAGGATCTGGATGTCACTATACACACTCAAATAATATCAAGTAAAGCATGGAAATGTAGATAAATTAATAAATAATAGCATAAAACAACAAAATGTAATTCTTAGCATAGCAAAGAAAAGTAAAGCATTGATAATGCATGTAATCAAAATCTTTTTTTTTTGTGTGTTTTTAGATTATTTGAATGTTTTTATATTTTTAAATGTTATATTGTTTTTGGATTTTTGAGATTTTGTATTGTTTTGGATTTTGAGTTATATTTGAGATATGTACAATCAAGCATAAGAAACTATGTATAGGTATTTGAGAAAAGAAGATATATACAATTAATTATAAGAATATTATATACAAGGTTAAATAATAAGAAATTATACTAACTGATGAGTCTCATGGGAGACTCCCTATCATGGTGTCATGTATCAAGGAGAGGAATCATTCATGATCATGAAACATGATGGAAGTGCTGAGACTATGGCTCTGAAAACTATATATGTTGTAAATACTCTAAAATATTTGAAGTAGAAACCAACTGTAGGGTCCCCCTATAACTCTAAGAAGTTGATGCAACTAGAGGGCTCTTAGGGTCTCATCTGGTAGTAAGAGAAGCTCTTTAAACATGTACTTTATGAGTAGATGCATGGGATCTCAATGATACTACCCTGGGTGTGAACATTGTAGATGGAAGCTATCTAGAATCCTAAATCTATGGAGGTGTATGAACTCCCTATACTGGTGATGGATGCCTCAACTATGTCTAAATTGGAACTGGAAGAGGAACTATAATTAGTGGAAAAATTAAAACTAGTGGCAAAACTAAAAATGGTGACTACAAAATAGTAGATGGATCTAAAGTGGGGAGTGGTAACTCATATGGAGCTCCACCAACTATAACAACCTGATTTGCATGAATGAATTTCATGTATCTATGAATGTAAAAGGTAATTTTCAAAGTTTCTAAATCCATGGTTGACCAAGTAACATATCAAAAAATCTTGCACTAGGAACTAGAGTAAATGGTGTGGTCACATGTGTTAGACCAAACTATAATGGAAGTACAATCTCACCCAATGAACTCTAAATTTCCCTAATAAATCCACTAATAACTATGCCCATCAGGGTAACATCCTACTATAAATATCCCAAATGATGTAGTAATGTCATAGTGCACATGTTCACATTAGATCCATTATCTATGAGAATACTATAAATAGGATGATTATGAATGCAAGATTTGATAAAGAGTCCATGATAATATGAATCATCCTTGACTATCTCCTACTCTAAAAAGGAGATGGAAGGTCTAGCTAGAAATTAGGAATTATATACACCAATCATTTTACTCAAAGGATGTGTCTCAAATAAAGGTGCCTTGTATGTATCTGCTAGTGTATGTGCATGATATGCATGGTGAACCCCTGATGTGTCCCCTATCTCTTGTTTAGAATGTTGTAAAAAGGGATCTGAGAAGATTTTTAGAGATTTATCTTTTGTTTGCTTTACCTGAGGAGGCTCAACTAAAGTGTCGAGATCAATATGATTGACATCTATAAAATCTTATATCTTGTGTCTCAAATTGATGCATCTATTTATTGTATGGCTTAGTTCCCTGTGAAACTCACAAAATGCATGATAATCATATCCCTGTGGAAGATGCTTTGTTGGGTAAACTTCATGAATAGGAGGGAAATATATGATGTTACATTCTAATAGCTATTATAAAAATCTAGCTAGAGAAACTAGTAGATTGGTAAAGGTTCATTGAGGGGGTGCTAATAAAACCACATGTTGAGGGGACATAGAATCATTTGATTCTGACTCTTACTATCATTGACCTTGAATTTGTATGGGACTTTGTTGTTACTCT
The DNA here is from genome assembly GCA_037957365.1 of Torreya grandis. NCBI lineage: Eukaryota > Viridiplantae > Streptophyta > Pinopsida > Cupressales > Taxaceae > Torreya > Torreya grandis. The sequence continues at coordinate 1,237,943 of JARHVA010004084.1, read as the reverse complement.
TATTTATTATTTTTGAGATACTTGTGTACTTGAGTTTGCCCATTGAAATTAGTTTGAATTCTCTTTTCTTTAGTGTGTGACACAATTCAATGAAGAAAGAAAATATTTTGAACATAATTGATTCATACAAAATTGGTAAAAGACTCTATTTGAGGATATATTGTAACTCTTGATCAGCCATGGGGCTAGTCATCTTAGCCAAAATAGTCTTATATCAAATAACATAATCTGTGATATTTTCATTTGAACTTTGTTTATATTCTGCAACTTGGGAATATGAAACCCTATCACCAATGTTAATGCTAAAATGAGTTAGGAACATGTCAGCTAAAGGATTGAATGTATTGAACAACTAATTTAGTACACTATATAACCATTGTAAAGCATAATATTTTAGGCTCTATGGAAATAGTAGCTTGGTAAGTATCCTATCATTTGGTACATAGTCCAAGAATGCTATGTGAAAATTTCTCAAATGTGTCTTTGGATTACCCTTGCCATCATATAGATTAGGCTTGGGTTGAATAAAACCTTGTGGCAAGGGTGTAGAAGTAATGTGACATGATAATGGTGTATGTAGTAGATCAAAAGAATCCAAAGCTTGTGTAGGTTTAGAGGCACCTTGCTCAATATGTAGCACCTTGGATTGAAGAGATCTTATCTCTTGCATAAGGTTTAACCAATCAGGTGACAAAGATGTACTAGTTGTAACTGGTGGCATAGAGGTAGGTTTGGTTATTATAGGGGGTTGTTGAGACATGGTTGCCCCCATAGTGTCATTTATAACTAGTTTCTCTAAAGGAATGGAAGACTCAACTTTTTTAGCCTTTTTGATTCCCATGATAGATTGTAAAATTAGAGTAAGATCCCAGGACTGGTCTTAGAGTCTTTATTGAAAACTTTGTAGGATCAAATATTTGTTGAGGAAAACTTCATTACTAACAAGTGGTGGAAGTTGATCAAGAGTCTGATGTGGTGGATCATGAATAATGGTGTTTGTATCATCATTTTTATTCTCATATTGCTCTTTGTCAAAATTATATTCATTGAAATTAGTGTAATATAGATGTGTAGAATCTATAATAAGAACCTAAGTTGGTTATTTATCCATGGTATATGGTTGAGTTGCAAGAATTTGGGTGAATTCAGGAGGATTACCACTAAGTCTTTCACTTCATCTCAAAAGAAGAGATGTAAGGGACTTAGGTGGCATAAGGAAAATAACTTGGATAATATTATAAAAGATTAAACATATATAATCTAAACAAGGAACTAAAATATGCATAAAAATCCTACGAAGCTTACAAACATGTAAGGTGATACGTCAAGAAGCAACGGGACATAGTATATTCAACTAGGGTTTCAAAAAATAATTATTTTTGAAAATTACTATTGAATTTTGAAATTTAAAGTGAATTTTTTAGTGAAACATGCAAGTAAAAAATCAAATATTTATTGGAAATTTTGTGATTTTAAAGAGACCTAGAAGATGCAACTAGGGTTTTGAAAAATAAATGTTTTTGCAAATTACTATTAAATTTTGAAATTTGAAGTGAATTTCTAATTTTAATATGCTAGTAAAAAATTATTGGAAAATTAATCGGAAACTAGGGTTTGAAAGAAAATTATTTTAAAATTAATATGAAATTTTAAAATTTAATGGTAATTTTTTATTTTATTATGTAGGTAAAAAATCAAAAAAATATAGGGAAAATTAGGAGGAAATTTACCCTAGAGTTTTTAAGGTTTTGATGCGCTAACAAAGTAAGTCAGGGTCACTAAATGATTTAACAATTTTAGGAATATTGGTGTATTATTCATAATTTAGTTAAAGGGTCTGAGTAGTAAAATTAATAAATAAATATGTAATAATTAATATACTAATTTATATAAATTAGATTGTAATTTTTACTTTTTTAAAAATAGTAATAAGGAGAAAATAATTATTAGCTAAAAAATGACTGATACGATTGAGACTGGGTCTAAGATTCACTATGCAAGACTAGGACACTATTGCAAACTAGGATATAATATTCATTTTATGATTAGATAGGAGTGCCAAAAGTGGATAGGAGTGGCACCAGAATTTTATTCCACCTTTTCCATTATTCTCCAAGAGATCTGAGCTTTTTGGGTTTTGTTTGTTATGCCTGTGTGACTCTATTTATGAAGTTTCAGCATCTAGAAGTCTATAGATCTCCCTATAAAGTAGATTTTCTCTTCAAACCCCATACCCCATTGTGATTTAACCAATTTCAAGAAAGAGGGGGGGTTAGTATGTTTAAGATTCACTAAACATGTATCCACACCCCTTGTGTGGGCACGATGCCTACATACTAATACTCTGAAGAGGGATCAAGCCATATGTAGTTCTCTCACTTGATGTGATTTGTGAAATAGAGTGTATGAATATGAAAAATACAAAATTGGATGTGCTTGATGTGGCTAAATATTGGTGTAAGAATTTGAATAATCTTGTAAGTGTATTAGCTAGTTGTATGCAGAGAGGAATACCAACACTTTCAATCAAAGGAAAGAATTTAAAACAAACTTTTTAATCTTATAGGATACTTGAGGCATATTGAAAAGTATCCAAATGCATATCAATTTCATCTATATTCTCCAACTTTTCAAGAGGCTCTAAGAACTATTATTCTTGATCATCCATAGTCTCAATAAGAGAACTAGTTGGCTAGACAACTATTACAACTATCATAATTTGGATTTATATATCTTCAATAGTGTTGTCTCCCTCAAATTATTCTACCAAATGATTAATATCACCTTCCCCTTCATTACCAAATATTGATTTGTTCTTTTCTTCACTAAGGGGAGTGCCAATGATGAGTTTTTCCTCATGTTCACTTAAAGAGTCTTCTTTATATACTTCATTTTTCTCACTTACAGCTACAAATTGACCTTCATTAGCCTCCAATAGAATATGTTCTTACTCAATGACGGTTTATTCAACCTCATAAATAGGCTTTGGGCTCTTGAGGTCCATGAACTAATAATTATTTTCCCTCCATCCACCAATCAACCCTTCAACCTTTGATATACTTGGGTTCTCAACTTTTTCCTCAAGGATTTCCTTCTTGAAATAACCTCATTTATGGTAAAGTTTTAGGATATTGAGGGGTGACGAGTGGGGATTTAATAGGTTCATTAATTGGTTTAAATCTTGAGACATATCTCTTATCTTAGATGCCCTCTTGGATAGACTTCCATGATGGGAAGGTTTAGGTATCTTAAGGAGAAGTGGATGGTGCTTGAATAGGAACAAGTTCCCTTTTGGCCTCAACTTCTTGATTTAGGCATGGCTCATCTTTCTTTCCTGATGATTTTATAACTTGATTCCAACTTAGAACCTTAGACTTAGGATCTTCCTCTTGATGGTGTGTTTCAAATTGAGGGATGGATGAAGGATTTGAGAAACTTACAAGCTACCTTGGAAACTCATCAAATTATTGATTTTAAATGAGCATAGGAGAATATTCATGAGGGATATCAGGTTGAGATTAATGGAAAATGAGTGAGGTTATAATAGAATCAATCCTTTTTTGATTTATTATTGTAAGTTGGAGAAAGTTGATAAGGGTAAAAAGCAAGTGGATAATCTCTCCCTTTTTGGGACTAAGATTGAAGACATTTCCAAAAGTTTGAAAGCCTTATAATACACTATGAATCATGTTAAAGGTAGGTAGAATGACCATTTGGCCATGTAACAGGCCATTTTAGAGTTTCTAGAGTTCCAAGTTAGACAAGTTTGTACCCTCAACAACTTGCATCCAATATTATGTAAGGGTGGCACTGAGAAATCTAATGCCCTTACTATAATTGACATGATAGAGCCTTCTCAAACAATCATCGTGAATATTTTTAATGCTTTAGAGGGGATCAAGAATAGTTTTAGTAAGTTCAACAAGTGAAGTTTTCCTTTTTGTGATGTTGTGATGTAGTTATTATTTTGTAGGCTTGGTATTGTTCATTGTCGGGGTTCTCCCTGATGTTGTTCCTTCTTATTTTTTCTTATTTTTGTTTCTTTCCTTTAGTTGGGTGTTGGCCACCTTTCCTTTTTTAATTCTCCTTTTTTCTATCTAGATTTTGAGCCTTTTTGTATTGGGTATGGTCCCTTTCAAAACCATTTATCAATAATAAAAAAAAGTATGAGACTATTACCTATTAAAAAAAATAACCTTTCCTTTATAATAAAATTATACATGTTTTTCAAAATATAACCTTATGTTAAAAGTGATAGTGTAGGTTTGTATTTTGTTTAATGATATTTCTCTATGTTAGTGCCCAAACTTGTACTTAACAATTTGTGCCCTTTTTTGAAATATTAGTGCATAAATATCTAACTATTACCTCTTATTTTCAAGTGTTCACCCAAATTAAAAATTCCACCTTTACCTTGTGAAAACACTTTGTATCCTAGTTTCAATTAATGCTTAAAGTTTTCATGTTTTAATAAGATTGTAGGATCTATGATAAAAATCAAGATGGGAAGATCAAATAATGTTGATTATGATGTTTTCCATCTTTAAAAAGTCTTTGAAGTGGTAGAATCCTCAAGGTTGATTGCAAATTTGCAATATTGTAAATTGTAGTTGGGGTGAAAAGGTATGCAAGAATATATGGCAAAAAAACAAGTTGCAAAAAATTGTAAGTTTGAATTTTTGAATTCTTAAGGTTTTTTTAAAAATTATTTAGTTTTTGGAAAATTCTTAAGTTCAGACTTTTTGGTTAGAATTTTGGTTGGACAATTTGGTTGAACTGTTCATAACTTCTACGTCAGATTTTTTGGTTGGATATTTTGCTTGAAATTCTTAAGTTTTTTTTAAATTCTTAAGTTTACAACTTGTGGTCTAACATTTTATTTGAAACTTGTGGTCATATATTTTGTTCAAAATTTTTGCATTGGACATTTTATTCAAAAACCCTTTGTTGGATTTTGTGTTCCCCTTGGTTTGAAGGATTTGATCATCAAAATTTTCATTTGAGGTTTGTGTTCAAAGCCTTCAATTATCAATGTTCACCATCCACCAGTCAACATGCCATCAAAAGAAAAATGGTCCAAAAGGAAGTAACAAAGTTTCAACAGAAATCAAAGGTTGCCATGGAAAACAAGCAAGGCCATGAAAGTAGTCAAGAGGCCATATTAGTATTTCTACTAAAATATACACCCTAGTTTGGAACAAGTTTTTTTCTCAAACACCCAGTAAGATTGCTAACTTTTAGTGAGCTGAGATTTCATCAAACACTTTTTTGTTTATTATTTTGGTGTTATTTTGAATGTATTTAAATGTATTTATGTTTGAGATCATTCAATATGTAGTTGGTAATTTAAATTAAATAATAAACATCTCAAATTTTCAAATAAACAACCTTGACATTATAATAAACAATTTACATGTAATAGAAATAACAATGAAACACAAATATGACCTTGAATCCAATAATAATATATTGATCTATGATAGAATATCTTGTTGCTACAAAGTTTAAGTATCCAACATGGAAGCACAATGCCAAAATAACACTCAAAAAATAAAAATATGTAATTCCCAAATACACATAAGTTGCTATAGCATGATATCATACTGCTATCATAAACATTTATAGTTATAGCCCATGTGAATGGCTACATGCCAAAAATCCAAATGGTAAAACACCAAAAAAATCAAACTCCAAAATATGCCTGTGAACTCACATCTTCATAACATCCATGAAACTAAACTACTACAACTAACAATCCCAATATAAAACCCCTAAATCTGCCATTTGAAGTTCAATGGGACTTTTGTATGAAAGCACTCACAAACCCTCCAAATCAACTTAAAAATTAGTCACCATTATATATATATATATATATATATATATATATATATATATATATATATATATATATATATATATATATATATATATATATGTCAAATTATCATGGAAATAAATTTGATATTAGCAATGAATAGCTTCTCTACCTCAACCTATAAATGCTTCCAATCAGCTCAATGTAATCCCTGAAATGAGATCACCAATAAATTCTCCAAGTTGGCCTATAAATAAATACCTCCTTTGAAACTTCAAATAATGCCAAACCTGTAATGAAGTGCAATGCGTAAACTTTGAATAAGTTTACCAACAATCAACTTGAGAGGGTTTTTCACCACTGAGGTTGATCATCTCCAAGAGGGTTTCCATCCTCAATAAGGTTGAGATGAACCAAGTTTGATCTCTATAAGCACAAAGGTTTCAATTAGAGAAATAAAATAAACTGCATAATCCAAGTGAGCCTGTCAAATGCCTTTTTATACTTTTTCTACCAAACTCTCCAAAATCTTCTATTTTAAAATTTTATTTTTAATTAAAACTCCATTTTAGCTCTAAAAATACATTTTAATTAAAATAATGATAATTTGACACACAAGGTCCCTATTTAATGCATCCATAATTAAAACATTTCATCCTAATTCTGATGAGCTATAACACTAAGGTGCTTTTAAAATATTTAAAATAATATCTAGTAACATTAGTAAAATAATTAAATAAATCCATTAATACACTCATTTTGAAAAAATTATCAGAATAAAAAACTAACTTTACTAACATGATTCTAATCAATAATAATGATAAATGGAGCCAATCAAGTGACTTACTATAAATAGATACCTTATCCAAGATTCTTGGAGAATACACCAGAAGCTAGAAATCACCCTCGAAAGTGGCATATGAGTCCTCTAGACCAACTGAGATCATTGGAATCTTTAAATAAACCCTCTAATAATGTTGACACATGTCCACAAGGTTAGTGCCAATTACATTACAAGAGAACCTAAAATGGGTGTATTACAATCCACCCTTCTCAAAGATTGCTTATCCTCAAGCAATGCTAAAACAACCCCTACAATCATCAAACTGGTCCAACTAAAAACAAAAATGATCTCAGGGTCCCATGTTAATCTCAAGAAAGAACCACCATGCTGATGTTGCACCATTATGATCATGACTATAAAATCATCATGCTAAAATTGCACTATCTTCTCTTAGAACCCCCAAAATTGACTAACATCAAAACCCAAAGTAAAATACCTAGAAAGGTTGAAACCTATACCATGAAACAACTCTTGCTAAAACATCATAGTAAGGGCCATATTTACAATCTCACAACTTATCATAATTTTGGGCAAAAAAAAGTAAACCTGCTCTACCATAAGGAAATAAACTTAGTAAAACTACTCATGAGATCCCAAAGATGAATCAATCTAATCACAGTTATCACCTTGAAATTTTCCAAGGAGGGAATATCTCTATTATTGCCAATTGAAATCATATCACTAACACTTAACCTCTAAGTGTCAAAAGAATGGTTCTGGACACACCCAAACCATTGCAAACATCAAAGCACCATCTGATTATATACATACCAACACCATGAAATGTCTATAGTAACCATCACTCACCAAAGTGGAAATAAGAAATAATTGAACTGTGGTCAAATAAATTCTCACAACCAGCTACCCAAAAGCCTACCAAAGCTCAAAACCAATTGGCTCAATAAAAGATGTCACCATAACCATCATGGAATTATAAGGACAATGACAACCCATCTAAAATCCAATTGAAAATATAGGAGGCATGAGTATGGAAGTAACCAAAGAGTCATCTCTTATGATCAAATCACCTCCAATAATTAACTCCACCACCAAATACCCCACTATTTCTCTACAAAGACAAACCAACATAGCTATAGGTCAAGCGTTGATGTCATGTGTAGGTTGATCAAAAAGTGGATAGTGGTGCTAACATTCATGGTTACAACTCTAAGACCCTCTAAAATATGAATCATAACATGTGGAAACTCATTATCCTGAACCCACACTAAGGGAAAACTATCAAAGTTTACATCACAAACCTTTATAAGATGAACCCTTTAAGTTAGGAAGGTCTAAAGTAAACAATAATGGTTATTGTCTAAAACCAAAATCAGAGAGGTAAAATCTGATTTTAGTTCTCTACACCAAGGACAGCAACAGCCCCAATACATTTCCCAAATATAAGCATGTGTGAAAAGCGTTATGCTACCTAAATTAATTTAAAAGTGGATGATAAACACTTCTAATAAATTTTTAATTGAAACATTTTACTTTCCTAACAAAGAATAATGTGCCAACTTCTCTGAATGAAAGCAAACCAAAAAATGAATTGGTTGACCTGCCACCAAATAGCAAGCTCAAAATGGAAAGATTGGTCCAATTTTTGCCAAGGAACACACCCAAAAGTGACCATTCATTCATTGACCCAATCCTTACTTGAAATTTCTCTCCAATCCATTTGTAGATGAACAAATGGAATAACCAAATGGCTAGTAATGGAAGGAACAACATTATTAAGTCTAAAATTTTGATCCTTATCCCTCTAAAGATCAATCTTATGACTCCCAATACTCTCTAACAATTCTTGTTGAGAATTCTAAGAATGGTTACCCAACTAAGAATGATTTCCTAGAATCAATACGTCCCATGAAGGAAATGCATCACCAACTACATATGAAAAGCATGCAATACTAATCATCAACTCAGTTAAGGTATGAAATGATGCACTTATTGTCTAGCTCTAAAACTCAAGACCAAACCTCATGCAATAATGAAGCAACTCATAATGAATACCAACAAGGAAATGATTCTCAACTGAAATCATTGATTTTCATACCCAAGTTACGTTATAATTCCTTAGGTAGTAAGGAATGATGATGCCTCTACATGTCATATCATCCCAAATGCAATATTTATCTATCTCCTTATTTGCACATTTCATATTTGGTGGTCTCCATAGAGGATAACTAAATTCCTCATAAAGTGAACCTAAATCAAAACCAAGTTGAGTACCACACTCCAACTCAAGTTCTAAATATTCTCCTAGATCCCATACCTTGTTATTTTTCCCAAGTGTAATACTACAACTAGAAATAGTTCCATCATCTAACTCAAAGAGTGGATTGTCATAAGTTATATCAACACCCATCTCAAATAATGGGTCATCATCAATCACCACAAATTTATTCTTGCAATAATATTCATGCAAAGGAAATGAACTATTGCTATGATGAATACTAAAATTAAAACCTTCATACCTATCTTCGATGACTCCAAGACTATCCCAAATCACCTAAATCTTTTCATTATAATTTTTAGTAGTAAATTGTGGATTAAAATCATCAAAATCACTAAACCTTTACTCAAATTTAGCTTCATGTGTTGATAAATTAGATTTGTTCTCAAGAAATAAATCAACACCATCAATGACATCCTCATTACATGCATTGTGTTCTAAATTTTGAGCATCATCATGATCAAAAGGAAATTCATCCCATGTAGGATCCTCATCATACTTAGGTGTCATCACACCTAGATCCCATATGTTAAAAAAATTATTGCTTTGTTCACTATGATCCTCTTGTGATGTTGTCTTTCTAAATAAATCACTCTCCATAGGCTTGGTTTGAAAGTTAAATCCAAGGCCACCTGTATTAACCTCACCAAAGTAAGATAAAGGATCATCAAAAGTTGTTTTGAATTAATCATCATATTTACTTTCTCCATGCCCTTCATCTAAAAATATAAGAGTGAACTCAACACAATCATCTATTCCATAGGAATCATCAAGGAAGTCATTAGAATCATCATGATTTGAATCCCAACTAAGATCCAAAGCTATTATTTTATCCTTTTCTTCATTCACCACCTCATCCATAGTAGTTACATGCATGACCAAAGAATCATCCTGAATCCCTGTCACATAGTCCTCATGAGTCAAGGTACCATCTCCATCCAAATGACCTGCCATAATCCTCTTTTAATTTTTTTCTTCTCACTATCCAAGAAAGGTTTTAATTATTTATCACATTGATTAATCACCCTTCTAACTAATCTCACTCTAACTAATGGAATTCCAAGAATCCCATTTTTCCTATTAGCTGATAGGATATAAAATAATGACCGTGACACATCTTCACTCTCATTAATAGTCAAAACCATAATGTTTTGCATGGCTGCCATAACATCATCATCATGTTCTATCCTGATTGAAGTAAAGAAATGGTGAAACATGTTGTAGATCAAATCATACAATCTGAAATCTAATACAAGGTTAATCAATCTAATTGTTGCAAATGTTTTAAGTATAGCAACCCTTCTATAAAAATGAGAACATGTGATATCATTAATATCCAAAAAACTATCCACCTTCAAGTAAGTTACCTCTTTCATTGTGTTATCTTTGTATGGAGTAGAAGCTGTAATTCTCATGATTTCACTTAAATAAGAAGTAACAAGTAGTCTCACATCAATATCTTTGTGTCTCAAGAATTTTCTCTTACCTAAGGTAGTCACTAAAGGTTTCATATTTTCTTGCATTCCCTAAGAAGTTGATTGATTCACCATGTATAAACAACCCTCAACTTCCTCCAAAGTATTGAAAAGAACATCTTTTGGATGATATAGGTCTTCAAGATCCTCACATGCATGGTAAAGCTTTACTCCTATCTTAACATCCATGAATTCTACAAAAGAAATTAAAGCATGAAACTCTACTCCCATTGTTTGGTATTCCTTCAAAATTTATCCTTTCGTGAGTGGCTTCATGATTTCTAACGACTAAACAAAACTTTTAGCTACTGAAATGTTAAATACTAACTGAGAAAACTATAGCAAAAGTTAGAAATCCAATAAGCTGGTAGGAAAATTAGCTCTGATTCCACTATAATATACACCCTAGTTTGGAACAAGTTTTTTCTCAAACACTAGTAAGATTGTTGACTTCTAGTGAGCTGACATTTCATTAAACACTTTTTTTGTTGTTTTGGTGTTGTTTTGACTGCATTTCAATGTATTAATGTTTGAGATCATTCAATATGTAGTTGGGAATTTAAAGTACACAAGAAACATCTCAAATTTATAGATAAACAGCCCTAACATTATAACAAACACTTTGAATGTAATAGAAATAATAATGAAATGCAACTCTAACCTTGAATCTAGCAATAATATATTGATTTATGATATAATAGCTTACTACTACAAAGTTTAGTCATCCACCATGGAAGCATGATGCCAAAAGAACACTCAAAAAATGAAAATATGTAATTCCCAAGTACACATAAGCTATTTTAGCATGATATCACCAATAAATCCTCTACACTAACCTAGAAATAAATACCTCCTTTGAAACTCAAAATAATGCCAAACCTACAATGAAGTATAATGCATAAAATTTAAATAAATTTACTAGCAATCGACTGTTTCTACACTATTTTGCTTTCTACATTCAAAGAGAGAATTAAGAAACTAAGAAGAATGGTCAAGGTTAGGTGTTACCTGGATGTAGTCGTGCACACTGAAATCAGACGTTGGAAGGTACTCCTCTTTGGCTGTGGAGGAATGACACCTACAAAGAAGAAGAGACTGAAACACGAAAAATGTTAGACGAGGAGATGGTGGGCTGTCAAGCAAAAGCTTGATCCCTGAAGTACGAAGACTTCCTTAAGGGATATCAACCCACTGATTAAAAATAGAATATTTGACAGAAACATAAATAGTGAAAGACAGAATAAAAGAAATAAAAGACAAAAAGCAAAATGCGTACCTGATATGCAGTAAATTGCTCTGCACAGTTTCCAGTGTTGGTCTCTGTGCCGGCATCGGTCAAGGAAGGGTGCCGACGTCAGTTAAAGTGCTGGCATCAGTTGGGGTAGCAATTCTTGGATGGTGTCTGGTTGGGTCTGGACAAGGTTTTAGGATTGTAGAATGGTCTGAAGTCTTCGTCTGTGGGTTAGGGAGCCAGTTTGGGAGTCAGAGGGATTGTTTAAGGGTTTGTGCAGAAATCTAGGCAGAGTTACAGACTGAAAATGGTGGATAAAGGTGATACGGGAGGAAGTCCAGTCGGGTCTATAATCTAAGTCAGGGTGGTAATATCAAAAAACAATAATAACCAGAGAATAAAACAAAAGCACAGAGGAAACACTTACATGTTACACGCTGAAGACAGAGTAGGAGACATAATTGTTGTTGTCCATGTGTTGCAGAAGTTCGATGTAGCAGACCTCCAGTGGGATGACCAAAGCAAAATACCTGTACCAGAGAGAGAGAATACGAGAGATTGGATTACAGATTGACTGGATGCGAAAGCTGGCTGATCATTTGGATGCAAAAGTTGGCTGATCGTTGTAATGTTTGGATGATCATTGCTTGCAGTGTTTGGATGAAAGAAATGTTTTGATGCAGAAGGTCCGATAACTGGTTGTAAAACTGATTGGCAACTGAATAATGAATAACAGATTGAGAAACAAATTAACGGATGCAATTTAAGGTTAACCAACACTGGCAAAACTGCCGACATCAGCCAAAAAGTGATCGACATTGGTGATGTCGATCGAGTAGTGACCGATGTCGGTAGATTCAGAATGGGGACAGAGGCTAATTTTAGCCTTCTGCTCATTCTTACATGTTGCCAGGGTCAAGGCTCATGGGAAAATGGTTGACAGGGGTTAAATAGGTGTGGGAGAATAAAATGAGGGTTAAGGGGAGGATGACAAGGGTTAGACACAATTCTGGTGTCTACATTTGCCCCTTTTTGTCTTGTTGGTTGTTTTGGATGAACTGCAAGACAAAAATAGGAGGTGGTTACCCCAGGTGTGGGATAAGGTTGATTCTGTCTTGTTGGTTGTTTGAATGAACTGCAAGACAAAAATAGGAGGTGGATTTCCCTGATTATGGATGAGGTATTCCCCCTCAAAGCAGGAGTCGAAGGAAGGGAACTGGGAATCGGGTGCTGATTTGACAAAGAGTGGATAAAAAAGGGGTGAGGGTGAACGCTGCAAAAGTTGTGATTACACACATACCACTACACGAGATGGTCAGGTTAAATTGTCACAGGTTGAGGTTCAAGGAGTGCCAAAATTGAAATAACCGGGCCCCAACATTTGGTCGTCTACTGATTGGGTTATTCAATCGAAGCTGAAGCTCCAATGGGTCGTCGTGTTCTAGGTATCTCGGGCTCAGGAAGTGCTCCTAGAAAACACAAAAATGTCACAAGTAGTGCGGATCAACTGGCTTGCGATCCTATACTTGTGAGGGTCCAAAAATAGTCTACGCATAATTCGATGAACCAGTCATGAGGTAGTATATAGGCAAAAACAACCAAGGCAACATTATCTTGGAAGTGGTCGAAGTCAGAGGAGATAGGCATGATCTCCAGTGGTCATTGGTCGAGGGGGAGGAATGGATGAAAGGATGTGGCTGAGCTAACCTCAGAAGACGTTATGTGATCTGAGTGCTACCTACATAGCCCTTGTGTGAAGGGCCTCAGGCCAATGTAGTTCTCCCTAGAAGGGAGGAAGGGTCAAAGGGATGGAATTGGTCTTGGTCGAGGGCAAAGTCATGGTCAAAAGGAGGAAAGAAGGTTTGTCCATCAGAGAGATGAACAAATGAGGTTGGTCGAGCTAACCCCAGATGATGTCGTATCATCTGAGTGCTGCCTACATAGCCCCAGTCTTAGGGCCTTAGACCAATGTATTTCAGACAAGTTGAGAAGATTGGTCAATGATTGGTTTTGGTCATGTGTCGAAATGATGAGGAGAAAAAGATGTTACAGCCTTTTCCAAATGGTGTATTCTGCAACATTGGTTGAGGGGTCTTTCATCCCTAGAAATTTTCCATATTCGTGATGGATGTATGCTAAAGATGAATTGAGGTCTATTTATGCGTCAGCAAGTATTGGTTTATGCTTAACATAAATTGCGTCTGGTCGATAGTTTCCATGTGTATTGGTGTCTAGAGAAACTAGTGTGAATAGGCTATGGGAGTGGCCTGAAAAGAGAGTTGAGTTGAGTTGATTAGGATGGACAAGTGATGAAGGTGAATGTGACCAAAGTGCAGAAGAAGTGAAAAGCATATTGATCTTTCATTGACAAGGACCAGAATGACAGCATAGATAGGGGTTATTAGAACCAAGAGCCCCATTCATGCATGACGTCATTGACTAAATGTTGTGTTAAAATGGTAATCAAATCACTTTGACATTAAAGTGAGCTTGAAGTCCCTTGAGCAGGTGATGTGATAGGAGGAAATAGGGTAACCCATTTTAAGAGTAGAGATAACTTTGCCCCTTTTTTATGGGAGACCCTGAGATAACTATAAGCCAAATCCATGACTCGTTTTTTTTTTTTTTTAGGTGCAGACTGATCAATGTAGGAAGTCTGCATAGAGATGTCATTTGCTTGGTGGTCAGTTGTGAAGCTAATCAATGCGGGAAGCATCTAAGATAGTGCTATTTATTTCCAGATTAGTCATAGCCACCCTTCGAGGGAGTGGTCTAGAATTTTGCTTAATATAAGGGCTTTTGAATAGTTGTCCTTTGAGGGAGTAGTCTATTAACTACAGCAATGATAATACAGCTGTCCTTCGAGGGAGAAGTCTACCTTTTTAATTTGATATTGATATGGTGACCATGGATATTTTGGCATCTTGATTTGTTTGGACAGAAATGTGAGTCACGGACAAGATTATAGGTCTTGTCCATACATCATAAAAGGGTTATAGAGGAATTGTTAAGAGGAATAGGGATGAAAGGAATTAGGACTAAGAGGATGGGGATTGCTCAAGGGATGAGCTCAAGTTAAATGTCAAGTGAACGAGTACTCGACTAGCAGTAGAATGGTCGTAGATGCAATGCATTAAGAGGCTCAGGTTCTGGTCATCCATCAAGAGAGGACAGATGATAAGTCCCTGATCCATACTTGTGCATGATAATGAAAGGTCCAAGCCAATTAGGAGCAAACTTGCCTCATTTACTTTGCTCCATATTGGTCACGTGTTGATTCTCTTTGAGGACGAGGTCTCTGATGTTGAAATCTCATTCTCACAGATTTTTGTCATAGGCTCGCTTGATGTGATGTTGATAGACATGGAGATGATTAAGGGCAGCAAGATGGTGCTCGTCAAGTAACTCAAGTTGAGCTAAGTGATCTTGATGAAAGTCATCATTGGAAAGGATGTCATGTAGAGAAATGCAGAGAGACAGGATCTGTACTTTGAGAGGTAGGACAGCCTCTGTTCTGTACACAAGAGAGAAAGGGGTAGCACCTGTAGAGGTTCAAATGCTAGTGCAGTAAGCCCACAAAGCAAAGGGAATGTGAATGTGCCAGTCCCTTCCTGTGTCGTTGACCACCTTCATGAGAATTTTAGTGAGAATTTTGTTGGAAGCCTCGGCCTGCCCATTTGCTTATGGGTAGTAAGGTGAAGAGAAACTGAGTTTGATGCCAAATGAGTCACATAGCTTTTGGACAGTCTTGTTTTTGAAAGACTTGTCATTATCGGTGATGATCTTATGAGGGACACCAAAATGATAGATGATGTGGGTGCTGATGAAGTCGATGATCGACGATCTTGTTGGCTTTTGTGGAGATGAGAGGAATGGCTTCCACCCACTTGGTGAAATATTCAGTGGCTGTGATGATGGATTGATGACAAAAAGACGAGTGGGGGTTAATCTCACCGATGAGATCTAAACCCCACTGAGAAAAAGGCTAGAAATCTTGAGCAATTTGTAAGGCATGGCTAGGGAGATGAAGCAAGTTAGAGTGCTGTTGACACTTGATGTAACGCCAAACATAGTCGCTATAGTCTTGATGAAGGGTAGGCCAATAATAGCCCAGATGAAGGATGCGCTTGGCATCCGAATTCCCACTGAAATGTCTGCCATAAATCCCGTCGTGGACTTGCTTAATGGCTTGAGATACTTCAGTGGAGGTGAGACAGCGAAGAAGGAGGCCATCGAAACCTCGCTTATAGAGAAGACCCCATAGCATGGTATAGCGAGTGGTACGCTTGATAAAATCTTGTCATGCATTGCTAGAGAGGTTGGGAGGAATGACAGAAAAAGATAAGAAGTCCACAAGTTGCTTATACCAATCATCTCGTGGGCTAGAGTCTATAGTGTTGACATGATTAATGTGAGGAGAGATATAGGAAGGCAATGGCACATGATGCACCGTGACAAAAAGTCTGGATGCAGATGAGGAAGATGGGATATGCAAAGTGAGAGAAGCCATGGTGTCAGCAAACTTATTCATGGATCGAGGAATAGTCTGCAAGAGGTAATGGTCGAAAGATGCAAGGAGAATGTCAGTACAATTTTTGTACCTTTGCAAAATTTCATTTTTACAGAGGTATGAATCATTAACCTAATTGACGATGAGCTGCGAGTCGCTGAAGATGTTGATGGACTTGATGCTGAGAGAGAGGGCGGTCTGAAGTCCCAAAATTAAGGCCTTGTACTCGGCCATATTATTGGTACAATCAAAGTCAAGCTTAAAAGATAGAGGCATGGGCTCCCCTTCGAGTGGGATGAGAATGACCCTGGCACCCCCACTGAGTTGACATTTGGAGCCGTCAAAGAACATGGTCATCTGATAGATGGTGTCATTGGTGGAAAGCACAGTGATAGATTCGTCAGGAAACTCACACTGTGAAGGTTGATTGTTAGGAAGAGGGGCATCTACTAGTTGGTCAGTGATGGTTTTCCCCTTAACAGATTTTTGCTAGATGAATTCGAGGTCAAACTCAGCAAGCAGCATGAGCCACCGAGCCATACATTGATTCTGATATGGCTTGGAGTGCATATACTTGAGAGGGTCAGTGTGGGTGATGACAAAGGTCTTGTGATTAAGAAGATAGTGGCAGAGCTTGGTAGCAGCAAAGACTAATGCCAAACAGATTTTCTCGATATGGGTGTACCAAGTTTCATAGTCGATCAGTGTCTGGCTGATATAATAGACTGCTTGCTCATAGTGATGCTCATCTCGGTGCGCGATCATGGCACCTAAAAAATGATTAGTGGCTAAGATATAAAGGTAGAAGGGTTGGTCATCTTTAGGTGGAATGAGGACTGGTGGAGAGACCAAATAGCGTTTAAGGGCTTTAAAAGCCTCTTGACAGTCTTTATCCCATGTAAAGGAGATGTCCTTCTTAAGGAGATGATGAAAAGTTTGGCAGTGGTCAGAAAGCTACGAGATGAAATGACAAATGGACTAGAGCTTCCCTTGCAAACTGTGAAGCTGCTTGAGATTGGTCAGGGGTGGCATTTCGAGGATAGTGCGAATCTTGGCGGGATCTATCTCGATGCCACAGAAAGAAATGATGAAGCCGAGAAGCTTGCCAGAGAGGACCCCAAAGACACATTTCTTGGGATTAAGATGAACATTGTATTGAAGGAGGTGAGAGAAGATGATCTTGAGAATGGTCAGATGGTCGCGGCAAAGCTTGGACTTGCCGAGCAGGTCATCCACATAGTCCTCCATGATTTTGTGGAGGAGATCATGGAAAATGTAAGTTATGGCATGCTGATAAGTGGTGCCTACGTTCTTCAAGCCAAAAGGCATAACTCGATAGCAAAAAGTCCCCCATGGGGTAATGAAAGTGTTCTTGTGCTGATCTTTCAGAGTAATCAGGATTTGATTATATCCTAAAAACCTGTCCATGAGAGATAGCATTTCATGGCTGGCCGTGAGATCAACAAGCTAGTCAATGTTGGGAAGAGGAAAGTCGTCTTTGGGACAAGCTAGGTTAAGGTCGCGATAGTCCGTGCAGATCCAAATCCCTCCAGTCGCCTTGGTGACTGGGATGATGTTAGAGACCCACTGTGGATAATCGATGGGTTGGATGAAGGAGACAGAAAGGAGGTGCTGAAGCTCCTCTTTGACAAGGAGGGAAATGCGAGGATGCATCTTTAAAAGATTTTGCCTGACAGGCTTAGCCTCTGGTTTGGTGACAATGTTATGGGTAGCGATGGTGGGGTCGATGCCAGGCATGTCACTATAAGTCCAGGCAAAGGCTTTGCTATGGTCAGAGAGGAACTGGATATAGTCAAGCTGCTCCTGAGCATTTAAAGATTGGCCAATCTTTAAGACATAAGGAACATCGAAAGAAGTAAGGTTGATGTCAATGGTTGATTCATTTAACATAACTTGGGTCTCAGAAGGGAGGGAGCACTGGATGAAAGAATCATTGGCACCCATGTAAGAAAGAAAGGCATCATCGTCAATGCAATGGACAGTGTGAATGGTTGCCGACTCATCTTCTATCATGATGGGAAAAATGAGAGGGAGAGACTTGGACACCCCGTTTAGTTGATAAGTCAGGGGTTCCAGGCAGATGGTGTTTATGCAAAAAAAAAACTAAGAGGAATGGAAACCACCGACTCCATAGGTGAAGGGGGAAGAATAGGTGAGTGTGGAGGAGATTGGTCAATGGTTGGCTCAGGGTAAAGGTCTGCAGGGTCTTGAGTGGGGTCGTGATATCCCAGGCCATACCGTTTCTTGGCATTGTCATCATTGAGCAGCTCAATAGGCTGATGGGAGCCCTGCTCATAGCGTCTGAAACCAAAACCCTTCCATGCACACCTGTAAAGGTAAGTGTGTGCAAAGATGGGGTTGCCAAGAAATGAGAAGTTTGATGTGAAAGGTTGAGGTGAAGAAAGAGGATTACCATCAGTAGGAGCTTGATTGAGCCCCCCATAGACAAGGTTAGTTCAAAGCTGAGGAGGACCATAAGGCATGATCATCTTGATCTGATGGTCGTAACTAGGGTTGTGATGAAGGCATCCATACTCTTGCAGAGTTTGGAACATGTCTAAGGTCAGCAAGTGATACTCCCCCAATGAAAGTCTTTGGAAGATGTCTTCCATGGGGTCTGTGGTCGTCACTTGAAGGGGAGGTGTGAGGGCGATCGCCTGTTGTGAACTGGTCGAAGCTTCCGTGGATGAAGGCGGTGCTAAGATTGATGGCTTGATAGGAATGACGACATCATTTGGATGGTAGGTGGTGTTGCAAGTTTTGAAGGGTGAAGGGTCAGCAGGAATGGTGTGGACTTGCCCATCGTGCTCAAATTTCACACAACGGTGCAGGGTGGAGGGGACACAGGCCATGGCATGGATCTAGGGTCGGCCCAGCAACATGTTGTATTGAAACTCTCCTTCGATGATATAGAAGAGCTTCGGGACTATGTGTGGACCAACACGAATGTGAAGGATGACTGTGCCAATGGTCGTGGTAGTGGTGTCATTAAAGGAGCGCAAGATTGCATCAGTTTTGGAGACGTAATTCTTGGGAAGATCTAACTGATCAAAGGCATGGGTGGAGATAATGTTGATGCTAGTGCCTCCATTGATCATAATGCATTTAATGCATGTCCGATCAACATAGGCAGTGATGAAGAGGGCGGCATCCTAATCTTCCGTGTTGGATGTGGGAATCTCAGAATCACTGAATGTGATGGAGGCAACAAGGGATAAGGAGTGGACAAGGGTAGCAAGTGGCTGGGGGTCCTCGGGTTGGACTTCTACTACCTGCAAGGCTCTGATGAGGGCTTGACGATGTTGGGGTGAGGTTTGGATGAGGTCATAGAGGGACATCTTCACAGGCGTCTGGTGAAGTTGTTTCAACATGGAGTCGTGGATTGGTCCTGAAGAGGAAGAAGAAGAGGGTTGAGGCACGCCAAGGATAGAAATCTTAGGCTTGGGCGGTTGAGGTGGATTGACGAAAGGGTAGGTCCAAGGAATGGTGGCTTTTTCTTTTGCCTTGTCCTTTTGTGACCTAGTGGTTATGTGAATGGCATTGATTTCAAAGATAGGAGGTGAAGGAGATAAAGGGGTTGTAACCTGTTGATGAGATGTTGATGGGTTTGAAGAGGTTGGAGGGTTATGAAAAGGAGTTAGGGGTCGGTCAAGAGTGTCCTCAAAGAGAAGAGTGTCTTTCTCCAGATAGCGGTGAATGACAGCCTTGAGGGCATAGCAAGTCTCGGTATCATGTCCTGGCGTATGATGGTATAAGCAAATCTTTGTGTCATCAAACCAGGAGGGCTTAGACTCGAGGAGTTGGAAAGGCCTGATGGGTGGAAGAGTTATGCTGGAAGTCTACAAAAGTTAGTGCAAGATCAAAGAGTATGAGCCCACTAAAGGGTCAGTGCTCGTCGATGTGTGTGATGCTGGTGACTTTTGCTTGGGCGGAGTTGGAGGAGGCTTCCGTACCACCTTCTGGGTTGATGGTGCTGCGACAGGCAGAGATGGTACATTCTTCATGAGAGGTACCACCCTTTTGGGAGAGGGTAGGCTAGCAGTAGGCAAAGGAAGCAAAGGAGGCAACTGGTTTTGATTAGAGGTATGAGTGGGGAGGACTTTGGTCAAAGTCAAAGGATGAGGGCCCAAAATGGAGGGCAATGGTGATGGAAGAGGAGGTGTTCACCTCTATGGTTTAGCAGTCTTCTTTGATTTGATTTGAAGACTACTATTGGTCGAAGTCTGGTCTAAGTCCACCTTCACTTGTGGATGAGTGAGGTTGGAGACAGGGCGAACGCCAAGTGACTTGATTGGTTTAGATGGGGTAGATGAGGGTTTCAGTCTTGATGCGGTTGATTGAGGTATAGACGGTCTAGAAGTGGAAGTCTAATTTTTGTTGAGAGTCTTGGGAGGTTGCCATGGGAGGATTAGCAGCATGAGATGAGAGGGCACGGGCATGTTGAAGAGCTGTGAGATGCTCCCACAATCCCTGATGCTCCATTCCTTGAAGGGAGAAGTTTGAGTTTCTCCACTAATCAGGAAAATGGCTGAGAAGATGTTGGCTGAGATTTGGGTTCTTGAGAAGATGTTGATGGTTGTGGGACCGAAGGTATGGTAGTCTTGGCCCCAAGGCATGATGAAGTCGTGACAGGTTCATCCTTGGTTGGAGATGAAGGAGAGGTAGGTTCTTCCCTGGGTGGAGAAGAAACCAGAGAATGAGGCTCCTCAAGTGGGTAAAGGGCAGGGATGATTGTGCCCTCCACTTGCGGTCAAGGAGTAGGAAGGGTTGGGTCCTCCATGGGCAGTAAAAAGGAGGATGGTGAGACCGGCGGTGCTGGTAAGGTTAAGGCATCCTCCAAGATGAGAGAGGTTGATGGAGAACTAACTGGAGAAAGAGGTTCGTCCACATGTGATGGATTGATGGATGGACTCACCTCTTGATGTTGGTCAAAAATGAAGGGTGAAACCGTATTGACTGTTCAAATGTTGTGTTCATGAGTGTTGTCAATCAAGGTTTGGACATTGTTTTGAGTTTGTGGATGATTGGGGAATGGTTGTTTGAAGATGTCGATACCCTGATTAGGTGGTGCATTGGGATTGTCTAGGATGAGGTCACCCTTTCCAAGCATGTCTTGGATTATCTTTTTAAGGGTTTTATAGTTGCCTGTGTCATGGCCCTTAACACAGTGGTAGTTATAGAAGTCATTTTCCCTATACCACATAGGGATGGCACGTGAGGGATCAAATTGTGGAGGTGGTCAGATCTGGGGGAGATTGAGGACCCCCTATTTGATGAGTTTTTCCAACATAGATGCGTATGATTCTCTGAGTGGAGTAAACTGTCATTGTACGTATCTCTACTGGAATTGGTAGGTGATGATTTGGGACATGGATGGTTCGAGATGGTTAGTTGAAGGGGAAGAGGAGGAAGATCTAACGACCACAGCATTTGCTGAAGCTTTAGATTTAGGATTGGATGAGGAAGGTTTAGAAGAGGGGTCATTGGTCTTGGAGTTGGGATTCTTGCTCTGCAACTTGACGTTATTCTCCTTGATGGCACGTAACTCAAGTTTGCAGGCCATTGTGAAGGCTTCGTCAAAAGTGCGAAAGGTCTGAACCCTTAAGGTGGAAGAAATATGTTTGGCATAGGCTTGGGAGAAAAGTTCAATAAGTTTGGGTTGGGGTAAGGAAAATGAGAGTTGATTGATGAGGCCCCTCCATCGAGCAACAAAATCAGCAATGGATTCATCCTCGAATTGGCAGATAGAATAGAGGTCTGTGATTGAGACCTTCTTGGTGATGTTGATAGAGAAATGATCAAGGAAGAGTTGGGCCAACTGAGTGAATGTGAAGAGGGAATGGCTGGCAAGGGAGCTGTACCAGTCAAGTGCAGCACCTGAGAGAGACATAGGAAACGTGTGTAAAAGCAACACATCGTCGTGGGCGATAAGGTAACAGGTATGTCTGAATGCCCGTAAGTGCTATTGTGGGTCTTCCTTGCTTTGAAAATGAGAAAACTTAAGAAGTTCCCACTGGCTGGGATATGGTTTGATCAGGATAGAAGGATGAATGGGCTCATTACAAATTTGTTCGTATGAGAGAGTATTGCATGAGCCAAAAATGGAGGTCTCTAGGCTAGACATCTTGTCCATCAGCATTTTGATGATATCTACTGACGGATTGGTGGGTGAAGTGCCCCCTAGATTGTAAGGCACTTGAAAGAGGCTAGAAGAAGTATACGATGTAGTTGGTTGTACCAGTAAGGGTGCAAAGTACAGATGACTAGTCGTAGGGATAGAAGAGGAGACTAAGGATGGTTGGGTAGAAGGCTTGGCTAGGCTTGATGTTGCCACGGGAGGTTGGTTAGAGGTAACATGGGCCAATGGATAGGTAGCCACCCTAGTGTTGATAGGAGCAAGGGTAGGTGGAATAGAGATGACCAAATTTTGAAAGGGGGTAGAGAGTGGTTAAGTGGGCTGAGGTTGATAGGGGGCCGAAACCTCGGTGGAAGTGGGCCCAACAATGGAGGGAGAGGTCACACTTGGATGGTTGGTCAAAGGCTGGTCATTGGTCAAGGCAATAGCCTGGGTGTCTAAGGGTTGAACTACGGACGCTGTTGATACGGCCGCAATTTTGAGAAGAGAGGTCAACATTCTGTAAATTGGATTGCCTAAGGAGTCTCGTGTTTGGCTATTCGCAAGATAGTGCTGCAAGGCTTTGACATTGAGGTCCAAGAATTGTGCAAAATCTTGGTACCCTTCTGGGACAATAGGAGTCTGGGTTGGGGATGGTCTAGTAGGAGTTCTTTCAGTCTCCGAGTGGAACTCCATTATAGGTCTGGTTATGGATGGGGTAGATGGAAGCGGATGATGCCTCACGTGATCGACTAGAGCCTTGGCTTGGCTACGAGTCAGAACCATTCAAGGCAAGAAAGAACATCCTCACAAGCTCAAACAAGCAGATAAGAATAGAAAAGATGAATAACACAAGCAGATCCTAAAAAATACCCTAGGAGTAAATTATTAGGATTATAGTGGCTTATGCCTTAGAATATGTGTAGAAGAAGATTGGCTTTTGAGTCAGGTCCTAGAAGAAGTAGTCTATGGATGGTTTTGAGTTAGTTATGGTGCTCAAAAGTCTGTGTTAGGTTTCGTACTTGGCCTGGTGCTAAGGAGCAAGCTCCCCTCACTTCACGAGTCCAGTGATAAGCTAGTCTCGCTTAGCCAAAATATACTTCCCCTAGAGATTATCCTCTACCAGAGAATGGAGTGGGCTTTCCCCTTGGTGATGAAATCCAAGTAAGATCACCGAGATGGGTAAGGTATCCGCTGGGTGATGAAATCCCAATCGGGTCTTGTCTCAGGTAAGTTAAGATGTTTGTTTTG
Source organism: Torreya grandis (assembly GCA_037957365.1). Lineage (NCBI taxonomy): Eukaryota > Viridiplantae > Streptophyta > Pinopsida > Cupressales > Taxaceae > Torreya > Torreya grandis. The sequence continues at coordinate 1,214,445 of JARHVA010004084.1, read as the reverse complement.
TGTAAGTGGTTTGGTCGTGTAACATCAAGTGGTCTAGATTAATTCAATATGTGGTTATTAATTACTAGGTGTGGTCTAAGAAATGCAACCAAGCAAAAATGAATGCAAAGTGTTTTAAGCCCCAAGTCGAAATGTGAAGTTGGAATGAAAACAAGTTGAGAATGGGTTGAAGAATATTATTTTTGACTAGTCTAGAAATGCAAGAAAAGAAAAGAAAAGTTCTTTTTATTCTTGCTTATGATGTCATTTAGAAGAGACGAAAGAGGCGAATAGAGAGAAACCTAATGCACCTATATGAAAATAAAGAAATAAAGAACCCAAGGAAGGCCCTAGGGTCCCACTGAGCGTGCCAGAATGTTTCTACGCTATTTCACTTTCTACATTAAAAGAGAGAATTAAGAAACTAAGAAGAATGGTCAAGGTTAGGTGTTACCTGGATGTAGTTGTGCACACTGAAATCAGATGTTGGAAGGTACTCCTCTTTGGCTGTGGAGGAATGACACCTACAAAGAAGAAGAGACTGAAACATGAAAAATGTTAGACGAGGAGATGGTGGGCTGTCAAGCAAAAGCTTGATCCCTGAAGTACGAAGACTTCCTTAAGGGATATCAACCCACTGATTAAAAATAGAATATTTGACAGAAACAAAAATAATGAAAGACAGAATAAAAGAAATAAAAGACAAAGTAAAATGCGTACTTGATATGTAGAAAATTGCTCTGCACAGTTACCGGTGTCGGTCTCTGTGATGGCGTCAGTCAAGGAAGGGTGCCGATGTCAGTTAAAGTGCCGGCATCGGTAGGGGTAATGACCGGCATCGATCAGGGCAGCAGTTATTGGACAGTGTCTGGTTGGGTCTGGACAAGGTTTTAGGATTGCAAAATGGTCTGAAGTCTTCGTCTATGGGTTAGGGAGCTGGTTTGGGAGTCAGAGGGATTGTTTAGGGGTTTGTGCAGAAATCTGGGCAGAGTTACAGACTAAAAATGGTGGATAGAGGTGATACGGGAGGAAGTCCAGTCAGGTCTATAATCTAAGTCGGGGTGGTAATATCAAAAAACAATAATAACCAGAGAACAAAACAAAAGCACAAAGGAAACACTTACCTATTACACGCTGAAGATAGAGTAGGAGACATAATTGATGTTGTCCGTGTGTTGCAGAAGTTTGATGTAGCAGACCTCTAGCGGGATGACAAAAGCAGAATACCTGTATCGAAGAGAGAGAATACGAGAGATTGGATTGCAAATTGACTGGATGTGAAAGTTGGTTGATCATTTGGATGCAAAAGTTGGCTGATCATTATAATGTTTGGATGATCGTTGCTTGTGGTGTTTGGATGAAAGAAATGTTTTGATGCAGAAGGTCTGATAACCGGTTGTGAAACTGATTGGCAACTGAATAATGAATAATGGATTGAGAAATGAATTAACAGACGTAGTTTAAGGTTAACTGATGCCGGAAAAATTGCCAACGTCTGTTAGGTTATGGAGCTAAAAGCTTCACTAATGCAGACATGGAGGAGGTTGCAGATGAGTTGCAGAGTGTCACAGAGACTGGAGTTGGTCTGGCCAACCGACATCAGTAGGATTAGACAAGGAAGCAACCGACGTCGGTCAGTAGTTGGCCGGCGTCGGTGACCTCCAGGCAGACAAGGACCGACGTTGGTCACCTGTGTGGTTCGACTGCGAGCTTATTACGGGCAGTTAGCTAACGAACCAAGTGTTTGCATGATTAGATCTATTTTTAGACTGAGAGCTCTGGATCAAATTATTGTAATTAGATGTCTAATCATTGTTTGGATGAGATCTATATAATAGACTCATGGTTGTATTGGAAAGGTGTTCTAGTTTGAGTTGAGCAAAGTTAGCTCCTTCTGTGTGTGAGGTGAGTAAGGGTGTTCCTCCTAGTTCCACAGTAGTACCAGGGTGGGTGCTAGTTTTGGAGAGTCGGCATGATTCTTCAGGTGTGTAGGATCTTGGTCACAGGTGCATGGCCTATATAGGAGATCTACATGGTAAGTAAGATCGTTGATCTGCAGGTGTATGTGTGTGCAAGGTCAAGGTTCACAGGTGTGTAGAACCAGGTTGATTTGCAGGTGTGCAAGATCAGATAGGACAGCAACACAATAGGGAGTAGTATCAAGCAGGATCTACTTGGAGTACAGGTGTGTACTCGGATAGAGCAAAGAGGAAGGCAAGGGAGTTCCTTCCATAAGTATGGTCTGTTGAGGTGTAGGTTATTGCAGGTTCATGGGAGATCTACTTGAAGTACTTTGAGTACTTGTGGAGTGCGTGGAGCACTTGTGGTGTGCGTGGAGCACAGGAGGTGAACACCAGCTCTGTGTTTGAGTTGTGTGTTGGGACCTGAGAGAGAGAGCTTTAAGGAGAGAATTACTGTTCACTTGAGGTGTGGGAAGCCTCTGAAGAGGTGGTGGAGAAGAAGTGGCATCTTCTTTATTGTATTCTTTTCTGTATAAAGTATTAATACAAGTTGTGTATTGTCTCTCATATCATGTGTTATTCTAAATTCTAGTTACTTGTGATTCTGGTTAATTTTTGCATATTAAGGTGCTTGGTTTGGTAATCAACTGTATGCTTCTTGGTGTTTCGTATCCTATCAAGTGGTATCAGAGCCAAGGTTGCAGGGAGCAAGTTTTATGTTTGGTTACAGGTCACTCTCAGGGGTTTCTGATCAAGTGGGAGTAGAGCAACGGCAGATTAAAGTAAGCTAAGAATGGAGGAGTTGAAAAGCACAGATGGTCACTCACGGTCCTATGGAAAGAAAGAGTAGGTAAAAGATTATTGTTGGTTGGTAGCAGATCAGCATGAAGAAACTGAAGAAGCAGATGTAGTAGGTGTTGTTGCACAGGATGCTCTGGGAGGTTTCTTAGATAAAGTTGAATCTTGGATAAAAGATTTGGTTGCCTCTTTCCATGCAGCCCCAGGTAGATGAGCTGGTAAGCCTTGCCAAAGAATTGGCAAAGGGGAAGTGAAGCTAAAATTGTAGGCGGCCAACACACAGGTGTTGATGAAGGTCATGCAGGTCCCAGGTTTGGAGATATGGCTAATTTCTTCAGAAAGATTGGGTGATGAGAGATGCACAAGAACTCTCATAGTGGATGCACTTGAATTAGCTGGTGGTAAGAAAATAGGTACTCTTTATCTACTTGTTTATATTATTGATTCTTCTTCTATTGCAGAGACGTGGCTTCATAGGATTGGTCACATGAGCAAGAAGGAGATGCATGTTCTTAAGCGGAAAATAGATATATTTGACAGGCTTAAGAACTCGAAAGCCTTGGTGTTTATGGAGGAGATGGAGGACAAAAACCAGTGGATGGTGCTGGATACTTCTGAGCAGGGCAGTTTAGACATGGGTTTTGATTCAAAGGAGCTCGCAGGTAAAAAGTCATCACTCACAGGCGAACATAGGTACCAATGTTGGTCAGGAGGAACCGGCATCAAACAGACAGGTACCGATGTCGGTCTTGTGCAGACCGAAGCTAGTGATGTCGGGCAGGGTAAGACCAACGTCGATCAAGGGACCGACGTCGGCAGTAGGTAAGACCGATGTCGGTCAGGAGGACCGACGTCGACAGCAGGGACACCGACGTTGGCAAGGTCGGTAGTCAGGGATAGATGCATGGAACCGACGTCGATTGGATGCAGACTGTGGAGTGACCAAGGTCGGTCATTGTAACAGATTTTGGGTGGACAGCACACTGTCAAGGAGTCTCAAGCACCCATACGGAGGACTGAAGACGTAAGTAGGCCCTCAAATTCATTGTTCCTCTTCTTTATACTCATTGTTGATTGTAGAGCAGGAAGGATCCAGGAAATAGGTGGGAGCATGGCATGGATATATTACAGAACCAAGTGGAGTTTTGGTAGGGTTGCCAGCTGGATGAAAGCACAGAGATGAATGGATTCCTTAGTTGAAGAATAGAGTGAACGGACACGTGAGACGAAAGACCAGGCATATGGTCTTGAGGAGCTGCAGGACAGTGGTACAGGTTTTGACAGGTGGAGGATGAAGCATGGCTTCAGTCAATGTCAGGGTAACTACTGTGGTTTGTCTTACCAGGTGGATGATGAGTCACGACATCATTTTATTGCTGTATGTGGATGGTATGTTTTGCTAGCAGGATTGTACATACAGGGTTTTGCTGAGTTAAGGGTAAGATTAGTTCAGTGGCATGTCATGAGGAGTTTGGAGCAGTGAAATTCTTTGACATGGGAGACATGGAGATCACAGGTTGATTTTGTTTCCAGTGGGAGCTGATGTGAATCAGGTGTTGGCAAGGTTCAGGATGCAGAGTCGGAGCACACTAAGGGCTGGACATGTACAGTGTTTGAAATCACATGAGGTCTAGTATAGGCCTGAGTATTCCCATGCAGTGGGAGCTGTCAGAGAGTTAGGAGCCAATTCAGGGAAGTGGGTTCTCAGGTATTTGAGAGGGACCAGTAGCACGTATACATGCAGGATCGGGACTTTACTACATGTGTTTGTAGGTTCGAATGTGGCAGGGTACTCGGATGACAGGAGGTACATCACAGGTTGTGTGGTGGGTTGTCTTCAGGATTGATCTTGAAGAGGGATATAAACCAGGAAATAGATTAGATGAAGTATAGGTACAGGTACAGTGCAGCTATTTATCTCCAAGTGGGAGATTGTTAGGTTGTGGAGCTAAAAGCTTCACTGATGCAGACATGGAGGAGGTTGCAGATGAGTTGCAGAGTGTCACAGAGACTGGCGTTGGTCTGGCCAACTGACATCAGTAGGATTAGACAAGGAAGCAACCAACGTCGGTCAGTAGTCGGCCGGCGTCGGTGACCTCCAGGCAGACAGGGACCGACGTTGGTCACCTGTGTGGTTCGACTGCGAGCTTATTACGGGCAGTTAGCTAACGAACCAAGTGTTTGCATGATTAGATCTATTTTTAGACTGAGAGCTCTGGATCAAATTATTGTAATTAGATGTCTAATCATTGTTTGGATGAGATCTATATAATAGACTCATGGTTGTATTAGAAAGGTGTTCTAGTTTGAGTTGAGCAAAGTTAGCTCCTTCTATGTGTGAGGTGAGCAAGGGTGTTCCTCCTAGTTCCACAGCAGTACCAGGGTGGGTGCTGGTTTTGGAGAGTCGGTAGGATTCTTCAGGTGTGTAGGATCTTGGTCACAGGTGCATGGCCTATATAGGAGATCTACATGGTAAGTAAGATCATTGATCTGCAGGTGTATGTGTGTGCAAGGTCAAGGTTCACAGGTGTGCAGAACCAGGTTGATTTGCAGGTGTGCAAGATCAGATAGGATAGCAACACAATAGGGAGCATTATCAGGCAGGATCTACTTGGAGTACAGGTGTGTACTCAGATAGAGCAAAGAGGAAGGCAAGGGAGTTCCTTCCATAAGTATGGTCTGTTGAGGTGCAAGTTATTGCAGGTTCATGGGAGATATACTTGAAGTACTTTGAGTACTTGTGGAGTGCGTGGAGCACTTGTGGTGTGTGTGGAGCATAGGAGGTGAACACCAAATCTGTGTTTGAGTTGTGTGTTGGGACCTGAGAGAGAGAGCTTTGAGGAGAGAATTACTATTCACTTGAGGTGTGGGAAGCCTCTGAAGAGGTGGTGGAGAAGAAGTGGCATCTTCTTTATTGTATTCTTTTCTGTATAAAGTATTAATACAAGTTGTGTATTGTCTCTCATATCATGTGTTATTCTGAATTCTAGTTACTTGTGATTCTGGTTAATTTCCGTATATTAAGTTGCTTGGTTTGGTAATCAACTGTATGCTTCTTGGTGTTTCGTATCCTATCAACATCAGCTGAAAAGTGACCGACATCGGCGATGTCGATCGAGTAGTGACCGATGTCGGCAGATTTAAAATGGGGACAGAGGCTAATTTTAGCCTTTTGCTCATTCTTACATGCTACCAGGGTCAAGGCTCATGGGAAAATGGTCGACAGGGGTTAAATAGGTGTGGGAGAATAAAATGAGGGTTAAGGGGAGGACGACAAGGGTTAGACACAATTCGGGTGTCTACATCAACCTAAGAGGGTCTTTCACCATCGAGGTTGATTATCTCCAAGAGGGTTTTCATCCTCAAGAAGGCTAAGATGAAACAAATTAGATCTCTAGAACCATAAAGGTTTCAATCAAAGAAATAGAATAAACTACATAATCCAAATGAGCCCCTCAAATGCCTTTTTATACTTTTTTTGTTAAACTCTCCAAAAGCTTATATTTTAAAATTCAATTTTTAATTAAAACTCCATTTTAGCTCTGAAAAGACATTTTAATTAAAATAATTATAATTTGACACACAAGGTCTCTATTTAATGCATCCATAATTAAAACATTTCATCCTAATTTTGATGAGCTATAACACTAAAGTGCTTTTAAAATATTTAAAATAATATCTAGCAACATTAGTAAAATAATTAAATATAGCCATTAATACACTCATTTTGTGGAAACTAATAGAATGCATTAGAATCTAAAACTAATTGCACTGGCATGATCTCGATGACGAATAATGATAAATAGAGCCAATTGAGTGACTTACTATAAATAAATACCTTCTCTAAGATTTTTGGAGAGCACACCAAAAGTCAAAAATCACCCCTAAAAGTGGCATATGAGTCCTCTAGACCAAATAAGCTCATTTGAATCTTTAAATAACCCCTCTTATAATTTTGACACACATCCACAAGGTTAGTGCTAATTGCACTGCAAGAGAACCTGAAAATGGGGACATTACATCTACTCATTCTAAAATGTATGGCATGTCCAAGTGGAAGTTAAAAAATTTCAAAGCACAAGATTTTAAATAAAAGAGAGCCATGATATTAATATAATCCATGTAGAGGGTCAAATTGTGAAGCCAAGATTTTAAAATGGTAAAATAATGCACTTAAGCATTATAAAGTGTGGCGACAACCCTAAAAGATCAAAGGCAAAATATAAATGTGAAAGGAATGGGAAAGTTTATCATTAAGGCAAAAAGGTAAAATAAGCTAAGTATTATCATTTTTAATATTTTGCTTGTGTCTAATACATCCTTGGAGGAAAAATATTTTGTAAGGTTTATGAGGCCAAGGTGGGCCATTCTAAGCATATTTTCCAAACATCCATAGATCCTTCTTTGCTTCTATCATAGTTGGAGTATTCCAATGCAATCATCACAAGGTAATGGGTTTTTTTTGGTGTGTACATGAGGAAGGTTAGTTGTCAAAAAGTTTCCAATTTTGAAAATTATTAATGGGAGAGCATGGCCAAATATTTACACATGAAGACAAGGATTTTATTTTTCTCCCAAGAGACTATTTTCCCTCAAGTCCAAGTGCAGTGGATTTCTAGCCAAGTAAATCAAGGGTTTGTTTGAAATCTTCATCATGATAAGGACAAGAAGTTACCCAAATGATTTTCTTATATACCATGAGCTTCCAGGTGTGATAAAGGGCATCATCTAGCTAAAGCATATTCCTAAAATATGCTTAGGATTTTACATAAAAAGAGGGCTTGTCTTCTTTTCAAAGGTTGTTATTGGTTGTTGTTCTTTCTAGGTCTTAAGCTCTTTCAAATTTTAGGATCCTTCATATGTGTGTCTTATCTCTCCCTATAAGGTGGTTATAGATTTATATCTATTAGTGAGCTCTAAGAGCATTGTATATGTCTCCCTTATTGAAATAACAAACTCACCATGCTTTTCCCCTTGGTAGCATTCTGAAACAATGATGTATGTAAGATTTAATTTAAAGATAATGGAAAATAGCTATGATTTTCACTCTTTCCTATCAATGAAATGCAATAATATTTTTTACATGTTTTGTTAATTGGATGTCTATTTTTGTGCTTATGAATGGTTGTCATCTTGGGCATAGCTCTAGGTTATAAACCCCTTTTTGCATTGTGATATGGAAATATGTTGTTGATAATCTCTTAAGGGCACCCTGGGTTTATGGATTTGATAGGAAAAAGAATCTAAATATCTATTTTTAGTGTATGTTGTAGGGTTTCAAAAATCATTTAAATATTTTCATTGTATTGGCATTAATGGATGCAAATTATTTAAAATAATTACCTTAGCTTATTTCTCAATTTTCTACATCTTTGCAAATGAATGATTTCATGTTTGTTGAAATAATTCCTATTGTTCGAAAAACCTCACCTCCACACCACTCTTTTAATATACCTAACTTTTCCTACCCTGTTTTACCCTATAAATAATAAACCCTATTGCATATTTTAAGTGTTATTAGCACGTAGATGTATAAATATTGCATATATAAAATGTATCTATATTTTATGCTTTGATGCCTAACATTGTAGTCTTCCATTTTTCCCTCTATTTTTAAAAATTTATTTAAAAATGAAGGTTATAAACATATCTTTATTAGCTTGTGTTTGACTTAAATCATTTGTTTAGTCCTTGTGACAACCCTTCCCAGGTGGAGTGTGTAATCTTGGTTATGCCCTGGTCAGACGTGTGTGTCTTATGTTTTGTGTTAATAATCCCCATGGATATTGAACTATAGTATCCCTCTATTTTAGCAAGCTACCCCTTAATTCCTCTCACCTTGGTTTAGACAGAGCTAGAAGTAGTAAGGAGCTAACCATACCCTCTATCAATGTCTTCTAGTCATTGTATGCATTTAATCCATCTGTATACTAAACCCTTCCCTGGCTATAATGACATATTAACAAGTTTATCATCCATGTTTTACATTTTTCTCAAGTGTGTAAGGTTGAGTGCAAGAGGTGTATAATTAAGAACCAACACTTCACTGATGTCATTATTGGGGATAATGTTTATCACCTATGTTGTTGGGGACTCTTACAGACAATTGTATAAGTTTAGGTTTTAAAATTTTATGCCTATTAGACTATTTGACTCATTAAATTCAGTTGCATATTTTCAAATGATGTTTATCCATATTCTCATATGTTTAAAATCTAAAGTTACTTGAGAGTGTTTTACTAATTTGGGCCATAAAATATGTATCACTATGTTGGGGATGTTGTTGTTGACTTGAAAGATTTTGTAAATTGACATATGCTAAATTATTGTAAGGATCTATAAAAAAATTTATGTTTTAAAGTGATTTCCCCTCTTGAACACAAATTTGAATTTTTAGTATCTTTACTTTCATATCTCATCACTAGTTGCAGTAAAGTGTGATTTAAGTATGTACCATAACAAGTTTTTAAACTATTATTTCTAGAAGTTTTATTCTAGTGGAAAATCCAACATTGTATTGTTTTTCAAGGAATATCATGAACATTTTAAATATATATATATTCTTTTAGATTTGAGTGTTCTCTTGTTTTCAAAGCTGGAAGGACTAATATCATCCTTCAAAGGTTATTTATCAAAGTATCTTGTCTCACCCTTAAGTGTTTATCAAAAAAGGAGATTAGTTTGGAGGCCAATTGAAGGACAAAGTTATACAATAAAGAAGTGTTTGGATTATCAAGATTCTATTACACATGAACCTTTATTTATTGAAATTACTTTAATTTAAGATTTTCATATTTCTCCTAATCATTTAGAGCCTTATAGTGTAATTTATTACCCAACACCTTCTCTACCAGCTCAATCTCCTCCTAGATTTGATCCACCAAGTCCACCTCACTCACCCCCTCATAACCCTTTACCATTTGATCTTGAACCCACCATTGAACTAATCATGAGGCATAGGGATAAATATGAGAATGATAATCCTATACTGAGGATTATTATATTTAGACCAAATAATTTTGATGAAATGGAAGGTTATCTCAATGAGGTCCCAAATGAAGTAAAGAACTACCTTCCTAAGTTTCAAGGGAATAACGCAATGACTGGTGACCAATATTTGAGGTATTTACACATTATCATTGAAGATTATGAGGTTGAACATGAGGATGTTTGAATTAAGTTTTTTTTTTCACACATTGGAATAAGATGATCATGAGTGGTTCAATTCCCTTCCCCATGGATGCATTGATTCATGGGAAGAAATGAATAATATTTTGAAAATGTAGTATGGTGATAAAATTGATCCTAGGTTCCTTCTTGATGAATTTGAAAACATTAAGAATAACCCTAATGAGTGTGTGTAGGATATTAATACAAAGTTAAACAAGACTATGATGAGGTTGCTAAAAAATATTAGGCCTAGTGATACAACTTGTCTAATTAAATATTATGGTGCCTTTGATAAGAAGGCAGTTTACTACTTGAGGGACAAGGCTTCTACAAACCCGAGATTGGCATTTAACATGGCCATCCAAATTGAAAATAACATAAAGGCTATGGATAAGCCTTTGAATAAGTGAGATGATGTGAAATTATTTAATCCTAAAAAAATTCAATCCATTAAGAATGCCAAACTTGAGGAAACCATGAAAACTTTAACCTTTGATATTAAGGAGATCTCCTACGAGCTATCTAGAGCTAAATAGGGGATGCCTCATGGGTCTACAAGTCAAGAGAGAACTCCTAATTAGAATCAAGCACAAAAGAGACACCATTTCCACATTAGAGATAATAATAGAGTGAAAAGGCCTACCCATGATGAAAGAAATGATATAAATTAGATTAGAGGGGTTGGAAAAGAAGTGCCTGATCTATGCCAAAGTCAATGTTGTAAATTGTGATATTGACATCAATTGGTGTGATAAATGCTTCTTTATCCATCCTTTATGTGATATTTTTGAATAAATTAATGAAGATGTAGAGGATCCTAAGTCTACATATGATGATGGTGATATTTTGATACTTGATTTTCAAGTCTCTAGAAGTAAAATGTCTACCTCCACAAAAATTTTGAGTGTTACCAATGTTGATTAGTTTTGGAGTGTAGTGCAAAATTTATATGTCCCAACTTCTAAAGTTGTTTATGATGTTGACATGAAACAAGCATATGAATTACCCAATCATGATTTTAAATTCTTATGCTCCATGATGATTAAGAAATATGATGGGGAAAGGGATGTAAGTAAGGAATTTAAGAAAACTATAGTAGTCCCTATTCCTTCTATGCTAGCACCTATTTACCAAATTTTCAAACAAAGAGGTGATCCAGCCAAGAATAGAGTACATTTGTTGTCTAGTATTCCGAAGGTTGTGAATGATGTTAGAATAAATACACCCTTGAAGACTTCTATTAAATATGCAAATTCATCCCATCTTATTCCACCCTTGAATTTAAATGGTTGTATTCCACTATAAGGTGTTATCACCCTTCCTATAAATACTCCCCTTTCTCAGTATATAATGTGTGATATGGCTTAGGTATTGAGTCAACTGAAGATCACCATGCCACTTGTTAAGTTGTTAAGAATACCTAAACATAGGAAAAGGGCATTTGAATATTTGGAATTTGGTGAGAGTATAGCTAAAAATGAAAGAATTCACCCCAAACACTCCCAAAAAGTGATGAAGAATCAGAAGAGCTTATTAAACCAACCCTAGAGGTTTATTTGGGGACTACATTGGTAGAAAGTCAACTGAATGTGGATCCATTTTACAAAACCCTACTAATTAATGGCTTAATTGTTCATAATTATATGTTTGATTTCAAAGTCTCTTATAATGTGATACCCCTAGGTATCCTTAATGAGATCTGTGTGAAAATTACATCTACCTTTGACAAGTGCTATGCCATGGATTCATGAGAGGTGATAGTTGTTGGAAAAGTCAAAGGATTGGTAGTGAAATTGGTAGTTTACCCAGGTAAGTGGTAGTTATGGATTTCCCTCCTAAGTGGGAGATGTTGCTATCATGGAAATGGGATGATAGAATGGGTGGAAGTGTGAAAATGGACTTGTCTTATGCTACCATTCCTTTGGAAGGTAAGATGGTCAAACTTCATAGAGATCCTAAGATGTTGCATGTACTTAAAGATCCAAAAAGAGCTCTAAAATAAGGTTTTATACATGGATGTGGAGCTGGGTGGATTTATTGGGAATGTGGATATTATTAAATAGCCTATTGTTCTTGATTTTGGGTTTGATAACAAAAGTGTTGATGCTTGGAGAATGTCATTTGATGGGGCTTGCTCTAATCTTGGAAATGGATATAGGGTTATCTTTCATGCCCCTAATGGGAAATATTTCAATTTTTCTTTCAAGCTACCTTTGAGTGTATGAATAATACTACTGAGTATGAGGCACTCTTTCTTAGTTTATGAATTACTTGTGAACATGGAATTACAAGTTTGATTGTAAAGGGTGATTTTTATTTAGTGGTTAAGTAGGTCCAAAATATTTATGCCACCAAAAATAAAAGGCTAAAATAGGATAGAAATGTTGTATGGGATTTAATATAGTTCTTTGATGCTTTTAACATTTGCTTTCATGATAGAAGTTTCAATGAAGAAGCTGGCAGACATGCAGGGTTAGGTGATAAGTTTGATATTGTAAATATGAACCCTCACTATCAATATCAGGTGGAGGTACTTGTTAATCCTTCAATCCTAGACAATATTCATCATTGGCAAGTTTTTAATGATGATGAATAGACTAGAATGTTTTTGAATTGTGAACTTGAGTTTCAATATCAACTTTAGACGTAGAATCTATGGTTCATACCTGTGATAGAAAAGAACCCTTGTTTGGGAAGGATATAATTTAGCTAAATACAAACACTCTCCCTAGGGGATTGGTGAGTTTAGAATCATATTTTGATGGAGCAGATTGAATTAAAACTATAGACTCATCTATCTCAAAATATGTAATGGATTGTAATTTGGGTTCTCATGAGAATCCAAGGAAGGTCTGACAAAGTACTCACATAAGTGCACCAAAAAATAAAAATTACATGAAAATAATTTAAAATTACTAGGATTACTTAGCTTTGTCTTATTATGAACTGAAATCATATAGGCAGGATTTATTTCAACATGTCATCCCATTATATCCTGATAGTAAGCCTTTCAGGTAGAAGCAAAGACCTATCAACCACATCTTAGCCTCCAATATGTGAGATGAGTTAAAGAAGTTGAGGGATGGTGGAATTATTTATCCCATCAGATATTCATCATAGGTGGAAAACTTAGTCCCTACATGAAATAAAAATGGTGACATCCACTTGTGTGTGGATTTTTGAAATTTGAAAAAAGCTTCTTTGAAGGATAATTACCCCTACCAAATATGGATAACCTATCGCTAAGTGTTATAGGATCATAAATTTTATCCACTTTAGATGGTTTCTTAGGTTATAACTAGGTTGTGGTGAAAGAATCTAAAAGACCCAAGACTATATTTATAATGCCTTACGGCATGTATGTTTCTATGAGGATGTTTTTCAAGTTAATGAATGTTGGTGAAATGTTTCAAATATATATGAATGTTGATTTTACAAGGGTAATTAACAAATTCATAGATATGTATCATGGTGACATTACCATTTACTCCAAGAATAGAAAATAACATTTGGAACAACTAGAGAAAGTGTTCATTAGATTCAAGGAGTTTGGCATTTCACTTAATCCTAAGAAATGTCATTTTGGAGTACAAAAGACTAAGTTGATGGGATATATAGTGTTAAAGGATGGTGTCATGATTAATCCTAATAGAGTGGAATCCATTGACAAAGTGCCTATCCCACAGTCTAAGAAAGGAAATTAGTCCTTCTTTGGAAAAATTTACTTTGTAAGGAGGTTTTTGTCTAAATTTGCAGATATCACTTTGTTGGTTCCCAATTATACACCTCTATCTCTCAGCCTTGCATACTTGAATAAAATGGTAAACAAATATGGGAAACCTGATGATATGTCATTATATTTGTGGGAGAGTTTGGCATCCATAATGAACCAAATGGAGAAAATGACTGAGAGACACCTTCAAAGGGTATGGTCAACTCCCTACTACTTCTGGCTCTACCTGAACCAAAATGAGAGGACCTACGGGGTAGATTTCTCACATAGATTAATTTGATAATTTAACCTCCATGGGGATTATTAACACAAAAGAACACAAATTTGACCAAATTATAACCAAACTCACTCACTCCACCTAGGAAGGGTTGTCACATGGAATGAGCAAATACTCTAGGATAGATACAAGATACTAAAGATAGATATAATATTGCTTAAAACCTTCATCCTAGAAGATTATCAACATCAAGATTGATTGAAATATTGTAATGCTAAGCTTTAAAACACAATATGAAAATACATGTTATATAGGCAAGAGTATATGTATCTATAGGCAAATAACACTTATGATATGTAATAAGGGGTATTATTTATAGGGTAGGATAGGGTAGGATAGTTTTTTAATTATAAAGAGGAAGGACATGATGATGTGATAGAAATTTTTAAAATAGTAGGGTATCTTGCAATATTCATGGTAGTATCCTTAGCAAAGATGTAGGGAAAACTCAAATATAAGATAAAGATAATGCCAAATGATCCTTGAAATATTAGAACATACACTAAAACTAAGCTTTTAAACACTTTCCCTATTAAATCCATAAACCTAGCATGTTCTAACAAGTTATTTAGCAACATGTTCTAAAATAATGTAGAAAGGGATTTATAATCTAGATCTAAGCCCAAGATGAAAACCAATAATTAGCATAAAACAAGATGTCCAATCAACAACATTTACCAAATGCATCACTGCACTTCATTGATAGGAAACAACAATGAATCAAAAGCATTTTCATTAACTTGAAAAGAGATACTACATACATCAGAGTTTCAAAATGGTGCCATGGGGACAATCATGGTGCATTTGCTCCATTTTAGATAGGGGAGACATATAGACATGCTCTCATAGCTTGTTAATAGTTGTATAGCTTCAACCACCTTAACAAGAGAGGAAAATCACACACAATAGTGATCCCAAAAATTTATATAACCTATACATGGAGAAAACTAAAGACTAATAACAACCCACATAATGACCAACATAATGGCCAACCAACCCCTTGAATAGAGGATAATCCCTCTACTTATACATTTTTTACCCATTTCAAATTTGGGTTAAAACCTATAATTTATAAGGTCCTACAAAGATGCTCCTATCTAGAATAAATAATTTGCCACACTTAGAATCTTTATGTTACTGCAAGGAAAATCATTGTTACAACTACCTTTACAAGGAATGATGGATAATTATAAAAAACCTTTAATTTCTTAGCTAGAGATGCTTTCAAATGTGTTAGAAGGATAATATTCATGGTGGAGGGAAAATAAACCATTTGTCTTTATGTGGAACTACTTGAAGATGCCCTAGACCACTTACTTTCATAGTTAGAACCTCCTAGATAACTACCTTTCCCTTTATGCACACCATGGAATAACCTACTCTTGCAATGATTTACTAGGAATATTTTGGATCCATGTCCTTCTAAATGATCTTCTTTGTAGTGGCCCACTTTTGATTTACAAACCTATAATTTCTTCCCATGGAGGAGCTTTGACAAGCACAATAATAAAAATGAAAGACTTAGGGTATCTTGACCCTTCTACCCTTTTGGATCCAACTTGACTTTTCATATTTTGCATTTTTCACCTTTCATTTTTTAATGCATAAATGCATTATTTTCAACCTTTGACCTATTTGGGTAAATATGAGACCCTCACATAAATATACAATTTGTAAATTATCAAGCTATTATTAATGTTGAAAGCCCTACTAACTGACTTACATAGGGTCCTTGAATATGATGTGTATGCTTATGTGGCATCACCATGTTAAATCTACTCACTAATATATTTGCTTAAACTAACCTTAACATTACTTGTCTCCATATGTTGTTGAGCCTCTAATTCATCAATAGAGCACTTCACTACAGAGTTGTCCAAACTACCATCTATCATCACAAACTTTAGCCTTCTAAAATTATCAAAGGACACTTGATCATCCTTAGAAGGTTCATAAGCTACCAGATTTTTCCTTGCACTCTATTGAAATGTCTACCTTCCTATGAGGCAATGTCATATCCTTATATGCATGATGAACATGAGCATGCCATATGGCATCCCTACATGTTCTCAGGAATCCCCTTAATATTATCTTTTATTACGAACCTTGAGATTATGCCATCTGGAGAATCTATGGGCTTTCTACACTTTATACAATTAACCTCACCTTAGGCTAGTGTCCTACCATGTTGTTGATCCTCATTTAGACCAAGTCCTTTGACAATTCATCTCTCACTCATGCCATTGATCTTGAAGTATGATCAAATGTAGATTGTCAATCCAGATCTGAAGGATCAAATGCCATTGATTATCTATTATGGCTTAAATTTGACATCTACACACCCATCATTTGACGTCCATGTGAACATATTTGATGGGCATGTAACTATTAAATTTAATCCCTAATGGATAATCACTATGGATTAAATTTGATATATGTACACCCTTTATTTGGCATCTATGTGAATGTCTTTGATGGGCACATGACTGTCAAATTTAATCCCCAATAGATAATCATCATGGATTAAATTTGATGTCTGATCACCAATCATTTGATGTTCACATGACCATCAATGATGTTTGTACAACCATCAAATTTAAGCCCTAATGGATAATGACCGAGCTTAATTTTGATGTCTGCACAACCATCAATGATGTATGTATGGCTATCACACTTCTTGTTCAACTTTTTAAAAGCTTGCATCTTAGGATAGAAAGAGCATGAAGGCACCAAAATTGTAGGATATGTTCATGATGTCTAAAATATTTATGCTATGTGATCCTTTGACCATGAGACACTTTTCATGCAAACTTAAAAAATACATAAGTATACTGACTAGTCCATTTCTACATTTGCTTTGATCTCTACTAAAGAATTCCTTGTTCTAGAGAACATCATCAATCCCATTTCCATAGATCAAGCATGGACCATCGATCTCTATTCATAAGGCTCAATACTTTACTCCACATTCCATTTGATTTATGATAGAGTCCCTATGATGGTGACACTTGTCACTTTTTCACTTGTCATGGGTTCCGTTGAAAGGTTAACCTTGATCACGCTTCATTCAATCATTTTGCTCCACATTGATAAGAACCATCTGATCTTGATCTTCTATCTCAGCCATGATTAGAAAAAAAATGATAAGGAAAAGTACCAAGTTTGAGCTTGAAATATAAAAAAATTAAGACAAAGGGCTTAGCCTAAGCTTTTGGGGTGTTTATAAATATGAAGGAGACCCAGGACTTTTATGCTAAGTTTATAACAAAGGGACCAAGTATTACTTATACCATTCTAATGAATAAAATGGACCATGGGAATTATCTAGACCATGTAAATAAATAAAAGGGACTAGGAGCTAAGGGATATAAAAGGGACCAAGCTAAATTTTTATATTAAGTTTTGGTCATGTTAATAAACATGACCAAACCTTAGTATAAAAATTAAACCAAGTCCATGGCATTTTTTAAAATTCTCCCACTTAATTTTGAATTTAAATCAATAGGTTTAAGCTAGGGCAATTGGAACAAGGGTTTCAAAATGCTTAGATGTAAACTTAACTTGGATTTTGATAGACCAAAGGCTAATAAAGACCAAATTAATAAGAAATTTGACTTCTGATGACATTTGAAAATTGGAATTTGGATAAAACTCAAGAATTCATACTTGACAAGGGCTCAATTACTTTAGTACAATTTTGGGCACTAACACTGGCTCTCACCTGAGGATGCACACCCCTATGGGTGTGCAAAGAACCCCAAAACATAAGACTAGGTACAAATCCATTGGTTCACAGAGTCAACACTTAGAAATTTATCAGTAGAACTCATGAAGGATTAATAAAATAAGGTATCTTGAAAAAAATATATCAGGAAAATTTAAAAATAAACACAACAAAAAACATGAAAGGAGACTATACAAGCAAGGCTCAAATCAAATGGGCAACAAAAAAACAAAATAATAAGACTATACACTATTTCACCATCTAAGGTCTCTTAGGAAAAAGGTGTGTTCCAAAATTTATCATTTAATGGAATAAGGACCCATCCATAAGGCATCAAACTTTCCATGTTTGCCTTTCTCTTCATGTTTGATGTCCCAAAGTAAAACTAGGTCACCTACTTGGAAAATCCTTGGAGTGAACTTCCTATCAAATATCTTCTTTGGTTTCTCTTTGAACTTGAGGTGTCTTTCATGATCTTATCTTTGTATCTCATCAATCTTAATAATATGGTTCATCACGCTCTCATAGTGGTCGATTTGCTCATCATCTTCTAATTATTGCATGAGTTGATAGGTTGGAGACTATAGATTCATAGGCAAAACTGATTGAGTTTCATAAATAAACTCAAAATGGATTTTGTTTAAATATCTCTTCAGCATGATTCTATCATCCCATAAATCAAATTTCATCTATTCACCCCACTTCTTCTTATTTGCTTCCAATGTTCTCCTAATGATTTTGAGCAAGTTCTTATAACTATATTCTTCTTACCCATTCCCCTGAGGGTTGTAATTGAAAGCATATGTCAATTCAATCTTGTACTATTTGCATAATGCCACTAAAGGTGTAGCTTTAAAGATCATGGCATTATCATCAATCAATTTGATAGGCACACCAAATCTACAAATATTTTGATTCAGCAAAAAATCCATAATGACTTGATGTTTTGCTTTCTTTGTAGGGAACACTTCAACCCATTTTGTGAAGTAGTCAGTTATAACTAGTATCTATCTATATCCAATGCTTGACAAATCAAAAATTTATCTAATGAAATCCATTCCCCATTATTTGAATGGGCCTTTAATCATCACATGCTACAAGGGAAGAGAACCTGAAGCTTTCATCCTCCCAACAAATCACTAGCATTTTTTGCATTTTCTAACTTTTTGAGCAACATATTTAAACAATGATGGCCACCAATAACCAAATCTTATAATTTTATGAGTTGTAACTTTAGGTGAAAAATGGAAACCACATACTCCACTATGGAAGTCTTTAATCAAGTCAGCAATTTGTTGTTCTAACATATATCTCAAGAGAACCCCATCTAGATTCTTCTATGCAAGTCCATTTTCAGTCAAGAGGTATTTGTGGGAGATAAGATTAATATTTATCCTTTGATTCTTGTCCAAGTCATGGGGACAATTAAAAATTTTCAATTAATAGATTATATCCTTATACCATGGAGACATGTGAAATTAACTCAAGGAATCATCAATATTAAAAATAGTAGTATTTACCTCAATGACTTGTAAATTGGTTTCAACCATGAGCTTGGATATACCTATCCCTCATACTAACTTTGTGGTTTGAATATCCATGTCATACTCTTGCAAATTGTTGACCCACCTACATATCTTGTTGGATACTTTATTTTGAGTCAAGATGTCCTTCACCATGGTATGTGAAACATAAGAAATAATCCTTGAACTTGGAATATAAGTCTTGAATGTTTTAAAAACCTTTAAGAGATTGAAGGCTTACTTTTCTATGATGGTGTAGTTTAGTTTGGTATCTTGCATAGATTTTCTAAATAAATCTATTGGATATTTATGACCATCTTCATTCTTTTGTAAAAGAACAATAGCAATAGTATTATATGATACAAAAGAGAAAATTTAAATTGGCTTAGTATAATTAGGGCTAGCCAAAATAGGGGTATATTTTAAATCTCCTTTGATGTCATTGAATGCTTACATGGCCTTCTCCTCACACTTGATGGTTTGGTCCTTCTTCAACATGGAATTAGTGATCTCTACAAAGTTGGACACAAACCTCCTTATGAAATTAATTTATCCAAAGAAGGATTGAATTCCCTTCTTAGACTATAGGATAGGCACTTTATCAATGGCTTATACCCTCTTGAGATAAATCATGACACCATCTTTAGACACTATATGTCCCAAAAACTTGGCCTTTTATACTCTGAAGTGACATTTATTAGGATTAAGTGAAATTCTAAACTCCCTACATCTAATCAAAACTTTCTCTAGATGATCTAAATGTTTTTCTCTAGTCTTAGAGTACACAGTGATATCATCCTAATACACAACTTTAAACTTGTTAATTACCCCTAAAAATAAACATCCATAATTCACTAAAATGTTGCACCATCATTCATTAACCCAAAATGAATCCTCATATATACATTTGTGCCCCAAGGCATAGTAAATGATGTCTTAGGTCTCTCATATTCCTTCACCACAACCTATTTATATCCTAAAACACTATCTAATATGGATAACATATCTGATCTTGTAACACTCTGCAACAAGTTATCCATACTGGGTAAGGGATAATTATTTTTTAAAGAAGCTTTATTTAAATTTCAAAAATCCACACACAATCAAATGTCACCATTTTTATTTCTCATAGGGACTAAATTTTCAACCCATGATGAATACCTGATGGGCTATATGATACCACCATCCCATAGCTTCTTTAACTCATCCTATATATTAGTGGTAAAGATGGGGTTAATGGGTCTCTATTTCTACCTAAAAGTCTTGTTATTAGGCTATAATAGAATGACATGCTAGAAAAAATATTTCCTATATGCTTTCAACTTAGAATAAGACCATGCTAGACAATCTTGGTACTTCTTTAGTAGTTATATGTAAGCTTGTTTCTCAACTGCACTCAGGTGAGTACCTAGCCAAACCTTTCTTAGATTCTCATGAGAATTCAAATTACACTCAGTCATATCCTTTGAAATAAATGAGTCTCGATCATTGATTGTATTTGTTCCATCAAAATATGCTTATAAACTTACCAATCTTCTAGGGAGCATGTTTGTATTCAACTAGATAATGTCTTTCCCAAACAAGCGTTCCTTTCCATCAAAAACTTGAACTATGGATTCCAAGTCTATGAATTAATCATGGAACTCAACTTCATAATATAAAAATCTTCTAATTTGATCATCATCAAACACCTACCAATGATGACCATTATCTGGGACTAAAGGCCTAACAAGTACCTCCACCTAATACTAATAATAAGGGCTCATATTTGTAATATCAAATTAAGCACCTAACCCTATAAGTCTATCAAGTTCTTGGTTGAAACTCCTATCATGATAGCAAATAATTTTAATGCATCAAATAATTTTCAAAGATCCCAAATAGCTATTTGATATTATTTTAACTTTTTATTTTTGGTGGCATTAGCATTACAGACTTGCTTACCCACTATTTCAAAATTAGACTTTTAATTCCATTGTCATGATTAATCCATAAACCAAGCAAGAGTGCCTCATACTTAGTAGTAATATTTTTGTACTCAAAGGATAGCTGAAAATAACATTTAAAGAATTTACCATTAGGGGCATAGAAGATAACCCCAACTCCATTTCCAATATTGGAATAAGCCCTATCAAAGCACATCCTCCAAATTGCTCCTTCACTATCAAGTTCAACATCAAGAGAAATAGGCTATTCAACAATGTCAATATTCCCCACAAAGCTACCTAAGTCAACATCTATGTAT
Organism: Torreya grandis; assembly: GCA_037957365.1. NCBI lineage: Eukaryota > Viridiplantae > Streptophyta > Pinopsida > Cupressales > Taxaceae > Torreya > Torreya grandis. The sequence continues at coordinate 1,193,035 of JARHVA010004084.1, read as the reverse complement.
AGTACTTCATTAAGAGCATGTTTTGGATCTTTAATTACATGTAGCATCTTTGGCTCTCTATAAATTTTGACCATATTACGCTCTAATGGAATGGTGGCATAAGACAAGTCCATTTATACACTTCCACCCATGCTAGCATCCCACTTTCTTGATAGTAGCATCCCCCACTTAGGTGGGTAATCTACAACTACCACATCCATATTCAAATACTTACTTGGATGCATTAGTAACTGCACTACCAACCCATTGACTTATATAAAAATTAGAACTTATCATCATTTCATAACATAACATTTGCTAAAATATGATTTAATATTCACTTAGAGCTCATTTAAGACACCCAAGGGCATCATATTACAAGAAGCACTAGAATCAGACATGCAGTTGTGAACAATCAGACCATTAATCAGCAAGGTTGTATAAAATAGATCCACATTCAACTAACTTTCTACTAATAAAATCCCCAAATATACTTCCAGAGTAGTTTTAATAATATCTTCTAATTCTTCATCACTTTTTGGGGGTGTTTGGGGTAACTCAATTTCATTTACAGCTAACTTCTCACCAAAGTTCAAATATTCAAATGTTGTTTTCCTATGTTTAGGTATTTGTAATAATTCAACAAGTGGCACGATGATTTTTAGTTGGCTCAACACGTGGGCCATATCACATATGTTATGCTAAGGAAGAGGAGTATTTATTGCAAGGGTAACAACACCTTTAGCTAGGATATAATCACTTAAGGTCTAAAGTGGAGTAGGTTGGGATGAATTTGCATTTTTAATATCAGCCTTCAAAGGTGGACTTTGTTTAGCATCATTTGTACCCTTGAGAATACTAGATAGAAAATATATTTTATTCTTAGTAGGAGGACCTCTAAGCTTAGTATCTTAGGAAATGGGTACTATTTTGGAAGCATTTAAGACTAATATAGTTTTATTAGTTTCCTTACTTGCATCCCCTACCTTTGGATTTATAGGGGTAGTGTCTTGAGGAGAAATAGTTTGATACTTGTCTATCAAGTAATATTATTTCTCTTAGGCACCTACTACATTAATTAACAATTATTTTCCCTTAATTGATGGAGTTACCCCATCATATTTTCTAATCATAAATGATATTAATAAATCTAAATCATGAATGGGCAATTCATATGCTTGTGTTATATTAACATCACAAGAAAATTCACAAGTTAGGACACTTACCCTTTTAACTACACTCCAAAATTGATTAACAGTGGTAGCACTCAATAATTCCATGGAGGCAAACATCTTGCTTCAAGTCTTTGATAATTTAACATCAAAATCTCATCTTTAGATGACACATGCTCAAGTTCATCCACATTTTCTTTAATCATTTCAGCTATATCACATGGAGGATGTGGAAGCAAGCATTTGTCACACCAATCAATATCAATGTCACAACCTACTACATTCACCTTGGCATTTAATAAATCAGGTACTTATTTTCCCATGTAGGCGTCTTCCTTCTATAATTATCTTGATGGTGGAAATCAAGCCTTCTTTGTGATTATTCAGATTTAAATCCCTCTCTTTACTAGTAGACACATAAGAGATCCCCTTTTTTATCTCTAGCCAATTTATATGACATTTCTTTGACAGCAGAGGTTAAATTTTTAATAGTCTCCTCAAGGTTGGTTTTTTTTGTGGATTGTGTCTTTTTTTGATTGACCAATTTCACATCAACCCACTTGTTCATGGGCTTTCCCATAGCCTTTATGTTATTTTCAATTTGGATAGCCATATTGAATGCTAATGATGGGTTCATGGGAGCCTTGTCCCTCAAGTAGTATGAAACCTTCTTATCAAAGGCATCACAATACTTTATCAATCATGTTATATCATTGGGCTTGATGTTTTTGGGTAGCTACATCATAATTTTGTTGAACCATGTATTAAATTCCTCAACACACTCATTGGGGTTCTTCTTAATGTTTTTAAATTCAGCCAAAAGTAACCTCAAATTAATTCTAACACCATATTGAATCCTGAAAACATTCCTCATTTCTTCCCATGAATCAATGCACCCATTGCGAAGAGAGCTGAACCACTCATGAGCATCTTCTTCTAACATATACACAAACAACTTAGTGCACACATCCTCATGCTTAACCTCAAAATATTTAATAATATTCTAAAAATCCCTCAGGTGCTAATCACCACTCACTATATTATTCCCTTAGAATTTTGGAAGGCATTTCCTTACTTCATTCAAGACTTCACTAGGATAACCTTCCATGTCATCAAAATTTATAGGCCTGAATCTGGGAACATAGAATGCAGGATGTTCATTCTCATCTATGTCTCTATGCCTCATGATTAGTTTAATGAGAGGTTTAATAACTAATGGCAAAGGTATGTGAGGGGGTGAATGAGTTGGAACTTGTAGTTCAAACCTGGGAGGGGATTCAACTAATTGATAAGAAATTAGATAGTAAATTAGACTAGAAGTTTTAGGGTTGCTAGGAGAACTATGATACTCCTCAATAATGGGGATCTCAACAAGATATTCAATATTATCAAAATATTGATAGTCCAAGAAACCTCTTATCACTACACTATGCTCTTTAATGGGCCTCCAAACTTGTCTCCTTCATCTTTGACATAAACTTAGGGGTGGGATAAGTTGTTTGGATGAGTCACCTTTGAAGGATGATCTCAATCCTTCCAGCTTTCCAAACAATAAATTACTCAAAGCTGAAGGTTAATAAAGATATTAAAACTAGGCACTGATCTTCCTTGAAATTAGAAAATAAATTCAAAGTCACCACTATAATCAACTTATAGAATATAATAGTTGACAAACTATTATGATACATGCTAAAATTAAACTTGCTGAAGATTAATGAGATAGAGAGCAAAGACATTGAAATTTTTAGAATATGTTAAAAAAAAGAGAAATCACTTTTCAACATGTAATTTTAACACCTCTTTACAATAAACACAACAAAAGTCAATTTGTCAAATATCTCAAATCTTGGCACATTCTCAATGGAGTGAAGCAGCATTGATGAACTAGAGATAGTCAAAATAGGAAAAATAGGAAATGAACTTTTCAAAAGAAATTACTTATAGCTCTCTACAAGAGTCTGTAACAACACAAGTGATTTAGACTTCAATCTAGTCCCTGACAAAAATGCCAAAAGTAGCATGGATGGCCAAGATAGCAAAAGCAAGCTCAAATAACCCTAGATTTCAAAGACATGAAATAATATGAACATGTTTGTCTAAAAATATAGATAAGATTAATTGTAGTAAATATAGTGGCAAAGAACTTTTCAAACCTAAACTATTTATAGCTCTCTGTAAGAGTCCCTAGTAACATAAGTAACCAGCACCTAGTGTTTTGTCCCTAGTAATGGTGTTAAAAGTGTGTTGGTTCCCAGTTATACACCTCTATCACTCATCTCTACACACTTAAATAAAATTCCAAATAAAGATGAGAAACTCGATTATACATCATTGTAGATGGGGGAGGGTTTGGCATCTAGAATGAATTGAACAAAAAACAATGACTGAGAGGCACTTAAAAAGGGTATGGTCAACTCCTTAGTGATTTTGTCTCTACCTGAACCAAGGTGAGAGGACCTATGGGGTAGCTTACTCACATGGAGTGATTTTGCAATTCAACCTCCATGGGGATTATTAGCACAAAGGAACATAAATCTAACCAAAACACAACCAAACTCACTCACTCCACCCAAGAAGGGTTGTCACATAGAATGAGCAAATTCTCTAGGCTAAATACAAGCTACTAAAGATATATATAAGACTACTTACAACCTTTATCCTAAAGGATTATCAACGTTAGGGTTGAATGAAATATTACAATGATAAGCTTTAAAACACAAGATGTAAATACATGTTATATAGGTAAGATTTTATGCATCTTCAAGAAAATAACACTTATGATATGCAATAAGGGGTATTATTTGTAAAGTAAGACAAGGTAGGATAGTTTGCTAATTATAAAGAGGAAGGAAATGGTGGTGTGATAGAAATTTTTCAAATAGAAGGGTATCTTAGAATATTCATGATAGTATCCTTAGCAAAGATGTAGGGAAAACTCAAATACAAGATAAAGATAATGCCAAATGATCCTTGAAAGATTAGAACATACACTAAAAACTAAGCTTTTAGATGATTTTCCCTATCAAATCCATTAACCTAGGGTGCCCTACCAAGTTATTCAACAACATATTCTAAAATAATGCATAAAGGGATTTATAATCTAAATTTAATCCCAAGATGATAATCGGTAATGAGCATAGAACAAGATATCCAATCAATAAATTTTTCAAAACACATCATTACACTTCATCAATAGGAAATAACAATGAACCATAAGCATTTTCATTAACTTGAAAAGAGATACTACATACTTCAAAGTTTCAAAATGTTGCCATGGGGACAATCATGGTGGACTTACTCCATATTAGATAGGGGATACATATAGACATACTCTCAAAGCTTGATAATAGTTGTTAGCTACAACCACCTTAGTAAAAGAGGCAAATCACACATAACAATGATCCCAAAAATTTGTAGAACCTATACTTGGATAAAAGTAAAGACCAACAACAACCCACATAATGACTAACATAATAGCCAACCAACCCCTTGAATAGAGGAAAAGCCCTCTATTTATACATTTTTTACCCATTTTAAATCTAAGTTGTAACCTACAATTTCCAAGGTCCCACTAAGATGCTCCTAGCTGGAACAAATCCTTTACCATGCCTAGAATCTTCATGTTACTGCAAGGGAAATCATTGTTACAACTACCTTTATAAGGAATGATGGAGAATTACAAAAAACCCCTTGATTTCTTGGATGGATATGATTTCAAATGATATGGAAGGAAAATATTTGTGATGGAGGGAAAACATAACATTTTTCTTTCTATGGAACTACCTAAAGATGCCTTGGACCACTTACTTGCACAACAGGAACCTCCTACATAGTTTTCCTTCCCTTTATGCATGCCATGGAATGACCTACTCTTGTAATGATTTTTTGGGAATATTATAGATCCATGGCCCTTTAATTGATCTTCTTTGGAGTGGCCCACCTTGGATTTGTAAACTTGCAATTTCCTTCTATGGAGGAGCTTGGACAAGCACAACAATAAAAATGCAAAAGACTTAGGTTATTTTGACCCTTCTATAGTTTTGGTTCCAATTTGCCTTTTCATATTTTGAATTTTTCACCTTTCATTTTTTAATACATAAATGCACAATTTTTAACCTTTTAATTATTTGGGTAAATATGGGACCCTCTCACAAAACTATAATTTGTAAATTGTCAAGTTGTTATTAGTGGTGAAAGCCCCAATAACTACCTTACATAGGGTCTTTAAATATGACATGTATACATATGTGGCATCACCATGTCACATCTTCTCACCAATATATTTGATTTAAACTAAACTCAAAATTACTTGTCTCCATATGTGATTGAGACTCTTGTTCAGGGTAAGTGCACCAACTTGGGGGACAAAAAAGGGCCTACCCATGGACATGATTTTTATAAAATTTCATAAATATGAACTTCTATAGACAATTAGAGATGGCTACACTCAAATTTAAAGATGCTATAAAAACATGCATTGAAGGATTTCAAGTCTAGTTTCCAAAAAACTATTTTTTTTGAAAAATGGTTAAGAATTAATAGGTAAACATCTAAAATTTTAAGATGACCTATTTTTTTAAGAAAATTTGAATTGTACCATTCTATGCGACCCACCATTTTTTGTGCATTATTAAATATTGTTATAAACCCTTTGGTTAATTTTTAGATTAGATATTGTAGTATGTTACAAACTTTTTTTTATATTTTTTTGATAAATATTTTTTTTATTAATTTTATAATTTAGTATATCTTGAAAACTAACAAAAAAATGGATAACCCTCCATGTGACCCACCCTAACTACCTCAAAAAAATGAAATTTGATTTTTTTTTTAATGTGTGTAGAATTAGGCCTAGTTTGTTATCATATAATTTGTTTTCTAGTTGGATAAATGAAAACCAAATTATATATCCATGAATAGGCATGTATGGGTGAGGCATGTGGTGGCCTAAAAAATGTGTTATTGGAAAAAAATATAGTTTGAACCCTGAAAATAGCCCAAAAATTATAAAAAAAACATACATTTAGAAAGAGGAAAATGTGTTCATTGTAATGGTAATAATTTTTATAATTTTGATGTTGAAATTGATAGCATATTTGGCGATTGAAGTTTATATTTATTAGTTTTTCCTAAAACTCTTGGTCTCAACTGTAGATGCACAGTCCCATGCCTTTGGTTTGAAAATCCATGCCATTTTTTAGCCTAAAAGTGTAGTTTTAAATTTAAATTCAAATAATGCATATGTGATATGGAACTCTTATGCATTATATAATGTGTATTCATTATATAACATAATAAACAATGCGTACATGTTATATAATGCCTAAAAATTTCATAATGTGTATGTATTATATAATGTGTTTCTTAGACATAAAATGAAACAAACAAATTTCATGTTTGTTATGGGGTAAAGGTCACATTAGCCTTGCATCCTTATAGGAGAAATGTCAAATTTTTTGTTTCTTATATGGGAAAAGTCTCATTAGCTCTAGATAATGAATTAAGGTGCCAAAACATCACATTAGAATTTGAAATTTTTACATGTTTCGATATGTCGCTTAACTACTTATAACTAAGGTTTCAAGGTCTAACACATTATACATTTGATAATATAACTTATTTTATTACAAAAGGTCATAAAATGCATTTTTTAAACCTATGATCAAAACTTAACCTTTAGTGTACGAATTGTTGTGCATTAGAGTATCAATACTTGACTCTTACTTGTCAAGATGTGATTGGTTACTTTTAATTTTATAGAATAAATGTTAAACAAACTTATTATATATTACATGTTTATCTTTTGGTGCACTTAAATATATAAATCTATACACCAATATGTTTTGTCAATAAAACACATGTTAAAATCCTTGTTTGACAATTGAAATGTGCACAACTATTGGGATATTTCCCCTAGTAGGGCAAGGATATAGCTTACCACCTTACTGGCCTAAAATCTTACTTGCCATTAAATTTTTTGTTTCTTATTGATATTATCCTACTCGCCTAAAATCTTATCTTACCCTTTTTTTGTTTCTTTGACATCTTTGACTAGACCCCTATATTTATAAATTTTTAACTAATTTGTTTAGGTGGCAAACCTATTGAATTAGACTATGTAGTATAGATAATCTTGTGTAAATAGAAATAAGAATTGAGCCCTTCTCTTTGATATATATTTCAAGAGTTCTATTTAATGGAGCTTAATACCTATGAATCATGCCTTGGATTGTCTAAAAAACATTCCTAAATTGTGTTGAATAAAGTCACTTGAGTTTCTTCCAAGGTCACTTAGTGCATCTAATTCAATAGGTGCATTTTGAGGTCCCAATTGAATGTATAACAAGAGTTTTATATTGTTAACATTATTCACTTGATTCCCCTAATTTATTCAAATACATTATTTAATTTTTTCCTAAAATTAATATCTCTTATGGAAATATGGTTAATCCTCCATTCTATGCAGATCCTTCATATATCCCTCCATCACACATGGGATAACCATCAACCACTCTATCTATTCCCATGTCATCTAAAGAGTGTGTATTTGATATGGGACTAGTCCTATGTGCACCATGAATGCAACAATTGCAAGCTCAAAAACAAGCTAGAGAACACTTGATGCTTATCAATACCATAGATTTGTATACCTTACTATGTAATTGCGATGATAAGATATGAAATTAGGATGATGGACCTACAATGTATTTACATGTTAAATTCTCAAATATTTTGGTCAAGTTAGGTATGCATTTTATTTTGTATAAGATTTGGTTTTGACCTCAATAAACTTGAAATGGTCACATGTATCCATTAGTGATGATGTGGTAATTTATTAAGACATTGGTTTAAGATGATGTGCCTAGTGATGAATATGTAGCTTAGAAAATATATATTTGTACTAGGGAATTTGTTCAAAACCATTAAGGTATGGCTTAGACTTGGCATTGACTAAGTACAACATATGTATAAGTTATCCTAGCTCAAAATCTATTGAAATTATTTAAGATACATTAAACATGTGGTCTAATGTCCCCTAAATCTGAGACTTGCTTTCCCTTAAAGATGATGTTGAGAAAAGAGACCCAATTATTGTTCATGTGGATGGTGAATTGATCAGCTCATATAGGTGGTTGATCATAATTAAATAAGAGTGTGTACCCCCTCACCAAAGGTTTCAAGATTTTATATATATATATATATATATATATATATTGTACATATATCTTTTATCAACTTGTTCATATTTCATTGTAATGAGCTCAAACCTTATGATGTGGATTGCAATAAAGTAGTACATGTCTCAGAATTCTTGTTCTAGCTTGGGATTTGAGGTTGAGGCTCATCCATTACTGAATTGTGTTCTCTCTTGCATGTAGGACTTAATATGAATGTAATTTTTGGGATATCTAGAGGTAATTCAAGGCAAAGAGATATAAATAATTTGAATATATATATATATATATATATATATATATATATATATATATATATATATATACATGTAAAAAAATGATAATGTTCAGTGATTGCTTCAAATTCGGATGGGACCTCAAAGGGATCTACATGATAACTTTCATATAGTAATGGAAAGTTAGAGGCTCACACCACATGTGTGAATTATTTATTAAACATGAGTTGATTGGATTGATGTCAATATTTAAACATTATTGGCTTCTATGTATGTATGAAAAATTTGTGAATAGGCCTTAGTTGGATTAGTTGGCTCAGTGATGGAACATGTCTAAGTATCAAATATTTTCATATCTAATAACTCTAACACTTCTCTAAGTGTACTAAACCTATACATATATGTGGAAATATTTGATTGGATTGAGCATCCTAAATCTCTAACAAATATGATGTTTCTACGACAAGTGACAATTAGATCTCTAACACAAATATATGTGTGTACAAGATACACATGTGAATACATATATAATTAGATTGAGCCTTATAGGGATCTAATATCTATCTCTTTAAAGCTTTTAGGACCTGATACCTCTAACAATGTTGACAGTTTCAAGCATGTACAAGGTACACATGGTGATATGTTATTGAATTTAGCCTCTTGGGGCATTGTCAACTCTAAAACTCCCATGACTTGAAGCATATTTGATATATTTAACACAAGTTTAGGTGTATAAGGTACACACATGACATAACAAGGTTCAATTATAGGGGCAATTCAATCAAGGAGGCATGGGAGGCCAATTTAAACCCCTTTTTGACATAACCAAAAGATCATGATGTATATGATTTGGGTCAAAATTAAGTATGATTCTATTTATCATGAATTGAATGAATTAGTTGATTAGTTTAATTAGGGATGTAATTTGGGCAAAGTTGAGCCCCTAAACCAAATTTATGGCCCAATCTATTATATAATCTAGATGCAACATGTATGACTTAAGTAACCTTAATTTAATTAGAAATGCATATCTGAATGCAAATATGGCCAATTTCAACCCATTGAACCTAAATTAGAGTCTAAAATGTGATTGAAAGGGCTAAATTAGGTCATGTTTCATGACATGTTGATCATAAACCCTAATTTTATCACTTGAACATGTATGTAGTTCCCTTAAACCCTAATTTTATGACATATACACATGTAAAAACCCATTACACTAAACCCCTAACCCTAAATCCTAATTTTATAGCAAACATAACCCCTAAGTTCCTTGATTTCATCACAAATGCATAAATTCATGAATGTGATTAGTTCTAATTTGTGAATCTATTACTCACCTATTTTTGTAAGGACTTATGATGGGATTTTGGGCAAAATTAGCTCATTTTTTATTACATATTGAGCCTTATTTCATCATTCATTAGTATTATTACTTCATATTCATATAAAGAGTCTTATTTCATCATGTATTGGATATTTATACATCATATTGGGGATTTATGCATTATATTGAGCCTTATTACATCATATTATATCCTAATTACATCATATTGAACCTTATTGCATCATATGATAGCCTAATTGCATCATATGATAGCCTAAATGCATCATATTAGATATTTATTATGTATGATAGTCTTATTGCATCGCATGATAGTCTTATTGCATCGTATGATAGTCTTATTACATCATATTGAGCCTTATTACATGATATGATAGCATTATTACAACATTTGATAGTCTTATTGCATCATATTTTGGATTTATGCATCATATTATAGTTTTATTGAGTGTTATTTCATCATATTGTAGTATTATAATGGAAAAAATAGTTGAATATGAGCCTTTTTGCTTGTTTGTATAGTATATGCCTATACTTCAAACAACACATATGCATTATATAAATGTGTGTGTTCCTTGAACACTTACACATTCCTTAAAATAAAAAAATAAAACTCAATTTTAAACATTTATTTTTATCCCTAATCGAGATTGATGTCCCCACAGACATTCCCTACATACTCTGTGTATTCTATGTACTTTCTTGGTTACAATTTTTTTTGGACCCCACATTTGAAGTACTTTATTGGTTGATTTTTTAAAAATGGGATTTGGTTCATGTTTAGGGAGGAAGAATAAGTTTAATAATAAAACATCAAAGTAATTAGAAGAGTTCAGAGAAAAAACAAGGTATGAATGCAAGCAATTCATTTTAGACAAGGTACAAACACTAACCCTGATGAGCCAAATGCCTTAGATAATGAGGCAATTAAAAATAATCAATTAAATAATGATGAAATTTATAATAATTAATTTAATTATGATGCAATTCACAATAACTAATTTAATTATGATGAAATTGAGAATAAAAAATTATATAATGTTGAAAATTCACATTCAAAGTTTATATTTTTTTATTATGTTGATGAAGAGCCTATGCATGATATTTTACCCATAAACAATGAAGAAAATAACAACTAATAAAATTTCATGGAAACACATAATGAATAAATAAACACATTTGAAGAAAATTTTGTGGAAACAAATAATAATTTTGAAACACGCTCTGAACGGATTCCACCAATAACAACACCTTCAAGAATTGTACATAGAAAAGATAAGTACATAATTAAAGTTGATGAAAATATTTTTAAATAAATGCATAAAAAAATGTTTGACCACCATTAAATAATATTTTATAAATAAATTTGTGATAATTTCTTTCATAAAATGGAGTATGATAGTCAAAGATGTCAATTATTTGTTTCATTGATGAAATTGCTTAAGATGAAACTTATAATGTACACATTAGGACTAAGAACATATAATATGGATAATGAAAATGATGAAATTTTTGATAATATAAATGATTCATATCATATTTTAGGCCTGAAATCATGCAACAAATATTTTAATATTATTTGACGTATAACAATAACTTATGCATTAAGTGGTAAAACAGGGGAAAATAACTGATTTTAAAAACAATTTGAAAACTTGATATAAATAGAAAAACATTAATGAAATTAATTTCAAGACATGAAAGACTTAATGAACCCTATATGAAAGAGCTCTGGTCATTCTCTGGTAGACTTTCATGAAAGGACAAGGCTATAGCTGATTCTTTGAAAGAGTTACTTGCACAATTTTAGAAAGATAACACAAGAGTTTTACCCAATACAACAGATGTGAAAATAAGATTTGGTTCTCATAATCGTGAACCACATCTGAAACATTTCTTGGATATGACTCAAACATAATTGAAATCTAAGTTTTTATAAAAACATCCACAAATTATTATTAGTCAAAGACTTTTTGAGATGGTCAAACATTTTTATGTAAAAATAAATCACACACACACCACTTGTTGTTGTAAAAAACATGTTAAATTTTCAATGCACTGTGATATTTTTTTACATATTCATTATACTTTGCATACTACTAACATTTTGTAGGAGTGTGGCATAGAAGTTCCACCAAAATCAGCTAGGTAATTTATTTCAAATCTTTTTTGTGAAAGACTAAATGGATAGTTATTTTATAAGAAATCATGTTTGGATGGAAATTACAACATTTGTGGTGGTTTACTAAAATTGAAAAATGTATCCATGAAGAGTGTACAAGTGCAACTGGATAATAATTAGCTAGTTTGAGAAAATACAAATATGCGACTTATCATAACAGATGGCAAAGAATTTAAAAGGTGTGAGCTTGTTACAAAAGAGATACCTATTTCAGGTTTTATGGTCGAATTCAAGGAGAAAATTGTTTATGAGTATGCAAAGCACACACATTGGGATAAATGGTTAGATGAACATTTCAATCTAATCAAGGACACATTACCACTTGATTTTATTATTTTAGTAGTCAACTTTTTCTAAAATTACACATTCAAACCACAAATGGAAGTTTAATTGTAGTATTACAACTCAACACAAATTACCATATTCATGTATATAGCATTCATGCATGCACCTGATGGTACAGAGGAAGATCAAAAAATATTAAGGGAATACCATTTCTATATCACTGATGACTGATCACATTGTAAAGAGTATGTGCAAGGTTGTTTTGATAATTTTTATGGATAGTTGACTCAAAGGAACATTAATTTCAAATAGCATTACATTTGGTCAGACAATTACACATCACAATTTAAGAATGCACGGATGTTTTATTGGTTGAGTAGGATGCACATTAGCACTGGTGTAGAACATATTTGGAGTTTCACTGAGGCTGGCCATAGAAAATGGGAGCATGATTATATTGGAGCATGTATAAAAAGAGCCATTATAGGGGAGGAGTTAAAATATGACAATGTTGCTAATTTGATTGATTCAAAAATTGTGGTTGACTGGTATAATGAGAACATATGTCATCATAATCAACCTAATTCTAATTTTTGTAGACATTTTTAGTTAATGGAGGAAAAATACTTGGCAAACTATGAGGATTGTATGATTCTAAAAATTTCAAGTGAGCTTCACTCATTTCATAGTTCAAATGCAGGTTCTTAGACTATTCATATGTGACATTTGGCATGCTTTTATTATTCATGCATGGACATTTTTTGGAATGAGTGTGAGTCATAAGAGTGGGTGGATGGTTGGATTTCCAAACCTCTAATTCTAATCAACACATATCAAATTCCACCAACATTACAACTTACTGGCATGACATCCTCACATGACTTTGACCATATATCTGATTTAGTACAACTAGGTAGAAGATTAATACTTATGGACTATTTATTCTCATAATATATCTTCATAATGTCATTATTTTTTATTTTTTAGGATGTAACCCATGTTTTTTCAGTTATTATAGACAAGGATAATGAAGAGGGAACATATTACTACTTATGTTAGTGTGTATATGGAAATAAAAAATTGACTTCCTGGGTTATAGATGGAAAAAACATTGATTATCCCACTAGATCTATGGTAGTCAATAGAACTTGTCTTTGATGATATCTTATAAAAAATTTAAATGTATGGTTGTTTGAAGACTTTAAAACTCACAGGAAGATTCTACACTATTCAAATTTGATTCTTGTAACAAATATTCAATTGCAAAAATATCATGGGAGGCCAAGAAATAAGAATCTATGGAAAGTTCATGAGTTAGACTATGAATCTATTCTTGATACTATCAATATTAGAGCAAATCCAAGTGGTTCATTGGATTGAAATGCGCAAGTATGTTGACTTGTAAAATGTAGATGTGATCAATTTTACCAAACATTTTTTATTTTTTAGGTAGTGCATGCATAAATTTCATCTTTAATTACTTATTAACATTTTTTAATAGGTTAGTGGTGCCAAATTAGCTTCCACCTTCATGTGGTTGGCACCGTTATTAAATAATTTCATATTCTTGAAGCTAAGAGAAGCTTAGTAAAAGTTTGTGGAATTTTTTCACTCCTGATCAATTGCTCACGATGAGTTTATTTCTCCTTATAAACTTCAAAACACATTTGTTGTTAGTGTTTCTGTGCTCCAAGATAGTAGTTAAAATTCACTTACAGGTAGAAATGGATGTTAAAATTCTTATAAAAATTGTAATTTTCCTATATATACATGCTCAAAGTGGTGGATTTGCACCTGCCAATCTTGGAGTGAAGTTTCTAGTTGGAGGTCATGAAGTTGTCTCTTCATTACCAAAAATTTGCATCTTAGGACCCTTTACTGCAACTTATAGAATAGATTTCTCTTAGAGGTGATTTAAACTATATTCAAGGTGAAATTATAAGACTTTCCAAATCACATAATGGATCTTATTGTTCCTCCATATGACTTACAATTTTGGTTTTATGCATGCCTGAAGTTAAGCTAAAAATCAACCTCTTTCTTATATTGGGAAGGGCATTTTTGAGCCCAAAATAGGTGGTGGGTTTGTCATTCAAGCCAGATGGGAGGTCAATAACTTATTCCTATATTTTATTCTCCCATTTGGACATGTTGGTAGTGCCATTTTTTAGCCAATAAGCATCAAAAATTGAGTTCTCAGAACGTAGCTTCAACTTTGACAACATTTGTTGTCAATATTTTTGTGCTCTAAAATAGTAGTGAAAATTCATTTGGGGGTGGAAGTGGGTGTCAAGGTTCTTAGAGAAAATATATTTTTACTATATAGATTTTCTCAAAGTGGTGGATTTGCACTTGCTAGTTTTAGAGGCAAAGTTGCTAGTTGTAGGTCAAGAAGTTGTCTCTTCACTACCAAAAATTTGCATTTTAGGACCCTTTACTGCAACTTCTGGCATGGATTAATCTTAGAGGTTATTTATAATATATTTAGGGTATAATTATATAAATTTCCCATGAACATGAGATATCCTATGGTTCTTCCATATGACTTACAATTTTGGTTTTATGCATGCCTAAAGTTTGGCTAAAAATAGCCTCTTTCTTGTATTAAGAAGGGCATTCTTGAGCCTGAAATGGGTGGTGGTTTTGTCATCCAGAACATATGAGAGGTTAATAACTTGGTAATATATGTTATTCACCCATTATAATATGTTTTTAGTGACATTTTTCAGCCAACAAGCATTGAAAATTGAGTTCTTAGACCATAGCTTCAACTTTGATAATATTTATTGTCAGTGTTTTCGTGCTCCAAAACAATAGTGAAAATTCATTTAGGGGTGGAAGTGGGTGTCATGGTTATTTTAAAATGTGTAATTTGACTATATATATGTTATCAAAGTGGTTTATTTTTACTTGCTAGTTCTGAAGGCAAGGTTGCTAGTTGTAGGTGAAGAAGTTGTCTCTTCACTACCAAAAATTTGTATTTTAGGACCCTTTACTGCAAATTTTGGCATGGATTTCTCTTAGAGATGATTAAAAATATATTAAAGGTGAAATTATAATAATTTACCATAAACATGAGAGATCTTATGGTTCCTCCATAAGACTTACAATTTTGGTTTTATGCATGCTTGAAGTTAGGCTAAAAATTAGCCTCTTTCTTGTATTAGGAAGGGCGTTCGTGAGCCCGAAATGGGTGATGGGTTTGTCATCTAAGCTCGATGGGAGGTCACTAACCTATTCCTATAAATTATTCACCCCTTTTGACTTGTTTTCAATTCCATTTTTCAGCCAAAAAGCACTAAAATTTGAGTTCTTAGACCATAGCTTCAACTTTGACAACATTTGTTGTCAATATTTCTATGCTCCAAAACAGTAGTGAAAATTCCTTTATGGGTGGAAGTGGGTGTCAATATTCTTGGAAAACATGTAATTTTATTATATATACATGATTTAAGTGGTGTATTTTCATTTTTCATTTACAGAGGCAAAGTTGCTAGTTGTAGGTCAAGAAGTTGACTCTTTACTACCAAAAAATTGCATTTTAGGACCCTTTACTGCAACTTCTAGCACATATTATTCTTAGAGGTGATTCAAACTATATTTGAGTTAAAATTATATGAATTTACAATTCACATGATATATCTTATGGTTCCTCCATATGACTTACATTTTTGTTTTTATGCATGCCTGAAGTTAGGCTAAAAATCAGCCTCTTTCTTGTATTAGGAAGGGCATTCTTGAGCCTGGAATGGGTGGTGGGTTTGTCATCTGGGCTATATGGGAGGTCAATAACATGTTAATATATGTTATTCACCCCTTTGGATGTGTTTTTAGTGTTTTTTCAACCAATAATCACCAAAAATTGAGTTTTTGGACCATAGCTTCAACTTTGACAACATTTGTTGTGAGTGTTTCTGCGCTCTAAAACAGTAGTGAAAATTCATTTAAAAACATGTAATTTTCCTATATATACATGCATGAAGTGATTTATTTTCACCTTCCAATTCTGGAGGCTAAGTTTCTAGTTGTAGGTCAAGAAGTTGTCTCTTCACTACCAAAAATTTGCATTTTTGGACCCTTTACTGCAACTTCTGGCATAAATTGCTCTTAGAGGTTATTCAGACTAGATTTAGAGTAAAATTAGAGGAATTTACCATGAAAAAAAGATATATTATAGTTCTTAAATATGAATTATATTTTTGGTTTTGTGTATTCCTGAACTTAGGCTAAAAATTAGCCTCTTTCTTGTATTGGGAAGGGCATTCTTGAGCCTGAAATGGGTGGTGGGATTGTCATTTAGGCCAGATAGGAGGTCAAGAACCTAGTCCTAGACATTATTCACCCTTTACTATGTGTTTTTAGTGTCAATTTTCAGCCAAAAATCACCAAAAATTGAGTTCTTAGATCATTTTGATATAGGTTTATAGTGCTTTGACATTGAAAGAGGAAACAATCCCTGAGTACCATGTTTGTTAAAGGGAAACATACAGTCAAAGGATTGAGTTATATTATGTTGAAAATAGTTTAGGATTACATTTACATTTTAAGGGGTATAATATATTTAGTGGAAGTGTATAGAATCCCATGTTAGGTTTTAAAGATATTGGGAGTTGAAGGAAAGGCAAAGTAACCTTGTACCTTATTTTCCTATGTGTATAGGCAGGGTCATAAACTAAGAGTTTTGAGTTTGAAATTGATTGTGGTATTTAAAAAATTTATGTCTAAATTATAAATTTTTATAGGTTTAATACATACCCAATGAAAAATGTTTGGGGTTTTGAAACCCACTAAGACAAAAGTTATCCCCTTTAGTGTGCTCTTGGCCCTGGTAATGGCCTTAAAACCCTGATTCTAGGGTTTAGTGTATAAAATGAGATTTGACCTTTGAAAAATTACAAAAAACTATAATATTACATTATTTTATGTCTTCTCACTAATGGACATGGTTTTAGGCTTTTCAGGTATAGAAAAGTACGTAAATGAGGTTGTGATTTAGTGTTAAGCCTAGAGAAGGGTTAAGGGAGAAGGGGTGATATAGAAATAGGAGAATTTATCCAAAGAAGGGGGTCAAAAAATTATTGATTTAGATAAAATATCCAAATAGGAATCTATAAAGTTTAATATATTATAGATAAATTTTGTACATGTTTCATATTAAGGAGGTTTGCACAAATGGAGGGCTAATTAGTGAGAGGCCTAAAGAAGGAAGTACAATTTTCCTTGAGATTTGTGTTAGAGGGTTAATTTGGGAGTTGTATGGTCCAAATGGGTGCTTAAATATGTAATTATTTTTTGGTGAAGATCTGTCAGATGCTCCCAACAAGGAGCTTTACCCAAAAATAGGGCCAGTAGAAGGTAATGCTAGAAAGGTGTGTGTGAGGGGTAAGTAGATAGATAGTTTGATTTAGTGGCATGACCAAGGATGTATAGATAGAGTGATAAGAAGATATAAATATTGATTTTAATAATACTATCATTGTTATTTTATTACCCAAAGGACTAAGGGAATGAGTTATGAATGGATGAAGGAGAACCTTAAAAGGAAGGGATATAGGTAAAGTTTGGTATAAAAGTTGATATAGCTCTACATCAATGGATACAGATAGAAATTATCCCCCAACTAGATATATTAGGTCTTTGGGCCCCCTAAGTAGGTGGTTTTAAAAAAATACTTAACCCCTTCTATCTATATGGGGCTGAGGTCCCCTATTTTTATATGGTCACAAGGCCTATGCCATATACATATATGCTATAGTTTATAGTCGATGATCTCCCAAAAAACTAGTGGGATCTAATGGATGTACTCTCCCAAAAAACTAATGGAATTGACTAGGTACGATAGGATCAAGAGGCTATGCCATCTAAATTTATAACTCCATAAATAGAGATGAAATTATTATGCTCATATGGAATCAAGATGAGAATTGAATTTCTAGCTATGACTATTTTGGATATCAATCATAGAGATTGAAGTTCTATAGGTGATTAGGATAACAAGAAATCAAGTTCCTAGCTATGAGGCTAGTATTTAAAATAAAGGAGTGGTGTGGATATTAATGAAGACGTGTTATGCTCAATTGGCAAATTGATAGAAATATATTGTACCAAAAAAAAATTATCAAATGAATTCTATATATATGTGTGTGTGTGTGTGTGTGTGTGTGCGTGTGTGTGTGTGTGTGTGTGTGTACATCCAATCCTACTGATTGGGATTGACCCTCTATGGAAACTACATATAATGGGATATCAAGCAAATGTTTATCTCATTATTTTGGTTATTGAAAACATAGTTGAGATTGACAATGAGTTTCTAACAAGTTACACCAATCTATGTTAATACATCAAATAATAAAAAGTCTAACAAAATTATATTAGGTATTTAATATAAATTATTAAACAAAATCTACCAAGGATGCAATTAATATGTATGAATGTATATTTAGAGTATATAGGATTCACTTGAAATTTTACCTATGTAAATGTATATGGTGTTGTACTGACATGGATAGATGTAGTAGCTTGGGTTGCCCCACTACCTAGTTGCGATGTTGAAGGTAACGTCTCCTCGTAGAACACAAAAAAATACATATATATTATTTAATTTAAATGTTTAAATTAGTTTTTACCTTTATAAATTACAAATATAACTTGAAAATTTAACATTAAATTCATATAAAAGATACTTGCATGTGTGTAGAGACTCCCAACATATGTAAACCAAATGTGTGTGCCAATAACTCATCAGTCAAGACCACATCCTCCAAGCCCCCTAAAGTTCCACCATCATCATCATAAGATACAATGCATATAACACCATAACATATGTAGTAATGGGGTTGAGTATGACCACTAGCTACATTATCTCAAGCATCTATCTCTGAAAGTCTACTCGTATGATGAATGAGTGTATCAAGAAGTGTATTTAAAGTTTTTATATCCAAAACCTCTATCACCACAAAGGAAATCTTTATATGAAGTGGCTTTTGGGTATGGATCCTTGTAGGTTTATTAGGTGTATGATGTGCACCTGGTTGATTCTATGTAGAGCCTTTCCCTCGGCCCTGAAACTTACCATAATGAAATTAGTTTAGAATTTGATTGAGGATAAACTCACAATAGAGTTTCCTCAAAAATTACAAAGGTGCCTCATGTTTATTACAAAATGGATATTCAAAAACCATCCACCATCATTCCCAAAAATTGGCCTTAATCAAATCATGTTGGCATCAGTGGATTGGGAAACATTTGGTCGTTATAAGAAATGGGGCATTAGTGGTTAGGTCGATAAATAAGGCAAAAATTTGATCTTTTGTTATATTTTTGTTCTTCACCTTAGATGTTGACAATTTTTTATCATAGTAAGCCCTACAACTATCCCTATATGACCTCCATCTAGTAATTTGACTCGTTATCGAGTTAACTTGACCTAATACTAAATCTAGGTTATTGGCCAAATAACTGCTGTGGGTGTTTATGGAAGTGGGCTCCCTTATTCTCCTACTTATTTTCTCAATTTCAATTTTTTTCTCTACTATATGAGAAACTAATTTCTCTTGACTGTCTAGGGGATTTAGGGGAACTATAAGAGGGTTAAGCAGAGGGTTAGGAGGGTTAGGAGGGTTAGGTAGAAGGTTAAGTGGAAGATTAGGTGGATTGTTATGTGGAGCATGTTGACCTATTTTAGAAAAATAAAAAAATAAATTTGTAATTCAAATTCAAAAAAATCAAAAAATTTGATTTAATCTACAAAAAACATACCTCTTCTTCATGGTAGCATCATCGATCTAGAAAATGGAGGGTAAAACGTGAATCTTGCAGGCCAAAACATGATCTTGCAGCCAAAATATGATCTTGCAACCAAAACATGAATGAGAATTAAAAAAAACATGAATGACAAAATGTATATAATGAGGGTTTTTTTGTTTTATATATTTACTAATGCATACGCATTATTTAAACATACAAGAATGTGTATAAGTTCCTATATACTTCAGTAACATGTATGCATTATTTGTTATAACATATACACATTATGGTTTGATAATATTGAGCCATAATGCATGTCTTATAAAAATAATGCATATGTGTACACATTATAGGGTATGTCCATAGAATTATCCCCCAACTCTGTACACATACCCTTCATTAATAGAACACTTCACTATAGACTTATCCAAACTACCATCTATCATTACAAACTCTAGCCTTTCAAAATTGTCAAAGGAAATTTGATCATCCTTAGAAGGTTCAAAAGCTACCACATTTTGCCTTGAGATCCATTAAAATGTCTATCTTCCTATATGGTAATGCCAAATCCTTATTTCATGATGAATGTGAGCATGCCACATGGTAGCCTCACAGGTTCTCAAAATCCCCTTAATATTCAATTTTATTATGAGCCCTGAGATCATGCTACCTAGAGAATTCATGGGCTATATGTGCTTTATATAGTTAACCTCTCCTTAGACTAACATCCTTCTACCACATGGTTATTCCTCATTTAGTCCAAGTACTTTGACAAGTTAGCTCTCACTCACATCGTTGATATTTACGTATGATCAAACACAAACTATCAATCTAGATCCAAAGGATTAAATTCCATTCACTATCTATTATGGCTTAAATTATACATCCACAAGATCATCATTTGACATCCACATAAACATATTTGACAAGTGCATGACCATGAAATTTAATTCCTAATGGATAATCACCAAGTATTAAATTTGATGTCTGTGTATCTATCATTTGACATCCATGTGAACATCTTTGACAAGTGTATGACCATCAAATTTAATCCCTAATAAATAATTATCATGTCTTAAATTTGACATCTATGTGCCTATCATTTGACGTTCACATGATCATCAATGATGTTTGTGTGACTATCAAATTTAAGCCTTGATGGATAATGGTTAAGCTTAATTTTGACAGTCATGTGACCATCAATGACATCCACGTGGCCATCACACTGTTTGTTTAGCTTTTTTAAAGCTTGCATTTTGGGACATAAAAATCATGAAGGCACCAAACTTGCAGGAGATGTTCATGGCATCTAAAATATTTATGCTATGTGATCCTTTGACCATGAGATGATTTTCATGCAAACTTAAAAAATACACAAGTAAACTGACCATTCTATTTCTACATTTATTTTGAGCTCTGATAAATAATTCCTCATTCCATCTCACACCATAGATCCCATTTTCATAAATCAAGCATGGGCCATCAATCTCTATGCATAGGGCCTAGTACTTTACTCCATGTTCCATCTAATTTCTAATAGGGTCCCCACAATGGTGACACTTATCACCTTTGCACTTGTCCTAGATTCTATTGAAATGTTAGCCTCAATCATGATCCATTCAATCATTTTATTCCATGTCAACATGTACCATCTGATCATGATCCACCAGCTCGATCATGATTAGCTCAAAATTGTATAAGGAAAAGTAACAAGTTCGATCTTGAGACATAAAAACTTAGGACAAGGGACTTAGCCTAAGTTTTCTATGCATTTATAAATATGAAAGGGACATGGGACTTTAACACTAAGCATACAACAAAGGGACCAAGAATTACTTAGACCGCTCTAATGAATAAAATGGACCACAAGCATTAGTCAGACCATGTAAATAAATAAAAGGGATTGGGGGCTATGGGATATAAAAATAACAAAGCATGAATTTTTATATTAATGTTTGGTCATGTTAATAAACATGAGCAAACCTTAGTATAAAAATTAAACTAAGTCCATGGAATTTTTTAAAATGCTTCTTCTTAATTTTTAATTTAAATCAATAGGTCCAAGCTAGGAAAATTGGAATAAGGGTTTCAAAATGCTCAAATGCAAACTCAACTTGGATTTTGAAATACCAAAGGCTAATAAAGACCAAATTAATTAGATATTTGACCTCTGATGACATTTCAAAATTGGAATTAGGCTGAAACTCAAGCATTCATTCTTGACAAGGGCTCAATTACTTTAGTGCAATTTTAGGCACTAACACACTCTACCTATTACTTCCATGTTAAAGAAAGGCCAAACCATCAAGTGGGAGGAGAATGCCATGCAATAATTTAATGACATCAAATGATATTTAAAATATGCCCCTATATTGGCCAATATTTTTTATACTAAATCATTCCAAATATTTTCTTTTGCATCACATAATATCATGGTTGTTGTTCTCTTACAAAATAATGATGATGGTCATGAGTATCCCATAGCTTTATTTAGTATAGGTATGCAAGGATCTGAACTAATTACACCATCATGGAAAAATAATATTTCACTCTCTTAAAGGTTATTAAGATGTTTAGACCTTATATTATAAATTCAAAAATTGTTGCATATGTCCTACATACAATGGTGAAAGACATCTTGACTCAGATTGAAGCATCGAGCAAGAGATGCAGGTGGGTTAACAAGTTGCAAGAGTATGACATGGATATTTAAACCACTAAGTTAGTGAGAGGGATGGGTCTATCTAATCTCATGGATGAGACAAATTTTCAAGCTATTGATGTAAACTCTACTATTTTTGATGTTGATGACTCTTTGAATAGATTTAACATATCTTTGTGGTATAAAGACATTGTTTATAACTTACAAAATTTTAATTGTCCCCCTAACTTGGATAAGAACCGAAGAAGAACTCTTAAGCTTATATCCCAAAAATATCTCTTGACTAAAATTGGATTGGCATGGAAGAATCTTGATGGATTTCTCTTAAGATGCCTATTAGAATAAAAGGTTATGGATTTGATTGAAGACTTCCATAGTGGATCATGTGGTGGCCATTTTGCACCTAAAGTCATAGTTCCTAAAATTTTGAGAGCTGGTTATTGGTAGCCATCACTATTAAAGGATGTTTTACATAAAGTTAGAAAGTGTGAGAAACATCAATGCTTTAATGGAAGGTTGAAATCTTTTGGTTATATTCCCTTATATCCTATGACGATTGAAGGCCCATTTAGATAATGGGAAATGGATTTCATTGGGGAAATTAATAATTCATCAAGCACTAGACGTAGATGGCTATTGGTTGAAATTGATTACTTCATAAAATGGGTTGAGTCAGTCCTTACAAAGAATGCTACACACCATGTGATTATGTACTTTCTATTAAATTAGATTATTTATAGATTTGGTATGCATATTTAGGTAATTGTGATAATGACATGGGTTTCAGAGCTAAACCATTGGTGGGATTATGCAAAGAGTATGATATCAAATTATATTATGATTCTAATTACAACCCTCAAAGGAATTGGCAAGTTTAATTTAGTAACAAGAACTTGCTCAAAATCATTAGACAAACCTTGGAAGTAAACAAGAAGAAGTGGGGTAAACAGTTGAAGTTTGCCTTGTGAGCTGATAGGATCATGCCTAAGAGAGATATAGGTAAAACCCTTTTTGATCTTGTGTATATATCTCAAGCTATTTTTCCTATGAATTTGTAGTTTCCAACCTATCAATTTATGCAAATCTAGAGGAAGATAATGAAATCAACCACTATGAAAATAGAATGAACTAAATTGTTGAGCTTGATGCAACTAGAAGACAAGCTCATGATAAACACCTCAATTTCAAGAAAAAAATTAAAATAATATTTGATAGAAAGGTTTATCCAATAAATTTTCAAGTAGGTAATCTAGTTTTACTTTGGGATGGCAAGCATGAGGAGAAAGGCAAGCATTTCAAGTTTGATGCTTTGTGAGGGGGTCCTTATTCCATTGACTATAGAATTGGGGAACACATTGTCTTTTTTAGAGACCTGGAAGGTGAAATATTAGAGATTTAATTTAATGGAATACATATGAAACACTTCCTAGACTAAGTCCATGACTGTGTACAGTAATGTATAGTGTATAGTTTTATTGTTTCATTAATTTGTTGCCCCTCTGCTTTGGGCCTTGTTTGTACAATTTTTTTTGGTGTGTTCATTTTTAGATCCTCCTAATTTATTTTTATCAATCTATCCTTTCCCAATTAATTTTCCATGATTGTATACTAAAAAGTTGCTAAATTTTTGATTCCATGCTCCAAGGGATTGGTACTTGATCTTATTTTTGGGGGTTTTTTACACACCCTTAGGGGTTGTACATACCCAAGAAAGATCCAATGTTAGTGCCCAAACCTAAACTTAATAATTTGTGCCCTTTTCTAAAACATTAGTGAATATATATCTAATTATTGCCTCCTATTTTCAAGTGTTCACCTGATTTTAAAATCCCACCTTTGCCTTGTGAAAAGCATCTGTAATCCCAGTTCTAGATAATGCTTAACATTTTCATTTTTTTATAAGATTATAGGATTTGTAATAAAAAAAAGTTGGGAAGGTGAAATAATTCTAATTATGATGTTTCCCATCTTCAAAAAGGCTTTGAATTGATATAATCCTCAAGGTTAATTTCAAGTTTACAATATTGAAATTTTCAATTAGGGTGAAAAGGTTTGCAGGAATATATGGCAAAAAAAAAGTTACAAAAAATTACAAGTTTGACTTTTCAAATTCTTAAGTTTTTTGAAAAATTCTTAAGTTTTTTGAAAATTCTTAAGTTTGGACTTTTTAGTCTAATTTTTGGTCAAAATTGTTTTTCGGAACTTCTACATCGGATTTTGTGGTTGGACATTTTGCTCAAAATTCTTAAGTTTTGTGGAAAATTCTTAAATTCCAAACTTGTCATTTTGTTCAAAATTTTTATGTTAGACATTTTTTTTGGAAATCCTTTGTCATCTTTTGTGTTCCCCTTGATTTGAATGATTTAGTCATCAAAAAAAAATTTGGAGTTTGTGTTCAAAACCTTTGATTCACAATGTTTGCCATCTTCTAGTCAACATGTAGTCAAAAGATAAATGGTCCAAAAGGAAGAGGTGAAATTTCAAGTTAAATCATAGGTCGACATGGAAAATAAGCAAGGCCACAAAAGTATTCAAGAGGTCACATCCATATTTCTTCTCATTCCAAAATGTATGACCTATATAAGTAGAAGTTAAAAAAATTTAAAGCACAAGCTTTTAA
The DNA here is from genome assembly GCA_037957365.1 of Torreya grandis. NCBI lineage: Eukaryota > Viridiplantae > Streptophyta > Pinopsida > Cupressales > Taxaceae > Torreya > Torreya grandis. Next base: position 1,167,633 of record JARHVA010004084.1, on the reverse strand, counting down.
ATAGAAGAGAGCCATGTTATTAATATAATCTAAGTGGAGAGTCAAATGGTGAATCCAAGATTTTAAAAGTGTAAAATAATGCACTTAAGCATTATAAAGTGTGGTGGTAACCCTAAATGGTCAAAGATAAAATAGAAATGTGGAAGGCACATGAAAGTTTGGCATTAAGGCAAAAAGGTCAAATAAGCTAAGTATTGACATTTTTAATAGTTTTATTATGTCAAAGACCTCCTTGGAGTAAAAATATCTTACAAGGTTTATGAGGCCAAGGTGGGCCATTTCAAGCATATTTTCCAAATATCCATGGATCCTTCTTTACTTCTATCATAGCTAGAGTATTCTAATGCAATCATCATAATGCAATGGGATTTCTTTAGTGTGCATAAGAGGAAGGAAAATTTTCCATAATTTTCTAGTTTTGAAAATGATTAATGAGATAGCATGGCCAAGTAGTTACACATGAATACAAGGAGTTTGTTTTGCTCCCAAGGTAATATTCTCCCTCAAGCCCATGTACAATAGATTTCTAGCCAAGTAGATCAAGGGTATACTTGAAATCTTCATCATGAAAATGAAAAGTAGATACCTGAATGATTTTCTTATAGAGCATGAGCTTCCTGGCATGAAAAAGGGCATCTTTTAGTTGAAGCATATTCCTAAAATATGCTTAGGGTGAAAATTTTGCATAAAAGAGGGATTATCTTCTTTTCAAAGCTTGTTATTGGTTGTTGTTCTTTTTATACTTTAAGATATTTTAAATTTTAGGATCCTTGTTGTGTGTCATATATCTCTTGCTAAAGTGGTTGCATTTTTAAAGCTATTATCAAGATTTGAGAGCATTGTTTATGTCTCCCCTGTTGAAAGAGCAAACTTACCATGATTTTTCCCTTGGTAGCATTCTGAAACAATGATGTATGTAAGCTTTAATTTCAAGATAATGGAAAATAGCTGTGATTTTCACTTTTTCCTAATAATTAAATGCAATAATATGTTTTACATGCTCTGATGATTGGGTATCTATTTTTGTGCTTATGAATGGTTGTCATTGTGGGCATAGATCTAGGTTATAAACCCCTTTCTGCATTGTGATTTGGAAATATATTTTTTATAACCTCTTAAGGTCACCCTAAGTTTATGGATTTGATAGGAAAAAACATTTTAATCTCTATTTTTAGTGTATGTTGTAGGGTTTTAAAAATCATTTGAATATTTGCATTATATTGGCACCAATGGATGCAAATTATTCCTAATAATTTCCTTAGCTTGTTTCTTAGTTTTCTACATCTTTATAAATGAATGATGGCATGTATATCAAAATACTTCTTGATATTTGAAAAACAACACCATCACACTACTCTTTTAATATACCTAACTCATCCTACCCTATTCTACCTTACAAATAATATACCTTGTTACATATTTTAAGTGTTATTTTCCTGTAGATGCATAAATATTGCTTATATAAAATGTATCTATATTTTTTGCTTTGATGCCAAAAATTTAAATCTTCCATTTGTAACTCTATTATTTAAAATTTATTTATAATGAAGGTTACATTCATATCCTCATCTATATTCAGTAGCTTGTGTTTAACTTATAACATTTGTTCATTCAGTGTGACAACCCTTCCCAAGTGGAGTGTGCGAACTTGGTTATGCCCTGGTTAGATTTGTATTTCTTATGTTTTGTGCCAATAATCCCCATGGATATTAAACTATATTATCCATTCATGTTATCAAGACACCCCTTAGATCCTTCCACCTTGGTTTAGTAGAGCCAAAAGTACCAGTGAGCTAACCATACCCTCTATCAGTGTCTTCCAGTCATTATTTGCATTCAATCCATCCATATATAAACCCTTCCCTGACTATAATGATAAATCAGTGAGTGTATCATCCATTTTTTCCCATTTTTTCAAGTGTGTAAGGCTAATTATAAGAGGTGTATAACTGGGAACCAACACCCTACACATGTTTAGTTAACTTGCTTAGATCATTTTTTAGGTCATTATGAAAGATAATCCCACTTTCATAAGGAAATGAGGACATGTTTATATTTCACTTATATAATGTATCTTTAAAAAAAATTATGATTAAGGATGCTAATTCTAATATTATAGTCTTTTGATTGTTTAGAAATTACTTCTTTCTGGTTCATGTTTGATTTTGCTACTACACATACGTAATATTTTTGTTCACTCGACTCTATCCAATAGATCCTCAATTATATCCCTCTCTAATATAGTATTAAAGTTTTTTTGGTAGATTAATGTCATTATTCCTATTGTAAAATCTTGAGTTTTATCTTGCACTTCACAAATCTACCATTTGTTGACCTAGCATATTAAAGATTCACTCTTTCCCAAAATTTGATCTTCTTATGGGGTTTTTTGTTGATCTAGATTCAAGAAGAAATAAGAGAAAGGTTTTTATTGATGTTCATATTTCATCTAGTAGGTTTTTATTTAAAATGGCTTGTGTCATCATATTTAGAAGGTATTAAAACCCTAGTATCAATTATAAATATGACCTAATTTTATGACACTTTTTTGATGATTTTGTATAACTTAGTACAATATATGGTCTTTAAAGGAAAACAACTTTTGAGTTTTTATAAACTTGAGATATTTAGTGTGTCTTTGATCATTTTTAAGAGACATTTTACATCTATCATTTTTGAGATAGGTAGATTTTGCATAGCTATGTGCACTACAGGAAACTCTAACATTCCTAACACTGCCAAAACCATCCCTATCTCTAGAACCTACAAGGACCCCACCTAATTTTGATGCTCCAAAACCCAACGGATAAAAATGTGGGATACTTATTCAATGTAAATTTTTGGCATCATAACTATTGATAGAAAAAGTATACCACAATCCTAACATCAAAATTACCAACTACTAGAGCAGTCAAAAATTTCAACATCATGATTTTTGATTGTCATAATATTCCATGACTCTAATATCAAGATTATCAACTATGGGAGAAATCAAAAACCTTGAAAACTATAATTACCATCTAAAAACCTAACACATTTTGACTATGGAAAGAGCTGATAATCCTAGGATCGAGACTTTTGGTGTGCATGTAGTACTAAAACCCATTGTAGGAATTGAGTGAACTTCTAACAACTTCAGAGGGCAATTACATCCATGACAAGAAACTATGACAAATATGAAAGGACCCCCAAACTCTAAATGATGACCATGAGGATGTCAAATTTAATATCATGGAGTTTGACACTATTTATTTGAAAATTTGAGTCTTTTTTTAGATGATGTCACTTGTACATCCCATTTTAAGTCTTAGACCCTAGTCATATAGGAGTTAAGCTCTTGGTTGCTTCCAACCCAAAATTATTTAAATTTTACTCTAAAGAGCCATAGTTTTTTTGTGGGGAAGTTGATTTCAAAAAAATATAAACCCAAAATTTTGCACACAAAATTTTAAAATTTATGCAAGTATACATCATTATTTTTTTACAATAAATAAACATTCAAACTTCCATAATTTTCAACCAATGATTCCATTTCAAGCATCATTTTATTAAAGTATGAGTTTTTTTTAGCTTTATACATTGGTGATGTTTTCTTTCCTTGTAAAATTGAAGCTTTACATATTCATGGGGTTGCATATCATCATATTTTAAAACACATAGTTTAAAACATAATTCCTTTCTACATCATAGATTTAAGTTCAATTTTGATTCTTACATCATTAAACTATCACGAGTGTAAAGTCAAAGTGAAAATCCTCTTGAGCAGAAAAGTCTTACATTGAATCATGATGGGTAAAAAAATAAAAATCACACTCAAAATAGATAAGGTGAAGTGGTACAATATAAGTGATGAATCATATGGTCTTTTATCATCACATCTTGATTTCACTCTAAGATAAATGATATATTTAATATGTGGATTATTATTGTTGATTAGTTTATTAAATAATATTTTATTAATCTTAATGACATATGTTGATTATGGGATAGTTTATGTTTCTTAATTTACATGATTATTTTATTTTATTATAATTTAAAATTAGTTTTATCTTCTATAAATTATGATCATGTTTATACAACATTATTTTATAAATATAATGATATTTCAAGGTAACTACCTTTGTTGTTATGAGTTGGATGCATGACATATTCTTCCCTTAGATTATTATGGAGGGAGAGCATCATTGGAGATGGTGGTTATATGGATACATTGGGGGTAAATAGAGAACAAATACAAAAACTATTGCACACACCACTTAAAATATCATGTTTCATAATTAATTGTTTGATATAGATAGCATATCATGTTTTGTGCACTTTTATTTTAGGTGATTATTAATATGCTTTCTCATATAATCTTGATTCATGATTATGATCATATTGATTGTTCAAATTATTTTACTTGTTTTTTTATCACACTAATTTATATTATATAATAAAATTATTTGATTGAATGAGTGAATTCAATTATGTTTTACTTACCTTACTGCGTTATTAAGTATGGTTGCATAGAGTTATGATATGATGTCATATTTCATTGTTGTTATTTATCTACAATATTTAGATATAATAATTAAATATTATTATTATATATGTTAAATCTAAGATATAAATAACATTGTTTTTAAATACCTTTGTATTCGATTAACTATTAGCCCAAGGTTTGGTTTTAAATATATGAATACATTGTTTTTTTTGTTAAATGGTTTAATAAATCATTATATTTATGATAGGGGATAGTATAGTCATGTGGAAATATAATCTAGTAATATCTAAGATTATTTACATGAAATATAATCTATATCCTTTTATATTTGGTTGAGGGTAATTGTATGGGAACACTTTGGTCATCGACAAGATTGATAAACTTTCTATGGAATAGAAATTGGAGACTAAATGATTAAGTTTTAGTTGGTTGATGATTATTTGTTATCATGTAGATTTTTAAAATAATATTAAATGTTTTTTTGTGAAATTAATATAAGCCTCAAGAGGATTAGGGTGAATAATCATTTTTTAACTTTGGTTAAGCTTATCTTTTGAGGAAAATATGGAGGTTAATGTGGTTGCATGGTGATGGACTATGGAAATTTGGTAAGCAATTTCTGCATGCATTTATACTATCAATTGAAGTGGTCATTAATGGTAGAGAGTAAGAGAATGAAAAAGAATAAAAAGGAGAGAAAGAGGGTTGTGGGAAGAGACATGACACACAACATAAAGGAGAGAGTTAGAAAATGAGAAGATGAAAACTTGAAGGAAAAAGGAAGGAATTCAATCAGATTCTTTGGCAGTCATAAGTAGGTTTGTATTTCAATTCTTGTGTCATTAATGAAAGGGTTTTTCAAACTAAGTATTGGGTTACTAATTTTTATATATTTAAATATAGATATTATTGAGTGGTATGTGGATCCCTGTGGAAGGCTTGGCCTCCACAGAACCACACATTCAACTTAGGGAAACCTAAGGGTTGTGGGTAAATCCATTGTTATACCATGATTTTTAAGATTTTATGTAAAATTATCTTAAACTCTCTCTTAGTTCAAAAAACTATGTACATTAAATAAAGAACTATTCTTGATGGGTATATACTTGTGGCTCAAGATGGATTGTTTAAATCAGTTGTATATATTCATCTGGGTTTTTGAAATACAAATTGAAACTCAGGTTAATATTTGATTTCAATTATGGATACACCATTGGTCTTTAGGTATAAAATGATAAATTTATTATATAAAATGTGTATGTGGATGTGTGTGTGTGTGCGCGCGCGCGCGCATGCGCGCGCGTGTGTGTATAATTTTATACATGGTTAAATATGAGGATTATAAATACATATCCTTATATATACATATATATAAGTATATGTATATATACTCCTCAGATTTAACTATATACATGGTTAAATATGAGGATTATATATACATATACTTATATTTACATATATATAAGTATATGTATATATACTCCTCAGATTTCACACACACACACATATGTATGTATGTATGTATGTATGTATGTATATTTGTATATTCATTCTTGAACTTGATTTTAAAGGATTTATGGGATGACTAAGTACATATATATTTATATGTATAACCTTATTCTTGACTGTGTACATATAATTTTATGTGTATATCCATGAAATTTGACTATGTGCATTACATTTTTAATACAAACTTGTATTGCAAATTTGTTAGGATTTTATAGAGGATAGATGTATTACATTTTGATATTGCCTATTTATGAGAATTGGGGGTTAAGGTTTCATTGTGTTGGTTTTATTATAAACACCTATAGGTTCAAAAATATAGTTATACTATTAATTTATAATGAAATTCTATAGTGTATATACTAGTTCATTATGGATTTGAAAAATTAGTCGAGTTAGTCATGTTAAAAAGACCTAGGTACAATTAGGAGAATGATTGTATGTAAGCTTTATTGTGGTTTTATGCAAAGATCAAGCCCAAATTTTATATTGATTTTGTAATTTTTAGTATGATCATTATGTGTTAAAACTATGCCTAAAAATAGATGATTTTGTATTCTAAAATTATCTTTTAAATAATGAAAAGTTTAAATAAATTCAATTGGGGATAGAGCATGAGGAATTATAAAAATAAAGGCATATGAATTGTTTCATGTGATTATAATGGATAACCCATATGGGGCTAGCCAACTATGTTTTTAGATTAATTATATGCATTTAGTTTATATGAAAGTCACAGAATGATTGAACTTAGAATGTTTTTGTTTAATCAAAATGAACATATGGTTGGTTGTATGTTATGTTTGGATTTTAAGAAAGTTTTTATGTTTGATTTAAACAAGTATAAATGTGGGGAAATTATGTAGTTTCTAAAAAGTGGCTATGGGGCTATTTTATGGACTAGATGTATACATTACATTATACGAAATACTCTAAGTCATGGACAGTAGATGTCTACTTAGAATATACCATATATTATAAATAATTGTATTGCATTAAAAATGATTTAGGAATTTTAATATATATATGGTATAAATAAATAATTTTGGACTATTTAACACATCTGATCTGATTATACCATTTAAATATATATATGCATATTATACTTAGTTATATTATGCTTAAAATATTATTGCCATTGATGTGTAATTGATTGCTTGAGATATATTTTAATGTTATGGATATAAGCATTAATATATAGTATTTAAGATATTAAATATAAGTAATCATGATGTTTGGATTAGTTTTGTTTATATGTGGAATATAAACTATATTTATAAGCTTGTGATATATTTCTATTACAAGGAGAAATAACATAATGAGTTACTTAGTATGATAAGTAATTAATAGTTTTGATGTGATCGTACATGGATGATATGTTTAAGGCTATTTTGGATTCTATTTATTTTTATGTAATAAACAAGATAAATAGATTCATTTCACTTCATTTGATGGACTAAATGAATGTGTGTGATAATTATGTACTCAGCTTAATTTTTATTTGCTAAAGAAGATGATTTTTGAATGAATTTATTGGTTTTAATATTATTATATGTTTTTATAAAATCTCACATTCATGACCCTAATTAAGTAGACGATGGATTCCACTATTTAATGACCACCATCAATGTAAGATGAGGTGTAATTTGATCAAGTGGTGTGTATGAATTTAACTGATCATAAAGATCATTTATTATTGAAACTTAATCCAAAGCAATATTTGTTAACCATTATAATTTTATATCTTGATATAGTTTTCATATTTGTGAGATATCATAATAAAATAGATTTATTTATGGTACATTAGATATCTTTAACACATAGGTTCTAGTTTTTTACGCTAGATCCCCATACCATCATTATCTACTCATCCATAAAGGGAGGGTCATCCCCTTGTTTGGGATATAGTGCAGGGATCTATGGTTCATGATTGGTGTGGAAAAGTGCTTAGATGATGCTCTCTCTCCTAACTGGAGTACTATACTTGAGACTACACTTGAGATTAAATATTGATACTTGAGTTGTGAAAACTCTTGATTCATAGAGACTCTACTCAAAAGAGATTTGTATCATGTTTTATCATTTATGATATTATTATGTATTTTTAAAACTATCTTTTATACATTATATTTATATAGCAATGGTTGTAATATTATATCAATTTTGGCTGAAATTATACTATTTTATATATGATGATATGCAGTATTTATATTTGTTTCAATATTTTTCATGATTTATATATATGTTCATGGTGATCCATAGCTAAGTGGATTAGTTATAACCTTATGGTTAACTAAATTAATACAATTAATTAAATATCACTAGTTAGGTTTCTCATGGTGAAATCTATATGTTGAATATGTATATTTATTTTAAATATATATATTAAAATATTATAGTAAAACCAAATGGGGTTATTACATTTGGTATCAGAGTTGAGGCTCAAAAACTATGACTTAATGTGTTTGCTAATGCAAACATGATCTCCTAATAACTAAAAATAACAATGGTACACACTAGATTAGGAAGTGAGATTACTTTGAATACCAAACCCACTATTGATCCAAATCAATATGTATTTGAGTAAGCTATGAAGTTGGATCAAATCCTCACAACTATGTAAGAGACTAGGGACTAAATTGTGGCCCTAAAATAGGAAGTGCATGGACATGAAGAAGAAAATGCTAAAAAAGAACCAAAAGAGCATCCTAATGATAAATAAAATCTTCAATATTAGAGGCATCATGAGGTGACATAAAATGTGAGAGCTTGAGTAGTTGTAGATTTAGCATGTGAAATGAAAAGGGTGAATCCACCCAAGTTTGATGAAATTGTATTAAGAGATGGAGTTGAAGCTTAGATAATAGAAATCGAGAAGTAGTTTGATATTTTTAATGATTCTAAAGTCATGAAATTAGTCTAGGGAGCTTATCAACTTGTTGGTGAAGTAGTAACTTTGTGGGTAAATAAGAAGCTTGAGATGAACCTCAGCTCAACCACCACCATGTGGGAATAGTTTGTGACATTGTTTAAGTCATGATGGCTTTCACAATTGTACTTAGACCAAAAAATTATAGATTTCTATAATCTTAAGGGGATTTGTCAGTGGATTAATAATGGGAGTTTACCAAGATTTTTAATTATGTACCTCTATATTAGTAAGATGAGACTCAGAATCAGGGAAATTCATCATGGGGTTGAAACCCCAAATAGGTTGTGAAGTAGATGTGCTTGGTCCATCTACCATGGATCAAGTGTTCAAGAAGGTGGTCAAGTAAGAATAGAAACTAAAATCTCTTGCCCAAGTCAGATATAAGTTCAAAAATAAATTTGGAAGTTCTAAACCAACTTTTAAGAAGAAGAAATGGAAGCAAAGGAGTAAATATTATAAGGGTTAGTTCAAGAATCAGAATGCCAAGTTCAATAGTGGTTCAGGGAATATGAAATATGGTAATGGTTTCAAGGGAAACCAACAAATTGAGAAGAAAGGACCAGTTGTAGGTTGTTTCATATGTGGAGGTTACACTTTTATAAATAATGTCTTCATGACAAATCAAATAATAAGTGTTTAGCTTCCCATCAAGGTATGTTTCAATAGTGGATTCCTGTAGTTGTTGACAATCGATAGGTTGAGTATCAAGCTTTGCCCATAGAATTATTAGGTATTTTATCCAATCATAAAGTTTCTTTTTTAATCGATATGAAAGCTATAAAATATTTCATTGCTCATATAATGTTTAGAAATTTGTCTAAAAAAGATGGAGTAATGGAAAATGCATGGTTAGGAAAATATGGGAATGAGTAAAAAGTCAAAGTTGATAAGTGTGGAATCAAAGCATAGATTAGATTGCATGAGTTTAATATAGTGGTAGATATTTTTATATCACCATTGGGATCATATGATGTGATCCTAAAGTCAATTGGCTTGCAAATAATAAATCCAAGATTGACTATTCTCTAAAGAAGGTTTAGTGTCAAGATGATTTCAAAAATTAGACACAACTTCAAGGTGAGAGAAGGGAGTTGAAGCTAAGGCATATTTCTATAATTCAACTCAATAAATCTCAAAGGAAGGGATGTCATGCATTTATAATTAATATAAATGAGAGAGAAAAATATAAATAACCATCTATCATAGATTATCCTTTTTTGAAACAATTTCATGACATGTTTCCAAAAGAATTACCAGGATTACCACCTAAGTATGAGTTTGATTTCTCTATTGATATCATACCTAGATTAGAACCATAGTCTTAGGCACAGTATAAAATGACAACAATTGAATTGGTTGAGTTAAAGGCAAAACTTTAGGAATTGTTGATAAAAGGTTTGATTCATCCCAGTGTGTCACCATGGGGTCCTTTAGTTGTCTTCATTCAAAATAAATATGGCACTCTTTACCTATATATAGACAACAAGATGTTGAATAAATCAATGATCAAGAATATATATCCATTGCCATGCATTGATGATCTATTTGATCAAATATAAGGAGCTACAATATTTGATAAGATTGATCTTAGATTAGGGTATCACCTATTGAGTATCCATGAAGAGGATATTCTAAAAATAGCATTCAAGACTTGATATGGGCACTATGAGTTCACATTGTTACCATTTGGATTGATGAATGCTCTATTAGCATTTATGAATCTTATGAATCGTGTGTTCAAAAATTACCTAGATAATTTTGTGTTGGTATTTCTTGATGACATCATCATTTATTCTAAGGATCAGGAAGAGCACTTACAACATTTAGAATTGGTTTTATAATGTTTGTGTAAGCATAATTCATATGGTAAATTGTCTAAGTATGCATTTTTATAAAACAAAGTGTAGTGTCTAGGTCATATTATCTCTAGAGATGGTATTTCAATAGATATACAAAAGATAAGAGCCATTATGGAGTGGTTGGCACCAAATAATGTCCATGGGACAAGAAGTTTCATGGAATTATCAAACTATTATAGGAAACTTGTTCCAAATTTCTCTAAGATAGCTAATTTTATTACCTCTCTTCATCAAAAGTATCAAAGTTTATTTTGGTTAGATAAGTGTGAGGTATATTTTTAGGAAGTAAAAAGGAAGATTACTTTAGCACCAATGATAAGATTACATGATCCTAATGGTCAATTCTTAGTGATCATTGATGCATTTAGGGATGGACTTGGAAGAGTTTTTATGTAGGATGGTTCAATGGTAGCCTATGAGTATAGGAAATAAATACATATAAGGTGAATTATTCCCCTCATGACCTATAACTTGTGATAGTTGTGCATAATTTACAAGTTTGGAAGCATTATCTATTAGGAAAATTGTTTAAGCTCAAGACTAATAACTTGGAACTGAAGGACATCTTTCACCCAATTGAATCTCAATACTCATAAAAGATGATGGTTAGATTTCTTGTCTAATTATGATTTTTATATTAAATATATCAAAGGTAAGGATAATAGAGTATATGATGCCCTAATCCATAGGATAACAATTGTGGCTACTATAAAAAGTACTTTTAGGGATCAAGTGATCAATTTTTCTTTTGGAGATGAATTATATGATCAGGTCAAGAAATAATTATTTGAGAATGCTTAAAATCCTAAGTTTAAGGGTTTTAGGATAGATAATAATAATATTCTATAGTATAATGGTAGGATGTATGTACCTAATAGGGATAATCTAAGGAGCATAGTGCTAAAAGAATTGCATAATGTCCCATATTTAGGACATCCAAGAGTAACCAAGCCCATGGTTGAGCTTAAACCACTCTATTTATGGAAGGGAAGCAAGAGAGATACATTGAATTTTGTGTCTCATTATTTATAATATTAGCATGCAAACTTTGAACATGTTCATTTGATTGTATTATTGTATCCACATGACATACTAGACTGAAAGTGGTAGGTGATCAGCATGGACTTTATCCAAGGTTTACCATTATCACAAAACATGCATGACATGATCTTTATATTAGTTGAAAAACTAACTGAGGTAGCTCACTTCATACTGAGAAATTTGACTAATGATACACTTACTCTTAAGAAGATATTTGTAAGGGAAGTGTAATTATTGCATGGTTTTCTATAGAAGATTATTTTGGATTATGATCTAAAGATGACTTCTAGATTTTGGTTGACTCTAAATTTAGCTCTAGATATTCAATTAAACTTTAATATTTCATATCACCCATAAACTAAAGGATAAATAGGGAGATTTAATTAGATTTTGTAAGATATCCTTTGTATGGATTGTAGGGATTAGCAATACAAATAGGAAAATTACCTTCCATTGGTTGAGTTTTCTTACAACTCATACCAATCATCATTGAAGAAGGATATGTTTATGGAATTATATGAAAGGAGGTGTAGAACACTAATCAATTATGATAGGTTAGAAGATAGGGTAGTCTTTGGACCTTATATGCTTTCAAAAATAGAAGAGCAAGTCAAGATAATCAGGTAGAGGTTGGTTGAGGTCAATGATAGACAAAAATGTTATGTTGATTTGAAGATAACAACTAGGTATTTTTTTATTGGTGATAAAGTTTTTATGCAGGTTAAGCCTCTAAAAAGCTTGATTAAATTCAAAAAGTCAGTGAAAATTTTATTGAGATATGTGGGACCCTTTGAGGTTTTGGAAGTGGTCAACCCTATAGCATATAGGATTGTATTTCCACTGGCTCTAACTCTTTTACATCATGTCTTCCATGTGTCTTATTTTAAAAAGTATATAGTTGATCCTTCACATATGTTAGATTGGAATGATTTATAGGTTGTGGATCTCGAGTGTTCATGGTAGAACCAATTAGAGTAATTAACACACAAAATTTATTTTCATAATAGAGAAGTGTCAAGTGCAAGGTCTTATGGGACCAATATTATGAGGATAGTGCCACTTGAGAGGATTATGGTGAGTTTTACAAGCTATTTTCACATTTGTTTTCTTGATCTAATACTGTATATTATATTATTTTCTATTGACAAATGTTTTTAATTCATAACTTGTGTTTGAATAAATATCATCAGGATGATGATTAGCTTTAAATGGGAAGGATGTCGCATCTTAATTTATCTCTAAGCTAAATGATCTTTTTAATTTATGGATTATTATGGTTAATAGATGATTAAATAATATTTGATTAAGCTCAATGACATATGTTGATTATTATACAATTTATGTTTCTTAATTTACTTGATTAGTTTATTATGATTTAGTAATAATTTTTTATTATGTACATTTTGATCATGTTTAAACAACATTATTTTATGTATGTAATGGTTTTTCAAGCTACCTTCATTGATGTGAGGTGGATGTAAGACAGATTCTTTCCTCAAAGTATGATGGAGGTAGAGCATCATCAAAGAGGGTGGTTAGATGAAGACATTGATGATCGAGAGAGAATAAATCTATAAACCCTTACACACACCACTTAAAATATCATGTTTCATAATTAATTATTTGATATAGATAGTGAAGCATGTTTTGTGTACTTTTATTTTAGGTGATTATTAATATAATTTCTAGTATAATATTGATTGTTGATGATTGTATTGATTGTTTGAGTGGTTTAACTAGTTTTGTGATTGTACTAGTTTATCTTATATAATGCAATTGTTTGACTGAATGAGTGAATTCGGTTATGTTTTACTTACCTTACTACATTGTTAAGTATGGTTTCACAAAGTTACGATACAATGACATATTCCATTGTTGATTTTTTTCAATATGGTTTAGATTATTATTGTTGTTGTTGTTGTTGTTGTTGTTGTTGTTGTTGTTGTTGTTGTTATATGTTAAATTTATATGTCAAAAGATATAAATAACATTATTTCTAAATACCTTTGTATTCGATTAACTATTGACCCAAGGTTTGTTTTTAAATATATGAATACATTATTTTTATTGTTAAATGATTTAATAAATCATTGAATTTATGATAGAGGATAATATAGTCATGTGGAACTATAATCTAGTAATACTTAAGAGTATTATCATGTAATATAATTTATATCCTATTGTATTTGGTCCAAGGTTGTTGCTTGGGAATACTTTGGTCATCAACAACATTGATAGGCTTTGCATGGAATAGAAATTGGAGACTAAATGATTAAGGTTTAGTTGGTCAATGATTGTTTTTTATCATGCAAATTTTAAAAAGAATATAAAATGATTTTTTGTGAAATCAATAGATGCTTTGAGATGATTAGGGTTACTAATCATCTGTTGACTTTGTTTAAAATTTCTCTTTTGAGGAAAATATGATAGTTAATGTGGTTACATGGTGATAGACTATGAAAATTTGTTGAGAAAATAATACATGCATTTATATAGTCATTTGAAGTGGTCATTAATGATGGAGAGTAAAAGAATGAAAAAAAATAAAAAGGAGAGAAAGGGGGTTGTGGGTGGAGACACAACACATGGCATAAAGGAGAGAATTGTAAAATGAGAACAAGGTGAATAGTTGAAGGAAAAAGGAAAGAATTCATTTGACTTCTTTGGCAATCACATGTTGGTTTTATATTTCAATTTTGGTGTGAATAATAAAAGAGTTTTTCAAACCAAGTATTGGGTTACTCATTTTTATTTGTTTAAATCCAGAGATTATTGAGTAGTATGTGGAGCCATGTAGAAGGCTTGGCCTCCATAGAACCCCACATTTGACTGAAGGAAACCTAAGGGTTGTGGGTAAAGCCATATAATTGCCATGACTGTTAAGCTTTTATGGACACATATCTTAAACTCTCTCTTAGTTCAAAAAATTGTGTACATTAAATAGAGAACTATTATTGATGGGTATATACTTGTGGCTCATGCTACATTGTTTGAATTAGTTATATATATTCATTTGGGTTTTTGAAATATGAATTGAAACTCAAGTTAATGTTTGAGTTCAACTGTGTATAGGTATAAAATGAGAAATTAATTATATGAAATGGGTTTGTGGATATATATATATATATATATATATATATATATATATATATATATATATATATATATATATGTATATATATATATATATGTATATATATATATATACATATATATATATATATATACATATATATATATATATACATATATATATATGAGTATATACATAGTTAAATCCAAAGAGTACACACACACACACATATGTATATGTATATGTATGTATGTATGTATGTATGCATGTATGTAAATGCATTTTTGAACTCAATTCAAAGGCCTTTATGGGATGACTGAATACATATACATTTATATGTATAACCCTATTATTAACTATGTACATATATGTTTATATGTATATCCTTGAAATTTTACTATGTGCATTACATTTTTAATATAAACCTATATTATGAATTTATCAAGATTTTATAGAGGACAATTTATTTTACATTTTGAAATTCCCTATTTATGTGAATTAGGAGTTAAGGTTTCATTGTGTTGTTTTAGTACAAACACTATGGGTTCAAAAATATAGTTATAATATTAATTTGTAATGAAATTTTGTAGCATATATACTAGTACATTACAGCTATGAAAAATTAGTCAGGTTAGTCATTTTAAATAACCCAAGTATGGGTAGGAGAATTATTGTATGTGGATTTTATTGTGGTTTTATGTGAAGATCAATCCTAGATTTATTATTGATTTCATAAAATTTAAAATGATTATTATGTGTTAAAACTATACCTAAATAGAGATGACTGTATATTCTAAAATTATCGTTTAAATAATGAAAAGTTTAAATACAGTCAATTGGGGATAGAGCATGGGGAATTATATAAATAAAGGCATATGGATTGTTTCATATGATTATAATGGATAACCCATATGGGGCTTAGTCAATTGTGTTTTTATATTAATTATATGCATTTAATTTATATGAAAGTCACAAAATGATTGAACTAAGAATGTTTTTGTTTAATTGAATGGAGCATATGGTTGGTTGTATGTTACATTTGGATTTTTTGAAAGTCTGAATGTTTGATTTAAAAAATTATAAATGTGATGAAATTATCTAGTTTTTAAAAAGGGGCTATGGTGTTAATTATGGACTAGATGTATACATTACAGTATACAGAACACTCTGAGTCATGGACAGCAGATGTCTACTTAGAATATAACATATATGATAAATATTTATATTTCATTAAAAATGATTTAGGGATTTTAATGTGTGTGGTATAAATACATTATTTTATACTATGTAATACATATGATCTGATTATACCATTTAAATATATATATGTATGCATATTATACTTAGTTGTATTGTGCTTGAAAACTTTTTTACCATTGATGTGTAATTGATTACTTAAGATATATTTTAATGTAATGGATATAAGCATTAAAATATAGTATTGAAGAGATTAAATATAATTAATTTTGATGTTTGGACTAGTTTTGTTTATATGTGGACTATAAACTATATTTATAAGCTTGTGATATACTGTTGTTTTGTGGGGAAAAAACGTTATGAGTTACTTAGTATTATAAGTAAATAATAGTTTTGATGTGATGATACTCTGATGGTATGTTTAAGATAGTTTTGGATTCTATTTATTATTATGTAATAAACAAGATAAATGGATTCATTTTACTTCATTTGATGGATAAATGAATGTGTGTCATAATTTTATACTTATCTTAATTTTGATTGTAAAGAAGAATATTTTTGAAAGAATTTAATGATTTTAATATTATTATATGTTTTTACCAAATCTCACATTCCCAACCCTAATTAAGTACATGATGAATTTCACTACCTTAATTAGTACCATCAATGCAAGATGAGGTGTAATCTGATCATGTCATGTGTATGAATTTGATTGATCCTAGAGATAATTTATTATTGAAACTTTATCCAAAGTAATATTTGATAAACATTGTCATTTCATATGTTGATATAGTCTTCATATTTATGTGATATCATTTTAGATCAGATTTATTTATGGTACAATTTATGTATTAGATATCTTAGACACATGGGTTCTAGTTTGTTACTCTAGATTTCTACATCATTATTATCTACCCATCTATGAAGGGAGGGTCATCCCCCTATTTAGGATATAATACAAGGGATCTATGGTCCATGGTTGGTTTTTAAAAGTGATCAGATGATGGTCACCCTCCCAGATGGATTATTATATTTGAGATTACATATTGATACTTAAGTCATGGAGACTCTGCTCAGAGAAGCTTTGTATCATTTTTTATCATTTATGATATTATTATGTATTGATGAAACTATATATTTTATACATTATATTTTTACAATAGTGTCTATAATACTATATTAGTTGTGGCTGAAATTGTACTATTTCATATATGATGATATGCAATATTATTTTTGATTCAGTATTGTTCATGTTAGATGTGGAACTTGATTGTCTTCCAGGATCAGAGGTTAAAATTTTGATATTATTTTAGCCCTGTTTGGATCAAATTCTTTGAATCCCTAATGGTGTGGAAGGTTTCAAGGGGAGCAACCCCCCTTGTGGGGTCAGGGGGTCTGAGGGCCACGTGTCTTAGAGAAAAGTTTTTATTAAATTGTAATTTTGTAGTCAATCTGGGTCATTAAATTAAAAGTTTATAGATCTAATAATAGAGGTAATTTTTAGGAATTTTTACCCTAAAATATATTGATATATGGCTAAGATGTATGAGTATGAAAATATAATGAAATATTGTACATAGAGGGGAGGCAAAAAAGGTAGAGAGATGTAACAGGGTTTATTACAAGATTTTATTTCTCCCTTGTATTGCTGGAAATAATATAGTGGATGTAACCCATCTTGAGTGAACCACATTAAATTTGGCATCTCATGTTATGTGCAACTTTATGTTTATTTTTTGAATGTTTGATTAATTCATTTCATAGTTTCTCTTGTATGCGATTTGGGGATAGATCTTAGTTTTAATTTATCCTAACAGTTCATGATTTTATATTTGTTCATGGTGATCCATAGCCTAAGTGAATTAACTATAACCTTATGGTTAACTAAATTAATACAGTTAGTTAAAGATCACTAGTTAGGTTTCTCATGGTGAAATCTATATGTTGAATATGTGTATTTAATTATATATATATATATATATATATATATATATATATATATAATTTAGCCAATATAGTCCACACTTGATTTGGATTAGTTGTAGATTCAATATGAAAGAGAAAGTTAGGAGACATAGACATGCATAAATGTAAAAAATCCACTGGGTTTTACCACATGTTTACAATATATATATATATATATGTATATATATATATATATATATATTGTAAACATGTGGTAAAACCCAGTGGATTTTTTACATTTATGCATGTCTATGTCTCCTAACTTGCTCTTTCATATTGAATCTACAACTAATCCAAATCAAGTGTGGACTATATTGGCTAAATTTTTTAGAAAGTAGGATGTCATTAGAGGTCATGAGTTAGAGAATGAGCTCATCAGTTTAAGCCTAGGTTATTTTAATATGATACAAGACTTATTCACAAATTTTAAATAACTCAAATTATATTTGAAACTATGTATCATTAACAAAAAGGATGATCAATTAATTCTTTCCATCCTTGCCAAATTGGGTTCTGATTATTCTATCTTTATTTCTACCTTTCATGCCACCCAAGCATGCCATTGGAGATACATAGACTATGTAATTTATAATCACCTAAAAGTGTTAATTGGATGTTAATAATGTTTTTTGAGCTAACCTATCCCTAAGCTGGTCATAAACCTATCTTTGAGCATTGAACTTGTTGACTACTAGACTTGTACCCTTGTGAAGGTAATTTTAGGCCTTCACATTTTGAAATACCATGGATAAAATCCTAATTTATGGGTGTCATAATATATGGATTGAATTTCTATATTTAAATTTCTATTTCCCCTTGATGTATTAGTTAGGATCTCTACTCTACACTACTAGCTTGCAAGGAAAAAGAGAAGAAGGTAAATTAAAAAGAAAACCTATCTAACTAGGGTGATACACCAAAATGTGACCTTCACTTGTGTAATATGAACTAATAAGTATGAATAAGAACATGGACCTTATTTTAATTCTCAAAATAAATCTTCCAAATAACGATGTTTTACATAGAGACTCAGCTTGATGGATGATCTAAGGTAGCTAATAAATAGGTTTGTCAAAGACACTAAGGAGAGTTCACACTTACCACACATACAAGATGATTATATCACACTATAAAACATATAAGGACAATATAACATCTTAAAATAGGTAAGGATAAAAGGAAAAAATGAAAGGAAGTCTATATTATCATTGTCATTCATCAACAAACCATGCAAATACACTAAATACAAGCTTTGAGGAGGCATGAATTATGTCTTATTCATTAAAAATAGACAAGTATAAGTGTTTTATAATAATTTACTTGACATAAATTAGGTTAATAATCCTTTAAAAATCCAAAATTTGGCTTACATATAGTGATAATGAGAGAGAGGAGAGAGAGAAAGACAAGAGCCCCCAAAACTAGAAAATATGACCTTTTTTTAATCCTTCTTGAAACCCAACATAGAATTCCTTGAATATATCTCATATTCATTCCCAAAGTGGATTATGGGTAGATATGAGACCTTTATTTAAGTTTTAAGGATTCATTTATCCTTTATTCCTAGTCCTTGACCCATACAACATCTTAGATTTGTTTGCATACTCTTAAATACTTGGTCAAGAAGTGTCTTCCTTAAAAATAGATCTTGATACATGAGAGTATGTCATAATATCTTGATAAATTATTTATTTTAAACCTTATTAAAACCATTAATGATTTTTTCTAACCTTTATTTCTCTATTAGAAGTTCTTTTAGTGCTTGTTTGACTTCTTCCACACAGTAGGCATTAGAAGGAGAAAAGGTGAAGTTAGGAGTTCTCAAGATCTTTTCTACCTTTAAAATCTTAATCCAATGAACTCTAAATTTTTAATGTCTTAAAATTTTCATGGAATGTGAGTATTAACCTTGAATTTTTTTTTGAATAGCTCTCATGCATCAATTTAGGTGTTTTGACTACTTAGCTCCTTCACAAGCAAAGAGGCTTAGGAGAGAGAAATTGAGTTTTTGCATTAGAACAGACAAACTTCCACCATTAATGGATTATAAACATTACATCATACCTTTAAAAATGAATTTTTATCCATTAGTTATACCAAAATACATCATTTTTCTCATATAACATGCTTTAGTACCCCTTCCTTATAACCCTAAGAACCTATAAATCTCCTTGTCCATAATATGTTATGAATAAAATTAAAAACATGGTCAAATTTTTGAGTAACCTCTATCCCCTTACAGCTAAAACAAAATTTTATGATCAAAATCCAAGTGGAAGTACTCCTTTTCCTTCATTTTCTTCTCTAATTAGGCCTAATTAGGCCACCTATGCCTAGAAAGAGAAATTTGGCCCAAATGACCACCCACACATGTGAAAATATCCAAAAGTGTGTGATTAAATTTACCTAGGATAATACCATCCTCAATTCCAAATTTGGGGACCTAATACCTTGTGGAAGTATGCAAACTATGAAACCACCTTGCTACTTAGTCTCATTTTGAGCCTATTTGGGACTACCTTGGAAAATGTACCTATTTTGATCATTTACATAATATCTTGTAAAAAAATTTGGATTTTATATCTATAAAAACTCCTAAATTACCTTATCTAACTATTTTTAAGTTCTCCCCTTCTTAGAACACCTGAAAAACACCAAAAACATGCAAAAATAGGGCATTGGTGGAAATTTATACAAGTGATGTCAGCATCAAAGTACATTTTAAAAACCATTTTGTATTTCTTAACATTATATAATAGTTTTCAAGATAAAACTATTCATTAGATATGAATTTGACGTTCGTTTTCCATGACTGGTTACAATCAGGGTTTTAGAAGGGTTTAAGCCCTATTTAGGGTCTTAACAATTGTTTATAAAGTGGAACATATAAATAACCTCCTTACACTTTTAAAACCTTATTTACTGACCTCTTTATCTATCCCAAATTTCTCAACTTCCCATTCAAAGTGTGAGATATGGTACAAGCATCTAAAGTTGTTCTTAAGGTGCCTTGTTTAACATTCTTGAGGATCATGAGAGGTCAAATTTAAGTTTTGGGATCTAAAACTCCACCACACTATTTTTATAGATTCATTAACCCCAAAAAAAATATTATCCATGATTATACATTCTTTTTAATTATTCATCACTCCTTTGTATGCTCATGGTGTACTCATCAGGGGTCTTGGGGTTTAGGTTTATTTCCTTCTTGTTTGCCCTCAATGGCACTTAGATGGAACCCTAAGGTTTTTGTGCCACCTGAGAGTATTATTAAAATTTATATCACTTATTATTTCCCTCATGTCCCTTCATTAGTTTTGACATACTTTTTTTATGCCTTTGAGCTCAAGTAGATCCTTGGTCTCAAGATTGCCCCTTATGTAAGGAGTGGGCTAGGTCTGAGACAAAATAGTGGGCATGTCCCCTATGGGTATGACCTTTAATAAAAAATTAATATATTTTTAAATTAATTACATCTCCATTCACCAATTTTCAAATCCTGATCGCACCTATAGTGGCCTCAAAACACCATTTTACCTCAAGACTGGCTAGGTTTGCTAGTGTGTTGATTAACTATGCATTGAAGTTTTTGAAACTAAGTTTAGTTTGGTTAATTCACTTTGGCTGATATATATTATATACCACTTATTTATTCCATTTAATTAAACTATTTTCAGTCCTAGATAGGTCCTCATCATCTCCAAACACACTCTACTCCTTGGGATTTGATACACCATGTTACACCAACCACCTGTAGGCATCCTTTAGAGGGTCTCTTAACTCTATCTTGGAGTTTGAGATTTAGTTTGATCAATCCAAAATTATTTATTTGGAATCAATATGACTTCATGAAAAATTATACTATATTATGTGTACCTTAGAGTCATTTGCATGTCTTTGTTCCTTACTCAAGTTTAGAACTAGCCTACTCTTTTGGAGAAAGTTGTATGTGCCCTCTTTTATTATTTTTTGGATTTAGAACATATATTAGGTGAAATACATTCAAAATTAATTTTAAATATTTTTAAATTATTTCTATAATCAATACTTTCATGAAATCATATACTCCTTTATTAAACTACTCACTAGAACCTTGACTGCATGTAAGTGTTTATATCAGCTTTAGGTGTATGTACAGAGGAATAAGGTACTTAACTATATTCCTTGTACTTGGAAACTAGTTTGGTCTCTTACCATTATTTTTTCCTTCAACTTATTTTAAGTCTCAATTTAGGTTCAAGAACCCAAAATAGATCTTCTAATGTATTTGTCATCTTTTCTTAACTTGAGAATAGACCAACCCTCCAAGTAGGCCTATAGGTGCTTTGAGAGGGTCTTAACTATAATTATTAGGTTTGAAACCTCTCCTTAAATCATCACTAACCTCCATTTATTTCAAATTAGTTTAAGTCTCAATTTTAGGCTTAGGTATATTCCAAAAACCTCATCTCCTTTTCTCCTTTGGCCTTAAGACCAACTGCTTGGTTTACCACCTATAGGTGACTATTTTAAGTCATTCTTGACTATGTTCATATGTTTAAAACCTTACCTTCACATTACTGACCTACCCTAGTGAATTATAAGTTAGCTAGAGATCCATTTTAGGTTCAAAACACTCTTTAAACCTTGGCTCTTACTTAGGCTTAGAAACTGAGTTAACCCTTCACATAGGCTTATAGGTATTTGTTATAGTCATCTTAGAGGTATGCTCTATGTGTTTAGACCCTACTCCTCTCACCACTGATCTTCAAATGCATTTGAATTAGATCCATGAACCAAGTCTAATCTCATTTGGGTTCAATCACCCTTCATACCTCTATATTTTTCCTTTTATCTTGAAATTGAGTTGATCCCTCAAATAGGTCTAAAAATGAAACTAACCCTCTAAGTCACCTTTTAGTGATGTTTAGAAAGTATCGACTGTGTTTTATTTTAGGAATTTATCACCCTTCTCACAAATATCCTTATTTGGTTCATGAACTTATCATTATATTCCAATGTCTACATGGTTTATAAATTCTTTTATGACACTTTCAAACTATCTTTTCACTTAGTCCTTCCATACAGGGTATTGTAGGTGCTCTTAATAAACTTGTCAATTCAAACTCACTGTCATCTTTCACCTACAAATGACCCAGTTTATTCTTCAAGGCTTGAGTCCCATTTTATATTATATTAAAATCAATTTTATATGCTTTAACTTTAATTTTATGTTTGTTTGATGTTGATTAAGGTCCAAAATGAGGACCTACACACTTGAGGCCTGTAGGCCTCATTTACTTGCCTTAGGGTTTTAATAGAGTCACTTCCTGAGATATGAGCTTTACAAACCTATCCACTCCCTACACACATATTATATCACTCCCCATCACTTCTCCAAGACTTAATAAAATCATTGTATCACCTCCAACACAGTTGGCTGGTCTTGTATGGACTGAGGAAGCCATTTCTACCGATTGACGGATTGAGGCCAAATTTTGCCTTCTTGACTATAACTAACCTCCCTTAGTCTTGAATTAAGCCATATTATACTTTTAATATTAATAATTCATCTTATTAACATGATTTTAATACATTTTTAAACAAATTATGACTAACAACCAAGATACATGGTTGTAGGTAATGAGTAGTGTTTACTTTTAAGCCTTCATATATGGATTGTAAGAGGAGATTGGTAAACATAGGACTCAACATATGATACCCAAACCTTTGAAATTAATTTATTTAACTTGCATCAAATTTAAGAGCTTAAAATAACTTGATATGTGTGGAGATCAAGATTTGACAATTACCTTTAAAAAATCTAACTTACCTTAAACTCTAATAAATAGGGTTTTAAGGAAGTTTACCTCATGATTTTATTGTACCTTAAAGCTCTACCAATAACTCACATCTCTTGATATGACCTATATCACCCTAAAAACTGATTTTGAACCCTAATAACACATTCATAAGGGTATAAAGTCTTTTATAATGTCTCATAAGTTGA
Source organism: Torreya grandis (assembly GCA_037957365.1). Classification (NCBI taxonomy): domain Eukaryota; kingdom Viridiplantae; phylum Streptophyta; class Pinopsida; order Cupressales; family Taxaceae; genus Torreya; species Torreya grandis. Next base: position 1,143,585 of record JARHVA010004084.1, on the reverse strand, counting down.
AAACATAGTAGCATACAGTCTTTTAGTGTTATTTTAGTCATTTGAGACTCTAAATTGAATATTTTACTCCCAAGAGTGTCATTAGTCACCTTGTTCCCTTATATAATGATTTGAGGTATATTATGTTATTTCACATATACGTCATTACCTCATAACCCATTTACCACTGAAATTAAGCTCATTAAGTATAGTTGTACCTTGTTGAAGAGACTAACTCACCTAATCTGTCTCAAAGGAGATTATACTCAAGATAGAGACCTATGAACCTTTTATTAGATTAATTAGTTGTAAAATTACTTATATATTTAATGTATAAACCCTAAATATCAATATACTTTCTTAAAACTCAAATCATGCTCCAAAACTGATCAAATAGACCATTGACAAGGATATTATAAGAAACTAGTTTTGTGCCATATATACCTTATTTAAAGGATTTATATAATTAAAACACCATGAAAATGAGATACATGACCTATAAAATAATACCTCAAAACCATTCCTCTCCATAAATTTTTTTAAGTGGAGAAACAAGTGCAATAACAGACCCCTCTTAGATGAATAGGCCATAGTGACCTACTATCACTCTTAGCGATTACTCATAAATAAAAATCCATAAATATATAAAAGTATGACAAAAATTTAAATCTTACCATGACCCTAAATAATTTCCAAATTTTCATCTCCTAACTCTCTCTCTCTCTCTTATGTCTATACTAAACACTTAAAAACTGCCCTTTTAGAGTTGCCAAGGAGGTCGACATGAGAGACAAAGTGGTTTTCTTCATTTTGAGACCAAAATCCTCATAAAAATATTTTTTTTGACCTTTTCATGGATAAATAAGGTATTTAATATTCTTGAAGATCTATTTTACCTTGAGAATTGTGTGTATGGCCTCAAAATAGGCCTTTTTTTCATTAAAACTACTAGAATCACTTGAGAAACCTAATGAAACTATTGTAAAATGTATCTATTAGATATTTTCATGCCTTAAAAATTACACCATGTCTTGACAAGCAACTTTTCAAGTGTTAGGGGTGACAATTTGACCTATGAGGTCAAAATTATCAACATTTTGGTGACTCAGCTAGGATGCATGCCTGTTATGCTTGACAACTAGACCATTGACATCTCTTTTAGACTCATGAGATCAATATTACACACTAAAATAATAATTATTAGACTTTTACCAATGAACACTACTCTTGACTCAAGATAAGATAACTAATAGCTCCTCAAAGACATGAAAGAAAATATAACAAAGCAAGGAAACTAGACTAAAAAAACACATGTGATAGCAAAACACTTATTAAAACAAAACATAATCAAACTAATGTTATTGAAAACACTTAGAGGAAATATAAAGTAGCTACTAATAACCTTCAAATAATCCTCCAAGATCAAAAGGAAATTTTTTTGGATCACTTACTTCATGAGCTATATAATGGTGTGTGAAATCACACATGATGGACTTCTTACTTGGCTAAGCCTTCTTCTTGACTAAAAACATATTTGACATACCTTGTAATAGGTCCACATCATCAAATAGATCTCTAATGAACATATACTTGTCTTGGACTTCATCCTTTATCTTTTGTTGTTGTTCTTCCTTGGCCATAATCTCCAAGATAGCTAGATATTTGTTTATAAGACAAGATACATCATGAACCTCATTTGACTAATTGGAGTAACATACATGGACCTTAGTATCATCTTGATTGCTTCCAACTTGTCTATCATTGTCTCCACAAGAGATATTATGTTGTTCTTTGATAAATTGAGGCCAAAAGAGATTCTCATTCTCTTCCAAGGGTATATCAAGGTCTACAAGTGAGGTGAGAGGATGATAACCCATGCTGAGAATGTTAAAAAAATCACCATCTAGTGAGGCAACATCTTGAAAATAAAAATTTACACGACTATCACTCTCTAGCTTGTTGATTGGTTTACCAAAATGTCCTCATATTGCCTTACTCAACTCATAATCACTTGAGATAATTGAGTAAATTGATTCCAAAACTTCAAATAAATATTCACTATGATCTTGAATAATACAAAGGAGATAAAATCAAGAATTTACCTTATCTTCTTCATGCTCAATCATGTCAAAAGGAATCTCTTGAAATAAGTTGAAATCTCCTTCATCTTCTGCTACAACTTTTTCATCATATCTAAAAATTAGATTTCCTTTGCTCTCACCAAGGGGAGTACCAATAAATATCTCTTCTTAATGCATGCTTTCCTCATATTCACCACATTCTCCTTAAAAATCACTTTCAAATATAACTTCTTCATTTATCCTCTGTAGAATAGGCTTCTCTTCAAGAAGGGAGATGGTTGGAGGGTAATGAACAAGCTCATGAATTTTCTTGGAGATCAAGGGAGTAATTTTGTAATTTGATATCTTGGGAATGAAATATTTTTGTATGAATACTTGGAGAGAGATTAAATTGAGTTGTCATATGAGTTCTTGGATTTTTACCTCACCATTTCCTTCCTCACCATTACAACTCACTATATCAATTTCAGATGTAACCTAAATTTTGGCCTCTTCAACAATCACTTATTCATTTATTTGGATGTTTGTTTGAATTTAATTTCATGAGGGAACAATTATAGGCACAATATATTATTTGGGTTCAAACTCAATAACACTTACCTCCTCCTATTTCTCCCAAAACATAACTACTTGGTTCCAAGGTAGGACTTTGAAAGTAGTAGGTTCATTTAGAAGTGGAATTGACTCTATTGGAGACTCCATATAATAATATTTAATTACTTCATGAGTATAATGATCATAAAAGGTTTGATATGGTAAACAAGAGGGTTCTTAATGAGTGATTGGAGGAGTTTCATCCACAAGACTTCGCATGGAAAAACTAGGAGTCATAGCCCAAGAATGCCTCCAAGATGAAATAAGTTTGGTTTCTTGAGGAAGGGTGGGTGTATTTGGAAGTAAACTTGGAATAAAATAAGTTTGACCAAGTGTATGTGGAGATCGCTGAGGTTTCTTGACTTGGATCTCTTTATTCTACCACCTCATTAACCTATCTACTCACAATTGGATCATGGTTCTCATTTCGTACACTTCATAAGTCATAAAATATTTATTCTCTTATACAAATGTTTCTCACCTACTTGTCAACATTTTTAATATTTTCTTCATCTTATTTATGAGGTGAAAAGGAATCACATCCAACTCTCTATCCCACACTCTCATCACCCCTTCAAACATTAGCATATTTGGCTTGAATGCCAATAAGGATATGGTAGTGGAAATATGATTTTGAGTTGAATATGGAGGAGGAGGATATGAGTATGACTTCTAAAATTCATGATAAGGTTGATGAGGCATATAGTTGGGGTCATAGTGAGGCTAATAAGGGTCATTGTAAAGTTGATATGAATCATCATACTCTTAACAAGATTGATCATAGGGATAATAATAATCTTGGTAAGGTTGATTAGGCTCATAAAAATCTTTATATGAATCATCATAAGGCTCATATGTATCATGATAAGGCTGGTATAACTCATTATAAGGTTGATAAGGAAGTATAGCATAGGAATTTCTCTCATATATAGCCATAAAACAACATCAGTATAATGTAATGAAGATAGACTTACTTGGAAACTATGTCTAGACTATTATAATTAGTTTCATGAGATTGGAGTCACCAAATACATCATTAATAACACTTTTATAACCGTAATTTCACCAATACCAACTCTACTATGTACCACTGGGCATTCTAAAAATTATTGACTACTAGACTTGCACCCTTGTGAAGGTATTTTTAAGCCTTCACAATATAAACTAACATGGAGACAATCCTATGCTATGGGTGACCTAATATATGGAGTGAATATCTATATTTTAATTTCTATCTCCCCTTGATGTATTAGTTAGGATCTCTACTCTACACTACTAGCTTGAAAGGGAAAAGAGAAGGTAAAGTGAAAGGAAAACCTATATAACTGGGGTGATACACAAAAATGTGACCTCCACTTGTGTAATATGAACTAATAAGGTTGAATAAGAACATGGAACATATTACACTTATCGAAATAAGTCTTACAAAAAAAATGTTTCACATAAAGGCTCAGCTTTATGGATGATCTAAGGTAGCTAATCAATAGGTCTATCAAAGTCACTAAGGATAACTCATACTTTCCACACATATAAGATTATTAGAGAACACTATGAAAAATCTAATGAGAAGATAACACCTGTAAATATGTAAGAAGGAAAGTATGAAATGAAAATAAGTCTATATTATCATTGTCATTCATCAACAAACCATGCAAATACACTAAAAACAAGCTTTGAGGAAGCATGAATTCTATTTTATTCATTAAAAATAGGCAATTATAAGTGTTTTATGAACATTTATTTTCCAAAAATCAGGTTAAGGATCCTTTAAAATTCAAAAAATTGGCTTACATATAGTGAGAATGAGAGAGAGGAGAGAGAGAAAGACAAGAGCCCCCAAAACTAGGAAATATGACCTTTTCTTAATCCTTTTTGAAACCCAACATAGCATTCCTTGAATATATCACATATTCATTATAAAAATTAGAATATGGGTATATATGAGACATTTATTTAAGGTTTAAGGAGTAATTTATCATTTATTCTTGGTCCTTGACCCATACATCCTAGATTCGCTTCCATAGTCCTAAATACTTGGTCAAGAAGTGTCTTCCTTAAAAATAGGTCTTGATCTATGAGATTAGCTCATCATTACTTTATAAATTATTTATTTAAAACATTATTCAAACCATTAATGAGTTTTTATCACCTTTCTTAGGCTGTTAGAAGGTATTTTAGTGTTTGTTTGACTTCTTCCACACACTAGGTGTTGGAAGGAGAGAAGGTGACGTTAGGAGTTATCAAGACCTTTTCTACCTTTGAAAAATTCCACCAATAAACTCTAAATTTTTATTGTATTAAAATTATCATGTAATGTGAGGAATAACCTTGAAAATATTTTTGAATAGATCGCATGCATCAATTTGGGTATTTTGACTAGTTAGCTCCTTCATAAGCAAAGAGGCTTAGGAGAGAGAAATTGGGTTTTTACATTGGAATAAGAAAAATTCCACCATGGATGGATTGTCATCATGAAATGATACCTAAAAAAATTCATTTTTATCCATCAAGTAGTCCAAAAGACATCATTTTGCTCATATAGCATGCTTTAGCATCCCTTCTTTATATCCCTAAATACCTATAAAGCTCCTTGTCCAGAAGATTATATGGATCAAATTGGAAACTTTGGAAAAATTTTGAGTGCCCTCTATCTCCTTACATCTCCACATAAAATTTCATGATTAAAATCCAAGTGTAAGTACTCCTTTTCCTTCATTTTCTTCTCTAATTAGGCATAATTAGGCCTCCTAGGCCTAAAAAGAGAAATTTATCCCAAATTACAACCCACACATGTGAAACTATATAAAAGTGTGTGATTAAATTTACCTAGTTTAATACTATCCTCAATTCCAAATTTGGGGTCTTGAGACATTGTGGAAGTATGCAAACCATGAAACTACCTTGCTACCTAGTCTCATTTTGAGCCTATTTGGGACTACCTTGGACAATGTGCCTATTTTAAGCACTGATAGAATATATTATGAAATTTTTTAGGATTTTATATATAAAAAACCTAAAAAATTACGTTATCCAATGATTGGGAAGTTCTCCCCTTCTTAGAACACCTAAAAACCACCAAAAATAAGGCATCTATGGAAACCCATACAAGTGATGTCAGCATCAAAGTACATGTTCAAAACCTGATTGTATTCCTTAAAAACATAAAATATGGTTTAGGATAAAAATATGTCATTAGCTATGCATTTGAGTTCCTTTTTCCATGACTGGTCACAATCATTGGTTTTAGAAGTGTTTAAGACCTATTTGGGGCCTTAACAATTATTCATAAATATGGGAAATCCAAATGATCTCCTTCCACTTGGAAAAAATTATTTACTAACCTCCTCAGCTATCCCAAATGTCTTAGATACCCATTCAAAGTGTGATATATGGTACAAGCATCTGAAGTTTCTCCCAGGGTTGCTTGTTTAGCATTCTTCAGGCTCAAGAGAGGTCAAATCTAAGTTTTGGGTCTTCAAACTCAACCTAAAAATTGGGATAGGTTCATAAACCCAAAAAAAAATATTATCCATCATTTTACATTATTTTTAAGTCTTCATCACTCCTCTATATGCTCATGGTGTACTGGTTAGGGGTCTTGGGGTTTAGGCTTGTCTCCTTCTTGGTATCCCTTAAGAGAACTTGGATGGACCCCTAAGGTTTATGTTCCATGTGATAGTGTTTTAATACCATTTATATAACTATATATTTCCATCAGGGACATTAATGAGATTCGACATACTTGTTTTAGGCCTTTGAGGTCAAGTAGACTCTTTGGTCTCAAGACTGCCCCTTGTGTAAGGAGTGGGCCATGTCTAAGACAAAATAGTGGGCATGTCCCCTATTGGTATGACCTTGAGGATACCAATATTATATTTTTCCAGTCACGATAACTTGTGCACCAAGTTTCAAATCTTGATCACACCTATAGTGGCCTCAAAACACCATTTTACCTCAAGATTGGTTGAGTCTACTAGTGTGTTGATTGATGTACATTGAAGTTTTTAAAACTAAGTTCATTTTGGTTCATTAAATTTGGATTATATATCCTTCATACCACTGATTTATTCCATGTAATTTATCTAATTTCAGTCCTAGATAGGTGCTCAGCATCTCTAAATACACTCTACTCATTCGTAGGCTTTGATACACCCTATTTCACCAACCACCTGTAGGCATCATTTAGAGGTCTCTTAACTCTATCTTTGAGTTTGAGATTCATTTTGATCAATCCCAAATTATTTATTTGGACTCAATATGACTTCATGAGCAATTGGACTATATGATGTGGACTTCAGAGTCCTTTACATGTCTTTGTTCTTTACTCAGGTTTAGAACTAGCCTACTCTTTTGGAGTAAGTTGTATTTGCCCTTTTTTACTATGTTTTAGATTTAGAACATCAATTAAGTGTAATACATTCCAACTTACTCCCAAAGCTTTTGAAAATTATTTATATAATCACTACTTTCATGACATCATATACTCCTATGTTAAACTTCTCACTCAAACCTTAACTGACTGTAGGTGCTTATACTGGTTATAAGTGTATGTACAAAGGAATAAGGTGATTGAATGTGTTCTATACTTATAACCCAGTTTGGTCTCTTACCATTATGGTTTCCTTGAAATTATATTAAGTCTAAAGTTAGGTTAAATCACCCAAAAGAGATCTTCTTACACCTCTAACAACTTTTCTTAGCCTGAAAATAGACCAACCCTTGAAGTAGGCCTATAAGTGTTTTGAGAGGGTCTTGACTATCAAGCTTCATTTTGAGACCTCTCCTTCAATCATCATTAAACTACATCACTTTTAACTCAGTTAAAGTCTCAATTTTAGGCTCAAGGCTCTTCCATAGACCTCATCTGCTTTTCTCCTTCGGCCTTAAGACCAACTACCTAGTTCACCACCTATAGGTGACTATTTTAAGGCCTTATTAACTATGTTCATATGTTTAAAACCTCACCTTCACATTACTGACCTTACCTAGTGGAATCTCAGTTACTTGGAGATTCATTTTCGATTCAAAACACTCTTTAAATAGTGGCTCTTACTTACTCTTATAAACTAATTTAACCCTTCACATAGGCTTGTAGCTATTTTTTAGAGTCATCTTAGAGGTATACTCTATGTGTCTAGACCCTATTCCTCTCACCATTGATCCTCCAATGATTTTGAACTAGGTCTATGAACCTAGTCACACTTTTAATTGGGTTCAATCACCCTTCATACCTATGTCTCTTTCTTTTTAGCTTTAAACTAAGTTGATCCCTCAGATAGGTTTGAGAATGAAACTAACGCTCTAAGTAACCTATAGGTGATGTTTAGAAAGTATTGACTATGCTTTATTTTAGGACCTTATCACCCTTCTCACAACTAGAATTATTTGGTTCAATAACTTATCATGAGATTCCAATTTCTAAAGGGTTTACAAATTCTTCTATGACACTTTTAGACTCTCTTTGCACTTGGTCCTTTTGTCTAGGGTACTGTAGGTGCTCTTAAGAAACTTGTCAATTCAAACTCACTGTCATCTTTCAACTACAAGTGACCCAATGGCTTCTTCAAGGCTTGTGTCCTATTTCATATTATATTATAGTCAAGTTTCTATTATTTATATTTGATTTTGTGTTGGTTTTATGTTGATTAAGGTCCAAAATGAGGACCTACAGGCTTGAGGCTTATAGGTCTCATTTACTTTCCTTAAGTCTTTAATAGAGTCACTTCCTAAGTTATGATCTTTCCAAACCTATCCACTCCTTACACATAGTTAAGCAACTATTCCATCACATGCTTAAGGCACTAATTTATAGATAATCTAACCATTTCAAATTAACCCCAAACAATTAATCTAACCATTAGTAGATTAGAAACAAAATTGCAACTTACTTCGATGATATTGTAATTTACAAAATCATGGTATTGTGATATCATGTCTATCGAATTGTGATATTTTAATATCACAAATAACCCTGTAGAAAAAAAAACCACTTAGACCAAAAACATAGTTAAATGCAAAATTGTGAGAATAAATTCAAAATGATGACTATGTAAATTGTGGTATTGTGGTCCCAAGAGCAAAATTGTAGATTTATATGCAAAAATCGCCACTTCTAGAAAACATATTTTTTCTTGAGTTTTTCACCTACTTTGGTTAACAAGTCCAAGATGAAAATTTATGGGATATGGGTCCCACTGGGCATGCCAATATGTAGAGATGGATTAAAAAGATGGTTAGATCAAGCATTAGTCAAGAAAACCAAGAAAAATGCATAAGAACATAACAAGTTAAGCAACCTATTCAAATGAGGTTTGAAAATGAAAATTAAGAGTAAATGAAAGAAAAAACATACATATTACCTTCCCAAGAGAATCCCATCACACAAATGTGGATCAAAACATGATTTTCCCCTTGATTTGGTGCTCAAGTCTTCAAAAATGATGAATGCAAAGCTCCTCCATCATCTCAATAACACCAACTAAAATTGGCTCATGATATTATATCAAATCTATACCTATCAATGAAGTTATCCTATTTCAAATAAAATATTACTCTATCATAATATAATATCATACCTATTAATGAAGGTATAATATCAAATCTTATAATATCCACAATAAGCTTTTATATATCCACAAAGGATATATAAAAGATTTGTGGATATTATAAGATTACTTTTAATTATATCTTAACTTAGAAGTAAATTGACAATGAGTGATGTAGCCACACTTATGCATTGCCCATATCATATCAACAAAGTTTTGCCAAAAATTTATCTATTTCAAATAAATAAATTGTGCTCAATTTAAGACCCTGTTGTCAAATAAAAACCAAACAAAGAAATGTAAATCATATGGGTAGTAACTTTAACCTAATTTCTTGGATGTTAAAAATATTACCCACATTATTGACATAAAAAACTATCTTTTCCATCAGAAGCAAAAAAAAATCCCACATCATATCTGAAATAAAATTCATAAAGGCCTAGTCTCTTTAGAATAATTATTTGATAAGCATGATAGATTTGTAAAGAATAAAATTCAAAAAGGAAATCTTGATTTTTCCAACTATGAAAAAGTAAACATCATTTCAGAGGAACATCTTAGGTTCATCAATATTGGAAAATATTGCTCATCTGAAGACAAATGGAAGTTTGTTGGCTTTCTTCATAAGTATATTGATATACTCATCTATTCAAACACAAAACTTAATCATTTTCATCCCAAAGAGATGCAACAAAAATTATTCTAAACCCTGATGCAAAACCTTTTAGACAAAAACTAAGACAATACAATTACAAAATCACAAGAATGACTTTTTTTGAAGTACTGAGATGATTTTGATGCTTGATAATTTTTAAAGATATAGGCGTTGAGATGCTTTCGATGATTGACAATTTTTAAAGATACAACTGAATTGAGGTTAATAGGGAAGATGAACACAAAATAGATTTCACAACACCTTGGGATACTTTTACATACGGGTGAATGCCATTTGGATTGATCAATGGAGGAGTTATTTTTCATAGGGTAATGGCCTTGGCATTCAAATAATTGAAGAATGAAATCATTGTAGTGTATCTCAATGACCTGACAGTTTTCTCAAAAAATCAAGAAGAACACTATGTGCATTTAGAGAGAGTTTTTGAAAAGTGTCACTTACATGGAATTTGACTTAACCTTAAGAAATCTATATTTGGAGTGACTCAAGTCAAACTCCCCATCACTTCTCTAAGATTTAATACAAGCATCATATCACCTCCAAAACACTTGATTGGTCTTGTACAGATTGAGGAAGCCATTTCTATCCATTATATGTACTGAGGCTAGATTTTGCCTTCTTGACTATAACTAACCTCCCTTAGTCTTGAATTAAGCCATATTATGATTTGACTATTCATAATTCATCTTCTTAACATGCCTGTAGTATTAATACAATAAAGTATAACTGGCGGTCAAGATACATGGTTGTAGGTAGTGAGTAGTGCTTCCTTTTAGGCCTTCATATACGGACTATAGGTGGAGCTTGGTAAACATAGGACTCAACATATGATACTCAAACCTTTGAAATTGATTGATTTATAATGAATAAAATTTAAGAGATGAAAATAAACTGATATATGTAGAGACCAAGATTTGATAATTACCTTGAAAAATGATAACTTACCTTAAACTCTACTAAATGGGGTTTTAAGGAAGTTTTCTTCATGATTTTTTTGTACCTTAAAGTTCAACCAAGCACTCACATCTCTTGACAGGACCTATGGAACCCTAAAATCTGATTTGGCACCCTAATAATACATTTATAAAGGTATAAAGTCTTTTATAAGGTCTCATCAATTGAAATCATAGTAGCATACAGTCCTTTAATGCTATTTTAGTCATTTGAGGCTTTAAACTGAATCTTTTTCTCCCAAGACTGTCTTTAGTCACCTTTTTCTCTTATATAATGTTTGGAGGTAGATCATGTTCTTCCACATCTCCTTCATTACTTCATAACCCATTTATCACTAAAATTAAGCTCATTAAATACATTTGTGCCTTTTTGAAGAGACGAACTCACCTTAAACTATCTCAAAGGAGATTGTACTCAAGATGGAGACCTATGAACCTTTTCTTGGATGAATGACGTGTGAAATGAATTAGATATTTAATTAATCACCCCTGAATATTAAGACACTTTCTTACAACTCAAATTATGCTCCAAAAATGATCAAATAGGTCATTGATATGGATACTATAAGAAACTGGTTATTTTTCATAGGTGCCTTCCTATAAGGAGTTATTTGATGAAACTACCATTAAAAAGATATACATGACCTCTAAAATAATCCTTCAAAACCACTCCTCTCCATCAATTTTTGAAGTGTAGAAACAGGTGTTAGAATATACCCCTCTCAAATAAATAGGCCATAGTAACTTGTTGTCACTCTTAATATTTTTTCATAAATAAAAAGTGATCCAAGAAACAATTCAGGTGACAATTTGGGTGATTGTTCTATCCCAATTGATGATGAAACTTCTAGGAGCTATAACTTTTGCATCGTAGTTCCAATTGACTCCCCATTTAAACTGTTGAAAAGCTAAGAATGAGGATAACATAGTGAGATGGCACTACTGATCCAAAACTTAGAATTTTTGATTGATATATATTTAAATAACACAAAAATAAAATAGTAACACTGAATTCTCTAAGAAGAGATGTTTTATTACTCAAGATCACAATATAACTATGTGCTTATCTCTGAGAAGATATATTTGATTTCTATTTTGGGTTACATCTTCATTTATACACATTTTTAAAGTAGGAAGAGGATGTAAAAAATCACCAATATTTAGGTATATTAAGTGGTTTGACTTTTGTGATTTAAAACAATACAGAATTTGAGGAATTATTATTTTTAGAAACTTACTATTTTTTAGACTGTACTACTAAAATTGAAATTTGGGGAACTTCCATTGGATTTTTTGGGTTCAAAATCCAATAATAAAATATTTTTGTCATCTCTCTATTTTTTCCTCATTATAAGCTTTCCAAATGTTGAAACGGGTATTCAATTGGAGCTACGGTGCAAAAGTTATGGCTCCCAAAAGTTCTGTCATCAATTGGGGTAGAACCATCACCCAAATTGTCACTTGAATTGTTGCCCAGATCAAAAAGACATCAATATGAAAATATATGATAATTATATTAATTTTAATAGGACCCCCATTAATGGCCAAATTTTTATATCCTAAGTCTCACTCCTCTATTTGTACCGAACACTTGAAAATTGCCCTTCTAGACCTGCCAAGGAGGTCGATATAAGACAAAAATAATTTTTTATCATTTTGAGACTTGAAACCTCCTAAAAATATTTTTTTGACATTTTAATGGACAAATAAGGTCTTAAATAATCTTTAAGCTCAATTTTTCCTTGATAATTATATGAATGGCCTCAAAACAAGCCTTTTTGGCACTAAAACCACTATAATCACTTGGACAACCTAATGAAACTATTGTAAAATGTATCCATTGGATATTTTCATGAAAGTACACCATGTCTTTACAATTAAAGTTTCAAGTGTTATGGGTGACAATTTAACCTATGAGGTCAAAATTATAAACAAGACTTACATTTACAATCATTCAATAGACCATAGTCACATACAACCAATCATAACACAGTTATAGAACTATCATCTTAGACCTAAATACAAATTACTTAGCAGTCTACCAAAAAGACATTAGTTCTAAATTTGGGTCACTACAGCCACTTGGTGTTAGTGTCCCTAACTAGGAACTACTATCCTTATCCCTAACTCTTCTCAACATATAGTTTTTCAAATGTGTGCCCCTCTTAAGGTTGACCTAAGCTCATTTTCTTATCTTGACAAGCAAAAAAACCCTGTAAATACAAGTCTAATCCACCTCTATTTACAAGATGGAAAATAGATACAAAATATATTCAAATCAAAGATAAAGTTGTGTAAAATCAAGGTCTTTGATCCCTATTCTAACCTAATTTTTGCATACTACCATCTACAACAACCTTAAGCCTAGTTTTCAAGCATTTTAAATCTCAAGCACATTCAAGGCATCTAAGGCCACTCTCATTCTAGCATTCACTTGCACTTGCATCAAGCACTAGGTGAGATAATTACATCGAGTTTGATCCCTCTTTAGATTATTGGTATGTAGGTAAATTTCTACACAACATGGTGTTGAGGATGTCCAATCCATCCTAATAACACACATAATTATTGATAATGACATACTTGTAATAAAATTAAGTTTTTCATATTAAATCAAGTTTTACAAGCACAACACATAGCTATAGCTTTTTGTTGGCCATTTTTGGCCCACATACCAAGCTTATTCCTAGATGCATCAAGTTGTTAATGGATGAGTAGAAGAACAGATGTTCTGGATAGGATGAGTAGACCAAAGAGATCATGCAGCTTGTAAATATTTTGAAACACTTTAAGTTCACTTAAAGTTTAGTTTGTCCAAATTTAAGAAAACAGGCCTCCTTGGTGGTTATAATATTTAGGAGAATGAATTAGGTTTTTCACAAACCTTAGGAGCTCTTTTGAGCCTTTAAAATTCATAAAAAAAGGTCAAGCATAAGTCTAAGTGAGCCATACCATCACCAAGACATCATGCAAGAACAAACAAACCAGTTCACTCATGTATTTATAAGTCCACTCAAAAAGCATCACTAGTTAATATATTTTAGTTCCATGGATTTATTCATGCAAAGAACATGTTCTACAAGTTTCATGTTCATGTGGGATTTTTATCTCAAGTTATAGGTGTTCAAAGTTTGACCTGTAACATATGGCGTTCATGAAAGTGTCAAGTTTAATATTCATAAAATGATCATTTAGATTTAAAAGTACTTAAGTTTTAAAATTGATCAAGATATAATGGGTTACTTGAGCTCACATTCTGACAAGTAAGATCTAATGGCTCACGCTAGGGGTCAAACTAGTCAAATGGTCCCTAGGTAAAACCCCTTTAAAGAGATACAAGTTGGGCATGATCTAATGGTGTAGATCAATCAAACATAAATCTAAGGGTGCACATTCATTGAAAAAAGGTAGGTTTAAGCCTAGATTAATGGATTGTATTCATTCATACCAATGATTTGATGGTGTGAAAGAACAAATAGGAAAGTGTGCCTAATGAGATCTACAACTCATATTGATTCATATATATTGATCCAATGATGCATGAGTAGGACAACATGTCAAAGGATATTCATAATATGAGATCAAGGGGCCACATTCATTCATACATCTTGATCTTATGATTCATAGGAGGTCAAAAGGGTCAATATATGATAGCAGGGATCTATGAGGCCAATGGGAATGAATACAGGTTGGAGTATTATGATTAGCCTGAGTAATATTCGATGGACAAGGTCGAACCCAAGAATTTTTTTTTGATAGAAGAAAACATAGGTCTTACAGGGTCATTCTACCATCATTAAATATCATTTGAGAACCATTAAAAGGCCATAGCCATGCATTCAGGTATAAAGCATATAAAGGGATGCCATTAAGGTTAAATATAGACCTCTAGTTTTAAGGTTTGTTGCATATGAGGTCCATTCTATGATTGTGTCCACCATTATTTAAAGGAGACCTACACATAATGATCCCTCAATTTTTATAGATGCATAAAGGCAAAAATAGGTTTTTTGGACCTAATGGAGATCAAAAGGGTTACGCATTATATGAGTTTACATTGATATATGTGACTATATAAAACCAATAAAAGAGATTGGTTTTCTATCTATATAAAATATCTGGTCCATATTTGATTGAAGGTAGTTGTCTATGATTATTGTTGATGCAGTGGATTTCACCTTGGGTAGGACACCTAGCTCCCACCCTTCCACACATAAGAATGGAAACTCCCCTCTCGCCTGTGGGACCGGTGAAGCTGGAGGGGAGAGTCTCTAGATAGGGCTAGCTCCCTTTGATGTATCTTTTAGGCCCTAGTTTCTCCTACTGCTAAAAAATAAATGTAAAAAGGGGGGATGAAAAGGGAGAGAGAGAGACTGAAAATAGAACCTAAACCTAAAAATAAAAAGGGTGATACACCAGAAAAGTTTGATCCACTCAGGCCTAAACATACACTTTTCACCAAGAAGAAGTGCCCATACACTTTATCTGATGTGGGAAGTCCTTCTGCATCAGTGAGCTAGGGGTCTATGGAAATACAGGGAGGAATAAAATGCCAAAGGCATCCTTAGACACACTTATGGCAGCCTATTCATAGGCACCTATATTCCTACTATAGACACTTTTGGCAAACCTACAAAAGAGAAACTCACAATGCACTAGACATGTTGGAGTCATTCCGTGAAAAGCATCAAAGGAAATGACTTAACACAAAAGAAGAACATAGACATATACTTTAAAGTGCAAGTTTAGATGGAGGTAAAAATGCTAAGTCCTGATTCAAGTAAAATCTGGCAGAGCTCTGCCTTACAAGCCCGAGAGATTTTTGGGTAGAGTTTTGCCTTAAGGCTAAGAGATTGATCCTTCTCAAATGAGAAATTTTACAATATATAGAGGAAGAAAAGTGGCCTTTTGGTTCCCTTTTTACAAATGACCCATGTGTGTTTTGATCATTGGGAAGAGCAAGCCACTTAAACAACATATGAGAAATTATGGGCCGTATCATTTGTCTGCTTACAAGACTTCTCCTTCAAGGTGATTACGTGGCTTGTCTGCTCATTAATGTAAAATGAAGAAAATGAGTCACACCGTTAGCCATTTTCACCTCCTAATGATCAATTTGTAGACACTATATCACCTACTAGAGTAACTCCTTCAATTGACACCTTTCGCCACTTGGATGCTTTGTCTTTTCCTGCACTTTGTCTTCTTCCTTGCCTCATCTCTTTCTAGCTCCTTTATCCCTTGAGGGCTATCTTTTAGTGGGTCACTGTGTTCCTTGGGTTCTTTTCATGGTTGGTGCTCAGGGATTTTAAAAACAAATGGCTATTTCACTATCTTAAAATTGAGGTCCGTGCACCCATCACTACGTTTGAATACCCAATGGCTAGTTCATCGTGTTTAACTTTAACATCCTTGGGCTCGTCACCCTTGGACCTTCTGTTATCTTCCTGCTTCAACCTTTCATTATTCCTTCAGGTTTCTTCTTAGCCACTTTCCTTCAGGCTTTCTACCTAGATATTTTCTCGTGGACAAAAAGTTTGTGAGAATTGGCCGCTTTGATTTCTTTCAGGGTTTTCCCCAGGTCCTTTTATCTCGCGGCCTTTCTCCGAATTTCTTCAAACTTTTTGTCTAAAGGAATTCCTTCAAAAAAAAGTCTGAAAGAATTCATTCAATTCCTTAAGCATTTTTGCATGTTTTGAATTCCTTCGGTTGCCTTCAAAGTGCCCTTCAGGTTTATTGAAATCGACCCTTTTGAAGGGTGCTTTTGCCAACCAAATGCCCTCCGCAAGGGCACTTGTCCTTCAGGAGGCTCTCTTGACTTTTTGCATTGAACTGATCCTTTGAACCAATCATTGAGCTATGTGTTGAACCAAGCTCATTGAACCGTTTGAATTTATTTGAGCCTTTGAACTTTGCTTATGAACTTTGCATTAAACTTTGTTGATTGAACCAAGGTTTTGAACCGAAATGTTGAACCAAGCCAATGAACCATATGATTGAACCAAAGTGATGAACTTCACTGATGAAACGAGGCATTGAACCAATGTGTTGAACCAAGGTATTGAACCAAGGCATTGAACCAAGGCATTGAATTGGTTTAATGGTTCAACGGTTCAAAGATGCTAAATTTTGGAAAGATTATGTCATTGAACCACTCTTCCAACCTTAATAAAAAGCATCTTTGAACCATTTGAGCTCTCTTTCCTTATGAATTTCTTCAGACAAGAGTCTAAAGAAGCTTTGTAAAACCTTGCACTCTCTGAACTGGTTCTTCATCTGCTAAACGACTACACCTGCAGAGTTCGTAGAAGTCCCTGTGAAGTCCATAGAACACCTACAGAGTCTGTAGAAATGGACATGCAAAATTCATAAAAAACCTCATTGCTGAGTCCATAGAAATCCAAGCTCTGTAGAATCTATAGAAATTTTCAAGACTCATGCAAAATCAAAAGTATTGGCTCAAAATAGCATAATAAAAAAGGGGGGACCAATTTTTGGCCTGTTAGGCCAAAATTGGTCAACAAATTGGTGACTCCCAGGGGAAGCATGCCTGTTATGCTTAGAGACAAGTTGCCTTGAAGTCCATTGGGCATAGAGTTAGATGCAGCTTGAACAAAGTTAGCAACAGCGCCAAAAAGATCCAAGAATCAATTGTGAGCCTTTTACCCCACACACAAGGAAAACACACACAAGGCTAAAAACACTACTTGTGCAAACTGCACTTAGGGAAATCAGGAAAGAAAACTGAAAGCAAACTACTATATACAACTAACTAGGTATATTTTCTTCCCTCCTAGATCAAAGGGAAAATTTCTCAAGTCCCCTTCGTGGCAAGAAGACTTATGGTGCTAGACAAGTGGCTAAATGAAAACGAGATTTGGTGACCTTCTCCTCTTTCCTGTCACCTAGATTGGCTTGCATCTGAGTGGATCAAATTAAAACATGCTTCCAACATACATGTATTCTTTTGTTTCTAGAAGCTTGTTGAATGATGTCCTTCATGCTGGTGTGTTTTACCAAGAAATATGTAGTTATTGGCTCATCACCATAAGCCCTTTGTTGTGCACAGTCCCTCTGTAATGCATCATGGTTTAGCTCATCTCCGTCTGCTTCATTGAAGATCCTGTCAAACTCATCTTCTACTTCCTCTTGGCTTTCTTGAAGAAGGGTGACTATTGTGATGTCTGAAATGGAATCACAAACTAATTTCTCATCCCACAGAACATCACCTCTTTGTTTAAAACTCTCTTCTTCAAAGCTTTCCTTAAGGTATATAGACCTCTCCTTTTCCTCCTCAAAGATCAGGGTCTCTGGATGTTCAAAGACATTCTCCTGATCCTCCTCTGAGTCTAGCTCCTCGGCATAGTTTTCCTCATTGAATCAACAAGGAAGTTCATCAAACAAAGGGGGAGAGAGCTCACCATGCTTAAGTTCCTCCTCATATTGCTGGAACATCTGCATGTATGCATGCCTTGAGTCTTCCTCATTACTAACGGTGTCTTCAAAAGGAACATCAATGAGGATTTATTCTTCATTTTTGCTCATGATAGCCTCTTGGAGAACTATAGATTGGATCTTCTGCTCCTCACTTACCTCCTACAGAATAGGCTCCTCCTTGAGAAGGGGTGAAGTGAAAAAACCATGTAGAAGAGGAGGTAGTCCTTGAGCTAGAATCAAATGATTCTCCTCCTTCCATCTAGCTAGCACTTCATCAATATCAGGTGTAACCTGATAGCTCTCTTAGAGGTGTGTAAATGGGGTGTGTTCAAACATAGAATGTGTTGTTGGGTCTGAACTGTCCATCACACGTTGCTTGAGGAATCCCTCTCTAGATTCCAACTCTGTAATTCTCTTGGCTATATCTTCATGGAAGAGCCTTTCTTGGAGATCATAGGAATCATCGTGGGTAGGAGCAGCTTTATCTTCTTCAAGGTTTTGAGCAAAACCTTGCTTCTCCTCTTTCCTGCCCCATGATTCCACTATTTATTTCTAGGTCAGGAGCTTGCCATCAAGATCGGTGACCTGGGGGAGTTCAGGAAGACTAGGAAAGGTCTGCTAATGCATAGGAAGAGTTGTTTCAAGTGAAGGCACATTTTGGCATGTATAATCCATTGCTTAGGACCATGTACCTTGTATTTCTTCATATGTTTTGATTAATCTTAGAATATTCATAGAATCCCCTCAAATAGCTCTCTTGGTTACCCTTCAACAATGAAGGAAGTAATGCTAGAGTTTAAGGTGGTTCCATAATAACCTAAGCTCCACCAAAGTTATACAAAAATGTGATTTCTTGATGGCACCAGGACTACTTAACCAGTTGATTCAACTCAGAGTCGTCATTGGTGTTGATCTAAAAGCCTCGAAAGGGTGGTTGGTTAAAGAACACACCAAAAATTCTTCAAATCTTTGCACACAACTTATCTTAGTTGGTCCCACTGGGCATGCCAAAAATTGTTGATGCAATGGATTGCACCCTGGGCAAGACACCTAGCTCCTGCCCTTCCACACATAACAGTGGAAACTCCCCTCTCGCCTGTGGGACTAGCAAAGCTGAAGCGGAGAGTCTCTAGATAGGGCTATCTCCCTTTGATGTATCTTTTAGGCCTTGGTTTCTCCTACTGCTAAAAAATAAAGGTAAAAATGGGGGGATGAAAAGGGAGAGAGAGAGACTGAAAATAGAACCTAAACCTAAAAATAAAAAGGGTGATACACCAGAAAACTTTGATCCACTCAGGCCTGAACATACACTTTTCACCAAGAAGAAGCGCCAATACACTTCATCTGATGTGGGAAGTCCTTCTGCATCAGTGAGATAGGGGTCCATGGAAATACAGGGAGGAAGAAAATGCCAAAGGCATCCTTAGACACACTTATGGTAGCCTATTCATAGGCACCTATATTCCTGTTGTAGACACTTCTGGCAAACTTGCAAAAGAGAAACTCACAATGCACTAGACATGCTAGAGTCATTCTGTGAAAAGCAACAAAGGAAATGACTTAACACAAAAAAACACAGACATATACTTTAAAGTGCAATTTTGGTAAAAATGTTAAGTCTTAATTCAAGGTAAAATCTGGCAGAGCTCTGCCTTATAAGCCCGAGCGATTTTTGGGTAGAGTTTTGCCTTAAGGCTGAGAGATTCATCCTTCTCAAATGAGAAATTTTACAATATATAAAGGAAGAAAATAGGCCTTTTGGTGCCCTTTTTACAAATGACCTATGTGCATTCTGATCATTGGGAAGAGCAAGCTGCTTAAACATCATATGAGAAATTATGGGCCACGTCGTTTGTCTGCTTACAAGACCGCTCCTTCAAGGTGATTACACAGCTTGTCTGCTCATTAATGCAAAATGAAGAAAATGGATCACACCATTAGCCATTTGCACCTCCTAATGATCAATTCACAAACACTATATCACCTTCTGGAGTAACTCCTTGAGTTGACACCTTCTTTCGCCACTTGGATGCTTTGTCTTTCCTGCACTTTGTCTTCTTCCTTGCCTCGTCTCTTTTTGGCTCCTTCAACCCTTAGGGGCTATATTCTAGTGGGTCACTGCATTCCTTGGGCTCTTTCCATGGTTGGCACTCAGGCATTTTAAAAACAAATAGCTATTTCACTATCTTAAAATTAATGTATGTGCACCTGTCACTACGTTTGAATACCCAACGGCTAGTTTGCCATGTTTAACTTTGATGTCCTCAGGCCCATCACCCTTGGACCTTCAGTCGACTTCCTGCTTTGGCCTTTCATCATTCCTTTGGGTTTCTTCTCGGCCACTTTCCTTCAGGCATTCTACATGGATATTTTCCCACGGACAAAAAGTCTGTGAGAATTGGCCGCTTTGATTTCTTTTGAGGTTTTCCCCAGGTCCTTTTCTCTTGCAGCCTTTCTCTGAATTTCTTCACACTTTTTATCTAAAGGAATTCCTTTAGACAAAAAGTCTGAAAGAATTCATTCAATGCCTTAAGTCTTTTTGTACATTTTGAATTCCTTCAGCTACCTTCAAAGTGCCCTTCGGGTTTATTGAAATTGACCCTTTCGAAGGGTGCTTTTGCCAACCAAGTGCCCTCCGCAAGGGCACTTGTCCTTCGGGAAGCTCTCTTGACTTTTTGCATTGAAATGGTCCTTTGAACCAACCATTGAACCGTGCATTAAACCAAGCTCGTTGAACCATTTGAATTGAGCCGAGCCTTTGAACTTTGCTGATGAACTTTGCAGTGAACTTTGCTGATTGAACCAAGGCCTTGAACCAAAATGTTGAACCAAGATGATGAACCATTTGATTGAACCAAAGCAATGAACTTTGCCAATGAAACGAGGCATTGAGCCAAAGTGTTGAACCAAGGTATTGAACCAAGGCATTGAACCGGTTCAATGGTTCAATGGTTCAAAGATGATAACTTTTGGAAAGATTATGTCATTGAACCACTCTTCCAACCTTAATAAAAATCATCTTTGAACCATTTGAGCTCTCTTTCCTTATGAATTTATTCAGACAAGAGTCTGAAGAAGCTTTGTAAAACCTTGCACTGTCTGAACTAGTTCTTCATCTGTCGAAAGACTACACCTGCAGAGTTCATAGAAGTCCCTATGAAATCCGTAGAACACCTATAGAGTCCATAGAAATGGACCTGTAGAGTCTATAGAAAACCTCATTATTGATCCCGTAGAAATCCAAGCTCTGTAGAGTCTATAGAAATTTGCAAGACTCATGCAAAATCAAAAGTACTGGCTCAGAACAACATAAGAAAAAAGGGGGGACCAATTTTTGGCCTATTAAGCCAAAATTGGTCAACAATCATTGAATAAGCTCCTTATCCTTCAACATGGCCATATTTTTTATAAATAGCTACCTAAAATGTACAAATCCATGTTTTTTTCAAACCCATGAGCATGAAGTTTTATCCTCAAGTGAGAGATGGCGTGAAGGTTAAAAGAAATGGTCTAGTGTTGGGAACTGTAGCTAGGGGAATTCAATGCATTCTTTGGGACTTATGGGGATTTTTAACTTGGTAAGCCATGTGTAGTGTCTTGATTGATAAAAAAGTGGTAATTTAAGATCAATTAATGATGCAGGATGGTGTGTTTCCTTTCTGAGGGCATGCTCCCACTTTATTTCTCTCTCTCCCTTCTCTTATATATCCTAGTCTCATTCCCATTGAAGGGGTTCTCTACTCTTAGAATTTATCATTCTTTTTGAGGACAAGGATACTCATTGAGACTCTTTCAAAAGTGTGTTTGTTTGATATGGTTAAACCCTACCAAAATATTGTAATAACTGCCTTTTAAATTAATACGATTGACTCTTTACCTATCTCTTATTTTTAATCAATGCTTATTATGCTTGTGTATGGTGAATTTGTGAAAGATATTCTTCCTAGTTTACTATCTTTTTACTTGCCTCTTTGAATGTGTTTCCAAGCTAACTTATAGGTCTAGATTAGTGTTCTACTTGGAACCTCTTCTATGAAACATTTATGTAACTATTGATATTGTGAAATTGAGTAAGCCATAGTTGTCTTTTATTGATCTAATGTGTGTTCAAGCTTATATGAGTGTCCATTTAACTTTGGTGCATCACCCTTTTATCCTTATTAGGATCCCTTATCCTCTTTCTAACCCTTTTCCTTGTGAATCATTAGTTTTTCATTAGTCTAGGTGAGCATCAAGAGGAATCCAGCCTTCTCTAGAGGTCTAACCCATGTGTAGATCAATTGGAGGGATCCTGAAGAACTCTCTCCAAGGGTGAAAATTGAACCTACAATAGTTTATAGCATGCCTAGTAGGACCATAATCCAAAAGTATGATTGATCAGATTTTATGTTGGTTTGATCAAATTTGTAGCAATTAAGCTCCCAAGTAACAACATCTAGTGACATTAAAAGGAAAAATCAACACTTTGGTGTAGATCAGTAGTTGTCTCTCATGCCAAAGGTAGAAAAATGGTTAGATTAAATAAGTATTCCCTTTAAATTTGTTGAAATACCTTTAAATTCAAAAAAAATATTAAGGTTTTCCAATACACATCCATATCAAGAAAACTTTGCTCCTAAGTCATTTTCAAGACCTACCCCTACAAGATGACCTTTACTAAATCCTTTTGTAGCCATGGTAGCCCTATAGATTTTTTGGATTTTAATAACCAAAATCCTCTAGCCCTTACCCATATGATTTTATCCCAGTTGTAGCCCTTAAAAGTGTTCCTTATTATGCTGGTGACCAAGCTACAACACCTTCTGAGCACCTCATGGGCATAGCCAATTTTTTCAATATCCATAATGTCACTGAGGAAAATATAGCTATTATGTTATTAGCTAATTATTTTAAAGTAAAGTCCCTAGATTGGTATAGAGGCCTTGTTTCTAATTCCCTTCAAACTTGGGATGAATTAGGAGAAGCCTTGTGTAAAATATTTGAGGATAAAAGTGACCATTTGTCACTTGCAGAGAAATTAATTTCTATTAAGAGATATCCTCATGAAGTCATACAAGACTTCAATACAAGGTTCCAAAAAATGTGGGATAGAATCTCAATCTTAGTTAGACCAACCCCTAACTTTTCCTTTATATATTATTTGAAATCTTTAAATAGTGACATAGAAGCAATGATCCAATCTATGGGGGGAATATACTTCCAAATGCTTATGAGGTGGCCATCAAAGCATAAAATTATCTAGTTCAAGATGGAAAGCTTACACCCAGACCACCAATGCCCTTATTTCTTGAAATAATACCACCTCTTATTATTATCCCTCCACTTGATATCATTCTTCCTACACCAATAATTGCTACAATACCTACACCAAAACAAGAGAAAGCTTCCACTAGTGGATCTAGTGATTTTCAAGACCAATAAGTTCAAGAGGATGTTTCAATCTTTGAGAAATGAGCTAGTAAATGTTAAAAATTAGCAAGATTTCAATATGCCTTATCAAGGTTCATAGCAACCTCAATAACAAGCTTTTCAATAAAATAAGCCATCATTTAAAAGGAATTACCAAGGCTAGGGCCAAGGTCAAAACTAAGGACAAGGATAGCATGGTTATAATATAGGCAGAATAACTACAATTCTAATGTTGATAGTAATTCCAACACCTTGGTACCATTTTAAAATAATGTGTCTCAAGAAGCAAAGGGTATCATGCCTTGAAATTAGTCTTTTGGTCAACATATTGTCCAAAATATTGACCTCAACCAAGCCTTCAGTGGTCAATGGTAGCAAGCTACTAATTTTGGGTATAACCAAGCTCTCATGGCCCAAAATGAAGAGGTACCTATAATGACCAAGATAAAATATCCTCCACAAGTTTAAGGGTCTAATCAAGGACCAAACTAGCTAGATGCCACCATGGTCAATTATGAACAGGAAGAGTGCTATGAATCCAACCAATAAGCTAGTTCTAGCCAATCCTACATTCATGCAGCTACAAATACTAGATTTAAAAGAAGGAACATGGATGGTAAATAAGAACTAAGAAAGGAACCTCTTAACATTACTCCTTTAATATCCAAGCTAGTTGGACTTACTACTATTCCAAGGGTCCAAATAGCTTCAAGGGGTTAGAATGAGGGAAATGTTTTGGTCCCTCAAAACTCACAAGTTCAAGGTGCAATTGTGATTCCTAAAGCATAACCAAAGGTTGATATTTCACCTATCAAAATTATAGAACAAATGAAAAGGTCTAATGTGAGTGTGCCAATCTAGGAGATGCTCTCTATGCCTGGTTAGGTAGACATCCTTTAATAAGGACTGTCAAAGATCAATGTTACAAACAAGCCACCAAGTAAGGAAAATGTGGTCCTTGTCAATGTAACCAAAGGAACAAATGAAGGTCAATTAGGTAAATTAATTAAACCTCCTCCATTCTATATTTCAATGATCATTGGCAACTCTCTAGTGTATAATTCCTTAGTGGATAATGGGGCTAGTACCTTAGTAATGCCAAAGTCCATATCTAATCAACTTGGTCTAAAATATGAGCCCTAATTTAAAGGAGTGCAACAACTTGATGGTTCTTCTACCAATCCATCTAGCATAATTAGAGACCTTAATATGACCCTACATGCTTGTCCTAGTGTCTAAATGGTTCAAGATGTATTGATCTTGGATGTACCTCCTCATTTTTCACTATTCTTTTCTAGGGAGTTTAATGCAAAAATTAGAGGCTAACTTATAATAGATTGGTCATAAATGGCATTCAGAACAAGGTATGGGGCCAAAGTATCAATAAAATCTAATCCCATTACATAATTCCATGTATATCCTTATAGACCAAATAATTTCAACATCAATTGCACCATCATTTATGGGGATGAATTTGCAATGGGGCAAGAGCTAAACACTCATCTAGAAGAGGTACTAGACATGTTCCTAGATGAACTATGGAATGAAATCTAGTTGGTAGATCCCTTAGAGGGTGATGAAGAAAGGAACTTAGGTGTCTACTATTTACATGAATAAATCCATTCCATATTATCCCTCATGAAGCCTTAAGAAGACCCTAGTGGTCTATGGAAGTTGTTCCTCGATGGCTCAAGGAGAAAGCATGGAGTGGGTGTAGGTGTTATGCTAATATCATCTTCAAATTATTAGTACTTCTCTTTGTATAGGTTCCAATTCAGTTACTCCTATAATGTAATAGAATATGAAGGTCTCATCCATGGCCTTCAATGGGCTAGTAAGAGAGGGATTAAGAAATTACAAGTCTATGAGAATAGTGAACTGGTTGTGCACCAAGTCAAAATCCATAATGTCACTAAGAACCCCTTAATGAAGTCCTAAAAGCATAGAGTTTGGTACCTAATTAAAGACTTTGAGGCATTCAACATCCAATCAGTGCCAAGAGTCCAAAATCAACATGTTGATAGACTAATAGTTGTGAGGGCTCATTTTGACATCCCTAATGAATTGAAAAGGACCAAGGTGCAACCAATTGTCAAAGTGGTAATAAGACCATCAATGCTAGATAATGAATCTCATTGATAGGTCTTTAAAAATGATAAACAGATTGCATGTTTCTTATAAAAAGAAATATATTTCTCCTCCATTAACCAGGTAAAATTATAGCATCAGTATGGGGAGCATATTATTCAGGTCCAATAAGCTTCTTAAAGGGCTAATCACCCTATAAGGTCTCTTTCATGAAGGGGACCATATGAGGAAGGATAAAGCAATGATGTTAAATAATGAAGAAAACTATGAGAGATTTCTTATCTTTGAGGACAAGCTCCTCAAGATTGGAAATGTAAGCACTAAAGCTGAAAGGCATGCTTTCATAGATCTTTGTAAGGAATTTGTGAACATCTTTGATTGGAAATATAGTGACCTAAAGGGATTTAATCTTAAATTGACCTAACACACTATAGAACTAGAGGCTATTGTCAAGCCTTTTAGGTAAAATAAAAAGCCTATAAACCCCAAGATTGAAAATCTCATGAGGAAGGAATTGACCAATCTAATTGATTCCAAGATCATCTTTCCAATGAAACACTCCTCATGGGTAGCTAATCTAGTACCTTTCAGAAAAAAAGAATGGGGAGATTAGACTATGTGTGGACTTTAGGGATCTGAATAGGCTCTCTTTTAAGGATCACTACCTCTTTCCATCCATGGAACAACTCCTTCAAATAGTTGTTGGTTTATAATGCTTCTCTCTCCTAAATGGGTATTCGGGTTATAACTAAGTGCTAATAAGAGAGGAAGACTAGTACAAGACTACCTTCACCACCAAGTGGGGAACATTTGCTTATCAAAATATGCCTTATGGATTTTATAATGTTAGGGAAACCTTTTAAAGAGCAATAGACATGGATTTATAAGTAATGATAAATCAAATGGTACTATTGTACTTAGATGACATCACAGTCTTCTCCACTAATGCCAGTGAGCACATGGACCATCTGAAGCTAATATTCTAGAGATGCAGAGAGTATGGAATCTCTTTAAATCCCAAGAAATGTATGTTCTTTATGCATGAAGGTAAGATGTTGGATCACATTATTTCAAAATAAGGATTATCCATTGATCTTAATAGAGAAGTGTTATCTTAACCTTATCCTTGCCAAAGCATAAGAAAGGGATCCAAAGCTTCTTTGGGAGGATTAACTTTGTGAGAAGGTTCATACTTAGTTTTGTAGACTTGGTCAAGCCTATCACCACCATGCTAATGAAAAGTCAATTTTTTGCTTGGTCTAATGAAGGCAAGGCATCTTTTAAGGCCATCAAGTAGGCCATTTCCCATCCCCCTCACTCATAAATCCTTATTTATCCAAGGACTTCATCTTGTACACCTTTGCCAATGTTGACAACATATCATCTATGTTGATGCAGAATAATGGTGAGGGAATAGAGAAGCCAATTGCCTTTTTCAATCAAGGGCTATAAGGATATGAGGTGAGGTACACTTTCCTTAAGAAGCAAGTTTTTACAACCTTGAGAATCCTCAAGAATTTTAGGCCCATGCTCTCCAACAATAGGATCCATCTTATAGTGTATCATCTTAGAGTTATGGACTTCTTCCTTAACAAAGATTTGAATGAGAAGAGAGAAAGATGGATCATAAAGGTCATGGAATATTATGTAGAGACCAAGGTCACCAAGTTGGTTAGAGGCAAAGGCTTGTGTGAGCACATGGTAAATGACCTCTAGGAAGATAAGGAAGTTATTTTGGTGACCCGATACAACTCATAAGTAGGTGCACCTCCACTTCAAAAGAGTTAGATTTAAGACATGACTCACTTCTTAACAATAGGAGAATGCCCCTAAGGTTTGAATAGAATCAAAAGAAGGTATTTCAGACTTCAATCTATACCTTATGTATTAGTTGATGGTGTTATTTTTACAAAGGACCTAAATGGGGTACTTGTTAGGTGCATAGATGATGATCAAGTGACCAAGCTCTTGGAGCAGTTCCATGATGATCCTATAGAAGGCCATTTTGCACCTAGAACCACCACAACAAAGGTAATGAGGGTTGGTTATTATTGGCCCAATATTTTCAAGGATGCTCATGTATGGGTTAAAAAATGCTAGAAGTGTGACCTCTTTGTAGGAAAGCAAAAACTAGTAGCCCTTCCACTCAATCCTATTTAGGTGGAGTAACCCTTCATGCAATGAGGGTTAGACTTGATAGGGATGATTAATCCACCATAAAGTGCAAGGCATATATGGGTACTCACTGCAACTGACTATTTCACTAGATGGGTGAAAACCATTACTTTGAAGGAGGCTAGTGAAGGTGCAGTTTTAGACATCTATGGCAACCTTGTGACCAAATTTACTGTTCCATCCACCATAATTTTAGATAATGCATTGAAATTCCTTGGTATGAAAATAAGTGAGTGGGTTCTCAAACTAGGCATCTACCTCGGCACATTTTCCAACTATTATCCTCAAATAAATGGACTAGTAGAGCCCACAAATAAGAATTTACTAAGGATCATTAGGAGGACCATGGAAGAGAATCATAGAACATGGTACACTAAGCTAAAGATAGCCTTATGGGATGATAGAGTGATTCCTAAATCTACCATTGGAAATCCTCCATATGTTCTTGTATATGCAAGGGAATCCAAATTGCCTATCTCCCTTGAGCTCCCTGCATTAGAGTTAGCCCATTAGCTTGAGTTTATGGAGGATGAGCCCATGAATGTGAGTATGATAGAGCTTATGGAGCTAGAAAAAACTAGAGACATTGTTATGAAAACTTTGGAATCACATCAAGCTCATGTCAAAAAATCCTTTGACAAGAGAGATAAAAAAAAGGAGCTTCAAGGAGGGGGACCTAATCCTCAAATGGGACTCAAATAAGGCCAACCAAACAACCATACCAAATTTGATAGCCTGTGGAGTGGTCCTTATTTTATTTATGGATGCAAGGACATAATGTTTTTTAGCTTGCCCAACTAGATGGTGAGGTATTACCAATCCAAATCAATGGCATCCATTTTAAGCCTTGTTATTATAAGCATTGCATCCATTGTAACATATTGTATATATTAAAGTAGCTTTTATGCTTTCCTCTAAGTTCCTTGTACACATTTCTTTTCTTATGTGTGTTTCCATCTCAATAAGTTCCTTGGGAACTTTGTTGTTCTATTTATTTTGATCTTATTACATCAAGAGAGGTTTTCAATAGGGATAGCCTTGTGTTATCTTCATGATTAGTTGAGAGAAGACTTGGGACTCCATACACCCAATCGACCAGTCAAGGTCAAATGAACTAGATTCTCAAGCATAATAGGCATTCTTCTCTATGAGTCACCAAAGATATTGGTCATTTTTGGCCCACATACCAAGCTTCTGTTCAGTTGGATTAGGTTGCTAATGGATAAGCATAATAATATATGTTTTGGATGGGATGAGTGGACCAAAGAGATCATGCAACTTGAAAAGATTTTAAAATAATTTAAATTCATTTAAAGTGTAGTGTGTCCAAATTTAGGAAAATAGGTCTCCATGGTGTTTATAACATTTAGGAGCATGAAGTAGGTTTTTCACAAGCCCCAAGAGCTCTTTTGATCCTTGGAAATTCATGCAAAAGGTCAATCATAAGCATAAGTGAGCAAGACCATCACTAGGATGCCACGTAGGAACAAATAGACCAGTTCACTTATGTATTTTATAAGTCCACTCAAAAATTATTGATAGCCAAGATATTGTAGTGTCATGGATTTATTCATGCTAGGAACATGCTCTATAATTTTCATGTCGATGCAAGATTTCTATCTCAAGATATAAGTGTTCAAAGTTGGACCTGTAACATATGACATTCACATAAGTGTCAAGTTTGAGCTTCACAAAATGACTGTTTGGATTCAAAAGTCCTTAAAAAGTTTAAAGTTGAGAAAGATATAATGGGCCTCTTGATCTTGTATTTTGACAAGTAATATCTAACAGTTATTACTAGGGGTCAAACTAGTCAAAGGGTCCTTGGGTTAAATCCCTTTAAAGAGATACAAGTTGGGTATGATCTAATGGTGTGGATCAATCAAACAGAAATCTAATGGTGCACGTTCACTAATAAAATGTGGGTATGAGCCTAGATAAATATTCCACATTCATTCATACCAATGATTCAATGGTGCACATGAACTAAAAGTAAAGTGGGCCCATTGAGATCTACGACTTGCATTACTTCATACATCTTGATCCAATAGTGTGTGAATAGGTCAACATGTTAAAGGATCTTCATGGTAAGAGATCAAGGGCTTGTATTCATTCATATAGCTTGATCATATGGTGTGTATGAGGTCAAAATGATCAAGATCTGATCATAGGGATCTATGAGGCCAATGGGAACAAAGACAAGTTAGAGTATTCTGATTGGCTCGAGTAATATTCAATGAACAAGGTCGAACCAGAGAACCAATTTTTAATGAAAGTAAACATAAGTATTTCAGGGTCATTCTACCACTGTTAAATCTCATTCAAGAACCATTGAAAGGCCACAACCATGTATTCAGGTATAAATAATCTAAAGGGATGTCATTAAGGTTAAATATAGACCTCTGGTTCAAAGGTTTATAGCATACAAGGTCCATTCTATGATTGTATCTACCATTATTTAAAGGATACCTATATATAATGAGCTCTTAATTTATATAGATGCTCAAAGGTAAAAGTAGGTATTTTGGACCTAATGGAGATCAAAAGGGATACATAGTCTATAAGTTTACATTGATATGTGTGACTATAGGAAAACCAATAAAAGATATTAATTTTTCATCTATAGAAAATATTTGGTCCAAATTTGATCAAAGGTAATTATATGTGATTATTGAAGAAGCTCCTTGTCCTTTAGCATGGCCATATTTTCAATAAAATATTCTTAGGACCTTATGGTGATTTTCAACTTGGTAAGCCATGTTCAATATCTTGAATGATTAAAAAAGGTGGTAGTTTAAGCTCAATTAATGATTCAGGATGGTATGTTCCCTTTATAAGGGTGTGTTCCCTTTCTAAGGGTGTGATCCCACTTTCTTTCTCTCTCTCCCTTATCCTATATATCCTAGTATCATTCCCATTGAAGGGGTTCTCATTTCTTAGAATTTATCATTATTTTCTATGACAAGGATACTCATTGAGACTCTTGTAAAAGTGTGTTTGCTTGATATGGTTAAACCCTATCAAAATATTATAAGAACTACCTTTTGAAGTAATAATATTAACTCTTTGCCTATCTCTTGTCTTTAATAAGTGCTTAGTATGCTTATGTATGGTAAATTTTTGAAGGATATTCTTCCTAGTTTACTATCCTTCTACTTGTCTCTTTGAAATTTTTTTCAAGCTAACTTGCAGGGCTATATTAGTGTTCTACTTGGAACCTCCTCTATAAAACATTTATGCAACTAGTGAGATTGTGAGATTGAGTAAACCATAGTTATATTTTATTGATTTAGTGTGTGTTCAATCTTATATGAGTATCCATTTAACTTTAGTGCATCACCCTTTTATCTTTATTTTGATCCCTTATCCTCTTTCTAACCCATTTCCCTATGAAGCATTAGTTTAGGTGAGCATCAAGAGGAATTCAGTCTTCTCTAGAGGTCCAACCCCATCATAGGTGAATCACAGCCTAGGATTTTTCCCATTATGTAGCTCAATTAGAGGGATCTTGAATAACTCTCTCCAAGGGTGAAAATTGAGCCTACAATAGTTTCAATCATGTGGTAATAAGATATATAGACACAAGTGTAGGTGCTCCTCAAAAATAAGAACAACCTTGAAAAGGGGACATTAGCACCACATTGATGAAACTACACATAGATGGTGATACTTTAAAAAGTGGGTGCTACTATCCAATGAGTAGATGAATAATAAAATCATGTTGAAAACATAGACTACTGTCTGATCTCAACTTTCAAAACCCAAATCATCCATGATAGCTAGTTTTTAGATAAGTCTCTATGTATCCCTATTTATTTCTATTTTTAGAAAGTCAAACAAGGACAGAGTCATAAAAATTTAGTATTTAAGTATTTCATATTTATTTTAATAATTTAATCATCCCATCCCCTTAATATAAACATAGGATTTACTTGTGTAAAACCCCAAAATGTTAAATCATTTGGTGAACCTGTCTTACTTCAAATATTACTTCAAACCCTAACTTAAATTAATCAAATTTTTGTACAATATTATAAGGTTGCATACTTATAATTTTTATGATTATTTTAGACAACTTAGCTAAATTAATAAATTTTTGTATTAGGGTTTAAATTTATTTGAATATAATTTAAATTTGTTGTAAAGGAACCCTAAATTCAAAAAAACCCTAACCTAAGACACACTTAGGGTTTGTGTTCTTTTTCTATTTGTACTCATATTTTGCTTCCAAAATTTAGATTTTAGATTCATACCTTTTTATTTATACAATCATTATCATAATGATAGAATAAATTAATCACTTCTTGTTACAAAGTCTAATACTTTCATTTACATGTTTGTTCCCTTTAATTCAGAATGAACTTAGAAAAGACATAAACACATGTATAGATGATGTTTTATATCAATTGAAATATATGTCATATCTCATATCATTTTATCTTTATCCTATATGTAAATTCATTAACAATTAAAAATGTACTCACATAGAGGATTTAGCATATAAGCTAACAACTATGTTTCAAGTTTCAATGTCATATCTTATGCACATGAAATAATATCATTCTCCTCCTCACCTCCATGAGGGTGATAACTAATTTCCCTCTAAATAGGTCCATTTTATCATTCCTCCATGAGATGAAGCAACCTAAAACACTGTCACTAATCCCCCTACTCATTCTACTCACACCTCTTCCCTACAGGGTGTGTGCCTACATATTCAAAGAAAATTTTTTAGGGTTTGCACTTGTGAGACTATGTGATCAAATTATCAGTATGAGCAAGATAATTATAGGTTTAAAAAATTATAATAAGCTATTACATGAAAATATTAAAACATTAGAAAAATAATTTACAAGGTAAAGGCCTCCAGGGCACAATAGTGGAAATCATGTTTATACATATTCAACTAGTCAATTCATGGAAAACGATGTTACATATCAAAAGATTAAATCACAATAAATTAAATCTAAAAATAGTGATTCAAAAATTATTCAAAGGTTAAATAATATTTCAATTGAGACACTAAAGGAAATGATTAAATCTAAGTTGATCAACCTACCTCTTCTACACCCAATGAGGAGATCCAGATATTTTTGTGCATATCATAGAATGCATGGGCACCACATAGATTCTTGTAGAGCTTTAAAAAAATACAATATATAATGGATATAGATGACTCACACAATGACACATCATCCACACAACATACAATGGCATATCTACCAATTCAAAAGGGGTTAAACTTAGAAATAGTGTAAAAATGGTTACCAAAACATAACTCAAAACAATAAAAGGTTTCAAAATCAAAATTAGATCAATAAATAATATGACAAGCACAAATAAATAAAGAAAATCTACCTCTCCAAAAGAAGGCTCAACATTCAATATGGTATAATTTTGGTCATAAATACTTACAACAATTTGATTATCAGGGTCAAGGTTTGGGTAAATAGGCCCAAGGCATCACTTATCCTATTCTAGTAATTGATAATATTGATCAACAAGATTTAGGATTCATTGAACATCCTAAGACACATCATTCACAAACATATTTTATCACAACAAAACATCTAGATACACAAGGAATGTTACAGAAAGATTCAAATCCTAAATTACATAATCAAAATCATGCTCAACTAAAAAGCATTCTCAAACAAGGGTTTCTAGAACAAAGAGCTTCCAAAACACCATATGTCTACAACGAACACAGTTTTAAAGGGAAAATCATAATCAATCTTCCAAATCAAAATTTAGAAAGATCAACTTGAAAGTATGAGGCAATCCCTTCTAGCACACCATGTTACTGTAATTCTAATGTGGAACAATATTATGATTATGATGAGGAACAATACTCAGATTCTTATTACAACATTCAACTATAGCATAAAAATCACACTGCATGAGAGAACATCATTCCTATTTTTGACACAGGTCATGGTAATAGTGAGTCTCCCATGAGAATCATTAGTTAGTATGGTTCCTACCCTTGTATATACCTCTCTCTCTCTCTCTCTCTCTCTCTCTCTCTCTCTCTCTCTCTCTCTCTCTCTCTCTCTCTCTCTCTCTCTCTCTCTCTCTCTCTCTCTCTCTCTCTCTCTCTCTCTCTCTCTCTCCTTTTACATTTACATATCTTATACTCAGCAAACACAAAAATAATATAACATGTCAAAATACAAAAACATTCAAATATTTCAAAAATATAAATTTTTATAAATTCTATGCATTGTTATGTGTACATTTCCACTACTTTCTAGATTTTGCATATTGTTAGCTATCCTACTATAGTCAATTTTATTATACACATATGATTCACTTGTTCTTATCAAGTGCTTGCAGATTTTAGACAAGACTCTAGTCCACTATATTGATCTAGACCAGTTATTATCTACCCATTGGGGGAATTTACATCAATCCAAGTTTATACTTTTTATACATCTACCCACTCGGGGGCATCTCCTACACATTTGTTATAACCAAGTTATATCTTTCCATAATAGACATTCTAATTACAAATTGACTTATCTTGATATTGATCATTGCTCTTCATTACTCATATTTTTTGTTGACTATCATTGGTTACACTCAGCATATATGCACCCTATCATTTACATAGATTTGTATTACACAGTTATACATGCTTTCATTTTTAGTTCCTAAATTAGACTTGATTGTGTTTTATATACTTCTTCCATATTTGAGGGCATTTGAATATGCCATTGTTATTTAACTTCTATGTCATTTCTCTGTTTGTATGATTTGGACATGTGCCCATGGCCCTTGTGTGTGTTCTTTCATGATTCTATATGTGGACATTTAGACATGTCCTTCTATGTGGCTCTACACCAAATTGTTTGTTGCTTATGTATATGGACATTTAAACATGTCCCCTCATGTGCTTACATGTTTGCTTCCTTGTATGCTTCTACACCATGACTCTTATATTTGCTTGTTACACACACACACTAGTTTTCGATGCCACGAGGGACTTCATGCATATGCCCTTCCTAATTGGGAGCCTTGATGGAAATCATACCCCATACCCCTACGTATTTACTGAATTTTCTTGGTATACATTGATTACATCTATCTTGACACCCTTGTGCAATGATAAATTACAGCATACATCTTATATTTCCTACTTATGCTCAGATAAATTTACATTTTGATGTTATGTTTTACATTATATTAGAATATCATGCACATGCTCTAGATAACACATTTTTTAGAGATACTTATTTAGAGGTTAGTTATTACATAGGTTTCATAACTACCCTCAAAAGAGGGGGAATTTATAGGGGTTTGTCACATAGATCAAGCTCCTACTTTAATTTTCACAGATACAAATTCAGTACACAAGATCAATTTTAGAAATTAGACTCAAGGCAGACATAGAATGAAATAGAGACTCAACATTCAGTCCAGATCACATAAAAATTAGACCAGGTAATCATCAACACCCATATTGAGACACTAGCACCACAAGGTGACTATCCACTATAGGTCACTATGTCTAGTAGCCCAAATTTCAAGGTAATTTAGATCATTCAGACTGATACACCAGGTACAATATAGATTTGCACTATCACAAGTTTGGTAGTTATGTTAAGATTTAGCTCAAATTTAGTTATTTTAGCTCATATTCATACTAGTTGCTCAGATTCAAGGGTATCATGCATGGCATGATCATTCCCATGTTCAGTTAATCTACATAGATTTAATTATTACATAATTTATTCAAATTTAGTATACTCAAATACTAGATTGGGGAGCGTGGCACATAGCTTCCATATACTCAACTTCAGATAGGTTGATTAGATGGAATGGTAAACTCCATGTTATTCTCTACATTGTATACACTTTATATCACATTCCAAGTTGTCACCAAATTCATGTCTTACTCCATCTATAGTGGTTAGAAATCTTGAGTGGTCCAAAGCCATCCAATATACCCAAGTGGTTGTGGAGCCAAATACATTGTTAGATTTACTTAGTTAGATACTTTAAACACTTTACATAGTACAATTACATATGCATCTACTTCACATAGGTGGGAAATGATGGAGTCATGACCTACTTCAGTTATTGATCCACCTATATGATAGGGTTAGACACACTTACAATCTTACCTATGTTATTCATAAAGATCAAGATCTATCGAGTAGGGGTGGATAATGATGGATTCAAAACTAGATTGAGTTCTTGAGCCACCCATATGAGGATTGAGCAAGTCATCAACTTAGTTCAATCTATTCAATGATATGATCACTATGCACATTCATACACATAGATTGTCACCAACTTCATGCATTATTTTGCTTACCCAATGAGGTGTATTCATTCATTTCCTCTCTCTTTACTCAGCTTTACTTAGATATTTAATTTTAGCATAGTCTTTTGCTTTTGATCATCAAGTAAGGACTAATTTTTGTATGTTTCATCATAGGACATTACTTTGGATCATGTTCCACATATGCAGACCCATATTCACATATTCAAACTTAGCTAAATGGGTTTCAATTCTAAGGTAGATTTTGGTATGCTTCGTTTTCTTTTATACTTGTCATTTCACTTTGCTATATTACTAGATTAAAGGGGGGATAAATGTAATCACCTAAAAGTGGTAATTGGATGTTAAGAGTGTCACTTGAGCTAACTTATCTCCAGGCTCATAATAGACCTATATTTGAATATTAGACTTACATTTTTAGTCATTCAACATACCACAATCACCTATAGCCAGTCATAACATAGTCCTAAAATTATCATCTCAAACCCAAATCCAAATTACTTAGTAGTCTACCAAAAGGACATTAGCACCACATTTGGGACACTACAACCACATGGCGCTAGTGTCTCCAACTGGGTGCTACTATGCTTAACCCTAACTCTTCCCAACAAATAGTTTTTCAAACATGTACCCCTCCTACAGTCAGCCTAAGCTCAAATTTTTTATCTACACAAGCAATAAAACCATATAAATACAAGTCTAATCCACCTCTATTGAATGAATGGAAAATAGATGCAAAATTTATTCAAACCAAAGACAAAGTTATGTAAAATCAAGATATTTGATCCCTATTTTGCCCTAATTTCTAAATACTACCATGTACAATAACCCAATCCCAATTTTAAAGCATTTCAAAGCTCAATCACATTCAAATCATTCAAGGCCACTCTCATTATAACATTCACTTGCACTTGCATCAAACACTAGGTGGGATAACTAGATCAGACTTGATCCCTCTTTAGAGTATTGGTATATGGGAAACTCTCAACATAGCAGGGTGTTAAGGATGTTCAATCCAACCTACTAACACACATAAATTTATTGCTCATCCCATGCTTGTAAGGAGATTAGGGTTTGCACATTAATTCAGGGTTTCTAAGCACAACACAAAGCTACATGTTTCATTCATGTAGGAGTAGGACTTACAAACATAGGAATAGGTGCTCCCCAAAAATAAGAATAGTCTAAAAAAGGGGACATTAGCACCACATTGAAGACACTACACATAGATGGCACTACTATTCAAACTGAATGCTACTATCCAATGAGTAGATGAATAACAAAATCATGTTGACAACATAGATTATTGTCCAGATCTCAACTTTCAAAACCCAGATCATACGTGACAGTTAGTTTTTAGATAATTATCTATTTATCCCTATTTATTTCTATTTTTAGAAATTCAAACAACATTAGAGTCATAAAAAATCAATATTTAATCATTATATATTTATTTGAGTGATTTAGGCATCTCAGCCCCTTAATTTGAACATAAGATTTACTTGTTTAAAACCCTAAAAGGTTAAATCACCCTCCTTGGATGACTTTGTTGTTGACTTAACTCAGGAGCAAGACAGGCTCATTCAAATAGGTGCACTGAATTCATCTAAATCACATGCCTTAATTGTGAGTCATGATAAATAGAAGGCTTCTAGTAATAAAGAGGGAAAAAATAAGAAAGACCCAAAGTAAAGAAATGGTCAAAACTATGATCCTAAGTCCAAAGCATCAAAATAATCCTCTTTAGATGGTAAATCTAAGAAAGAGTGACTCACATGTGGCTATTACAAGAAATCTGGACATGATGAATCCAAATACATGAAAAAGCAGATTAACCAACTCACAAAAATACTTGAGAAGCACAATATTAGTGTCTCTGATTCTTCCAATCAAAGTTCATCAACATAGGAGTCTTTTAAGGCCAAAGGCAATAAGAAGGACAAAGATAAGGGTAAATTACTTGTTGCAATTACAACCTACCCTTCCACATGGGTTATTAACTTTGGTGCATCATACCACATGGCTTAATCACAGGACATGTTATTGTCCTTGGAGCCTTGTTTTATGCCTTCCATCTTATTGGGTGATAATACTTTCACAAAAGTTAGTGGGAGTGAATCTATTGAATTCAATGATATGACATTTCATAATATTCTATGTGTTCCCTATTTATCCACCAATCTCCTATTTATTTATCAGATCACTCATATTGGTTCAGGAAAGAGAGTTGAGTTCACACCCAATTTTGTGGTTATTAGGGAAGTAAATGGTGACTCCATTTGTTGCACTTAGGAAAAAAGATTACCAGTCATGATTGTATATTTTCTCACATTTTGCACCTGATCAACCCTATATTACACTTCTCACTCATTTAGATGGGGTGAGTAATTTATGGCATGAGCAATTCATTCATCTCAACTATCACTTCCTAGAATAACTTAGTCTTCATGACATGGTTTTAGGGTTGCCACGATTCAAGTTTATTGACAGAGTTTTTTAGGGTTAGATATTTAGTAATCATTCTAAGAAAAAGTATGACAAAGGTAAATCACGAAGAGCTGAACAAATATTGGAGCATATCCATAGTGACATTGTTGGTCCATTTCTAAAACCTTCATTCAACATGACTAAATATATGTTTGCTTGTCGAGAAATAATCAAGTAAAGCCATCAAAAAATGCACATCGATAATGGTGATGAGTATGTAAATAAACATTTTAAACAATTTTGCACTTCTTAGAGGATTGAACTCTAACATATATTTCCATATAGTCCTTTATAGAATAGTTTTATAGAGGATAATAATAGGTCCTTGAAGGAAATAGCCAATTGTGCTTATTATGTCTAGAATTGTGTTCCTCACAAAGCATTAAAAGGAGTCACTCCTTTTGAAGCTTAAGTAGTCAGAAGCCTATAGTGAAGCACTTTTAAATGTTTGGATCTCCTGCTATGGCTTATATCTCAAAAAAAAATGTAAGGTAATGGAACCTTAGAGTCAACCTTGCATCTTCGTTGGATACCCTGAGGATGTTAAGGGATACATGCTTATTTATCCCACCACTCATGATTTATTCATTGAGAGGAGTCTTTATTTTTAAGATAGTCCTTCAGACTCCACACTCAACACCTCTCCCCCTTTCTTGGATGAACTTGGATTTGATGATAATTCTGATGATTCAGATATGTCTGAATAGCTTCTTGATGATCTAGATTCTTCTTCTAGTTATGATGATGAGAGTAGTGATGAGGATTCCCCTCCTCTTCCTAAAATATCTTCAGAGGATGAGAAATACCCTACTAATTATTTGAGCACTGGTCTTGTTTGGGCCAAATAAACACTAAAAAGTGTTGGCCAATGGGTTGGAGATCCATCAAACACCAAGCGAACCCATTCACAATTCTGGGATGCCCCACATACTTTTATTGCATCTATTTACCTTCCACAATCATTTCATTAGTCATCATTCACTCTTAAGTGGGATAATGTTGTGGAAGAGGAATATGGTTCCTTGTAGAGGAACAACACTTGGGACTTAGTCCCTCTTCCTAAGGGAAGAAAACTTGTTTGATGTAGGTGGATCTACCAAACAAATTTTTTAGTAGATAGGTCTATAGAAAAGTTCAAAACATGTTTGGTAGTAAAGGGTTTTTCTTAGATACATAGCATTGACTATATTGAGACATTCACCCCAGTTGCCAAAATGAGTTCAATCTAACCCACTCGCATTATTGTCACAACAAATTATTGCTATGTTCATTATATGGACGTGAAGAGTGACTTTCTTCACGATGACCTCAAAAAAGAAATATATATGGAGCAACCACAAGGATTTGTGGAATATTCCTCCTTAGTTTTCAAACTTTATAAATCTATCTATGGCCTCAAACAAGATCCTTGAACTTGGTATGCCAAGATGGATTTATTTTTTATTTCAATTAGGTTCACCTGATGCCATTCTAATCTAAATGTCTATATTTTATGGTAGAATGATTCACTGTTGATTCTAGTTATCTACATGGATGACCTACTAATCACATGGAATTCTTCATCCACCATTGCATCAGTGAAAACTACTTTCACTAATAGGTTCTCAATGATCGACTTGGACTTGTTGCATTACTTCATTAGGATTGAAATTCAATAACTATTACACAATCCAAGTATGTTATTTATTTATTTTCATGGTTTAGCATGATTGACTGTAAACTAGCTCTGACTCATTTTCTATTTGGTGTGAAACTTGATG
The DNA here is from genome assembly GCA_037957365.1 of Torreya grandis. Classification (NCBI taxonomy): domain Eukaryota; kingdom Viridiplantae; phylum Streptophyta; class Pinopsida; order Cupressales; family Taxaceae; genus Torreya; species Torreya grandis. The sequence goes on along the minus strand of JARHVA010004084.1, from coordinate 1,103,114 downwards.
CCGATTGTCTATCTCTTTTGGTTCATGCTACTTTTTATCGTCAACTTGCTGGTAGTCTCGTCTATCTTACACACACTAGCCCTGATATTTCATATGTAGTGGGCATGGTCTTCAAATTCATGTAAGAACCACATGAGCTACACTAGAAAATAGCTAAGTAGATTCTTCACTACATTCAAGGCACTCGTAGTTTTGAGATTTACTATGGAGCATACATTGATGTTATACAGATTCAGATTGAGCTGGTGATATTCAAAATTATAAGTCTACTTCAAGCTACAATTTCTTCCTTGGTTCAGTCTGATTAGTTGGTCAAGTAAGAAACAAAATGTTATTATTTTATCTTCTACAAAGCTAGAATAAAAAGGAGTTGTTAATACTTCTACTGAGGCTATTTGACTTCAAGGGATTCTAACTAAGTTTGGCATCTTGTTTCAACAACCAATAGTCATCTTCTGCAACAACCAAAATACAATCTAGATTTGTAAGAATTCAGTTCTCCATCAACGGACCAAGCCTATAAAGATTTATATGCATTTCATTCAGGCTCATTCATGAGCAAGTCATTGATCTCCACTACATCTAGATAACTGAGTAAATTGTTGATATATTCACCAAATCCTTCACTAAGAGCAAGTATATTCATTTACAGGGTCCTCTTGGGGTTTGGGTAGCTACAACATCTTCTTTTGGAGGGGCAGTTTATTGTACTTAGGTACTTCATCAGGCCTTTGTATTGGGACTCAATTTTACTATCCACCTAAGCTATGCTTAAAAGGAGTGTTAATATCTATTTTTATTCCATTTAATAGTTTTTACTTGCACATGTTTAGTTAGCTTGCTCAAATATCTTTTTAGGTCATTGTGAAAGATAATCCATATTTATGAGAAAATGAGGACATATTTATATTTCACTTATATAATGTACCTTCGTAAAGATGAAGCTAATGTTAATATTGCAATCTTTCGATTTTTGAGCAATTACTTCTTTCTTGTTCATGTGTGATTTTACTACTACACACAGGTAATTTCTTTGTGCATTCGACCCTATCTAGTATATTCTCAATTATGGTCCACTCCAACAAAAATAAAATGAGAATATTACATTTAATTTAAAAAATAACCCTTCTAAGAAGTTACCCGTTTTAATAAAAATCACTTTCCTTTAAAAGAGAATGAGAATACCACACTTCTTTAAAATAACCATTTATTTGTAATAATTGGTTACTATTTTAATTTAAAAACCCTCTGATAATGAGAACATTACATTTATAAAAAAAATAACCGTGTTTGAAATAACAGGGTATTATTCTTGGCCTTAATAATAATCAGGTAAGTATTATGTATGTATCGTGTAAATATAATGTAAGTATTAGGTACGTGTCTATATATATATATATATAATGAGAATATTACATTTATTTAAAAATAATCCTTCATTTATAATAACTAACATACATATCTTAAATAAATTTATATAAAAAACGTTAAAAGATATCATTATTGAAGTGACTAAATTTTTCTTTTATATTATTATCAATTTTAAAAAAATCTAAAATTTAAAGTTATAATCATACAATTAACAGTTAAATTTAATAAAAATCTTTAAAATTAAAATAAAATATGATGAAAATTTTATGAAAACCATATAAAATGAAACGGATTAATTTGAATAGATTATCAAATTGTTTAAAGGATTACTAAATACATTTTAATTTCTCAAGGATTATACTCATATATTTAGTTAATAACAAAACCAGATAACCAAAGACTTTTAGCAAGACATAGGTTGTATAAGTTTTTATCTATTTTAACTAAATGTACATGGCACAACCAATGATGATAATAACACTCATAAATGTAAAAAGAAATAAAACAATAAAACATTGTGACTTTAGGTTTGATCAGAATTGATATCATTTTTGGGAGTGTAAAGCACAGTGACTTGATATCAATTAAATATAATATATTATTTTTAATTTTACGATAACCTTTACTAAAATCAAACAATATCTAAAAATTCGAATTAAAACTATTGTGTACGTATGGCTTTGACTACGGTGAAACCATGTTCTTCTCCATTCTCAATTTCAAGGTATCTACAAGCTACAATTAATAATGCATTAAATGCATAAGACTAAGACTATTGTAAGGGTGAATCCTCAAATATTTCAAAAGTCCTAATCAAAATTTTATTTTAATATTTGTCTTATTTTAATATGGTATCATCATTATAGGGTTCATCGAAGGTAATCATAATTTTGGATTAATTTTAAATCTTCCTTGGGTGGTCCACAAGTGGGTGAGAGACTCTAGAGATTTAAATCTATCAAGGATAAAGACTCAAGACCCAATCCCATATGTATTGAGAATATTAAAGTAATCAACCTCATTCGAAGCCCTTGATGTCTTTCCTTCGCCCTCCAAAGTTTTTCGATGGCATAATCCAATTTATTACTAATGCCCTACTAGACACGTATGCAAAATGGGGAAGCAATTATTTAGCAAAGGAAAGGATCGATGGGCTACTTACATACTAATATGTGGATTAGAAAATAATTTTCCCAATAGTGATTGCATACTTTTTGTAAAATAATTATTTATATATATATATATATTTTTTTCCATTATTTATAATTATTTATTATTTATTTATATTGCTAAAGGTGGTGATCTCTTTAATTATAAATATTAATGGTATCAATCTAATATCTCTTTTTACTTTATTTTATTTTATTTTTATGTTGGTTATTAAAAGTGAATACACTCACTCCATTACAACCTTTGGATGTTATTGTAGGAAGGTCTCTCGATGTAATTATTTTAAAAATAAACATTTATTTATAATAAAAAATACTCTCTTTTAAAAAAAAATCACCTTGTGTTACAAGATAATAAGAATATATTATATTTATTTAAAAAATAACCTTTCGTTTATAATAAGAAATTACCTATTTTTAAAAATAATTGTCACCAATGTATATCTAAATTATTAAAACACATGCCACATTCCAATCTCATTTTAAAACTTAATAGCAAATTAATAAGTCTATTAAAAAAGAATGACAATATTACATTTATTTTAAAAATAATTATTTATTTATAATACAAAATTACCTCCTCTTAAAAGAGAATTTCAATATTACACTCCCTTAAAAATAACCATTCATTTATAATAATAAATTATCCATTTTAATAAAAATCATCTCCATTTAAAAAGAATAGAATAAGAATATCAAGTTTCTTTAAAAAATCTCTTTCTTAATAATAAAAAGTTACCCATTTTAAAAAAAAACACTTTATATTAAAAAGATAATGAGAATATTACATTTGTTTTAAAAATAACTCTTCATTTGTGATCATAAGTTACCCATTTTAAGTAAAATCACCTCCCGTTTAAAAAATAACCCTTTATTTATAAAAATAAGTCACTCATGTTAATAAAAATCACCTTTCCAAAGTGAGAATGTTACATTTAACGATTTCACAATAGGAGGACCATTACTTTTAACCTTTGTAATAATCAAGGAAATATCAAGAATGTATCTCGTAAATATAATGTAAGTATCGAGGAAGTATCATCAATATATATCTAAAATATTGAAACGTATATCATAATTTAATCCCATTTTTAAATTTAATAACAAATTAATGAATCTTTGCCTAGTGTTTATTATGATTTATAAAATTTACTTTTTTATAATAAGATTTATGATTTTCAAGCAAAATTATAAAAAAAATCCTTATTGAAAGAAACTCAGTTGGCTCTAAAAGAAGAGCATAGGGCTAAATTGGGGACATTACAGATATTTTACCATGACTCAATGAGACATCAAAATGATAAACAAGGGACAAGTTGAAAGAAACTCAGTTGGCTCTAACGGAGGTGGAAGACCAGTTTGCTGATTTCAAACTTTCCAAGGAGCAAGAGAATGCATATAATGCCAAAGAAATCAAGCAAGTAATAGGTGAGCTTGATAGTCTTCGAGAGGAGTTTGACCTCAAAGGTTTCACAAGAAAGACTGAAGTTGCAAATTCAGATTTGGATCAACAAAATGGAAATGAGGGCTTCCAAGTTTATGACAATCCTTTCTTTGATTTGCAAAAAGAGTCATGTAGGGAAGAAACCAAGCAAGAGGTCGAGTATAAACCTCTGGCTAATGGTGCTTTGTTATCACTCCATGAGAATATGCCAAGTTTGTTGATTAGTAATGAATGCATGAGTGGGTTTGAGGATGAAGAGTCCATATGGGAAGTGTCGAAGCAAAGTATTTTCAACATCTATGACATCAAGGTGTTGATGAGACAAGTTGTGATAGCTGCTGGTAACTTCATTACAGCAGCAAGGAGTGAAGATTTCAGACCTACTACTCATAAGTAATGGGAGAAAGGTGGACCTGAGCTTGGTGTTTGCACTATTGACGATCCATCCCTTGGGTGGAATGATGTTTGGGCTCATACTAGTCAGCTTTGGGAGTTGAATTTGAAGTCATTCTATGTTTCATACTCCAATGTTGTTGAAGCTTTCATGTTTAAGCTTCAAAGATTCACTAGAGGGGACACCAGTTTCGTGAAAATGCACTTGGTTCTCACTAGCACTTGGGTACGCATTGAGCTTTATTTGCATTGTGTTGAAAATCAAATTCAGTTGGGTATCCATGCTTGGGATTCTCGATTTGGGTTGATGGAATTTATGGATTGTGGAAAGAATAATTTTTGGTGGGATCAAATTTTCAGACCTTTGGGTGATGTTCTTTTCTTTACCTACCACTTGATGGACCCATTTGTTCATCAACCAATCGATTGGAGAGAAATTTTGAGTATGGGTTGGAAAGATAAATGGATGGTTGCTCATGGGAGTGATTATCGGCTTAGACAAAGGCAGATTTTGAGATATGAGTTTGTTGGTTGGAGACAGACCAACCACCTTACATGGAGAGTTACTCTCATTCAGGAGAACTGGTTCTTCACTTTTTGCCAAAAAAGTGGTAATTTTCGGTTGGACATTGCTCCAGTTTGTTTTCCAGCCACCTTGGAGGTGTCAACTTGCAACTCGATGCTCATCTCACAAGCTCACATTTGGGAATTTGATTGGTGTTGATGTTTTTCCTTGTGTAGGACTCTAGAATCAGATTGCACTACATTGGTCCCAGCCTTGATCAACAACAATTATTTGTTCCTTCACACCTTTCCTATTCTCCAAATTCATCTTTTGAAGGTTTGTGATGTAAACTTTGACAGTTTACTCTCAGTGTGGGTTCCGGACAACGATTTTTCACATGCCTTGGTTCACCATTTTGAGGCTCTTGGAGTGGGACCTATAAAAGTTTTCAGAAATCCTCATGGTTGCATCAGAAAAATTCAAGGGAGGCATAGTACATTCATGTGGAGTCATGAGTTTGAGTTTGATGAGTTCTTGCAAAGGATTACTTTCCTCTTTGCAAGAAGATTTAGAGAGGTCACATTTGCAGTTTTCGCTGTGTTGGATACCTTGGGGAGATATGTCGAGGATTACAATTTTGAGTTGAGTAGACTATCTTTTCCAATGCCTAGGTTTGTGATAGACAATGGCATTGTTGATTTTGCTGACTCAGAGCATTTTGGCCACTATGGTTTCACTATTGTGATCAGAGTACTGCAACATCAGAATGGTGGGTCCTCCTTCAGACAGATATGGGACCCTGGGATTGTACTTGGTTTGGTTTGATGCAGTTTGAGTTTTTCTAGAGTTGTGGTGGCATTGCTTGAGGACAAGCAATTTTGGGAAGGGCGGACTGTAATGTCCTCAATTTAGCCCTATGCTCTTCTTTTAGATTTAGCCTATTTTTGGGAACTCGTAGGTTAAGTAGAAGCTCGAATCAGGGTTTCCAAACTTCTTGGAGGACGTTTTCATCTTTTTGCATAGCTTGCACTTGGAAATGTTGAACTTGAATTGCAGATTCTTTTTGGGTTTTTTGAAAGCTTCGCGGTGATATGTTTTACTTGGCACACAGAGCACTTTCAAGGACTTTCTATTTTTAGTAAGTTCGAGATTGGCACCGAAACGAGATTTTTAGAGTGGGGTTGGATTCGTCTTGTCAAAACCTTTCCAACGAGCTATAGATCATTGGTTTCCAACATCATCTTGGTCTCCGTTTTAAAGTCCGTAAATTAAACATTATTATTTAATTTTGGACCTTGATGCCTAGGCTCAACGACTTAATGTTGAGGTTGAAAAAATAATAATTAAAGAGGATTATATTATTTTTCCTCTCATGTTTTATCCCATATACAAGAGGATTTTAGAGACTCCCAGTTAGAAAAGTATAAAAGGAGGGAGAGTGCTCTCATTTCATTATCTTTGGTCTACTACATTGTTACACTGCCGGATTGGCTCTGGAATCGCTTCGAAGAATGAAGGCCTCTTAGCTCGGGCATCGCTTCATGTTTGCAAGATAACATCTAGTGGTGATTCAGTCTTTGTGAGTTGCATTTAGTTGTGCATTATTCTCAACGTATTGCATTGTTAGTTTTATTTGGCAAATTAGTGTTTTCAGCGTGTTGCATTCTTGGTACAACAGATCCGTGTTTTATTTATAAATCAGAAAATACCAAAAACAGTGTTCTGGGTAATAGCTCATTGTCTTTGCTAGGCTTGGACGCCACTATCCTCAAAGTGGTAGAATTTATAAAATTTGCATTAATTTTTAAAAGAAAATTGCCCCTTTCAGCTCGCTGTACATTTCAATTTGCATTAAAATTCGTGCATTAATTATTGGTTGCATTTTTTGGTCTGTTTTGGGTGTTAGTTTGGACGCTATCATAAGAAAAGTATTGTGCATCAAAAATCAAGTCAATTGAACAAGTTTTTAGTGAGATATGAGCATCTGAGCACTTTCATAGGTTGCTAGTTATTTCTTTTAAGATCAAATTTATATCAAAAATCAGAAATTATTGTATTGCTCTTTGAATGAATTATTGTTTGGGCATGACTATCCAAGATATGGGTAGTACTATATGATGTAATGCTAATCTTTTAGCTTCTTAAGACATTGGCAAGTGAATCTTTCTTATTTTGTAAAGCTGACAGTAATACTAGCAGTCATTCTTGCTTGTTCAAATCTGGTTGTAATTCTCAGTTTCAATTAAAGTCATTGTAATAGTTATAGCTCCGCCCTATGGTAGCTACTTTCCCTCTTTGGATTAGCAAGCACATGTTGGGTGTGGAGTAGTTTCATCTTTCAGCATTTCCCTTTCAAACAATTTTATTGTAATCACTCCGTCATATGGTCGCCCCTCATTCCGCATTGGATTGGGTAGCACATACTTGACGTCGAGTTCCTTTTCCGGCTTTTAGAATAGCAGATCCTCTGACCAATGCTCGCCATCATCGGCGCCATTCTGGGTAGAGTTACAATATAAGCAGTTTGTTTTAGATCCTCTGACCAATGCTCGCCATCATCGGCGCCATTCTGGTTAGAGTTGTTTCAGTACGTTTGAATTTATCTTCTAACCTTAACGGATACTTGCTTGTAATGTTGAAATCTGTTAATTAAAAAATTAAAAAAAATTGGCTCAGGATATTTCAATATCATAGAGAAACAAGTCTCTCTTCTTAGCAAACTATACATTAAGAAACAAGTCTCATCTTTTCTACCCATAACTCTTTGGGAAATAAGTTCCACAATCAATTCTTTTTATATTAATCTCAATATAAATTCCAACTTAGCTAGTTTATGTGACAAGAAGAAACAATATTGTCCAACGTCGTTTAGAAAATACAAGTTCTCTAGGAAAAATGGATATTGTGTTCTATCTTCTACTAAATCTATAAGCATTATCCTCACACTAGTATCTTTTATGAGTCTCTCCATTTGTACCCTTGTGTTAGAATGTATCTCATGCTATGTTAATCTATGCTTAGTTCATACCCTTGTGCTAGAAAGTATCTATGATGAGTTGGATTGGACATAGGTCCAAATTTTCGGGGGTCATTGTCTATTTGTTATTCAAATGGTTTATACATATGGCACAATGTATACGAAGGATTTTCTATTTGTTATATTTATGGAGGGACACTACTTACAGGGTACTACTGCAAGATTCCCTTGCCCTCATGACCAAAAGCACCTCTATTAACACATTGTCGCTTGCTGTATTTCTATATTAATTTCTCTAAAACCTTAATGTCAACCCATAAAAGATGTATATCGCCTTGCAAAAATACTTTTTTATAACATCTCATACGTACCACCTTATTAAACCCTGATTACCTTCTAGAATCATATGTATGCCACCTCACATCTACTTTAAGAGAGTATTATTATTTTTCAGTTAAACGCCCCTTTCACTCTACTTTCATGGGAAAGCTTCAAATATTACAATTCAATATATGATGTCCTCAACTTTACATTTTAACCCTTTTAGAAGATAAAATACAAATTATTTTATAATAAATTAAATTATCTCCTACGAGAGCCCGAGAATGAGAGAACTTTAGAAAGGAAGTAAGCTATAGAGGAATTTGGGCGGTGAGGAGGGTTGAAGGTGGTGAAGGCTAGGAAAGGATTGACACTAGGGGCAACCAGATTCAATCTTAATTCTTTTTCTTCAAACTCAAAACAGTTCTTCCTCATTTTTTTTTAAACTACTATTTATAGAGATTGTTGTTGTTTTCCACCCATTTGCATTTGATCTCTTCAAACAGGCATTTATTCATCACCTAACCATATAACTTCCACATAGGCAGGGACTTGTCATGATAACATAATAGGCAAGCACTAGTCATGACAATACTTGAACCCTGTATTGCTAAGAAATAATTTGTTATTCATTCTAAATAATTTATATTTTAATTATTGATGATGTTATTTTCTGAACACAATCACGAACTTTTTTGTAGAATTTTTGTATTGACAAATGTTTGAGAGTCCCAAGCATATGACACCAACTGATCTAGTATTGCGACATTTCAAGAGCATTGACCAGATGCATGTGCATTGGAAGGAAACAATGACACAAGTTGTTACCTTTAATAAGCATTGACATTTACATATTGCACTAAAATTCACCGGTAAGAATCATTTTACATCAGAATTATAAACGAAAAATATGCACATCTATCATATGATGCTTCCTCGTAAATATAAAACCAAGATTACATGTCTAAGAAGGAGTTCCCTTTGATGATTCTTGAACATCCAACTCATGCTCAGCAACCATTATGCAAGAATCCTTCTCTAAAAATGAAGCAGGCTCTGCATCTACAATTTTCACAGGCTTTTCAAAGGTTAAACCTGTCTTCTGCAGGCTAAGCATATCTGGCGTACATTGAACATCAGGTAAAATACCCACTTGATCGATGTCATGCAGTGCTGGTGATATATACTTAGCTACAGTTACAAACAGAGCTGACCCATCATGTAGCTCAGTTACACTCTGCAGTTAACCAGGTGATTTAGTAAGCTAATTATCATCCCAAAGGAAGCAAGGTTTACAACTAACCTCTATATATATTAAATGAATGTTTTAGAAACAACATGCATGTCTTATAGGAATAAAGGTCACCTGAATTTTTCCTTTGCCAAAGGTCTTGTGACCAACAAGTTTAGCACGCCCATTGTCATGCAATGCCCCTGCAAGGATTTCAGTTGCACTTGCACTACCTTCATTTACCTAGATAATACAGATTTTTAGTAGAGCCAATAAATAAAGCTATTAGAACTTAGTCCCTACTTCCCTCACTATAGAATCAATATATTATCCATGTTATTTCTAGTGATCAAATCATACCATACAAGTTCGACCAATTAAACACAAATAGAGATTAAATTTGATGTGGAAGCCTGATAAATCAGTTTTTGTAACGTTTCTCAAGCACATGAATACGTTTACCAGAACCACAAGAGGATCGTGGGTCAATGCATGCCCATTGACCATATTAATAGGTAACATGTTACCATCTCGGTCAATGGTATTAACTAGAGTCTCATCTCCATCCAGCCATATTTGTGCAACATCAAGTCCAACTTTTACTAGCCCTCCCTGTTACATTTAAGATAAGTAAAAAATGGCAAGGAAAACTAACACAATAGTTCTAAAGAACTAATAGTGGCCATAAATTGTAAAAAGGTTTTGCACCACTTACAGGATTATTCCGCAGGTCCAAGATGTACGATTGAACATCTTGATTCTCCAATGCATTGATTGCATTCTCCATGTCCATCGCAGCATTCTATTGAAAATATAAAAAGGCGTCCATAAGTTCTAAGCAAAAGTTTCAGAAAAAAAAAGGAAAGTTTTTCTGTATGCTGACACCAATAACTATGCCATTATAGAAATTGACAACATGTTCTTTTTCCCACGAGAGGAAATCCTGTACCAAGAGTAGTTTATAGAAAATGTTTGAAATATTGCTCAAATAATAATAACGAATTGCTCTTAATGCCGCCACACTTTTACAAAATTAAATTAATTTATATATCTCAGTGCCTCATTTCCTCACCCCTCCCTTCTTCCCCCTATCCTCCAAACACAAACATGCACATTTGATCATGCATATTGTGTGCATTTATAAACATTAGTGAATCTATATAGACATCTATATATATGCAGACATTCGAAATCATATATATGCAATGAGCATGTGTATACAAATAATATGCTGGATAGTATGTATACATGCCAAGAATTCCAACAATAAGGCATTCAAATTGTAAACATTTCTTTGTATATTTTATACAATAACTACATAGTCATCTTAAATAACCACAAAATAGATGATAAAGTGTGCCATTTTTTACTGTCTAGATAAAATATCTACATGCACATCATATTTGCATCTGGTAAGTTTTATAGGGGTAATCTATGAAGAAAGACACAAAATTTCCCCAAAAAACTCCCAATTAAGGGGCCTCTAAAAGCTATATAATTTTATGTCGACCTATCTATATATTATTTCTTAAAAGCGTTAACTATTTAACAATCTAGATATTCGTTAATGCATGCACACAAACTAAACCATTAATTGGGCATAAATTTTTAAAAAGGCATATCATTTAGTATTTCTCTAGAAAACATACGAACTATGAATACAACCAATCTCAATAGTCCCTAAATCTTGGTATAGCTATGATTTCATAATTGTAATATTTGGCCTAAAATACACACTTTAAAGAAATAATAATCATATGTAAAAAAAAAAACTATAAAATGACTATCGGAATGACTTTCATCGCACATTGTGTTGACATTATTTGACACACCCTAGACCAATATATGAATTTGCATTTTTATGATGTACAAATATAAAGAGGAGGGGGAAGGTGGACAAGAACCTATCTAAATAGAAAAAACATTTATTTATAAATATTTACGAGTCGCATGTCCATGATATGGAAACTAATTGGAAAATCTAAGAAAATACAAAGACTAAAACATAAATGATAAATAAGCATTGCACAATAGATACACACACAAATCAAAAATTGCTTTCAATCACAATTAACTAAAACTTGTTTACAAATAACTGAGAGACGTGGGTATAAAAAGAAAACCCAAACTACTAACAACTCTCTAGAAAAGAGAAACTAACTACACAAGTGTCATCTGCAACTCAGAAATACGAGACATCTGCAGACATCTGCAACTGAGAAATCCATCAGTCATGGTGTGGAAGTTGGCCCTGTTTTGCAACAAGGTATTAACTAGAACTTGTTTACAAATAACTGAGAGATGTGGGTATAAAAAGAAAACCCAAACTACTAATAACTCTCTAGAAAAGAGAAACTAACTACACGAGTGTCATCTGCAACTTAGAAATACGAGACATCTGCTGACATCTGCAACTGAGAAATCCATCAGTCATGGTGTGGAAGTTGGGCCTGTTTTGCAACAAGGTATGAAGTAGTAGAACCATGGTGCACCTGGCAAGTATTTGTGTCACAAAAATGATCTGTATCTAGTCAAAATTGAAAATCATGAACAATGTCTAGAGGATGACTGATAGGAAGATCGGACTCCAATGTTAGCTCATAGTAGTGTTTTAGGAGATCAATATTGACAACATTATGATAGCCCAATTGTGCTGGAAGATCAAGGAAAAAGGCAATATCGGATATCTATTGGAGAGTAGCATAAGGCCCATGGTAGAGGTTTAACCTTGTTGTGTGTCTTCCCCTAAAAACAGCATTTGTCTATGTACAGCCAAACATTGTCCTCAACCTTAAAATCATGAGGAATGCAATGACAATCCGTGAGTTGTTGTTGCTTCTCTCAAGTTGACAAGGAAAAGTAGTGATTGCGTAGGAGTGGTAGGGTAGAGGAGAGGCCATGTGGAAGAGACAATGCATAATAGATTCTGTGCGGAAAGCGACAAAGGAAGGGCAGAGGCTGCAGTAGAGGCCACGCATAAGCAGTGAAAACAACAAAGACCGTGCAAGGTGCTGTGTGGCAAAAAGGTTGCATCTAGGTGGCAGAGGAGCAGGAGCTGCTAAAAGAAGCAGAAAAACAAATGCTGCTAGTTGGAAAAGTGTTAGAGCCTTATGTTTTACGTTCAACTCCGACTGACCCATATTAGATTTGCTGCTGCACATGGGTTTTATAGTTGCCATGTAAGAATACAAATAGTGATCAAATTGACCTATCAAGTGCCAATGGGTGGAAATTGACAGTTCGGAAAAAACGACCAATCAAATGTATGTGTGTGGGGAAATTGACAGTTTGGAAAAAACGATCAATCAAATGTGTGTGTGTGTGTATATAATCATCATCACAGTCATCAATCTATTCAGTAAAATGGCAGCATATTTCTATGGGTCTGTTGTTAGTGAGTTGCCAAAGGACACTTTGTGCAATCAGGGTAGAGGAGGATATTTTGAATCACTTTTAAAAATGTTAATGTTTTATTTGAATTTCAATGATCTTGAAGGCAATCAAGTTCACGCTTTCGGTTGTGTAGAGTTTTGTGGATGTTATTCCTAACATGATGATTTCATATTACTCATCTTGGAGTGTTGAGGTCCTGTATGTAGAGTGAATACGGTCAACAATATAAATATCATCTAATATAGGAAAAGGGAGAAGACCATACTAACATAAAATATGTCACACTGCAAAGCAGTGCGGGGCTATAAGAAAGAACTGTTTTTAAGAAGAGTATCGAGGATATGATTAGGAAATCTATGCAAGGAACTGTCGAACAAAGACTCACCTAGACCCAAGATATAAAAAAGGTAAGCTAAAGAGATAGAAATGCCACTAGGCTGTAACTAAGAGGTATCTTAACTAATGATTCTAACCAAGAGGTATCTAACTAAGGTTGTAACAACACGCCAAGACAACATACACTAACAAGCATAAGTTCTTCTAAGCAATGAAGACAACAACATACCACTTGAGCATATGCACATATATCTACCAAAATAAAAGAAATAGTTTAGGGATAGGGATACTTACCTTGGGTTGAGATGTTAGTGCATCAACCTTCCCCCTTGGCTCAAGTGGCACTTTGTGAGAGATGTTGTCGATGAAAATCAAGATATAAGAAAGAAGACTTGAGTATCCTTAGTTGGAAGCTCCAAAGGCTAGGTGTACCTTGCTAGTTCAATCTCTCTTCTTATGACCTTCAAAGACCTTGTGCAAACATATACTTCCACAAGTATAAGCTCTTATATCCTAATTCCTCTTCTTCTACTAAAGGCAAAATTCCATGCACAAGCAAAGCAAAATAGTGTTGTACTTTTATAAAAATGACATTTTTGAATCTTATAAATATGGATCCAAGTCCTAAAAGTGACCTATCAATTATGCTAACAAACATCGATGCAATATAATGAAACATGACAAAAACAGTACTATCATACAGAAGGTATTAAACTGACTCGACGGGGCCAATATAGTTGGGAAGGGGGAACACAAATTAAGATTGTGTTGGCCATGGATGGTGTAGGATAGAATACAAGGATTGCTATAAAACTGACTCGGCATGTCCAAGTAGGAAATAAACATGAATCTAGGCAAGAGAGGCATAAAGAAGTGGAAAGAGCACCAGAGGAGCCTAGACTAATGAGATAGCATGAGAATGAGAATAAGCATGTGTAACAGATGATCATATAAGAATCTCTCACAAAGTACCACAAGTTGACCTAACCCTATCCCGATGCACTCCTTAGCATGTGCACTCAAGGAGATCGATGTGTCGATATGTCCTACATGAGAAAACATCAGTAATTGAAAACTATAGGTGTATACACTTACCCTAGAAGATCGAGTTGGATCCTTTCATTTCAAATATTTTCATACGAAATTGAAGATCCTTAGGCTCTATAAAATTAAGTGTTGATCAAGCTACTTGTAAGAGTTTGATGTTGTACATGATTTGAGAGAATGATCATAGGCTATGGGGCATGGAGGACTGTGGTTTCTTGATTGCTTCAGAAGCTGATTTCTTCGAGAGGATGTTTTGTTGATTGCCATCTTGTTCTTACCCTCTGAGTATAGATTAAGGGAAGATGATCCTAGGTCACTGATTGTAGGTGCTCCTAAATTCTTGTGGTTTGCATATTTTCTTGATGAGACACTACTTTATGTGGTGGTCCTTAGGTGATGTGTTAGTCAACCCACTCTATGTACCCTCTTTATGTAAATGGGTTCCAAAATTATAGGTCCTTTAAGGTGAAATATAGAGCATGACCTAGTTTTGCATAATAGTAAGTTGGCATGAGATAAAGTAGCCCTAAAAGTAAGCACTCATATTGTATAGATTGATGGAAATATTGACCCATCTATCATTCATCGTTAAAATAGCCCTAAAAGTAAGCACTCATATTGTATAGATTGATCGGGATATTGACCCATCTATCATTCATCGTTAAAATGCTAAAGTATTATTTGGTGCATTGTGTGCACCGCCCATATTCTATGTTTTGACTCTCTTTACTTTGAGAGTTGCATATTGCTTGTGGAGTTAAGTAGATTTTGAGAATAACATAATTTACTCCAATAAAACATCACTCAAAGAGGCAGTAATTCCAAACAAACCAAAAATGCTAGCTCAAGTTATCACATTAACCTCAACAATTGAGAATTCAAACACTCATAAATCTCATCCTCCTATGAAAACAACCACCAACCGAAAATAATTAGTAAAAGAAAAATGGATCATCCAATACAAAATTTAAAACCAATGCCCAAACTACAAAACATAGAATACACTAGGAGAAGTGGTGGCGAAAAAGCACATAACAAGAAAATACAAATCAACCTCAAACTAAAGAAACCAAAAAATAAATGTAGTCCTCAAATATTAAAAACTAAGAATTCACCAAAAAATCATTAGGAAATTAGATGAAAGATTTGTCTACCATAATTTTCCTACTTGAGAAAAAATAAACAGCAAGAAATTAGAATTGTTGTAAATTTAGGATGCACATGACTTTGTCTCCAATGATTTTCCCGATATGCCATTATTTTTACAACAGAATCAGATTACACACGAGGCAGAATTAGCAAACTCAAGTACTAACCAAAAATGGGATATCTACACATCCAACAACAAAATTCAAGTCCTTCAATCAGTGACCAACTAGACTTTGATGTAATGTAATAGACTTTTGAAAACAAAATTATAATACACGGTAGATATCATATTACAATACAAAGAGAATGAAAAATTAAACTATATGGAAAAAAGACAATCTAACTATGCCCTTAGTATCCAATCTCTAGCTAAAGAGATATGAAGGGATAGAAAGGAAACAAAACTCTATTTAAATTATTAAAAGGCACTAACAGGAGCACAAATCCTAATAATATTTGACCCAAAAAATCCCGTTCATGGTACATACCAAAACTAGGGTTCACACTGTAGGAGTCTTTCTATCACTGGAGTAAAGTAATAATCTAAAAAAGTAAGAAAATAAATAATGTTGAACAATTGTACTCTACATTCAACCAAATAACTATTAGCAGTCATTTGGACCATGTTACTTGGCAAGACTAACTTAAAAACAGCTTTGAAGTATATACATTCCAAAATATGCTAGTACACTTTCCTCCAAAACATAAAGGCACTAACACGAGCACAAATCCTAATAATACTTGACCCAAAAAATCCCATTCATGGTACATACCAAAACTAGGGTTCACACTGTAGGAGTCTTTCTATCACTAGAGTAAAGTGATAATCTAAAAAAGTAAGAAAATAAATAATGTTGAACAATTGTACTCTGCATTCAACCAAATAACTATTAGCAGTCATTTGGACCATGTTAATTGGAAAGACTAACTTAAAAACAGCTTTGAAGTATATACATTCCAAAATATGCTAGTACACTTTCCTCCAAAACATAACTTTCTAGAAGGCAATATAAATGGTCCTAAATCTTTAAAAATTACAGACCTTGACTAGTCTGCAACCATGAAAATAGGTTGTCATAGGCGATGCCCTATCTTGAGTTTACTCAATCTCGTTATTGGAAGGAGATGTGAAGGAAGAGATTGTGAAAGAATAAACAAACAATTAATAATTCAAAACATCATTAACTTCTACAACAAAACAACTCTATACCAAGACATAGACTAGAAGACAACATACTCTATTACAAAAACAAAACAGTAATACCCCACAACAATTTCCTCAAATATAAAATCCTATAAGAATTCCAAGATAGTTTTCTTGCAAACAACGAAGGAAGAAAAAAGACCTATGAATCCACAAAAAACATGGTAATAGCGGTCTTGTTAACCTAGACTTATTCCTTTACACAAATCCTTGGACTTAGTACCTACACTCCCCACAAAAACATTCTCTAAATATGGCATACCAAGTTATTGAGACCCGAGAATTATTTTAAAAAAATTGGAAAGATGTCGTTCCATATTTAGGGAAACAATTAAAGTCTGATAATGAAAATTACCATAGTCCAAAGGTCAAAATAAATGAGTAAACCAAAAGATGTAAATCATCCTAACATTTCTTGTAGAAATAAAACAAACAATACAGGAAGAAAAGTTACCTTTTATAGAATTTGCCTATACCAATAGCATAAACTCGGCCACAAGAATGAACCCCTTCAAAACAATGCATGATTACCAGCCTCAAACACAACGAACCTTAGACCTACACAATATCAAAGGTGAAACTAAATACTTACACCAAAATGTGACAAGAAATGCTAGACCAATTAGAAGGATGTAACAGAGATACGAAGAGGCCAAGCAATTGCAAAATTCTACTAAGACCAATACAGAACACCATGGTCATTTAAAATAAAAAATAAAGATCATCTCATTGTTAAACCAAATAGCACATTATGAACTCAAAAATAGACAAAACTATCTTGTAGATACTGACAATCCCTTTATGATATTAGAGATAATTAACAAAGTAACACACAAATTAGAACTATCTCTACCAAGATGACAACATTCTTCTCTTTTATGTGAGTGTTCATTAAGTAGAACAGAAAACATGCAATCCCATAAGAACCTTAGAGGAAAGACTAATGAATTTGAGAAAAAGATAAATCAAAGAATATTTCATTGAATGATCAGATAGGCATACAGAAGAAGTAACTTTAGCAAATTAAATGTTCACTAGAAAAGCCAAATTGATCCAGGATAGTAAAAATTTAAAGGGGGCACGTTCTTACATCCCAATCTAGGCATTCACTTCACAATAAAACCGCTAACCACACTTAAAAGATAATGGGGAAGAGTCTCAAGATGAAAATCATAAAGTATATCAAAGTCTGACCACAAAGGAAAAGGACAAAATCATACGACATAACATAATCATTTATGACATCATAAAAAATAAAAAAAACTTCTACAATATTTATCTTCAATGGAATCATCAATTCAAAATAGATAAAAAAAAACCCTTCATTTTCTATCTTGGTTGAATTGCATTATGTTTTGCATTATTTCATTAGTTTATGGATGACTAGGCTAAATTGTATCATGTTACCCTACTTTTTATAGGGTAAAATTTTATTTACATATATCAATAGAAATTACGAACAACAAGCCTAGTTCTTCTTGGGAATAATGGCCATTTCCAATTATTACAACTTTGTGGCTTTGGATTATTCCTTCAACCCCACTCCTTTGATTTCGACTTACATACTTCCATTCAATTTACTGAGCAAAATCAAGAAGAGTATATTCAAAATATCCATGTAAGCCATATAACTAGTTCACCTATTGTAGCTACTTCCCTTCTACAACCACATATGAAATAGCCCATGAAGTTAACAAAACCACAAAACCCATTGATTGGACGATGGAAGCCTAAGTGCACACACCACCTTTTGGTAGATGTCCTTCAGCATCTCACTGCACCACTCCTTGTCTCGATGAGCCCTTTTCTCCTTTTGGTCATGAATACGGTTATTCAACACATACACATCCTTCAAATTCTCCTTTGGTGCAATCTGTGTCTAAGGCTTAATCGTTCATCAAATATCTTTGGCTCTTTCAAGCCAATTAACTTCAATATACAATGGCTGCAAAAGTTATGATGCAAAACATAATCAATCTAATTCCCTAACCCACCCTCCCAATCTCTTTCAGCTGCTAGCATTGTTGTTAGTGTCCATCTTGTTGGGTTTCTCTACACCTGAAGCACCAATCTTCCAACTTCCTCTCATCGGCCACTAGCTTGATCTGGAACTTCCAACTACATCCCACATCTCTAAATGAGAGATATTCCAAGGTTTCTTTTGTCAACGACCTTATTTTGTACCATTTACATGTCTTACTTCCAAGGTGGGATATTAACGAGAGACCACTTGAATTGTTAAATCATAGTTACTAAAATCGCGATTAATCGCCAATCGGACACCAAAACACGTTTTTAAGGGTTTTTATCGTGGTTTATTGGTGGTCAACCCCGGCAAACCAATAAAGCATTGACCGCCCCGTTTTAAATGCATTTTTTGGAAGAAATCAGGAAAAAAAATGTCTTTAAAAATTGCAATTTAAACATGAAAAAAATGCGATTTAATCGCGTTTTACACTCGTTCGGCGATTTTTTCAGATATAAAGGCAAGCAACAGGCAGAAAACATTAAAAAGTGCAGATTTTTTAGTTTTTTTAAGACCAATCAGAATTTTGATTTTCAAGGAGGACAAGAGGAAGTAAAATTTCGATTTTGGAGGAGGACAACATCAACGAATCTTCAGGCTTCAGACAAGAATCTTCAAGCTTCAGGGTTTAGAGGTTCCAAGTAAGTTCATCTTTTTAATATTTTCTTGTTATATGTAAATAACAATTATAAATTTTTTTTTAACACTCCTCTATACCCTTCTGAAAAACAAGGTGGAATTATGGATTACTCAGACAACATGTGCGACTTTGCTGAATTCATCAATGATTGGGGATTATTGGACATAGAGCTGCAAAACCAAAATTTTACCTGGACCAATAGAAGAAGAGGAGATCAAATGATTCAGGTTAAATTAGACAAATTTCTTATATCAAGCAACTGGAAGGATTATCATAATATGTAGGCGCAGGCTTTCCCTAGAACCATATCTGACCACTACCCGATCTTCCTCAGTTGGAGAGAACAGGGACATTCTGGATCTTCCCCATTCCGTTTTGAAGCTATGTGGATCAAACACAAAGACTTTAGACAAATGGTGGCCCAATGGTGGAAAATTCCTATTCAAGGTACTCCTATGTTCAGAATAGTCAAGAAACTCCAACACATTAAACAAGAAGTTTATGGACGGAATAGATACAGCTTTGGGCAGGTCTTCCAGCAGAAGAAAAATATAGTGGAAAAACTCAAAGATATACAGCAACTGATAGATCAAAGGGATGACTCTGAGGACACTTTAGAAGAAGAGAATACCCTGTCTTCAGAATGGAAGAATCTTATGGAAAGAGAAGAGGTTTTCTAGAAATAGAAATCCCGTGTTCAATGGCTTAAAGAGGGGGATAGGAATTCGTCAGGGAGACCCTCTCTCCCCATACTTATTCATCATTATGGCTGAGGCACTGGGAAGATACATACAAGCAGATATAGCCTCAAAAAAGCTAGTGGGCATCAAACTTGCCTCCTCCCTTCATCCTATGGTGGTACAACAGTTTGTAGATGATGCCATCTTCTTTGGCATCTCATCGGTGATTGAAGCTAGACGATGGAAGAATATCTTAAATAATTATGCCAGAGAGTCGGGACAAAGGATAAATTTCCAGAAAAGCAATGTGTATTTCTTCAACACTCCTAATGAACTTAGACATATAATCATTGATATATTAGAATGTGTTGAAGCTG
Organism: Torreya grandis; assembly: GCA_037957365.1. Taxonomy (NCBI): domain Eukaryota; kingdom Viridiplantae; phylum Streptophyta; class Pinopsida; order Cupressales; family Taxaceae; genus Torreya; species Torreya grandis. Next base: position 1,082,851 of record JARHVA010004084.1, on the reverse strand, counting down.
GCCTACCAGCTACCTACCTGGGTCTCCCACTCTCGGTCAAAGAGGTATCTCCTGGATTTTGGAATGAAATTGTGGAAAGAACGCAAAGGAAACTTCTTGGTTGGAAGGGGAAACTACTCAGCAGTGCTGGTAAACTGCAACTTATTCGGGCTTCACTGCAAGGTATTCCTACATACTTCCTGTCTCTTTTTAAAATTCTTGCGTATTTTGCTGAGAAATTGGAACAGATCCAAAGAAAAAATTTATGGACGGGAGTGGAAGACAAACAGAAAATGTCTTTAGTCAGATGGGAAAAAGTGTGTCTTCCAAAATCTCATGGTGGACTTAATATTAGGTCCATCAGGAACATGAACAAAGCCCTTCTCTCAAAAGTTAGTTGGAACCTGATCCATAAAAACAATGATTAGGAGGAAATAATGTATGCCAAATACATGCATAGCATTGATGATTCCAACTTTCTTCAACAGACGGAATTATCCCAGGGCTCTGTGATATGAAATAAAATGCTAAAAAGTAAAAGCCTTCTCAAACAGGGAATTAGATGGAAACTTGGAAATGGCCGGCATATCAAATTCTGGGATGATATCTGGTTAAAGGACAAGTCTCTCATCACACATGGAAACTATGGAGAAATTGTTGACTTGACTACCCAGTTTTTTGGAGATAGGGTCAGTGATTATATGGAAAATAACAATGGGATGAGGAGCTGGAAAAATCTTTTGGATTGTTGTGTGCACCGGCCTGAGCTTTTCTCAAGAGTTCGGGAGATCCAGCAGTGCTTTCAGGAGATCAGAATCCCTCTCTTTCCCGAGGAGGGTGAACAATACTGGTGGCCAAATAAGAATGGATCGTTCTCTGTCAAATCTGCTTTCCATCTGCTCATTCCTGAAGCTCAGAATAAAGACGTATGGAAAAAGGTTTGGAATCATAGACATATTCCAAAAATTAACATGTTTTGGTGCGCTGCTGCTCATAACAAAATCCTTACTCAAGATAACCTTCAAAAGAGAGGGTTTACTTTGGTTAACAGATGTTTCCTATGTGGTTCAAAAGAGAAATCAGTTTCACACCTCTTTATCCACTGTGAGTTTGCCCGGGAATTATGGGGCACAATACTTAACAACTTTGGTATTGAATGGGTTTGCAATTCTGACCTTAAAGAAGTAATTCTCAGCTGGAACCCAACCTTCACACATCCCTGGCTTATGGAATTATGGAAGCAAGCTCTGCCATGTTTGAGTTGGACTTTATGAAAAGAGCGCAATCACAGAATTTTCAGGGACACCACTAGAGATGCTTCTCAGGTGTTTAACTCCTTTGCTAAGACCATTATGGAATGTGTTACAACAGCTCATATTTGTGTTGCGGAGAAACCCCTATCTCAAATTGAAAGCCAAATGGAAGGTTTTAAACCAAATCCCTGGGTATAATAACTCCAAAATACTACAAAAACTTAATACTAAATGGATCCCCCCTAAACCTAACTGGATGAAACTCAACTTTGATGGGGCATCCAAGTTGGATGGTAAAGCTAGTGGAAGAGGAATTATAAGGAATGATAAAGGATGGATGTCTGCTGTCTATGCTGATGGAATTGGATGCCAGAGCAACAACTATGCTGAAGCAATGGCTTTACTATGGGGATTAAAGTTAGTTATATCCCTAGGAATAAGGAACTTGAATATACAAGGAGACTCTAAGCTAGTCATAGATGCCTTTAATAAAGCTTCAAATGTGGGAATCAAGCTAAAAGACATCATTACTGATATCCAATTTCTTTTACAAAAGTTTTCCGAAGTTGAGATTTCCCATACCTACAGAGAAGGCAACAGGGTCGCTGATGCTTGTGCCAACCTTGGGCAGCAATTTTCAGGTTGGAGGGTGTGGCGACAAGGTGTTCATATTCCCTTAAACATTAGGGAGATCATTTAAAAGGAGATGACTTGTCAAGAATGAGGCGTATTGATGACCCTGAAAAGACCCCTGTTGATACCCCCGGCTCCTTTGCGAGCAGGAAGGGCAAGAAGAGAAAGATTGATGAAGAGGAAAAAAATATTAAAGAGACTACGGAAGGGACCCACAGGAATCCGGGTAGGGCCACGGGGGGCCAAAGTGGCAAATCTCACAAGCCTTCCAAAATTAATAAGGAAGGATTCCCCTCCGGAGTGCGAAGGTCGGGGCAGATTGCTGGTAAACCAGCCCCGAAGGCCAAACTGATTGATTATTCGGAAGAAGCAACCCAGGAGGAATAGTCTGAGGAGCTGAAAATTCAGGAAATTTCGGAGGACACTGGAGGGAAGCAGGCTACTAGGGATTTTGAGGTTACTGAGGAGCAGGGTGCTGACTCTATGGGAACTGCTGACAATAAGGGGAAAATGTATGTCGAGGAAGCTGGTGAGGGCACTGAGAATGAGACTGATTGGAAAACTGAAATTGGGGCCTTGAAAGACCGCATTCAGAAGCTGGAGAAGGTCTTCGCCAAAGGGCTTCATAATACAATTCTGCTGAACATGTCTATGCTGGAAGTGGTGGGTAATACTGGGTATGCTGACAATGCGGAGAATGAGAAACTCAATGATCTTATCAAATCAATAGTTATGTAAGGGGAGACCTCTGACTCTGGTCTTCTCGTGGCTTGTGTTTTGTTTCTGTCTGTTGTTCTCCGCTGTGCCGTCGTCTTTTTGAAGGCATTTTTTGTTTGTTTGCTTTCTTGTCTTTTTTGACTGTATAGGGTTCGGCCCCTGGTTTGCCGCCTTACTTTATCAAAAACAATTATAAAATTTTAAAAATCCCTAACCCTAGTATATTTTTTTTATTTTTATTTTGAAATCAAAATGTAAATACCTATAAAAATACCTGAGTTAATAAAAAATATAAAATTTAAAAGAATTCCTAACCCTAACAATTCAGTTTTTCTTTTATATATTTTTTAAAATGTAAAATTAAATAACTAAAAATATAAAAAAATACCTAACCCTAAAGGCTAACCCTAACCCTACTAACCCTAATTTAAATTCATTTTTTAATATATTTTTTAAATTGTAAATAAAAATTATAATATATATATATATATAACCCTCGCCCTAACCCTAACAGTTCAGTTTTTTATATATATTTTTTAAAATGCAAAATTAAATAACTAAAATAATATCTAACCCTAAAGGCTAACCCTAACCCTGCTAACCCTAATCTAAGTTCAATTTTTTTTATATATATTTTTAATTGTAATGAAAAACTATAAAAATAAAAAAATACCTAAACCTAACCCTTACCCTAACCTAAGTTCACTTTTTATTTTATATATTTTTAAAATGTAAAAAAAACTATAAAAATAAAAAAACCCTAACCCTAACCTAAATTTAGTTTTTTTATAAAAATTTTAAAACATAAATAAAAACTAAAAATTAAAATTACAATTTGAACCTAATCCTAAATATATTTTTTTCATATGATTATTTATATGGTTGTTAGGAATTTTTTTTTTAAATATTATTTTTTTTAATAAATTTTTATAGCTTGTAATTAATATATATATATATATATATTAAATATTATTAAAAAACGATTTTTTATTCCAAGGAATTATTGTAATTTGTTAATAAATTTTGATATAATGTTTTTATATGATTTTATTATGTATGTATTTATTATTAACGATTGCAGGAATGCAAAACAATAATAAAAAAATAAAACCAAACAAGTATCTCTAAAACACATTCTTTTCTATTCTTCTCTTTTTGTTCTTCCGAGATCCGTCGTTCTGCTGTAAATCTGACGTAGGGGTGTCACAGTGTCAGACGGGTACCGTGCCTACAAGCTCTGAATTGCCCCCTGTGAGCAAGTATTCCATTAGACAGAACCAAGATCTTTCACGTACCATTTTTTTCAATGCCACTCTACTCTCACGTACATCTCTCTTCCACATACTATCATTCTTCCACGTACCTTTGGGTATATAGGAAGGTGAGGTATATAGAAAGGTTTGGTATATCGAGAGAATTGCTACTCTTGAGGGATGGTTTGACTATTGCAGATTTAGGTATATCGAAAGACGAGAGTGATAAGTTAAAGTGATAAAAGTTTCTTTTGGGAGTGATAAGAAAAAACTAAACACCTTCAAAATATTTTAGCATTTAAACAAACAATTTTATGCCACATTGTAGATTTGATCATCATGCCACGTATTAAACATTTTGCATGGAACTACTACACCAAATTGAGCTAGGAAACGTAAACAAGGTGAAATACAACTTGTGTGAACATATATGCAATAGAGGCATATACCGTTTCAAGTAACATTTGACAAGAAAACGAGGGCACAAAGTTACACCTTGCACTAATGCATGTCCTATAGATGTCACCAATCAAGCTATAGCAACATTCGAAAGATATTCAGATTTGAAGGCAAAACGGGCAAGAACAGGTACAGAAGCAGGTTCTAACTCTTCAAATGCAAGGGCAGATGAAGAATATGATATGTCTGAGCCATCAACAGAACGTGAAAAAGGGAAGGAGAGATCTCATGTGGCACCTCCATCAGTATCTCATGGGCCAAACATAGGTGGGGGAAACATTCATGCCTTCTTTAGCCCCCGCACTACACCTGGAACGCAAGCCACAATAGAGAGTACAGGCTGAAAAAAACTGTCCACGAGCAAGCAAAGAAGGCAATCTCTAACTTTTGGTACTCTTCCAGCTTGCCATTTAATGTGGCCAGATATCCATATTGGCAAAGTATGGTGGAAGCAATTGCAATTGCAGGTCCAGGGTTCTTAGCGCCATCATACGAGGCTTTGTGGACAGATTTGTTGAAGGATGCCGTACAAGATATGAGTGATGTCCTTGAAGAACATCACAAAGAATGGGCACAGTCGGGATGCACTATCATGTTAGATGGATGGAGACAGATAGAAGGAATCGCACGCTTATCAACTTCTTTGTGTCGTGTAACATTGACACTGTGTTTCTGAAGAGTGTTGATGCATCTGATCAGATAAAATTGGATGAGACACTATTTCATCTATTCAATTAAGTTGTGATTGAGGTGAGACTAGAAAATGTGGTCCAAATCATTACTGATAATGTTGCTGCTTGTGTGGCCGTTGGAAGGCTTCTTATGAAAAAATATGCAACTTTCTTTTGGACTCCATGTGCGGCACATTGTCTTGATTTGATCTTGGAGGACAGAAAAAATTCCATGGGTGAAAGAGGCTTTGCAAAAGGCCTGCGCAATCACGAAGTTCATATACAATCACACAAGGGTTCTTAGTATGATACGGTCATTCACGGATGGCAAGGAACTTTGACCAGGAGTGACAAGATTTGCAACCCACTTCTTTGCCTTGCAAACTCTTTTCTAAAAGCAAATGAATTTGAAATGAATGTTCATTTCAAGTGAGTGGGTGGAATGTTCTTTTGCAAAACATATGGATGGCAGAATGGTGAATGACTATATTTTCTCACCGTCTTTTTAGAAAGAGATAGAGCAAACTATGTTAATCTCTGAGCCTCTAGTTGGAGTTTTGAGATTTGTCCATGGGGATAAACCCCCATGGGTTATTTGTATGAAGCAATGGATAGAACAAAAGAAGTTATTAAGGACAGATTGGAGATTAATGAGGCAAAGTACATGCCATTGTGGGAGATAGTTGATAACAGATGGAATCGACAAATGCATTCTCCCCTCCATGCAGCTGGATACTTCTTCAATCCAACATTGTTATACGCCTCATTTCGAGACGATGTGGAGGTCACAGAGGGCCTATTCAAGTGCATGGAAAGTGTTTCTTATTGAGCAGGAGTTTGAAGAAGCCATGGGAGAGTTGCCAATGTACAAGCAAGCAAGAGATTTTTTTTGTAGTAAGGCCCCTGTCATAGGAAGGAAGACCTTCCTACCAAGTAGACAATTTTTTTTCATATGTACAGTTAAAAGTGTTAAAATTTCACTGGATTGTGCAACTGGTAACAAAAATTTTTTTTGCAGCACAATGGTGGGATTTCTTTGGCAAAGAAACCAAACACTTTTGAAGGATGATGATGCGCATTTGAGCCAACCATGTAATTCATCCACTTGCGAGCACAATTGGAGTGTGTTCGAGCATATACATTAAAAAAAATGCAATTGACTCACTCAAAGATGGATGAATGATTTGGCATTTGTCCACCACAATCTTAGACTGAAGATGAAGAAAGCTCAAAGTTAATAAATGTTGCATTTTTAATTCTCAATTCATTTGAAAAGCCGATTTATATTCTTGTTACTTGTAAAATATTATTTGCATAAGTCATTAACATATGCATTGTTTTGTATAATGTTAGGTACCATCAAGTAAGATCATCCGATCGACCTTGACGAGATCAATCTAGATTCCGAATTGCTCGAAAATAATGAAGAGCCTCTTTTTTAAGATTTCGACTTCGATGTCATAGATGATGTTGGGATTGACGCGAAGGCCATCTCTCAAATTAGGAAGGGCAACAACCCTGAAAATATGTTGAGGTGTAGACCTAGTGAATCATAGGTCTACGTGCTACCATTTGTTCCCTCCCTTTTTTTTGTTCCACTGTAACAATAGTATGCATTTTGAAATGCAAATGTAATGAAATTTGAATATTTATGAAAAGTAATAAAAGAAAATAGTTCACTGATTTGGATGGCGTATGATTTCATTTATCTTTCATGGATGGCATAATTGTATGACTATGAAGTATGATGTATCTATTCTCTATGCAATTGAAATGCCTAATATGTATCTAGATGCAATGAAAATGCATTTAAATTTTAAAAAATCAGTGTTTTCTTTTTCTTTTGCATTTTTCTAGCGGTTTTAAATTTTCCGATTTTTTCTCGATTAATCACGATTTTTTGAAAAAATCTTCCACTTATGAAAAAATCATTTTTTCCTCAAACGATTTTTGCTACTATGGTTAAACCCATGAAGAAACTTATGAAGGATAGATGCAATATATACACACACCCCAACGTTGTAACTAGGAAACATGAGAAACAAAGGGGAAAAAGTGCATAAAACAACTATAAGTAAAATTATCAAGGAAAAGGAATACAATCAGAAACTACTTCCGAAAAACACTATAAAGAAAGAATTAATAACTAATTCCATAAAACACTACAAAGAAACAATTAGAAACTACTTCCATGCAAACACTATGAAAGAAAACTGTCTAATAAAGAGGTTGGGGAATTTTTTGTGCTAGAAAGGCAGTGCATTTTCTTCCAACAATCCAAAAAAGGATGTCTTCCGAATGGTCCCTCAGCCCTCTTCACACAAGAAGCTTCTGCGGAAAACTGTCACCTTATATTACTTGATAAATCAAATGGTACAATGAGAAATCACAGGGTGCATATAATCAACCACCCCCATTCTCAACCTAGAAGATATTCCTTTAAGTGCTTCCAAACTAGATGTGAAGAGTTCTAAGTGGTAAATACCTTTTAGTTTATTTCCTAACCGGCACTTTAACTTATAATTACATAAGTATTTCCCTCTATTACATAATGACTTTCTTTTATAATATGTACTCCTTACAGAATACAATACGAATGACATTAGATTGTTTATATGCACATACATAGGTAGACACAAGGAGGACTAGTTTTCCTGTCATTAGAAACACCCTTAATTCTACCATATGCTCAAATAGTTCGTATCAGCATTTAGAAATTGTAGAACACTATAAAAATGAAAATTTGAACTTGGTATGTGCTGTGCATGACGATCTTTTCCATACTCCAGTTAGTCTGATTTCGAAGTATAGGAAGTATAGGCTTCTAATAAAATGAGTGACGTTGTTGAGATGATATGGAGAGATGGAAATCGCTCCCAATTACTTAAATTCCTGAAAACTATGTCTTTTATAAAATGTATACATTATACATCTGTCAGGTAAGCAATAATCGATGGCAGGTAAGGCAAGTGTGAGTCGCTTATCTAGAATCACACATAATTAGAACTTCTTGTAGGAGTTCTGATCCTGGCATTTATGATCCTTAAGTAAAAGCAGGTTAGTCTCCGAAATTCCAGGCAAAGTTGTCTAGTTTGAATTCATGTTTAAATTCATCCAGGATAACATTTATACAGAAATCTACACTAGAAACATCGGTCCTAAAATTCGACATTTAATATAATAAAAAATGTATTTTTTGTTATATTAAATTCTAAAATAGAAAAAAATACAAATTTCTGAATAACTTCACATTTTACATACATGTCAAACTAAATACACATATACATAAATTTCTCTTAAGTATGTTAAACATGTAACTACTAGTACAAATATCTTAAATACATCTATCTGAAAAACATTGATAGATATCAATCTCAAGGTTCTTATCTTGGATTTTACGTATACCATATTGATTTATAACTCCATTACCTTCTCCAAAAATTTCTCACTGACTGGTGAAAAATGGCATCAATCTACTTGCACCAATGTGATGGGCTTTAGAAAAACGAGAGCCAAACTACACCGTATGGCCAAGATATTGTGATTTTTCGATTGACTTCTCAAAGCAACAAAAAAAACTTTTAGTTGACGGTCAAATGGACATCAAATTTTGATCCAAAACTCGAAAGCTTTGGTTGAAAGATAATTCAGAAATAAGAACAACACAATTCAAATAATGCTATCTCTGAAAAGAGATGTATTATTGATCAAAATTGTAGACCCAAACATATGCCTATCTCTGAAAAAAGATGTTTAATTTTCATTTCGGGTTACATCTTCATTTATACATGTTTTGAAGGTGTGAGGAGGATGTGGAAGGTCACCATTCTCGAGGGAGATTAAGTGGTTCGACTTCCATGATTTACAACAATACATAATTTGAGGAATTACTATTTTTAGACTGCACTACTAAAATCGAAATTTGGGGCACTTCCATTGGGTTTTCGGGGATCAAACTTCATTGAGCGGAGCTCCATGCCATCTCACGACGTTCCCCTCATTATTAGCTTTCCAACGGTTCAAACGGCGAGTCAATTGGAGCTACGGTGCAAAAGTTATGGCTCCCAGAAGTTCCGCCATCAATTGGGGTGGACCTATCACCCGAATTGTCATTTGAATTGTTGCCCGGATCATTCCTCCCTCTTTGAGAAGCAATGGTTCCCATTGCACCAAGATTTGTCATCAAGTGTGGTAGTTGTACTTCGATTTGATTCCCGATGCATACTTGGAAGGGACTTGATTTATAGAACTGTGCAAGGCCCAATTGTTCACCATTTCTGTCTGACCATCAGTCTGTGGATGGAAGGCTGTGAACTTCTTCAACTCAGTATCTATTTGCTTATGTTGTTGTGTTGTTTGTGTAGTCGGGGCTGTAACATCAACCCTTTTGGATTCTTGTGGCTTGACCACCATGAGAACAAATTTCTTGGCACTAATCAGAGAGACAGATGTAGAAGGTGGTATCTCTGGTACCCTGTAGCGCCGTGTTCCAAGAGTGAGAGTGATCCTTCGAGTTCTTGATTCATAGATGCCATGTCGATCATACATAAATAGCTGACCAAAGAGTACATCACAAACATCTAGATTGACCACATCACATAAGACCTCATTTTGGAAAGGTTTTATTGCATATGAGAGAAGACATTGGTGGGTGACACGGAGGTTTCTCCCTGGACTCAACCATCCAATACTGTATGGCTTTGGGTGAGGCTTCATGGATAGATTTAGGATTTTCACACTATTAACAGAGATTAAATTCTTTTGACTTCCACTATCAAGAATGAAATGCAGAGACTTACCTTTCACCCATAACTTAGAGTGAAACAACAATTCCTTGTCATCTAGCGTCTCGTCGTGGGTCTGTGATGAAGCAATAATGGCTTCAGGATCAACATCTACAATTTCTTCTTCAACCTCTTCGATTGCAGAGTCTGTATGAGGTAGAGCAATAGATGTTGAGGATTGTGACTCAGAAAGCAGTGACTTGATGACTCGACATTCTTCTTTGGAGTGAGTTCCAGATTTGTGATAATCACACCACTTCCCAGTTTTTCCTTCCTTTTGCTTCCAATTTTGGCCTTGTGTTTGACCTTCTTTATCACTTTTTCATTTTGAAGACTGATTCTTTATATTCATTCTTCCATGCTTCTACTCAATCTTCACTGCGAACTTGTATGCCTCACCGATGGTTTCCAAATTGAAGAGTTTCATTTCTCCCCATATGTACCATTGTAGTCCGCCACGATATTTGAGAACCTTATGTTTCTCACTTTCTTGGATGCCCAATCTAGCAGATAGAGAATGAAAAATGTCAGTGTAATCTTGAACAGACTGTTCCTTACCTTGGCGAAGTTGTTGCCAGTCTATATATAGATCGTCAAATGCTCCAATGGGGTAGTATTCTTCCTTTATAGCTTCTATGAAATCATCCCATGTAGGTTCTGTCTCAAGGCCAATATCATCTGCACTGAATCTCTTTTTGTACACTTCCCACCAATTTTTGACAGGCAATGATGTTTTCAGAAGAGCAAAAGTAATCTTCTCTTTATCGATGAATTTATTTATAGAAAAATAAGATGACAATTGATCCAACCAATTTTCTACTGCATCAACATTGATTTTGCCTTCAAATGTAGGGATATCAAAATTCCCCTGAACCTTGAAGGGTGTTGGGGCACTGAAAGGATGTGCAGGTGTGGATGATTTCCCATCGAGATTTGTTGGAGAATTTGAGCGAATTGTTGTAGCATCTACGCTTGCTGCTGTTGGAGGGCTTCATTCACCATTTCCTTGAAAGGATCGGATGTCTCGGTGTTGTCCGCCATTTGAAGTCGTTTGGAGTGAATAGGTGGATAGTCTGCTGGTTCTATTTTCCACCCAAACTTCCTGTAATCTGACCTCGTCCTTGGGATCATACACTCTAAAGACAAACCGCTCTGATACCACTGATCCAAAACTCGAAAGCTTTGGTTGAAGGATAATTCAGAAACAAGAACACAATTCAAATAATGATATCTCTGAAAAGAGATGTTTTATTGATCAAAATTGCAGACCCAAACATATGCCTATCTCTGACAAGAGATGTCTGATTTCCATTTCGGATTACATCTTCATTTATACATGTTTTAAAGGTGTGAGGAGGATGTGGAAGGTCACCAATCTCGAGGGAGATTAAGTGGTTCGACTTCCATGATTTAAAACAATACAAAATTCGAAGAATTACTATTTTTAGAAACTTACTATTTTTAGACTGCACTACTAAAATTGAAATTTGGGGCACTTCCATTGGGTTTTCGGGGATCAAACTTCATTAAGCGGAGCTCCATGCCATCTCACGATGTTCCCCTCATTATTAGCTTTCCAACGGTTCAAACGGCGAGTCTATTGGAGCTACGGTGCAAAAGTTATGGCTTCTGGAAGGTCCGCCATCAATTGGGGTGGACCCATCACCTGAATTGTCATCTGAATTGTTGCCCGGATCAAATTTACTTAAAGTTGCAATTAACTTGTGATGGTCAAATGGGCATCAAATTTAACATGGTATTTAATTGTTTATGCACATTAATTAAAGCCTCCCACCACCACCCCTGATTGCCATTGTAGAATGCCTATCAGTGTAATCATAAATTAATCAAGATTACATTTTTTGAAAACATATGAAATAACAATATTAAAAATGTTATTAAAATTTGATAGTTTAAAATGCTTAAGATCAAATTCTTGAACATCCCTATGACTTAGGGCCTACTTGGTACATCAAAAAGCTATAAAATATCAAAAGCACTTGGGGCTATATCATCATCAATAGCTTCTAATGCAAAAACACTTGATGCCATACTCTCTAGTGGTCTATGGTCTAGTGGTCAAAAAGAATGATTGCCATGATCATGATCTTGACTGAAGCCTCACTAGGCATGCTCCCCATGTTAAAGTGGCTGTGTTTATAAGGGACAAAACCTGGACAAGTTTTGGTACAAGTCCTAGGTGAGTTTTGACCGAAAACAAAACCCCTCGAATGGAGCTTCTAAGTCGAACGATATCCTAAGACTGAAAGTGCACTCCCTAGTGGGTGGGTGTTTAACATTATTGAGAAAGAAAACACTTAATAATCATTTGATTACAAATATGTAATTTAAGCATGAAAACCCTCCAGTCTTTTTTATTTATAGTATTACTGAAATGCACCTTTCAATGGAATGCAAGGTTGCCAATAGTGGATGGTTAAACTCTTCTTGGATATTTGATAATAACTACTAACAACCACCAACCTTGCTCCCTTAATGTGCATGCTTATTACAATCCCATGGGCACAATGTTGATCTCATATAAATATTCCAAGGAAGATCCAATGATTGCGAAGGTTGGCATCAACAAAGACAACTACAAATCACACTGTTGAGAGGATTCAAAGAGTAATTGCATTTTTTGCACATTGTTGGGTCCTACAGACAAATTTGGTCTAAAGAATGTTAAGAGTTAAGAGTTATCATTATCATCATCATCACAATAGGCCATGATAGGATCTGCATCCTTATCAGTTTAAATCCTCTTTGATAAAGATAGGGAACAAACACCATTAAAGCATTTGTTAAATATTGACTAGAAAAAAGAAGTATTTTATTATTCATGTCTTAACAAAGTGCTGAATACATTACTTGGCAAGTTATTAAGACAACAAATAGAGTGAACTTGTTGATACAAATTACATATTTAAAAGATGATAAACTTCTCGTTATTTATTCATCAAATGCGGTACATATATATAGATAGGAGATCTCCTACAAACTAGGAGTATATACCTGTCATAACACCTTATATTTTCTCTCTACTCACGTATCCAAAGTGAATGTTTACTCGTGTACACACTATTACAAAATATATCCTCTCAAATGATGTGAGTACTAATTAGTTTCCTAAGATTCCCTCCCGTAGTACTAACATTAAAACACATGGCTACACACACTAAATGAAGGTAGAGAGGGAACCCATCAACCTCTCATCAACCATTCACACGAGAACACATCAACCATAAACCATGAATGGGAACTTAAATATGAACATGGGCCCACACATCTGTTCATCCTCCATTTCACGTAAACTTATGTTTCATGAAGTACATCAACAAGGGAAATTGGAACTATTTTACCCATGTTCATTTATTGGGTTTCTCACTAATATAGTATATAACACCACACACAAACTGAAAATGAAATGTTTGAGGACTAAGTCCTCATTGCCGTCTTTTGTAGCCACTGCATACGATCACTACCACTTGATCACGAATGACAGAGACAATTCCACCACCATTGAAGATCATCCTTGGCTTTAGTTGGTTTGGTGCATATTGTTTTGCCACTATTCCATTCATGTCCACTTCATTAGCAGTTGACAAGGGGTGCTATTAGACCTCCTAGCTTCGTTGCCTCTGACCTCCACTTTGTTGTTGCTTACTCAAGCTGATCGGAATTTGAAGCTCAAGTGCATGTCTTTTTTAATAGAAAAATATCCCCCCCACAAGACTGACTTATTCACTCCAAATTGGAAGTTGGGCTCTGCTAAAAATGCGTCCATTACAAGAAGAGTAAAACTTGACTTTGAGCTTTACGAAATGACACAATTACTTTTCTTTGGACTGACCAGACAACCCTTGCTATGACTATTATGACACATGTTGATTTATTTTGACTTATAACACTATTTAAAAATTCAGTATAGACCTATGACTAAATTAACCTATAAAACTAACCAAGTTATAAAAATAACACAAATATAGGACTAACAACTATAAACAAAAAACACTATGCAAATAAATATTAGAAAAAGCTACTATCCAAAAGACTACGTAAACTATTAACTCAAACATTAATCAAATGTGAAATTTACCACTTCATGGCATATGGGTAAAGAAGCTTGAAGATGTTTTAGACTTATATGGCTTTACATTAAACTTTGATACATAAATGCCTTTGGACCAAAGGCTTATTTTGAACAACAATTATTAATAAGTTTAACTACTCTTTGACTATCGACCATACCAAACTATAAACATGCCTTGTGGAGGAAGACATATGTAATGTCTTCAATTTCGGACAAATCCACAAAATAAGGGTTTTGCAACAAACCCTACCCAATCTAAAAATAATCTGAAATCTGGACTTTAAAATCAGCAAACCCTAGCTGGAAAGAATGACCAAATTCCAAGCAACACACTCTAATACAACACCAAAATTGCTGAATAGGAAACTGAAATGAAATACCTTTTTGGGCAAGGTAGAAATGGCAATATGACTGAGAATTACCCCTGCAATAATTCTGATTTTTGTTGCCAGTACAACTGTGTTTTCTTCTTCAAATCGGCCTTGAAACCCTTGCAAAAAATCCCAAATAATTATGCAAAAATTAGGTAAAATATTAGAACCTCCAATGAGCACATTAATTATATCAAAATGTCAAACCAACCCTCCAAGGAAGTCACCACACTTGGGAATAAATTATAAAATTAAATATGAGTATTAAACCCTCAATTTTGCTCTTCCACAACCCTTCCAAGTCTCCCAATGCAAGCTGCCAAATATTGGAAAAATAATATAATGGTTTTCTAAATATTTTAGGGCATGGAGTGGCCCTCAAACCCTGCAAGTTAATCCACAAACAATTCACCAAGCTAAAATAAATTGCTAAAAATACCTCTAAACCCTAAAAGAGGGTTTCAAAGCCAAATAACCCTCTAGATAGGGGTTGCCAATCCTCCAACCAATTCGCCACCCTAGGGATGGCCTGCAAAACCAACAAACGACTCCACAAGCAAGTCGCCCACCTCCTTTACCTATAAAAATGCAATCACCAAGCTTCCAAGGTGTTCGTCAATCTTTCAAACAACGTTGTGTTCCAAAATACCTTTGTAAGACCAATTACATGCAACCATGCAAATCTAAAGCACAATTACAATGATTGAATAGAGCTGCCTTCAATGAAGGAATGGAGGTTTTCATCCCCAAACCTTTGGTACACTTGAAGGTTTTCGTCCTCAAGTCACGGTGAACAAGCTTGACATACTTAATCAACAATTCAAAATCCCAATATGCATAATCCTTTCAAATGAACATCTATTTTCCTTTTATACCCAACCTCCATGTGTAGCACCAAAAATTAGGAGGAAGAGTTTCCCCTTTTTTTTTCAAAAAAGAAAGAAATATATAAGCTTCCTTATAAAATTCACTTTAGGCTTTAAGTGCCCATGACCCTCAAAAGGCCCCAACTGGAATTTAAATCATAAAGTGTTGTTCTATTAAATGCTCTTGAAGCTCTCAGATGTTCCCTTTTTTACTTCCAATTTTCTTAGCCCTTGGGAACTAAAAGGCTAAGGGTCTTCTCCCAAAACTAGTTCAAAAATGGGGACATTATAGTCCTCCCCACCCAAAATTGTTTGTCCTCAAGCAAATGCAAGAGCCATGGGGCTGTCCTCGTGTTCTTCATAATACAAACACCACCTAAAATTGCATCCCACGAAAAAGAAGCTCCAAACGGATCCCTCATACTACTGTATCTATGTTTTGGGGGTTGCCCCCAAGAGCTAGAAGTATCATTACCACCTCCGACATGCCTCTTATATCCCCAACCTACCAGCTCTTTCAATACCGAGTTGTAGATGATGAAGCTCTTTTCCCTTATGCCCCTATGAAGTATAATATGTAGCCAATAGTGATGAAAAAAAATGCATCCAAGGAATCTTACCTTGCTGGCCGGATGAAAAAGTCCCCTTGTCCTTCATTTTTTGCTTGCACACTATGCTGGCCATCCTTCAACAAATCTTGGGTAGCTCCTATATGCTAGGGAAGACTCATCCAAGCTTGAAAAAAAGAAACAATAGCGAACTCATTTTAAATCATACCTTGGGAAGAAACTTTTACAACTTGCAATCCTTCTTGGATGGTACCTTTTATGCCCCTCATGTGCTCAACCATTGGCTGCCCCTTCTCATTGTTCTCATGCCCATATAGAATAGCACGTGAGTTCAACAAGAATTCCATTTCATCCCACAAAGAGTGCTATACCATGCCTTGGCTCCCCCAATTTTTGTTGTGCACAAGACGTCCCAACTCATAAGCATTTCTAAAACTTGTTAAAGACTGTAACAAGTCGAAAAATGAGAATTCGTGTCCTCATGAAACTGCTGCGTTTGCATCCTTAACTCAGAATTTTTTGAGTAACCAAATTCAGACTCAGTTTGTGCCCTTCTCCTTCTCCCTTTGGCCTGTAGCATGCTCCAAATTTCAAATTATTTGATCCTAATAGGTGGCTGGAATTGCCTTATCAACTGAGAACTTTCTGAGTGGAAGAAATCAGATCCTGCATGTGTACTTTCAGAATTTTCTATGGGCTGTAGTATGCTTCCACTGTCAATTTTTTTGCTCCAAATAGGTGGCTGTAGTATCTCCCTTAACACCAAAATTTTGGTGACAAAAAATTCAGACCTTATACCAAAATTTTCAGTCCCCTTTCTTGGCTGTTCTATGCCACAAAATCTGCCCTTCATGTATGATGTTAGCCATGAATGTAGTATAACAAATTCATAACTTACCGGAAGAAAATAGGACCAAAATTCTTCCAAAATCGTACCTTCCCTCCGGCTGTTCACAACTTGGGCCTTTGCCCAATCCAAGAGGGGTCTCATGCCCTCAGTCATGCACTCAAAATCATTCCTACCACTTGCAATAGGGTGCCCCCCATGGCACTTTGGGGGCTGCCTTTGCAAACTGAAATTTTTACCCCTTCCAATTGGCTGCCCATGTGTAGAGATCACCTCATTCCTTGCATTGCTCTTCACCATTGTAAGTGATCCCCCAAATGAATCTATACATGGAACAAACAAATTAAAAATAACAATGGTGTTTAGTAACACCCTTTTGATCCACTTATCAAACTCTAGGATTATGAGGTACATTTTTTCTTGATCGTAGTTCATTGGATATGTTCACGTTGCTCTTGCCATGGCTGTAGCAACTACCTTTTCCTTTCATTCTTTCCCTTATAGTGGCTGGAAATCTACTTACATACCCTTGACCCACCTCCATGGTGTTAGGAGTGTGAGGAGCACAATTTCCTAGGGACCATGCACACCATGTACATAATTTTTTTGAATGGAAACAAACTGAAATTGCAAAAATCAGCAGTCAATGAGTTACCAACAGCCCTTGCAATGACCCATGGGTCATAGCACTTGTTTCCTAACACCACTCCCATGATTGGCCAAGTTGTTCCCTTGGTAAACCCACTTAAAACATTATAGGAGAGGGCTATATAAGGACTGTAACAGCCCTGAATTGCTTGCTTTTTCCCTCCAAAAAACAACCTTAATCTTGCATAACTTGTACCTTGTGATCCTACATAGCAAGCTTTAACCACACCAACATAGGACAATGCATTATCTCTTATGTAGTGTGTCTCTTTATATGAAAACTGAATCATAATTGTTGCAGTTGATTTATCGACAACAACACATATCTCAACCCTTGCCATGGGTTGTATATTCCCCTCTTGCATTTTCCCTCTAGTCACAGCCCTCCCATGTAACATATAGAATATATCAAATAATTGTGATGCTTACTAATTTTATGAGTAGTTTGCATATTTGTTAACATGCCCTTCACCTTGTCTTCATCTTTGGCATGATCCCCATAACCATCGAAATGTAGGAACATAGTAGGAGGGTTATGCCATGATTTCTCGCTATAAGAATAATTAAATTGCTTACCTCTATGTGCTTCCCTCCTAAACTCCCTTAGGTGTTGTCTAGTTTGGAAGGCTATCATCTTTGCCTTCTTTGCCCTCCTTATCCACTCATCACACCTTACTTGTGTCCTTGACATAAGGACATAATTTTCTTCCATCGTGTATTTAGAACGAACTTCTCTTGATTCATCCACCTTCTTGACTTCAACTTGTAGCCCTTGTTGTTGTTCACCACTTGTTTAGAAACTATCATTTGGCTTTCCTTGAGTTTTTGGTTCTTGTGGCTCAGAAAATTCAGTCATTGGCTGCCCGTTGAATAATTGATAACCCTCCTTTGGCTGCCCCAATGGTTCCACCTTTTGAAGTTTTTCACTTGCAACAATAGGCTGCCCTTCAATTTCAGATTTGTCTACCTCAGAATTTCCCTTTTTTGGCTCAAATTTTTCTGATTGCTTATCCTTTAGTGGCTACCCCTCAGTTTCAGTTTTGTACGCCTCTGAATTTTCTAAATTTTTTGAGCTTTCTGATTTTGAACCCTGCTGTTTGCTTGTCATTAGAGGCTCAAAAGTCATCAATTTTTTATGTTCAAAACCCTCATGCGTTGGCTGGTTCGTGCATGTCTGAAAATTTGCCTTTGGTTGCCCGATAACCACTAATTTTTTATGACCAACATACTCATGAAGTGGCTGCCCTTTGTATAATTGGAAACCAAGCTCTGTTAGTTGTTTCAATGGCTGCCCTTTATACAATTGGAAGTCCCTGTTTGGTGCCATTAATAATTTTGATTTTGGTGGCTCTACCTTCTTATCAAACTCCTTAATGATCCTCTCAAAAAGCTCCTCATATGTTCCAATGATGTCATGCCCTTGTGCTTCCCATCCATGATGCTACCATTCATAGGCAGCCCCATCCAAATGTTGGATGACGAAAATTAGAGCTTCCCTTCGACCCCTAGGTCTCAAGTCAAGGTATTCACTTAGCTTGTCCACCCAAGCTCATACTGAAATACCTAGATCACCATCAAAATTTGGGAGAACTATTTTCTCCAAATCATCATGCGTAGCTATGTGCCCATCGAGCCCTTTTCCTTGTCTCAACGCTAGCCATTCTCCGAAGATCCTTCCCTTTCTGAACTGGGATACATGTGTCAAATACTCATCATAATATTCCATTAGATCCCAACGAACCAAAGGCTAGTCCTCCACTTCAAGGGATTGATTCCCATGATCCTGGGCCTAAATAACTCTCCATGTCACTGTTTGACATAAGTCTTGAATCCCACATATGGCCAAGATATAACTCTAATACCACTGTAATGTTCCCAATTTTGGACAAATCCACAAAATAAGGGTTTTGCAACAAACCCTACCCAATCTAAAAATAATCTAAAATATGGACTTTAAAATCAACCCTAGCTGGAAAGAATGACCAAATTCCAAGCAACACACGTTCCAATACAACTCCAAAACTGTTGAATAGTGAAATAAAATACCTCTTTTGGCAAGGTAGAAATGGCGATATAATTGAGAATTAGCCCTGCAATAATTCTAATTTTTGTTGCCGATACAGCGGCATTTTCTTCTTCAAATCTGCTTTGAAACCCTTGAAAAAACTCTCAAATAATTATGTAAAATATTAGAACCTCCAATGAGCACATTAATGGTATCAAAATGTCAACCAATCCTCCAAGGAAGTCGCCACACTTGGGAATAAATTATAAAATTAAATATGAGTATTAAACCCTCAATTTTGCTCTTCCACAACCCTTCCAAATCTCCCAATGCAAGTCACCAATATTAGAAAAATTATATAATAATTTTCTGAATTAGGGCACAGAGTGGCCCTCAAACCCTGCAAGTTAATCCACAAAGAATTTGCCAAGCTTGAACAAATTGCTACAAATACCTTTAAACCCTAGAAGAGGGTTTTGAAGCCAAATAATCCTCTAGAGAGGGGGTCGTCAATCCTCCAACCAATTCACCACCCTAGAGATGGCCTCCAAAACCAGCAAATGACTCCACAAACAAGTTGTCCACCTCCTTTGTAAAAAATGCAATCACCATGATTCCAAGGTGTTCACCAATCTTCCCAACAAGGTTGTGTTCCAAAATAACTTTTTAAGACCAATTGCATGCAACCATGCAAATCTGAAGCACAATTACAATGCTTAAACAGAGCTGCCCTCAATGAAGGAATGAAGGTTTTCGTCCCCAAACCCTTGGTACACGCGAAGGTTTTCGTCCTCAATTCATGGTGAACAAGCTTGACATACTTGATCAACAATTCAATATCCCAATATGCATAATCCTTGCAAATGAACATATCTTTTCCTTTTATACCCAACCTCCAAGTGTAGCACCCAAAATTAGGAGGGAGAGTTTCCCCTTTTTTTTAAAAAAAAGAAAAATATAAAAGCTTCCTTATAAAATTCACTTTAGGCTTTAAGTGCCCATGACCCTCAAAAGGCCCAACTAGAAATTAGATCATAAATTGCTTTTCTATTAAATGCTCTTGAAGCACTCAGATGTTCCCCTTTTTACCTTAAATTTCCTTAGCCCTTGGGAACTAAAAGGCTAAGGGTCTTCTCCCAAAACTAGTTCAAAAAGGGGGACATTACAACATATTGACATGCATGGTCAAAGGAAGGCTGATATGCAAATGGAAGACACGGAACAGCAGTCTGAATCTGCAAATTTAGAATCTAATTTGTCATACAAGCTGTCATCCAAAAACTGCCATTTCTCCTTAGAAGCTCGAAGTTGTCAGGGAAGTGTGCAAGACTGCATAGCGTGCACACGGGTTGAGATAAGGGAGACAATTAGCACAGGAACAGGCCCAAATATCTTAACGGATGCATAGCAAGGATGGATTTATTTATTTTTAGATTTGAACCTGATGGATTTGCACTATCAGAGGTAACTACTGTCAATATCATATATAACAGATAGAGATATGCAAAAATGACTGTAATCTGCAGAGAGAATAACAAATGAAGCCTCATAAATATCTTAATATGACTGTCTGAGGATATAATACTGCACAGATCACACAATGAAATCTCTTTATAGATGAACAGCACTAGGATCGATGCACAGATCGGAATACCACGGACAAAGATGTTAGAAGTTGGCCGCAAATCTTGACAGCGCAGGATGGTTTGTGATCTGAGAACTTATTTACCACTCCTTTGCCACACAATAACAAGTTTCTTTGCTACTCCGCAAGAACGGCAATGGAGAAATGTTGTAAGCTTTGCAATAGTCAGCTGACACTGTAGTCTAACTACAAAGATCAGGTTTGCAATAGTCAGATGGGCTTTGACTTGGAACCTAGCAGAGCCATAAAAGGCAAATAAAACACCAACAAACAATTTAAGCATATATACAAACTGCACTTAGAGAGAAACCATTAAAGGTCTTCAAGAACTTCTCATCAGGGCACTCAAAGACCATAAAGTCCTCTCCCACAATCCTCTTTTTTAATAACAAAACTCCATACTTATGAGCTTGCTCTCACAACTATGCTACAAATATGCCTGCTCTGATACGAAATGAAAATTTTGGTACATATCACACAATTAAAAGACGATAAACTTCTCGCTATTTGTTCATCAAATGCAGTACATATATATACATGGAATCTCCTACAAACTAGGAGTCTATCCCTATCATAAAACCCTATATTTTCTCTCTATTCACTTATCCAAAGTAAATGTTTACTCACGTACACACTATTACAAAATATATCCTCTCAAATAATGTGAGTAGTAATTATTTTCCTAACATAAAGTACCATTCTTAGAACTAAGAAATGCCAGGCATAATATCATACTGCCTGCACATAAAAAAACTAGAAAATGATTTGACGGAATGAGATAAGGGAGGAAGTTTTGCTCTCTGAAACTAGATACAACAGAAAAAACACAATGAATTACAGAAAACAACTCTAATAAATATAGATCTTACAAAACCAGTTATATTAATAAATATTATCAGGCCAAAAGTGAACCTCTTGGAGTCTTGAGTAAATAAATTCATTCTATCATAGGGCCACATGTAGCCTTACATTTAAAACCCATGATCCCTATCAGCTGATAGACATTTTTTTACTTCAATCAACAGAAATGCTACAGGCACTATAGATCTTCTACCAGAAAAACATTGTCATATGCGCCCTATAGTTCACTTGCAGATTTTCTGAACCAATTGATATACCCTTGAAGCCTTCTAAAAACCCTAGTTCCAAAAATTTAAAACAGATAAAATCCCTCTTTCAATTCCCCTTCCCTTTATAGTCCTTGGCTTTTAGCATTACAACAAAATGATACTTTCGACTCTTATCTATTATACATTTTTTCAGATTTTCTACTTGCAAGTTTGCACTATGAGAGAATAATATAGATGAGCAACTGCACATATTTAAATTATTCGAAATAGTAACTATATGATATCTACAAGAATAAATTGAAAATAGAGGAAAATAAGTACCTGAGAGAATGCAGACAGTCGGACATATCCTGTCTTCTTAAGATGACCATCAGGTGTGTTGTGAGGAATAATAGCACTAGAAACAGGCGAAAGTAAAATAGTCTCCCGTGATAGATTAACCTTCAAGAGAAGACTACTCCATGTTAGGAAAGACTCATAACCAACTCATATGCATTATCAGATGAAAAAACTTGGATGCAACCTTTAACACAAAAAAACATCATTTTTTCCAGTATACAATCTTCGTTCTCATGAATTCTGAACAAGTGTCATAAGGCACAATTGACATGCAAGAAGTAATTTTTTCCGAATAAAAGAAAGAGAACTTAACTGAAAAAAAAAAATAAAAAAATCCAGCTCATCAAGTCATCATGGATTTCAATGGAATCATCCTGCACAGGCTGTTCTTTATGATAGAATCAAATAGCTTAAATAATAATTCATTTGCACCTAGACTGGATCGTTGAGATATAAATTATGGCAGGTTGTGCTTCATAGCTGCATTTAAGTTTAGCATTTCACCAATAATCATCAAATAATTTTCTGTAAAGAAAGCTAAGAAACGACCAGAACTAGAAACTTACATATGGAAGAAACAATTTCAGACGTCACAAGTGTTAGATAAACATATGTTTTCCTGTTTATTTTTCTTATGTGATTACTGTTTATTTTTGTTATGTGATTTGCTATTAATAAAGTCATAGGTTTTTAATATTGACAGTGTGTTTACAAAAACCATATAGATTCACTAAGGACCACAAATAGAACCAAGAGCAAAGTACCTGCAAGCACTAGCAAAAACTACACATGCTACAAATACGAGCAAGTTTTAAAACGACATAAAAAACACTAAGACACATCATGCCCAACATCTAAGTCCAAATTCATGGAAAAAACAAGGTAATTAGCATATTTTTCAATCCCATGGCCTTGATTATCACCATCAATATCAGGTCCCATGTTTCCAATATCAAATCCCTAAGCCAACACAAATCCACCTTCTTACACTTTGAGTTACTATTCCCAGCATAGTATAATTATACATGCTTGCAGAATATTCAGTGAGTCTGCAAATAATCACAATGTTTTCCTTTCAGTGACTTTTTTCACTTATATTCGCGAGTCAAAAATTGGTGAGTTCTGCACAAATTCTTGCCGCGAGTACTCGGCGAGTTTGGAAATGAGCAGAAGAGGACTAGAGGAACCTGAACCAACCAGTATTTATATAGAATAACGTTTAAGTATAAGAAAACATCTAGTTTCTAATAATTTAAGTTGTATTTTATATATATACTTTCAGGATGTTTGAGAGTGGTTTCGAACTACTAGGAGCTATAATGCAAATTCTAGGTTTTGGAGGATCATATCATATTTCATACTTAACCATCTTTCACAGTTTCAAGATTTTAGACTTAGCCATATTTCAGGGTTTCGAGATTTTGGGGAGACATCATAAGAAGTATGAAGGCTACAAGAAGGGATGTAAGTATGACAGAATAGTATGAGAACATCTCTCGCAAAGTGCCACAAGCTGATCCCACCACATTCCTGGTGCACCCTATAAGGTGTGCATTCAGGGAGATTTGATGTGTGGGCAAGCCCCTACAAGAGAGAACATCAATACATGATGAAGCTGAAAAATACCAGTGAATACATACGCCCCACCTGAAGCTCATCACATGTCACAATTATGTAACATGGGATGGTGCTTTGAAAAGATACATATCAACACAAAAGCATAAAAGAAATGATGAAAGAACTGATGATGTGATTTCGTACTCTATTTGTATGCAAATCTCATATAAAACACTTACCTAACGTTTTACAAACTCATTTGACTCATTTTGTAACTGCAATTCATATAAAAATTATGTTCTTTTAAAAAATTGAAGTATTTTTTTAAGTTGCCAACTATTTGCCAAATCGGAAAAAAATTGGTCTGCCAAGACTGAGTATGCAAACTATGATTCCCAGCAACAAGTACATTATACAAAATAGGTTCCACCATTCCCTCAGGTCCCTCTGTTGTATTAAATTGCCAAGGCTTTTCCATCATCACTAGCATGTTGTTCAATCATGTCCCATTTTAAACCTTTTAATATGTTCAATCAAGTTTTCTCTTTTATTTTGAATTGCCATTCTCGAAAATGTTTTGCAAGTGAATCAGAATACTATTAAGATTATCCTCAATAAAGCTTTCCAGCCAATGTGAAAGTGCACCACCATATCCTTTCTCAAGTACGGTCACCCCAAACATTGAAGAGTGTGAGGAGAAACCACCACTGTCAACTAGAACATTGTCCTTCTCAAGTGCAGCCACACAATAAAGAGTACTACTATTAGAAGAAGAGTGTTCTCAAGTCTGCTCTAGTTGTTGTAGGGATGTGTCGTGCATCCAACAGAACTTCCTTGCTATCTGATAAATCACAACCATAGTTCAGATCTTTCTAAAAAAATTCTTACAAGAACAAGGTATGTGCAAGCTACCTACTAGAAGTAAGTGTCCTTAAATCATCTCCCACACAACCTCTGTGTAATGTCCCCTTCTCAAACCTGATCTTCACAGTGACCGTTGGCTTTTTTCTGGAAACCCGAAGGCTAGTCGGAAGGTGCAAATTAGGGTTTCCTATTTTTGAGGATGTCTTTGCTCGGAATTTTGATGGCGGATTCTTTTTGGGTTTTCAGAGAGCTTCGCGGGAGTATGTTCGTTTCGGCTTTCTGAGTTTTTTCAGGAAATTACTATTTTTAGTAAATTCTATTTTTGGCAACTAACAGGTTTGTCTCAGGGAGTTGACTTTCCCTTTCAGTTGACTCATTAAGTTTATTTCACTTATAAATAACATTATATATTAATGTTATGACCTTGGCCTAGTCGAATAACTTAATGTTATTTTAAAAGGTGGACTTGAAGGGGGGGGCACCATCATTGCTTGGAAAAGGGCGCCACTCTTGGAGTTAGGGTTTCAAGGGAGGCCAACTGAAGCCTATAAAAGAAAGCCTTGAGTTCTCATTTGGAGATCTTGGTTATTTACATTGTTATGCTGCCGGATTGGATCTGGAATCGCTTCGAGGAATGGAAGCCTCCTAGCTCGGGCATCGCTTCTTGTTTGAGAGACAACAACTAGTGGTGATTTAGTTTAGTTTTATGAATTCATTGGGTTTTGTGCATTGTAATCTGCATTGTGTCTAATTAGTTTCTGATTTTGCATATTAGAGATTTCCAGATCTTGCATTTTAGCTACAGCAGATTCGAGTTTTAATTTGTAAATCCAAAAATACCAAAAAGATTGTTCTGGGTATTGTTTCTTTCTTCATGTCTTGGCTAGGCGCCCCTTTGTCTTAAGTTGTAAAATTTTTAGAAGAGTATACAATTTTTAAATGCAAGTCGCCCTCTTGCTGGGCCGTACTATTTCAGATCTGCATTGGGTTGCGTGCATCAAAAAAATAGTATCTTTTGAGTGAGTTTCAGTGTTCTGATTTGGTCGCCATCATACTAGAGTCATTGTGCAATTCATTTCATGAAAATTGATGAAGTTTTGAGCAAGTTGTGAGTGAAATTGTGAAGTACAGCGCCGCTGTTCGTGCACACGGAAATCCAGACTGTCATAAATCAGAATGTGAGGTTGGTCTGATTGTTGTACTTTCAGATCTAATCCTTGTTATTCAGTGAAGGAAGTTCAATACATATTATTGCAGCTTGATTTATATGTTGATTCACATTCAAAGCAAGATCTTATCATTCATATTGTAAACTGGCAGTAGTACTGACAGTATAGTTATTCTTGCTCATCATAGTTTGTAAGGTTCAGCTTCTCGTTCAGTAATTGTTTGTAATAGATAAATCTCCGCCCTATGGTAGCTACTCTCCCACTCTGGGTTATCAAGCACATTCTGGGTGTTGAGTATTTCCAGCTTTCAGCATTTTCTTTCAAACACTGTTATTTGTAATCACTCCGTCATATGGTCGCCCCTCACTCCGCATTGGATTGGGTAGCACATACTTGACGTTGAGTTTCCTTTCAGCATTTCCCTTTCAAGCAATTTTATTGTAATCACTCTGTCATATGGTCGCCCCTCACTCTGCATTGGATTGGGTAGCACATACTTGACATCGAGTTCCTTTTTTGGTTTTTAGAATAGCAGATCCTCTAACCAATGCTCGCCATCATCGGCGCCATTCTGGTTAGAGTTATAGCATAAGCAGTTTGTTTTAGATCCTCTGACCAATGCTCGCCATCATCGGCGCCATTCTGGTTAGAGTTGTTTCAGTACGTTTGGGTTTATCTTCTAACCTTAACGGGTACTTGCTTGTAATGTTGAAATCTGTTAATTAAAAAATCAAAAAAAATTGGCTCGGGATATTTCAGTGGTATCAGAGCTAAGTATCCTGCCATCCTGTGAACAAACCATCTATGAGTGATAGAGAAAAGAGATACATAGCAAGAGAAGATAAGAAAATTGCAAAACAGTTCCAGTGGTATCAGGTTCCCGAAGGTCAGACAACTTCAGAGGTCTTGAGGGCTCATTGGGAGTCTTCTCAAGAAATAGATATGGCAGAAGGTGAGAGATCAGTCGGGGGTAACGAGAGGTTTACCAACACCAAAAATGATAGTGGGAAGGGAAGAGAGAGATCGATAAGTCCCGAAAAGAGATTTGAAAAGATGGATGCCTTGATGGATATGGTATCTCTCATGTTGGAGAAAGTGGGCCAGAACCCAACTCTACAGAACAACCCCGGATACAGAGGAGAGCCTAGTGCCTCAAATCAATTTGATGGAAGTGTTGCTCAGCCTGTTTCAAACAACACTTACATTTCGTCAAGGCCCTTCAAACCCACCTTCATAGCACCAGTAAACACCCAACCTGATCCTGAAGAGAATGCTTCATTTGTGGAACAATTGAGACGTGGCCATGCGGAGTATGATTCTCTCCCTAATGACATCAAAATGGACATGTCCTATAATGAATTTATAGATCATAAGAGAAAGAGTAAGGGACAAGGGAGAAATTATGACCAAAGAAGAACTCCAGCACAAGGAGACTTGCATCAAGCTATCAACAAGGTTATACTTTCCCACTTTGATGGAAGTGATAATAATTCTGCTCGAGCTTGGATTCAGAAACTAGACAACTATTTGGCTCTTAGGCCAATGGCTGAAGAAGACGCGATTAAATTCGCTACACTACACCTACATGGGGTGGCGCATGAATGGTGGTACCATGGCCTAGTCACCTTGGGTCATGGGTCAATCACTAGCTACGATGAATTCACCAATAGACTCATTGAGAGGTTCGAGAAGGACCCAGAAGTGCATTTTAGGGAGTTGGCACAGTTGAAACAGTATGGCACTGTTGATGCTTACATAGCTGAGTTTCAAAGACTTTCAGTTATGGTCACAGGAATCACCGAGAGAAGATTAGTGATCCTATTCAGCGAAGGTTTGATGGAGCCACTCAAGGGATGGATCAAAGCTTTTGATCCACCGTCCTTACAAGAAGCAATGAAAAAAGCTAGAAACATGGAGTGGGCTGCTCCCAAAGCAAAGTTCCATTCCAAACTATCATTTCACAAGAAGGATAGAGGGAAAAGGTTTCATCAAAAGCCTTACCATAAAGAGTTTAAACAGCAGAAACCTCTTGGCACAAGATTGGATCCAGAGATTATCAATGAACTCCAAAGAAAGGGGTTATGTTTCCGATGTAGAGAAAAATGGTCTCCAGAGCATGTTTGCCCAAAGGGAGTCAAATCTCACCAGATTGAGTACTATTCAGCTGGTGAAAGTAACTCTGATTTTTCAGACCAGCAGTCTAATCCAGAAGACAGTGAAGTGGAAAGAGCTCCAGAAGAGTCCGAAAGTGAAAAAGAAAGTGGAGGTACATTGGCTCAACTTTCGAGCTTCCAAAAGAATGAGTCTTTCAAAATTCGTGGGATGATCAAAGGGCAGCGTATTGTTGCTTTAATTGACACTGGAGCAACCCATAACTTCATAGACGAAGCTGTGGTGGCAAAGAAAGGGTTGCAAACAGAAGATTTTGAAGGTTTCAAAGTTATGGTTGCTGATGGGTTTCACATCTCATGTACCAAGAGGATTCCCAACATGTCAATGCAATTGGGCAATTACGAAGTCAAGGATGACTTCTATGTGGTTAATATTGGAGATACAGATGCTGTCCTTGGCATTCAGTGGCTGCGATCTCTTGGAGAGATCTCTTTAAATATGCAAACCATGGAACTCAAATTTCAATCCAATGGAAAGAAGGTGGAGTTGAGAGGAATGTCAAATGGTGGCCCTCGGATTGTGTCATTCAAGAGGATGGCAAGATTGATACGCCATGACCAAGTGGAGTGGGCTGCAGAGTGCATGATTCTTCCAGCTAGTCCAGCTGAAACGAAAATAGAGTATCCTCCAGATATTCAGTCTTTACTCACTAAAAAGAGTAAAGTGTTTGCTGATTTACCTCCTGGACCACCTCTTGATAGAGGGTCAGAACACATCATAGAGC
Organism: Torreya grandis; assembly: GCA_037957365.1. Classification (NCBI taxonomy): domain Eukaryota; kingdom Viridiplantae; phylum Streptophyta; class Pinopsida; order Cupressales; family Taxaceae; genus Torreya; species Torreya grandis. The sequence goes on along the minus strand of JARHVA010004084.1, from coordinate 1,054,163 downwards.
TCAAAGAAGGGGCTATACCGGTAATCACAACTCCATATCGGTATCCGAAGAGGCAAAAGGACGAGATCGAGAAGAATATTCAAGAACTCTTGAAGATGGGTTTCATACGCCCAAGCAAGAGCCCCTTTGCTTCTGCAGTGGTTCTTGTGAAAAAGGATGGTACCATGCGCATGTGTGTGGACTATCGTGCTTTGAATCAAAGCACCATCAAAAACAGATATCCCATACCCAGAATTGATGAGCTCATTGATGAGCTACATGGGGCCAAGTTCTTCTCGAAGATTGATCTGAGATCGGGTTACCATCAGATTCGAATGAGGGGCTCTGATGTGGAGAAGACAGCTTTCAGATGTCACTATGGACATTTCGAATTCTTAGTCATGCCATTTGGGTTGACTAACGCTCCGGCTACCTTTCAGTCTTGCATGAATCGTGTTTTTCAGAGTCATTTAAGGAGGTTTGTGTTAATATTTTTCGATGACATTCTGATTTACAGCAAGACTTGGGGAGATCATCTTAAGCACTTGGAGGAAGTGCTTAGTATCATGGAATCTGAGAGCTTGTTCGCAAAAGCTTCCAAATGTGAATTTGGGATGGAGGAGTTACTATACCTTGGCCACATAATCAATGCTGAGGGACTGAAGGTGGATCCGGAGAAGATCAAAGCAGTAGTTGATTGGCCACCTCCTGAGAGCTTAACTCAGTTGAAAGGTTTTTTGGGTCTTTGTGGGTTTTATCGGAGATTCGTAAAGGGGTATTCACAGAATGCTGCTCCTCTTACTAATCTCACCAAAAAGGGAGCCTTTGTTTGGTCAGAAAAGGCTCAAATTGTTTTTGACAAGTTCAAGAAGATCATGAGCTCGTGTCCAGTTTTGGCAATTCCGGATTTCTCCAAGCCATTCGAGCTGCAATGTGATGCATCGGGTGAAGGAGTGGGGGCTGTCCTGATGCAAGACAAACACCCTATCATGTTTGAGAGCAGAAAATTACGAGGTGTTGAAAGGTCATATTCAATCTATGACAAAGAAATGCTTGTCATTATGCATGCATTAGCCAAGTTCAGGCAGTACTTGGTGGGAAACAAGTTCGTGGTTAAGACTGACCACAATAGCCTCAAGCATTTCATGCACCAGAATGACCTTAATGAGAGGCAAAAAAAATGGGTGAGTAAACTTCAAGCTTACGACTTTGACATTGAATATGTAAAAGGGAAAAATAATATAGTGGCCGATGCTCTCTCCAAGAGACCTCATCTTAGCTCATTTTGTGAGCTTACTACAGATTGGAGAGACATGTTGCTTGCTGATTATGCTAAAAATCAGTTTGCAACCAGCATTCTTGAGGGTACTTTTCATGATGAAAGGTACAAGATGGTTGAGGGATTGATACATTATAAGGGAAGAATCTTTCTGGTGGCTGATTCTAAGCTGAAGAAGAAGATTCTTTTGACTTTTCATGATATTCCAGTTGCTGGTCACCAAGGTTTTTTAAGACATATAGGCAGATCCGAGAAAGGTTTTCTTGGAAGGGATTGAAAGGAGAGGTACAACGCTACATTCAGGAGTGTCCTGTTTGTCAAGCGAATAAAAATGAGCATACATTACCAGCGGGTTTGCTGCAACCACTTCCTATTCCCAATCAAAAATGGGAAAGTATCTCGATGGACTTCATCACAGGGTTGCCCAAGGCCCAAGGCCCAAGGGAAGGATTGCATTTATGTAGTGGTGGATAGGCTAACCAAATTTGCTCATTTCTTTGCCATTACCAGCACTTTTTCTGCAGCCCAAGTTGCAGATTTGTTTTTTCGAGAAGTGTTTAGACTGCATGGATTGCCAAAGAACATCATGAGTGATAGGGACAGCAAGTTCCTAAGTAAGTTTTGGCAAGAAGTCTTCAGAATGAGTGGTACTGTGCTCACCCCAAGCACTAGTTACCATCCCCAAACTGATGGGCAAACCGAAGTGGTGAACAAGTGGTTGGAAGGCTACTTGAGAAATTATGTGTCAGAACAGCAAAGAACTTGGGTCAAGTGGTTGCATATAGGCGAGTACTGCTACAACTCTACTTTTCATATGTCAATTAAGATGTCACCTTTTTTTGGCACTTTATGGGTATGAAGCGCCTGGTTTTGCAGATTTGGTGTTTGGTGACAGCAAAGCACCCCTAGCCAAGGATTTGTTGCAGCATAGTCAAGACATAATGAAATCCTTGAAAGATAATTTGCAGATTGCACAAAATCAGCAGAAGTTGTATGCTGATCAGAGACGTGTTGAGCATTCTTTCGAGGTTGGGGATATGGTCTATCTTCGATTACAACCATATAGACAGTCTACTCTCAAGAAGAGTGGAGCTGAGAAGCTCAAACCTCGCTTCTATGGGCCCTTTAGGGTCATCAGAAAAGTTGGGGCAGTAGCTTATGAATTAGAGCTACCTTCTGATAGCAGAGTGCATAACGTTTTCCACGTGTCTCGCCTCAAGAAGGCACTTGGACATAATGTGGTTGCTTCATCACAGTTGCCACCGTTGGATGAAGAGGGACAGTTGGCTTTAATTCCAGAGGAGATACTTGATGTCAGAGAACGTTCTTTGAGGAAAAGAACCATCAGAGAATCCCTGGTAAAGTGGAAGGACCTGCCTATGGAGGATGCAACTTGGGAAAATGATGAGATATTGCAGCATCCTAGTTTGCGATTGCTTGAGGACAAGCAATTTTGGGGAGGGCAGACTGTAATGTCCCCTTCTCAAACCTGATCTTCACAGTAACCGTTGGCTTTTTTCTGGAAACCCGAAGGCTAGTCGGAAGGTGCAAATCAGGGTTTCCTATTTTTGAGGATGTCTTTGCTCGGAGTTTTGATGGCGGATTCTTTCTGGGTTTTCAGAGAGCTTCGCGGGGGTATGTTCGTTTCGGCTTTCTAAGCTTTTCCAGAAAATTACTATTTTTATTAAATTCTATTTTTGGCAGCTAACAGGTTTGTCTCAGGGAGTTGACTTTCCCTTTCAGTTGACTCATTCAGTTTTGGGCTTCAGAATGCGGTCTTGGAGAAATAATTTTATTTCACTTATAAATAACATTATATATTAATGTTATGACCTTGGCCTAGTCGAATAACTTAATGTTATTTTAAAAGGTGGACTTGAAGGGGGGCGCCATCATTGCTTGGAAAAGGGCGCCACTCTTGGAGTTAGGGTTTCAAGGGAGGCCAACTGAAGCCTATCAAAGAAAGCCTTGAGTTCTCATTTGGGGATCTTGGTTATTTACATTGTTATGCTGCCGGATTGGATCTGGAATCGCTTCGAGGAATGGAAGCCTCCTAGCTCAAGAATCGCTTCTTGTTTGAGAGACAACAACTAGTGGTGATTTAGTTTAGTTTTATGAATTCATTGGGTTTTGTGCATTGTAATCTGCATTGTGTCTAATTAGTTTCTGATTTTGCATATTAGAGATTTCCAGATCTTGCATTTTAGCTACAGCAGATTCGAGTTTTAATTTGTAAATCCAAAAATACCAAAAAGATTGTTCTGGGTATTGTTTCTTTCTTCATGTCTTGGCTAGGCGCCCCTTTGTCTTAAGTTGTAGAATTTTTAGAAGAGTATACAATTTTTAAATGCAAGTCGCCCTCTTGCTGAGCCGTACTGTTTCAGATTTGCATTGGGTTGCGTGCATCAAAAAATAGTATCTTTTGAGTGAGTTTCAGTGTTCTAATTTGGTCGCCATCATACTAGAGTCATTGTGCAATTCATTTCATGAAAATTGATGAAGTTTTGAGCAAGTTGTGAGTGAAATTGTGAAGTACAGGGCTGCTGTTCGTGCACATGGAAATCTGGACTGTCATAAATCAGAATGTGAGGTTGGTCTGCTTGTTGTACTTTCAAATCTAATCCTTGTTATTCAGTGAAGGAAGTTCAATACATATTATTGCAGCTTGATTTACATGTTGATTCACATTCAAAGCAAGATCTTATCATTCATATTGTAAACTGTTAGTAGTACTGACAGTGTAGTTATTCTTGCTCATCATAGTTTGTAATGTTCAGCTTCTCGTTCAGTAATTGTTTGTAATAGATAAATCTCCACCCTATGGTAGCTACTCTCCCACTCTGGGTTAGCAAGCACATTCTGGGTGTTGAGTATTTCCAGCTTTCAACATTTTCTTTCAAACACTGTTATTTGTAATCACTCCGTCATATGGTCGCCCCTCACTCCGCATTGGATTGGGTAGCACATACTTGACGTTGAGTTTCCTTTCAGCATTTCCCTTTCAAGCAATTTTATTGTAATCACTCCGTCATATGGTCGCCCCTCACTCCGCATTGGATTGGGTAGCACATACTTGACGTCGAGTTCCTTTTCCGGTTTTTAGAATAGCAGATCCTCTGACCAATGCTCGCCATCATCGGCGCCATTCTGGTTAGAGTTACAGCATAAGCAGTTTGTTTTAGATCCTCTGACCAATGCTCGCCATCATCGGCGCCATTCTGGTTAGAGTTACAGCATAAGCAGTTTGTTTTAGATCCTCTGACCAATGCTCGCCATCATCGGCGCCATTCTGGTTAGAGTTGTTTCAGTACGTTTGGGTTTATCTTCTAACCTTAACGGGTACTTGCTTGTAATGTTGAAATCTGTTAATTAAAAAATCAAAAGAAATTGGCTCGGGATATTTCACTTTGAAACATTTGCTTCAGCTGCATTGGAATGAAGCACTTTCCAGTCCGTGAAGCGTTTAAGTTTGGAAACCCGCCAGTGTCTATGAAGTAATTGGATGATATCTTCATCATGCTTGTCTTTAGGAACTTCTCCAGCACCAGCTCCGGTACCTTGAGTTGTACGAATACCTTCACATCGAGGATACGAAGTGTGACCTCACTTGTGAAGTCAGTGAGTACCCTGTCCTTGCCCTGAAACATCTAATTGTTCATTTGTTTTCACATAAACCAAAGAAATTTGGTACATAAATTCAACCACTATTTCTTGACAAACAAAGGCATTTTCTTTTCAATGTATATGTATCCAAAAGCAATGTTAATCCATATAATATCTTAAGAAAACAACTTAGACCATGGAATAAGGCAATTTTTCCAAACATTAGCAACAGAAAAACAAGAAAAGAAAAGATGCTCAGCATTCTCAATACCACCACACAAATTACAATATGGACTAACAAAACTATGCTTTGCAAGAACAGACCCCACAACAAGCTTTTGATATAAAAACAACCACCTAAAAGAAGATTTTTTTGGTTCCAAACAGGGAGATTAGATATCAACAAACCTATACTTCAATTTAAATAAAGGAGCACAGAAAGACCATTTCTTGCTTATCCCGAAGTAAATCTTTTAGGAGAAAGAAAGTATGCCATATAATAGTTTTGTTGTAATTTCACTTAATTGTGGGCCTTTAATCCATTTAACTGTATTCCGGAAAACATATTATTCTTCAATGATTAAACCAACAAGAGGAATCTTTATTTTCTTAATCCACAAGGTGTAAGTTCTGAGATGAGAAGGTGAATGCTATAACAAGTTTTCAACTCTTTCCAAGAAACTCAACAGCGATAAGAGTGAATATCATCATTACTGATGAGATGTGGGTGAGTTGGTAAAGTGACTTGGTTGTTTCAAGCATCACCCAGGTTCAAATCTCAATATGGTATCGGATGTGGGATGTGGCAGTTCGTTGGTATTCTTGAGCCAGTTGTGGCTGATTATTGGTATTCTTGAGCCGGTTATGGCCGTTCATTCGTATTCTCGAGCCGATTGTGGCCATTGTTGGTATTCTCAAGCCGGTTGTGGCTATTGTTGGTAAATTTGGTACATGTGATAGATGATCACTTGGGGATCTAAGCCCTCGATTGTGTCCCAGACCAGTTGGAGCTCCGGTCAAAAAACAAATACCTATCTAAAAAAGAGATTGAATATCATCAAAAGTTTTTATTCCCTTAAGAAACCAAAAGAAAGTAGAACATCCTCTAATCAAAGCAAGGGGGATATTATTGTGTCAAATTCAACAAGATAGATATTTAGCCCTAACATCTAGAGCTAATCCCACTAAAGAGAGATGTGAGACCACCAAGTGCTTCACCATCTCCCTTGCCTTACAAAGAGATTGAAAAATGGGAGACCTTGCCTCAAAATATTTTTGTGTTTCAAAACAATCCAAACAACTCTATTGCAAGGGGATATCTCCGAATCACAAACACAATCAGCCCACTTCTGGTCAAGCAGAATAGTAGAACCTCTTTTACCCTTTGGATAATTAGTAAAGAATTGGTTCATCTTCTGCAGTTGTTTTGAATTCAGACACAAATTCTCCCTCTTTTAATTCAACATGAAAATGTTTAAGTTAATCATTTCGCTGTCCTTCCTGTTTTTGAACCCCCTTGACCTCTCTAAAAATAAAAATTCGACTAGAAACAATCTTCTTCGATTCCGGTTTCTACAACATATAACCTTTTAAACCAGTACTATATCCATTAAATATATACTTTGTTGATTTACTATCCAACTTAGCCTTTTTTTCTTTTGGAAAAAACATATAAACATCACAACCAAAAACGCTAAGATGTTTGAGAGGGTTTCTTACTAGTCCATGCTACTTGTGGAATTTAATCAACCAAAGCTAATGTGGGTGATCTATTGATCAAGTAATAGGCAGTCGTAATTGCTTCTCCCCATGATCATCTTTCTAAGCCTATAGTACTTATCAGACTTCTCATTTTATCCTACAAAGTCCTATTTATCCTTTCTACAACTTCATTCTACGATGGTGTATATGAACTCATCTTTTGCCTTTATATTCCACAGTCTTTATGGAATTGCTCAAGAGCATTGGAGCAATATCTCCACCATTATCACTTTTTAAGACCTTAATCTTCTTTTTTGTTTGGTTTTCAACAAGAGCCTTAAGTTCCATGGACTTCTTGAAAACATCATATTTATGCTTGATACAATAAATCCATGTTTTTCTCGAGTAGCCATCTATGAAAGACACATAATACAATCACTCTTCAAGAATGGAACATTCACAGGTCCAAACACATATGTATGTATTAGATGCAAAATACCATTTAGATTAGCAACAAATAGACTCAAGGATCTTAGGGCCAAAAAGTTGTTATATTCTCTTCCTAATAAGATCTTCCTTGATGAAAATCTTACCAAGTCATAGGTAGCCGAGCTCAAACGCTCTAGGGAATTAGTTATGGCAGCACGAAAGGCGGGGAAGTGGGCAGTTATCAGGAACCTTCGAGCGGTAACCAGAGACACGTTCCCTCCTGGATGGGAGTCTCAACCTGGGGGGCTTCCAAATGATGGGCCAGGTGGGAGAGGCGACATAGTACGGGCATATCTATTAGGTGTTGGAACAGTAATAGCTCTTTTTGGTCTTCACCCAGCCTTATACATGATGCTCTCAGATCTGCGAGCATCCTCTTCATCACGAAGACTTGTGAGATCCCTGTGCGGCCTCTCCCTGGTATCACGGGTTGTCAGTGGTACTCTGCTTGTAGGCAGGAGACTAGGAGTTCAGGTGGTCTCAAAGGTTCAAGAGGTGTAGCATGTTTATATAGAGATTCCCTCTAGAGCAAGATTTCTTTGGTTGCCAAAGATAAGTTTGCTAGGTTCATATGGGTCCATATTCGGGGTGCTTTCCATCAATCCAAGGATATTTACATTGTAGTATGTTATTTCCTTCTGGCCTCCTCATATGCCATCCACAATGGTCCTGATGATGATCCTTTCATTGACTTGTACGACAACATTGCTTAGTATTCAGTGGTTGGGGAAGTCATCCTTCTAGGTGATTTCAATGCCTACACCAAAACCCTTTAGGTTCCTCTCCACAATCGCTCAGAGGATATGTTATGCACTCAAGCAGTGGATCCACAAATAGTTGGCTTGCATAGGACTTCAGAGGATGATTCAAGGCCCCTCATAGCTTATGGCTAGCACCTTTTGCAGCTTGGTGAATCACATGAGTTATCGATCCTCAACGGGATTGCTTGCTTTCCCGACTCTCATTTCTTTACTTGCCAACCTCATGGTGGGGGTTCTAGTGTAGTGGATTATGTCCTTTCTAGCCAAAACTCCTTGTCACCAGTCAACCATTTCTCTATTTCCCCCATTCCTCTTGCGGATCATGCTCTTCTCTCTTTATCACTCCGTATTGACATTCCCCCTCCTGTCACCATCCCCCTTCATGGCCTCCCTTGCACCATTTTCCGGTTTGACGAAGGGGATCCTGACACCTTTTCCTCTCACATTAGGTTACTTCTCCCTTCTGAGTCCCAGTTCTTTTCTCTGGATAGTGTTGTAGCCAAGTATGCCCGTCTATCTTCCATCATTTGGGAAGCTGCCCTCATGTCCTTCCCTAGCTCCACCCAATCCTCCTCTGCTTCCCACCAACAAAAAGCTTGCCCCATGAACAAGTGGTATGATGATGAGTGCAAATTCCTACACCGCCAATCACGACATGCTTTTGTCCAGGGCCACCCCTCTTATCGCACCTTGAAAACATCCTACCGCTATCTCCTTCGCTGCAAAAAAATGCCTCTTCATCTCATAGCGTAGACAAACTTTATGTGCATCTCTCTGGCATTCTCCTAAGCAGTTTTGGCACACCATTTTCCTTCACCACTCTCCTCTTCCCTTAGAGCTTAGCCCCAAATCCATGCTCTCTTACACTTCTAGTCCTTATGATATTCCTAGACAGCCACTTATTCAGGTTGATAATCCGCCATCTTCTTGCCACTTGTTCACGTATAAAAATATCAGACAGGAAGTTAGAGTGATGAATAGTAGCAGGGCAGTGGATGAGGAGGGGTTCCAAGAAAAATTCTTCAAGTATGGGGTGCTTGGTAGCTATTTGACTGACCTCTTCCACCACGTTGTATGCTCTGGTTTTCTGCTGGCTTGGTTGCATCATACCATTCACCCCGTCAACAAATCAGGCCACAACTCGGATAACAACTACAGGACAATTATGGTGGGTCATACATTCTCCAAACTTTATGCTATAGTCCTCCATATGCAGCTTTCCAAGAAGTTAGAGCGCAGGCACCTCAGAGCTAGGGGGCAAGTAGGTTTTTGTCCGGCTCACCAGACTATTGATCGTATCTTTACCCTCCAAACTGTCATTGAGGAGGCTTGCCATCGCTCGTCAAAATTTTACTGTTACTTTGTAGACTTTTGGAAAGCTTTTGACTTGGTTCCGCGTGTGGCACTTTTTTAGACTTAAAGACATTGGCATTTCTGAGAGCCTTCTCACTGCCATCATGCGTATGTACGAGACTGTTTTGGGTCACCTCCACACAGCCCACGGGGAATTAGATTTCATTAGGAGTATCATTGGGGTCAAATAGGGGTGTCCCCTATCCCTAAATCTACTTTGGGATATACATAGATGAGCTCAAGTCCTTCCTCTATGAGCATATCCGGACAACGATGGGTGCCTACTTCACCAAGTTCTGATATCCATCCTTTTGTTTGCTGATGATGTCGTCCTCTTGGCCTCCTCTCCGGATGGTCTACAGAGATAGTTGGATACCTTAGCCTTGTTCTGCGACCTTCGGCAGTTGATGGTTAACTTGGGTAAAACCAAGGTTATGGTCTTCAATGATTTGAAGACCTCGCACCTCCACTTCTTTAGGGGCGAGGAGATCAAGATCACCAACACATATACCTACTTGGGCGTTTAGTTTTATGGCCAGCATTTCAGTTTGAGACAAGCCCTCCAGCCTCATGTTAATAACGTTTATGGATCCTTAGCCCTCCTTGAGAGACAATGCTTTTGCCACCACTTCCAGGACATCTCCAAAATGTCCCTCATGGACTCCCTCATCAGACCCACTATTCTTTATGGCTCTAATGTTTGGGGGCCCTCTTTCCTGGTGGCTGACTGGGATTCTGCAAAGAGAGTCCATACACTTCTCCTTTGTTGATTTATTAGGTGGAAGCATAATGTCCCCCAACACATTATTTTGGCTGAGTTTGGAGCCTGTCCTTTCAAATTGGAGACCATGTTTGACCTAATATCTTTCCTACACTGCATCCATGGCTTCGTCGATTCCACTGAGGGGCGGGATAGGTACCCATACTTGGCATATTGTTCATTAGAGGCTCTTGCTCATTCAGATTCTCCTCGTCATGGTCGCGGTTGGAACGCTGAGGTTTTCAACCTCTTAGGGACAGTTGTCATTCAGATGGATCGTCTTCCTCCTTTTCAACATTCCTTGGATGCACCAGGCCACCTTCTACCTACCAGACAGGTAATGAATAGATCATCAGAGAGGATATTTACAGGCAATCCATCCACACCACTTGGGTGAACCCTCATAGGGGTCTAAGCCCTAAAATGGCCTTTTTTGTTGAGCACTTTCTAGAATTGAGTGACGGTCTCATTATTCGTCCTCAATATACTCTTTGTCACTGGATGCATGCCCTTCACATCCCCTGTGGCCAGCTCAAAGTAGGTTCTCACAGAATCCGGTGCAAGACGGATCACCACCTTGATCATTCTAATAGGATTTGTCAGCTATGTAGTCTCTAGGAGACTAAGACGGAGACACACTTCATCTTCCGCTGCTCCATTTACTATGAGATCAGAGGAAGGTTAAACTGCCTATTTAGGAGGGCACAGGCTCTTTCTGATTTCTTTAGGTATGAGGATCAGAAGTGGCTGGCCTTCTACATACAAGAGGCTCTAAGGCTTCGTGAGCACACACTTCAGCCACATTCCAAACCAAATTCTACCTGGCAGATCACTTCCTTCTTCACAGTACTACCTTCAATGAGAGGCACTAAGCGCCACTGTGAGGCCAGCTCTACTTCTTACTCCAAATCTATTCAGCGTAGAGATACCATCCATAGTTCTCGTAGCCATCATAGTCGCCAAGCCCATACCAGGTCCTACACCATGAGACAAACTAGATCTACTAGGCCTTTGAGATATAGTTCAGTGTCTAGACAACAAAATAGGTGGCCTCCGCACTCTACCACCTCTTCATTTGGTCATCATTCCATCCAGAGCTTCTTTCTTTCAGCCAGCCTCGGATGTTAGGAAAGTTGGATCTTCCATTCCCTAATAGACTTCCATCATTGCTTCTCATTGGTTGTCTTCCCTTTCTTCTTCTCGTTTGCATTTCCCCCATCAATTTTGGGTTCGCGGGATTGCTCTTTTCGGTTTTGCCACTTTCTATGGCTTTGTATTTTCTTTTCTTTCTCGATAATCCTTTGGTTCTCCCCCTTTGGACTTGCACACATTGTTATTTGCAGTCCTTTTGACCTACTTTTGTGGTCATTCGTTAGACATTAATATATTTATCTTATCTTATCTTATCCAGTAGCACTACTGGAAAACTTTACTCGAATTTGCTTCCCATATACACAATGTTCACAAAAATCAAAATCTAATTGACAATCAAAAATACCTTCAACCATAACTTTAGCTTTTAGTTCTCAAAGGTTTTTTGTCCAATATGACCCATCCTCTAATGCCAAAGCATTGTCTTTTCTGCAGATAGTGTAAGAGTTCAATCTGTTCCATTTATACCCTCAGGAACAATCGAGCTATTGCACCCATCACTAATAGTGTTTGCCTCAAGTTTGAACAATGTTCCTGTGTGGACTCCTCTTGCCAATACCATGGCTCCACAAACCATCTTGTAGCTTTCCTTGTTAAACCTGCACATCCACATCATTCATCTTGCTTACATGAATTATATACCGGGAGAGTTTTAACCCTTCAATCTTCGAACATCTTCTTAACTCTTCCTCAACCAACAATCTTGTAGGTAATCTCCCAAGAATACATCATCTCAATTTATCTTTTCATATTCACAAAACCACTTCCTATGGGGAGTCATATGGAAAGAGGCACCCAAGTCAATCAACCATGCATCATGGCATCCATGCAAGCTTGATACTGCCAGGAATAAATCCCCTAAGTCTTCACTGAGTGTCTTTGTTTCTACAGACTAGGAATCATTAGATAACTTACCATTTTCAACTTTTTTAGATCTGTAGTCTTTATTAAAATGCCATGTTTTACCACAGTTTTGACATTTACTCTTATATTTTGTTGTAGTCTTAGATTTATTTCTCTCTTGTGAACGACCTCTCACAATCAAGGCATCCTTTGTTTGATAATCCTCAACGGATCTCCACCTCACTTCTTTTCAAAATCATGCTTCTACTATGTCCTCAATTTTTAATGTCAACACAATAGTAGTTACTGTCATAACTAAATTATCCCAAGAGTTGGGCACATAACAAAGCAAAGTAATACACATTTCTTCTTCATCCATTTTAATTTTGATAGATAGTAATTGACTTACCACAATATTGAAAGCAATTAGATGTTCAACTACAAAATTATCCTCATCCATTCTCAATGAATACAACTTCTTCGAAGAAACAATTTGTTCACTAGAGACTTTGTCTAATACAAAGTCCCTAGCTTGTCCCATAGTTCCTTAACAGTTTTCTTCGTTGACAAATTCAGCAAAATAGTATCTAACAAACACAATCTGATTTAACTCTTCACCTTTCTATCGATCTTTTCTCAATCTTCTACCTTCATACCCATAGGTTGCACTTCACATACAATCCATTGATCTCTACCTACAAGAAGATCTTCCATCTTGAACATCCACAACTCAATTTTGACAATTGAATTTGTCAATTTCTATATTTGTGCTTCCAGTCATTCTCCTTCACACAAAGATTTCCATGCACAGAGCTCCTGCTCGTGAAATAGTTTATCACGGACAAATGAAACCCTAACTCTTCACCAAAAAGCTAAAACCTAGCTCTAATACCAAATGAAGAGAAAAATGGCTGATAAACCAATACAAGAGAAACAATATTGACAAAATCTTTATGCTAAAATTGAATAGGAGAAATTGCACACAAAATATTACATAGTACACAAGATTTCCCTTGGGAAACCCTTACATGAAAAAACCCAACACAATAATTTCCTTTACTATTGTATTATTTTACAAATCTTGCAATACAATAATGTACTTCTCAGTTCTAATTTTCCTTACTGCATGTGCAAGTATATATAGGCACATCAGTAGGTAATTGCCTAAGCAATCTGACAATACCATGGGTGCCAAAACCATGGGCCTAGACTACAACCCATAACGGTTCCCCATAAAACTATGGGTCAAACCGCTGCCCATATTATTACGACAGGGAAAAATATCTACAGAATCAGTAAAAATGAATTTGTTCCCAAAACATTTTTTTGGAGGGTGGCGACGATGCCTTGGACCCCAATTGTTGTTGCTAGCTATACAATCCTTGTTGACAATTTTGACCCCACAGGTCAAATTGTCACCTTTATCATTCTAAACATTTCACAACATGTTTCTTTGTCCAAATGTCAGAGATTGGGCTTGTTCAGATTTTCCAAAGGGGTTCTTTTCCTTTTGGAAAAGTCAATTTGCACAATTCCGAAGGTCTTTTTCTCTTCAGAAGTGTAATTTTACACAATCCCAAAGGGTTATTTCAAATGCCGAGAGGTATCCGTCCTTCGAAAGAAGATGCTTGCAAAAATCTCGAAGGGATATACAAGAAGCCCGAAGGGTCTCTTTCCCTTCGGGAAAGTCATTATCAGATATCTTGAAAGGACAGTTTCAAATTGTCCGAAGGAAGGGCAATTGACAAAAATCCGAAGGGCAAGTGGACAATTCATAAATCCCGAAGGGTAACTTGAAAAAGTTTGAAGGGTAGAATTCCTTCGGAAAAGGTTCACTTGGAAATTTCCGAAGGACATTGGCAAGAATCCAGAAGGGTATGTGCCCTTCGAGAAGGTTCACTTCACGAATTTCAAAAGGGCAGTCTTCAGGAAATTAAACTTGGGCACTTTCATTTCTTCCGCAGGGTCCTTTACAAAAATCCCAAAGGGTATGTGCCCTTCAAGAAAGTTCAAAACAGAAGATCCAAAGGGACATTTGAAAAGCCCAAAAGGCAATCCGAAGAAAGTTTACAAAGAAAAGGACCATTGTCAAAAGTCCGAGAGGCAGTTCATAAACTTGAGGGGTCACTAGCAATAATGCCGAAGGGTATGTGCCCTACGGAAAAAGGCAAGGGCAATTTGTCCAAAGGAATGGTTCGAAGAAAGGGAAGGGGCTAGACAAAAGTCCGACAGAATTCTTTTGGACATTTTGTCCGAAGGAATTCTTTCGGAAGAGAGAAATCCGAAGAAAGAAATGACAAAAACCAAAGGAAAGAAAAAGTCCATATACATCTCTGAAGGGTCGCTTTCATTTCTTCCGAAGGGTATGTTCCCTTCGGGAAGATTCTTTACAAGGAAATGGACCATTTACAGAAGTCTGAAGGGCATTTTCTTTAAGTTCCGAAGGGTCACTCGACATGAATTCTCGCAAACAATTTGTCCGTGGGAAGGTGTAGGCAAAAAAGCCAAAATAATTCTTTCGGGCAATTTGCCCGAAAGAAAGGAGAGAACACAGAGAATAAGCTTCGGACAATTTGTCCGAAGCCGATTGTCCGAGAGAAAACCCTAAAAACCTAATTCCTTCGGACTTTTTGTCCGAAGGAATGGTTCGAGGAAAACCCAGAGACTTAAGACAATCCCTGCGGGAAAATGACTGATCAAAAAGGCTGAAGAAAAAATGCCCGACTCAACAACTCTAGAGGAAATGAGCAAGAAAAGTCCTAAGGCCAAGTGAAGGGAAAGACCAGCCAAAACAGCTTGCCACAGGAAAATGAATAAAGAAGAGAGCCATAGACAATTTGTCCGAAGAGATCAAGAAACAGAGACAAAAGCTGCAGACAAACAAATAGCCAAAGATGAAAACCATAAACAAATGGCATGAAGCAATACATGCACAAGAACAAGAGACGGAGTCAACATGGAATTTCATGCAAGTGGAGGGTCATTTAGAGTTGGTTGGGCTAAGTTTCAATTGACTATTTGTTGTATTAATAGTTATCTCTTAGTCACTCTCATGCATCCAAAGGCCCAACTCAGCTTCAAGTGGACTTCTCAGTCCGAGATGTGGTGTGGCTTTCCATGCAAGAGTTTGACTTGTCAAACTTGGGTCCACCTCATCCCTTCTACACCAACATGGAATTTCAAGCACGTTTCAGTTCTGGAGTTGACTAACCTTGCACTATGGTTGACTGGTTGACAAGTCATGCATGCACGTTTGTTTAGCTTGTTGAAGGCTTTCAACATTCCAGCAGTTCGAGTGGAGTTCTAATTTCAGTTTTAGCATAGCATTCCATGCGGAGAAGAATTTTCTTTTGTTTCAATGCAACTTCCAATGAATCAAGTAGAGTTCTCTTTGAAGATTTGACGTGTTGTTCATGCATGAAGAAGATTAGCTCACCCTCCATTTTCAACGCCAAAAGGAGTTTTCATGCAAGCATAAGACAAAGGGATTTATTTTTAGGTCTTTGGACAAACACAAGTTGAAATGTGAGTTGACTTCTCTTCTATTTTTAGCGTCAATCTCTTGGTTGTTGTATACTTTTCTATATAAGTTGGCTTTTCAGCCTTAAATTCTATCCCTATTTTGGCAAGACAAAATTTTGCCAAAGATTGAGTTGTAACCTTTTTTCAGATTAATAGGATTGTTGTTTTCAGATTCTAACTGCTGGTATAGTTTATTTATGTCATTGATTTGAATAAGTGATAAGAGTTTTCTTCCTTGTCAAGTCTTGATTCTTAATTACTAGTTGGTCAAATTATGCAGGTCATGTTCTTTGTTTAATGTCTTTTGGCTGAGTTTACAGTGGATGCAAGTGGCTGGTTAGTGCCTTGAATCAAGTCTATTCCATCATTTCCCTCAAGCTTTGATCACAAAAAAGAACATTTTCATGAAATACTTATGTATATTGGTCAATTGAAGTTGAAAGTTCAACGTTTCTCTTGTCTAAATTAGTGTTTTTAGGAGCTCTAATTGAGTGGATCAACTAATCATTTAGGTGTATCGCCATCATTAGATAAAATTTTCTTTCAAGTTTTCTTTCTCTTTTCCCAGACAATTTGTAGCGTAGAGCAAAGATCCTAATTGATACACCAAAGGGAGCTAGCCCTTACAATCTAGAGATTCAATCCATTGATTAGGTCGCCCACAACTTAGGATTGTTTCCATGTTTCAGCAGACTGTGAAGCCCTGAAACTACCTTGTCAATCAGGGGTGCAAGTCTGATTGACAACAGTATTTGGCAAGTCCAGTAGGACCACAAAGAAATCTTTGCGTATCTAAAGAAAATTTGGAGCTGAGGAGAACCGTTTGCAATAGAAAGAGAATATCTATCTTCATCACAAGCTAAAGATTCTTCAAATTGCAGAGTTCATAGCATCATTTAAGAAGCTCTTTCATGCCAAAAGTTACCTCAAGGTCAACAAATAAAGATATTCCTTTTGAATTTATATCTTATAAGAGATCAAGGTTCCTCAAAAACAATATTTACCTACTAGTCATCCTATTGTTCTAAGCACTACAATCCCCACTATCCAAATGGCCATCAGAAACCAGGGGTTTGCTCCATTCAATAGAGGTAGCCCACTGAATTTAGCCGAGTTTGATGATATTCCGGTGTCTGCCCTCAAGAGCATCCCATTCTTCTCAGGAGAAAATCAAATAACCCCTATTGAGCATATCCAAGATGTGGCTAATCTCTGTTCAGTCCATAATGTTGTTGAGGATAATGTTGCTATTAGATTGCTTGCTACCTCCTTCAAAGAAAAAACATTGCAATGGTATAGAAACCTTCCACTAAACTCCATTTCTACCTAGGATGAATTGGGTGCAGCCTTAGTCAAGCAATTTGAGGACAAATCTGATCACCTATCTTTAGTTGAGCAATTGACTGCCATAACAAGGGCTCCTTATGAGTTCATGTCTGATTTTAACCTCAAATTCTAAAAGACATGGCCCAGAATACCTGTGTTGGTAAGACCCTCCCCTGAATATGCATTTTTGTACTATTTGAAAGCCCTTAAGTCTGACATTAGTGTGATGATACAGTCAATGGGTGGTACTACTTTGCCAGATGCTTGAGGTTGCAATAAGGGCAAAAAACAGTTTGATACAAGCTGGTAAGCTTCTCCAAGACCTCCAATGCCTATATTTACAGAAATAAGTTCTGTACAAGCCCCTCAAATTCCTTAAGTTTCATCCTTAGCTCCTATTCCACCACCTCCAGCTCAAATTGCAGCCCCTACTAGTCAAGCTAGTGAGATAGGAGAGTTAAAAAGTTTGCTCCAATCCTTTGGGAATGAAATAGTGCAACTCAAGAGACAGCAATTTCAGTCTAATAGACCTTATCAACAGCAGAATCAAAACATCTATCAGCGCTTCAAAGGTCAAAGGCCTCCTTATCAGGGTTTTAGAGAAAATTGATCACCTTATCAAGCACAAAGAGCCATAACTCCAGCTAAGCCATATACTGCTCTTGATCCTAATGTTCCTTCCACTGCAAAGGCCATTGTTCCCACCCCACATCAAAACAACATGACGCAGAATTCAGGTTGGTAGCTCTCAAATTTCAATGATGCTCAAAACCAAGCCTTGGTATCACAGAACATCGCTATGCCACTAATGACACAAGTTTTCTTTTCAAGGAAGTCAATACCAAGATACAGGTTTGGCATCACAAGGAGAGACTCATCAAGTTCAAGGGCAGCTTGATGCCATTAATGTAAATTGACAAGCAGATGATCATGTTGTTTTTACTCAAGGTGTTAAAACTAACAAATCAAGTGGTCAAATTGCAGTTGTAACTAGAGCTAAAATAAGCGCCATTGAAGAGGCTCAAGAGATGACAAATGTTTCAAGTACTCCTAGGGTTGTTTCTAAGAGTACAAAAGAGCAACTTGTTGTCCCTACAGCGCAGAAAAATTAGAATATAGAGGTTAGTAAAGTTCAGCAAATACTTCTAGTTCGTGAGCAGTCAGTTGATCAAAAAGTGCGACCAAAGGTTAACGGATCTCATTTCAGTATAGTCGATCAAATGAAGAAATCTAATATCAACATTAGTATGTGGGATTCTCTTTCTATTTCAGGACAAAATGATCAGCTCATTCAAGAGCTTTCAGGTCTCGAATTGTCTCCAAAACCGATTGAGAAAGGTGTTGTCTTGACTAATTCAGATTAGCCAACTAAGCAACAGGTATAGCAAGTAAATAAGTTGGCAAAGGTGGACAAAACTAAAGTGAAATCAAAGAAAACTCCTTTTTACCTTTCTTTGATAGTAGGTGATACTTTGGTTCATAATTGTATGGTGGATAGTGGAGCTAGTAATACAGTCATGCCTAAACAGATTGCAGACAAGCTTGGACTTGTTTATGAGCCAAACACTAAAGGGGTATTGCAATTGGATGGGTCACCAACAAAGATGATAGGCATTATCAAAGATCTGATATTGAAATTACATGATTGTCCCAATGTTACTATTCAGTAGGTTGTTGTGATAGACTTGCCTCCTTTGTTATGTCTCTTTCAAGGGACTTCACTCAAAAATTGGGGGATATTTATCAGCTGATTGAACTTATTTAATGTTCAGAACCAGGTAGGTACCAAAGTAACAATTTAATCTGAACCAATTGCACGTTTTCATATGGAGCCATATATGCCAAGTGTTGTGAATACAAACTGTATCATCTCGGATGAAATACTAGAAGCTAATGAAGTAGAAAATGAGTCACCTTTGGATGGAGTTCTAGATTTGTTCCTTGATGAGTGGGCTTCCACTTGGCATGAATATGATCCTTACAAGCTGATTGAAGGACTTGGTGTATATTGCCTTCATGAGAATGATGCACCAATTCTAGCCATGGTCAAAGAAGATGAGTCTAATGAAGGTTTGTGGCAATTGTACTTTGATGGGTCAAGGAATAAGCATGGAATCGGAGCTGGAATGATGTTGGTTTCTCTAACAAAGCAAAAGTATTTCTCTTCTATTAAATTTCAGTTTGTTTCTTCAAATAATGTTGTTGAGTATGAAGCACTATTTCACGGTTTGCAGTGGGCAAGGAAGATGAAAGTCAACACCTTACAAGTTTTTGGTGATAGTGAACTTATAGTTCACCAAGAGGTTTGAATGTATGCAAAAATTTGTTTCTTAAGTCTTACAGGTATAGAATATGGGACTTACTTGAAGATTTCCAAGCTTTTAACATTCAGGTAATACTGAGAGGTGAGAATAAACATGCTGACATGTTGGCTGCAATTGTGTCACAATTCAGAGTCCCAGCTGATATAAAAAATGAAAAAATTCAATCACATGTAAAAGTGGTTGTAAGGCCTTTTGTTCCAGATAATCATAAGAATTGGCAAGTGTTCGAAGATGACAATCAAATTGTGAGATTCTTGCAAAAGGAGGCTAAGTTTTCTTCAAAAAACCAATCAAAGCACTTGTAGCAGTATGGTGATCAGATTGTGCAGCAAAAAACAAATAAGCTGCCCAAGGGATTGGTCACACTTGAGAACATTTTCAGTGGTGATGATGAGCTAAGGAAAGAGAAGTCATCTTTGTCAACAAAAGAAGAGCACTATGCCAATGTAGAGATTGCAACTGGTAAAATTTTGAAATTGGGTAAGGCATGCACTCCTTCACAAAAGCAAGCTTTCATTGAGTTATGCATAAGTTTGGCTGATATATTTGCATGGCAGTATAGTGATCTCAATGGATTTGATCCAAGTTTGGCTCAACACACCATTGAGTTATAGAAGACTAAACCAATAAGACAAAGACAAAAGCCCATCAATCCTAAGCTTGAGCCTTTGATGAAAGCTGAGCTTCACAAGCTCAGAGAATCAGCTATTATATTTTCAATCAAGCACTCAACTTGGGTGGCAAACCTTGTTCCAGTACGGAAGAAGAATGGTGAGATTCGTTTGTGTTGATTTTCGTGATTTGAACAAGGCTTCACTTAAAAATCACTATCCATTGCCATCAATGGAACAATTTTTTATAGCTTGTTGCAGGCTCAAACAGGTTTTTTTTGTTGGATGGATATAGTGGCTACAATCAGATTTTGGTCAAGGAAGAAGACCAATTTAAGACAGCCTTCACAACTGAGGGACATTTGCATACAGAAAGATGCCATTCATTTTGTCTAATGCTGGAGCAACCTTTCAGAGAGCCATGGATATGGCATTCCAAGGCCTTCTTAATAGGTTTGTACTTGTTTATTTGGATGATATAATAGTGTTTTCAAAGAATGTAGAAGATCACATGGTTCATCTCAAGCAAGTGTTCGAAAGGTGTAGGCAATTTGGGGTATCTCTAAATCCCAAAAAGTGTGTTTTTTCCATTCATGAAGGTAAGCTTCTTGGACATGTTTCAAAGCATGGTTTAAGCATAGATTCTGAAAGGATTGACTCCATTCTTGCACTTTTTTTGCCTAAGCACAAAAGGGCTATGCCAAGTTTCTTTGAGAAAATCAACTTCATAAGGAGATATATTTCAGATTTTGTCATTTTAGCAAAGAAAGCCACTTACAGCCATGTTAAAGAAGGATATGGGCTTTAGCTGGTCCAAAGGAGTAAATAGTTTTGAAGATATTAAGAGGGCCATAGCTAGTGCTCCTATGCTTATAAATCCAGATTTTACAAAAAAAAATAGTTTGTATACATATGCTAACATGGACACCATTTCAAGCATTCTTATACAGCAGAATCATGAAGCTTTGGAGCACCCAATAGCCTTCTTCAGCGAAGGCTTGGAACAGTATGAAACAAAGTATTCTTTTGTTGAAAAACATGTCCCTTCAATTACAAGATCTCTTAAGTTTAGACACTTGTCTAATAATAAGATACATTTAATGGTTTCCCATCCAAGCATCAAAGAGTTTCTCTTGAACAAGGATATAAATGAGAAGAGAGTTGGTTGGATAACCAAGGTAATAGAGTATGATGTGGAAATTAAGGTCACAAAGTTGATTAGAGGCAAAGGACTTTGTGAGCACCTAGCTCGAGACTTGCAAGAGGTTAATGAGGTTGTTTTGGTGTCAAATGATGAAGAGGTTGCAGCTGGTCATACCCCACCTTCCAACTGGTTTCATGACATAGTAAACTATCTCCAAGATAGTATTTATCCCTCTCATCTCAATGCTTCAAAAAGAAGATATTTCAGATTGCAATCAATTCCATTTTTGCTTACTGATGGTGTGTTGTTCAAGAAAGATATCAATGGCATGTTGTTAAGATGTATACAACCAAGTCAAACTCAGAGATTGCTTTAAAAATTCCATAATGGACATGGTGAAGGACATTTTTCTGCAAGAACTACAACCCTAAAGATCATGAGAGGGGGGTACTGTTGGCCTAATATATTTGGTGATTTCCATGCATGGGTTAGAAAGTGCAAACAGTGTGCTATGTTTGTAGGAAAAGTGAAGCTTGCAATCTTATCTCTTCAGCCAATTGCGCTAGATCAGCTCTTTGTCCAATGGGGATTGGACTTTATTGGCCTCATTAATCCTCCTTCAAGTTCAGGACATAAATGGATTATAATTGCTAAAAGTTACTTCACACGTTGGACAGAAGCAGTAGCAATTGAAAGAAGCAAACGAAACAAATGTTCTAGATTTCTATGAAGGTTTGCTTACTAGATTTGGGGTTGCTTCAACTATTATTTTTGATAATGCAATGGCTTTTGTGGGGTCTAGGATAAGTCAATGGGTTGTCCAACATGGAATATACCTCATCACTTCATCAAACTATTATCCACAAGGCAATGGCCTTGCTAAATCTATGAATAAGAACCTATTGAGAATCATATTGACTATTGAAGACAATCAAAGGTCATGGCATCTCAAGTTGAAGTCAGCTCTATGGGCTAATAGGATCACCTACAAAAGATCAATAGCCAACTCTCCATACAAGCTGGTATATGGTAAGGAAGCAAAGTTACCCATTTCTCTTGAGTTTCTTGCTTTAGAACCAATGCATCAACTTGAATTGTTGGAGAATGAGCCTATGGAGATCATGTATGCTAAGCTTATAGAGTTGGAGGAGACAAGAAATCAGTCCATGCTAGCCACGGAGATTCATCAATCACAAGTGAAGACAACTTTTGACAAAGGAGCTTCTTCACGAAGTTTCAAAGGAAGTTTGGTCCTCAAGTGGGATGAAGATAGAGTTAACCATGAAGGCATACAAAGTTTGATTCCCTTTGGAATGGCCCATACACAATCTCCAGCTGCAAATCCCACAATGCCTTCCAACTTGCAAAGATGGATGGCGAGGAGCTTCCAATCCCAGTCAATGGGATACATCTGAAATGTTGCTACTGAAGAGTAAAGCTCCTTGTACATAGTTTGTTTGCTTTCTTCCAAGTGTTGTTCAAGCACAGTAGTTTCATTATGTTTTGTCCTAATAAGCATTGTTTGCACATTTGCTTCGTTAGTTACCTTTCATGTTTTGTGTTTCCCTTCTATTTTGGAGGATGAAGGTTACTTCTTGTTTGGTCAAAAGAGATTTGCAAACATGAACCGGGTTTACCATTGTTTTGTGAGTTCAATATCATGTTTATGGTCTGAGTTCACAAGCATAGTAGGCATGCGTCCCAGTTGAGTCACCAAAATGTTGACAATTTTGACCTCACAGGTCAAATTGTCACCTTTATCATTCTAAACTTTCCACAGCATATTTCTTTGTCCAAATGTCAGAGATTGGGCTTGTTCAGATTTTCCAAAGGGGTCTTTTCCTTTCGAAAAAGTCAATTTGCACAATTTTGAAGGTCTTTTTCTCTTCGGAAGGGTTCTTTTACAAAATCCCAAAGGGTTATTTCAAATGTCGAGGGGTATCTGTCCTTCGAAAAAAGACATGCAAAAATCTCGAAGGGATATACAAGAAGCTCGAAGGGTCTCTTTCCCTTTGGGAAAATCATTATCAAATATCCCGAAAGGATAGTTTCAAATTGTCCGAAGGAAGGGCAATTCACAAAAATACGAAGGGCAAGTAGACAATTCATAAATCCTGAAGGGTAACTTGAAAAAGTTCAAAGGGTAGAATTCCTTCGGAAAAGATTCACTTGGAAATTTCCAAAGGACATTGGCAAGAATCCCGAAGGGTATGTGCCCTTTGGGAAGGTTCACTTCACGAATTTCAAAAGGACAGTCTTCAAGAAATTAGACTTGGGCACTTTCATTTCTTCCGCAGGGTCCTTTACAAAAATCCCGAAAGGTATGTGCCCTTCGGGAAAGTTCAAAACAGATGATCCAAAGGGACATTTTAAAACCTCGAAGAGCAATCCAATGGAAGTTTACAAGGAAAAGGACCATTGTCAAAAGTCCGAGGGGCAGTTCATAAACCCGAGGGGTCACTAGCAACAATGTCGAAGGATATGTGCCCTACGGAAAAAGGAAAGGACAATTTCTCTGAAGGAATGGTTCGAAGAAAGGGAAGGGGCTAGACAAAAGTCCAAAAGAATTCTTTCGAACATTTTGTCCAAAGGAACTCTTTCAAAAGAGAGAAGTCCGAAGAAAGAAATGACGAAAACCAAAGGAAAGAAAAAGTCCATATGCATCTCCGAAGGGTCGCTTTCAGTTCTTCGGAAGGGTATGTTCCCTTTGGGAAGGTTCTTTACAAAGAAATGGACCATTTGCAAAAGTCCGAAGGGCATTTTCTTAAAATTTTGAAGGGTCACTCAACATGAATTCCGTGGACAATTTGTCTGCGGGAAGGTGATAGGCAAAAAAGCTGAAATAATTCTTTCGGGCAATTTGCCCGAAAGAAAGGAGAGAACATAGAGACTAAGCTTCGGACAATTTGTCCAAAGACGAATGTCCGAGAGAAAATCTTGAAAACCTAATTCCTTTGGACTTTTTGTCTGAAGGAATGGTTTGAAGAAAAGCAAGAGACCTAATACAATTCCCGCGGGAAAATGACTGAGCAAAAAGGCCGAAGAACAAATGCCCGACTCAACAACTCTAGAGGAAATGAGCAAGAAAAGTCCTAAGGCCAAGCGAAGGGAAAGACAAGCCAAAAGAGCTTGCCACAGGAAAATGAATAAAGAAGAGAGCATGGACAATTTGTCCGAAGAGATCAAGAAACAGAGACAAAAACCACAGCCAAACAAATAGCCAAGGATGAAAACCATAAGCAAATGGCCCAAAGCAATACATGCACAAGAACAAGAAATGGAGTCAACATGGAATTTCATGCAAGTGGAGGGTCATTTAGAGTTGTTTGGGATAAGTTTCAGTTGACTATTTGTTGTACTCATGGTTATCTCCTAGTCATTCTCATGCATCCAAAGGCCCAACTCAGCTTCAAGTGGAGTTCTCAGTCCGAGATGTGGCGTGGCATTCCATGCAAGAGTTTGACTTGGGTCCACCTCATCCCTTCTACACCAACATGAAATTTCAGGCATGTTTCAGTTCTGGAGTTAATTAGCCTTGCACCATGGTTGACTAGTTGACAAGTCATGCATGCACGTTTGTTTAGCTTGTTGAAGGCTTTCAACATTCCAGCAATCCGAGTGGAGTTCTAACTTTAGTTTTAGCGCAGCATTCCATGTGGAGAATTTTCTTTCGTTTCAACGCAACTTCCAATGAATCAAGTAGAGTTATCTTTGAAGATTTGACGTTCTGTTCATGCATGAAGAAGATTAGGTCACCCTCCATTTTCAACACCAAAAGGAGTTTTCATGCAAGCATAAGACAAAGGGATTTATTTTTAGGTCTTTGGACAACACAAGTTGAATTTGAGTTGACTTCTCTTCTATTTTTAGCGCCAATCTCTTGGTTGTTGTATACTTTTCTATATAAGTTGGCTTTTCAACCTTAGATTGTATCCCTCTTTTGGCAAGACAAAATCTGCCAAAGACTGAGTTGTAACCTTTTTTCAGATTAATAGGACTGTTGTTTTCAGATTCTAGCTGCTGGTATAGTGTATTTATGTCACTGATTTGCATAAGGGATAGAGTTTTCTTCCTTGTCAAGTCTTGATTCTTACATAGTTACTAGCTGGTCAGATTATGTAAGTCATGTTCCATGTTTAATGTCTTTTGGCTAAGTTTACAGTGGATGCAAGTGCCTGGTTAGTGCCTTGAATTAGGCCTATTCCATCATTTCCCTCAAGCTTTGATCACAATATAGAACCTTTTCATGAAATAAATATGCATATTGATTAATTGAAGTTGAAAATCCAGCCTTTCTCTTGTCTAAATCAGTGTTTTTAGGAGCTCTAATTGAGTAGATCAACTAATCATTCAGGTGTATCACCATCATTAAATAGAATTTTCTTTCAAGTTTCATTTTTCTCTTTTTCCAAGTAGTTTGTAGCGTAGAGCAAAGATCCTAATTGATACACCAAAGGGAGCTAGCCCTTACAATCTAGAGATTCAATCCACTGATTAGGTCGCCCACAACCTAGGATTGTTTCCATGTTTCAAAAGACTATGAAGGCCTGAAACTACCATCACAGGGGTGCAAATCTGATTGACAACAACACCTAAGGGGTATAACACATGAATACTATACAACAAATATCCAACAAGCAATGCAATAGATAATTATAAAAACAAGGGCCTAAATATTTACAAAGATTATGAAAAAATCCATTACATCATCTCAAATATACTAGAATGCAAAGTGTGCGGAAAAACAAATTTCGCACTTCACACTCCTAGTTCAAAAACTGCAAGTGAGATTGGAATGAAAAAAAATCAAGAAGAGAAGGATGAGGTTTCTTCAATCTTGGCCTCCCTAAACAATTTGAAAGAAGTAAACATGTCTATTCAACAGTAGATTTCCCGCTCTAAGGAGTTTTAGGCATCAATCCTTCAATATGAAATTCCACCTACCAAACACAACCCAAAGTCATGATCTTCTCATTACAGAGAAAAAAGAAACAAATTAACTTCCTTTTCAAAGGAAACCCACTGGAAGCAGTGGAAGAATACAAGTACCTCGGACTTGATTTTCACAACAAGCTTAGTTGGGAGACTTGCAAAGCAAAAGGAATACAAAGGGGTCAGAAGGCTTTATATTCACTACATAATAGATGCAAGTACTTAGAATTATGGGATTAGAAAAACAAGAGAATCTTGTTTGACTTATTTGTCACGCCGATGGTCCAATATGGATGTAAAGTTTGGGGAAACAATGTGTCAGACCTAAAGTGGAGACAAACAGAGGGAATCTTAAAACACCTAATCACAAGCATTCTCAAAATTATAATGTCAGTTCCATATGATATTCTATTAGCTGAAATAAGGGATTTCTCGTTGGAGGCATCAACGATGACTCAAATGTTATGTTACTTAAAAAAGACACAAAGTATGGAGACTCATCGGTGGCCCAAAACGATGGTAGAGGAAGAGCTAAGCAAGAGGAAGAATGCGTGGATGAAAGAGAACTAGTGGATGAGTAAATAGGGAATTAACATGCAAGAGTGCCCAAACACGTAAGAGGAAATTAAAAAGTGTGCGAGAGAGAAATCCAGGATAGCCATGTGGACAAAACAACTTGCACAGAAAAAAGAATACTATGTCAAAAGATTTAATCTCACATGGGACCATGACGAATGTTAGAAAATAAGAATGCTGAAAGAATGAAGACAAATGGAAGGCATATGACACACTTGTGTGTCCATCTTTTTATTAAGCACAAAAGAAGTTACAACAGTTGGGAAGGTTGATAACCAACCATTAATTAATGGTTAACAAACAACTAATTAATAACTTTAACACTATCCCTTAATGACTAAACCGGAGACTACCCCAAGTTTGTCCCAAAATTTTTTAAACAAAGTGGGACCAAAGAGTTTAGTCATTATATTTACAAAATGCTCTTTAGATATCAACATGAAACATGCAATCCTCTAACATCTTGTTTTCGTCCAATGTAGGAGCTTCATTGTAGACAAAAATCGAAGATGCTCAACAACAAAACAAAGATCCGATCGTGTGGACATAAGATGTATCAAGTTGTGCACCAATTCTTTGTAGGGTGATTCATTGACTGGTGATGAATCATCATTAGCTGATAACTTCATCCCAACCTCCATAGTTTTGAATCCATAATCTTGGAGATGTTGATCAAACAAAATATACCAAGCTTGTGGAGATTGATTAAGTCCATACAAGGACTTAATCAACCTGTAAACCAAATGATTATTACCAGGGACCCATAAATCTTCAGGCAACACCATGTAGACCTTCTCGTCCAAATATTTATTCAAGAAACCAAACCGAGTTGCTATGGAGAGAAGCAACTGAAATGTGACCATCTTCGTCGTAGAAGTAAAAATCAACTCTATAGTGGTAGTGGGAGTCTCCTCGTCTATTCTCTCCTATTGAGCAAAGCTTTTTCAACAAGATGAGTTGTGTACTTGTCCAAAGTACCAATTTTGTCCACCCATTTGCATTCAATTGTTTATTTAACTAGCAGTTCAAGTACCATAAAAAAGTTAGAAGCAAGAGAAAAATGGTCATGCTCTATTGAATTAACAACTATGTTTTCGATCCTCTGAGCCAATGCCTTTGATTGAGGCATTTTATCCTCCTGCACAACTGCTTATGCATTTTACTAAGGAATTGCATCGTCCTACACATCCTTTATAGTGGATGTTCTTGCCACAACTAGTGCATGTAAGTTGATTGAAACAAGGTCAATAAGCCTACGAGGAACTTCATCCTCCAGCGCATCCTTTATGGCAAAGTTTCCCTCCTCACGTGCATTTAAGTTCATTGCGGCAGGATTAACAAGCCTATACAAGCCACCTTGCCCAATACCTAGGGCAATGACTATCATGTTTTATATCAGATCCATTACATCGTTTCCCAAATAAATATACAATAATGTTGGGATTTTTCGTTTACTGACTAATAGATAAGAGACTTTTATTCATGCTAAGAACATACCTCATTCCTTTTTATTTTTCTAGCGTTATTCAACACTATGCAAATATCTCTTATCCCCTTTACTGCATGCGACTGACCATCAATGAATGAAGCTGAATCAATAAAGTTTGTACTTGTAATAAATTTGACATACCGATCCTTAAAACATGTGAAATGTCTGGTTGTGTTGGAATCAACGAACTAACAACTAGGAGCACTAGCATTCGAGTATAATTCCATGAGGGCATATTCTTCATCAAAATCCCATTCTTATTCAACTACTGCCACATTTGTCCCCTGACTATTTTGTTGGAAAACTACATACTGTCACTTCCACCATTCCTTTTTGAGATGTCCAACCTTAGAATCAAAAAAATTCACTTCACCTAGTACTTAGAAGATCAATCAACAGATATACATTTTCACTTTTCCTTCAACTGAGCAGCAAGTGCACAATTTTTTTGTCCAACACTGGACTCATTTCCCGGTGTCTATTTGCATTCCTTCTGCATCAAATAGGAACTAACATTATTAAATGTTAGGGTTTGGCTTTTTGCCATCAAGTGTAAAGCCCCCATGAAATATTTATATGATGGCGTCAAGTTGTTCAAAACAATAGCAACCATGTCATCATCATCCACCTTTTTGTTAATCACTGCGAGCTAGCCTTGGAGATATTTCATTCCGAAGATGATGTTCTGACAGGGATCCATCCTCAATCATCTTTGTTGAAAATAGTAGATTTTTCAAGTACAACACTCAACTTTTCTCCAAATTTTGATATTTATTTTTTAGATTGGTCCAAAGTGCACTTGCCTCAGTGACATTCTGGACCTTAGGAATCATGTTGTCTAGCATAGACAACTTCAATAATAGCAAGGCCTCCTTATGACATTTGTTATAATCAAGCAAATTGGTTGTAGGTCTTTCTTCATTGCCGAGAATGATTTTATCACAATCGCGATATTTTGCAATAGTTAAAATCTTATGACTCCAAACATTATAATTGTGATCAATTAATTTATGCACTTCCGACAGAACGAAATTTTGAATATTGGCCAATAATCACACAATATAGAACTTTAACTCAGAAATTTAAAAAATACAGGTCTAATTACCAAAAAACAATGCAAAAATAAATACAGAACTTCTACGTACAGATCTGATTATCTCCACCGATGCCCTAAATACCACAAAAAATGGAAATTTCAACCACTATAAATCACGTTATGTGTGCCCTAGCGATATGCGATCTAGTATGTTGTGTTTGGACTATGACCTGATCAAATCGCAGTCTTCCTGTCAAGTTTGTCAGCAATAGAATCATGATTTGAGTTTTTGACACGTCCTTTGTCTTTTTCACAAGATCATGAATATTTGTAATGTTTGTTTGCCTGCATCGTTTCTACCATGATGCTATGTAACGACCCTTCTCCCTTGTGTGTCTAGGATTTCTCTAGGTTCTACTTCTGCAAATAAACTGTCACGACCCCTGCAAACTGCCTGCAAGTTGTTCTTCTTGGGTGATTTTGTTCTTCCTCTACCACAATTTATTCTTCCCTGTCTTTGTTGTTTTCCTTTTGTCATGCCTTGATCGTGAATTTTGTAACAAGGGGGTAGTGAAGACAGAATGGCACTACATCATGGAGCATGCAGCCTATAGTGACATCCAAATCAAGTATGACAACGACCTAAAAGTGAACAATATAAATGTTTGAAGAGGTGAGTCTAGAAAAAACAACAAATTTTCTAATCAAGATCCATAGTAGAAGATCCTGCATCAAAAAGGGAATGGAAATTTCGCGAATTGCCTCTACACAACACATGAAGCCTTCGTGTTTAATTACCTAATCTCCCTAGGATTGTTGGGACCATTCTCCTAGGGCTTCCTCAAATAGCTTGCTCTATTCATACCCTATTAGGGTTTCCTCAAATGATAGGCTCTGATATCAATGTTGGCAAATATGAATGTTGAACGAATGAAGAGAAATGGAAGGCATACGACACACTTACACACTTGTGTATCTATCTTTTTATTAAGCACAAAATAAGTCACAGTACTTGGAAAGGTTGATAACCAACCATTAGTTACTGATTAACTAATACCTAATTAATAACTTTAACAATAAAAACGCATACATAGAAGAAAAAATCAAATGGAAGGCGAAAATGTTGATGGCTCAACTAAGGACTAGTTGGCATCATCTTAGGTGTGAGACCCACTGGTAGGCATTACCTAAAGAGAGTGGGAAAAAAGAACATGCCTATTTTGTAACAAGGGGGTGGTGGAGACAAAATGGCACTACATCATGGAGTGTGCAGCCTATAGTGACATCCAAATCAAGTACGACAACGACCTAAAAGTGAACAATATAAATGTTTGAAGAGGTGAGGCTAGAAAAAACAACAAATTTTCTAATCAAGATCCATAGTAGAAGATCCTGCATCAAAAAGGGAATGGAAATTTCGTGAATTGCCTCTACACAACACATGAAGCCTTCGTGTTTAATTACCTAATCTCCCTAGGACTGTTCGCACCATTCTCGTAGGGCTTCCTCAAATAGCTCACTCTATTCATACCCTATTAGGGTTTCCTCAAACAATAGGCTCTGATATCAATGTTGGCAAATATGAATGTTGAACTAATGAAGAGAAATGGAAGACATACAACACACTTACACACTTGTGTATCTATCTTTTTATTAAGCAAAAAAGAAGTCACAGTACTTGGGAAGGTTGATAACCAACCATTAGTTAATGATTAACTAATACCTAATTAATAACTTTAACAATAAAAAGGCCTACATGGAAGAAAAAATCAAATAGAAGGCGAAAATGTTGATGGCTCAGCTAAGGACTAGTTGGCATCATCTTAGGTGTGAGACCAGCTGGTAGGCATTGCCTAAAGAGAGTGGGAAAAAAGAACATGCCTATTTTGTAACAAGGTGGCGGTGGAGACAGAATGGCACTACATCATGGAGTGCACAGTCTATAGTGACATCCAAATCAAGTACGACAACGACCTGAAAGTGAACAATCTAAATGTTTGAAGAGGTGAGGCTAGAAAAAACAACAAAATTTCTAATCAAGATCCATAGTAGAAGATCCTGCATCAAAAATGGAATGGAAATTTAGCAAGACTAATAGAACAGCCCGTGTGTCAAGCAGTTGTGTTAGCACGGATCACTTTTGTTACTGCTCTTGGTCCCATAGACTGCTTGGTCTCGTGCACATTATTAAAATTTTCATTCAATATGAAATTCCATCCACCAAACATAACCCTGTATACAGGTCCTAACAAGCATGGACAAGTTCTTGGTACCTCTGAAGCCACAAAGGATGAACTGCTGATAGATTTCAAACAGCAACTTATAAGCAAGATATCATGTACCCACAGAATGAAAATCCTGAAGTTATCTACATATTTTATATTAACAGTACAACAGCCAAACACTTTTCTGTTTCCCAGGCAATGTCCATGCTGATATTTTGTTAAAAAGCGAACATCTCTGTGACAGAAAAATGAAAACTGCCTTAAAAAAACTCAGCATACAATTCTGACTTAATTGCTTTTAAAATTCAGGATATAGCTTGGTTTTATAAATTAGGCATCTGTGGTTGCTGGCGCACACAGTTTCCAAAGTTTTTCTAAACATAGTTGTTTGCCATGGTCTGCAATTTTGTACTATATTTTCCACTGTTAATTTACTTTACTTTTTTGCTTATTGAAAATAAATGAATCTAAAAAATCAAAGTAAATATAATAGATATTAAAACCATAGTTCCACTACTCAGCGAGTTGCCAAGTACTCGCTGTTTTTTTGAACAGGCGAGTTTTCACTGCTTAAACTCGTGAGTCTGCCTGGGCTAGTTTTAGTGAGTTTCAGTGCAGAACTCGCAGCGCCTGTAACTCGCCATATGCAGTTTGGGACATTATTTTGTATAAAAATTATGTTTTTTTAAAAAAATTTAAGTATTTTTTTAAGTCACCGAGGTTTTGCCGAGTCAGATGATTTTTGGTCTGCTAAATCCGATGCAAGCCTGAGTATGCAAACTATGATTAAAACAACCTAAGATTAGAAAACGAACAAAGATCCTCAATAACCAATGGAGACACCAAAGACTTGAACACATACACAGAAACCATATAAAGACCCTCCATAAACAATGCAGATGCTTGAGACTGGAAAATATATTCTGAACCATAGACAACACAAGTGCAACCTTATAGAAAACACAAGTGCCAGAGCCACAGAAGGTAGGCAGCAATGAACCGACTGCACATGACAACATTTCAAGACACCTCCAATAAGGACTTGTTTGAACAATGCATCAAAACCCTCCAATGAAGACCGAATGCACAAAAATGAAAACCTTATCTTAGGATGGAAATTGGATCAAAGATGCCAATAAATTGAATTCTACAGCTCTCAATAATATTCATACACAATCTCACCATGTAGTAGGGATGCAAATCTCACCATATGGAAGAGATGTAAATCTCACCGATCTTGGAAAAATCGTATGCCCTAAAAAAATCAATGAATCTACAAGAGTTGAACACAAATTTTAAATTTCTCTAAGTATTATCAGTGGTGGCTTATTTGAATTTTTTATCACATCAAGAGCGGCGGAGATTATCCATTAGTCCTTTACATCTAGTCCAGCACAGCAATTGACTTGAGACAAGGTCAAAAACATTCTGTATTTTGGGTTCTACTATAATTGATTTATCAAAAGAGCATGTTGCTTCTCTAAAAGAACAGTGAAAGATGATTGGTCTCAATTATAAAAGACTGTCCTTGTGCCTTATACGTAACTTTTAAGACTTGGAACTTTGAATCTGCTAAGACTTTCAGTACAGTCCTTAGATGTTATCTTGAATGTTTCATTATATACATTTGTACATCTTCTGATAACTTCTGTATTGGCTTGTCAAGTGGTTTTACTTGAGGGCTCTTTTGAACATTTTTTGTAACGACATCCTCTGGCCTGTGAATTGAATCTCTGATTACATAGTATACTGTCAAATTTATGATGTTTAATATCTGGCTCCTGCTTCTGCAATGAGTTCTTTCCTCTTGCATACTCATCTGCCACTTAATTTCTGTGTAAATACAGAAAAGGTAGCCATCATCTTCCCAGATACAAAGTTCCTTGGAATTTGTGGCAGATATATAGGCCTGTTTATATTAAAGCTTGTTTTGGTAGTCGAAGAGACTAACTCAATGATTGTTTGCAACCAATGCATCATACAAGCATTATTTACACCTAAAACAAACAGTAACATCAAACTTAGTGGAAATAATACAAGATGATGCCACATTCACATAAACTCAATGAAAAAACTAAAAACACACAGTAACATCAGACTTAATGGAAATAATAGAAAATGATGCCACGTTCACATAAACTCAATGTAAAAACTACCTTACTTGGAAATATAAAATGGAGAGCATTCATCCATGCAATGATTTTGTGTAAATCATAAAAGGTGAAACTCAAAAACCATATGCTATAATAAATAAATACAAAAAAAGAATAAAAATGCTAATCCTCGTCACATATATAGTTGAAGATGATATCTTGTCAAACATTAGAGAAATTAATTGTTATGTTCAAGCCTGGAATGAATTGAACTCTTCATATGAGACATCAATGGATATCCACTTTTGTTGTTTAGAACCGAATTGGCAAAATTGAATCAGTAAATGTTAGGATACAAGGGGAATGGCTTGTTATACACCTAGGGACATGATATTATAATGTACACAAGGTCGTGTGTACCAAAAGTCAGCTACTCCATAGCATCATAAACATCATAATATCATGTCCCTAGGTGTATAAAATCCCACCCCCTTATATCCTAACAGTAAATGTTCATGTTTGGAAAATGGAAGAACTAAAGACTTGAGTTGATATCATGTCCCCTTCTCGGGTTTAGAGAGGGTGAAGACCCTTACCCTTGTTCTTTTGGTTTCCCGTCGGCTAAGGGATGAAGGAAAAAGGGAAACATAGTTCTTTTCTTTTTTAAGTTGCCAAAGTAGCTTCATGTCGGCAATGTTTCTGTTTTTGAAAGTAAAAAGAGTCACTTTTTAAATATATTATTTTAACCCTTGGAGCATCCCACTTTTGCAGTGGTTTTGGAGAAAAAAAGGTATAAAGGGAGGTGGAGAGGTCAATTTTTGGCATCTATCATCTATTAGCAATTAATTGTTTTGAGTTAAGCATGTTTCCTTGCACATTCAGCCATTGAGGATGAAAACCCTCATTAGCTTTCAAATATGGGGACAAAAACCCTCAATTCGTCTTGGTGACTTCATTCAGGGGTCACAATTGGACAAAACATCAGCATTTCAAACATCCAGGGCACACTTGGAGTGTGGTGCAATAGTTTGCAAGGCTGGCGTAGCAACTAGGGCTGCCTTTTGAGGTCTGACGCAGAGGCCTTTTGGGGGGCAATGACCTCCCTAGAGGGGTCAAATTTCAGCTGGAGGACTGTTCATTTGGTAGATTTTTGTGTTTCGACATTCATATAATCAGCTGTAATTTATTCTAATTTTCAAGCCTATAAATTATTCAATATTTCAGATTTGATGTGATAAATGAAATGATTGCATTTCCATATTTTTATGATGGTTTCTATGAAGTCTGAATTTTATTTTCATACTTAAGTAGATCTTTTAGAATTCTGCAATTTTTGGTTAGGGTTTCTACAAATTTTAGAATTGTTTAATTTGACCCTAAAAGGGATATTTCAGTGGTATCAGAGCGATCTCCTTGCCAGCTATGGGAATTGAGTTGTTTGAAAATTTGCCTACATGGCAAACAATGATAGAGAGGTTAAAAATTTACGAAACAGATAAAAGAAATGGGCCATAACAACAAAGGGAAAGGTTTGAACAACTAGGGCACAAGAATATGGATGATTCAATACATATATCGGGTTCAATTTCAGAAATTTGCTCAAAATCAAGATCGTATGATAGATATGATGGCTGAAATGATTCGCACCATGCATGACATGAATACGTTTCGTTTGTCCAATGGTGAAGGGAGTTCTTCAAAATCCAACCCTCCTACACAAAGAACGACGATTGGATCTCCAACTAAGCCTTTCCAGCCTAGCTTCCTTCGTAGAGAAGTTGTCCCTGAGGTGGAGATGCAGATATCAGTAATAGATGATAGTGTTGCCAGTTATGCAGAGTACAAGACTCTTCCACATGAGATTAAGGGAGAAATGAGCCTCACTAATTTCATGCAGCTGAAGAGGAACAAAGAGGGACCTAGGGCTAATCCTAGACCTTGGAATAATCAAAGGGATCTTCAACAAGTTCTAGGAAAGCTCACGCTTTCTACATTTGATGGATCTACCAAGAGTACCACTCGAACTTGGATCCAAAAGGTGGATACATATTTGTCCCTCCGACCTATGATGGAAAATGAAGCCATCAAATTTGCTACTTTACATCTTGAGGGCACAACAC
Organism: Torreya grandis; assembly: GCA_037957365.1. Classification (NCBI taxonomy): domain Eukaryota; kingdom Viridiplantae; phylum Streptophyta; class Pinopsida; order Cupressales; family Taxaceae; genus Torreya; species Torreya grandis. The sequence goes on along the minus strand of JARHVA010004084.1, from coordinate 1,018,845 downwards.
ATGAGTGGTGGTACCATGGTTTGGTCACACAAGGGCACCACCTCATCAACTCTTATGATGAGTTTAGCAGGAGGTTGATTGAGAGGTTCAATAGAGCTAATCTAGACATCCATTTTAGGGAGTTAGCAACTGAGACAAAATAACTTTTGTGGATGATTGTGTGAATGATTTTCAATGATGGTATCGGATGTCTCCAAAAGGGAACTTATGGTTTTGTTTATGGAAGGGTTCACTAACCCACTCAAGGGTTTGGTCAAGGCTTTCAACCCTTGTTCCCTCCAAGAGGCCATCAAAAAGGCATTTGATTTTGAATCAGCAGCACCAAAGGACAAATTTATGCCTTTTGGACAACAAAGGACACCTTCTTTTGGACAGCCTAGGACTGCACATTCCGACCAACCAAGAACATGCCCATATGGATAGCAAAGAAGGCCATATGAGCAAGTTAATGGACAGTAAAAGGAGCTACCAAAGACAAAGAAAGAAGTGGAATCAAGGAATGGGTTGAGGAGGAGAAATTTGTACTTCACTTGCAAAGATCCTTGGACATCGAGTCAACGTCACCTTGGCAAAAGGCAAGTTCATTGCATTGAGGTAGTATCGGATGGAAAAGAAGAAGATGGGGCAGCCCCTAATGAAGAGGAGCAAGAAAGGAATGAAGAGGGTGACCACATGGATGGAACCCTTGCTGCATTGTCTGGTACTCCTAGATATCACCCTTTTCGAGTGAGAGGAGTGTTGCAAGGTAAGAAAGTAATAGTGTTAATTGACAGTGGGGCAACCCACAACTTCATTGATGAAGGATTACCATTTAGATGTGGGCTACAAGCTGTAGATTTCAAAGGCTTCAATGTAACTTTGGCAGATGGCTATACCATTCCATGCACAAAGAAAATTCAGAGTCTGAATATTATTATAGGAAGGCATAAGATTGAGGATGATTTCTATGTGGTTGAGATTGGTGAGACCAACTTAGTCCTAGTGGTGCAATCGCTGCATTGTCTAGGAGAATTCAATCAAAACTACCAAACCATGAAGCTGAAGTTCAATTCAGCAGATAAGAAAATAGTGTTGTGTGGTATGGCCAACGGAGTCCCTATGGTAGTAACAGCGAAAAGGATGGAAAGGGGTTTTCATAGAGAGCAGATTGCTTGGGCAGCCAAATGTTTTGTGAGTTCTACAAATCAGAATTTGTAACAGCAGCAGCATCATAAGGATATCCAACAAATCCTTGATAAACATACCAATGTTTTCAGTAGCATTCCACATGGATTACCACCGGAAAGAGGTTTTCAGCATATCATTGAGTTGGAACCTGAAACTAAAGTAGTAATAACTGTTGACAATTCTTCCACAGGTCAAATTGTCTCTTGCCATTCAGAAAGTTCGTGTCTTTGGTCAAGGAAGAAAGACTACAAAGGAAAGAAAAATTTTGGGTTTGTATAGACTAATTGTAAATACTCATTTGCAAAGATCTTGGCTACAACAGGATTTCCTTTGGACAATTTGTCCGAAGGAATGGTTCATCAAAGAAGGGGTTTTCACATAGCTTCGGGAGGTTGAAAGCAATAAGTCTATCAAAGAAAAGACAAAGACAAAAATCCCACAAACCTTTTGTCCGCAGGAAATCCGAAAGAATGAACTATGCAATAAGTTTGAAGGATTTGCAAGGGCTAAGTCTATCAAAGAGAGGACAAATCAAAAAAAGCTGAAGGGCAAGGTACCCTTCAGAGGGGTCGTTGACAAAAAACCCGAAGGGTAAAACCCTTTGGGAACGTACACTTCAATTTCGGAAAAGTTGTTTGTAAGAAACCCGAAGGGCATGTGCCCTTCGGGAAGGTCTATCTCATGATTCTTAAGAAATTTTACAAAAGCCCGAAGGGCATGTGCCCTTCGGGAAGGACATTTTCAAAATTCCCAAAGGGTACCCTTCGAGAAGGTTACAAGTTGCCTTCGGAAAAGGAATGGTTCATCAAAGAAGGGGTTTTTGCATAGCTTCAGAAAGTTCAAACGACGAATTCCAAAGGGCTTGTCATTTGGAAAAGGACTTTACAAAAAGTCTGAAGGAAAGAAAACGATCCGTTCAAGAATCCCGAAGGACACTTGCCCTTCAGAAAAGTACATTACAAAAATCCTGAAGGGTAGGTACCCTTCGGGAAAGTTCAAAAGGTCTCTTTCAAAGTTTGGGAAGGTCAAATACAAAGATCCCAAAGGGTAGGTGCCCTTCGAGAAGGTTCATTTCCAAGGTGCCCTTCGGCAAAGGTTATTCCAGGAAAAGAAGAGACAAATTCCCACAGACAAATTGTCCGTGGGAAAATTCAAAAATAAAAATCCGAACCATAACACTTTTCCGAAGGAAAAGTCACATTTCAAAGAAGGTCCCATGGAAGGATATCCTTTGGACAAATTGTCCGAAGGATTCCTTCGAAAAACTTGGCAGAGACAAAAAACGCACAGAAATAAGTCTTGGACATTTTTTTTCGATAGGCAAAAATGTGGAGTGTCAACGAACAAGGAAAAGAAATGGATATCCTTTGGACAAATTGTCCGAAGGATTGCCTCAGAAGACTTGGTCAAGGCAAAATCCGCATAAATAGAAATCAACCAAGGCAAAGTCTAAGACAATTCCAGCGGACTATTTGTCTGCAAGAAGATGAAACACAAGGGCAATTCAAGCGAACAATAAGTCTGAGGGAAATTTGGAGGTTTGAAAAGTCAAAATCCAAGCATAAGAATGACAAAGGAGAAGCCAAGAAAATCCGAAGGAAATAAAGACCAAGGGTAAAATGAAAAACATGAAAGAAATGAAGACAGACAAAACAAAAGTCTGCAGGAAAGAAAATCCGAGGCAAATAAAGCCAAGGGAGATGACAGAAAATCTGAATGAAATGGAAGCTTGACTGTGCAAAAAGAAGAGAATGATAAAGGGGCAAGCAAAATAATCCGAAAGAATAGATAAAATCCGCAGAAAAAGAACCCGAAGAGAATGAAAGAAGTTGAACACAGGAATATCACTAAGATAAAGTCCGCTTAATTTAACAGGGCCATAAATAGATAAAATCCGAGGAAATAAATGCAAAGGACAGAATCAACGTGGAATATTTTACAAAGCAAAGGCTATTTTTGGCTGACTGGTCAAATCTTGAGTTGACTGGCTGTTAAAGTCACACTTCTCCATGGTTTGACTAGTCAAACACAGGGAAATCAAAATAAGAGAAAACACATGCAAGCGACCAAAAGTGACTCCCAGAAATAGATGCACCTTCAGACGATCAAGCAAGATCATGCAAAGTAACAACCATTTCGTTCTTAGATTAGCAAAGAGAAGTCTCTAATTTTAGACATGGCTAAATTGAACATGCACAAACAAAGTCAACTATATGAATTCACCGTCTAATTCTAGCGCCAAATAGCTTTCATGCAAAAAGGACGAAGACAAAATAGATTTTTTTCAGAAGACTTAGTTATCTCCTTGAACCAAAAATAGACTCACATGAAGTGATAGTTGAACTTCCTCTTCTATTTTCAGTGCCACCTTTTGTTTTGGCACATTCTTTCTATATTAATGGCTTTTCAGCCTTGTAAAAATCATCCCTCTTTTAGTAAGATGATCTTCTGCCAAAGACTGTGTAACCTTTTTAAGATTAATAAGAAAATAATTGTTTTCAATTTTCAGCAAGTTGATATAGTGTATTTTGTCATTGATTTGCACAAATGATAGAGTTTTCTTCCTTGTCAAGTCTTGATCCTTACCTAGTTACTAGTTGGTCATGTTATGCAGGTCATGTTCTATGTTTGAACGTTTGTTCGCTGAGTCTACAGTGGTTGTTAGTGCCTTCAATCAGGTCTATTTTACCATTTCACTCAAGCTTAGATCACAAGATAGAACCTTTTCGTGAAATACTTATGCATATTGATCAATTGGAGTTGAAATTTTAGCCCTTCTTCTTGTCTGGATCAGTGTTTTTAAAGAGCTCAAATTGAGTAGATCAATCTACATTCAGGGGTATCACCATCTTTAGGTAGGATTTTCTGTCAAGTTTTCTTTCTCTTTTTCAGGCAACTTGTAGCAGAGATCCTAATTGATACATCAAAGGAATTGTTAACAATTTTTCCACAGGGCAGATTGTCTCCTGCCATTTAGAAGGTTCATGTCTCTAGCCAAGGAAGAAAGAATACATTGCTTTTGGTAAGGGCCTTTGCTACAACAAGAAAATTCCAAAGGAATGGCCCATCAAAAAGGCTTTTACTTCAGAAAAGAGCCTTCATAAAAGTGCTAAGGACAAAAGTCTGCAAGGCAAAAGACAAAGCCAAAGTGCCTAAGACAAAGGAAGTAATTCCTTCGGACTTTTGTCCGAAGGAATACTTCGGAAAATCCAAAAGTCCACCTAAAGAAGCAAGCCAAGGCCCTTCGGAAGGGTCATTTTAAAGAAACCCGAAGGGTAGGGTACCCTTCAGGAAGGTACAAGAGCAAATTCAAACCTTTGCAAAAAGCCCGAGTGCCCTACAATTTTTCCTAAGGGCACAGACAAGAGATAGGAGCCCTTAGGGAGGGCACTTGGTCGGCGACAGGACCATTGCAAATTTTCCGAAGGGCAATTTTTCCCAAGGCAAGTGAAGAAAGCAAAAAGCGAAGGGTTAATTCCTTCAGACAAATAGTCCGAAGAAATTTGGAGCGGTCCAAACAAAAGCCGACAGAAAAGTCCGTTAGAACGAAGGCAAAGACGGAGAATGAATACCTTCGGACTTTTTGTCCGAAGGAATTCCTTCGGACAAAAGTCCAAAATTTTGGAGAAAGGGCCGCGCAAAAAGCTCGAGAAAATAAACCCGAATAAGAATTCCGAAGGTCAAAGGAAGTGATCGAGATAATTCTTGCGGACATTTTTTCTGCGGGGAAATGACTTAACAAAAAGGCCAACAGAGCAAACAACAAAGGCAAAGGAAACCTTCGGGCTTTTTGTCCGAAGGAATTCCTTCGGACAAAAAGTTCGAAGAAATTCGGAGTGAGCCTAGAAAGAGAAAACCCGATTATGAAAAGGAGCCCGAGCAAAGGGAAAGTAAAGGAAAGTGCGGAAGAGAAAAGTCCAAAGGAACACTGCGGAAGAAAAGGCCGAGGGAAATCAAGCCCGCAGTCAGGACAATTCGTGCAGACAATTTGTCCGACGGAAGTTGCCACAAAAAAGTCCGAAGATAGGCCCGAAGAATTCAGCCGAGACAACCAGAAATCCGAAAGTAATGGAGGTTGATTGTGCAAAGGAGGATAGAAAATAGATAATCCGACGGAGATTTGAAAATTGAATATCCGAGGAAATATAGAAAAATACATCCGAATATAGAATCCCGCCAAAAATATACATGAACAGGCACACCAGAACAGGGTAAAATACATGCAAGCGCGAGCTATTTTCGAACACCGGTCAAAGCTTCAGTTGACTAGTTATTAAAGTCCCACTTGTCTCTAGATCATCTCATGCATCCGAGGGTCCAACTTAGCTTCAATCGAAGTTCCAAATTCGAATGTCGAGTTGACTGTACCAGATTTAGAGTTGACTAATTGTTAAAACGCCACATCCACTAGGAGCTTTCCATGCGAGGGAGAATGGTCTCTTCGACCAACTCAGCTTGCCAAATAGTCGACTCCACTGATCCCTTGTCCAACTCAGCTGATCTCTTCGTCCAACTCAGCCTTTCAAACGTTCCAATTCAGCATCAAGCAACTCACATAGAGTTCTAAAATTAACATTGGTGTGGATTTCGATGCAAAGAGAGGTGGGCGGTTCATAACAAAGACAAGTTCACTTCCTCAAGCGCAAGAAGCTTCATGCCAAGACAAAAGAAAACATATTTTATTGAAAGGCCAAGTAAGCCTTGAGTTAACCGAAGTGAATCCTTCTCTTCAAATTTTCAACGCCAATCTTTGGCCTCTTGTAATTCTCTATTTAATGGCTTTCAGCCTTGATTAAAAATCATCCAATCTCTCTTGGTTAAACCAAACTCTGTCATTGATGAGTTGTGTAAACTCTTCGATCAATAGGACTGTACTTTCAAATTTCAAGCGTTGGCATAGTGTATTTTTCATTCAGCAATTTGCATAAGTGGTAGTCTTCTCTCCCTTCCCAAATTCTGGTTCATACCTAGTTGCTAGATTATCCTTATGCAGGTCATGTTAAAGTGTTCTTTCTGTCTTTTGCTAAAGCTGTGAGTGGATGTTAGGTGGCTACAAAGTGTCTTTTATCAGACCTCTCAGCATCATTTTCCCTCAAGTTTTGGTCATTAGATCGAACCTCCCATGAAATATGTATGCATAAGTGATTGATTGAAATCATAGGTCTTCATTTTCCCTTGTTCGTTCAATGTTCAAGGTTCCAAGTTGAGTGGATCAAAATTCTGATGTATCACCCCTTTAGGTAGGATTTCCCCTTTAAGTTTTCCTTCTCCCTTTTCCAGGGTAGTCCGTAGCATAGAGTAGAGATCCTAATTGATACATCATATAGGAACCAGCCTTCTCTAGAGGTTCTTCTCACCGTTGAGGTACCCACCCTTGTGAGAAGATCCAATTGTTTCAGCCGGATAGAGGATTGGCCATTTCGTGCACGTCTTCGAATCAGGCCACAGCTCCAGGTTGACAACAGGAAGCTAGCCCTTACAATTTAGAGACTCAATCCACTGATTAAATCACCCATAGTCTAGGATTGTTTCCATGTTTCAGCAGACTATGAAGGTCTAAAACTACCTTCACAGGGGTGCAACTCTAATTGACAACAATAACCACTCCATACCACCATCCTAGAGTCTACAAGGAAGAGATTGAGAAAGCCATCAAAGAGCTCTTGAATATGGGTCATATAAGGCCTAGTTCTAGTCATTTTGCTTTTTTGGTTGACTTAGTGAAAAAAATGATGGAACTATGAGGATGTGCATAGACTACCGTCTTTTGAACAAAAAGACCGTCAAAAATAGGTATCCCATACCTAGGATTGATGAATTGATTGATGAGCTACATGGGGCCACCCACTTTTCCAACATTGACTTAGAACCAGATATCACCAAATTCGGATACGAGAGGATGTTCAAAAGATAGCTTTTAAATGTCGTTATGGGCACTATGAATTTTTGGTCGTGCCCTTTGGATTAACTAATGCTCCAACCACTTTCCAACTTTGTATGAACAATGTTTTAAGCAACACTTAAGGATGTTTGTGTTGGTCTTCTTTGATGACATCCTAGCGTATAGTAAAACATGGGAGGAACATCTACAACACTTGGACATAGTGCTGGGAATTTTGGGGCAACAAACACTCTTTACAAAAAAAAGTGTAAATGTGAATTTGAAATGTCTAAAATTTTATATTTAGGACGTGATTAATGCACAAGGGGTCCATGTGGATCAACAAAAGATCCAAGCAATGTTGGATTGGCCTCCACCTACTACCATGACAAATTTGAGAGGGGTTTTGGGTTGGTGCAGCTACTATAGACAGTTTGTCAAAAGTTTTTCTCAGCCTCTTGCTCCGTTGATGGATTTAACCAAAAAGAGGGCTTTCAGCTGGTCTAAAACGGCCCAAATAGCATTTGATAAACTCAAGGAAGTGATGACTTCATGCCCGGTACTTGTCCCATATTTCTCCATTCTTTTTGTGTTGGAATGTTATGCTTTAGGTGAAGGTATAGGGGTTGATTTAATGCAAAAAAAGGCATTTTATAGCCTTTAAAAGATGGAAACTCAAAGAAGTGGAGTGTAGGTTCTCCATTTATGATAAGAGAATGTTGGCCACCATGCATGCTTTGGCCAAATTCAAGCAGTATTTGATTTCTGAAAAGTTTGTAGTCAAAACAGATCACAATATTCTGAAATATTTTGTCAACCAAATTGATTTGAGTGATAGGCAGCAGAAGTGGGTAAGCAAACTTCAATCCTATGACTTTGATATTGAGTATGTTAAAGGGAAGAACAAAGTAGTTGTTGATGCATTGTTTAAGAAGCCTACTCTTTGTTCCCTGACTGAAATTACAAGGGATTGAAAGGTTTTTATAACAGTTGAGTATGCAAAGAATGAATTTACTACTATTGTCCTTGAAGGTAAAAGCGAAGATGAGATGTACAAGGTAATAGATGGTTTGATTTTCCACAAAAATAGGATCTTTTTGGCCCTTGAATTTCAGATGAAACATAAAATAATGAGAGTTGGTCATGATACGCCCTTGGCTGGACATCTAGAGTATTTAAAAACATACAAACAAGGGAAAGATTCTTTTGGAAGGGACTCAAGGGGGAGGTTCTTCAATACATCTGAGAGTGCCTCACTTGCCAACAAAATAAGCTTGAGCAAGTTTTTCCAGTTGGATTGTTCCAGCCCCTACCCATTCCCACTAAAAAATGAAAAAGTATTTTCATGGCTTTCATCACGGGACTCCCCATGGTTCAATGTAAGAGTTGTATGTTTGTGGTGGTTGATAGGCTCACTAAATCTGCTCAATTTTTCCCTATTCTAGCCAAGTACAATGGGCCTTTAGAGGCTGACATTTTTTTCAAAGAAGTCTTTAGACTTCATGGGCTGCCTAGAAACATTGTGAGTGACAGAGACAGTAGGTTTTTGAGCTTGTTTTGGCAAGAACTCTTCCATTTAATGGGTGCAGAATTGACTCCTAGCACTAGTTATCATCCGCAAACCAATGGGCAAACAAATATAGTAAATAAATGGATTGAAGGATGCCTATGGAACTATGTTGCAAGGCAGCAATCAACTTGGATTAAGTAGTTGTACATGGATGAAAATTGCTCCAATACATCATATCACATGTCCATTGATATGTCGCCTTTTAAGGCTTTGTATGGGTATGATGCACTTTCTTTTGTGGATTTGGTCTTGATAGATAGTCGAGTGTCGGGGGCCGTGGATTTAGTACAACAAATTCATGGTCTAATGGAGGTGCTCAAGGAGAACATCCAACATGTACAAAACTAGCAGAAGCTATACGCAGACCAGCATTGGTCGGAGATGACTTTTGAGGTGGGTGGCATGGTAATTTTTACGTTGTTTCCCTATAGGCAGTCTTCTCTCAAACATAGTGGGGCAGAAAAACTTAAATCCCACTTCTATGGTCTTTACAAAATTTAGAGGAGGGTTGGAGAGGTTGAATATGAGTTAGAGCTCCCTGAGCATAGTCGGATCAACAACATGTTTCATGTTTCATGCCTCAAAAAAGCACTAGGACAGCTATCACTCCTTCGGCTGAACTAGGATGGTTATCACTCCTTTGGCTGAATTACCACCCTTAGATGATGAGGGCTAGCTGATTTTGATCCCAAAGTCTATTATAGAGGTCCGAGAAAGGAAGCTAAGGAGTAGGAGCATCATGGAGTATTTGGTTTGATGGAAAGATTTGCCCATTAAAGATGTACTTGGGAAGGGGCAACTATTTTGCAGCATCCTAACTTGCAATTGCTTGAGGACAAGCAATTTTAAGAGAGGATGACTGTCATGTCCCCTTGGGTTTGGAGAGGGTGAAGACCCTTAACCTTTTTTTCGGTTTCCCGTTGACTAAGGGGTGAAGGAAAAAGGAAAACATAGTTCTTTTGTTTTTTAAGTTGCCAAAATAGCTTCATGTCAGCAACTTTTATATTTTTGAAAGTAAAAAGGGTCATATTTTAAATATATTATTTTAACCCTTGAAGCACCCCACTTTTGGAGTTGTTTTGGAAGGAAAAATGTATAAAGGGAGGTGGAGAGGTCCATTTTCGGCATCTATCATCTATTATCAATTAATTATTTTGAGTTAACCATGCTTGCTTGCACATTTAGCCATTGAAGACAAAACCCTCATTAGCTTTCAAATTTGGGGATGAAAACACTCAATTCTACTTGGTGACTTCATTCAAGGGTCACAATTGGAATAACATCAGCATTTCAAGCATCTAGAGTACATTTGAAGTCTTTTTAAATATATTATTTTAACCCTTGAAGTGTCCCACTTTTGGAGTTGTTTTGGAGGGAAAAAGGTATAAAGAGAGGTGAAGAGGTCCATTTTCGGCATCTATCATATATTATCAATTAGTTCTTTTGAGTTAAGCATACTTGCTTGCACATTTAGCCAATGAGGACAAAAACCCTCATTAGCTTTCAAATTTGGGGACGAAAACTCTCAATTCTTCTTGGTGACTTCGTTCAAGGGTCACAATTGGAATAACATCGGCATTTCAGGCATCTAGGGCACATTTGGAGTGTGGCATGGTAGTTTGGGAGCCTTGGGAGGCTGTCACAATAGCTAGAGATGCCTTTCGAGGTGTGACGCACTGCATAGAGGCCTTTTGGGGGGCTAGCGACCTCCCTAGAGGGGTCAAATCTCAGCTGAAAGACTATTCGGTTGGTGGATTTTTGTGTTTTAGCATTCATGCAATCAGCTGTAATTTATTCTAATATTCAGGGAAATAAATTATTCAAAAATTCAGATCTGATGTGATAAATGAATTGATTGAATTTTCATATTTTTATGAGGGTTTCTATAAAGCCTGAATTTTATTTTCATGCTTAAGTAGATCTTTTCATAATTCAACAATTTTTGGTTAGGGTTTCTACAAATTTCAGAATTATTTAATTCGGCCCTAAAAGGGATATTTCAGTTGATGGCCATAGATACAGAAATTAATGATAAAGAGTTTGTAACAATTTTCATGAAGAGCTTACTAAAATAGTATAATAATATTTGCATTTCTTCAAGGACCTTCATTCAGTGGAATTGCAGGCCTATGTTTTTTAAGAATGGTGGTTGAAAAGAGAAAAAGATGGTGCATTTGATAGAGCATTTACTAGAAGATATAGAGGTTGCAGCCGGAAGTAACATTGACCCAAACCTGTAAATTGAGGGTTGTCAAGATGAAATAATCATTATGGCTAGTTATGTTGATGATTTTATAATTACTAGGAATAACACTTGCTTAATTGGAAAAGAAAAATTGTGTCTTTTTTGATATGACAAATTTAGGCTTGTTACATAACTGCTTAAAGATAGATTTTGGTAGCAAAAACATAAGACTTTTGTTTCAAAAATTTGCATTAGAGTTACTTGAGAAATTTAAGATGAACTCAAATCATACCACTTGTAAATGTAAATCTGCACCAAAAGACTAAACTAGGGTCTTCAAACAGCCACTAAACCTAGTAAAACACCAATGGAGCTAGACTTCAAACTAAAAAATGATGATGCATCAAAACTTGTGGATGAAACTATCTATCGCAACTTGTTGGTAGTTTGATTTATCTTCACAACAGCTAGGCCATATATAAATATTTGCAGCCGGCATATTATCAAGGTTTGTAGATTGTCTTATCATGGTTCATTAGAATGCGAAAAAAAGGGTTTTGAGGTGTAAGGGACATGGCATTTTGGAAGTATGTTTGAGGAATTTTTTTGGTCGAGTCGATTTACAGATGCAGAATTTGTAAATATAAATCTATACCAAAAGACTAAACTAGGGTCTTCAAACAGCCACTAAACCTAGTAAAACACCAATGAAGCTAGACTTCAAACTGAAAAATGATGATGCATTGAAACTTGTGGATGAAACTATGTACTCACAAATTGTTGGTAGTTTGGTTAATAAAGTGTCATATAATGGTTCATTGGAATGCAAAAAAAAGGGTTTGAGGTGTAAGGGACATGGCATTTCAGACATTTGTTCAATGGTTGAGTGGATTTACAGATGCCGATTCGGCTGGAGTAATTGATAACTGAAAATCAACATCAGGATACGCTTTCAGTCTAGGATCTGGTGGAATTAATTCATAAAACTTCTATTTCATTCTCATCAACATAATTAGAATACACAGTGACAATATGTACAACTTTGCAAGCAAATATTGCACTACTATCACTGAAATTGAAACCCTTCTTTAGGTCTGAGCCAAATTTACAGTATACACATAACTAGGCTAGCAAAAAATGATTTACATGAGAAAATTCAATTCCAAAATTATTTAGGTTTATTTATAGAAAACATGATTTAGGCTTTGTTTCTTTCTGATCACAATTAAATGTATTGCGATGTGGAATCACATCTGTATTGCAAAACTTGGAATTTTAACGACCTTTTTAAACAAAATTTACAATGAACGTCTATGGTTCACCAAAACAAGGATTATTTCAATGAGACCCTTTGCAATATCCAAGGAACTGCTAAAAGTAAACAACCACTCCTTATGTAATTTATATTGGTCTTATGACTTTGTAGTTCCTTAGAACACTGACACAATTCCAACAATGGATTTTGATGATAACAATAATTTCAAACAGAATAATCATGATTGATTGCAAAATAGCCTATCATAAATTAGATTTGAGATATGATGTAAGGATAAAGGTCATCTAGATAAGTCAAAATATAAGAAGAAATTGTCTAAAAGTTAGCTTAATGGAAGGAATAGGCATGGAATGTTCCTTAATCCTTCTGAAGATATACTCCTATTAGCCTTGGGATCCTCCTTGTTGGAGAGAAAGATGTGATCGGAAAGTATATGATCAAACTCAATGCATGTTCTCCTTCCTCTAACAATAATATTTGACAAACTTTTAAAACCCCTTATTGAAGCCAAAAAAAACATGGTTTACTTGATCTTTGCTTAGTCAAGCTCTAAACAAGTTTACATCATTCTCATTGGCAACTTCCATGCAACATAAAAATGAAATAGGAGGTTATAATCAAGCTGAAGAATTGAGGGGCTTTGGACTAAAAAATCATCCAAAGGGGTGTAGTCTGACTAGCGAGGATGATGGGGTACAAATTCCTCTAGATACCCAATGCATGGAAATTGTTGAACGGATAGGGCCAGGTTTGATTCCTAGGTAATTTTGACGAATAGATTCCTCCTAAATGTGGCAACTTAGACAAAGGGAGGTTCTAATTTAGATGTGCACTTACTCAGCATGTTGTAATCCGCTATATGTAATCCAAAACATGAGTAGAGATACTGATATCTATGTAATTGAGAGGTTCCCAATCAAACAAAAAGCATTGGTAATTAAAATTATCAATGCCATACAATGTAGTTGGTAAGTTGAACATGGCAAGCAAAGGAAGGAACAAATTGACCCTTGGTAAAGAAGACGTCACCCCCTCTCCCTCCACCAATCTTTCCCTTGCAAGAAACTTCCCCACAAAATTGACAATTGAAGCAACAACAAAAAGCCTTGTATTAAAAGTCGCAAGCACATACCTCTTCCCCAAAGTGAGTCCTTGTCACGAAGAACTATGATCAAGAAAGCCATGAGATTCTAGATGTCTATATATGCCCTACGAATTTCAATCAAGTTAAAATGGAAAACGAAGCACAACATAGACATCAAAGTCCTTGCTAATGGTTTCCTGATGGTGACCTTTGGATCAAGTGCAAAAAGGGATTCAGTACTTTTGGGAGAACCCCAGTTCTTTAAGAGTAATAGTATATTAATCAGCCCTTAGATCTTATTATTTGATCCATCAAAAAAATTAAACGGAAACACGCCAATCTGGGTGTGACTTCATTGGCTTTCAAAATGTAATGTCCCCTTTCTCGAATTAATGAAATCAAAGGACACGTAGCCTATCTTTATTTCCCATACGCTAAATAGGGGGATTTAAAAGGGAAATAATCTAATAATAATTTATTAAGTTGTCCAAAAAGGTACTTTAAGTTATAATTTTGAAAAATGACACTTAATTTATTATTATTGAACGGGGCCAAAAGTAAATATTGGATACATGGCCAAAAAGTAATCAATATTCATAAGTTGGAAAAAAAGTGAATATTCAATTAAAAATAAATATTAATTTATTTTAGGGTTGGAATGGAAAAGTGAATAATAAAATAATTGGGTGAAAAAAAATGATGATTCAAACACAAAAACAAAAACCAACTCTCTTTTTCTAGAGGAAAAGCTTGCAGCTTCAGCTCTACATCCAAGGACGAAAACCCTCGGATTTGCTGGTAGAACAAAATCCCTGATACCCAATTGAGGATTCCACATGGGAATCACGTTTGTGTTACCAATATCAGGGAAAAATCAGCGTTGGAGGCCCATTCAGTAGGGCTGTCATACACTCAGGGGTATTTGTGGCCCTTCAAGGGCAAATCATAGCTGTTTGGAGGCTAGCACAGCACATTAAGGTTATTTCCAGCGCCTAATCAACAACTGCTGCCATCAAAGACCTATTTGTTGATGTCTAAGGGTTGGCTGAGTTCAAAACCAAGTTGTGCGCTACAATCAAGGTGGTTGTACCACTCAAATAGGTTGTACCACTAGAAACCTTACTGCCAATTTGTTGCAGCCTAACATACCTTAACAAAGGCAACTCATGGATCCAAACCAGGTTGGGGTTTGGGAAAAATCAGAAAAATTATATATATTTCGATCTGTCATCTTTTGCATCTTCAACCATTGAATAAAGAAATTAATTTGGTCAATTGTTTATTTTTAAAATTGGGTTATCTTTGTTTGTGAAATTTCGGTTTTAAAAAAAAATCAGAATTAAGTATTTTATCCTGAAAGGGATATTTCAATGGTATCAAAGCCAATTTTCTTGCTAGGACTTCATCCAAGGTAGTGACAGAGAAATCACGTATTACTAGAGAGAAAGAAAAAAGGGTCCAAAACATCTAGAGGAAAGGTTAGGGCAGCAAGATCTGAAATCACTTGCAGAGAAAGAAGAGAAGGCTATGGGTCACAATAACAGGGATGAAGATGACGCCTGTATTGAAAGGCTTGTACAAGGCCAAGACCAGTTAGTTGACATGATGGCCCAACTAGTCCATACTATGCAAAATAAATATGTAAAGGCCTCACAATGGTGGAGGCAATTCTTCAGGGGCAAATAATAATCTACCCATTCAAAGGACAGCCATTGGTTTTATAGCTAGGCCCTTCCATCCCAACTTCATTCATAGGGAAGAGGTGGTTGTGGAGAAGCAAGTTCAACCCTCCATCCTACCAAATGAAATTAAAGAGGCTATCTCTCTCACTAATTTCATAAATTTAAAGAAAAAACAGGGGTGGTCAAAAAGCTAAAACAAGACCACCAAAAAATCAAAGGGACCTCCAACAAACAATAAGGAAGATTACCCTTCCAACATATGATGGCTCCAGTAAGTGTACAACACACTCCTGGATACAAAAATTGGACACATTGTTATAATTGAGGCCAATGATGGAAGAGAAAGCCATCAAATTTGCCACCCTTCATCTGGGAGGTGTAGCACACGAATGGTGGTACCATGGGCCAATCTGTAGAAACCCTAGTTTCCTCTGTTTCGCAAATCTGACTGTTTATTTGTTTTTTCTGAAGTTTTTTTAATTTTTTTTGAATTTTTTTGGGGTTTTTGCATGAAATAGGAATAATGCGATTTGCATAAAAATAGATGATAAATTCAAATTAAAAATTTCAACTCCTAAAACTTTAGAATATACTGCCTACTTGAAGCTTATTTTATATAGAATTTTTCTGAGACGAATTACAATAAAACCCAGATACATGCAAGGTAAAAAACAATGGTATTTTGAAAACCTGGTTTCAGCCGCCTTTGGTGCAGAATGGAATGGTACGGCCCAATAATAACTCCCCTTCTCCTATGCCAGGTATTGCGCAGTGATTCTCTGGACCTTAGCGCCTCTACAGATGAACTCAGATGATGAAGTAGGTAGGCGTTTTGCTCTGAGATGAAGGAGATGTCTTTGCTGGTGTAGTATGGCCTGGTACAGGTACGACTGTGTCAGAACCAGCAATTAATGATTTTGTACGGCCTTCTCTGTAACTCTCCAGATCTCCAAATATATGGCGCCTTGATGAATGAATGTCTTCTGAAAAGATAAACTATGCTGAAAACTCTGTAAACAATTAATCTCTGAAGATCAATGATTTCTTCTGGATGAAGAAACCTCTGCTGCAATAAATCAAGTGTTATTTCACACCCTCTGAATTGCTTCCAATGGAGATGGCTCGTTCCCCAAGAAATTCGAACTTGAAACCCTAAAGCTTCTTGCTCATATCAAAGTTGATCAATTCCAAATCACAATAAACTCATAATGGCTCGATTTCCAATGCAACTGCGTAAATAACCTCAAAAGTGCGATTTCCTCCATAATAGGTTTCATTAAAAATTCGCACTTTTCATTATTTTATTATTTCTATAGTCTAGGCCAAATTTTATAATAAAATATAATCACAAATTTGGCCCCTTCCTGATGATGGGCGATCCCTCAGCTTAAATCACTTAAGTTATAATTTAATATTATAACTTTATATTATAATCTTCAAATAATTAATATTTAATTAATACAATTAAATATTAATATTTCTCTCGTTACTCATCCGATGATTGATCCGTCTGAAGCTGACTAACATTGAAGTGATTCCGAATGCTGCCAACCCATACTGCTAAAAATAGCAGGGGTCCCACTCTGACTGCCAGGAACTGCTAAAAATAGCAACTTTTGCAAGAAGTCTCTGATCGAGCCCAAACGAAAGCCAACTGATCAAACTCTACCAACTGAAGCTGAGCCAAGCTCCAATGTGACCCTCTATCCAGTCTATCAGCCTACGAGGGTCATATGATAGGCTAATCCTGTGCTCCGAGAGATGTCACTGAGAAGGGGACATGACAGTCCGCCCCTCCTGAAATTGCTTGTCCTCAAGCAATCTCAATGCAGGATGCTGCAGAATATCCTCGCTCTCCCATGTCGCATCGTCAACAGGCAAATCTCTCCATTTCACCAAATATTCCCTGATAGTCCTCCTACGCAACTGTCTCTCCCTATACTCCAGGATGGACTCGGGTACTAAAATCATCTTTCCCTCATCATCTAAGGGAGGTAGAACCGCAGATGGTACCACACGATGACCCAACGCCTTCTTGAGGCGTGATACATGAAAAACGTTGTGTACCCTGCTCTCTGCTGGAAGCTCAAGCTCGTAAGCCACCTCGCCAATTCTCCTCAGGATCCTGAAAGGTCCGTAGTAACGTGGCTTAAGCTTCTCTGACCCACTCTTCCTAAGAGTGGACTGACGGTAGGGCTGCAGCATGAGGTAAACCATGTCACCAACCTCGAAATGCCTCTCCGTCCTCTTCTGATCCGCATACTGTTTCTGCTGATTTTGTGCCTTAGCTATATTTTCCTTGAGAACCCTCATAGTGTCCTGACTCTCCTGCAACCAACCTCCTACACTTAGCACTCTACTGTCGCTCAGTAGCAAATCAAGGAAACTCGGCGCCTCATACTCGTACAATGCCATGAAAGGTGACATCTGAATGGTCATATGGAATGTCGAGTTATAGCAATACTCACACAAATGTATCCATTTGACCCACGCCTTCTGTTGCCCTGCTATATAGTTTCGGAGGTAACCTTCCACCCACTTGTTTACAATCTCCGTCTGCCCATCAGTCTGCGGGTGGTAACTAGTGCTCGGAGTGAGCTCAATCCCACAAAGTCTGAAAACCTCCTGCCAGAAGTTACTCAGGAACCGACTATCTCTGTCGCTCACAATGCTCCGAGGCAACCCATGAAGTCTGAATACCTCACGAAAGAATACCTCTGCTACCTGGGTAGCTGTGTAAGTCGTGGTGATCGAAAATAAGTGGGCATACTTCGTAAGCCGATCCACAACTACATAAATGCAATCACGCCCTTGGGCTTTAGGCAAGCCCGTGATAAAGTCCATCGACAGGCATTCCCACTTCCTGTCAGGAATCGGAAGTGGCTGCAACAAACCTGCCGGGTACGTGTTCTCCTGCTTATTCTGCTGACAAACTGGGCACTCACGCACATACTGAAGAACATCTGCCTTGAGTCCTTTCCAGGTGAATCTCTCCCGAATCTCCCTGTAGGTTTTGAAGTATCCAGGATGTCCTGCTGTAGGCATGTCATGAAAGGCTCGCATAACAATGTTCTTCACTTCTGACCCTGGGATCAAATATATCCTATGCTTGTAAATGATCAAGTCATTCACAGTGTACCTGGTATCAACTGCTATCCCTCAACAATGCTGGAGGCCCAACTATCCTTGGCATACTCTGCCACTATCATATGCCTCCAATCCTCTGAGATATGAACCATAGTGCTCAAGTACAGTCTACGTGAAAGTGCATCCGCCACTACGTTCTGTGTACCTTTGATAAACGAGATATCAAAGTCATAAGCCTGCAACTTACTGACCCACTTCTGCTGCCTATCATTGAGATCTCGCTGCCCTAAGAAGTGTCTCAAACTGTTATGGTCAGTTTTTATGCAAAATTTGCTGCCAACAAGATACTGCTTGAATTTTGCTAAGGCATGCATGATCGCGAGCATCTCCTTATCGTAAATGCTATAAAGTCTCTCGGGTCCTCTGAGCTTGCGGCTCTCATACACAATCGAGTGCTTGTCCTGCATAAGCACCGCACCAATGCCCTCACCTGATGCATCACATTGAAGCTCAAAAGGCTTCGTAAAATATGGAAGTGCTAACACTGGGCATGTGGTCATAAACTCCTTGAATCTATCAAAGCACTCCTGTGCCTCAGGAGTCCAAACAAATGCCCCCTTCTTCAATAAATCTGTCATCGGGGCTGCATGTCGTGAATAACCATTCACGAATCTACGGTAGAATCCACATAAATCGAGAAACCCTCTCAACTGTGTCAGGTTTGTCGGTGTAGGCCAGTCAATAATGGCACGGATCTTTTCAGGATCCATGCGCACTCCATCTGCACTGATGATGTGACCTAGATATAGCAATTCGGTCATCCCCACGTCGCACTTGGATTCCTTGGCGTACAAGGACTCCCTCTCCAAGATACTCAACACTGTCTCCAAATGAGCTAAGTGCTCCTGCCAAGTCCTGCTATATATAAGGATGTCATCGAAAAAGACCAACACAAACCTTCTCAGCAATGAATGAAAAACCCTGTTCATCGTCGACTGAAAAGTGGCTGGCGCGTTAGTGAGCCTGAATGGCATCACTACGAACTCGAAGTGCCCACAATGACATCGGAAGGCAGTCTTCTCTATGTCCGGCTCTCGGACTCTGATCTGATGATATCCCGACCGTAAATCAATCTTAGTAAAGTAACATGCCCCATGGAGCTCATCAATAAGCTCGTCAATCCTCGGTATCGGGTATCTATTCTTGATTGTCCTCTTATTCATGACCCTGTAATCAATGCACATGCGCAATGTTCCATCCTTCTTCACCAAAACAACCGAAGAAGCGAATGGTGATTTGCTAGGCCGAATGTGACCCATAGCAAGTAACTCCTTTATTGTCTTCTCTATCTCATCCTTCAATCTTTTTGGATGCCTGTAAGGAGTTATCATAACGGGTTTCGCACCCTCCTCGAGCTCAATAATGTGCTCTATGCCCCTGTCTGGAGGTCTACCTGGCGGAATATCACTGAACACCTTGTCATGCTTGATTCTCAATTTCTGAATGTCAGGTTGATATTCTATCTTTTGCTGTCCCTCCTGTATAGGTGCTAAATGACACTCGGCAGCCCACTCTACCATGTCGTGACGCATAACCCGCTCCATCCGGCGAAAAGAAATTGTTTTGATGCTGCTGTCCCGTATTGCCTTAAGTATGTGTGTCTTCTCGTCAACATCAAAACGGATCTCCATGTCCTTGAGACGAAGTGTGACCTCATCCAATAAATGTAACCACTTCATTCCTAAGACCAAATCAATGTCCCCCATATTAACAACATAATAATCTGCCTTGAACTCATAATTGTTCAAGCATAAAGGGAGATCCTTAATCATACGTTCACATCTCAAAGTGTACCCATCGGCCACTTTGACTCTTATGCCCTCGAACTCCTCAGCGATGAGTCCACGTTTCTCAACGAATCTAGCATCTATGTAATTATGCGTGGCTCCTGTATCAAGTAGGGTAATGACCCTATGTCCTGCCAACACACCACGAATCCTGAAAGAACCCTCCTGCTGAATGCTAGATAAACGGGCCTCCTGTATCTGAAGCTCGGGCTCTGTCTCCGCTCTAGGCTCTGAAGCCTCTAGCTCTGAATCCTCGAAACTCTCCTGCTGTTCGGAATTTTCTGATTCAGAGTCCTCATAGAACGCCCACATCACACGATTTGCCTTGCCCTTAGGTCTTAGAGGACAATCGTGGTTGGCGTCATATGGTCCTTTGCAGTAGAAGCAAAGCTTCTTCCTGCGTAGGTCATTAAGGGCTTCATGATCCAAAGGTGGGGCTGCTGATTTACCTTTTGAATCATTTCTAGAGTTTGATTTTTCTTTATTAAAATCAGACTTATCCTTATTTCTGTTAAAGCCCTTGTTATCCCTGAATGATGAAGAACCTCTGGAGTTGAATCTACTTGACGGTGCTGCTAACTCCATGTTTCGTGCTTTCTTCATCGCCTTCTGTAATGAAGGAGGATCAAAAGCTTTGATCCAACGTCGCAATGGCTCTGTCAACCCCTCCATGAAGAGTACCACCAAACGCCTCTCTGAGATGTTAGGGACCATAACGGATAACTTCTGGAAGTCACCTATGTAGGTCTCTAAACTGCCACTCTGCCTTAACTGTGCTAAGTCTCGGAAGTAGGTTTCCGAATCCTTCCTGTCAAACCTCTCAACCAACCTGTCCACAAACTCCTGGTATGTAGTGATCCTGTCATGCTGTAAAGTCACCATACCGTGGTGCCACCAATCGTAGGCCACTCCCTCGAGATGCAATGTAGCATATCTAATGGCATCACTCTCAGCCATTGGGCGCAGTGTAAGGAAAGTATCAAGCTTGTTAATCCAAGCTTGGGCTGTCATCTTACCACTACCATCGAACATCACCAATGTGAGGCGGTTCGTAGCATGTTTTAGATCGTTATTCTGCTGTCGAGGTCTCCAATCTTGTCGAGCTCTGTTGTGTTCTCGCCTCTGTGTAATAAAATGGTCAAAAGTGATCCTCTCTCTGACCGCAGGCGGTACCAACTCCCATTCCTCGTTTGCTGCCATAAGAGTATCAGCGAACAAATCATCCTGCTCCTCACCTGGTATAACCTCATCGGGCTCCTGTCTCGTGAAAGTAGGCCTAGTAGGCCTATCTGTTGTCCGTGACACTGTCCTAGAAGCTCTCTGTGACCCTGCATCACTCCTTTCATCGTCACGATGAGGTGACGGTCTCCTCGAAGTACCCAATCTCTGCAGTGCCACTGCCACCTGCTGTAATACATCATCGGACCGTCGTCCTGCACAAAGATCTCTGAGTGCAAGTAAGACCTCTACATCATCCGGATCTCTGCTATTATGTTCTGTCCTAGGTATATCTGTTCTATCGTTCTTGTCATTCCTGTCAGCCATATTTCCCGGCTGCCTGCTCAAACTCTGTTGCCTTTCAATCAGAGCTCGCCTGCGAGTGTAATACCTGTGTGACCCAATCTGATCTGGGTGCATAAGATAGCTAAACCCGTAGGATGGTAAGATTTAGCTCTGATACCACTGTAGAAACCCTAGTTTCCTCTGTTTAGCAAATCTGACTTTTTATTTGTTTTTTCTGAAGTTTTGTTTATTTTTTTTGACTTTTTTTGGGGTTTTTGCATGAAATAGGAATAATGCGATTTGCATAAAAATAGATGATAAATTCAAATTAAAAATTTCAACTCCTAAAACTTTAGAATATACTGCCTACTTGAAGCTTATTTTATATAGAATTTTTCTGAGACGAATTACAATAAAACCCAGTTACATGCAAGGTAAAAAACAATGGTATTTTGAAAACCTGGTTTCAGCCGCCTTTGGTGCAGAATGGAATGGTACGGCCCAATAATAACTCCCCTTCTATGCCAGGTATTGCACAGTGATTCTCTGGACCTTAGCGCCTCTACAGATGAACTCAGATGATGAAGTAGGTAGGCGTTTTGCTCTGAGATGAAGGAGACGTCTTTGCTGGTGCAATACGGCCTGGTACAGGTACGGCTGTGTCAGAACCAGCAATTAATGATTTTGTACGGCCTTCTCTGTAACTCTCCAGATCTCCAAATATATGTCGCCTTGATGAATGAATGTCTTCTGAAAAGATAAACTATGCTGAAAACTCTGTAAACAATTAATCTCTGAAGATCAATGATTTCTTCTGGATGAAGAAACCTCTGCTGCAATAAATCAAGTGTTATTTCACACCCTCTGAATTGCTTCCAATGGAGATGGCTCGTTCCCCAAGGAATTCAAACTTGAAACCCTAAAGCTTCTTGCTCAGATCAAAGTTGATCAATTCCAAATCACAATAAACTCATAATGGCTCGATTTCCAATGCAACTGTGTAAATAACCTCAAAAGTGCAATTTCCTCCATAATAGGTTTCATTAAAAATTCGCACTTTTCATTATTTTATTATTTCTATAGTCTAGGCCAAATTTTATAATAAAATATAATCACAAATTTGGCCCCTTCCTGATGATGGGCGATCCCTCAGCTTAAATCACTTAAGTTATGATTTAATATTATAACTTTATATTATAATCTTCAAATAATTAATATTTAATTAATACAATTAAATATTAATATTTCTCTCGTTACTCATCCGATGACTGATGCGTCTGAAGCTGACTAACACTGAAGTGATTCCGAACGCTGCCAACCCATACTGCTAAAAATAGCAGGGGTCCCACTCTGACTGCCAAGAACTGCTAAAAATAGCAACTTTTGCAAGAAGTCTCTAATCGAGCCCAAACGAAAGCCAACTGATCAAACTCTGCCAACTGAAGCTGAGCCAAGCTCCAATGTGACCCTCTATCCAGTCTATCAGCCTACGAGGGTCATATGATAGGCTAATCCTGTGCTCCGAGAGATGTCACTGAGAAGGGGACATGACACAATCACATAGGGGCACAATCACATCCACTCATACGTGGAGTTAAGAATCAGGGTAATAGAGAGATTTGATAGAGTTGACCCCAGAAATCCATTTTCAAGAGTTAGCTCAACTTAAACAAACCAATTCAATGGATGACTTTGTTGCTGATTTTCAAAAAAAATCAGTTATGGTACCTGATGTGACTGAAAAGAGGCTTGTGGTTTTATTCATAGAGTGTCTAGCTGAACCACTTAGAGGCTTAGTGAAGGTTTTCAACCCTACCTATTTATAGGAAGTCATTAAAAAGACTTTGGACCTTGAAACTACAGCCCCTAGAGGAAGATTCCAGCCTATAGGACAGCAAAGACAAACACCCTATGGGCAACCAAAAACAGTCCCTTATAGGCAGTCAAGGACAAATAATTATGGGCAGCCAAAAACCCCTTCTTTTGGACAGCAAAAGTAGCCATTACAGCATGGTTCCCAACAAGAATTTCCTAAGACCATCAAGTAAATTGAAACTAGAAATGAACTCCGAAGAAAGAAACTTTGCTTTACATATAAGGATCCTTGGGAACCAGGCCATAGGTGTCTTCCAAAAGGTCAAGTACATTACATTGAGGTGATCTCAGATGATAAAGCAGAAGAAGAGGAATAGGAGGAAGTAATAGAAGAGGAAGAACCAGTAGTGGATGCTACAGTGGAGGAAACTTCTGATAGTACCTTTGCTACACTTTAAAGTGCCCCTAGATATCATCCATTCAGGGTCTGTGGAGTGTTTAAAGGACATAAGGTGACAAATTTAATTGATAGTGGGGCAACCCACAACTTCATTGATGTGAGTTTGGTAAAACAAAGAGGGCTGCCAACAAAGGACTTTTAGGGATTTAATGTTACTGTAGTAGATGGATTTACTATACCATGCACCAAGAGGGTCAAGGGTTTGACATTACTTTTGGTAAGCACAAAGTTACTGATATTTTCTATGTAGTTGGCAAATGAGATACAAATCTGGTTTTAGGTGTACAATAGCTCCATTCCCTTGGAGAATTCACACAAAACTACAAAACCATGGATCTAAAATTTCAATCAGAAGGCAAAGAGGTTGTACTTCATGGTATGGCCAATGGGGCTCCAACATCAGTTATAGCTAGAAGCATGGAGAGAGCTTTCCGTAAGAGGAAAATAGAATAGGCAGCCCATTGCTTTAAGAGTAATACATCCACATCAAGTGATAAGAAGTCTTACCATGTGGATATTCAATCCATTTTGAATAGCCATGGTACAGTATTCAGTGATTTACCTTCAGGGCTGCCACCTGATAGAGGTTATCAGTGTATTATATAGCTGGAAACGGGTTCTAAACCTGTTATGATTACTCTTTACTGCCATCCTAGAGATTTCAAAGAGGAAATTGAAAAGACAATCGAGTAGTTATTAGAGATGGGTCATATTCGGCCTAGTTCTAGTAAATTTGCATCTTTTGTTGTCTTGGTAAAGAATAAAGATAGAACTATGAGAATGTGTATTGATTACTGTGTTGTGAATAAGAAAAGTATCAAAAATAGGTACCCAATACCCAGTAGCGATGAGTTGTTGAATGAATTGCATGGAGCAATATATTTTTTTTTAATTGACTTGAGATCCAGTTATCACCAAATCAAATTAAAAGATGAGGATATACACAAAACAACTTTCCAATGGCATTTTGGACATTTTGAATTTTTTGTTATGTCTTTCGGTTTACCCAATGCTTCGGTTACCGTTCAATCATGCATGAATCATGTTTTTAGTAAGCAATTAAGGAAGTTTGTTTTAGTGTTATTTTATGATATTTTGATGTATAGTAAGACTTGGGAAGAGCATATGAAACACTTGGATAGAGTGTTGGGAATATTAGAACAACAATCTCTTTTTTGAAAAGAGTCTAAGTGTGAATTTGGTATGACTGAGATTTTATACTTGGGACAAATCATCAATGCCCAAGGAGTACAAGTTGATTAGGAAACTATTCAAGAAATAATTGATTGGCCACCACCCACCACTTTGACCCAATCGAAGGGTTTCTTGGGACTTTGCAATTACTGCAGGAGATTTGTGAAAGGGTTTTCACAACTCATTGTCCCATTGACTGAATTAACAAAAAAAGGTGCTTTTAAATGGTTTGAATCAGCCCAAACCACATTTGAAAAGTTCAAGGAGGTAATGAGTACTTGTTCCAAATTTCTCTATTCCTTTTGTATTAGAATGCAATGCATCAGGGAAAGGAATAGGGGTTGTTTTAATACAAAAGGGACATCTTATTGCCTTTGAAAGTCAAAAATTGAAAGCCACAGAGCACGGATTTCCTATCTATGATAAAAAAAATGTTGGCTATCATGCATGCCTTAGCAAAATTCCGACAATACTTGGTTTGTGGCAGATTTGTGATCAAGAATGATCAGAATAGTTTGAAGTTTTTTCTCAACCAAAAAGACTTAAATGACAGGGAACAAAAGTGGATGAGTAAACTTCAAGCTTATAATTTTGATATAGAATATGTAAAAGATAAAATTAATGTGGCGGTAGATGCTTTATTTAGAAAGCCCTTTTTTTATGTTCTATGTTTATGATCTCTATGGATTGGAAAATGTTAATAATTGCAAAGTGTGCCAAAAAGGATTTCACTAATGTTATCCTTGAGGGCTAAGTATAGGGTGACAGGGACAAGGTAATTGATGACCTCATACTCTACAAAGATAGGATCTATTTAGTTCATGGATCAAAAATGAAAAGCAAAGTCTTGAAGGTTGTCCATGATACACCCTCAGCTGGTCATCCAGGGTATTTCAAGACTTACAAGCAGATAAGGGACACATTCTTTTGGAAAGGACTAAAGGGGGAAGTCCTCCAATATATCAGAGAATGCATCACCTACCAATATAAGAAAGTGGAGCATGTTTTCCCAGTAAGACTATTGCAGCCCTTGCCAATTCCGAATCAAAAGTGGGAGAGTATTTCCATGGATTTTATCACAAGACTTCCCAAGGTTCAAGATAAGAGTCGTATCTATATAGTGGTTGATAGACTCACCAAATATGCTCATTTCTTTGTCATTCCTACTGAGTTTAAGGCTCTTTAGGTTGCTGATTTATTTTTTAGAGAAGTGTTCAGCCTACATGATTTGCCTAAGAACATTGTGAGTGACAGGGACAGCAGATTTCTTAGTTTGTTTTGACAAGAACTCTTTTATCTGACAGGGACAGAATTGACACCAAGCCCCTGCTAGCACCCACAAACAGATGGACAAATTGAAATTGTTAATGAATGGATTGAAGGTTAATAGAGAAGTTATGTGGTGGGGCAGCAATCAACTTGAGTTAAAAGGCTTTACATGAAGGAGCATTGCTACAATACCACTTACCACATGTCCATTGGTATGTCACCTTTCAAAGCTCTATATGGGTCTGATGCTCTTTCCTTTGTTGATTTGGTTATTGCTGATAGTAGAGTGTTAGGGGCAAGAGACTTGGTTACTCGAAGCCAAGACATTGGGTATACTTAAAGAAAACCTCCAACATGCTCAAAACTAACAGAAATTATATGTAGATCAGCACCATACAAAGAGAAGTTTTGAGGTGGGGGACATGGTTTTCTTAAGGTTGCAGCCATACAGACAGTTTTCTATCAAAAAGAGTGGAGCTAAGAAGCTTAAACCCCATTTTTATGGACTATACAGAGTCATCAAAAGGATTGTGGAGGTTGCCTACGAACATGAGCTGCCAAAGCATAGTAGAATACATAATGTTTTCCATGTATGATGCCTCAAAAAGGCATTGGGGCAACATGCCATTCCTTCCATTGAGTTGCCTCCCTTAGATAATGAAGGCAAACTCATCTTGGTTTGTGAAGCTATATTGGATGTCAGAGCAAAGAAATTAAGAAACAAAACTATCACAAAGTATCTAGTGTGTTGGAAGGATCAACCAACAGAGGATGCTATTTGGGAGGATGTAGAAATTCTTGATCATCCCAATTTGCAATTGCTCGTGGGCAAGCAATTATGGGAAGAGTGGACTGTAATGTCCCGTTTCTCAAATTAATGAAATTAGAGGACTTGTAGCCTATCTTTATTTTTCGTAGGCTAAAGAGGAGGATTTAAAGGGAAATAATTTATTAAATTGTCCAAAAAGGTACTTTAAGTTATAACCTTTTTTTTAGAATATTGTAGAATCAATTACAAATATAAGCATCGATGATGCAAACAAATTTATAAAGTTACCAAAATAGAAGTATCAAGATATGGGGCATCCCCCATCAACTCAGAACATACTAACTGATTATACAATATAAAAACGGCCCCATACAGACGGCCCAACAACTGGTATTAGCAGAAGCAACATATAGAAATTAACAACAAACCAGCCACCCCAAAGGTGGCACAAGAAGGCTTAAGCATCCTGCGCCCTCCAACTAGTGGCACAATCCATTTCACAACCATCCTCAGAATCCACACTATCAGGGCCCTCAGTGGAATCTTTATCTCCAACAGGGCCCATCTGAAGCTGCCCAACAGCTAGTTGTGGGGGATAATGGCCAACTTTCTTCAGCAGGACATCCTCCACATCCATCGAGCCACCCATTCTATAAGTTCTCTAGTTTTTCATAAAATACATTGACATTATCATCGATCATCTTCCACACAATCTTCTGGGCATCCTGACCCTGTATCATGGGTGTCAATTCTTGAGGAGATGTCACCATAGTCTTATCAAAAGATCTAAGGTGCAGGTTCAAGTCAAAAGGGGTGAAGGCTTCCTCGGCTTTTTTGATAATACAGCTTCCCAGTCCATTATTATGCATGTCCCTTAACATATTTTCATTAGCTGAAAGCCAGCTATCAACCCCATTCATATCAGAGTCGGTCGAGTTTATCCATCCCTGCACAAGGTGATATGCCTGGTCAAAGTATGAATCATTTATGTAATCCCATTCATGCTCAGTAATTTTTATCTCGGCAGCCGATTGATGGCAAACTGCCCAATCTGAGTGGGGGCTCAACTTGGAATATCTACCAAAGTCTAACAAGTAATCAGAGGTAACTTTGAGCAATCCAGTTTTGGGAAACTGTTCCAACTGATCCTGCGGCACTTTCAGTTGTAGGAAAATCTGCAAAAAGACAAAATGAAGAATGACTTCCACTGAGAAGTCAGTAAACAACCTAGCCTTATGTTGGAATACCTCTAGGTTCCTTTGCTTCCATAAGAACCATAAAATCTCAGTTGAAAAAACAAGCCAAAATTTATGAAAGAAAGGGTGAACTTTAACTTTAGGACATGCATAACCAAAAAAAATGTTTAGCCAACCAATTTCACAGTCAAAGACCACATTCCAACACTTAGGACAACTTTTCCACAACTTAGCCACATATGGGCAAGAGAAAAAAGCATGCTCAATAGTTTCAACTTCACTGCAAAAAGAACAAAAAGGCTTAGCAAGTCCACAATTACTCAAGATAGAACCAACAATCAGTTTTTTGTAAATTAACAACCAATGGAAACATGATTTCTTAAGTTCAAGGCAAGAGGCCCAAATGACATCAAATCTAAAAGACCAGGCAATGAGAGGATCAGACACGGACCAAATGCAGTTAAGGGTGAGGTAGGGGAAACTTGAAAATGAAAGCTTTTTGTATAGCATTTGAGTGGAGAACTCAAACAGAGGGGGGCCTTTAATCCACTTCACATTGTCCCAGAACTCACCCTCCTCTTCCATGAAGACCACATTATTCTTCCCCTTCAATGCTTTTTGGAGAAGAGTAAATGTTTTGCACTGTGGGGCAGGAATCTGAAAACTAGCTCTAATTTCTGACCAAGAAGCCCATCCTGCATGAAAATAGAGGTCCTTGAAATCGGTCGACCCCTTAGTATACCATTCAAAGGTAGAGCAACCCCTGGTGAAGGCAAGCAGTCTCCTGTTGACAGACAAGTTCGACTATAAAGATCCATACCCTTGACAAGATGTCCCAACCCAGTTGAAAATGTGTTTAGTTGTGATGAAGGTTTTAACTACATCCCAGGCTGACCAAATGGAAGCAAATATAGGTGAACCGACCACTTTTACAAGAAAGGGACCAATGAGAAGATTTGCAATATTTAGACCTTTCCAAAATGGTTTTCCTATCGGAAAGCCTCGCAAAATATTGTTTCTGACCAGAACCTTCTAGGGCTCATCACCTTTAAATGCTTTGATGATCCACTTTACTGCCAATGTTATACCCTGTAGCCTAAGATATTTTAACCCTAGGCCCCCAATGTTTTTACGCTTTGAGCAGAATTGCCATGAGACTACATATCTTTTCTTTCCTCCTTTCTCATCAGATCATAGGAAATCTCTTATGATCCAGTGGAGCATGTTAATCTGAGACTTACCAAAGAGCCAACAAGAGGCATAGTAGATACTATATGAAGAAATGACCTTCTGACAAACTTGAATCCTCCCAAGTAAGGAAAGTGTCCTTGCCACTTTGCAATTTTCTTGTTGATTTTATCAAAAATCCATTGCCACATGAGTTTGAACGAAGGTGCGAGAGCGAAGGGAATGCCCAGGTATCTAACCATTTCATCCAGGCCTTTCCAAGTACAACCAAATTTTGACAACCAATCTAGAGGGTATTTTTGCCATCCCAGCATGTGTGATTGGAGAATTGCCACTTTGGATCCAGAGGCACTGCAATATATATCTAGTCTAGCCACCACCTATATCAAGTTATTTTTCTCCAATGTGACAAACAATGTAGTGTCATCAGCAAATAGGACATTAATAAGGACATCATTATTAGGTAGAGAAATTCCTTTGACAGGAGGTCCTATATCAGAGAATCTGAAAAGATAATGTAACGCTTCGACAACCAGAACAAAGAGCGAAGGAGCAAGAGGGCATCCTTGTCTAATGGAGTGTTGAAGGTCCAGGGATTCTGTCAATTCCCCATTGACTTCAATGACAATGGAAGCGTCTTTGAAAAGAACATTAATCATTCTGCAGAACCTATCCTGGAAACCAAAGGCTTGAAGCATTCTCTCAAAGAAAAGCCACTCAATTATGTCGTATGCTTTTTCAAAGTCGAGCAAAATCATCCCTGCATCCTGATTAAAGTCCCGAGCTAAGTATATCCCTTCCCAACTAGTAATCAAGTTATCCAGGATGTATCTACCTTTAACGAAGCTAGTTTGAGTTTCCAAGACAATAGTGGGCAACAGAGAGGAGAGTCCTTTTGCTAAAATCTTGTAAGAAACATTGAGGAGGCTAATTGGTCTCCAGTTTTTAACTGAAGACAGGTTACCATCCTTAGGGATGAGTTTAATTACCCCTTTGTTGATGTCAGGGCCAAGGGTGTCAGCATCAATGGCCTCATTAAAAACCTCCAGACACTCTTTGACCAACCATTCCTTATTGGCTTTGTAGAATTCAGCAGGAAAACCATCCATCCCTGGTGCTTTATCATCTTTGAGCGAGTCAATAGTGGTTTTGATTTCATCTAACGAAATACTGGCACCAAGAAAACTAGCCTATACTCGTGTCACCTTTTTTGGAATGCAGGCATCACATATCGCTCTGTTTTGTTCAATGAGGTCACTGGAACCATCGGAAAAGAAAAGACTGAAGT
Organism: Torreya grandis; assembly: GCA_037957365.1. Classification (NCBI taxonomy): domain Eukaryota; kingdom Viridiplantae; phylum Streptophyta; class Pinopsida; order Cupressales; family Taxaceae; genus Torreya; species Torreya grandis. The sequence goes on along the minus strand of JARHVA010004084.1, from coordinate 988,384 downwards.
AAAATTCAAAGAATGTTTCTTTTATGCTGGAGGCATCCTGCATAATCTGGCCATTCACCTCGATGCCATTAATCTTGCTTCTTGTGTGTTTGGCTTTCAAAAATCTGAAGAAAAACTTGGAACCTCTATCCCCCAACTTCAGCCAGGTTAGTCTAGAGCAGATCTATGCCCCCCTAGCAATATAATTCTGAGATTGTCTAACTTTATGTTTTAAGCGATTAAGCTCTTCAAGCAGTTCCCCATTAGCCAGGTCATGTTGCAAGAAGCTTTCAGCATGTATAAGCTTTTCTTGAGTGTCCCTTGCAATTTTCCTCCGACTTTTAGCAAAGTTTTTGGAGATTTCCATACAAGAATTCCACTAATCAATTTTAGAGTTGGAGCTACAAGGGAATTTCCCAATGTTCCAAGATGATTGAAGACCCTCCAAACACACACGATCAGCTAGGTGGGATACATTAAATTTATAGAGACCTTTGAAGGACAGGGTATCTTTATTCTCCTCACAATTCAATGAGAATGCCATTTAAATGGGATGGTGGTTAGATATTTTAAAAGGCAGAACTATCACCACATTTCCATCCCTATTAGGGGTTACAGTGAGTGTGTCCCTATTCAAGTAAAACCTATCAAGTCTGGAGTATTGTCTTCCATTGTTGCTCTAATTATTACACCAAGTAAACCAGATTCCTCTACTTCAATTTTTACCATTTTGGAGTGGGTCTACAATCCTGTGCATTCTTTTGAATTTCGACCCAAATAAAAGCTCATTACCTTTCCAAGCCTAATGGTCACCTCCACTTTTATCCTCTTTTTCTTTCACCATGTCAAAATCTCCTCCAAAGATCCAAGGAACTTTTTTCAGATTGGTAGCCAGCCAATTCCACATATCAGAGCGCTCCCTATAATCATTAGGGGCATATATGTTACACAAGCCAAAACACTGATTTTGGCTTTCTAGCAAGACCCAAACACTCTGTTACAAGGGGAGACACCATGGTCAAGGATACAATCTCGCAGAACAAGGTTGACCAAGATAGAGGCCCCACCTTTCCCTCTTTGATGGTTAGTGGAGAACTGAGGAGCATTAGGCCAGATAAAGTTTAAGACTAAAGATAGCTAGGATCCCATTGCCTTGGCTTCTTGCAAACAAAGAAAGTCCAAAGTTTCTCTTGAATGTCTGAACTATCTTACAATTGGTTTTCTATCAGGGGATTCCAACCCTCTCACATTCCAACTTAAAATCTGCATACAAAACCAATGGGGGTAGAAGGAAGTCAATTAGATTGACCATGGGGCTTACCCCCCACTGTTATATAGTCTTGTGAAACAATTCGGGACCTTATTTTCCTTGCCCTTTTTTTTGAAAGAAGGGTCATGGTTACTAAGAAGGGACTCTTTTACTAACTTTTTTTTCTCTTTGGCCGCAAAATGTTCCATTGGGGTGGACCCTGATTCTGTTTTAAGTCTTTTCCCTCCTTTAGACATCCAATACTCAACAGCTATTATGCCCTTATGAGTCAAAGGATCACCTACTGATATATCCATCTCAGAACCAGACTTACCATTTCTTTCTTTCTCCAGAGAAACAGCCACAAGGGAGACTCCACTACCAAGATTGATGAGATTGTCTGGGGGCAAGCTGTCAAGATAGCATTGTGAAGAACAGGGGTTTCAGCTAGAACCACATATTCCTCAGAAGGAGAGTCTAACAGAGTTTTATGTTCAAGAAAAGCATCATCCAAGCTGTCTAACAGGGAATTGATCTCATCAGGAAAGGGATTCAAGCTGTTAATAGAGCAATGCGAGGAGCCAGGTATCTGAGATGCGAGGAAGGAGTCGTCTAGTCTCTGCTCATTCTCAACCTCAAAGCCAATAATTCCAATAGCCTCTTCAGGGGGCACTGTCTTTCAGTGGTACACTATTGAATAGGGGGTTTTCAAAGACTTGTAAATCACCCATCACAGATTCATTTTTTGGGACATCCTTCTCTCTTTGTTTATTAGGTATATTACCCTTATTAAACACATTGGACAATTTTTTCTAAGATGGCCATCTTTTTTACCAAAAAAATAGGCACTCAGACCACCCAATGCTCTGAGAGCACAAATATGGGACTTTCCCTTAATTTTAAAATTGAGGGAATCCAAAAAGAACTCTAGAGGTTCTAGAGATATTAAAATCCTAGCATTCATATGGGCAAGTGACCCCCTGGTATCCTCAATTCTCAAAACTTCCCCAAGGAGTTTCAACACCTGTGGTAGAAAATTCCACAATTGTATCGACACTCCTTCAATATCTACCCATCTAGGAGTAATTTTGAAAACGAGGTCATTGCAATCCATCTCTAGGCTCCACGGAATTGCTTTAAAAATCGACTGACCAACGTTCCACAAGGGTTTACTGATAGCCCTATGTTGCATATTAGAGTTTTTAAACAAAATCATAAAATCCCCTTACTGAATCATCCAACAAAAACTAATATACAAACCAAATTTTTAACCCCAAACAAAGTTGAGCCAATTATCAAAAAAAATCCTGAAGGGAGAGAATTCTTGTTTAAACAAACAAAAAAGATCCCTATATTTTTTACCCTGGTTTCCTCCTGCTGAAGGTCAATTTTCATGGAAGCATTCAACACAATAGTCAAGGTCTTAGCAGGGCCAGGATGCATACCGATTTGGCCTTCAACGCGCTCCTATTCTCCATGCTCCTCACTATTTGCCATAAATTCAGCTCCATCCGAGTGCTTAGCCACTTCTACCTGCTTTAAGACTTCACTAAACAACTTTTTTGGCAAACTAGACACTTCCTCTTCCATCTGAGACGGGCCAAAACTATAGCTCTTATGATTGCATATCTTCTCACCTTCCGTAGAATCACTTGGCTGATTAAGGTCACCATATTTTCTCTTTTTCGCACGCTCACAACTGTCAAATCCGAGGGTTTCCATAAACCACCGCAATTAATTCATGTTCCTTCAAAAAACTCCACAGGCAACATGATGTGTGATCGGGAAGGGATAAGCGGGTTGATGCAGACAATACACCTCAACGCACAAAACAAAATACCAAGCACATCAAACGAAACAAAACAAACACAATAAAATAATTTAATGAATATTTATGAAAGAATTAAAAATAAAAGACCACCACTTACATCAAGAAAAAAAGAAATAATAAACACAAAGGAAGCAAAGGTAACCAAGGCAAGCCGCTTGGAGAAAGCTTAAAGCAGCATTAATGGAGGATGACTCTTCATCTCTCCATTGCATAGCTCCAAGCTTCTCCATGTCTACCATATCTTTAAGTTATAACTTTGGAAAAGGACACTTAATTTATTATTATTGAATAGGGCCAAAATTAAATATTGGATACATGGCCAAAAAGTAATTAATATGGACACTTAAAATGAATGTTATCATTGTTTGTGAAATTTCGGTTTTAAAAACAAAAATTAGAATTCAATATTTTACCCTGAAAGGGATATTTCACGCAAGAATTATGGAAGCCCCACATTCTACAAAACATCGGAATTACATTGGGTGAGTTAGTATGCATAACCAAACCACTTAAGATAAGGAATTGTCTACCAATACCTAAATGCATGAGGATGGATCTTTCTCAACCTCTTCCAAAGTAAACAAATCTTAGAACATGGGCAATGGAAGCAGCAGTTGGATTTCAAATATTTCTTGTTTAGATGTTACTAATGCCATGAGAAAGAATTTGGTAGAAGAATTCCTTAAAGAGGAAAAGATGTTACCCTAACATTAGAGGCATCCAGTGGACTGTGATGGGAAGGAGGAAAAGCCCCTAAGGCAAAGAAACAGATTTAGCAAACCCAAACTAATTTCAAAGAAATGGGCAAATGAATTTAAATACGAAGGTTTAGGAATTCATTGAAACCTTTAATATCAACCCTAGAACAAACCCTATTAACTCAAAAGGTAGGACACCGAGTTTTGATGTATCATGAACACAATGTCACATAATGGAGTTTGTGAAAAGAAAAACACGTTGCCCCAATTACAGGAGGAATATGATAGAGAAGGTAACATGAAATCTAACTAGTGCAATATGGTGGCACAAACACATTTCGATCACCTACCCTCTAAGTAGGAATTGGACCAAGCTTTAATAGTTGTGGATACAACCCCCAAAGTGGAAAGCACTCATGCCCAAACATATAATAAGATGAAAGCACTAAAGTAAGAGATAAAAGGAAACTGAATTTAAGCGAAGTAGACAAACTTCAAGGAGAAATTTAGGAAGATCTTACAGTAGGAATTTAGCTATGACTTAAGGATATCATCACAACATAAGGTGATAGCACCTCCACATTGGGAAATGAAGTGTCTTTTTTTTACATTGGATTAAAGGTTAATCATATAATTATGCCTTAGAAGACTAATATAATAAGCAGGATATACTAAGTGGGATAAACTTTATCAACCAAAATACCAAGTATCAAATTTCAAAAGAGGCCATGCAGGGTCCTCAAACCACCAAAGCAACTAGTGTCATGCCATAAAAATCAACACGAATAAAACCCAAGAAAACAAGCATTTGTTTTTGAGAATGTAAAATGCACATTCCACACACACACACACACCGCCTTTAGGGCAGCCAACTCCATGGCATGAGATGCACAAAGCATCAACACAAACTCAAATGCCTAAACAGTCGCAAATTACAATGTGAACGTGGATTCACGATTGCCAACTACCTATGCCAGCCCCACTTTCTCTAACAGGCCTACAAGTCCCTAAATGACCTACTACTGCCTAAGCAGACCTGGCACGCCCCAAGGATTGAAGGGAGAACTCAACTTAAGCAAGGAGGGTTCGAGCAACCACTCAATTCCAACAGTTTGACCTAACTCATAACGGGGTTTCAAACAAGACCGCAAGTAATTCCAGCTAATTAGAGAGCTCATATCGTACCTTAGGTCAAAAATCAAACTCTAATTTCAAGTTGAGTTACTTTATTGAAATATGCTAAGCTAAAGCTCTAATAGGTCTCATATGACCCCAAAAAGGGTACAAGATAACTTGATCGATCTAACCCCTTGAGATTGGAACAAACAATCTCCATCATCAAATCCTTTGTATGTCACGCATCAGATCTAGAAAAGAAAAAGAAACCTTACATTTCCTAAAAACACAAACGGTTAATAATCTAATAATACCATGACCATGACCACAATACAAACAAGGCCAAAAATTTAATACAATGGTTTAATAAATCAAATCATCACTATACAGTTTGACCATCGGCCATTTATAACATCCCACAACTTATATTATTTTAATTGCAGTCAAGAAATCCGCGAGACTTTTAGAAAAAATAGCCACTAATTTATAAAATTCAAACCTCCAATCAAGGTGAATACCACGGTCTAAGCCTTTGACCACTAAACCGCTACCTTTTACAAAAACGTCACTATAAACATCAATGCTCACATGCACACATGCAACTAGAGAAAGCATAGACCACTACTTTGTTTTACGCTACCAGCCCCTATGGCCTTCCTAGAGACATGTTGTGGTCATATGGGGAATCGACCCCTAGGTGCAGTGGACCTACGCTACAACATAGGCACTACCATAGAAGTTGGAGGGCTTGTGGAAAACATCCCTACAGTTTAGTGTTTTTCAAAAATTCTTTTGGGGCCTAAGACAAACCCGAAAATTTCCCAAAAATCTGTTTTTTGTGCTCTTCACACTATAATTAGATTTGACATTTTCCACTTTATCTATTTCAAGGATTAATTGTTGGAAATGCACTAATTTTACAAAGGAAAGTGATGTCATTTAGAACCTAGAACCTTAAAAATCTGTTACTATTCAACCATGGCTCCTAAATTGATTTTGCAAAATGTTGTAGAATCATGGCGGAGACCACTATAATCTAAAACTGAATTAGGGAGATTTAAGTGTAGTTTGAACATAGTAAAAATTATGCAAATAGGCCTGAGGGATTACAAGCTATTCCAAAGCATTTAAAGAAAAATTTAAACTTTCTTTTAGCATAACTGTCATAAAAACAGCTAGCGAACATATTTACAACATTTAATTCCTTTCTTCAATTTTTAATAGAATTTTAGAGTCCAAATATTGCATATTACCTCCTCCTAAACAAGGGTACAAGAGAGATATTCTTAACAATTTGCAAGTCATATAAATTACAACTTTTTCATTCTTCTCATTCAAATGATTACGATATTACAAGGCATTTTAAAAGCTATAATTAATTCATTTACAAAAGAATCCAAGGTAAACCGTAAGCTCTTGAACTTTCCTTATCCAAGCAAGCTCCAAAAGACACAACAAGACCAAGCATGGGTGGGCTCACCTCCCAACCGTATTGTCAACCTTAAGTAGGAGACTCTAGAAAATCCCCAAGACAAGAAATCCCAACTTGGAGCATCTAGCAACCAACCACAATGGCTCCACAACAAACTTACAAAATCCATTTCAAGTCCAAAGAAACATGAAAAGCATGGATCAACAACACATGGAACTTAGGAATTTCAAGGTAGGCCCCTACCTTAATGTCCACCTGTTGATACTAAGCAACCATCCCTTTTCCTTCAAGCTTTCTTTTACAAACTCCAATCCAAGGTCACTAAAATCCCTAGAGCTTGTTCTTGCAAGGCAAGAAGAGTTAAAAGAGGAAATGTGAAAATAGAATGAAAAGGAAAATTCCCACAAGTAAAGATCTCCTTTTACTTATCTACATTTTCCCCCAAATATTCGTCCAATGGGATCTTGTCACTTTTCATCCTCATCCCCCATGTCTTGCTCCTCAAGTCTTCCTAAAACATAACTCCTCTTACAAAGCAATTTCTGCCTCTTACATCTCACATGCCCCCTTACAAGGCAATAAGTGCACCATACATCCCACACGGGCCTCATACAAAGCAATAACTCCTACTTTATCCGGGGCCACTAAAGAGGGTTTTAGGATGCTCTGAAATCAACAAGATGCTAAAACAATGCTTCCCTATCCTTAAAACACTAAAAGGGGGTCAAAACGTGCACTACACTTCACCTTAAATGGGTCTTCTTCCCAAAATCCGGGTTTTGCAAGTGGGCAAGCCTTTAAGGGTCACAAAAAATATCCAAAAAGTCTTGTAGAAACCTATAAAGGTCATGGGTCAGTTTTGAAGAGGTTGGAATTTGGATATTCAATTAAATATTCAAGCAATTTCTAAAAAAGGGTCCATTAGCTCAATATTACAAAATAGAACTAAGTTATTAGACAGCATTTAACACCCTAGGAAACACATTGATCATTGATGCTCCATGTACTTCAAGTTCCCTCGCTTGGCCATCCCGTCAACTACACATTCATTGCATACATCAAAACATTATACACCTATGATAGCTGAAGCAATAGAATTGTAAAAAACCACAAGCAATACGCATAATCACACAAGGCATATATATATGAACACCAAATGAATCATAATATTTCAAATACACCCTATGAGTAACACCAACATGTCAACTGTCTAAGCACCCATATATTTAAAAAATATGATATAAGTATGCTAGCTCAACTAGTTGAGTCAACCAAGTGACTAGGTAACTAATCAATAATGTCTTGAATCAAATAATAACAATACCAACACTTCATGCCTCCAAAGTGGACCAAAATTCCGTCACAAAGTAACATGGTACCCATATACCAAAACATACAGATATAAGTCTGCTAGCTCAACTAGCCACATACACATGAAAACCAGCTGTCCCAGAGCAAATAACATAGAGGTACCTCTTTGACCGCAGGAAGGCTTTAACTTGGTTAATTCAAAATAGAGGTACCAAAGGTGATTAACATAGGCATGGGAGTGGAAGCTAGGGGGGAATCGAGATGAACTTTAAATGATGCAAAAAGATTTTCACATAACTATTTCCCTGCTAGTTGAGCATGAGGCCATTAGCATGCTTATGGTGAAGGATGCTGGGTTAGGAACGGGAATCATAATGTCACTTGCAATAATTGCCAATGCACTATACATAATGGACAGAGGATGATTAGATTGATCACTTACAAGAGTGAGAAGCTTGCCCTCTTATACCATAGATGTTGGAGCATGGTCAGAAGATGCCATTGTGGTGCTTGAAGAAGATGATTCTGCACTGTTAGAGGAAGATGTTGTGGTTGAGGATGATGAAGGAGTAGAAACAACCATGGCTTGAACTTGCCTTTGGGAATTTCGGCCAATCCTTTTCTGTACCACCTCCTCCCAATTCTTGATATCCAAAGAATATCTTCATCCCATACATCCTCTGCACAACTGTAGGGCCACTGTATTCTAATTTTATCCATATGATTCTGAAATGCACATTGGGGATCACAGAATCATAATCCTATTGTAGGAAAATGAAACTCAGCTATCTTCTATGTTTCCTTCTTAACATGTCCCATGTCACTCAATCGGTAAATCCCAATAGAAAATGGCAATACTGGAAACATTTCAGAAGAGGTAAGATGTTTGGGCTTCCATACCAGGGAATTAAATCAATTCTGAATTTGAGATGCAAGCTCTTAAAGAAGTAATCTATCTGGTACATATTTGGGCAAGAAGTGGGGGTGTGCAGTTGTTCCAAATAGTCTGATATGATTTTCATCTTTCCAAATGAATCTTCCAGCAAACCCTTTCAAGTATCTTTGGCCTCTGCAGAAAATCAAGGCGAATCCTTTCCAAAATCCAAATTGCATATCCTTGGAATAGTTGCAAATGTGAGTGCAAAAATCACCTTTCTTGTAGTTGGTCTTCCAAAATAGTGAACAGCATAAATGGACTGGAGGAGGGCTGCGTTCTCCAGAGAGATTCCAGTTCAAACCAGGGAAAGGATTGATGGCACATATACACAATCCACCAAATAGGATGCTATATACAAATTAGGCCGTTTCATTCCAGGACATCCTTTATATCTTTGGATAGCCCTAGCGAAATTGTTGGAGATAATGTTGGCCCAATCAAAAATTGTTCCTTCCCCCAACACCTAGTAGAGTAATGGGAAGTACTTAGCTTCATCTCCATTCAACCTACAAAACATGATCACGACACACTGAATGTCTCCTACGAAGTTGGCATTAACATACTTATCCTTTAGCCATAGTGATTTATTCTCATCATACCTCCAGCTATTAAAACTTTCTGCTATATTCATGTCATTCGGTTCAGAAACATTATTCACTCATTCCTAACGGAAAACTTGATGAGGATTTGGAAGAAAATGTACGGCCTTTATAGAAATAGTTATAAAATGTCCTATTACAACTCCATTATCTACAATAATTACCCCTTGTCTTGTAGTTTGCAAGGTCCAAAAAGCCATTTAATGCGGTAAGGGCACTTGAATAGCTCCGCCTTATCTGTTATTTTAGGAAGACAAGAACTCATGACGTTGCATGTGATCCTTCATTTCAATTTCCTCATCTCTGATATTATTTGGAAGTTCTTTGGTTGCAGCCTTCTTGAGGTACTCAAATAATTGGGAGTAGATTGTACATACAACCGAAGTTGAATCCAAGGCTATATCTCTAAGTTTAGGTCCTGATGATGGTGGCGGGATAACCTCAGTGCTGGAATAATGTTTTGGCTTATTTTTTGCTCCTCTCCTCTTTCCCATGGTGGAATTTGCAGGGCACACCGTACCAAATATAAACAAGCAGTAGGTGTGACGAATTCTGAACAGAAATTCGAAGAGTCAAGGTGAAACAATGGCAGGTTTTGATGACTATCTTAACTACTTAAACAAACGGTTCAAGGTATGAGCAAAATGTAGGGAATTGACAGTATCCCAACTTGGAACAGAGGTGAAAATAATAGTTACCAAATCCAGAACAATCTGCACAAAATCTGGCCGGATCCATATTTTTCAGTCAGCCCAGATAAGTTTGGCCTGAGTCGGCCCTGTTCTTTAATTTTTTTTAAGTTTACTCCAAAAATAAAAATACACCCAACAAACTTATATATTATATAATATTAAATATTAACATTTTATATTACATTATTAAAAAAAAATCATTGTATATATATAAACTGAACTTTTTCAAGAATTCCTTATTCTTCGGTTTTTTTTGCCGTCCCAAACGGATCTGGATTTCTGAACCTGGTAACTAGGTAAAAAAGGGACAATGGAAGATATGCAAGGGGTAATAAAAATATAAGGTATGAAATCGATGGCATAATGACAATCCTTTTCTAAAACACCCCAGCACCCTCCTTACATTAATTATTCTTCATTAAATTCTTGCAAGTGGAGGAGATTTTCTGTGATTTTTTATGCTTTCAAAACCTAATGGCTTTGCTTTTAAATTAATGATGGCAGCGGATATTAACTTAAAAGGAGGAACAGCTTCTAAGACTTGAGCATTTCTTTCTTTCTTTTTCTTTTTCTTGCCTTAAGCTCAGTCCACTTCTGCACAAATGGTAATGAGTTGGGTCAGGGTTTGTTTAAACGGGAATTTCAAAGAAGATGTCTTAATACTTAAGGATCTTAGATGCGCTTAACTCTTAGCACCTAAACTTTTAGCTGCTTTTCTTTCCAGACATGTGGCGACTATGGATTCGGCTATGAGTTTCTTGAAAGGCACTAGGCAAAAGGTGGAATGGTTATGGACTAAAGACAAGAAAGAAAGTTAGGTAATAAGAACTCCACCTGTTCAGGAGGGTGACATGCAGAGGTGTTCAATTGGTGGATGAAGATGTTGAAACAGTGATGCTTGGGCGGAAAGTGGAAACCTTAATACCTAAGCAGCAAAACCCTTTTAGCATTCTAATATAGCTCTCCTCCTTCCAAAATGACAAGTGGCAGTGCATGACAGGGCGTGGCGGGTTGGAACAGCTAAAAGCTAAGGCGTTGCAAGTACTCACTGTTCTAATGTTTCCTTCTTCCTCTTTTGGCACATGACCGCATGTGATTTCTGTGGAGGAGGTTTATTTTAAAAATAATGTTGAACGAAGGCAGAAAGTTTAAGAGCTAAATATGAAGGGAGCCTCAACAATTAGCTTTTCTGTTTTGCAACAAACAGACACATAGCAGAAGATGATTGAGATAAGCATACATACATGAGAATGGGATCCAAAAGAGGAAGACAATAAAGACGAAAGCACTAAGTTTTAAAGCAATGATGCTTCTTAGTGATTCAACTTTTCTTCACTCCAATTAGTTAATGGAAGCATGTTTAGGTGTATATTAACAAGGCATAAGACCATGTGAACAGAGGCAGAGCAGACATACCATAACATGCAATTTTCCTTAATACTCCTTATCTTCTTAATACTCCAAACTTCTAGAGGGCCATAAAGGAATGGACATTTGGAAATATCATAATTCATTGGAAATTTAAAAGCAAGATTGTATAAGCGGAAAGTGGAAAGGTTAAAAATTAAAGAGATGAATTATTGTAAGCTTACTAGCCCCTTCTCTCAACATATGAGCATGTTTACCCCTTTTTTTCTCTTTTTACAAAATAACTTGGGGACATTAGAAATAAGCACAAGAAGGATGTGAAATTATTTTTAAAAACTATACGAACAAATACATGGATTTACAAATAATAAGGTGGCCCCAAATGCACTTTGGGAGAGGTTGGGAACAACACGTGTAGCAATACTCAAAATAATTGAAAAGAAATAGCAACATTGGATCAAAAAACAAGCTTGAACACCCAAGAAATCAAACTAGGTCCTTATGGTGTAAACTCTCCTCTTTTCCACATAATAAGGATAAATTTCCAACCCTTGCACCAGACATTCCATACAAAAAGGAAACGAAAGGAGATGCAAAAAAGGACAATGGTGGACATGAAGGCTTGTCGATGGAATAGAAAGCACAGCTTGATGAAAGGAAAAACAAGATCCTAGTGATTATTCCTTAATCCCGTGGATAATATAGCTTGCATTTCTATTTTATGCATTATATGAAATGTCTACACTCTAACCTTGTGTATTCAAAGTCAAGGTACCGTTTGTATGTTCTAACTTATAAGTTTTTACCCAATCACACTATCCCCTTCCTAAATATACGCAGGTGTTATTATTTACTACGATGGGTAAGCTGCCATGAAATAACTTTTGTAATTTCTTAAAAGTTTTCTAATCAATGGAATAGAATTATATATTTAAAAAAGCTTAGAGAAATAAAATTACCTCTCTAATTTGTGGTTCTCCTTCAAAATCTCCTGCCTGATAAAACAAGATAATAAATGCATATCAGACTAATACAAAAACACATTTCAAGTAATATCTATATTCATTGTTAAACAAAACTATTTTCTTCATTTGCCATTAAGAGCAAAGTTCACTGGTTAAGGTGTTTGGTTGTTATAACTGCCTAGGTTCAAGTCCCAGTAGGGCCTTCAGTGATCATTCAAGGTGTACACACAGAGAAACGTCACTGAAGTTGGTCTTACGTGGAGATTAGTAGGAAGGCATGTTGTTGGGGCTCTTCATGACCCTGCACGATCATGTCCAATGTGGGCTTGATTGTATACCCAGGTGTTAAACAAAGATATTACTTTGGCCTTCAGCCTCAATTTCTAGGAATGGAGTCCTCGATTTGTTTCCTCATTGGTTGGGCCCAGTTGATTCCCAAATTTACTAATAAATAAAAAAATCTTCAATTATACATGAGCTTCTTATTATTTAGGAAAAAATATACTACAAATCTCTCAATAATAACTTCTTTAATTGGGGAGGTTCTGAAATATCCCTTTCAGGAAAAACACTGAGTTCTGTTTTTTTTTTTTTTTTTTTTTTTTTTTTTTACTAATCAAATCTGGAATGTCATAAACAACAGCTGATACACAGTGTAAACACCAATAAAATCTTTATTTAATTTTAGAGATCCACACATCATGGTAAAGTATAAATACCAATTTATTCCATAAAATTCTACAAACCTAGCCCTAGATCAGGTCTGTGATTTGTCTTCTAGCTGTACGGCAGCTTGTGAGGTGACTGCAGTCCTTGAAACCCTGATTGCAGTTGACACCACAGTCCAAAACCCTAGCTGGATGAGGCCTGACGAGTAAGGCCTATGTGCAGGAGGGTACGGCAACCTCAATAACTCAACGGTCTGCACTGGAAAGGCTGGAACAGCAGCAATAGAGGCAAGACCGGTTGATGCCAGCCAATATGAGGTCTGCCCTGTTAATAATTGCTCCCAGAAGTTGGACACCAGCTGTTAGGAGGGCAGCGCAGCAGTAATGAATGCCAGAAAGGGTGATGCCCAGCCCTAGTTTTGCGAAACTCTACTTTGTTGCTCCAACAACTGCTTCACATAAATTCTGGGATTGAAAAAAAACTTCAGCCAACACAAATTCTGAAAATAACATGATGATTTGCACAATTGCAACCCCTGTATGGAGTTACCTCTGTAGATTGGAGGGGTTTCATCCTCAAACCTATTTACAATGGAGGGTTTCCGTCATAGTTGCCAACAGATGGGTATGGGGAAACAATTATGGGTACGGGTATGCCATTTTTTGAAAAATAGGAGACAAGGGTACGAGGAGACAACAACATATATTTATTATTTATAAATTTTATATATATATATATATATATATATATATATATATATATATAATGAAAAGTTTAAAGAAATTTATACCATTGCAATGCCAATGCTAGCAATAAGTGAAGGACTATCTCATGATCATCATATTAAGTTTTAACTATTAAGCTTAAGGGTCATCATATACAATGAAACGCCAACAATAGGCATGCAAAAAAATCAAAAAACACATGAACTTAGATCATATCTAATCTGATACAATAGGATGAACCGTCACATCTATTATATCCTCTAGGTCCTCTACCAAGATGTTGTCTAGATAGACATCGCTCTCAAGCTCTGGCTCATCTGCAGGGAATATAACAAGGAACAAACTATTGAGGCCATTTGCCTCAAGAACATCATTCTCTAAGGATATCTTTGTTGCTCCATCAGGTGGAATGTGGCCCCATTTTGCTGAAGGACCTTCCTTGTACCCTGGGTCTACACGAGAAAGAAGATGAAGTGTGCTATGAATGTACACCAAGTTCTCTGCCTTCTTGGACCCTAGTCAGCTCCTCTTCAATGAATGAATGAAACTGTAAGTGATCCAATTCCTCTCACAAGATGACGAACTAGCTACTTGTGAGAGTAACCGTATTGCAAATGATTGCAATTTGGGGGTTTCACTGCCATGGTTCCACCACCACTCTATTGAGTCCTTTGCTCGAATATCATAAATAGACTCCACTGTAGAAAACTGTCCACAACCACGTGAAAACATGTTCCACTGAGTCCTGATACAAGAAGCCTCCTCTCCTCAACCATAAACCATTTTTACTGCAACCCAAAATTCTTTCATTACTTCTCTATCTTTGTATGGAGCCCTCTTCTTGGTGACCTCTGTATCATACCACTTTGGAATCAAAGCATAAGCAACACAATGTAAAGGTGTGTTAAACTTGTTCTATCTTCCATGTATTTGTTTCTCAATTAAAGGATATAAAGAAGGATCCTTTAAATCTGTGATATTTTTTATTATTTCACACATAGAATCAATTTCTTCATAAACCTCCCTAAAGCATGGTTTGTTTGAATCAGCAAAACAAATGACTTCACAAATGCGCTGAATTAAGTCAACAACAAATTTCACATCCACCCAAAATTGGTCATCAAGGACCATTTTCCTCACCTCGACTGCAATCTCTGATGTAGATTGTTTCCAACTTGCCCATGCATCATTAACCACAATTGAACACAAGGCCCCTTTGAAAACATAAAGACGCTCAAGTAGTATGAAGAATGAAGCAAACCGTGTATCTGTAGGTTTGAGAAGTTCCACATTAGCAAATCTTCTATAAATGCCTTGGGTAGTGATGATTGCATATGAAGATTTGTATTTTTCTGCCCTTCTCAATAAGCTTAAAAACCCACTGAAACCTGCCAATATCTTTGAGTGCATTATTCAATGCGTGCACACAACATGGTGTCCAAAATATATGTTTGTATTTTGTTTGGACCAATAAGCTAGTTGCTTTACAACTGGGGCAGCGTCTGTGATAACTTGGACAACATGTGATGCCCCCACCTCATCAATTGCATCACATAACTGCTTCTAAAGGAAATCTGCATTTTTCTCTTGTCCAGAACAGTCGATAGCCTTCAAAAATAAGGGCCTTTGAAGCAAGTTACCATAATGTTTAGAAGAGCCCTATTCTTGTATCAATACAACCATCCATCACAATGTTGCATCCCTCTATAGATCACACCTTTTTGACTGGCGCAATTAGTTGCTCTATCCTTGTTTTCTCTTTGTCAATAAGAGACCTTCGAAGCTACTCATACCCAAGTGGTTTATATCCCGCCGGCCCATTGTTGATAGCACAAACCATCTCCTCATAATAAGGTGATCAAGCAACATTGAGTGAAATGCTATTTGCAAAGAAGTGTGCAATTCTACATCCACTGCATCTCGACCATGCACATCAAACATGCTTCCTATGGGATTAGAAGTGTCAATGTGTGATCTCTTGCGAGAAAACCCCACATCCTTTACCGCATACCCAGAAGACACATCTATCTCTAATTCTTTTTTTGCAGTTGGTATGACATGGTGACTCTAAGCTCAATCCGTGGTTGAAGCGTGTGAGCTCAAACGAGTTAGTATGCCTTCATCTATTTCTTGTTCTCTCATCGCTTCCAACAGTCCTTCCTTATTTGTACAAGCGTCAACCCCTTTCCCCGTTGTTTGGAAAAAATGACCCCTCACTCTTGTGTAAATGCCATTGAAGGCCTTCCCACAAAGCTTGCACGTGATCGTTGATGTTCCTCCATTGCTTTTGCGAACACGATCGCAAAACTTCCATAGTAGATACAAAGCATCATTCCCTACCCCCGAGAATCTAGGAAAAAATAAAAATAAAATTAGCAACTATAATTAAAAAAACTTAAACATAAATTAAAATTAAAGAAATTATTAAAATACAAATTAAAAAATCAAAATTCTTAAATAAATAACGAATATATATTAAAAAATTAAAATAGAAATAATTAAAATTAAAATTAAATAAAGAAATAGCGAAAAATAAATATATTAAAATAAAAAAATAATGAAAAACTTATATCAATGGTTATATTAATGTATTAAAATTTAAAATGGTTATATTAATATAACCTATATGAAGTTTAAACAAACTTAAAATTTAAAAACGGAAAGCATAACATATCGCCTATTAAAAGATTTAAGTTTTTAACTTTGATAAATGGCTCTAACTTTCTAAGTATATTCATACTTGTTTTTTTTCTATCGACACCTTCAATAGGAAATAAAAACTACACTTAGAGGTGAATTTGAAGTTGACTATTTTTATTTGCTAACAATTTGCTGGTATCGCAGTAAAATAGGAATGTTGTTCGAATAGAGAACAGTTTAGGGTTTTTTTTCAATCAAACAAAAAAAAATGAAAAATGCAACGTCCAAAGTCTAGGAAAAAAAAAATCAACGGCCCTACCTGTTCCTCCTGCGACGGCGATTGACTGCAAGTCCAGCAACTACGACGGTGCCTTTGAATATTGAATCTGGTGACAAAGACTACAAAAAGCGATTGATTAAACATGGAGGACTCTTGTATTTTAGAAAAGCATGTTTCTGCATTTTTCCCTCATTTTTGGACACGTTTAGGTTTATTTTTTGACGTGTTTAGGTTTTTTTACACGTTTAGGATTTTTACCAAATGGGTACGCAGTTTTTTGACTGAAAACGTGCAGACACGTAAGAATGGGGAAATATACGTCTCCTTCCATGGGAGACGTCTTGCTACCCATCTCCCGTACGAGACACGTGTACCCAAACCTGAGATACGTCCCTGGTGTTGGGGGACGTGTCTCCCTACAACTGCGGTTTCCGTCCTCAAAGCAGAAGTTGAAAGAATATTGGACTCGATAGTGAATAGTCAAAAGTGAATAATGAGTAATGAATCGTAATCCCTTTTTGCCCCACTTGTAATCTTATTAATTTCATTTTTTTCAATTTCCCCTAACCCTAAACGCATTTTAAACACTTTTAGGCAATTATTATCTTTTTGGCCTTTTAATAAATATTTTCTTTTAGGCAATTATTATCTTTTTGGGTTTCTTCTTTCTCCTTTGGCTACCTTTTCATGCCCTTCGGGAACTTTTAAAGGGTCCACTGTTTATGTCTCTGCACTCCGCAGGGGCTTCTATCTCTCCTCTATGCCCTTTGGAACTTTTGAAGGGTCCTGCCACCAACCAAGTGCCCCACACAAGGGCTTCTGTCTCTCAGGAGGGCCCTTCGAGGAAATTGCAAAGGTTCACTTCACTGACCAAGTGCCCTCCACAAGGGCAAGTGTCCTTCAAAAGTGGCTTTTTAGAAGAATTGTAAGGCACCCGGGCTTTTTGTAAGGCACCCGAGCTTTTTGTAAGCATCCTTATTCCTTGGGACTTTTGTCTTGTCTTCTCAACTGTGCTCTTCCTCTTTTCTTTCAGACAAAAAACCCAAAGAAAAAAGCCTTGAACGACTGCCACTTAGTCATTTTTTCGGACTTTCTATCAGTCCTTTGAGAGCTCTTTCTCTCGGACAAAATGTCCGAAGAAATAGTCGACCTCTTATACCCGAAAAATTCCTTGGGAAGACAAAACAAATGAACTTACAGCTTGAATATCTTGGCTGTATTTGCACGTTTGGCAATAATCAAGCAAGCTCCTTGGAAACCTCTGCATGACTAAACTTCCCCTGGCTGTAGATGGCCACTTGGGTGGCTGTAAATGCTCATTTGAGGACCCCAAAACTGATTCACAAGACCAACTTGGCACCATAGCAAAATTCCGAAATGTAGGGGTGACAATTTTGCCCTGTGGGGGAAAAAATGTCAACATTTTTGGCAATTCTACTGGGAACCATGCCTGCTATGCTAGAGAATTGAGGCCATATAAATGCTATTCGAATTCCCAATTGGTGAACCTGATTTCTGACTGAAAATCTCCTCCTGGCCTTGGCTGAAGTAACCTTTCTCCCTCAAAAAGGAAGGGAAAACACGAAAGCTAGAATACTAACTAAGAAGCAAATGTGCAAACAAGCACTTATCGAACAAAACTGAAGCAAACTACTGTGCTTGAACAGCACTTGGAGGAAAGCAAACAAATAAGGAACCTAGCTAACTATGACAAAGCATGATCCACCTGGATCAAATGGGAAATTCCTAAACTCACTCCTTCCAAGAGATGGTACGAGTTGCAAGGTAGGATGTTTATCAATCATAACCTTTGATAAGACATTTTTATTGTCCACCAACTACATTAGCATCTTTTCAAATGAGTCATCAACAACAAACCAGTCACCAACAAAGACAAACTCATCAAGTACTTCCTGATATTTTTCGCACTGCTTGTCATCTACCACCTTGTCAAGTGATGTCTCATCTATGCATAGTTCTTGAGTGGCCACACCCTTTTTATCGACTACTACAAGTTCATCCAGCACTTCAAGGAACTTTGAATAGGCAACCCAATCTGTATTATGATCTTGAACAGGTGCTTCTTGATCAGATTTCTCATAAACATGTTCTTCAATAGCCAACATATCCATATAAAGCTCTTCAATCTCTTGTAAAGATTCAGGGTACAGCTGCCAATCATCTTTTTGTTCCTCATTTTGATCTATTTGAACTGAGTCAGTTGTAAAGCTATCTGGATCGTTCTCAATAGGAGATACCTGTAACTCATTTATGACTTCAATCTATATCAGCTCCTCTTGAAGTTCCTCTACATCAAGATCAGTGTTCTCACTTTCAGCTATAATTGGATGCTCAATTATAACCTCAAGTGAAGTATCAATAGGAAATTCTTCCTCAAACACACCTAAAGCATCCTCCACACACTCTGCAAAAACTTGACCTATAGCTGCAACCTCTTTCTCAATACTCCAAAGAACAGGGTCCTCCTAAGGAAGGGAGATGGTGGGAGGGTGTTGAAATTCACTTGTTTGAGAGGAAAATTGAAGCATAGGAGGTTGATCATGATCAGATTTTGGAATCTTAAGGGCAATGGAATTATCTAGGGAGTTTTGGAGAGGAGGGAAAGAGAAATTCTTAAAAACCTCTGAATTTTGTTCCTTCCACTTGACCATTACCTCATCAAAGTCTGAAACCTGCTTGTCTTCCTCGACAACTTGAGCTTGAGGGATGATTGGTGAGAAAATGGGACTATAGGAAGGTTTAGTCTCATGGATAGGCTCTTGAATACAATTAGGAAGCTCCCTTGTCACACATTGGGCATGATTAAGAACTTCATGAGAATAAGAAGCACAAGAACCCTTTGTAAACAATTGGTTTAACTCGATTTTCTGCCTCTCACAAGCCTCCATCTTTTCCAATACAAGAATACATAGTCCATTTATCTCTTCTGGATCATTGGACACATTTTGAAATAGACCATTCACTTCATCATATTGAGAGTTAGAACAAACCTTTCTTGCATATGCTAGTATTCTGAGCTCTATTTCATTCATTATTTCTTGAAGGCAAGACCACTCATATGCAACATCATACTCATATGGAAAAGATGAAATCCGGTCCTGACACTGATATGGCTCACAAGGAAGGTAAGATTCATGCTCTTGATAAGGCTGATTAGGCTCATAGGTATCATGGCAAGGCTGGTATGATCCATCACTGGGCTGATAAGGAAACATAGCATAGGAATTCTCTTCATAACACAACCACCAAAATTCATTCATGATAATGCAATACTTACATGGAAAGTGTGACTGGATTATTAGGAGCAACCATCTGAGCTTGGAATTGTCAAATACTTCTTTAAGAACACTGCTGTAACTGTGATTTCATTAAGAACAGCTCCAAACAGGCCCCACTGGGCGTGCCAAAAACTATTGTCAACCTAGAGTTGCACCTTGAATCGAAGACGTGCGAAAATGGCCAATTTTTTCTCCGGTTCAAACAATGGGATCTTCTCACGAGGGTGGGTGCCTCAATGGTGAGAAAAACCTCCAGAGAAGGCTGGTTCCTGTAAGATGTATCAATGGATCTTACTCTGTGCAGCGAATCTACCATGGAAAAGGGAGAGAAACTTGAAAGGGAAATCCTAGCTAATGACGGTGATACACCAAAACGTTGATCCACTCTACTTGGAACTTTGAACACTGAATCAAACAAAGAAAAAAGAAGACCTTTGATTTCAATTTATCACTATGCATAAATATTTCATGAGAAGGTCCAATCCAATGACCAAAACGTGAGGGAAAACAATGGAGAGAGGTCCGATACAAGACACTTTGCAACCACCTAACATCTACTTACAGCTTCAGCAAAAGACATAGAACACTGAACATGGCCTGCATAATATGATGAGCTAGCAACTAGGTATGAATCAAAATTTGGGAAGGGAGAGAAATCTACCACGTATGCAAATTGTTGAATGAATGTACACTATGCCAATGCTTGAAATCTGAAAGTACAATCCTTCTATTGATTGAAGAGGTTACACAACTCACCAATCGCAGAGTCTGGTCTTACCAAAAAAGGGATACAATTCAAAGCTGAAAAGCCAACTTATATAGAAAAGTATACAACAGCCAAGAGATTGGCGCTGAAACTAGAAGAGGTCAACTCAATCCAACTTGTGTTATTTTAGCCTTCAAATAAAATCTATTTTTGTCTTATGTCTTGCATGAAAGCTCTTTGGCATTGAAAATAGACGGTGGGCCCAGGCTGCATGATGCTACACCAATCTCCAACTATAGAACTCCTCTTGAGCTATTGGAACGTTTAAAAGCTTTCCTTTTGATGAAATCAATGCAAATGCCATATTAAGAATTACATTTAAACCATCGGAACGTTTCAAGCTTTTGAAATAAGCAAGAGTGTGTGCATAGAATTTCTTATTGTTTGAAACGTACAATGCTTTACTTGTTCATCATGCAAGACGACTCTATTTTCAGAACTGAAGCGTGCTTGCTTTCTTAAACGCGTTTACTTCGTTGGAGTCACTTCACGTTAGTCTGTGCATGATCTTTGTTTATCCTGCCTTTGTCTTTATTCTGCATTTGAACAATATAGTGATTGGATTGCATAGGAGGAGGGGCCATGTTCACAGAGGACAAGATTGTTGGTTTCAAGAGGCAAGCTATGGAGGGTGCAGTTGCAGCAGAAGGAGAGATTGGATTGGAGGCCATCCTTGAAGATGAGGTAGAGGCAGAAGTAGAGGTGGAGCCACATGCACAAAGACAGCCCTCTAGACAGACCGAGGCAGAAAAGACGAGTGGGAGGACTAGAATTTCCCAGTCTCCCTTAGTTTCCTAGAGAGTAGGAAAAATAAAATCATATATTCTTGTAATTTGTACTTCTAGATTCTCTTATAAGACTATAAGTATCTTTGTATCAATTTTTTGTGGACAGATTGACAGTGTCATAGTTGTATTTGCATTATTATGTGATTTTGTATTTTATTTGTATTCAAATATAATAGAAAACACTTTCCCAACGTTTTACAGACATTTGATCTATTTCGCTTCTTCAATTTCTAAAAAAATTGTGTTTTCTTGATAAATTTAAGTATATTTTGTCATTGTTGATTATTCTCAGTTATTCGACCAGCTCTGTCGAATACTCTGGGGTTACTCAAAAATTTTCCTTGGTGATTACTTGTCAGTTATGGTTATGTGAACTATACACACACACACACACACACACACACACACACGTACAACTTATTTTTCTTCCATTCACAACCTCAGAATGCATGCGACTCACACACTCGCAACCCATTATAATGGTAGGAATTTGGATATTCTATGGATTAAAAAAAAATGCAGGTTGTGCAAGCCAAAGGAAAATAGATGAAATGAAATAAAAGTAGAGTAGGTAAAAGGAAATAAATCAGAGCAAGTTGAGGAAACCCAGTGTGCAATTTTGAAGGAAAAGAGTGAACCAACACTCACCTCCACGTCCTCAGTTGTTGTTGCTAAAATGCATTTTAGAAGCAACTTTGTAGTATATATTATCCTTTTAGCATTCTGAAGGTTTATTTTTCAAGTTAAATTTTTTTTAACTTTTAAATCAGATACGACTATGGATGTCACACATACTGTATCCAATCATATCCAACACAACGATATTATGGTCTCGTATCTAGGTATAGTATTGGGCCGTATCAGACCTACACTTTACCCATATACCTATCCAACATATAGATAAGCGTGCCCTCATTGTACAGGTGTCGTATCCTGCAACCCTAGGCAAAAGAGGTGAAGGAAGATTCGAAGGACCCTATTTTAAATGTGGTGACATAGATCATTACCAAAGGGATTGTATAATGTTCCCTAGTTGTCCTCATCGTAGTCAAGTGCATAAGCTAGAGGATTGCGCAATTATCCATCAAAAGATCCAAAGCATAGGAAAGATCGATGTTGTGCATAATGGTGGGAATTAAGTAGTAAAGGAAGCTACGTAGAAGGGATATGCAAGCCTAAAGGTAAACCTCAACACAAGAGGAGTGGATACTCAAGCAATGAAGATGTTGGTTCCATAAGGGGTATCTCTATTGGATTATTCAGATGCATCAGTGGATAGAAGGATGTTGGTTGATGTGAAAGATATTGTGCAGAATCTGTGAAGCTAAGAGAAAGTCATCAACATGAAGGCTCCAATTACAAAAAAAAAAAAAAGATCATGGAAATTGTGTCCACGTTAAAAATACAAGGAATGTTGCCATTGTTAAGGGACAGGCAGATGACTAGTATAGGGCATGCGTGCAAGAAAGTCCCAATATATACGAAAAAAGTTCATGCTGCAAAGAATAAGTAATATGACTAGGAGATAAACATTGATGCTTCTATAAATGATTGGGACCTATGCAACATCATGATTGATATAGACGCAAAAGTGAACATTCTAACACAAGATGTGTGGCAAAAGATGGGGTGTACTAGGTTAACGCATTCGACTAATGTGTTGTTTATGGTGGACAACTCAAAATTGAGACCATTGGGAGTCTTGAAGTGTGTGAATTTGACCATAATGGGAGCACGTTTCAAAGCTAACTTGGAGATGATCAAGTTGGCAGACACAAAAAGAAACCTGACTTTATTGGGAAGGTTGTGGTGTTATGAAAACAAGGCGAATATGTGCTTCAAATAACACTACATGAGTTTTGAAAATGTGGTAGAAAGGGTGGCAATCCCTTTGCATGGGAATCATATCCCATCATATGCAAAGAGCGTAGATTTTGAAGATGAGACTTATCATATCTACAACATTACTGCACAAGGGAAGGAGTATTCTCATGTCCCCCTTTTTATCATGGAGCCATTGAAAACATTTAGCCTCAATTTGTTTCCCAAGGGCTAAAGGAAAAAGAAAGAAGGGAAACACTTTGGGTTTCTTAAAAACATTTGGAAAAGTACTTTATTGTTATAAAATTCACTTAAGTTGTCGTTTTTTAAGGGTCATGGGCACCCAAGCCACTTAAGTGGATTATAAGGAGTTTTATTCTCCAAAATAGAATGCACCATGCTTGAAATCCACCCTAATGGGATCGTTCAGTGAGACAATGGGAAGATGGTTCAGTGAGAAAATGGGATCGCCAAGGTGTGGGACACTTGTGCTCCTTGAGATGAACCTCTGGACAAGGCCGACTTCCTTCTAATATAAATGCATCTGATTTAAAATTGACATGCAAGCCTAAAAGCGTTGAAAGGGAGTCTACTACTAATCCTAAATCTAAAAATGGAGAAGGGATGCTGAAAAGAAAAATGGCAATGCACCAAGATTAGATATAGCAACTCTACAAAATTTAAAGAACACACTACAGATTGTAGAGAACAAGAAAATATCACACAACCTTTGATATGAACACTTATACACTTCAATTGCATAAGTGATTCACATGGAGGTGCAAGACACAATACAACACTAAGAAGGATGGCAAACAATCCACAAATAGTGTCTGCAAAGACATATATGCACACAGAATATGACCTTCAAGAAAAGAACCAAGTTTCTTCACAAAGTGTTGGCAGTGGACAGCAATGAGGGACGAAAATTATCCATAGACAAAGATCAACAAACCACAAGATGCACACAGGATGCAGAACAATAGAGAGAGGTGAACTTAATTGTCATTAAAATGCAAAGTTCAGGAGGTAAAGAGGCTCCTGGAGGGCAAATTTTGGTAGCATTATTGTGCCTAGAAATGTCGACAATATTGCAATGAAAGCCCTAGCTTTTAAAGGTAATGAGAATCCCATGAGTCATTGATTACAATCAAAAAAATAGTTAAGAAAATTAAATGAATAACAAGAATTCGAGACACAGACTCTCTGCAAATCAAAAAAGGATGGCCAAATGCAATTGGGATTCTAATTGCATCCTCGAGGCATGGTGATGATTGCCTCGAACCTAAGCTTGCCAGCTCAACACACTCTCTCATTGGTTGCGAAGCAACCAATATTTAATCGTTCAACGGCCCTAGTTTAATTTGCAAGCTTCCGTGTGCAAGAATGCAGTGGTAGATCTTTTGGAATTACTTCCTTGGAAGATTATGGCCTAATCTCGCCGCTTTTGCTTTCAATACTACTCCATGGAGACTTTCACACCATGCTTATCATTAAGACGCTTCTTTGTCCTATATGCTCTAGTCATGATCTCGTCATGCTAGTCTCGCTCACGCTTTAATGCTATTAGCCATATTAGCATTAAATTCTATAGACTTGGGCTTAGTTCATTTCACTGTGCCAAATGCAATATCCTCCAGAGTCATTTATCTCACAATTTTGCAATCCTCGAGCCACCACATTTCGATTCTGCAAATCTTGCTTATGGCGATCTTTACAGTCGAACAGGTCATCCATTTTAGGCTTGGTGACTAATGACATGGCAACATTTCATTTGCCACCTCCTTTGTTGCTTGGTCGCGTCACTCTTTTAATCCATTGAGCCTCGATCACAATCTATGGCCTCCATGTGTCATCTCTCTAATTAATTCGAACTCTGCATTGTAGATCTATCAACTGGGCCATCTGGTTAATTTCTATTTTCCTTCTCTTTTCGTGGGCTTTGTCGGTCGGCTCTGTCGAGTGTCAACTGGTGCTCCTTTATTTGTTGGGCGCTCCTACCGTTGTGTGCTTGGGGCCTGCCATCTTCACATGCCTCCTTCCCGCTCCTTTGCTCATGTAATGTCCCCAACTTGGGACAATTCTAGAAATAAGGGTTTGCCAACAAAACCCATCAAATCCAAAACTCTTTCCTATGAATAATCTGAAAATGCAAATTCAACTAACACAATTCTAAAAATGAATCCAATATTCAGAAATTTTTCTACCAAACCCTAGGCGACTAGGGAAAAAATTAGATTTGATACTTTTAACCCTCCAAAAATTATGAAATGAGTTTTATATTGCAGCCACTAATTTTAGAAGTCAAAATAATCACTCAAAAAGCCGAAACTAAGAATTTTGGAATTTATTAATACAAAATACAGTTGAAACTTCATAAATCCGTATCCCCTGAAATACTGGGAGTTACAATGCCCATGATAGCACAAAATGACCATAAAATGGCAACTATCAAACAAAACAATAAACATAATTTTCTCACCACGGGAAGTCCACCAAAAGATGTCCCAAAATTTTCAAAACCCTAGTTCACTGCAATTTCTCCTCAAAAGCCCTTCCAAGCCAAGTCACTAAAGTACAAAAGTATTATAATAAAATCATAATATCATTTAGGGCACAAAATCACCCCAAAACATATGCAAATCATCCACCAATCAAATTGCCAACCTGAAATAAAATAATAATAATAAATCCACAAACCCTAGGAGAGGGTTGTTTCCTTGTAGTGCAACACTTAACGGGATCTTCAACACAAATGGCCAAGTCACCACCCTCTAGAGCTCCCCAAAATCTTGTAAATGTCTTCCAATAGTAAGCCACACAACCATACTTGTCAAAGCAAGTTGCCACTCTAAAAGAAGGTGCAAATCTGCAATCCACAAATCTGAAGCACAAATACAGCCCTTGAATAGAGCTACTCTATGTGGAAGAATGAATGTTTTCTTCCCCAAACTCCTTTGTGCACTTGAAGGGTTTCGTCCTCAAGTCACTTGTTCAAGCTTGACATACTTGAACATGAGATTCAATATCCAAATTAGCATCCCTTCAAATGAAACCTTCATTTACTTTTATACAACTTTCTCAAAGGGGCATGCCTAAAAAAGAGGGAAACATAAATTCAAATCATAAGGAATATTGCTTTTAAAACTCTTTCTTAAGTCAAGTGGTGCTCATGACCCTTAAAGGGCCCCAACTTAAGTGGCCCTTATAACATAAAATACCTTTTACATATATTCATTCGAAAACACTTATTTCCCTTTCTTTTCCTTAGCCCTTGGGAAATGGGTTAAAGCTAAGGGTCCTCGAGGATGTCCCTAACAAAAGAGTGACATGACAATCCTCCCCACCCAAAATTGTTTGTCCTCAAGAAATTGAAGTAACCATAGAGTTGTTCCCACCATAGACTTCATGCACAACTCGACTCTTGGTTCATCCCATGTGGGAGAACCCTCTTGGTGGAGCCTCTTACTGCTATATGTGAGGATTATTTGTTGTTTATGCAACCTGGAATTGAAAAAATAGCAATACCATATCCTCGTTCCTCTTGCCATTGAGCCCATGTAGTTCAAAGATGCCAATAAGATGATGAAAACCAAGAGATTTTCAGAATTGGCATGACAAAAGTGGCTGGAAAAATGCATCCCAGCAATGTGATCTTCAAACATTTGGGCCTTGATTGCCCTTATATCAACACCTGCACAAGAAGCAAACACATTAGTTCAAAAAGAAGTTCTCCATTGTGTTTTTAGGTGTCTTCCATGGGCTGAAAATCCTCTCCATAAAGTGATCCTCCAATCCTTGGCCCTCATGCTCCTAGCCTCTCTGATATTAGAATGGAAGGTTTTGCAAGGAGGCCTATACATAATGATTAGAGGGTTGTATTTGCAACTTACAGCCATGCAATTGCTCTCGGAGATCCTCTTTCTCACTTCCCTCTTAGCCCTTGATGCATCAAACATGCGTGCAACTTTAAGAGGAACAAAAATTGAAATAATGTTTACCTTAGAGGAGCTGGATTTGTCATAGTAAGTATGACAAGAAAAGGTGTGACAGCTGCCTATCACATTTGTTCCCTTATGCCATACAATACAACTTTCATTACCATGCCTCCAACTCCCCCAAACATGCCTCAAGCTTCCCCAAACATGCCCCCCAAGGGCTGGAAGTTTCCACCTTGCCACCAAAGTCAATTGTTCCTTCATCAAGGAGAATGTCATCTTGTCACTCAAATTGAGCTTAATGTTATAGGGACTGTAACTATGATTTATAGCTCTAAATTTTCCCTCAAAACCCAACCAATTCACTACCAAGTTGACCTCCCATGTGTCCTCTATATACACAAATTTTGAGGATGCCAAAATGAATACAAACTTCATACAAAAAGAGCTAGAGCTACCAAAAGAAAAACATTCAGCAAGTGATACCTTGCCGCCCCAAATTTTAAAATCCATTTGATCTTCATTGTTCATGTGCATACTAATGTGGCCACCCTTCAACAACTCCTTGATAACTCCTACATGCCATGGTAGACTCCTCCAATCTTGTAACAAAAGAATAACAATTTTTTCTTAGGAAACATACCTTGGAGACATACAATTGTCTTTAACTCCGAATTTTCTGAGTAACAAAGTTGTGATTTGATTTGTGCACTTCTCCTTCTTGTTAGGGGTTGTAGTTTGCTCAAAATTTAAACCATTTTGACCTCAAAAGGTAGCTGGACATGCTTCAACAAATCGAAATTTTTTGAGTAAGAAAATTCAGACCTTGCATATACATTTCCAGAACTTACCATGGGCTGTAGCATACCTAAAATATCAACATTTTTGTCCTCAATAGGTGGCTGGACTTGCTTCACCAACTCAGAAATTTCTGAGTAAGAAAAATCAGACTGCATATACATTTCCAGAATTGGTTAGGGGTTGTAGTGTGCTCAAAAAATCACAAACTTTGACCTTAATAGGTAGCTGATTTGTCCCTTCAAACTCATTATTCTCAAAGCTCCAAAAATTCTGAGATTTTACAACTAATTCTGATTTTTGTTTATACCCTTTAGATTGGTCTTCAATGCAAAATCTAAATCTGCCTTCATATCTTTGAATCAAGCTCATGCAAAAACGAATTTGATGCTTTTCTACATACCTTGAAGGCTGACCTTTGACCACTTTATTAACCTCTTAGGAAGGGCAACCTTTTTTCCACCTTTGTTCCACTCACCAAGCCAAGTGTGTGACCAAATTCCACCATGAGAGGTGGTTGTTCCAACTCAGAAAAAACAACTTTCCTTGCATTGCTCTTGGCTATTGCAATTGATCTACCTAATGCTCCTACACATGGAACAAATAAATTAGTAAGAACCATGGTGTCTAACAACACCCTTTTGATTCTCTTATCAAGCTCTACGATCATGAAGTGCATTCCTTCTTGATGCCTTGATTCTTCCTTGCAACTCCACTATATTCGGAATTGAAAAGATAGGTTCATGTTGCTCTTGACAAGGGTGTAGCAACTTATTTTCCCCTCCATTTTATTCCTTATAGTGACTGGAAATCCACTCATACATGTGTGAACCACTCCCAAGGTGTTGAGGTGTAAGAGGCACACTTTCTGAGGGCCAATACTCACCATGGCAACAATAAACTTGATGGAAAGCAAACCGAAAATGGGAAAAACAGCAGTTAGTGTGCTACTTACAATTCTTCCTTTGATCCTTAGATCATGATATTTCTTGCTTATACGCCTTTCCATGATGGTCCAAGCTTTGTCCATTGTTTCACAACATAACATAATAACAAAATCATGCTTGTAGGGCTCAACTGGATCCCACAACCTTGTTAGAAAATTGTCATGCCCAATCCTTGAATTTACATGGAAGAATTTCCTTCTCCAATTAGAGCTCTTTCTTTCTTTCTCATTGTTGACAATATCAACATTTGCCACTTCTGATTTTGTTGCTTCCATTGCATACTTGATTTTAGGCAAATCAACCTTAGCAACCCTTGCTTTCAAGTGTTCCCTCCTTTTATTTGGCATCCCCCCTTCAAGGGATCCCTTTGCCTTGTCCAACCTTGTTAGGACTTGGGCACCTTTTCAAGAGTTAATAACAATTGTTTCTTCCAAGCTTCCTCTTGAAATCTGAAATTAGGCAAAGAAAATGATCCATGATAAGAAACAATACAAAAAAAAAAATCATGACATACCTTGGACTACCAACAACAAGCTTGTCCTTCTTTGGCGAAGTGGGAGAGGTGGAAAACCTTCCATCCTTGTGATTCCCTATTTCTTTTTCAAACGTCTCTCTCCACTGTTGTTCTGAAAATCAGCAAGTGGTTTCTCAATATTATCCTTCAACAATTGAGCTTTAATCATAACATCCTTTCCCCAATCTTGAAAATCTGATTTCCCTTCTTCCTTGGGCTTGTGCCCCACAATTTCTCTTTCTTCCCTTATTGTCAAGGGTGAATTATTTTGAGGTGATGAAACCTTCATCACTTTTATTGTTCTTTTTTCTTTTTCTAAAGAAGACTCTTGACATCTAGGGCTGAACCCTACAACCCTCCTCAAATCCTTGAGGTCTATTGCCCTCAGTTTCCTTTGATAATAATCCATAGCTTGCAACAAATCATTCATGGCTTTATTCATTGTCCTCTTCTTCGCTCCCACTTTTTGAATGGGACCTTTGTATTCCTTTTTTGGTAAGAACCTAGGTTTCCAATCCATTGTAGTCACTCACACCCCATAGCTGGCCAAAAAATTTGCTCTGATATCACTAAATGTCTCCAACTTGGGACAAATCTGAAAATAAGGGTTTGCCAACAAAACCCTATCAAATCGGAAACTCCTTCCTATGAAAAATCTGAAAATGCAAATTCAACTACCACGTTTTTGAAAATGAAAGCAATATTCAGAAATTTTTCTACCAAACCCTAGGCGACTAGGGCAAAAATTAGATTTGATACTTCTAACTCTCTAAAAATTATGAAATGAGTTTTATATTGCAACCACTAATTTTAAAAGTCAAAATAGTCACTCAAAAAGCCAAAACTCAGAATTTTGGAATTTATTAATGCAAAATACAGCTGAAACTTCATTAATTCATATCTCCCGAAATACTGGGAGTTATAATGCCCATGATAGCTCAAAAAGACTATAAAAATGGCAGGTATCAAACAAAACAAGAAACAAATTTTTCCCACCATGGAAAGTCCACCAAAAGATGTCCCAAAATTCGCAAAACCCTAGTTCACTGAAATTTCTCCTCAAAAACCCTTCCCAGCCAAGTCACCAAAGTGCATAAATATTATAATAAAAACAGAATATTATTTAGGGCACAAAATCGCCTCAAAACATATACAAATCATCCACCAACCAAATCGTCAACCTGAAATAAAATAGTAATAAATCCACAAACCCTAGGAGAGGGTTGTTTCCTTGTAGCGCAACGTTAACAGGGTCTTCAACACAAGTGGCCAAGTCGCCACCCTCTAAAGCTCCCCAAAAACCTGTAAATGGCTTCCAATAGTAAGCCACACAACCACACTTGCCAAAGCAAGTCGCCACCCTAGGAGAGGGTGCAAAACTGCAATCCACAAATCTAAAGTACAATTACGGCCTTTGAATAGAGCTTCCCTATGTGAAAGAATGGAGGCTTTCGATCCCAAACTCCTTTGTGCACTTCAAGGGTTTCCTCCTCAAGTCACTTGTTAAAACTTGCCATATTTGAGAATAAGATTCAATATCCAAAGTAGCATCCCTTTAAATGAAACCTTTGATTTTATACAACTTCCCCAAAGGGGCACTCCCAAAAAAAAGGGAAACATAAATTCAAATCAAAAGAAAGAATGCTTTTAAAACTCTTTCTTAAGTCAAGTGGCACTCATGACCCTTAAAAGGGCCCAACTTAAGTGGCTCTTATAACATAAAGTACCTTTTACATATATTCATTTGAAACCACTTATTTCCCTTTCTTTTCTTTCTTTTCCCCTAGCCCCCGGGAAATGGGTTAAGGCTAAGGGTCCTTGAGGATGTCCCTAACAAAAGAGGCACATGACAACTCAACTGAGGCTTCAAATGGATGCTAATTGTTTAACCTGCAGTGAAGCGCGATTTCGCCACATGACAACATCTCACTCACCTTCTGACCTGACACACTATTGGGCTTGCACGGACCACCCCAAGGCTGCAGAGCAACGGGATCGCAATACATGGTGCCATCCTGCTCACCCACTATCCCGAAGGCTCAGACATCTCTCTAGGTTGTATAGAAATCTACAGGAGGGGGGAAACAAGATTGTGACACATGGCATCATCTCGCTAGCCTACTAGTCCAGAGGCTTTTGAACTGTATGTAAAGTTCCGGGTCGTCGAGATCACGACACATGGAAGCATCTCGCTTGTCTGTTGCCTTGCTGACATCACTGCCTCGCCGGGCAACTTCATAAAAATCGACCAAGTATTTAAAAGACTTTTGAAAAAGGCCCGGCACTGACGAGAAAGTGACAAGTGGATTCAAGCGAACACAAAGAATCGACTAAATGTCGAAAAGCATTTAAAAGGGCTTGGGACCGCTGCAAGATTGACACATGGCATCGGGATACCTTCGAAAGCGAAGACTAATTCCCGCTGCAACTAACAACCCAGGAAGCCGTCAAGACGTTGTCGAGGACCCGTCAAATTTAAGCTTAGCACCCCCTGAAGCTGTCTCCGAGAAGAACCCCAAAATGGCTAATTCCCGCTGCAACTAACAACCCAAGAAGCCGTAAAGACGTTGTCGAGGACCCGTCAAATTTAAGCTTGGCACCTCCTGAAGCTGTCTCCGAGAAGAACCCCAAAATGGCTAAGTGTCGAAGCACTTCTTTGAAGAAATGGAGCTACTGGGAGACTAAAACTCGTAGATCCTCTAAGCATAAGACTTCCTTTTGGGCTTACAAGCGACCGTGCATAATCGGTTAAGACCTAGGACTAATCAACCCCTTCAAGCTCCAGGAGTGCTCTATGTTCGTCGGGAAGGCTGAAAGGGACGCTGTGAAGACTACTGAGCGCTCGAGAACTCCCTTAAAACATCTAAGTGTTGAAATTGTCTGGGTCTAACCACATACTCATTTAATTTCCCCTGAATCGATGTTATATCCCCAAGAAGGAGAAAGCTGAATTTAAATGAGGAAATCGTTAAGGACAAATTGCCGTAAAAGAAATCGATGTCAAGGGAATCGTTGAAATTCAGAGGGCATTGCAATTTATTAAGGAATCGCCATTGTGTAATATTCCAAACAACAGTTAATTAAGGGAGTGCCACACTAAATAGCAGTCCTTAAACAACATTAATTATTTATTAATTAATTAGTAATTAGCATTCATTTTATGAAAGGTCACAATCCTTGGCGAAGACATGACGTTTGGTGGAACACTATGAAAGTATTTATATTCAGCATTTGGTGAGAAAAAAGACATCGAATCATATTCATATATTATACATTTAATCATGTACAAGCTTAATGCTTTACAATTACAATTGAAGATGAAACCCCTCTAATGTAAAAATCAGATGCAAGGACGAAAACCCTTGTCATCTCAACTCAAGGATGTAAATCCTTGAGACTTGTGATATTCGAGATCTGAAAATTCTATAATAAAATTCATTTAATAAAATAAATTATTTTGAACCCCAAATTCTATATTTATTTTAAAGAACGGAATTTCAAGGAAATCAAATTTTCATATGATATTCCAGTTCAGAATATTACAATGGTATCATAGCTCTCCATCCTGCCAACCTGTGGAATGAAATTCATATGCAAGGTAACAATATTTTGTATTACAAAAGAACTAAAACCAAGAAGACAAGTCAACCAACAGAAGAAATGAAAAACAATAGAGACGAGAGGATAAAAAGATTTTTCCAAGGCCAAGAACAATTGGCAAATACAGTGGCACAATTAGCCCATACTATGAAAATAATGATGGATTTAAACACACAAAAGATAGAAACTCTTTTGTGCATGTCAGAGCCCAAAATTAAATTCACTACCACATCATCATACCGGCACTGCCAACCAACGTTCATTCCAAAAGAAGAAATCACTGAAAAAAAATTGAAATCCTTTAATGATGATCTACTACCCTGTTTCGAGGCTTATCAAGAACTGCCAAAAGGAATCCAAAGGGGAATTTCCCTACAAACTTATATGGCCATGAGGAAAAATGGAGGTGTACCCCGAACAGAATATAAACCCAACAATAAACAAAGGGATATGCAACAGGCATTAGGCAAAGTAACACTCTCACCTTTTGATGGTACAAATAAATGTACGGCTAGGGCATGGGTACAAAAACTAGACACATACCTTTCATTACATCGAATGATGGAAAAGGAAGCCATAAAATTTGCAACTATCCATTTGGAAGTTATAACCCATGAATGGTGGTTCCATGGATGGGTCACCCAAGGACATAATCTTGTCAATTCATATGATGAATTTGCCAAACGATTGATCGAAATATTTGATCGAGGAGACCCCAAGGTCCATTTTAGAGAATTGGCATTATTAAAAAAAATAATAGTATGGATGAATATGTTACAGAATTTCAAAGACTATCAATAATGGTCTTAGACATGTCTGAAAAAAGTTCGTAGTGTTATTCAAAAAAGAATTAATGGAACCTCTTAAAGGATTGTTGAAAGCTTTTACTCCGTCAACACTCCAAGAAGCCATTAAGAAGGCTTTAGATTTGGAAGCATCAACCTTAAGATGCAAAAATATACCACCCACCCAATCTAAGGCACTTGGAAGTGGTCCACCAAGGACTCAATCCTATGAGCAAAAGAGACCAATACAAACAAGCAGTGAAGCATCAAAGTCAAATAAAGGAGTGCAAACATGGAATGAATTAAGGAGAAAAAAATTATGTTTTACTTGTAAAGACCCATAGACTCCAGGCCATCATTGTTTGGGCAAAGTACAAGTTCACTACATCGAGGTTAGTCCGGCTAGTGATACTGAAGACAAGTCTTGAATAGGGACAGCCACTATGGTGTCCTAAAAATCATCATATTCCATGTTTGTAGGAGTTGGTCCATTCGAAAAATGATAAGATGCCATTGGAGGTGACATCAAAGGCCATGGAAAGAGTCTTTTCCAAGAAGAATGTGATAAGAGCAGCGAAAAAGGATGTCCTTTCTAATTTGGAACAGCCAACAAGGTATGCAAAGGAACATTTAATTCCTTGTTTTGGGAGTTTAATAAATTCTGGAAATAAAGATGCTAAGCAAGCCCATGGAGGGGGAAATTTTCAATTGATAGGGAATGAAGGAGGGTCTGAGTTTTGCAATGAGAAAAGACCTTGGATAGACTCTGAAAAATCAAAATGTTGTTGCTCAAAAAAAATAGTTCACGAGCAAAATCGGAATTGTTGTTGCACAAAAAAATCAGAAAATCATGTGAATAATTAGCATTATTCACACTCAAAATATTCTGAGTTTTTAAGGCCAAATCAACTGCCTACCAAAGACACAATTCGATTTTTTTGGCATGCTACAGCCCATGACAAATTTTGGAAATACATGTGAATTGGGGCATTTCTTTCATGACAAAAGGTTGGATGGTGCAAGTAGGGTACAGCCCTATCTAATTTGTAAGTTTGAGTCTTTGTCATGCACAAAATATATTTCATACATGATTTTTGGTGTTGTCAAGGTAGAGCAAAAGAAAGAACATAAAGCACACGTAAGGATATCAATGCAAGATTGCTTGCATTTCCATGATACATCCATTCAAGGTATGCTTTCAAAAGGTTGGATGGTGCAAGTAGGGTACAGCTCTATCTAATTTGTAAGTTTGGCTCTTTGTCATGCACAAAATATATTTCATACATGATTTTTGGTGTTGTCAAGATAGAGCAAAACATAAAGCACACGTAAGGATATCAATGCAAGATTGCTTGCATCTCCATGGCACATCCATTCAAGGTATGCTTTCAACATGGTTTAATGTTAATCTCTTGTTGAAAATAAGGAAACGTTTGTTATGGCACATGGGAGTCTCTAAGGAATTGATGAATGCTTGTCAAGGTAATATGTACTCAATGATTGAGGCTTAAATACACATTTTCATAAGGGGCAGTTGTAATACATCTTCTTGTCATATTTACTGTAACATTTTCAGCTTTTCAAAAAGAGTACATAACTTCATTTAGATCTCCCTTGGGATGGTAAATGTGGTAGATTCATCATGAGGCAAGTTGGGGGTAAAAAAAATTGATTTTTTAGGATGATTGCAAGGCTGTAATGAGCAAACACAGCCAACAAAACACAAGGTACAGATTTCCTTTTGAAATGATCCCCTCTAAGATAAGGGAATATGCGAGCTTGAGGCATGAGATGATGAGTTCAAAAAATTTTACAAGTTTGGAGAAGACTGATTGCATTAAATTACCTCATAATAACGAATTGTGGAGAAATAAATTCATGTCTTGGAGACATAAAAAGTTTGGAATGTGCATACACAGCCAACATATCAAAGGGGAAGTGGTTGGTTCTGCCATTCTTTTGGAGTGCGAGAACATGTGTCAATGGTCTTTTGACAAAAATTGGATTCCCAGCAAGGTAAGAGGAATTTCATCTCCTCTAGAGGGTAGATTTATGAGCTTTGGGGTCACTCGTGTATGTGTGGGCAGCATGAACACCCCTTCTACGTTCTCAAGGGCAGCCACATATATGTCCCCAACACTTTCACACATGGAAGGCACCATCAATGGTGCAAGCATTGAAGAGAAGTAGAGGATTCATGTTTTCACTAATATGTTTGTGTCTTGTGTAAGAGCTGATATAAGGGCAATCAAGGCCCAAAAAGTTGAAGATTTCTTTGCTGGAATACACTTTTCCAACCATCTCCATGTTCTTTTGTTGTTGTCTCTCTTCTGCATCTTTTTGGCACATTTGAGCTATGGGACCTCCATGGAAAGAAAAAAAAAAGATGGGAGGTTGTTTTTTCATTTCCAACTTGCATAAAAAGCGAAAAATCTTCATTTACAGCAATAGAAGGCTTCATCATGAGGGTTTCCTTTATTGGGAAGGACCATGGATTTAGTTTTGCATGAAGCCCATGGTTAGGACAGCCCATTGGTTGTTTTTATTGCTTGAGGACAAGCAATTTAAAGCGGAGAGGATTGTCATGTCCCCCTTTTGGACATGACACTATTGAAGACATTTAGCCTTGTTTAATTTCCTAAGGGCTAAGGGAAGAAGAGAAAAAGAATGGAAACATTTAATTTTGAAAAAAATGATTGTAAAAGTACTTTATTGTTATAATTTCATTTAAGTTGGGGCCTTTTTAAGGGTCATGAGTATTAAACCACTTAAGTAAATTATAAAAAGATATTCTTTTCTAATTTGAAAAAAAATCAACAAAAATGTTTCCCCCCAAATTGGGTGCTTCACTTGGGGAGAAGTATATAAGCAATTGAGGGGTCTTGTTGAAAGTAATCTTGGATCATAATTTGAATTCATAAGTTTTGAGCACGAAAAAACTTGAGCTTTGGATTTGAATACAAAAACCTTCAAGCAAAGAGATTGAGGACGAAAACCCTCATTCTTCCATGGGGCAACTTCAACTAGGACCTACCATTGTTCATAAAAATTCAGAAACAGCAAAAAAAAGGGGTTCCAACTGGGGCAAATAGCTTGGAAGGTTGTCAAATTGCTCTAGGAGAGTGGTGACTTGCTTGTATAGGTTGGCAGCTTGCTTTGGAGGGGTTTGGCTAGTGTTTGAGAGCCATTTTTTGCCCTAGTATTATTCTGTGATTTCTATATAATATTTCCAGCCTTGAGTGGTTTGGAAAGAGGACCTAATTGAGGATTTTATGGTCAAAAAGTGGTTTTCAAATATTCTGGAACTTTCTTATACTTTTTAAATATTTGATATGATAAATTCAGCTTGTTTGTGAAGGAAAAATATCATAAAAAGATATTTGCTTGCAACTGTATTTTTCTAGTATTTTTGAAGATCTATTGAAGGTGAAATACCTTAGAAATTGTTATCAAAAGAGCTACCATAAATCATACTAAATTTATGAACCTAAGCGCCTAGGGTTTGAAGGGCTAATTTGGATTTCAGAAGGATTAATCTTTGCTAAAAGGGTTCATATTTGATTTGAAGGGTTTAGCATATTTTTATGCTATTTTTTTAATATTTTTGCAGCTAGGGTTTGTTGTCACAAAAATCAGAATTTAACAATTTTTGCTAGGGTTTCCAAATCAATTTTTGCTAGGGTTTCCAAATGTTGATTTTGACTTTGATGGTCCCCTAGTGCCGACTATTGGGCTTCACTAGGGGAAGACATGTTTGGATGAGGTCGATGATTTGACTCATCTTGACATATGGGATCAGAGATAATTTGATTATTATGATTGATTTCTTGAATAAAGCCTTGGACCTTTATATTTGTGGCACTTATATTACTTGGGAAAGAGTCCAACAATGCATGTTCATGTTTGTCTCTGTGGAGGGAGGTGATTAAATGATCATCGACGGGGAGAAAAGGGTCTATGATGGGTGAAGATGGTAGTGAGGGCATGATGAGGTCAATGAGTGGTGATAGGGTAGCAAAGTCTTCATAGGTGTTCCTATGAGACCCAGTTTTGACATTGGGGAAAATCTCCTCAAGATCAGCAAAAGGATCACTAGGACTAGCTAGGAGACACACGTCCGAAGGAGGAGCAGATTCACTCTGACAATCTTTGACAAATAAATCTTGCAAGAACTCATTTATGTCTTCATCATCCTGATCGAGATTCAAAGATATGCTTGGTGATGGATTGGAGGTATTTGGATTAGGAGTATCCTCAAAAAGACAGGCATTATCAATATTTGTTGCAACATCGATGAGGGATGATGTTTCTGAGGAGGAATCTGATTCGGATATGGGTGTTGAACATGATCCTGATGAAGATAAGACTTCCGATGTTGACTTCGATGTAGACTCCAATGCAACGCTGCTAGTAGGAGAATGATTGTTCATGATTGACCTCTCAACATGGGGTTTTTGATATGGTGGGTGAGAGGGAGATGATGGATGAATGACGGGTTCAACAATGATAGGCCCATGGAAGGACTCAAGAAAGATGGGGTGACTAGGCTCACAAAGAATAGACTCGGCTTTGATGGAGGATTTAACAAAGAGGGGGGGATCATGGAAGGTGGATATGGTGTCTTGACCTTGGCTTGGAAGGGGGAGAGCTTGATCGTGATTGGGAATGGGATCTTGGCATTCCTTCTCTTGTTCACCCAAGGGTATAGATGCATTTCGTTCGTACTTGATTACTATGTCATCACGATTAATGAGGTCTTGGACGTAATCTCGAAAAGGTTGACATCGATTAGTAGTATGCCCCCAGATTCAATAATATGCACAATATTGGCTATCTTTATACCAAGAGGGCTTAGGCTTAGTTTGATCAAGATGGCGAATGGGTGGATAGACCATCATGTTAGCAGTGACTAGTTGTTTGAAAAGGGATTCCAAGGGCATAGGAAGGGGAGTATAAGGACCCATTCCACGTTGTGACTTAGATGTGGAAGCATTGGACTTATGATCAGATGGTTGTTGACGTGGCTAGGTGGATGGACTATTAGTGGCCAAGATTGGATTCCCTTTGCTAGTATATGGAGTAGATGACTGGCTAGGACTAATGAATGAGGTTTGTGCTGGAGGATGTGAAGGGGTGGATGATTGGTACGGGACTCACATGAAGTGGCTTGGACGGGAGGTGCAATGAGTTGAAAGGGATCAACCCCTTCAGGAAGTGGTACACCCATCAAGATAAGCCACAAGAGGATCTCATCCTTGTTGGCAGCTATGTATTGGTCTATGAAAGCGGGGTCTAGCTTCATGGTGATGGATGAAGAGCGATGGATGATGAAAGTAAGCTAAGAATTGGGGATGGGTTCTTGAACAAAATAGGTCGGAAGGACCAAGCTAGTATGATGGATGGGGATGAAATGGATTAAAGACTATAATCAGATTTCAAACCAATAGTACAATAGGTGCTTACAACCTATCAACAATGTCTAGTTGTCAAGCTAGCAAAAGGATTAAGGATTTGATGG
Organism: Torreya grandis; assembly: GCA_037957365.1. NCBI lineage: Eukaryota > Viridiplantae > Streptophyta > Pinopsida > Cupressales > Taxaceae > Torreya > Torreya grandis. The sequence goes on along the minus strand of JARHVA010004084.1, from coordinate 949,119 downwards.
GTACCTAGATTCAAACAAGCAAGAGGACGATATGATGGGTGCTAGTTATGAGTAGGCAAGATGATTTGACTAGAGATGATTAATGATTGATGGGTTGCCAAATTGAAACCAACAACGGGACAAGATGCTAGCAGGATATTGACTAGGGTATGAGATTTAATCAAATGATAGTGGACTAGGATGATAGGATGATATGGATAGGTAATAGTAGAGCTAGCTCAAGGACTTAAACTGATTTGTTCAAGATGGAATGGGATATGATTATGTGACGAAGGTGATAGGATAATATGACAAGGACAAGTAGGATGATAGGTGATGAGGAAATGATTAGGGACAACGTGGGATGGGGATGGTTTAGACCCGTATGTGACCTAGAGAGCCAACTAGGATAAGATAAGATGAGGTTAAATTAGATGGGTGATGAAGACAAGGTCAAGACAAGTGACAGGGTATGGACTTAGGACAAGATGTGGACGATGAAGTATGATTGGGATATGTAGGTGATAGGAGGATGACCAATGATGGGGTAGACTAGGATAGGATATAACTAAAAGGATGTACACGAGAACAAAAGGATATGCAAGATGATGATCAAAATGATGGGGATGACCAAGGATAGGTGGATATAGTGGAACTAGGAAGGGATGAGGGATGTACAATGGGATGATGAGAAGGATGTTCAAGATAAGATGTGGGTGATAGGGGTGTGACTAGCCTAGGATGGGATGAAGATAAGATGTGGGATGGGATAGGACAATGAAAAGGATACAAGAGGATAATGACAAGTATGTACAAGGAAATATGATGGGATAAGAATGGGGCAAGAATATAAAAGGTGATATGTACAAAGGATAATAGGATAAAAATGTACAAGATGATAGTGAGGCAAGGTGATATATACAAAGGAGGATGGGATAGAGTGATGTGGAAAGGATATACAAGATGGTATATGCAAAGGACCTAGCTAGGTGTATAGGGTTGAGTGAAAGCTGACTCGGCTCACAAACAACACGGATTTAGCACAACACACACTCAAGCAACCAAACCACAATCTATGATTAGTAAACTCAGGGGTGTGTAACCCGACCCTCGCAACAACAGCTTCGCGAATGAGGCTAGGTGACCCGTAATGAAATCGACCGAACCCTCTCGACCCCGTTTGCACACGATGGCTACTTAGAAGATGATATTGACTCCGACAGCGAGACACATGTTATGGTCGAAGGATCCCATGCTACGCTGAACGGGCTCTCTTGGGGTGTCCCCGATATACGCGTAGGTACAATGGGGCCCAAGTCCATGTAGGGTGTTGTTTGATGCCTGGTTCAAAGAGTAAACTCTTCCTCTTCACGAATGACCTGTATAGGGTCAACCGCCTAAACTAATGACAACTGTCCCTGATTTTTATACTCCGACAGAACACGGAGTTTGGATTAGTGTGTTATGGTGAAATCTATTCACTATCCATATAAGACTATGGCAAGTGCGTGGGTGTCAATTCCACGTCACGTTGCCCCTAGAAAAGAAAATGGGAGGGTTTATAGATAGTTTTTGATCCCTCAGGAATCACTGCAAGGATGCAAAGGGGAGAGCATACACCAACTGTAGCCCTCGAGATACAAACAGACAGACAAAAGATTGATTGACCGATTAAGATTAAGTGTGATTATTTACAAGATGAAAAACAAGAACATACAAGACAAAGATAGATATGCAACAAGATAATATATACAAAACAAAAATGATTAAAATGATTTTCAAAGTGCCACAAGGAGTCTTTTGACAGACAGCTTGCAAGCTCACGGTTAGTAGTTTGATAGTGGCACTCAAGAAAAGGGTCTTGCAACACAAAGATTAGTAGTTTCGATAAATCACTCTTGAGATGTAACGTGTAAAACAAAATGTTAGACCCAAAATATGCCCTGCAAAAATAACCATTGCTAGAAACAAAATGTTAGTCAAATATGCCTTAATAAAACACCCTAAAAAACATCACAATTTGGCTTTATAATTTCTTTGAGGTGAGCAGGACAAGATGCGGGAGTCTAGAGGCGGCAACCCCCAGCGAGGTCAAGGGGCAGCCCGAAATGACTCAAAGTTCACAGAAAATGACTCAAAAAATGCATTCAAAACGGACAATCAAATGCAAAATAACAACTACACAGTGCAAAATCGCAACTAAGGGGTCAAAATCACAAATTGCGAGTTGCAATTTTGCAAAAGCTAGCTAACCACGACGGTTAACCCACAAAACCATGACAGTTAGACAAAACCACAACTGCATTGGAAAAATTGCTATTAGCTATAAACGAGAGTTGCAGTTTTGTGATAAACTACAAAACCTCTAGATTTAGACTATTTGACAGAACAAATGACTAAGTAGAATATGACGATTAATTAGATGTGTTTATTTACACGTAGTTAGGGAAAATTAAAACAGATTTCTGTGATATATCAAAATTTTAAGATGGATACTCAGATTTTATCAAAATGACCCAAGATTTTGATTAACCAGATGAACAAAAGATGTTTTGTATCAAATTCTATCCTAAGTATGCCCTATGGAATGTCAAAGATAACCTGCAGACAGAATTGAAAGTTCAAAATGGAAAAAATTAACAAAAGATAAAATCGCTAATATAGATGCAAAATCGCTATTGAATAGGACAAAGTCGTGATTATCAAAATGTCGTGATTTGCCGTTTTGTTGTTGATGGAAAAAAGATTAAAGGGTTGTGTTTTGATCTGTCTTCATATGATTCTCCTACCTTGCCCTCTTCTAGTGACCCTGCAAACCACACAGATAAAATACAGAGAGATGAAATCCGATTATAATAAGTGGTTAGCAAAATTTTCCTTTTAGAGCTAAGTGACTAAAAAAATATGCAAACGAAAGGTTATATGACAATTCAATGATTTGATGATCCTTGCAAAACTAGAAGGATTAAGACTAAAGACTACAGGTCAGAAAGCAAATGTCAAATGTTAGGTTCTTCATCAAAACTACAAAACCGCAAGTCAACAGGACAAAACCATGAGTTACAAGGCAAAACCGTGATTCACGAAGTCGCGATTTTGATATAAACCTACAGACTGCTAGCATTTAAACAAAATTGCAACTTCTTAGACAAAAATGTGAATCTCTATGCAAAGTCACAACTCGCGAGTTGCGGTATTGTTGGAAGGCCAAAACCTGTCACGATTAGGGAAATGGTTAGCGGTTAGGTCTGACGGTTAGCACAAACTCATAACTTATGAGAACAAAACCGTAACTAAAATGTCGCGAATACCAATGCAATATCACAGATTGCCCCTATGCATGCAAAATTCCAAAAATCCGAGATTTTCTTGATCCTGCAAGCTAACACAAACACCACTTACAAGCAAAATTGTTGAAATGGGAGGGATGGTCCCACCGTGGTCGCCAAAATGTAGATGAAAAATTGAGCACAAAAGGATTTGATTACACAATTTAATCAAAAACCCAAAATGTCCAACTACCTAGTTAAGATCTAGAGCCATTTAGACCTAAATGCAATTGAATGAAGGCACAATTCAATACTACTGTTGGCAATTGGAGTATCATGGTGTATACGGAGATTGTAAGATTGTCATTGATGTCAAATAGGCAAACATTAATGAAAAAGGCATAGTGATTTGGGTTTGTCAAGTCCATGTACTTCATTCGCTTTTACTTATAAAGTCTCATAAGTAAAGACATGTCGAAACCCCGACAGGGTCAGGAGAATGTTGATCGGGTTTGTGTACTTCAACTGCTTCAACTCATAAAGTTTCACAAGTAAAGCAATCTCGAGAACCCGAATGGGTCTGGGTGAGTAAATTGGGTTTCCAGAACAACTTTACTTCCTTCAAATTCATAAGCTAAGCAATCTCAAGAACCCGAATGGATCTAGGTGAGTCAATCGGGTTTCTGAAATGACTTTACTTCCTTCATGTTTATAAGTTGAGCAATGTCAAGAACACGAATGGGTCTAATGAAGTTAATCGGAGTTATGGAATGACTTGACTTCTTTCGAACTTATAAGTCAAGCAATATGGAGACCCTGAAATGGTCTTGAAAGAATTCTTTCGGAAGAATTATTTCAAAAAAATAGTTAAGTCGTTTCCCGAAAAATGGATCCGAACAAAGTTTCCGAAGGGTAAGTGGACCATTCCAAAAATGCCAAAAGGATCTTTTCAAGAAGTCAGAAGGGTAAGTGGACCAAACAAAGTTTTCGAAAGGACACTGAGAAAATCCGAAGGGTATGTGGACCATTGCCAATGTTCTGAAGGGATTCTTTTCAAAAAGTCCGAAGGGTAAGTGGACCGTTACAAAAGTTCCGAAGGGAAAGTGGAGTTGTAGAAAGTCCGAACGGATCTTTTTAAAAGGCCGAAGAGTATGTGGACCTTTATAGAAAAGCCGAAGGGTACATTTGCAAAGCCCCGAAGGGTATGTGTCCTAAACAAAAGTGTCGAAAGGGGACTCTGACAAAAAGTCCGCGGAAATTATCCCTAAGGGGACCCAAACAAAAAGTCTGCGAAAATTGTCATGAAGGGGACATGTTAAAGTTCGAGCAAGTTTGAAGAGATCGACAAAGGGGAAGCATCTCAAAGACGTTGAAAGAAGCGAGATGAAATCAACATGTCGAAGGTTAATGATCTTGTAAACATAAAGAGAAAGTATCTTTGATGATCCAACGACACACGCAAGTCAGGATTAAGAAGATCCAACGGAGCAAGTGAATCCAAAGCCTTAAAAATGCTTGAAGGATAATGCAAAGTGGCGAAGTTAAAGACCGAGCAAGACTGGTTAGATCTATCGGAGCGAAAGCTCTCATAAAGGCGAAGTTGATCTGAAAGACGAGCTAGTTTGTGCGCTAGATGAGATTGAGAAATTAAGAAAAGAGAACTCAAAAAAGAAGCTTGGGCAAAAGGAACTTGACAAATCTAATGAATTGATAGTGACCCTAAAGACTCAACTTGAGGAGGCTAAAAGAATAGAAGTTGTTAAAATGGAACTACAGACTAAATCTAAAGAATGCATGAAGCTTGAGGCAGATATAGTAGCTTTGAGAAAAGAACTTGAAAAGGCAAAAAGTCAAATAGACAAAAGTCTAAAGTTAACAAAAAGATCAGACATTCTTAATGAATTAATCAGCGCTTAGAAGCCTTCAAATGAAAAATCTGATCTTGGATATCAGAAAGGAAATGGTTCATCAACTAGTACGTCGACCAAGCTATATGATAATTTCAAAATAGGAGTAGAAGCAAAGAAAGAAAGCATCAACAAGGACACTAAGAATGATCCAAACAAAGATAAGATGAGAAGAATGAATTCTGAAAAGAAGCTTGAAATTAAAGATGCAGAAGGATATATGAAAGTGGCAGATTTGAATAAACAAAAGTATATGAAAGGTCATCATACTGCACCAAAGAACTTTATGACCAGGAATTATTCATCCTTTTATGGATATTGTTACAGTTGTAATCAGTTTGGTCATAGGGTCATTGAATGTAGAGTTCTTCCTTCTAGAAGAATTAGTTTTGTAAGTAGAAACTCATTTGCTCCTCTGCGAAATTCAAGTTTAGTGTGCTATAATTGTAATAATTTTGGTCATATAGCTAAGCATTGTAGGACTAACTTTGCTATGCCAAAAGTAAACAATATAAAGAAAGGTAAGTCTCCTCATGAGAACAAAGATCCACAAATCACTAAGAAAGAAAAGAAAAAGACACATGAGAGACCTAAAGAAATGTGGAGAGTGAAAAGTCAATCTTTGATTGCTCAAACAACACTCCACGCCAAAGAGCGGAATCTGTGGGTAATTGATAGTGGATGTTTTAAGCATATGACTGGTGACAAGAGTAAGTTCACTAAGTTGAGAAAATGCAAAGAAGGAACTGTCAGTTTTGAAGACAACACAACAGTGAAAATCAAAGGCAAAGGAACCTTGCAGATTAATGGTAAGCTTCCTACACATGATGTTTTTTTATGTCAAAGGATTGAAGCATAATCTGCTAAGTGTCAGCCAAATGTGTGACAATGGATACAAGGTCATATTTGATGTTGAACACTGTATATTAAAGAGATCTGGCAAAACAGTTGCAAAAGGGAAAAGGACCGAGAACAACATCTACAATCTTGTTGAGGCAAACAATGATAGTTAGCTCTTAAGAAAGATTGATAAAAGCTAGTTGTGGCATAGAAGAATGGGACATGTTAATTTTGATAATCTAGTCAAAGTAAGTTCAAACAAGTGTGTAAGAAATATGCCCAAGATAACCAAACCCACAGATACTACATGCAGATAATGTCAATTAGGCAAGCAAACAAGGGTTAAGTTTCAAACAAAAGAGTATGCGACCACAAAGCCTCTGCAATTAGTCCATACTAATCTCTGTGGTCCTACCCAGACAAGAGGATCAAAAGGAGTTTATTCCTTCATGTTGTTTGTAGATGATTATTCAAGGATGACATGGGTAAGCTTTTTGAAGGACAAATCTCAAGCCTTTGAGAGATTTAAGATCTTTAGAGCCACAGTTGAAAATGAAATGGAAAAAAAATCAAATGTTTGAAATCAAATAAAGTTGGAGAATTCACTTCAAATGAATTCATAGAATACTATGAGAAACATGGGATTAAAAGGCACTACTCTGCTGCAAGAACTCCCCAGCAAAATGGAGTTGTTGAAAGAAAGAATAGGACTGTCAAGGAGCTGGTCAGAACAATGTTGAAAGAGGCCAAATTATCTTATGGATGTTGGAGAGAAGCAGTCCAAACAGCGGTGTACATCCTGAACAGAGTTCAACTGAGGGTAAAAAGTGATAAAACGCCATATGAACTGTGGTATGAAAACACTGCATCAGTTAAATACTTTAGATTGTTTGAAAGCAAATGCTACATCAGAAGAAAGGAGGACAAACTAGGCAGCTTTGAGTCAAGATGCGATGAGAGAATCTTTCTTGGTTACTCCACTCATAGCAAAGCCTATGCTACAATAAGAGGTTGCATAAAATAGTTGAGAGCATCAATATCAACATCGAAGAAGGATTTAAACATGTCGACTTGTTGAGGAGATCAGAATTGAAGAATTTGTAGCAGAAAATGAAGTAGAAGATAGTGAAGGGGAGGAAGAAAAGAGTGAAAGGGCTCCTCAAAAGGAACATCCCAAGGAGCAGATAATTGGCAACAAAAATGAGGGAGTTCAGATTAGGATGAGAGCTGTAATGAACAAAGAACAAGTTTTGCTCTATTTTCAAAAATTGAGCCTAAAACCTTTAGCGAAGTTAGCAAGGATGAAAACTGGTTAAAAACCATGAAAAATGAACTGAATCAAATAGATAAGAACAAAAGATGGGAATTGGTTCCTAGACCCTCAAAAAAGAATGTGATAGGAACTAAATGGGTTCACAGAAACAAACTCAATGAAGATGGAGCCGTCATAAGAAACAAAGCCAGATTGGTGTGCAAGGGATATGCACAAGTAGAAGGCATAAGTTTTGAAGAGACATTTGCTCCAGTGGCAAGATTGAAAGCTATAAGAATGTTTTTGGCATTTTCTGTTCACAAGAAGTTCAAATTATATCAAATGGATGTAAAGTCAACCTTCTTGAATGGGAACTTAGAAGAGGAAGTATACATTGAACAACTAGAAGGTTTTCAGCTCGCGGAAGAAGATTATGTGTGCAGACTGAAGAAGGCATTGTATGGTTTGAAACAAATACCTAGAGCATTGTATTCAAGATTGGATCAATACCTGCAACAAGACTTCAGCAAAGGATGTGCAGACAACAATTTGTACTTCAAATCAGAAGGTAAGCATATATTGATTGTTGTTGTCTATTTAGACGATATCATCTTTGGAGGTGGCAATAATATTATGTGCAGAGAATTTGTCACACAAATGCAAAGTGAATTTTAAATGTCTATGCTGGGAGAACTTTCTTTCTTTCTTGGTCTACAAATTACACAAACCAATGAAGGGATATTCATTTCTCAAACCAAGTATGCGAAGGAAATGCTCAAGAAATTCAGTATGGAGGACAGCAGACCAATTAGCACTCCCATGATAACTGGATGTAAATTGAGCAAAGAAGATGAGTCCCCTGATGTGAATGATACGTTGTATAGGTCAATGATAGGTAGCCTGTTGTACTTGATTGCATCAAGACCAAACATCATGCAGGCCGTATGCATAGTTGCAAGATTTCAAGCACCTCCCAACGAATCACATGTTAATGCTATGAAAAGAATTTTCAGATACATCAAAAGCATAATTGACTATGGTCTGTGGTACCCTACAAGTGAAGATCTCACTTTGATTGCATATGCAGATGCGGATTGGGGAGGAAGTGTGGATGACAGAAGAAGCACTAGTGGTGGTGCATTCTTACTTGGAAATAGACTTGTGTCTTGGCTAAGCAAAAAGTAGGAGTCTGTTACGCTTTCTACAGCAGAATCAAAGTATGTAGCAGCAGCAGCATGTTGCACACAAGTCTTGTGGATGAAGCAAACTCTCAGAGATATCAAGGTAGAATTCAAAGAACCTATTTCTATCTTTTGTGATAACTCAAGTGCCATAAACATTTCTAGGAATCCAGTGATGCACTCCATAACCAAGCATATATCTATCAAATATCACTCCCTGAAAGAAAAGGTTGCAGATACTGAGATCAAAATTGAGTATGTTCCAACAAAGGACCAAATTGCAGACATATTTACCAAGTCTCTTCCCAAGGAGCAATTTGAGTATCTGAGAGAGAAGTTGGGTGTAGTGGCTCCCACACCACATCACTAACTTTTAGTGATAGGGCATGAATCTAGGGGGAGTATTTAAGGAACATTATTAACCCCTGGACTAAGAGAAAAGACAGTTTGGTGAAAAAACTGCAGTTCCTTTGCAATTTGATGACAAAGGTATGCTAGCTCTAGATTATTATGCCTATCTATACAGAGATATGTCGATTCTTGATTGGTCTTTTAGACCAATGCTATATACATGCTCATCTGGAGAATCAAGGAGTCAAAAGAGCTACATTTGAAGTGCTTGTGTAGAAGCTTAGGAAAATATACCATTGCCTACAGAGGAGTCCCTCACAAAGTGTTCTAACCAGCCAGGTCCAAGGATCATAATAGCCAGCCAGTAAAGAAGCAACCCGTCTCCATGATATGGCAAGGACTCTTTGTCATTAATGTCAAAGAGGGAGAAAGCAGAATGGTGAAGGAATGAAGAAGAATAGTCATTCTAAGTATGTTTTGCCATCAATGACAAAGGGGGAGATTGTTGGCTATTTGAGTATCATAGTGTATAAGGAGATTGTCTGTAAGATTGTCATTGATGTCAGATAGGCAAACATTAATGACAAAGGCATAGTGATTCGGGTTTGTCAAGTCCATGTACTTCATTCGCTTTTATTTATAAAGTCTCATAAGTAAAGCCGTGTCGAAAACCCAATTGGGTAAGGGGAATGTTGATTGGGTTTGTGTAGTTCAACTGCTTCGACTCATAATGTTTCACAAGTAAAGCAATCTCGAGAACCTGAATGGGTCTGGGTGAGTAAATCGGGTTTCCAAAACTACTTTACTTCGTTCAAATTCATAAGCTAAGCAATCTCAAGAACCCGAATGGGTCTAGGTGAATTAATCGGGTTTCTAGAATGACTTTACTTCCTTCATATTTATAAGTTGAGCAATGTCAAGAACCCGAATGGGTCTAATGAAGTTAATCGGGGTTATGGAATGACTTAACTTCTTTCAAACTTATAAGTCAAGCAATATGGAGAACCCGAAATGGTCTTGAAAGAATTCTTTCGGAAAAATGGTTGTCGTTTTTCAAAAAATGGACCCGAACAAAGTTTTCGAAGGGTAAGTGGACCATTTCAAAAATGTCGAAGGGATCTTTTCCAGAAGTCCAAAGGGTAAGTGGACCAAACAAAGTTTTCGAAAGGACACTGAGAAAATCCAAATGCTAAGTGGACCGTTGCAAAAGTTCCGAAAGGATCTTTTCAAAAAGTCCGACGGGTAAGTGGACCGTTGCAAAAGTTCCGAAGGGCAAGTGGACCATTGCAGAAAGTCTGAAGGGATATTTTCAAAAGGCCGAAGGGTATGTGGACCTCTGTAGAAAAGCCGAAGGGTACATTTGCAAAGCCCCGAAAGGTATGTGTCCTAAACAAAAGTGCCGAAAGGGGACTCAGACAAAAAGCCCGTGGAAATTGTCTTGAAGGGGACACGGACAACAAGTCTGCGAAAATTGTCCCAAAGGGGACATGTTAAAATTCGAGCAAGTTTGAAGAGATCGACGAAGGGGAAGCATCTCAAAGACACCGAAAGAAGCGAGACGAAGTCAACATGTCGAAAGTTAATGATCTAGTCAACATAAAGAGCAAGCATCTTTGATGATCCAATGACACATGCAAGTCAGGATTAAGAAGATCCAATGGAGTGAGTGAGTCCAAAGCCTTAAAAATGCCCTAAGGTTAATGCACAGTGGCGAAGTTCAAGACCGAGTAAGACCGGTAAGATCTATCAGAGCGAAAGCTCTCATGAATGCCGTGACAAGCGAGATATAGTCAAATCTGCCGCAGATTAACATCTAACTACAGTTATGGATCGAGCATATTCGAATAAATCGAAAGGAGCGAAAGCGATCTTGATATATAGGAAATAGTGAGATGCAAAAAGGAACTCTATGGTTAGACTTGGCACGAAGAAAGAAATCAAAAGCCCGCATTTAATATGTTCTCAATGAACAAATAAAAGAACAGACAAAACCTGTAAATGATTGCACTGAGCTCAAGATTGATCGATCCAACAGATCAATCATCGATTAAGGATGTTGTGCATTTATGAGATAAATCCCGTAGGTGCCAAACATAGTAAAGAGACCAGAACATTATGGCGTGATGCATGAACCAAGACACAAAAAAGAAACAGTGCAGTTATGACCAAAATCCAACAGTCCTCAAAGATAGAAAAGAGATTTGAGCATTGAAGTGTAATGTATGAATCGAGACACGGGAATTCGCATGTGTCTAAGTCACATTGAATGTGAACAGATAGCAGAAGTCAATCAAGAGGAGCTGAAGTGTGAACACGTTGCATCGATGAAACCCTAATACTCAATGTATATACACGACAACTAATTCATTGTGTAGTTGTTGTTGTTGCATTTTGAGAGTGTTGTAGAGCAACTCGAAGAGTGTCACTTTGAAATGTATGCAGACACAGAGTGAAAGACAGAGCAACAGAGAGTGAGGCAAAGAGGAAGAAAGAGCACACAGAGAATGTGCAGAGATTGAGCAAAGAGTGAACAACCGAGAGTGAGGCAAAGAGGAAGAAAGAGCACACAGAGAATGTGCAGAGATTGAGCAGAGAATGAGCAATTATAGATTAGACTTGTAACAAAGAAATTGATCTGGATTCATTTATGAATCCATCTTGTATTCTGAAGTTGTAGCTTCATAGCTCTGATTGGTTAGTGCCATCAGAGAACTGATTTGGTGCTCAGTTAGGAGATTGGTGTCTCCTTAGGGAGTGGGTGCTTCCTTAGAGTCAGTGCTCTTGAATGTAACCAGTGAAGTTACCCAGTGTGGCATTTAACAATGAGGCTGGATTAGAATAGTAGATTTCAGCAGTCATTTTCACCATGGTTTTTCTCTTTGAGTTTTCTACGTAAAAATCATGAGTAATGTGTTTTTTTGTGTGTGTAATTTATGCATTTGTTCTTTGACTTTCATATGAATTTGTATTTCTTTTAAAAATTGTTTAAAGAACTAGTTTTAGTTGATCTAGTTCACCTCCCTCTCAATAGATAGTTGTGTTCAACACCTACATTTAAATCTTAAAGCTAAATGTTCCAAACCAAGATTAAAACAAATTAAAACAAGAGGATTGGGATTACCTTTGACTCAGAAATTTGACATAGTGATGTTGTTTGATCAAAGATGTTGGATGTTGGATACAATGACTATTTGGATATGGATTTGATATGGATTTCTAAGTTAGCTCTAATGGAGGATGGAGGTTGTTTAAATAGAATTTGGAGGGAGAGATCAATGGACGAGATTTAAAGTTGGTTTGAGAAGATCAAGGGATGGGAATTATTCAAGGAATTTAAAATTTCTTGAAAGCCTCTAGATTTAGAGGCTTCTAGAGAGGAAGGGTAGGAATAGAGAGGATTCTAAAATCCTCCAATTCTAGACTCCTCTTAGGGATTAATTAGGCTTAGGGATGGGATTAGATAAGGATTAGATAGGTGATTAGGGACTAGGAGTGTAGGAGAGCCTAGGACTAGGCTAGTAGGTGGGCCATTGGGAATTTAAAATTCTCAAATAATAGATAAGTGGGGTTAGATTAAGATATTGGGGATTTACGATAATTAATGATGAAGTGGGATAAAATAAGGTTAGTAGATGATGGATAATGAAGGGGGAAATTAAATAAATGACTAGAAAAGGGATAAATTAGCGAGATAAATTAGAATAAATTAGATAAGCGGAATTAGTGTCGACTAATAGTGATATTAGTGACAATAATGTAGGCGAGCGAATTTAGGTGCATACAGGTCCGATAATGTTACAGTGGACCAATGCCTCCAATTCATGACACAAAACGGCTTGCATGTAAGTTGTGAACAAGTCATAACAACCACACACTGTGATGTTCCTCTTTTGACCAGGACATCTTTGAAGATCCTCAGCGTAAATCCGTTTCCTGAGGGCTAAGGAAAAATGTAATATCCCCAATTTTGATCTAGACCCTCGTGTGACCCTTAGCCCATTCTTGTTTTCGATGGCTAAGGGTAGAGGAAGGAAAGGGAGCATTCTGAGCCACTTGTGAGGAGTTAATAATAGAAAAGGTACTTTATATTTCTTAATTTGAGTTGAGTTATGAAAATGCACCTTATGTTTCTATTTCACTTAAGTGGTGGGGTTTATAAGATTTGGGCATTTAAGGCCTAAAGTGAAATTAAGAGGATCTTTTAATATTTTAAAAAGAAAGGTAACTCTTCCCTCCAATTTTGGGAGCTACACTTGAAGAAGTGGCATATAAAAACAAAGATTCATTTGAACATTATGCATTATTGAATATTGGAATTGTTGATCATGTCAAGCTTTGTTTCCACCTCTTGACGACGAAAACCTTCAAAAAGTGTCTTAGATTTGGGGACGAAAACCTCCATTCCTTCTACTTCGGCAACTCTATTCAAGAGTTGCAAGTGAACTTCAAATTGCATGTGTTCATGCAAATGGATCTATAAAGGTGTTTTGAAACACCACCTACTTTTGAAAATTTGAATGAACCTAGGATTTGAGGAGAAAAATTCGGAAAACTAGGGTTTTTAGAATTTTAAAGCAAGTTTTGGTGGCCTTTCCATAGAAAGAAAATTTTGATATTATTTTTATTTGATAGTCACTAATTTTCTGGTCAGTTTGAGCTCTTATTTGCATCATAATTCTAAGTATTGAGGTAGTTATGAATTTTTGAAGTTTCAGCTTGTTTGTAGGAAATAATAATTATTGTGGGCAGCGAATTGTTTGGGAAAAGCAGATTTGCAGGTTTCTTAAGCGATTTGTGTTGGAGTGGTTTTGCAAGATTTTCAGGGTCATTCAATGCCCTAGAATATTCAAAAATTATTTTCGCAATTTTGGCACTTGGGCGACTTGTTTGACAAGCTCCCGAAAGTAATTTGGTAAGAGAAAACCAAGGAATAATTTTCAAATTTGTTCTTTCTATTTTTTTGAAGTGTGGCGAACCACTTGGAGAGTATTTCGAGGCATCTAAAGGCTAGAAAGTACAGCTGTACTTTCAAAAAAAATTCAAAATATTTTGTGAGGTATTTTCAGCAATTTGTCCTATTATTGGACCCCAAAAAAGGTACTCAATTCTCTAAATAATTTTCAATTCCTTGTGGATTTATTTGGATGCTCTTTAGATTGAATATCATACATTTTTCTAGCTAAAGTTTGGCTGGTTATAGATTTTCAGATTTCAGTTTGGTACTTGGTTTGCCTAGGATTTATTGGAAAACCCTCTTTTTTGGTTGCCGTCCCAATTTGGGGACATTACAATAGTATCAGAGCCAATTTCTTGTCCAACTATGGAATGGAGAGGCATATGTCAAACAGTGACATGCAAGGGGCTAGGTTGGAGAGGCTTATTCGAGCCCAAGATCGGATGATGGGAACTATGTCTACTTTCCTTCAAACAATGAAGGACATGAAAAGGGACCAACCCCTTGATATAGAGGAACAACCCTTTATACGTTGGGATTTGATGGAGTGCTATGATGAATACTTGACATGCAAACCTCAACTCAAAAAGTAAGTGAACTTCAATGAGTTTTTTGCATGGTAGCATGGTAGAGCAGGGTCTAAGAGGAGACAAAACAACCAAGAGGTTATTCGGGATGATTTGGGGGAGATTGTACTCCCTACCTTTGACAGGGATCCTAGCACTTCAATTAGGGCATGGGTGGACAAGGTTATTGAGTACCTTGATTTGAGGCATAGAGGTGAAAAAGAGGCTCTAATTGTCGTCATCCAACATTTGGAAGGGGCCGCCCATGATTAGTGGCATCTTGGGTGGACACAAAGGCATGACCTCATTAAAACATATGAGGAATTAGGTGAGAAGCTTATTAAACAATTTGATAAGAAGAAGATGGAGCCTACAAAGTCAAAAATCATGAGGGTACCTAAGAGGGACTCTCAATTGCACGAGGGGCAGCCATTAAAACACCACAAATCGGAATTTTTGGAGAAGCGAAGAGGGCTGCAAATGATGGACCAACATAAAGAAATGCTAAGTACATTGGGGCAGCCTAGTATCCCAAATTTTGAGATTCAAAAATAAGATTTTGAAGAAGCCAAAGAAACCAAAAAATTCATAGGTATGTAATGAATGATAATATTGAATCTAATAATTGTTCATTCTTGTGGCATGGCTCGAGAGTTGATGACAGAGTTTGGAAAGAACAATTGCTAATCACAAGTGAGGAGGAAGTGCAAGCCTTGACATGTTTGGATGGCACAAAAGGGCTTCTTGATAGATCAATGCACAATGAGATGAGGGAATGCTTGAAGGAAGGTGAACCATATGTGGATTATCCATTACTTGAAATAGATAGGGGAAAAGATCAAGATTCCAACTTGTTTTGGAATGCAAAAAACACTACATTGTTTGAAATGGATAAAGAGGGAAGACCAAGGCCACAAGGAAGGATGTACCTCATGATCCTAGAAAGTGACAATTGGATCAAAATGGTGTTTTTAAATACCAATGTTTTTCCTAACTTGTTTGTTTCGTAGGTAAGATTAATTTTGAGATCCCTTGCAAAGATGAATGCAAGGAATGAGTTGGGTTCCCTACATGGGCAACCAATTGGAAGAGTGGAAAATGGAGACATGGATGAAGACTTGAGGACTACCATAGATTGGGCAAGACCCCAAATCATGAGCAGCCTTGGACAAAGGAATGAGGTGAAATCCACACATGGACAGCCAATGGGAAGAAGCAAAAATCTTAGTTTGATTAGGCAACCCCAAAGGTGCCATGAAAGGCACTCTATTCTTTGTTCCAAGGGTGTTGTTGAGTGAGTGTGTAAGGGCATGAGACCCCTCTTGGATGGGGCAAAGGCCCAAGTTGTGAGCATCCGGTTACAAGGTATGAGTTTGAAAGATTTTTGGTCCCATCACTTTCCGGAAGGTTCTGAAATTCCTTTGCAACATTCATGGCCATTATTCTACACAAAAAGGAGATTTGAGTGCACATTACAGCCAAGGAAGAGGTCTACCAATTTTGATAAGAGGTTTGAAAATTTTCTCATAAAAATTTCCGAGTTGACTAATATGTTACAGCTGCCTATCATGTGCAAAAAAATTGATTTTTGGAGCATTGTACAGCCTTCGCCAAGAAGAAGTATTGCTCCAATTAAATATATTTTTTTGCAAACAGAACAATCAGATTATGAGTCACTGTTGCAGCCCTTCCTCCAAGACAATGTCTGATTTTGATGTGCACTTTCAGCTGCTCATAAATTCTGGAAATGTCAATGATTGGAGTCACAGTTTACATAAGAAAAGGGTAAAGTATTAGGGCACAGAACATCTCCTTTTGATCCATATTAAGCATCCCTTTGACCATTATTCGACCTTCTGTTTGCACATAACCTATGAGAAGGGGCAGCCAATGGTGGAACACATAATGCACATGATAAGGATTCTCAAGGAGGATTACCTCTTGAAAGGAGGTACTTCCAAGGTATGTGGTTCATAACAATTGTTTGGGTTGATCATTTGCAAGCTTGGGGAGTTTCGACATGGCATGAAGGAATTTGTAAAGGGCTTTGGGGCCTTAACTTTACTTGCATACACTCCTTGAGGATTGTTCAAGAAAACTACTTCATACAAGGCAGTGGTATGACACATTCGAGATGCAATTGTTGGTTTGATTGACAAGGGCAGTCCCTAATTTGCTTTGGGAAGCCCCATACGCCAAGATATGTGTGTGATTTTGGAGGTATTAATGAAGGTTTGACACACATTTTGGATTGGGCAAGAGCCCGAGTCGCAGACAGTATGGAAAGAGGGAAGGTAGTGAAGAAAATTAGGCCACAAAAACACTCAGAAATTCACCCTCTTCAAAATCAATTTTGTTGATATGCTGCAGTGAGGGAATAAATCAAAATATATACATGCCAAATTTGAATTTTGTTACTCAGAAATTTCTGAGTCAAGGAAGCAATTCCAGCCACCAAGTATGGTCACAAAATTGCAAAATCGGGGCATGCTTCAGCTCATGGGAGGATGGATGAAAGCATATATTAATTATGAAATTTGTCATCCAAAACAATCAGAGTTAAGGGTGCACATACAGCAGCCTTATGAGGACAGAAGTCTGAATTTTCTTGGTAAATCCCAGAGCTTAACATATTTTGGAAACACTCATGGATGGATGCACTCATGGCATGACAAAGAATGGGAAGGTACGGAAAAGGTACAACGCTATTTTTTATTCAAAATAGAACTTTGGTTTGATGCATATGAAGTCCTTCAAATGCACAAATGGATTGATATAGAGACGCCAATGAATGGCCATATGGCACACATGATGGGACAATTCTCAAGGATAATGCATCTATATGATACTTTCCTCCTAGGTACGTTTCCAAGAGAATTCATTGTTTTTTCATCTTAGGAAGATCTTCCATGGCGAGTAGGAGCCACTCAAGGGTCATTGGCGTAGGGCCACTTGGGTATGCAAGCAAAAAATAAGGTGCAAGGGAATTTTTCCAACCGAGGCAGCAAGGTAACAACTCATGTATGTATTTTCTTTTACCTCATTTGGCTATATATTGACCTTCTTGAAGATATAAGGGAAAGGAATTTGATTATCCACCGCTTGGTATTGAAATGGATGGTTGATTGGGAGGATATGGAGCCCTTGGAAGGCTATGAGGACACTTCTAGCATGTGGGGGCAGCCCCTAGAGCACAAGTACAACAATATGACAGAACCAATTGAGGATTTTTTTCTTTGGGATAGAATCACCAATGGACATTGCATCATAAGGTATGTTGGGACACCTCTTTGGATATTGCAATTGCTTGAAGACAAGCAATTTTGGGTGGAAATGACTGTAATGTCCCCATTTTTGATCTAGACCCTCGTGGGACCCTTAGCCCATTCTTGTTTCCAATGGCTAAGGGTGGAAGAAGGAAAAGGAGCATTGTGAGCCACTTGTGAGGAGTTAATAATAGATCAGGTACTTTATATTTCTAATTTTGATTTGAATTATGAAATTGCACCTTATGTTTCTATTTTACTTAAGTGGTGGGGTTTATAAGTCTTAGGCACTTAAGGCCTAAAACGAAATTAAGCAGATCTTTTAATATTTTAAAAAGAAAAGTAACTCTTCCCTCCAATTTTGAGCATTACACTTGGAGGAGTGGCATATAAAAGTAAGGATTCATTTGAAGATTATACATTATTGAATATTGGAATTGTTGTTCAAGTATGTCAAGCTTGGTTTCCACCTCTTAAAGAAGAAAACCTTCAAGAAGTGTCTTAGGTTTAAGGACGAAAACTTCCATTCATTCTACTTGGACAACTTTATTCAAGGGTTGCAAGTGAGCTTCAAATTGTATGTGTTCATGCAAATGGATCAACAAAGGTGTTTTGAAACACCACCTACTTTTGAAAATTTGAGTGAACCTAGGGTTTGAAGAGGAAAATTCGGGAAACTAAGGTTTTCAAAATTTTAGAGCAAGTTTTGGTGGCCTTTCCATGGAAGGAAATTTTTGATATTATTTTTATTTGATAGTCACTAATTTTCTGGTCAGTTTGAGCTATTTGCATCATAATTCCAAGTATTAAGGAAGATGAATTTTTGAAGTTTCAGCATATTTGTAGGAAAAAATAATTACTATGGGCAACGAATTGTTTGGGAAAGAATGATTTGCAGATTTCTATTTTGTGCGATTTGCGTTGGAATGGTTTTGCAAGGTTTTTAGAGTCATTCAATGCCCTAGAATATTCAGAGATTATTTTCGTAATTTTGGCCCTTGGGCAACTTGTTTGGCAAACTCCGGAAGGTAATTTGGTGAGAGAAAACCAAGGGATTTCAAATTTGTTCCTTCTATTTATTTGAAGTATGGCAAACCACTTGGAGAGTATTTCAAGGCCTTTTAAGGCCTGGAAAGCACAATAGTACCTTCAAAAAAAATTGAGAATATTTTGTGAAGTATTTTCAGCAATTTGTGCTATTATTGGACCCCAAAAAAGGTACTCAATTCTCTAAATAATTTTTACCTCGTGAATTTATTTGGATTCTCTTTAAATTGAATATCATATATTTTTCTAGCTAGGGTTTCGCTGGTTATAGATTTTCAGATTTCAGTTTAGTACTTGGTTTGGCTAGGGTTTATTGAAAAAGCCTCTTTTTTGGTTGATGTCTCAATTTGAGGACATTACAGAAAAGAGAATAAAGAAGGGGAACAATTGGTTTCTTAAAAAAATACTTGTACAAAATACTTTATATTATAAAGTTCACTTAAGTTGGGACTTTTTAAGAGTCATGGGCGCCAATCCACTTAAGTGGATTTGTAAAATGTGTTCTTTCTTATAATTTTGAAAAGATATTTCCCTCCTTTTGGGCATACCACTTGGAGATGGTGTATAAAAGCAAAGGAGGGGACCATTTGATGAGGATGTTAATTTTGATATTCAAATCTTGGACTTTAAGCACGAAACGCTTGATCCATTTGCTTTGAAGATTAAAACTCTCAAGCAAAGAGAATGAGAATGCAAACCTTCATTCTTCCGTGAAGCAACTTCACCTTGCAGTTGCCATTGATTATCAAATTCAGAAAAAGACAAAAAGAAGGGTTTTCAAGTTCGACGAATTGCTTGTGGAGGTTGGCGATTTGATTTGGGAGTGATTTGCTAGTGTGAGGGTCATTTATTGCCTTAAAGAATATTCTGAATTTTATTGTAATATTTCCCAGCTAGGTCGAATTGGTATTGGAAGTATTTGATAGGGTTTAGAGGCTTTTTCATGCCCAAACCCCATCTGATTTTTATATGAATTTTCCAGCAATTATTTAAGATTTTTTGAGGTATTTTGGAGGGTCCTAGGGCCTCAAATATATTGGATAATTTTATACAATGTATTCTCTAATTTTTTAGGATTCTGCCAACATTTATTGCTTCATAAATTGTTGGAAAATATGCATTAATTCTACGTATATATTAAGTAATTTTGGGCTAATTATTTGGTCATAAATTTGCATAATTTGAAGTGAAGAACCAAGTTATTAATTCCGCATTTTCTTCCATCTTTGGCATCTTGGGTTTGAAGGGAAACTTTAATTTCCTTGCCCTATTTATTCATTGGAAAGTGGTCAAAGTATTCTTAGGGTTTCAGTTAGATTATTGCAGCCTTGTGATCTTTTGGGTGCTAGGGTTTGTTGGAAATAAAAAATCAGAATTGACATTTTACTTGGGGTTTTGCAGAAATTTAAAAATTCAAAAAATATCCTATTTTAGGATATTTCAATGGTATCAGAGCCAATTTCTTGGCCAGTTGTGGAATTTGAGGGTTTCATGTCAAATAGTGACATGGGAGATATGGACAACACAAGGTTTGAAAAATCCTCTCAAGCTCGTGAAAGGAAGGAGCAACCTTCCACTCAAACGGATTTGATGAAAATTTATGAGTATATGACACACCCACCACCTTTCATGAAGGCAATGGACTTCAAGGATTTTGTATAATAGAAAAGAGATAGGGGCAGTAGTCGAGTTAGACAGGAGTTACATGATGCTTTGAGGAAGATTGTTCTTCCCACATTTGATGATTCTACAAATATTTCGGCTAGGGCATGGATTGATAAATAAGGTACATACATTGCACTTCGTTCCATGGAGGTAGAGGAGGCCTTAAGATTCATCACAACACCTTTAGAAGGGGTTGTCCATGATTGGTGGCACCAGGGGTTGATAACCCAAGAGCATCACCTCATAGACAAGTATGAGAAATTCAACAGGAGGTTCCTTTGAAGGTTTGATCAGGGTGATCTAGAACCTTATTTTGAGGAAAAATCAAGCACTTTGGGCTAACCAAGTGTTGAAAATTATGTGTTACAAAAATCAGAACTTTTAGGGCAGCAAAATGAGGGTTTTCAGCAAGTTGATAAACAAAAGGGGCTGCAATTAAAAGGCAAAGGGGTGGTTGAACCAAGAGAGGTAATTCCAAGTTGCGTCAAAGAAGAGGAATCAAGTGGGGCAGCCACTTGTAAAAAAGAACAAATCATGCACGAAGAAGGAAAAGAGGGAGGGACAAACCCTCATGAGGATTCCAATGAAGGAATCAAAAAACATGAGAATTCAAATCTGAACGAAGGTGCACAACTCATGGAGACATACTCCATGTCAAGGAAAAATGGGCAAAATACTCCAAGCCAAGAGGAAGAAAAATATACCCTTATAGCAAGGACCCAAGGGGGGTGTGATGAGTGGCTAAGGAGGGCAAGGGAGGCGAAATTGATAACCTTTCAAGCTAGATAACACCTAAGGGAGTTTAAAAGGGAAGGTGAGTCCTTAAAACATCCCTATGATAGTTTTAAAAATGAAGAAAAATCCATTTTGCATATTGGTGGGGAGAAAGTGGTAGACAAGTTCATAATTCCAAGTGCTAATGTTCATTTTCAATCCGCTGTAATTTTCAAAACAGCATATAAAGGTAAGCAAATTGATTATTTTCATAGCAATAATTTGTTGTATCACCCTCTTACTATGTTCCTACAACATTTTGATCATCATGAAGATCATGCCAAGAATGAAGACAAGATGAAGGGCACTAAATAGAGAACGGAAGTTCTCCAAGAGAGTATAGGAATAAGGAATCGCAAATTCCTAATATGGATGTGGGAACCAGATGAGATTTATAAGTTTGGTATTGTTGTCATATCACTTTTACATTCTTTGACACCCATGCACGGAGGTTGGCAAGACCTTGGGATCAAGAAAAGGGACAATAAGGTGAAGAGCATATGGAAGATCATGCAAACCACTCCAAATATTGCTTGGGTAATCAAGCAAGTGATCCTACATGGCTTGAATGATAAGGCACTCCCAGAGGTGACATCACAAGTGATGGAAGGCATCTTCCATGAGAAGATTTTGGTAGGGGCAGCAAGAAAAAATGTTTCTTCTAATTTGGATCACCCACTAAGGTAAGCAAAAGAATATTTATTTCCTTGTTTTTTGGGCTTAATAAATTTTAGAAATGAAGATGCTAAGCAAGTCTGTGGAGAGGATAATTCTTAGTTTGTAAGGGAAGTAGGTCTGAATTTTGCAATGAGAAAAGACCTAAGTTACACTTAGAAAATCAGAATTTTGGTGCTCAAACAAATCAGAATTTCATGAGAAAAATCAAATTCGTTTGAGCTCATAAAAGTTAGAAAATTGCATGAAAAATCAGAATCGTTGGTGCTCAGAAAAATCAGAAATTTGTGAGTAATCAGCATTGTTTATACTCAGAAAATTCTGAGTCTTTCAAGCCAAATTTGAATATGGCACAATCAAAAAATTTGGGAAAAAAAGGTACATTACAGCTCCTAATATACTCTAGAAATGTAAAGGAGAGCTGGTTCTTTCCTTGTGATAGAGAGTTGAAGTTCGCAAAAGAAGAGCAGACCTTCCAAGGGCCTACAATGGAAGGGAGAATTCAGAAGTGTTAAGGGAAGAGGGATAGATGCGTTGCAAATAATCTTCAATAGATGAAACAAGGAAGACTTGAATGGGGCAGCACTTTAATAGGAGAAAGCCTTCAAACTTTATGCACTTGTGCATATTGGAGACCTTTTTGAAGAGGGCAGCATGAGGTTAAGCAATGGACATTCATGTGGGCATCATGGCAAGGTGGCTCACTTCACCATATCCACTACACAAAAGGTATGTACCCAATGTTGTTCAAAGTTGTCCTCTTAATTCAAAGTACTGAGCCCTACATTTTGGTTTGGTAAACTGTCAAGACACATTGAGAGCACTAAAGAGCATTGGGATGCAACCCAAGGGAATCCACATTCCAAGGTACACATACCAAGTAGAATAACCATAAGGGGCAGCTTTAGTGCATTTTCTTGTCATGTTTTTTATGACAGTTTCAACTCTTCTAAGGTGATTCACAGCTTCGCTTTGACTCCCCTTGGGATTGTAAATATGATGGGTTCATCAAAGAGCAAGTTGATAGTGAAAAGTTTCATTTTTTGGGACACTTGCAAAGCCTGTAATGTACAAACATAGCCCTCAAAGTATAAGGTACAAGTTTCCTTTTGAAGTGATTCCCTCTAAGTTAATGGAACATGTGAGCTTGAGGGCCAAGGATTTGACTACAGCCCTATTAAGGAAGTTTTCAGCCCACAAGAGGCATGAATGGGGAGTTTGAATGTTTTCATAAGGTTGGGGAAGATTGATTTGCAATGTCCCCAATTTGGGACAAAGATGGAAAAAGAGGGTTTTCCAACAAACCCTTAGCAAATTCAATCCAAACTAAAATCTGAAAACTTAAAACCAGCGAAACCCTAGCTGGAAATTTATATGATATCCAAGCAAAAGAACATCCAAATAATTCCACAAATACCTGAAAGTTATTTAGAAAATAAAGTACCTTTTTTGGGTCAAATAAATTGACGAAGTAGCTGAAAATACCTCATGTAAATAATTTGGTTTTTACTTGAAAGTACATATATGTTTTTTACCCCTTAAACATCTCAAAATGCTTCCCAAGTGGGTCGCCACACCTCAAAAAATTAGTAAAAACAATTTTGAAAATTATACCTTGGATTTTACTCACCAAATCACTTTCCAAAACTCTCCAACCAAGTCGCCCAAGTGCAAAAATTATTATAATATTTTTTGGAATATTTTAAGGCCTAAAATGTCCTTTCACGCATGCAAAATGTTCCATACAATTCGCCAAATGACTGAAATAAATTATGAAAATTACCTCAACCCCCAAAAAGGGTTCCAAAGACCTTGACCTCTTGTGAGGGGTCGCCACCCTTTGAAAGACTTCAAGTTTGTCCTAAGGTTTCTCCATAGAGTTCCCCTACATTTTTAACTTGCAATGTGAATATTTTCAATTTTTCGAAGGATAGTACCAATTCTTTGATGAAAGTGGTATCCAAAGACACCTTTGTAGAGCTTCTTGCATACACTTATGCACAATTATGGTGAAATTACAGCTTTTGAATAGAGCTGCCCTAGTAGAAGAATAGATGTTTTTGTCTCCAAACCCTTTGGTGCACTTGAATGTTTTCGTCCTCAAGTCACTTGCTCAAGCTTGACATACTTGCACAAAATTTCCAATATCAAAATTGCATAACCCCTCTAAAAGAGTCCTCCCTCACCTTTTATATGCCTCCTCTAATTATAGCGCCCAAAACTAAGAAGGGAGAGTTGTTCTTTTATAAAAAAGATATATCACAAGCTTCCTTATAATAGCATTATAAAGTAACATTTTAAAAAAGGTCCCAAAATTAGATAATAAAGTGCTTTTACAAAATACGACCTTGAAGCTTACAAATGTCCCCGTTTTGCTTTAGAATATCTTAGCTCTTGGGAACGCACAAGCTATGGGTCTTATCCCACCTATTAACTTGAAAAGGGGGACATTATAGTCCTCGCTTCCCAAAATTGCTTGTCCATAAGCAATTGTAAATTGGGATGTTGAAGAATGGCTACCCCTTCCCAAGTTGCATCCTCCATAGGCATATTCTTCCATTGCACCAAGTATTCCATGATAGTGCGATTGCGGAGCTTCTTTTCACGAACCTCAAGTATAGTTTCAAGAACCAAAATCAATTTACCTTCTTCATCAAGTGGCGGCAATTCAATGGAGGGTATGATATGCTTTCCGAAAGCTTTCTTAAGGTAAGAAACATGGAACACATTATGAATCATACTCCCTTCTGGTAACTTGTAAGAACCCCAAATAGGATCTCAGGCCAAAATAAAAGAATCATTCAAATTTCAATCCAAACAACACAAATTGAATTCTGAAATGTAAATCAGCAACTCCACACTTCACAATTAATTTGGAATTTTTCACCTTTCACACACAAATCGCCCAAACCTTAAGCAGTTGGATTTTATGGTGATTTCAACCCCTAAGACACCTCCAAAAAATATGAAATTTAGTAAGAACGTAAGAAAAATATACTTAATTTACTTGTCTAATCAGATTTGGAAAAAACTGTATTTATGAATTTATATAATGAAAATACAGCTGAAACTTGTAAATTTCATAACTTCTGAAATACTTGGACTTTTATTGAAAATGATAGCTCAAAATAACCACAAAAATAACAGCTATCAAATAAAATAAGTTTCAGTGTTTTTCACCCACAAGAGGTCCCCTAAAAGATGTCTCGAATTTCTAAAAACCCTAGTTTTCACTAAAAAATTATGGAAGTAATTTTTTGAATATCAAACTCTTGGAATCAGCTCAAAACACATCAACCATACCTCACAAATGGTTCGCTCTACCTAATAAAAATAGCATAAATTATTAAAACCCTAGAAGAGGGTTTCTATCATCAAATAACCTCCCGAAATGATGTTTTCCAAGCCCTCAGGTGAATCACCCAAGGTACAAACAACAATCCTCAACCTCTAAGCAAAATTGCCAACCTTTTGGGACTTCACAAGCTCTCTAGAGGGTTCGCTATAGACCTCCAAGTGTATTCCTTATAGCTGCAAATGTTAGATAAGAATCTCAAATAACTCTTCAAAGTCATAGCACAATTTCCAAAAGATAGGTGGTGTCAATAGACACCATTTATAGAGCGTCATAGCTCCTGGAGGGTAACATTCTCCAAGAAACTATGCCGAAGACAATCAAGCTTGACATACTTGACCTCTTTTCTAAATATCTTAATTCACATGATCTTCAAATGAGCCCTCATACTTCTTAAATAGCCTCCTCCAACTGTAGCGCTCCAAAATAGAAAGAGAGGGTTAATCTTTAAAAGTAACTTAAGTCTTATAAGTCAAGACTCATAAATTCCCCCACTTAAGTGAAATAAACATGAAGTACCTTTTTTCCAAAACATAACTCAAAATTAGAAATATAAAGTACATTTTTCATTAGTAACTCTTCACAAGTGGTTCACCATGTCCCATAACCTTTTTCTCCCCTTAGCCATTGGAAATAAGAATAGGCTAAGGGTCCCACAAGGATCTTAATAAAAATTGGGGACATTACAAATCCTCCCCACCCAAAATTGCTTGTCCTCAAACAATCGTAATATCCAAAGAGGTGTTCCAACATACCTTATGATGCAATGTCCATTTGAGATTTCTTCCCATGGAAAAGAACCCTCAATTGGTCTCTTCATCATGTCGTCCCTGTATTTTGGGGGCTGCCCCCAAGTGCTAGAAGTGTCTTCATAGCCTTCCAAAGTGTAATATTCCAAATCAAAATATTTTACATTAATTTGGTCTTCTCGAAAAACCTATTTTTTTATAAATATAAATATTGTTTTTAAAATAATAAATTAAATAAAATATAAGTCTACAAGGGGTTTCGTCCTTGGGCTATTATAGTCAAAAGGGTTTTCGTCCTTGAGATTTTGTCCTTGAGAGTGGTGGTATAGCATAACGCTTATACGAATTAGATGATTAAATTCATAATTGGATGCCTTTCATACTTCCACATCTCTTTTCCTTTATATAGTCTTTAAAAACTTCTCACAACAGAGGCATCCCATCCAAGAGGCACCCCTTCACCAAAAGATGTGACCGTTGACATTTCCATTGACAATTCCATTAACATTTCCGTTCACTTCCGGCAACAATTCCTTTCACTTCCGACAACAATTTCGTTCATATCCGTTTAATGATTGTTGTATTAAATGGCAGTGCTGCTCCTTGGCAGCGATTTCTTCATGTGAAATAGCAACACTTCTCCTCGAATTCAGCGGTCTCCTTCTTGGGGATATTACATAAAGGCTCCACATGTTCCCAATCAATCATCCTTTTCAATACAAAAAAGAAGATAAGCAAATTCTTTTCCTTCATAATTTCAAAGCAGGGGTTATGTGACCCAAGGTTGCAACAAAAAATATGAGAGAATAAGATTACCTTGCTGCCCCATGGACTAAGACCTCCAAAATGTCATGCTATAACCTTCCAACTATGCAAAAAAAAATCAGCAAGATACTATGATGATAGGCCTTAAAGACATACCACTCACCATATATAGGCATCTTTGTGCAACTCATGTATCTTCCAAAAGGCTGCTATCTGTCACTTATCCTTCGTATGCATGAGACACTCCAAAAACTTATGAATATCTTCCAAACACTCATCAAATATAGATGTCCATGTATGTATATCTCGAATTTTTCTTCTTGACTAAGTCTGAAATTGATATATGCACGCCTTTTTTTATATTGAAATCTGAACTTAATTATTAGATGACTGTAATTAGTCCTTCCAGCCTTGCAAGTGCCCCAAAAATCACCCTTTGATGTCCCCCTTCATGTAAGCCCATGTGTCCACATAAGATGTTCTCATCATTTTGAAAGAAAGATAATTTCATTAGGAACCATGCCTTGATCATTCATAAAACATAGGGACATCATCCCATGAGTACATTTCAAATCATGTAACATGTCCATATCCGTTAATCCTCTTTCATTAATTTTTTGATGCATAGAAAGAACATCAATTAGGCCAAACAAAGACCTCAACCAAGCTACAAGACGAAACTGTATCTTCCCTTCCTTGTAATGCCAAGAGTGCACCTCATGATAAATATTTTCATAATGTAACATACGCTGGAATTTGCCAAAAAAATCAGAATTTATACCTCTAATACACAGCTGTACCCTCCATGTAAATTCGGGACTTTCTGTGCAACAAATTTCAGCATCTTCACCTTTGTTATGTGGTTGTACCGTCTCATAACATTCAGAACTCTTACCTAGTGCCGACAAAAATATATTTCCAGAATCTTGAGCAAACTGTTTTGTATATAGTAAATCAATTATTCCTTTATGTTGACATGGCTGTATATGCAAATAAATCTCCGTTTTTTCATGTAGGCAAATGTAAAATTGATTGTATATATACCCCTCATGGTCCAAAAGCCGGAATGCCTCACAAAACTCAGAATTTTTTCTTCTAATGCATCGCTGTGTTAACCTTTTAAAATCTGATTTTTCTAGGAAATAATTTTCAGAACTTACAGTAAGTGGGCCAAAATTTCTATGCATAACCTCAACTCCTATGTACTCCATGGGGACTCTCAAGCTTCTATTCATGTCCTCTTTGTTCATGCTCATAGGAACCACATCGTGCCATGTATGGTGCCTAACAAAAAATCCATCAATGTCACCTATACATGGAACAAATAATTTAGAGAAAATAGTGGTGTTTAATAACATATTTTTGTCAGATCCTTGGACCATAAAGCACCACATTCCTTCATGCTTAAGTCTCAACCCTTCCATCTTTTCTATGCTCATGCACCTTTTTGTGACAACCCTTAATAAGGACAAACTGAAAATGCTAAGAATAGCAGCCATTTTATCAATAATAGCTCTTGTAAGGACCCATTGGTCATGGCACTTGTCACCTTTTACCTTCCACCTGTTTATCCAAGTTTTTCTCTTGGCATATCCAAAAAAGATATCATAAAATAGGGTTGTATATAGACCGTAACAGCTCTTAGTTGCTTGCCTTTTTCTTTTATATGTGAAGCAAAGTGTCGTAAAAGTATCAACAACAAAACATACCTCAAGCCTTGACATTGGTTGAACATTCATACCATGCATCCACCTTTCAATCCTAGTCATCATGGGCAATATATCAAATGTCTTATGATGCTTATCAGTTATATGATGTGTTTTTATGCTTTGGAACATGCCCCTCATATTTCCTGCATCCTTGGCATGGTCCTTATATTCCTCAAAACCTTTCAAGGGTAGATTAGTAAAGTTAGGCCACAGTTTCATGCCAAAAAAGTGATCAAATTGCTTACTTCTATTTGTTGTCCCAGAAAATCCAGCAAACTAAAAGTGAACATCTTTCTTTGTAGTGTTGAAATGGCTCACCAAATTCCTCTTTCCCATGCGCCAATTTGCCTTACCTTCCTTCTCACATTCCCTTCGGGGTTGCTTAGCTTGGAAAACAACACATGGCAACAAATATCTTTCCCAAACTTCTTTTTGCAATATGAGATTAGATATGGAAAGTGAGGCATGTAAAGGAAAAATATTAACTCTTGCTTTCATGTCATACCTTATTATGATGTATTTATTCAAGCTCTCTATTTGCCCATTTGAAGGCTTATGTATTTATGGTTTTTGTCGCACAGAAATTCCAGTCAAAGTTTGCCCTTTAGCTAGCCGAAATGTCTCCTCGTGTGGCTCTATATGTGCTGGTTTGTGAGGCTCAAAAGACTCCTCACTTGGTTGCCCCTGATTTTCTAGTTCTTGTGTAACAGATAATCCTATCATTGGCTGCCCACAAACTTCTAATTTTTCTTTTTTTTTCTTGCTCCTTTACCTCATAAGCCCTGAAGCACTCCTCACAATTATTTGCAACATTCTTAAACAGCTGATGTGCAATGAAAAATTTATTTTCTTCCACCTTCAAACCTGTCAATACAATAGCCCATAGTGTCTTGGAAATATCTTCACTTCATTGAGTGTCATAGTCATCAACTCTCGCATATTCATTATAATATTCTTTGAAGGATTCCTATAAGCAATAGCAAGAAAATGTTGAAACATTAGAACAATAAGTTCATCACAACCTAAATCAAACATCAAATTATGTAACATGAGTGATGTCATGGTTTCCAAGATGTTGACCCTTCTAGCCCATGAATGTCTTTTGTCCCCGATGAGACCTTGGAAGCTTTCCACCATCAATGAGAGTAACTCTTTCAAGATTTCATCACTGTAGGGAATCTTGAGAATCGTTAGTCTCAATATCTCACAAATGCAATTAGTAACCAAGAGCCTTACCTCCTCATATGAGTCTCTCAAGAATTTATGTTGAACCGAGTAAGTTATTGAGAGTTGTACTACCCATCTCATGAGTTGATATTGTGATTGACTTACCTTGGGTAACATTTTTTCTCCTTCTTCCAAGGTGTTGATCATATCTTCCACCGGATGGATGGCATAAGTTCCCTAGCCTTCTACCTACATTGCGAAGTCTTTTCCCCTCCATGGCTTCCATGCCCTATTCTTTGTTCTTATTTCCACCTCAAAGTTTAGCCAAGATATGGCTCTGACACCACTGTAAGAACCCCAAATAGGATCTCAATCCAAAATAAAAGAATCCTTCAAATTCCAATCCAAAAAACATATAAACTGAATTCTGAAATGTAAATCAGCAACTCCACACTTCACAATTAATTTGCAATTTTTCACCTTTCACACATAAATCACCCAAACCCTAAGCAGTTGAGTTTTATGGCGATTTTAGGCCCTAAAAGACCTCCAAAAAATATGAAATTTTGTAGGAACATAAGGAAAAATATACTTAATTTACTTGTCCAATCAAATTTGGAAAAAACTATATTTTTAAATTTATATGGAGAAAATACAACTGAAAATTGTAAAATTCATAACTTCTGAAATACATGGACTTTTAATGCAAATGATAGCTCAAAATAACCACAAAAATAGTAGCTAGCAAATAAAATTAGTTTCAAAATTTTCCATCCACGGGAGGTCCCCAAAAAATGTCCCGAATTTTTGAAAACCCTAGTTTTCACCTAAAAATTATGAAAGTAATTTTTTGAATATCAAACCATTGGAATCAGCGCAAAACACATCAACCATACCTCACAAATGGTTCGCTCCACCTTATAAAAATAGCATAAATTATTAAAACCCTAGAAGAGGGTTTCTATCATCAACAAACCTCTTGAAATGAGGTTTTCCAAGCCTTCAGGTGAATCGTCCAAGGTACAAACAGCAATCCTCAACCTCTAAGCAAAATCGCCAACCTTTTGGGACTCCACTGGCTCTCTAGAGGGTTCTCTATAGACCTCCCAGTGTATTCGCTATAGCTGCAAATATTAAATAAGAATCTCAAATAACTCTTCAAAGTCGTAGCACAATTTCCAAAAGATAGGTGGTGTTAATAGACACCGTTTATAGAGCATCATAGCTCTTGGAGGGTAAGATTCTCCAAGAAACTATGACGAAGACAATCAACCTTGCCGTACTTGACCTCTTTTCCAAATATCCAAATTCGCATGATTTTCAAATGAGCCCTCATACTTCTTAAATAGCCTCCTCCAAATGTAGCGCTCCAAAATAGAAAGAGAGGATTAATCTTTAAAAGTAACTTAAATCTTCTAAGCCAAGACTCATAAATTCTCCCACTTAAGTGATATAAACAAAAAGTACCTTTTTCCAAAACATAACTCAAAATTAGAAATATAAAGTACCTTTTTCATTAGTAACTCTTCACAAGTGGTTCACCATGTCCCATAACCTTCTTTTGCCCTTAGCCATTGGAAATAAAAATGGGCGAAGGGTCCCACAAGGATCTTAATGGAAAATGGCGACATTACATAACTCCAGCTCATACGCTAACTTTCCCACTCTAGGAAACCCTAGGAAGCTAGTAGCATGGTACAAGTGTATAACGTTCAAGGAAACCCTAGTTTTAGGGTACGAACAAGAGGAAGATGATATCGAAGGTGTGGAGAAGGTCGACACACAGTCCCGTGGAGAATCGTGGACAAGTTCAGGCAGTTGCGTGAAGGACAAAGGGATCGTGAACGAGCAAGCAATCACGAAATCCACACGTAGAACGTAGGGCATGAAACCATTCGTGTCGTTCGAATCGCGGAAGGAAAAACGACATAGTGGAAGACACGAGGAGGAGCAGACATTCCAATCACGCGGGGAGGGAGAAGTCAGTCCCGTCAACGAAAAGATTAAACCCTGGATCATCGTGGCAGACTCATCTTCGAGGAGGAAGGGGAAGGGCTTTAACGCAGGGCAAATACATCACGCGAAAAATACAGTCGAAACTCACAGTCGAGCAACCTATAGGGAACGCAGAAAATACAGTCAAAGAAGGAAACATGGGTTCGTGAGGAAAGACACTGTCACGAGTCACAGCAGAAAAAGACGCGAGAAAAAAGCGTTGAAGTTGCAAGCAGCAATTACAGTCACGAAGGGCATGCAAATTGCCAATAAAATTCCGTCGTGAAAGGGCATGGTCCGCAATAATAAAATTCCAATGAGTTCACATATATCATTTGACAAAATTTTGGATCTTTTAAAATATTTTTTTCCGAGTTTGACAATTGAATGAAATCAAGAAAATTTTAAAAAACAGTATATATATATATATATATATAGTTCAATTTTTTGGAATTTTTCGAAATTTTATTTTATTGGTTAAACTTTATTTTTTGGAGTGAAAAATGACCAATATCCAAAATCTCGTCCTTCCTGAGGCCCAAAAATTAATTGGGCAAAATTATAATGTATGGAATCATAAAATCTTGATAATTGCAGAATTCCGTGATTGTGACAAGATTATACGTGACACATAACAATGACCAGCAACAAATTTTGCCAATTATGACAAACATCGTAAAGAAGCCCTTCTGTTATTGAAACTTTCTATGTCGGATGATATGATTCCGAAGGCCCAGAATGCTGCACAAACAAGTGCACTGCGGACCAATCTAAAGAACAAGTACTAGACTTTGAAAAAGAGTCGAGTACTTTATTTGAAAAATTTGTTGTTTTCCACGAAAATGTCTGAAGGTGGGTCTCTGTCAAAGCATTTATTATGGATGAAAGATCTTCGTGACCAATTGTCAGGGATCAACAAAAAGGTGGATGACGATGATATAGTGGCTCTTGTTCCTAATAGACTGACACCTTCATATGAATCGTTTGAGGAAGCTTTGCACCTAATGATAGAGAGTAACACTCACTTTTGATCAAGTGAGTTCATATTTGTTGCAAAAAGAACACAGGCAGACACTTCAGTGAGCCTACTTTTGGCCAATTGGAAAGTGCATTTGTTGTCCAATCCAAAGGAAAATGGAAAAGACATTCAGATACGTCTTCATTTTTCCCAAAATTCAAGGTAAAAGTTTTATTGTCAAAAATTTGATCATATTAAGAAAGAATGTAGAAAAAGACAATATGATCTAACACATAACAAGGCAAAAGCGCATGCAAATGTGGTAGTAGTTGAAGCTGAATCTGAGGAAGAATATGCTCTCTCATGGCATTATGCTCCGATGAAAGTACTACTAGCGATTGTTTTTTTTATTCCTGTGCATCGTGACATTTTACATGTCAAAAAGACTAGTATGTTACTTTTATTACAAAAGAAAGTTTTTCAAATTCAATTTATTTGGGTGATGGTAGATCACATGTTGTAGAAGGGATAAGTGATATACGCATTGTATTGAATAATGTTGCAAAATTCATAGTCAAGAATGTTAGGTATGTACCTAAGATGAACAAAACTCTTCTATCAATTAGTTAGTTAACTGAAAACCTTCACATTACAGTCAATTTCTCAGGTAAGAAATGCATTGTATCTAAAATGATAAAGTCATAGCCCTAAGCATTGAGCAAAATGGCTTGTATAGACTTGTTGATCTTGCCACTGTCAGTTTGAATGCATTAA
This sequence comes from Torreya grandis, assembly GCA_037957365.1. Taxonomy (NCBI): domain Eukaryota; kingdom Viridiplantae; phylum Streptophyta; class Pinopsida; order Cupressales; family Taxaceae; genus Torreya; species Torreya grandis. The sequence continues at coordinate 915,921 of JARHVA010004084.1, read as the reverse complement.
TTGTGGAAAATAATACCAGTGTTGTATGGCATGAGAGATTTGGACATCTCAATCTTCAGTGTTTGGCCAAACTCCAAAAATCGAATATGGTTCTTGGATTGCCTACTATCCAGGTCATGCAGGATATAAGTGTAGGTTGTTTGGCTAGCAAACAGAAGCGGAAACTTTTTCCCACTGAAGGTGTCTAGAGAGCAAAGGGGCTCCTTGATCTTGTTCATGCAGATTTATGTGAGCCAACTTGGAAGTCATCTACTATTTTTGGTTCAAGATATTTTTTGTTATTCGTAAATGATTTTTCTAGAAAAATGTGGGTCTACTTCTTGAACAAGAAGTTTGACTGTTTTGCTGAGTTTGCAAAATTCAAAGCATTGGTAGAAAATCAAACAAGTCGGCGGATCAAAACCTTATGATCCGATAATGGGGGAGAATTCACTTCAAAGCAATTTCAGAACTATTTCGGCAAGGAATTAATCGACAGCTAACAACCCCATACACTCCTCAGCAGAATGGAGTGGTTGAAAGGCAAAATCGCACAATTATGGAGATGGCTCGATCCATGATTCACAAAAAGGTGTGCCATATAAATACTGGGGAGAAGCAGTATACATGGCAGTCTACATATTGAACAGAAGTCCTTGCAAGGCTTTGGAGAACATCACTCCAGAAGAACCCTGGTCCAGCATCAAACCAGAGGTAACACATTTTTGTGTTTTTGGTTCTACTGCATATGCTCTTATTCTTAAGAAACAAAGAAGTAAACTAGATTCTAAATTTGCACGATATTTATTTGTTGGTTATAGTACTCAATCCAAGGCATATAGACTAATAGATGTGTCTACTAACAAGATCATCATTAGTCGAGATGTTGATGTAAAAGAAACAGAATCATTTTTTGTTTGTAATCAGCAAGTTATCTCTGATAATCCAAAGGTTTCTAGTATTGTACTTCCTCTGAAAGATGAGGAACCACATGTTTTAGAAACACCCTCACAGTCTTCAGTGCAGCAATGTATGGCTCACACTCCATTAGTCTATCAGCGTCGTCGACTTGAGTCGACCACTTCTCCATTTACTGTTCAACAATAACAAGAATCCTTGGTAGAGAAGAGACCCAAGTGGTATTACACCACTCTACAGGATGTACGAGAGGGTGATCTTCCTCATTCTCATACATAGTCTCGACAACCAGGAAAGTCAGTTGTGGATTCAATTGATGATGAAGAGCTTATGTATTTTGCTCTTGCTTCTGATCTTTTTACTATTTCAGAGCCCCAAAATTATTTTGATGCACAAAGCAAACCTAAGTGGGAGAAAGCGATGCAATCAGAATATGATGCCTTGATGAGAAACAATACCTGGACATTGGTGGATTTACCTCCAAGTAAGCAACCCATTGGCTACAAATGGGTGTACAAAGTCAAATGCAAGGCTGATGGTGCTTTGGACAAAGCCCATCTTGTTGCGAAAGGATTTTCACAATAAGAGGGAATAACTATGAGGAGACTTTTACTTCTATTGCAAAAATGGTCACATTTCGGCTACTTCTTTCTATCGCATCTCAATTTGGTTGTAAAGTATTTCAAATGGATGTCAAAAGCGCTTTCCTTAATGGCGATTTGAATGAATAAGTATACATGGTGCAACCTGAAGGTTTTCAGGAACCTGGTCATGATCATTTGGTTTGCAAATTGATGAAGTCCCTCTATGGGCTTAAGCAGGCTCCTCGAACTTGGTACATCAAAATTGATCAGCATCTATGAAATTTTGGATTCAATCGAAGTCCATCTGATCCGAATCTCTATATCAAAAGCACTGATGATGACATTGTGATACTCGTTGTATATGTTGACGATCTTGCCATCACAAGTAGTAGAGACAACGATTCAGAAAGTCAAATCAAATTTGTGCAATGCTTTTGATATGACTGATTTAGGCCTCCTGCACTATTGTTTGGGTGTAGAATTTTGGCAACATGACCACTCCATTTTCATTGCTCAGATCAAGTATGCTACTATTCTTTTGAAGAAGTTTGGAATGTTGGATTGTAATTTTGCTTCGAAACCTTTGGAGGTAGGGCTAAAATTATCGACACAAGGTGATGATTCACCACTTGTCAATGAATCATTATATAGACAGTTGGTGGCAACTTGATATATCTTACCACCACTCGACCAAATTTATGTCTCGTTAGCTATCTTTCTCGGTTTTTGTCTCAACCAAAGCTAGTACACTGGACAACAAAAAAACATGTTTTGCGATATGTCAAAGGAACTCTTCACTTTGGCATTCTCTATCAGAGGACAGCAGATTTCAGATTGATTGGTTATACAAACTCTAATTGGAGAGGATCAATTGATACTCGGAAATCTACCACCGGGTATATGTTTTCTTTTGGTTCAGGAGTTGTTTCATGGTAGAGCAAGCTTCAACATACCGTTGCTCTCTCTTCCACTGAAACTGAACACAAAGTAGCAGTCAATGCTAGTTGTGAAGCAATTTGGCTATGTCGGATTCTAGTTGATTTGCAACTTCCTTCATATACACATACTCCACTATTCTGTGATAATCAAAGTGTATTGAAGTTAGTAAAGAATTATGTTTTTCATGCTTGCACCAAACACATCAAGATACATCATCACTACATTCGACAGTTTGTTGATTCTAGTAACGTTTCTCTTCACTTTTGTGCTTCTACAGAGTAGCCGGCAGCTCTAATGACTAAACCTCTTGGTTCTATTTTTTTTGTAAAGTTTCGAGACAAACTTGGAGTTGTCTCTAGTTTAGTCATTAAAAGGGGCTGTTAAATAATGTAAAGACTTAACTACATATTAGTTAAAGTCTAACTGATAACTTTTGTAACTGCTATAACCATAATTACTGTAACCATTTTTGGATTGCATAAATAAAGATCAATGCATTGATCAAATCATCAAGTGCTTCTCACAAGCATCTCTTTAATCATTTGCTAACAAAAACAAGGTTAAAAAATGAAAGAGCCTCATAACGATACAAAGCCTTGAATGGAGACATACCGCTAGACATGTGGTAGGTAGTATTATAGCAAAATTCTACCATGTACAGTGATCTATTCCACCCTGTTTGTTGCCCTAAAATATAATTCCTTGAGTATCCCTCCACCCATTTATTGAAGATTTCGGTTTGCCCATCCGTTTGGGAATGATAACTAGTGCTTGGAAGCAATTCGGTACCTGTTAGCTTGAAAAGATCTTGCCAAAAATGGCTCATAAACCTGCTGTCCCTATCACTTAGGATACCCTTCGGCAACCCATGCAACTTAAAAACTTCTTTGAAGAAAATTTCTGCTATATAAGTACTATATTTGGCTGGAATTGCAAAAAAAATGAACATATTTTGTCAATCTATCCACAACAACAAAGATTCCACATTTACCTTGTGACATAGGTAACTGTTGGCCAATTTTGGCCTACATACAAAGCCTTTGCCTGAATGGATGAGGTGAACAGAGTTCTGGATGGAATGAGTGGTTCAAAGATCTCATATTGCTTACAAAACTTTTGAAACACTTTAAGCAAGCTTAAAGTGCAATTTGTTGATCTTTGAGAAGCAAGTCTTCAAACAGGTCTAGAGTTGCAAGGGAAGAAGGATCAACAAGTTCTCATAGTGATCATGACCTTCATGGACATAAAGCAGGTTTCATAGGTCTCAAAAACTCATTTTTGAGCCTTGAAAGTTCTTGCACAAGCATAGAAGAGCCAGACCATCATCAGCATGTCATGCAGAAACAAACAGGTCAGTTTAGTTGCACATTTAAAATATGCACTTGGGAGGTCGACCAGAGCCAAAGGAATGCATGGACATAATGTTTTTCATGATTTGAACATGCTCTGCAAATTTGATATCTTGATGAGCTTTCTATCTCAAGATATAAGCCTTTAAAGTTAGACTTGCAAAGTGAAACGTGCGCGTAAACGTCAAGTTTAAGCTACATCAAATAGCCGTTTAAATTCAAATGTTCCAAGGTTGAACGCGGAGCCGACAGGTGTCAAGATCTCTGAAGCTAAGATCAAATATAACAGCGAGCAGTGGTCTAACAGAAGCAGTGGGTCTCGAAAATCCAACGGCACGCATTTGATCGTGCATTGAAGATCAACAGTGAGCATCAAGTCAAAAGGTCAGCGGATCCCGAGAATAAATGCAGAGCTGACAAGTGTCAAGATCTCAGGTCCCTGAACGAATATCCAATGGTGTGCGTCGACTGACAAAGCCAGTGGGTCCAAGTTGATCAACGGTGCGCAATCCGTCATACCAAAGCAAATTGACGGTGAGCGAAAAGTCAATGGGTCAACGAATCTTGAAGGCAAATGAGAAGCTACCAAGTGTCATGATCGCGACAACTGTCAAGTAAATTAACAATACGCGATCTGGCCGTGCAAAGGGAGATCGACAATGAGCGAGAGGTCAAAGAGTCAGCAGGATCCTGCAGAACGAATGGGGAGCTGACAATTGGCACAATATGAGAAGCCCAGATCAAGATCGACGATCAATATTAAAAGTCGAAGACATGAGACTTCGAGTAGAGGTCGAACATGTGACCTAGGTCGAACCAGAGCAATGTTTCAAACAGCATATGTCGCCATTAGAGCATAGTCAAGCATCCTTAAGCATCAGATGCAGTGATACAGTCAAGATTGTCAATGTTGAAGTTACATCGCCATTAAAGTTCAGTCTCAACCTCTGGTTCGAAGATTTAAAACTTACAGAGCTTGTCTTTTGGGGTTGCAGAATTGTTTCGCGACTGTGATGTTGCTCTTTAAAGAATATCTATGCAGATAATGAGTTTTTGGCTTCCATAAATGCTCAGAGGCAAAAATAAGTCTTTCTAGGCCTAATAGAGATCAAAGATGGGCAGCTAGCTATTGAAATGAGATCAAGCAGCCTATAGATCTTCATCGATATAATGACTACAAAAACCAATAATTTGGATTGGTTTTCAATCTATAGTGAAGGTTCATATTTAGATTGGGGCAAATGCAGACATAAATAAAGCATGGTGGAGTGTCTCATCCTCCGACATAATCATATAGCTCCGACAAACAGCAGCTCAAAGCAGACATGGTGATGGCTCTATCAGAATTATAGATATGAGGATTCTCTTCTCATAAATAGTGAAAGCAAGTGGAAGGTGGCGTGGAAGATCAAAGCAAAGAGATCTCGTACTTAGAGAAGCAGTTGGAGCATTCAATGTTGTTAAGATCTTAAAGATCTTTCTTTCTTGAAAGGATCATGATTCATCATCTACAAAACAAACTCTTGTCTTCTGGTGCATTTTTCAGCAAATAAGAAGAGCTTGAAAACTAATTGGAGCAAATGAAGGTTTGCTTGTTGATGAAGGATTAGTCCTAATTGGATTAAGTATGGCGGAGCATTCATTGAAAGTGGTAGCTCATTTAATGATCTCGATTAATGTGCTCTCTCTTCTCTCTTCCCCTTTTATATATATCACCCATTCTTTCCCATTTGTAAGGATGCTCATTTTTTGGGAGTATCAAGGGACTCTGAGATATTGCAAAATATGCTCATCTTGATTAGGCTAAACACTGTCAAGCATTTGTAAGAACTACCTCTTGATGCAATAAAAGACTTTTTTTACCTGTCTCTTGCCTTGGATCTGTGTTGAGTGAGTTGTGCATGATGGCATTATGTGAAAGAGAATCTTCCTCGTCCATTGTCCTCCTTTCTGACCTCCTTTTGGGTGTTTTCAAGCTATTGCATGTCTGGATTAGTGTTCTGCCTGATCCTAGTCCATGAAACACTTATGCAATCATCTGGTCTGTGAGGTTGTGTGAGCTAGCATTGTCTTCTGCAGATCTAGCGTGGATTCAAGCTTATGGGAGTTTCCCATTTTTATTTGGTGCATCACCTTTTTAGCCTTCTTAGCAGCCATTCCCCCCTTTCTAGCCCTTTTCCCTGTGACAGCATTAGTATAGGTGATCCATCAAGACGAATCCAGCGTTCTCCAGAGGTTCAACCCCATCACAGGTTACCCACAGCCTAGGGTTGTCCCAATATTATGGCTTAGTCGAAGGGAACTTGAAAAACTCTCTCCAAGGGTGCAGATTAAAGCCATAACAGTAACCCTATGATGAAGTCCATGGATATACTCTCCCATTTTTTGTGGGGAATGGGAAGAGGTTGCAAGAGACCAGCTGGAAATGTAGTCATGCCTTTATTCCTTTGACAAACCATACACTCTCTAACATGGAGTAAAACACCTCTTTTTAATCCCTTCCAAGCGAACCTTTCTCTTATTTTAATGTATGTTTTGAAATAAACTTGATGGCCCACCATAGAATCATTACGAGCAGCCCTTATGATTTGGTGTTTTAACTTGGATGAAGGGGCCAAGAAAATTCTGCCCTTTTGTAAAATCAGCTCCTCACTCACCTTGTAATTGTTGTCAATCACCTTGCCTTCCAAAACCGCGGTAGCCTACTCATCCTTAGCATATTCAGCGATAATTACAGCCCTCCAATCAGCTATTAATTCACTTAGAGAACACAAATAGGGCCTCCTTGACAAAGCATCAGCCACATTATTTTTACCTTTTGTATATTCAATGTTGAAGTTGGGATTGAAGCTTGCTCACCCACTTCTGCTGTCTATCATTCAAATCGGATTGTGTGAGGAAACATTTGATGCTATTGTGATCCGTCTTAACTATAAATCTTCCACAAATTAGATATTGACGGAATTTGGCCAAATCATGCATGATAGCCAAATCTCCTTATTATATAGTGAAAACTTCTTCTCCCCTTCCTTGAGCTTCCTACTCTCAAAAGCAATGTGATGTCCTTTTTACATTAGGGCAGCCCTTATTCCTTCTCCTGAAGCATCACATTCCAATGTGAAAGGGTGTGAAAAATCCGGAACAGCCAACATAGGGCAAAAACTCATCACTACCTTTAGTCTCTCAAAAGTCTCCAAGGCTGTTTGAGAACACACAAAAGCACCTTCCCTTGTTAAATTTGTAGGAGCGGCAGCAAGTTGGGAGAAGCCCTTCACAAACCTTCTATAATAGCAACATAAGCCAAAGAACCCTCTCAAATGGGTCATAGTAGTGGGAGGTGGCCAATCAAGTATAGCTTGAATCTTTTGTTGGTCCATTTGGACCCCTTGTGCATTGATCACTGTTGGCAATTTTCGTTGATGTCTGTAATATTGTCATTGATGTCAAAGGCAACTTGTGCTATCAAACATTAATGTCAAAAGTTGAATTGCACAAACTTATAGTGCAAATTGGATTTATGAAGAGCTTCTACTTATAAAATAAGTAAAGCAGTCTTGAGAACCCGAATGGGTCTTGTAGTGCAAATCGGGATTCCAGAACAACTTTACTTCTCTCAACCTTATAAGTTAAGTTGTCCCGAGAACCCAAATGGGCCTAGCAGTGTCAATCAGATTTATGCAACAACTTTACTTGTCTCATTTTTATAAGTCAAGTTGTCTCAAGAACCCAAAAGGGTCTAAAAGAGTTGATTGGGGTTTCGAAAGCACTTTACTTCTTTCATGTTTATAAGATAAGCAATGTGAAAAACCCGAATGGGTCAAGGAAGAGGTAATCAGGATTTCGGAGTAACTTTGCTTCTCTCATGTTTATGAGTTAAGCAATGTGAAAAACCCGAATGGGTCTAGGTGAGTTGATCGGAGTTTTGCAACAACTTTACTTAGTTCATTCTAATAAGTTAACCAAAGTTGAAAACCCGAATGGGTCAGGAAGAGTTGATCGGGTTTCTAAGATGACTTTACTTCTTCCAAGTCTATAAGTCATGCTGAATGAAGAACCCGAAATGGTCTTGAAGAATTCTTTCGAACGAATTCTTTCAGAAAACTTGTCAAGTCTTTTTCGAAAAGTTGTCCCGAAACAAAAATCCAAAGGGTAGTTTGCAAAAAGCCGAAGGGTATGTGGACCCTTTCAAAAAAGCCAAAGGGTGGTTTGCAAAAGGCCGAAGGGTATATGGACCGTTCAAGAAAGCCGAAGGGCACTTGTCAAGAAGTCTGAAGAGCAAGTGGACCATTCAAGAAAGCCGAAAGGCACTTCTCAAGAAGTCTGAAGGGCAAGTGGACTGTTCAGAAAAGCCGATGGGTAGTCTGCAGAAAGTCCGAAAGGCAAGTGGACCGTTCAAGAAAGTTGAAGGGTAGTCTACAGAAAAGCCGAAGGGCATGAGGACGTTTCCAAGGATTCCGAAGGACAATTTGTCGGGGAAATTGTCCCGAAGAATTTCGTTGGGAAAATTGTCCCAAAGGATTTCTTCGGAAAAATTGTCTCGAAAAAATGAGTCGAGAAAATTATCCCAAAGAATTAAGTCAAGAAAATAGCCCGAAGACAAAAGTCCCGAAGAAAATAACCCAAGGAAAATAGCCCGAAACAAAAGTCCCAAACAAAGTTCCCGAAGGATACCTTTGGATGAAATGCACCATTACAAAAATTCTGAAATAGATCATTTGCAATAGTCCCGAAAAACATAGACAAAAGTAAAGGTCGAGCACAATAGAATAATCTAAAGGAGCGAAAGCGATCCAACTATAGAAGATATAGTGGAAAACATAAAAAAGGGCTCGATAGTTAGAGATGGCGCGAAGATAGAAATCAAAGGTACGCATTTAATGTGTTCTAATGGGCAAATGGAGAAATAGACAGAACTGGTGTAAAACCCACATGTGATTGCACAGGGCTTAAGATTGATTGTCCCAATCATACTAAAATGATTGATCCAAGAAGCGGCGCAGTAAAGACCCGATTCCCACAATTGTCAAAGATAGAAACGACAATAGACAATTGTTGTATGATGCAAGAACCAAGACACAGAAAATGCAAAAGTCAAATACGCATTAAAGGAGAATCTAGAACTAAAACTGGTCAAGTGCAAATAGAATGTGAATGCAATAAGTGAGTCGAAAAAACCCTAATGAATCCTTGTATAAACATGACTCTTAACACATCATAAAGGTGTTGTTGCTATTGCGTTTTCAAGTGAGAAAAAGGGCTATCGATAAAAAGCAATATGCAGACAGAGTAAAACGTAGAGAAGGAAGGGGAATGAAGTGTATCTGAACAAAGCATACCCAAATGTATGCAGATATAGAGTGAAAGACATATGCAGACAGAGATTAAGCAAGCAAGAAGATAGAGCACATAGATAATGAAAAGGTGAGCAATTACATATTAGACTTGTAACAAAGAACATTGAACTAGATTCACTTGTGAATCTATCTTGTACACTAGAGTTGTAGCTCCATAGTTCAGGTAGGTTGGTGCCTACATACAAACTGGGTTGGTGCTCAATAAGGAGATTGGTGTCTCCTAAGGATTGGTGTCCTTGAATGTAACCAATGAAGTTTGTCAGTAAGGCATTTTATTGTGAGGCTGGATTAGAACGGTAGATTTTAGCAGTTGATTCTCACATTGAATTCTCCTTCAAAGGTGTTACCGCCCAAGGTTAATTTTAACTCCATAGTGCTGGAAATGCATGAGATGGAGGAGCCATCCCCCGTGGTCACCTTAAATCTTTCATTTGCTTTAGTGGGGAGCTTATGTCTCTCAACGATTTTGGCATTTATAAAATTATGAGTGGCTCCATTGTCCATTGACGTAATAACCATCTTCCCGTTAATGGTTCCCCTTACACGAAAAATGTGGCATCTATTGGCACTTGATAGGGTGGCAATCACCTCTTCTCTTGTCACATGTTGGCTATCCATTTCTTTTTGACGCATTTGCCCTTCATTTTCAATTTGTTTTACCTTCTCATACTCCCTTCCTTGCTCCCCATTTTCAAATTGTTCTTCCTTAGATGGCTGCCCTCCTATGCTCTTTTTGCATGTCTTTGAATCTTATAAATTTTGTCTTTAACATCAACAGATTGCTTGTTTCTTTGAGTCCATTATTGGCCAATCATGGGCAGCCCCATCCAAATGTTGGATAACAAAAATTAGTGCCTCTTTTCGACCTCTAGGCCTCAAGTCAAGATACTTGATCATCATACCAACCCAAACTCTTACCAAAATACCTAGATCGCCATCAAAAGTTGGAAGAACTATCTTCCCCAAATCATCATACGTACCCATTGTTATCACTCTGGAGTGCACCCTATTTGAAGATGTGCAAGCACACCCTCACTCTAGCTAATACAATTGGAACTTCTTAGAGTGTGGGTGACTCTTTGATGAGAAGAACCCCCAGAGAGGGCTGGTTCCCTTAGGATTTTTTCAATAAATTTCACTACTATGATCTTTGGAAGGAAAAGGGGAAAAGAAAACTGAAAAATAAACCCTATCTAATGGGGTGATGCACCTGAATTGTTCAAATCCTCTGAAGTTACTGAAATCAATGCACACATATAATCAAATAAAATCTATAATTATGTCTTTAAGCATAAATATTTCAGATGAAGGGTTGAAAACCTCTTCAAATGACCTGCAAAAGGTTGAGATAGAGAAAGATAGGTGATAAAGGGACCTGCAAAAGGAGAAAAATCTTAGTTATACACTGATGCACAATCAAATACACACTATTCTTTTCAAACTCAAATTCAGAACAAAAATTTCTTTATTGATCACTAATCCAACTTACAATTTCCTTCTTCAAAACTTCAGGGATCCTTCTAAATGGCTTGATTAAGCCAATAAATAAGCTTTTCCAAATCCTAAAATAGCCTTAAGTGTAGTTCTAAAAGGGGAAAGGGTTAGTTTTGGTTAATTAACTCAAGACTTAACACCTTTTACAATATTTTTACTATTCAATAAAATCTTTTCCTTTTACAAAATTGCATGCCTTTCCAAACTTTGGCGTAGAAGTATGGCAGTGGAGCCAAGTTTGAAAGGTTAATTCTTAAAATAAACATGACACTCTCCAAAAATCTTCAAACACGCATGAATCCAAGGTGGCGTAGAAATATGAATGGTGGGCCCATTGAAAGTCAAACTTCTCCTTTGCATGGAAAACTACGCCAAATCTCTAAATAAGGAACTCCATTTGATTCGTTTGAAAGCTAAGCTGGAGGAAGAGATATTCCCGTTTGCATGAAAAACAAGGAAGATGTGTAACAAGCTTGTCCAATCAACTCCAACTCAAGACTAGTCAACCTCCAATGGTCTCCACTTGTATGCAAAACTATGCCACATCTTGGACGGAGAACTCCATTGGAATTCCCTGAAACGTTGAAAGCTTTGGATTGCATGAAAACCAAGGAGAAGCGTGATTTATTCAAACAGTCAACTGAAGCTTTGATCAGTTGACTGTAAATAGCCCTTACTTGCATGAACAAATATCTTAATGAGTGAGATGTATCCAAAAATGAATTCTTTGTTATTCCTTGGCCTTCTGCTATCGATTTCTCGTTTCTGTGCATGAATTTCTTCGGCATTTATCTGTTTCTGGCTTTTGTCTTTATTTGCTCAGACTTTCCTTCGGACAAAAATTCTGAAGGAATTGTCCCATTCAGATTTTTCCCTTGGTGATTTTCCAGCAGGAAAATTGTTAATTTCCTTTGGACTTTTCTGGTTAGTCATTTTCTGCCAATTGTTTGCCTCGGACAAAACTCTGAAGGAAATATTTCCTTCGGGCTTTTTGTTTTTCCCACTTCCCCATGGACAAAAAGTCCACGGGAATTGTTTATGACTTTTCCTTTTGAGCTTGTCTTTCCTTTTTCGAAGGAATTCCTTCCAACAAAGGAATTCCTTCGGACTTTTTGTCCAGAACCATTTGCTTGTTCATTTACTTGTTCCTTCCGGCTTTCCATTCTCCATAGGGCACATACCCTTCAGCAGTATTGCAAAGTGACTTTCCCGAAGGGTACATACCCTTCGAAAATCTTGTAAATGTACCTTCCCGAAGGACAGATACCCTTCGGGTTTCTTGAAAACGTCCTTTTTCGAAAATGCCCTTCGGCAACTTAGAGATGCCCTTCGGGCTTTTGTACAACTGACCCTTCCGAAGCATAAAAGGTACACTTTCCCTTAAAAGTCTTTCAGATTATCTGTAAATGCATTTTTCCAAAGGGTACATACCCTTCGGGTTTTTTGGATTGGCCCTTTGTCGGAAAATTTGGAATGTGACTTCTTCAAAATGTCCCTTCAGACTTTTGTGTTATGAACTTTCCCAAAGGGTAGGTACCCTTCGGGATTTTTGTAGTGAACCTTCCCGAAGGGCACATACCCTTCGGGTTTCTTGTAAAAGTCCTTTTCCCTTCGCTAAACTGTCTGTCCTTTGGAAGAAAAAAAAATGAACCTTAAATCTTTCGGACTTTTTCCCTCGGACAAAAAGCCCGAAAGATTTCTGAGAAAGACAACACTTGGGAAAGAAAACACTTAGGAAAAAGCCTGAAAAAAATAACCCTGTATTCCTGCTTCTGATCCCTTGCTTTCATCTGTAAGTGAACTTGCAAACCTGTAGGTTAACTTTAAGGATCGTTGTAGCTATATAGACCAATGGATTTACTTGAAACTGTCCTCTTAATATATATTCCTTAATGCCTGATGCATTAGTTGCCTTGTCACCATGGCCTTCAAACCCTAGATTGAGGTAATCTTCCTAAGTGTCTTGGAATGTTTGATTGGTGATCAAACTCCACTGTTGGCGCCTTGTGTGAGTTGTAAGTGGCCTTTAGATGGATGAGCTAATCGAAGAAGTGCTTGTGAGCATTATTCACAATCCATCATGCATTGGATATCATATATTTCTATATAGTGTTTTTAGCCACCAATCAATCCTTCACTTTAACATAGTTCTTTCATTCAATGAATGTTTATAGGAGACTGCTTTAGGGTACATCTTCTGTAGGCATAATGGTTGTAGCTTGATCAATTCTTCATTGGCTCTTATCAAGGGCTCAATAACTATATGTGACATTTTGAGTAAGAGACATGCTTTTGAACTTGTTGTAGGTGTCTTGCCTTGGAAAACACTTGATTGTGTAACATTGTTGTAGGTTTTCATCATGATTGTATTTGATACTTTGACTGCCTACATATCCCTTTGTTCATGTCTTTAGACTATAATTCACAAGTTTGATCAGTTGTATAGGAGATTTGACCGTTCTGGGAAAAGTTTTGAATAGTAGGGGTAGTAATTTGGCCTTGATAGGCCAAATTACTAGCACCCATGTAACCATGGTGCCTCTTACCATACCTTAAGCCTAGCCAATCTTCGAAGCTCCTTCCCCTGCAATAATAGGTGCAAGAGTCAAGTACTCATCATAATCCTCCATGACATCCCAACGAACCAAGGGTTGGTCCTCATGATCCTAGCCCTGTGTAATACCTTTCATCCTTCCCTGTTCCTGTTTGATATAGACCCTGAATCCCACAAATAGCCAAGATATGGCTCTGATACCACTGTAATGTCCCCAATTTGGGACAATGATGGAAAAAAAGAGTTTTCCAACAAACCCTTAGCAAATCCAATCCAAACTAAAATCTATAAAATTAAAACCAGCCAAACCCTAGCTAGAAAATTTTATGATATCCAAGCAAAAGAACATCCAAATAATTCCACAAATAAATGTAAGTTATTTAGAGAATAAAGTATCTTTTTGGGGTCAAATAAATTGACAAAGTAGCTGAAAATATCTCATGTAAATAATCTGATTTTTACTTGAAAATATAGTTGTGTTTTTCTCCCTTAAATGCCTAAAAAAGCTTCCCAAGTGGGTCGCAACACCTCAAAAAATTAGTAGAAACATTTCTAAAAATTATACCTTGGATTTTACTCACCAAATCACCTTTCGAGACTCTCCAACCAAATCGCCCAAGTGCCAAAATTATTATAATAATTTCTAAAAAATATTAGGGCCTGGAATGTCCTTTCATGCATGCAAAACGTTCCATACAATTCGCCAAATGATTGAAATAAATTATGAAAATTACCTCAACCCCTGAAAAGGGTTTCAAAGACCAATTGACCTCTTGTGAGGGGTCGCCACCCTCCCAAAAGACTTCAAGCTTGTCCTAGGGCTTCTCCACGAAGTTCTCTCAACTTTTTAACCTACAATTTGAATATTTTCAGCATTCCGAAGGATAATACCAATTCCTTGATAAAGGTGGTGTCCAAAGACACCTTTGTAAATCTTCTTGCATACACTTATGCACAATTATGGTGCAATTACAGTCCTTGAATAGAGTTGACCTAGTAGAAAAATGGAGGTTTTCGTCTCAAAACCCCTTGGTGCACTTGAAAGTTTTCGTTCTCAAGTCACTTGTTCAAGCTTGACATACTTGCACAAGATTTCCAATAACAAAATTGCATAACACCTCCAAAAGAATCCTTCACCATATGTCTCCTCCAATTGTGATGCAAAAAATTAGGAAGAGTTACTTTTTCTTTTATAAAAAAGATATATCACAAGCTTCCTTATAATAGCACTATAAAGTGACCTTTTAAAAAAGGTCCCAAAATTAGATAATCAAGTGCTTTTACAAAATATGACTTTGAAGCTTACCAATGTCCCCTTTTGCTTTAGAATACCTTAGCTCTTAGGAATAACCAAGCTAAGGGTCTTATCCCAATGATTAACTTGAAAAGGGGGACATTACATGGTTGCATGATGTTCCTTCTAAAGGTGAGTTGTGGAAGAATGAATTCATATTTTAAAGTCATAAGAGGCCTAAAATTTGCACACACAACCAACTAATCAATAGGGAAGTGGCTGGTTCTACCCTTCTTTTGAAGTATATGGACATGTGTTGGTGGTCTTTTGGCAAGGGTGGATTTCAAGCATGGTGAGGAGACTTCCAACTCCTCTAGTAAGAAGATTTCTGACTTTTGAGGTCCCTTTGGAGAGTGGGGGCAGCATAGACATCTTTCATATGCTCTCAAGGGCATCCCCACATTTGCTTCCTACCACTTCACTTGTGGAAGGGAGGCAAAAAACTTTTTTTGAAGCGAACGTGTTTGTATCTTGTGTTGGAGCTGATATAGGGGCAATCAAGGCCCAAATTGTTGAAGACTACCTTATTGGAATACATTTTTCCAGCCACTATAATGCTACAAATTCAGAGAAATTCTCATTCCTCTTCATCCTTTTGACACATCTAAGGTATGGGGCCCAAAGAAAACAGGGGGAAACGACTAAAGGCTGTTGTTTCATTTCCAGGTTGCACAATTGCACAATCAACAGAAGATCTTCATGTACAACAGTGAGGGGCTTCGTCATGAGGACTTTTACCCGTGGGAAGGACTAAGGATCAAGCATTGCATAAGGTTTATGGTGAGCTCTTTGGTGACATCAATTGCTTAAGGACAAGCAATTTTGGATGGGGAGGATTGGCATGTCCTTTTGATCAAGACATCTTTGAAGACCCTCAGCGTTAATCCGTTTCCCAAGGGCTAAGGAAAAAGATAATAAGGAAGGGGAACAATTGGTTTCTTAAAAGAACACTTGTAAAAAGTACTCTATAATATGGGACCCTTAAGGGTCATGGGCACCAATCCACTTAAGTGGATTTGTAAAACGTATTCTTTTTATAATTTTGAAAAGGTATTTCCCTCCTTTTGAGCATACCCCTTATAGATGGTGTATAAAAGCAAAGAAGGGGATCATTTTATGAGGATGTTAATTTTGATATTCAAATCTTGGACTTTAAACACAAAACACTTGAGCTATTTGCTTTGAAGACGAAAACCTTCAAGAAAAGAGATTGAGGATGCAATCCCTCATTATTCCATGGGGTAACTTCACCTTGGAACTTCCATAGATTATCAAATTCAAAAAAATACAAAAATAAGGGTTTCCAAGTTGGGTGACTTGCTTGTGGAGGTTGGCGATTTGATTTGGGAGTGATTTGATAGTGTGTGAGGGTCATTTTTTGCCTTAAAGAATATTCTGAAATTTATTGTGAATTTCTAGTTGGGTCGAATTGGTATTCGAAGTATTTGATAGAGTTTGAGGGCTTTGTAATGTTCCCATTTTAAAATTAAAATAATATTATTACTAAAATAAAATGTATTTTTAAATACTTAAAATGAAATAATAATAATATAATTTTCACTTAAGTTGGGGCCATTTTAAGAGTCATGAGCACTTAAGGCCTGAAGTGAAATTATAAGGAGATTCTTTTAATATTTTTTAAAAAAAAAAGTTTCCCTCCTATTTTGGGTGCCACACTTAGGCATGGATATAAAAGGAAGGTGAGATGTTCATTCAAAGGCTATGCATTTTTTATATTGAAATTCTTGTACATGTATGTCAAGATTGAACAAGTGATTTGAGTATCAAAACCTTCAAGTTCACCAAGGAGTTTGGGGGCAAAAAACTCCATTCTTCTACTAGGGTAGCTCTATTCAAGCGCTGTAATTGTGCTATAATTTTGCATAATTGTATGCAAGTGGATTTACAAAGATGTCTTTCGACACCACTTTCATCAAGGATTGTGTCAAACCCTTCGGAAAACTAGAAATTCATGATTTGCAGGTAAAAGAGGTGGGTGAACTTGGTTTGAAAAGTTTTGTTGATTTTGAAAGAATCTAGGGCCGTAACTCGGGTTTTTGTAACTTTGGAACTACTTTTGAAGGACTTCCCATGGAAGGAAAATTCTGATTCTAATTTTGTTTGAAAGGTACTCTTTTTATGATCCTTTTGAACTAACATTTGTATTGAAATTCTCAATATTATGAAAAATACGAATTTTTGAAATTTCAGTTGATTAAGGCAAATAATAAATTATTGACTAGAAATAAGGGAATTAATTCAGAAAATTATTTGCATAATTTTTCCTAGTGGAGCGATTCACTTAGGCAGGGTGGAGCGCTTTTGGGCTCTAATATTGAAGGAAAATAATTTAGTTTATATCCAAAAAGAAAATTAATATTTTTTCAAGTGAGGCGATTTGATTCAGGGAACTCGGAGACCTTGTGGAAAGGATAAAACAAGGGTTTGAATTTCAGATTTGTTCCTCATATTTTTCTGTGACGACTTGTTTGGAGGACCTAAATTGACTAATGGCAACCCTAAATTGTTCTTTGGAAGCCCTAATAAATTGCATGAATTTTTGACATATTTATTGTAAGTTTGTGCAAGGGTTTCAAGGTTGATTGGAAGAGAAAACATAGCTGTAACAGGATCTTAAAAATCAGAATTATTGCAAGGAAATTCCAGCCACATTGCCATTTCATTTTGTTAAAAAAAATGTCCTTTATTGTAGTTGCATATTCAGTACTTATTGGAGTTATTGTGGAGTATTATTGCTTGGAATATGGACATTTATTGTTAAGATTTTTTGGTTTTTAAGGCAGCACTCATATTATTTTCAGTTTTGCATTAGGGTTTGTTGGAAGACCTTAATTTGTCTTAATGGTCCCATTTGGGGCATTACAATGGTATCAAAGCCGATTTCTTGGCCAACTGTGGGATGGAAAGGTATTTGTCAAACAGTGACAAGGACAGGGCTAGGTTGGAACGGATCCCTCAATCCCAAGATCAATTGATGGGAACTATGACTACTCTCCAAATGATGAAAGATATGAAAGGGGATCAGCCCCTTGACATGGAGGACCAGCCTTTGGTTCATTGGGATCTAATGGAAAATTATAATGAATATTTGAGACTTGCGCCTCAGTACATAAAGGGAAGGAGCTTCCAGGAATGGCTAGCTTTGAGACAAGGCAAAGGGCTCCATGGACACAGCTACACATGACAACTTGGGGAAGACTTTTGTTCCTACCTTTGATGGAGATCCAGGTACTTCAATTAGAGTGTGGGTGAACAAGGTTAATGATTCCCTTGAATTAAGACCTAGAAGTGAGAAGCAAGCTCTAAAATTCGTCATACAACACTTAGAAGGAGCTGCCTATGATTGGTGGCATCTAAGATGGAAGTCACAAGGGCATGACCTCATTAAAACTCATGAGGAGTATGGTGTAAGGCTCATCGAACAATTTAAAAAGGTGGAATCTTTGGGGTAGCCAAAGAAGGGTTGTCAATTATTGAAGAGGCAGCGAATGAATTTTTTAAGCCACAAGACCCAGAAATTCAAGGGCAGCCAAATGAAAGTGTCTAAAAATTTGATAAACAACAAGGGTTGCAAGAAGAAGACAAAGAGGTGGTTGAACCAAGAGAAGTAATCTCAAAGTACACCATGGAAGAAGGATCAACTGGGTCAACCACTTGTAATAAGGAACAAATCCTACAAGAAGGAAAAGAGAGTGTGACAAACTCTCATGAGAAATCACATGAATGAAGCTATAGAAATTCATAGGTAAGCAAGGAAGGTGTACCATTCATGAAGACATTCTCTATGCCAAAGAAAAGTGAGCAAAATACTCTTAACCAAGGGGAAGAAAGTTGTGCCCTCATGCCAAGGACTCAAGGAAGTTGTGATTAATGGATAAGAAGGGCAAAGGAGGCAAAGATGATAACCTTCCAAGCTAGGCAACACCTAAGGGAGTTTAAAAGGGAAGGTGAGTTCTTTAAACACCAACATGATAGTTTCAAAAGCCAAGGAGAATCATTTTGCACATTGATAAGGAAAAATGGGTAAACAAGATCAACACTACAAATGCTAATGCTCATTCCCAGCATGCTGTAATTTTTGGAACAACACATAGAGGTAAGCAATTTAATGACTTTCATGGCAAGAAAGTGTGGCATAACCCTCCTACTATACTCCCACAACATTTTGGTCCTCATGAGAATCATACCAAGAAAAGAAACAAGGTCGAGAGCATGTTAAAAGGCATGCAAACAATCCATAAAAGTGATAAGCATCACAATTTATTTGTTGTATGTTATACGCTACATGAAATGGTTGTAACTAGAGGGAAAATGCAAAGTGGGAAGGTACAACAAATTGCAAGGGTTGAGGTATGTTTTATTTTCAAAAATTTGATTTCAACATTTGTAATTAAATTGTCATATACAAAAACACACCCCAAGAGCCATGACATAAGAAGGAATACATTGTTCTATGTTGGGGTGGTAAAGGCTTGTTGTGAAGGGTCACAAGGTGCAAATTTTGCAATGTATGTATCAATGTTTTGGGGGGAAGAACAAGCAATTCATGGCTGTTACAGTCCTTATCCAGCCCACCTATATTGTGTTTTATGTAGACTTACCAAAGGAACAACTTGGCTAATCATGAAGGTGGTGATAGGTGACAAGTGCTATGACCCATAGGTCATTGCAAAAGCTAATGGCAATTCATTGACTGCTTTTTTTTATATTTTCATATTGTTTTTCCCAAAGTTTCTTGTTGCCATGATGAGTATTGACCCTGGGACGGTGTATCTCTCACACCTCAACCTCATGGAGGTGGTTCGCACATATATGAGTGGATTTTCAGCCACTATAAGGGGAAGGTTGAAGAGGGAAAAGATTTGCCACAATCATGTCAAGGACATGAACACACCTTTTGAAATCCGGGTGGTAGGGAGTTGCAAGAAAAAATCAAAGCATCCAGAAGGGATGCACTTCATGATCCCTGAGCTTGATAAGGAAATAAAAAAAGTGTTACTAAACACCATTGTTTTTACTAAATTGTTTGTTTCATGTGTCGGATCATCAGGGAGATCAATTGTTATAGCCAAGAACAATATTAAGAAAGTGGCGATTTCCAAACAAGGGCAACCGATTGAGATGGCAAAGCGATTGAGGGATACAAGTGTGATTTTTAGGCCATGGCAAGAGGTTAAAATTTTTGATTATGGACAACCAATGGCTCCAAGGGAAATTCAGTTTCCTACCTCTTCGGTAAGTATGCATAATTCCGATTTTTGTGTTCCATGGGGAGGAGAGGAGGATAGAACACTTGATTGGCAAGGGCAGTCCTTAATTTACCTTGGACAGCCCCTTACACCAAGGTATGTGCGTGATTTTGGAGGCATAGATGAAGAATTGACACACCTTTTGTATTGAGCAAGGGCCCATGTTGTGGACAGCAGGGAAAGGGGTGAATGGTTGGAGGAATTTTGGTCACAAAGACACTTGGAAATTTCTGAGTATGATTCACTACATATATCACCTTCAACCCTCTTCAAATTCAATTTTATTGACGTTTTTCAGCCTAAGGAAAATTCTGAAAGCAGAGGTGTAAGGTCTGATTTTTTTGTCTCAGAAATTTCTAAGTTTGAGGGTCTTGTACAGCTCCCTATTGAGGAGAAAAAAATGGAAAATTGTTGCCTTCTTCAGCTCATGATGGAAAGGATATGTGCATGGATGAATTCTGAATTTGATCACTCAAAAAGTTCTGAGTTGGGGTGGCAAGTACAGCAGCAAGTGAAAGGTAAAAAATCTGATTTTTCTGATAAATTCCAGCCTATGGTATATTCTGAAAATGTTCGTGATGAGGCACGCTTTTGGCTTGATAAAGAAGGGGAGGTACAATCCTATCTTGTAAGTTGGTTGAGGCTTTTATTTGATCATTTTGATGTTCTTCCTATGTATGAAGGATGTGATAAAGTGAAGTCAAAGAGAGATGGCATGCCACATGTTTTGAGACACACTCAAGGGAGATTGCATCTATGTGCTACTTTCATTCAAAGTATGTTTCAAGGTGAAATTATTGTTACGTCTTTCCAAATTTTGGAAACATCTTTTGAGGGCACATTGATAACTATGAGAAGCTACATCAAAGGCAAACCAGTATATCGTGTTATTTCTTTGGGGATGTTGGGAGTCTTTAGAAAGTGGTCATGACACTTTTAACTCATAGGGGCAGCTTCCAAGATACAGATTTAACAAGTTGGGAATTCAAATTGGAGCTTCTTTTCAGTGGGAAGCAATTTCAATTGGTAAGTACATCATGAAGAATGTGGGGACAGCCCCATGGCTTTTGCAATTGTTTGAGGACAAACAATTTTGGGCAGGGAGAATTGTAATGTCCCCATTTTAAAATTAAAATAATATTATTACTAAAATAAAAAATATTTTTAGATACTTAAAATAAAGTAATAATAATTTAATTTTCACTTAAGTCGGGGCCTTTTTAAAGGTCATGGGCATTAGAGGCCTAAAGTGAAATTATAAGGAGATTCTTTTAATATTTTAAAAAATAGAGTTTACCTCCTATTTTGCGTGCCACATTTGAGGCATGGATATATTAAAAAGGTGAGATGTTCATTTGAAGGTTACCTATTTTTTATATTGAAATTCTTGTGCAAGTATGTCAAGCTCCAACAAGTGACTTGAGGACAAAAACCTTCAAGTGCATCAAGGAGTTTGGGGACAAAAACCTCTATTCTTCTACCAAGACAACTCTATTCAAGAGTTGTAATTACGTCATAATTATGCATAATTGTATGTGTTGACGTTGTGGATTGCACCCTTGACAGAAGGCTGAGCTTCTGTCTTCCACGCAGCACAATGAAAACTCCTCTCTTGTCTGTGGCTCTGGCAAAACTGAGGAGAGAGTCTCTAGATAAGGGCTAGCTCCCTTTGATGCATCTCTGATTTATTCCAGTAATATTACTTATATATATATATATATATATATATATATATATATATATATATATATATAATGGGGGGCGGGGGGTTGAAAAGAGAGAAAGATACTGAAATAGAACCTAAACTAAGAGGGTGATGCACCAAAAAAGTTCGATCTACTTAGCTTGAGCATACACTTTCCACCAAGAACAAGCTGATGTACACTTCAGTTGATATAAGAAATTCTCCTGCATCAGTGAGCTAGGGGTCCTCTGGAGATACAGGGAGGAAGAAGTACCAGAGGTGTTCTAAGACACACTATGGCAACCTGTTCACATGCACCTATACTCTGCTGTAGACACTTCTGGCTAACCTACAAAAGAAGAACTCACAATACACTAGACACGCTAGAATCATTCTGTGAAAGCATAAGAGAAAATGACTTAACACAAAACAAAGCCATAGACATATGCAAAAGTGCAAGCTCAAATGGAGGCAAAATTGCTTTTTTTTTATTCAAGGTAGATTTCGGCAAAGCTCCGCCTTACAAGCTGAGAGATATCTTTATCAAATGAGAAGTTACAAATATATATAGAGAGGAAGTAAAGGCGCCCCTTTGGAAAAGACTTTGGCGCCTTTTTACAAGTTGGCCCATGTGCGTTGAGAGCGTTGAGAAGAGGAAGCCGTTGAAAAAGGATGTGTCGGCTGTCAATCTTGACTTTGGCGTTCAAACATTAATGTGAAAGAATGAGCCGCGCCTCTTTTTCTGCAAACAAGACTGCTCCTTCAAGATATTCACGCGATTTGTCTGCTCATCAATGCAAAGTGTGGAAAAACAGGTCACGTCTTCACTAGTCGCGCTCCTTGATGACCACTTGGCAGAGACTGTATCAACTGCTGGAATAACTCCTTGTGCCGACACCTTTTGCCACTTGGACTGTTTTGTCCATATCTGTGCTTAGCTGGGTGCGTGGAACATTCTAGATGTTGTCGTATGTGTGCGTAGCCATGTTCTGGAATTTCTGCTTTGTTCCGTCTTTCCTTGCTATTTTTTGTCCCTTCTTGGGTTTGTCTTTTCTTGGCTTTTTCTTTTCCTGGCCATGTGAGCACTCGGGGCTCTCTTCTCGGCGGGTCACTAAGTTCACTTGTAGCCTGTCCTTAAGCTTTTCAAAATCAACGGCCATTCCCTTGTCTCGAATTTGACGTCTTTGGGGACGTCATCTGACGTCCGGATTCCAACGGCTAGTTCATGATGCCCAATTTGACGTCTGCGAGCCCGTCACCCCTTTGAATTCCTTCGGCTTACTCTTTCCTTCGGCTTTTTCCTTTGGTCGGGCTTTTGTCTTTAAAACCTCCCGAAGGGAAGGTGTCCCTTCGGGCCTTGAGAAAGGTCCCTTTCACGGTCGCCGAGAGCCCCCCGCAAGGGCACCTGCCCTTCGGAGTACTTTGGGCGGCCTTGGTCTTCAAATCTTTCTTTTAATGCTCGGCCTTTTCTTTCGAGCGAACTTTTTTCGGGCAAAAAGTCCTAAGGAATTCCTTCGGACTTTTTGTCCGAAAGAATTTGCCTAGTTCGTTTCGCCGCCGGATTTTCTCCCGAAAGAATTCATTGTTTGTTTCCTTGCTTGCTTCTTTCGGTCGACTCTTTTCTTCGGGCAAATTCCTTCGGACAAAAAGTCCGAAGGAATTGTTTCAGACTTTTTGTCCGAAAGATTTGCTTTGTGAATTTTCTCTGCAGAATTCTCCTTCCGAAAGGACAGTCTATGCCTTGTGAATTTCTTCGGACAAAATGTCCGAAGGAATTCCTTCGGGCATTTTGCCCGAAGAAAATCAACTTTTGTTTTTGGCTATCTTCCTTTTGCCTTGTTCACTTCATGGATTTTCTTCGGACATTTTGTCCGAAGAAATCCTTTGCTATTTCCTTACGAATTTCCTTCGGACAGAAAGTCCAAAGGAATTCTTTGCCTTGGTCTTTCTTCTCGAAGGAACTCACCTTTCGGCCGTTTGACCAGCTACCCTCCGCAAGGGTAAATCAAGTCCAAAGTTACCCTTCGGATTTTTTGCAATGGCCTATCCTGCTCATCATCTGCCCTCCGCAAGGGTTGTTTAACCTTCGGAGCTTTGTAAGAGACTATTATTTGTCTGAGGCATTTGCTCAAAGCGAAAAGCTCCATATTGAACCGAACCCTACAGGGCCTTAGATTTTTCAATGTTCTATAAGAACAGGGCTTATTGCAAAGAAAAGGAGATTTTGCAAAAGGTGGGTGCATAACTAGACTGAGGTTCAGAGTGGTAGGGAAGGAAGGACACTGATTTTGGCCTGCATGACCAAAATGGTCAACAGTATGTAAGTAGATTTACAAAAGTGTCTTTGTACACTACCTTCATCAAGGATTGTTTCAAACCTTTCGGAGCGCTAGAAATTCATGATTTGTAGATCAAAGAGGTGGGCAAACTTGGTTTGAAGAGTTTTGATGATTTTGGAACAAACTAGGGCTGTAATTAGGGTTTTTATAACTTCAAAACTACTTTTGAGGGACTTCCCATGGAAGAAAAATTTTGATTCTACTTTTATTTGAAAGCTATTATTTTTGTGATCATTTTGAGCTAACATTTGCATTGAAATTTTCAATATTCTAGAAGATACGAATTTTTGCAGATTCAACTAATTAAGACAAATAATAAATTATTGGGGGCTGGGAATAAAAGAATTAATTCAAAAAATAATTTGCATAATTTTTCCCAATGGAGCGATTCACTTGGGCAAGTTGTTAGAGTGCTTTTGGGCTCTAATACTGAAGGAAAATAATTTATTTTATATTCAGAAAATTATTTTAATATTTTTTCAAGTGGGGCGATTTGATTTGGGGAACTTGGAGACCTTGTGGAAAGGATAAAACAACGGTTTGAATTTCAGATTTGTTCCTTCTATTTTTTTAAGTGTGGCGACTTGTTTGGAGGGGCTAAATTGACTATTGGCAGCCTTAAATTGTTCTTTGGAAGCCCTAATAAATTGCAAGTATTTTTGGCATATTTATTGTGAGTTTGTGCAACGGTTTCAACGCTGATTGGATGGGAAAACATAGCTGGAACAAGGTCTTAAAAATCAAAATTATTGCAAGGAAATTCCAGCCACATCATTATTACATCTTGCCACTAAAAAGGTACTTATTGTAGTTGCATATTTAGTAATTATTGGGATTATTGTGGACTGTTAATGCTTAGAATTTCGACATCTATTGTTGCTAGGGTTTGTTGGTTTTTAGAGCAGCATTCATATTATTTTCAGTTTTACATTAGCGTCTGTTGGAAGAACCCAATTTGTACTAATTGTCCCATTTGGGTACATTACAAGCTTTTTGATGCCCAAACCTCAATTTGATTTTTATATGAATTTTCCAGCAATTGTTTAAGAATTTCTTAAGGTATTTTGAAGGGTCCTAGGGCCTCAAATATATTGGATAATTTTCTATAATTTATTCTCTAATTTTTTAGAATTTTGCCAACATTTATTGCTTCATAAATTGCTAGAAAATAAGCATTAATTCCAGGTATATATTCAGTAATTTTGAGCCGATTACTTGGTCATAAATTTGCATAATTTGAAGTGAAGATGCAAGTTATTACTTCTGTATTTTCTTCCATCTTTGGCGTCTACGGTTTGAAGGGAAACTCTCCTTTCCTTGCCCTGTTTATTCATTGGAGAGTGATTAAAATATTGTTATGGTTTTAGTTGGATTATTGCAGCCTTGTGATTTGTTGGGCGCTAGGGTTTGTTGGAAATAAAAATCAGAATTGACATTTTACCCAAGGTTTTGCAAAAATTTCAAAATTCAGAAAATATTCTATTTTGAGATATTTCACAAACCTACCTGAAACTCATCCCAATCATCATTAGGATGGTTAAGCTGATTGTCACTAATAGCGGACATATTCTACTAACATCACCATGCAAGAAAACTCTCTCAAAATGCACAAATCCACAACTGTTCATGACTGAAATCATCAAAACTAACCATATAAAAATGGTGTCATAGTTGCAAAAATGACAAACCCATGCACCAATCAGCAGTGTGATCAATGTATATGCGGTGAGCAGCCAATCAAGCGCTGAAAATCCTCCATTCATAGTCACATACGGAAACTTACTCTTTCCCATGACTGGAAACCCCTGCAAATCTATTTGTATAAATGCAAATGAAGTAAAGCGGTCGCTGATAATGGCGATGACAGCAGCATCAAGGCTAAGAATTAGACTTGTAACTACCCTAAGTGTGTTCCTTCTACCATTTGTTGATAAGATACTATTGCTAATTGCTTCCTTCATACCTTGTTAATGATCCTTTGCACAAATATCTAAATTTGAAGTTACTCCACCATGCTTATGTTGCACTACTTTGATTTTCATGTGAACTTCTCCTTGAGATCTTCTTTTGATGCCCGTAACTTCCTCCATAGGAAGTATGTATCCGACACCATTCCTCAAATTTTGATGGTACAATTCCCTCAATGGCAATCTCGGAGGCGCAACATCAAACACCATGCAAAGCTAACCCAAAGTAGACCAAATATCATCATGAGAAGATATCTCACCTGAACTCACGTCATAATAGTCATTGCACACCTCGTGTCTACCCCAAGTATGGACAAGTTTTTGTGCCTTATCAAATAAATATATCCAACGCATGCCCACAACTAAGCTTCCTGTTCTATATTGTGATTATCATGATTACTTTGAACTCCACGAGCTCCTTCCATGCTACCCGAAGCATGACTGAAGTGTTGCATTCATTCACTAAAAATCAGAATGGTGGTGGCTAGAAAACATCTTGTAACAGCTGTACATTCCCCATTCCTCCATGAGTGGCAATCCAGAATGTAGTTTGAGACCAACCAAACCATGGAGTGTTGATTCATATCATCATGATCATGGTTTCAAATCTCGGCGATTTCTCGTCATTTCTTGGCAAATCTTGCAATATAGCTAGTAGCCGAAAAACTGGGTTGTTTCTCATGAGACGAGAAGCCCTAGTTTTCTTGACAAAAATCTCAGCGATTTCTCGACAAAAATCGCCAAGTAACTCTCTTTTCTCAACTAGTGAAAAAAAGAGTCAATGCATTAAAATTTAAAAGTAAATTGTGGATTACTTTATCGCAATTTTCTCATTCATGGTTAATATGCCTTCACAGTTTGTCATTCTTCTTTTGCACAGGCCACAGACAATAGACTATTAAGTGAAAACCAAAAAATGTGCCCTCTTACTAGTATTTTACAGTCATACATATTACAGTGCCCTAAACAGTTTGCAATTCACTCCCTGACGCCATTATTGCACTGTGCACAGCCTCTGTGATGTGCTAGTTTGGGCCCTTGGGGCCCATTAAAAGTTTGAACTTTGAACTTTGTAATATTATTTTGCAGCTTGCCCCAAAAATAGAGAATTGGTTGACTATTGACACTTCACAATGATACTTATTACTATCATATTGTAGTCTATTGAATTATGCATAGGGCTGCTAGTTGCAGGCTTACTGCTTGTGTACCCTGTATATACTTTATAGCATAACTATATACTATATAATATATACAATATATATTTACTGCTTTGATTGAGGATGAAGTGTGAACCGTGAACCGACACTGCAGTTTTATAGTGTTACTATTTGGCAATCTACAATATACATAATTGATAATTTGAATCTTGATGATACAATTACATAATGTGACAATATACTCATTGGCTATGCAAGTTTGAAGAGGGTAAAAATTTAAAAACATAGACTGCAGTTTCATATTATTTACATTGCAATTTTGCTATTTGCCACTAATGTTCATTGACAGCTGAAGCTTGAGATTGAGAATAGTGCACGACTCCATTAAGAGCCTAGCAGCCTGCAACACACAACATATATCAAAGAGTTAGATTTCAGATATTATATTTTTATTTTCATTACCTTTCTAATTTTTAATATAAAATTTAAAATTTTCAATTTTCAATCAAGAATCATTATTGTTGAAATTTTATTACTAGATTCCAATTATATTAAAATTTTAAATAGCAATTATATTCAAATTCTAAAAGACTAAAACATATATTTTTTCTATATAGGGTTCAGGTTTCTCATTTAAAAATGGCATCGAGTTCGGCATTTGGTTCTGCGGGTCCTATCCGCAACAAGCCTAACTCTGATGACCCTAGTTGAAAGCATTGTGAACAGGCAAAGGGCAACTGTGTAATATGCAATTATTGTGGAATAAACATGAGTGGAGGTGTTTCTCGTCTAAAAACCCACAATGCACAGTTGGCACAGAATGATGTGACAGTGTGCAATTAAGCACCACCTAAGGCTCAAAGAGAATTGGCTACTTGCATTGCAGTGAAAGCAGAAAAGAATAAAAAAGTTGATGCACTTGCACTCCTAATGAGTAGAAGGGCAGCGAGAGATGATAGTGACACTGAGGGCCATTCTATTGCCCCAACTCCACCATGTCATGGTTAAGGACAAGAATTATCCCTTATTGATAGTTCAATTACTTTTTTTGTTCCTAGAAGTAGCCCTGGGTCACAACTTTCATTGAAAGCTACCGCTTGGAACAAAGAATTACAAAATGAAGCAAAAATCGCTGCAACAAATTTTTGGTACTAAAACATTCCTTTCAATGTGGCAAAAAATCTATATTGAAAGAATTTGCTCACTGCAGCAACAGTTGTCAAGAAGAGGTTCAAAGCTCCTACTATTCATGACTTGAGTGGCCCCTTGTTAGAAGATTATGTGAGACATACACAAGCCCTTGTAGAAGACCAAAAAAAATATAGCAGAAAAAGAGGTGCACCATTTTATCTAATGGGTGGACGGATGGGAAAAATTGTACACTGATTAAATTTTTAGTGGCTTCAAGTGGGTAATTGATCTTCTTGAAGTCAATTGATGCCTCCCATCAAGTAAAAACAACAAACACTTTATGTGACATATTGGATGAGGTGATGATACAAGTAGGTGTGCAGAATGTTTTTCAAGTTGTGATGGACAATGCGACCGCATATACCAGCAAACTTCTTGAAGAAAAGCACCCTACACTTCTTTGAACCCCTTGTGCAGCCCATTGCATTGATCTTTTGCTCGAAGACATAAGAAAGATCTCATGGGTGAAGAGTGTGGTTGATGAAGGTAGACGTATCACCAAGTTCATCTACAATTACACTTGGGTGCTACAGTTAATGAGATAGCACACCGATGCAAAGGAGCTTGTGCGATCGGGAGTCACACGATTCGCCACAAATTTTCTCACATTGCAGAGCATTACGGCCTTGCTAGCATACCTTAAGCAGATGATGGTGAGTGATCGGTGGGTGGGGTCTCCCTATGCTAAAAAGGAGGAAGGGGTAAAGCTCATGAAGACCATTTTTTATGAAATCTTTACAAAGCGTATAGAGGAAATCATTAAGGTAACCTTAAAGGCTTAAACCTAATTATTATTTTTATTTATCATTTATTTGTTATAATTTTTTTCTTAATTTTCATTTTAAATTGTGTATTATTTTATTATAGGTGTCAGAGCCTTTGGTTCAAGTTCTCCGATTGGTGGATGGTGAGAAAAACCCAATAGATTATTTGTATGAGGCCATGGACATGGCCGAGGAGGCCATAGCCAAATATTATGGGCGTAATTAAAGAAAATATGAACCCATATGGCGCATAATTGATCGTAGATGGAACAAGACGCTCCATTGACACAATCATGCAGCAACCTACTATTTGAATCCTAAGTTTTTCTATTCTGATTCATTTAAGGCAGATGAACAGGTTATGGATGGCCTCAATACATGCATAGAGAGGATGATACTTGATGATGAGACTAAAGATGCAATGATTGATGAGCTACAGATTTACAAGAATGCAACGGGGATACTCTTTTCTTTGGCTCTATGCATTAAAATAAAAAACACCTCTCAGCGAAGTAAACTGTAAAAACAAATTGAGTCATTTGTTTAATCTTTCTAGTAGACTTCTTTTATTTATTCAAGCCTAGTTGACTATTTCTTTTTTGCAGATTTCTGGTGGGAAGATTATGATGCAAAAACACCAAATCTTCAAAGGCTAGTCATCTACATTTTGTGTCAATCATGTAGCTCTTTTGGGGGTGAATGTTACTGGGGCATGTTTGAAATTGTTCAAACAAAGAAGTGCAATAGGTTGATGACACAACGCCTCAATGACCTTGTCTTTGTACGATACAATCTTCGTCTTTCCGTGAGACAAGTGGAGGGGCAAAATAACTATAATGCTATTGACTTGGATGAGATCGATCCATATGGCGATTGGATCATTGATGATGCAGAGTCAGAGCCCATGTTTACAGCAAAAAAGACTGCGGATTTAGAGAGGGAGGCAGAAAAAGCAATATCATTTGGTGTAGCAGAGGTATCAGGAGGTGTTGGTGAGGATCCAGATGATACATTTGGCTTTGCTCACAATGTTGGCATCGGAGAGGAAGAACTTTTACCTTCCACTTCCATTAGGCAGCCCCATCAAACTTATTCCAGGTGCTAGAGATGAAAGATAATATGTATATTTGAAATTTAATGACTCTATGAGCACTGCAGTATGTAACTTTGTACTTTATAGTTTGCAACTTTGTAGTATTGTTATTATTGTACTCTTTTTTGATCTCACATAGATAGAAAATATACTAAACGGCCTATGGCATTCGCTACATTCATTTATCATGTCATTTAACAATGTTTTACATTTAATTTAAATTTATTTTATGAATTTATATATTTTTCAAAGTAGCAATAAAGTTGCCAAGAAATGTCAGTAAATTCCCAAGATCCAAGATCCAGTTCAAATTTTGCCCTTCTCAAAAATCGCCAAGAACGAGATTTAAAATTATGATCTTGATTATCAAAATAACATCCATTTTGCCGACCACCCTTCCTCATCAAGTGTGTTGGGTGAATATTTTGTCAATCAGCTAACTGATGAGCAAAATAAGTCTCTTCAACCACAGCATAGGGAGATTGGTCGGCCAGATGTGCAGGTTTACCACATCAAAAGGGGACAAATCTCTACTCTCATCAAGGGGAGGTTCCCTGTAAATAGAAGGCTATATACTATATATATATATAAGCAGAAAATAACACTCAGGGGTAGGATAACACCATCCATCTCTCTTTTTTCAGAGATGATGTTCACAAACAAAAGAGAAAATCGTGGTGAAAACACTGACAGCACTTCTCTTCTTTCAGAAGTGGTCTTGCAGAAAACAGCAGGAGTTTGTTCGGGTAGTGACAAGTGACTAGTAACAAAGGACGTAGGAACCAGCAGACTGAGATGTAGCACAAAGTCTCCACCTCGACTGCCCAAGAGTGAAATATGAAGGACAATGAGGGCACAAAGTCGTCCCAAGGTCCTTTACACAGAAACAAAAAACAAAAAAACACACTAAAAGCAATTGTAGACAGCACAAAGTCTCTCCACAGTTGGCTTCAGGACACCTTCCTGATTACTTCCACTAGTCCTGCTTATTTCAATAAAATAGACAAGAACGCATTCAGGAAATAGACATAAGAACAATCTCCTAAAATGACATAAACTATAACAGCACAAAGTCTGAAAGTAACTTGCTTTCTCATTCAAACAAAGAAATATGATAAACAATCTGAACTCAAAGTCTCAGCAATCGCCTCTCAATTTTGGATGAGTTTCGCTTCTATAATGGAAAGATGTCCCATTGCATAAAGTAAGAGAATACAATATATATTAGCCAAGAAAGACTTGGTGCTTTGTTCCATGGAACGGCCCATGCTGCATTCAATGTCTTGAATGCATTTTCAGTTTTGTCAAAGAGGGCCATGCTGAAACAGGGTGTATGCCTTAACCGTGGCGTGTCGATTCATCTCAAATGTCTTCCCTTGGGCCTGGTCATCTGGTCTGTCACCTGATATCTACGCAGCTGTCCACTTCGCCTTTACTCCAAGGGAGACAAACAAGCCGCGTCTTCAATGTTTGCAAGCTCAAATATCTACTTGGTGGACTGTTCCACCTACTAGATAACCCCTGTGCAAATATTTTTGGTCTTTCCCTCTTTCCTATTGCAGTTTGAGCCCTTGCGCTATCTTTTCCCCCTTTTGCTGGTCTTTTCGGCTCCTTCAACTAGGCACTGAGTTTGCTTTCAAGTTCCGCGCCTCTTTTGAAAATCAACGGATATTTAATTAGCTTGAATTTGGCGTCCACGGGGACGTCAAAGGTTCATTGTTTCAACGGTTCGGGTGGCCTCCTTGGTTCATCCACTTGAACCTTCTCCTTTAACTAGTCTCTCGAAACTTCCGCTTCTTATCTTTGCTCAGAGCTTCCCTTGAACTGTTGAACCCGTTGACCCTGTGAACCATTTTGGTTCAAAGTTCAACGATTCATATTCTTCCTTAAAAAGCCTTTGTTTTCTCTAAGTCTCCCGAGTTTTGGAAGAGTCCGTAGAAATATGTCTGCAGAGTCCATAGAAATGAGTCCGTAGAACCCAGCCTGCAGACTCTGTAGTTTTGAGCCTGCTGAGTCCGTAGAATCAAGTCCGTAGAAATCATCCTGTGGAGGCCGTAGAAATCAATCGCGGGCCTTAATGTCTTTGGAACCTCCCGAAGGGAAGGTGTCCCTTCAAGTCTTGAGAAGGTCCATTTTCTGGTCGCTAAGAGCCCCCCGCAAGGGTACCTGCCCTTCGGGGTCCTTCGGGCGGCCTTCGGGCTTTTATTCCTTCGGAGGGTCTTCGGGATCCAATTCTTTCAAACAAAATGTCCAAAAGAAACCTTTCCTTGTCTTAGTCGCTTTCCGTAGGACTTTTTCTTTCGGGCGAATTCCTCCGAACTTTTTGTCCGAAAGAATTCGCCTTGAACAAATCTGAAGGAATTCCAACTTTTTCTGCATTGTTCATTTTTATGAAGAAAATCTCTTTGTCCGCTTGTGCTCATTGCCCTCCGCAAGGGCACTCGGCTTTGGTTCGCTGCCCTCCGCAAGGCACTTGGCCTTGGTTCGCTGCCCTCCGCAAGGGCACTTGGCCTTGGTTTTAGGGGGACTCCTTTGAACCGCTTGATTGAACCAACTTTGCTTCAACGATTCAACGGTTCATTCCTTTGTCCGCTCGAACCAACCGCTTTAAAACCAACCGCTCGTTGAACCTTTGAACCGTTGAACCCGTTGAACCTTTGAACCATTTTGGTTCAAAGTTCAACGGTTCAAGCCTTCTTCTTTTAGTTAAGTGTTTTGAAGCCGTTGAACTTGCTGAAGCGGTTGAACTTTGAACTTTTGACGAAGCACTTTATTCATTAAGCTTGTCGATTCCATTGAACCTTTGAACCTGTTGAACATTTGAACCCGTTGAACCATTTAGGTTCAAGGTTAAACAGTTCATTCCTTTGTCTGAAGCTTGTCTATGAACTTTTTGGTTGAACCTCGACGTTGAACCAAGCTTGAAATTGCCTAAGTGTTTGAAACTTGCTTCTTTGAGAGAGCTCACCTGTTGAAGCCATTGAACTTGTTGAACCTACTAATCCCTTAACTGAAAAAGCTTGAATAATGAAGAATTTGAATGCTCAGAACAATTTTTGAGAAGGGAAGAAAGAATTTTGGTCCTGCAGGACCAAAATAGTTCATGTGTTTTCCCAAAAAAGAGTGACAGATTTTGGGAACAACAAAGTGTTCTGTGGGGACTATCTTCGTTTTGTGAACACTCATGATCTTATCTTCAAATGTGGAACTCAACTCTAAGGAACAATCTATGGATTGATCCTTCACAACTTTGTTAGAATACACATGTATCCTATATGACTCCTCATGACCTCCCTTTCTAACCAATTGCCAAAGATGAATAATGCCAAAGTAGATTCAAAGCTTCTACTCGCTTCGTCATTCGAAATTTTGCCCAGGTCCCATATGCAAACATAATGTTAACTTTGAATCATGGAATCTACATGCCCTATGCTATAAGTTGTATCTTTGACCTTGTCACCCTTCTTGGAATGCTTTCCATGATGACAAGAATCTTGCACAAACAAAGTAGGGAGCATCAAACCATAAATATTATCATATCTTAAGCTGCAGTCACAATGTTCATCCACTTTTTTCCAAAAGAGAGATTGTTGAGATAACCTCAACACCACCATCAATGTGACTCAAAACTCCCAATTTAGGGTTAATCAAAATGGTTATCTCAAATGCATATTCATCACTAATGTTTCTCCTGGAATCAATACTTTCACCCTTATTGCTATAATCATGAAGATAATCAAATTGCTTACCCTTAGTTGATGTTCTAAAGATTCCAACAAGCTGCAGACCAATATAAGTAGATGGTGAGGCACTTGCCCCATGTGCATGCCTCACAAAAAGATCTTCTTGAAATTCCCCTTCATAAACCTCTTGCAAATATGATTTTTCTTCATATTTAGAGCTGTCATAATGATGATTCAAGAGCTCACCTTCCTCTTTAAATTTTTTAGGTGGTGTTTTGCTTGAATAGCTATCAACTAGCTTCCCTAGCTCTTCTTAGCCATTCATCACACATTTTCAAAGTCCTTACCACATCCTCCACACTTGTTTGCAATGTAACTGGTTTCATTTCAACACTAGGATCCACTTTTGTTGTTGATGGTGAATCATTAAATTATGCCTCATATATGTGATTTATGCACTTCTTTTCTGTTGAACTCTTTTGGAAATCAGCAAATGATGCTTTCACCTTCACAATTTCTTCCTTGGCTTCCTAATTCCTTTGCTGAAAATGCAGTTATTAGAAGGTAATAAAACATTTTCTACTGTCAAAGAATGTTTACCTTCAACGTGCATGTGGAATTCCTTTTGCTCCTCAGTAGTGTTTTGAGGTTTGGACCTTGACTCTCTCTTCCCTTTATCTGACCACACTTCCTCATAGTGCCATTTTCCATTCCGTGCCTCCATCAGCTCCATAAAGTCTGTAAATAAAATTTATGTTTGACTCTTTGCCAGAAGAATTTTGTATAAATCAGAACTGGCCATAATATCCTTATGTAGTGACCCTATGGTTCACAGGGTGGCAACAACATGGCTTTGATACCACTTTAATATCCCTTTTCAACGCAGATTAAACAATTCTATAATTTGTAGAAAACCCTTCCATAATTATTAAATATTACTGAACCCTACGAAATTGCAGAATTCTAAAAAGATATACTTAGGCATGAAAATAAAATTTAGACCTCATAGGAACCCTCGTAATATCAAATATGATTTTTCATAAACTTTCAGGTCTGAAAGTACCAAATTTTGAATTTGAACCATGAAATATCATTAAAAATATGTCATATAGAAACCCTTAAAAATACAAATTCGATTTATTTCGATAATAAACCCTTGCAACAACAAATCTGAATTTTACAAATATTTTCCAAGCTGTAAATTAATAAATTTACAACAAGCCATACCAATGCAACTCTCCAAACCCTACTGACTGTCTAGCTGCAAAAAGTGGTCGTTTCAAACATGCATCAGCCCTTGATACACCCATGTTGATCCCAAATAGTGCACAACCATGAATAACAGCGCACAAGGGTGACATCAACCCTCCAAAGGGTTACGTCAGAGTACAAAGTCCCTTACAGCTGGTCGCCACTCCCAAAAAGTTATCGCACCAACTTCCAACATATGCCCTAGTTGTGCCACACTCAAATATACCGCCCGTGCCTTATCCAAAATATTTCGCTCAATTGTGACCCTTGAATGAAGCCACCAACAAAATATCAAGGGTTTTCGTCCCCAATTTATGATTGTCGATGAAATTTTTCGTTCTCAATAGCTAAAAGTAGAAGCAAACATGCCCAACTTATGAAATAAAATGGTAGATGATAATTGCCCCCATAAACGAACCTCGCCACCTTCCTTTATACTTTTTTCCCTCCAAACCAACTCCCAAGTGGGGCACTCCAAGTGGGGGGGAGGAAATTCAAATATTCAAAAAGTGATTCTCCTTATAATTTCTAATTAAGGGCTGACTAGTTCAAATTAGAAAGTCCCCCTTTTTTTAAAGTCAGATTAGAAATAAGTTGCTGACATTAAGTCACTTTTTGGCAACTTGAAGAAAACACCATGTTCCCCTTTTTCCTTCCTTCCCGTAGCCTATGGGAAACCAAAAGAATAGACTAAGGGTCTTCATTCCTCTCTAAACCCGAGAAGGGGACATGACAGCTGTTTGTGTAAATAAGAAATAGAGGATGGAAAATGTCATGGAATTGGAAACATCGGTGCCCACTATCTGCCATCATTCTTCATACCTAGGTAAAATGCTTAGGCTTATAATATTGTTGATTTCTTCTTATGTTACTATTGAGGATGTGACATTAGGTAGTTAGTTAAGTTTAGATTATTCATGTGTGAGGATAATTCCTTCTCTATTGCTATAATTTGTTGTAGTGAATTGCAGTCCTCCAAAGCCCCAAATTATCTAACATGGTATTAGAGATGGAAAGTTTTTGTGTTTGTGGAACTGAGAAGAAAGATGGAAGTATTACATGTTGCAAATAAGTTATAGAAGTATTGGGTTCTTCTACGAAGTTGAAGGCTCATGTTGCAAGAAGCATGAGCATTTTTCAAGAGATTATTTAATTCAAAGAAACTATATGCATATATTTCCTAGATGATTTGAGTATTGGATGTAACTCTGAGCTTCTTGGTTAAGGTTTTTGAAATTGTTGGTTAAGGTTGCATTGGTGATGTTGTTTTGGATAGCATAAATGTGTGTGAATTGCATAGTGTGGATCATAATGAAGCATGTTTTGTAACTAGGAGAAGTGTTAGAGAACATATTGCAACTACAGAAGTGAGAGTGAGGAACCAACAGTGCACATGAAAAGGTTACTGAGGATTTCTCACAGTTCACCTCTTCCAAGACAAACTGTAAACTGCAGCTTCTTTTAGAGGAAGAAATAGCAGACCTATTGCAAGCAGAGAGAAGGGTTCTGGCTAGAGGAGGAGGAGGTGCAAGCAGTCCATTGTTGGTAGTGTTCTGTGCCATCGAGTGCATAGTGTTTTATTGTGAGCGAGTAACGACTGGTTGGATGCAAGCTGCAGGGAGAGTTTTAAACATATACAGCTGCACATCCAACTAAATTGGGCATCGGTTACATTGACAACCATTACATTTATTTTTGGCTGTACTATTTTTATCTTTATTAGATGAACCTTTCACATTCTCGAGAAGGAAGAACACTGAATGGCTTTTATCCATTTGTATTAAAAAAAAGAAATGGAGTATGTAAGATGTCACACAGTTGGGAGTATTGGTGCCCATTATGGGTAATCATTCTGCGTACACAGGTAAAATGCTTATGTTAATAATAATTTTTATTTCATGTTAACATTGTATTTGACATTAGATATTTAAGTGATTTTGATCACCTTGTCTGATAAATTTGGAGTTCTATAGAGTGAGTTCGATAAAGATTCAAAGATTGACTTCTTTGCCTCCTAGTGCTCTCGAACTTCATCAATTGAATTTTCTGTCTATTGTTGAATTTCTTCATTGCCGACTCCGTTCGATTCTCGTCTTTTGTAAATGGCTAGGTTGAATCTTGGTTATCTTTATTCAGTTTTAAAATATCCATTCACAAATTATATCATCGTGACAAAAATCCCCATTTAATTATAAATTATTGTCTGGCATCTGTAGTGATCAGTCCCAAATGTAGACAAAATTGTCACATTGCTATTAGAATGCATCAACAATTCCACAAATTCCAACAAGTTTCAATTTCTAACAATCAATTAAAAGACTACCTCTTCCAAATAGATGAATGTATTACCACTGCCTTACCTGTTCGTGTATGACTAGTTTATTCACTAGATAGATAAATACTCAATGGTTGTCATAAAAGACAAAGGGATTCGCCAACAGATAATACCTCTACTTCTATCCCATGTACACCATTCTCAATGATTCACATTCATTGATATTGCAGTCTAATTCTACTCTAGATAATAAGTGACTTGTGAATTGTATGAAATGAACTAGCTTATGAATGATTTCATGTGCTAGAGTCCATAATATAGAATACTTCAAAGTGAGAGAGCATAATAATAGATTTCATTTGGTGACAACATGGGAATGCATCCCAAATTTCAAAAGGGACATTTTTATGGTGCACACTATGAAAAACACATAAAAAACATTAATATTTTTTCACATACCAATGCACAACAGCATGAAATACTTGTACGTCCGATGTAAAATCACATTTGATTTTCAAAGGTCTAGGCTTAAATTTGCCTGGTGTCATGTCAAATTTGTCAGCTCAAATTGAGACACGTACCATGCTGAAAAGTCGATCCAATCGTGGTAGTAGTAGACAGATTGATTAAGATGGCTAGATTCATTACTTGCAAGATGATAGACAGACCCTCAAATTTGGTACCTATAATGGTTTTTTTGTAAGATGAATAGGGGTACAAGTACCCCATCCCAAAAAATAAAACCATTGAGTAATATCCCAAAAAGGAACGATTAGCTGAAAATTAGAAATATTTATAAACCCTACTTCAAACTGAAAAAATTCTGATTTAATTGCAACAAACCCTAGCTGCCAACAACCCCTCAAATATACCTTAAAATAGCTTTAAAATATGTCGAATCCTAGTCAATTAGTGGCTGCTCAAAACATGAAAGTATAGCCCTTCAAGATCGGATTTTATTCTTCAAACCCTATGTGTCCTTGGCTGCAAAATTAATCTGAAAATTGTAAATGTTTCTTATGCCAAAAATCTTGCCAAACCGTCAATAAATTGCATAAATATATTTGCAATAAAGGCAGAATTTTTTATGAATTTTCTAAATATTTATATGGTTAAAAAAGCCAAAAACCCAAATCGTCAAGCTATAAAATTATGAGAAAATTACATAATTCAATTCAAGATAAATTAACCTTCACAAGAGGTCCAAACCTCTCCCAAACCAAATGGCCACTATGCAAAATAATATGAATAATTTCAAAATTGCTCCTAGGGCACAAAAAACCCCAAAAGCGTGAGATTTCACTTCCAAATCAAGTCGCCATGCTCCCAATAGCAAGGCGCTAACCTAAAAATAACCAATTGGTGTCTAAAACACTCTTGAATGACTAGACTCCAATGATAACCCCTGAATGAAGTTACTTCAAACAAAGAAGAGGGTTCTCGTCCCCTAATTTCGTTTGTTTTAAGGGTTTCATCTTCAAAGCAATTGGCTTAGCATTTTCGTGCTAATAGACCAAATTTTCAATATCAAACATAACATGCCCTCTCCAAATGATTCTTCTTTCTTTTTTGTAGCCCTCCAAGTGTGGTGCCCAAAAAGAAGGAAGGGTAACTTAAAATGTTTTAAAAGACTTTTTCTTATAATATTTTCTTAAAATCGCTTGAGCCTTCATGACCCTTAAAGGTCCCCTCTTTAAGTGAAATAAGAAATATAAAGTACTTTTCAAAAAGGTACTTTTACAAATAATCAAATAAAACATTCAACACTATTTTCCCTTTATGCTTGTCCCTAAGCCCCTGGGAATAAGTTAAGGCTAAGTGTCTTCCAAGATGTCCCTATCAAAAGAGGGACATGACAATCCTCTCTGTCCAAAATTGTTTGTCCTCAAGCAACAGAAGCACCCATAGGTGTGTTCTGCCATAGATTCCATGCACAATTCGAACCTTGGTCCATCCCATGGGAAAGAACCTTCTTGGTGAAGCCTTCTATTGTTGTTCATGTAAATTGAATTTGCAAAAACAGCAGTACCATATCCTCTTTCCACTTGCCGTAGAGCCCATGTACCTCAAAACTGCCAATTAAATGATGAAAGCAATAAAATTTTCAGAATTGGCATTACCAAAGTGGCTGAAAAAAAGTATGACAGCCATGTGATATTCAAATATTTGGGCCTTGATTGCTCTCATATCATCACCTACACAAGAAGCAAACACATTAGTCAAAAAGAAAGTCCTCCATTGTATTTTGTGGTGTCTTCTATGGACTGGGAAACCTCCCCATAAGATGATTCTCCAATCCTTGGTCCTCATGCCCCTAGATCCTTCGATTTTGAAATGGAGTGCTTTGCAAAGAAATCTATGCATGATGATTGGAGGGCTGCAATTGCAACTTTAAGCCTTACAATTGTTCTTGGAAATCCCCTTTCTCACTTTTCCCCTGCCCCTTGGTGTGTCAAACATGTATGCAACTCTAAGGGGAACAACACTGGAGTCATGTCTTCCTATAGAAGAGCTGAATTTGTCATAGTAAATATGACAAGAAGAGATGTTACAGCTGTCTTTCCTCTTTGTTTTCTCATGCCATACCATACAATCTTCATGACCATGCCCCCAACTCTCCCAAACATGCTTCAAGCTTCCCCAAACATATCCCCTAAGGGCTGGAAGCTCCCAAATCGCCACCAAAGTCCATAGTCCCTTCATCAAGGAGATTGCCCTCTTGTAGCCCAAATTGAACCCATTGTTATCCATGAACTTGGAGGATGTCCACAAGAGCACAAACTTCATATAAAAGGAACTAGAGTTGCCAAAATAAAAACATTTGAAAAGTGATACCTTGCTGCCCCAAATGGAAAAGTCCATTTGACCTTCATTCTTGGTGTGCATAATAGTGTGGTCACCTCCCAACAACCTCTTGATCACTCTTACGTGCCACGGTAAGTTTCTCCTTATTGTTAGGGGCTGTAGTTTACTCCAAATTTTAACTTTTTTACCCACAATAGGTAGCTGAACTTGTTTCATCAACTCAAAAATTTCTGAGTAATAAATTCCAGATCTTGCATATATCTTTTCGGAACTCACCATGGGCTGTAGCATGCATAAAAAATCAACATTTTTGTCCTCATGTAGTGGCTGCACCTGCACTAACAACTCATAATTTTTTGAGTATGAAAATTCAGACTTTGTAATGATATTTTAAGAATTGATTAGGGACCGTAATGTGCCTAAACAATGTGAAATTTTGACCTTATTAGGTAGCTGATTTGACTCTTCAAACTCACTATTCTTATAGCTCAAAAAATTCTGTAACTTCACAATCAATTATGATTTTTGTTTACACCCTTTAAATTGATCTTTAATGCAAACTTTGGATCTGCCTTCATACCTTAAAATCAAGCTCATGAAAAAACAATCTTGATGATTTTCTACATACCTTGAAGGCTGTCCTATGACCAATTTACTGACTTCTTTGGAAAGGTAACTTTTTTCCCACCTTTGTTCCACTCATCAAACCAGGTGTGTGGCCAAATTCCTTAATAGAATGCACACAATGTAAAGCAGTCACCATGTTTTCAAGAAGCCAAGGTATCTTTTCTTGGAAGGGTTGATCCCGGGTTTCCAAATTCACCTTTATTTTGCATACAGAAGGTCCATCTTCCCCTTCACTGATTTCGC
The DNA here is from genome assembly GCA_037957365.1 of Torreya grandis. NCBI lineage: Eukaryota > Viridiplantae > Streptophyta > Pinopsida > Cupressales > Taxaceae > Torreya > Torreya grandis. The sequence continues at coordinate 875,104 of JARHVA010004084.1, read as the reverse complement.
TAGAGGCTGAAATGAACCAACTTTTCTAAAATTTCTTGAGCATGCGATATTCTGATTTTCCATGGAAAACTCATTATTTTCTAAGTATAACCTAGACTCGTTTTTCATGCAAGTTTCAGACTTTCTTCTATCATCCACAAGCTGAGTTTCTACCCTTTCATAAAGTTGCATTGAACTTTTATTTTCATAATTTGTAAAGTTCATGAAACATGAAATCAAGTAACCTTTTACGTACCTTAGTGGCTGCCCATACTCAGTTTTGGCCACTTTATTGACCCTTTGTGAAGAACAACACCTTCCAACCTTTGAGCCTCTTACCAAACCAAGCGTGTGATGAATTTCTCCAAAAGGAGGTGGCTGTCCCAACTCAGAAAATGCAGCCTTCCTTGTTGTGACCTCTTCATTATCTTCTACCTCTATATTCTGAAATTTCTTCTTCAAAGCATACCTCTTCAAAATGCACTGAACATAGTTCTCTACGTATTGCTGCACCAACACAAGATTTGCAAGATTTAAGACACTTACCAAGCTTAAAATGAGCTGAGTTCCCCTCCTTGCAAGTGGCTTCCCTATTATATAATTTTCAAATTTTCTTGCACTTGTAGTGAGCTGATTCCACACAAGATTTTCAAAAAAATTTACACATGAATTTCTCAAACATGAAGTGAGTTAGAAGTCAACAAAAGATTCAGAGCCTTTCCTGCTTGGAGTGGGCTGAGTTTTCACAAAAAAATCAGACTTTCCTATATAAATAGTGAGCTGATCTTTTTCGCGAATGGCTGTCCCAACTGGTTCTTCTTCCTCCGCACACCCTGGAATCTCTTCTCTAGGTTCTACCTCTCCTTTGTCTTCTATTTGTGGCCCTCCTTGTTTCCCATAAACTTGTTGGAAACTTTCATCTCACTGCCCTAAAAGTTCTAATTTTTGCAACTCAGAATTTTCAGTGGTTGGTTGTGAAATAGTTGGGCTCCTCTTAACCCTAGGGTCCATTTTTGTTGTAGATGGCAGAATATGAAGATCTTCCTCATGTGTGTAATTTTTGGCCTTCTTTTCCACTTAACTCTTAGGGTAATCAACCCATAACACTTCCTCTTGAGCTGAAACATTTCTCCCATTATCCTTTTGCATGGTGGATGCTACCATGAGCTGCTCACTAGTTTTTTTCAAATCTGAAATATTTTGTTCCTCGATTCCTTCCTTGGGATGCTCGTGGAAATTTGGCTTTCCCAAAGCATGTTGGAAATTCCCTTGGCTGCCCTTGGATTTATGACCAACCCTAGAACCCTTATGCCTCCCTTCTATGCTACAAACTTAGTAAGGCTCATTTTCTCTCTGAATGCGGTGGATAGGTCATATAGTCCTCTTAATCAGCCATCAAATTATCCTGAAAAGAAGGCGGATCCTCCCTTTTCGGAATGATTTCCTCTCTTTGAAGGAAAGTAAGCCAATTAGGTCTTTGTGTAGACCCAATCTTTACACCTGAAGCATTGCCTTCCCGATCTTGTGGTGTGTTACTCCTGTTTTTCATTGTTTGGAGAAATTCACCCACCCATCTTGCCATCTGCTCTTGGGCTTGAAAGAACCTCTCAACCCTAGCTCCATTCATGTCACTGTTTCACATGAAACCCTTGCTTATCCCATAGCTGGCCAAGATATTAGCTTTGATACCACTATAATGTCCCGAGAAGGAACGATTAGCTGAAAATTAAAAATATTAATAAACCCTACTTCAAATTGAAAAAAAAATTGATTTAATTGCAGCAAACCCTAGATGATAACAACCCCTCAAATATACCTTAAAAATAGCTTTTAAATATGTCAAACCCTAATCAATTAGTGGTTGCTCAAAACATGAAAGTATAGCCCTTCAAAATCAGATTTTATTCTTCAAACAGTAGTTATCCTTGGCTGCAAAATTAATTTGAAAATTGTAGATGTTTCTTATGCCAAAAATCTTGTCAAACCCTCAATAAATTACATAAATATATTTGCAATAAAGGCAGAACTGTTTATGAATTTTTTGAATATTTATATGGCTAAAAAAACCCAAAACCCAAATCACCAAGCTGGGAAATTATAAGAAAATTACAGAATTCAATTCAAGACGTTCAAACCTCTCCCAAACCAAGTCGCCACTATGCAGAATAATATGAATAATTTCATAATTGCCCTTAGGGCACAAAAAACCCCAAAAGCGTGAGAATTCACTTCTAAATCAAATCGCCACTTGTGATCATAAGAATCCAAAAAGGGAGGTTAGTATAGTGTTAGTTCAAGAAAATAAAAACACAATGACACTTACACTCCTAGCCTAGTAACTAGGGAGAGCTTAATAACAAATATTAAATGAAAGCACAATAAAAACATAAAAGACAATGACTCTTTTACCTTCCTTGAGAGCTCTGAATGCATTGTTGAGTGGCTTGCTCAGCTTTTGCTTCACAATGTCTTTGGCAATAGAGGTTGTGTAGCTCCTTCTCTCCTTGGTACCATGGCTTTAATATGGCTTGGCTTAAGATTTTGGCATTATAACACTATTTGCATCAGACATATGGCACAAATCTCGCATAATAACTCTACAATATCCAAGCTTAGAAATGAAGAGGCATGGCCTTGTATTTATAGCCTTAGAGATTAACTCTCACCCAAGATGAGTTACGGCTGAGTTAAGGCTTGGAATGGGTTGAAACAAAACCTAGGTGAGTCAAATCTAACTCCAGTAGAGTTAATAGTTGTCAAGTAATCATGATTTGCATTTATTTGGCATGGCACTCAAAATTAGATATTTTAAGATATTTTCAAAGAGCTTGACAAATGATGAAACGCTAAGATATTTTGAATTTTAAATTTCATTTTTTAGATATTCATTAATTTCAAATGGATAATTCAACTAAGCATTTAATCTGATTTAGTTTGTTAATTGATTTTGATTAGCCTTTTAGCATTTCCAAGATTTGATTGAAGTGTGCAAGTGCCCCACTTAATAGGTTCATAGGCCAAATTGACTGTTGTTATGTTGCAAGGTGATTAGGGATGAATCTGTGAGAGGTTATTGCATACGATAGAATACCCCAATTAGGGACATCTCGACGTGATTCTGAGCTTTGATGAATAATACACAAACAAATTTAGGACGTTCAGTGATTCCTAGGCTTAATTTGCAATGATTGGTAAAAATCGGTTTGAAATCCGAACGGAATGTCAGTTGTGATCGGTTTTAAGTGTCAACAGTTTGCCTCTGTTTGGGAAGACATTGCAAGCTATAAGCACAATAACGTCTTCTCAAAGAATGAAAAGGTTTTGTATGCCTACGACTTCAACAGCAATGGATGAGTTGTAGATGCCCTCTCAAGGGAGCGATTGGCAAAGGGGTCGGCGATCGGTCCCTTGAAAAGAGGAAACAATGGGACCAAAAAGATAAATGGGATGGAAAAGACTAATTTGCCCATAGGCGGTTATAATCAGTGGCATATGGAGCTGCCCCAGTTGGGCAAACAAACAGGATGATTTGTCCACAAACGATTATAGTCATCGGCAAAGGTGGGACTAAAAAAGTAATGAATTGCTCAAAGGCAGTTATAATCATTGAAAAGAGGATTAGGGTAACAAGAGAATGATTTGTCCGAAGGCAGTTATAATCATTTAAAAGGGAAAACAATGATTTTCTCACAGAAAATTATAATCATTGCTAGGAGAAAAACGTGCCCTAGTTGCGCAGATAAAGATAATGGTTTGCCCAAAGGCGGTTATAAGCATTATCACAATGAAAATGTGCCCCAGTTAGGCAAAAGAAAGAGAATGATTTGCTCAAAGGTGGTTGTAATCATTAACCTCCAAATAGGTCTAAACACAATGATTTGCCCACAGGAGGTTATTATCGTTGGTTCTGCAGGTGGGGCAATACACAATGATTTGCCAAAGACGGTTAGAATCATTGGCATCACAAGTGGGACGAAATACAATGATTTGCCCAGAGACGGTTATAATCATTGGTTCCATGATGATGGCAAATTGGTACCGAGAAGAAAGATGAATTTAGGCAATCTGCTAGTATGAAGATGCACGTCCTAACTAGCAAAGGAGAAAATTCTTTCATGATTTAATTGCTTTGTATTTGGAATGATTTGGGTAGATCCAGTAGTTTTTCAGGTGCCAAGGAGAGAGATCGTGGCCATATTGCTTGTAATATTTCTCGAGCTGATTTTTGCTCTAGCACGTGACGGTAGGCATCATGATATAAAACACCATGAGAACTTAATTGAAATATGCATAAGGACTGACACGCGATCCAATACTCAATCGAAAAAAATGCACCAATGATAGAAAACATGATGACAAAGTTAACACATGAATATTGTTGGATTCAAGAATAAGATGCAAGGAATCACCTAATGAATGCACCTACATTGAATCAAGGCACAACAAAAAAGCAAACAAACAGGGAAACAAGAAAACAAACAGAAAGACAAAACACGAACAAACAAACAAAAAGCAGATAAAATAAACAGAAACAAAGAATAAACAAACTATGGTTAATCACAATATTAGTACAAACAACACGTCATAAACAAGACGACAAACATTGCCCCTAGCGTATAGGAGAACGAAACAAATAAACAAAATGGGGGAATAGAAGAAAAGGAAGGGGGTGCTCGAGTTGACCCCAAATGCACTAGGGAAGTGGATGCAGCCTACATAATTTTATGGATGCAATGTCCAACATAAACTTCAGGCCAAATGTAGTTCTCCCAGGATATGGGATAGAAAAAAATGATGAGCAAAAAAACATGATTGATATTGTAAAAGAATGTGGGATTAAGCTCTCAAAACGGCGAGAGCGTGATATGTTAGGCCCGTAAGGATGGGAAAACTAAATGACAAGTGGTTTCTTGTGAAATAGCCAGGGATCCCAAAATCCTTAAGGCAAAGAAGTGGTCAATGATGATCTTTAGAATTTTCTAGGTCGTTTTACAACTGTTTTTAGAAAATTTCTAGGTATCTCAACTCGATGGAGGATTCGCAAAACGATGAGAGCGTTCAAACTAAAATTGCTCGCAAAACAAGAGCGTGGCTTAGATTGCTCGCAAAGTGACAAGAGTGTGGTTTAGGTTGCTCACAAGACGGCGAGAGCATGGCAAAGGATGACTGAGCTAACCTCAACGGGAATCGAGCACTGCCTACATAGTCCCAGGATGGAACCTCAAATCACTGTAGTTCCACCTTACAACAGAGGAATCAGAGTAGCTAGCAGTAAATTCAAAAACTAGGCAAATGGCACAGTACGACATAGGAATGACAAGGTGGTACTTCAAAGCATGATAAAAATGTTGTTTCCAATTTACCTATAGGCGGTTATAATTAGGAAACGACATAGATCAATGATACTAATTTGCCCATAGGCAGTTATAATTAGTAGCACGATGGTTTGCACTCTCATATGCCCAGAGGCGATTATAATCAGGAACACTTGGTATAAACGAAATGCGAAATGAAGGATGCAACTGTCAAACCACTGTTATACTGCTCAAAAATATGGCCTCTGTCTAGAATATTGAATCAACTACTGAAACGTGATCTGAATGCCCTCGCTGAAGGTGCCCATAGAACCAATGGAACGGAACCAAGGTCAAAGGGGATGGGTAGGGAGGGTGAAAACAAAGCGGTCGAAAGCAAAAGTATGGTAGCATGGTATATGGCACAAAGAAGAATGTCAATATTATGGTACAATGTAAACGGGTCTCATAGACAATGCTTCAGGTCTCTCAAGCAAAGTGACGCTTGAGGTGTATAATGTTCATCGGCTCATCAAGTTCATCCCATCTGGTGTAGCGAGCTTGTATGCGTCGGAGCCATAGTTTGCAACAATGATGAAAGGATCTATCGAGTTAGGTTTGAACTTGACCTTGTGTTTATTCTCGATCGTGGTATTATGTTGGTTTTCTTTGAGAACAAGATCACCAAGTCCAAAATCCATGTGTATGACCCGTTGGTTATAGTCGCCACGGAGTCTGTTCTAGTATGCTTGAAGGCTATTAGAGGCGGCCATGCATTTTTCATCAAGTAACACCAGCTCTTGCAAGCGAGCTACTCGGTAAGCTTCATTGTCTAAAACATGTATCAGTCAAATACACAAAGAAGTTAGCTCGACCTCAATGGGAAGAATGGCCTCAGTGCCATAAACTAGGGAATATAGAGTGGCTCTAGTTGGGATATGATAATTGGCGCAGTATGCCTAGAGGGCACGGAATATTTGGAAGTGTCAATCACACCCAACATCATTGACAATATTTTTATGGATGTTGACAATGGTTTTGTTGGATGCTTATGCTTGGCCATTACCTTGTGGGTAATATACTGTAAAAAATTGTTAAGTAATTTCGTACTCGGCACACAGTGATTTGACATCCTTATTCTTGAATGATCCATCATTATCAGATATAATGTCGGATGGGATACCATAGTGTCAGATGAGATGGTTAAAGATGAAATTGAAAATTTGCTTTCCAGCCATGTAAGTGAAGGGTATAGCTTCGATCCACTTAGGAAAATATTCAGTAGCGGTAAGGATGTGTTTATGGCCATCAAATGAGGTGGGGTTTATCTTTCCAATGAGATCGAGGCCCTATGTAGCAAATGACCATGGAGTAAGCATTGGTTTTAGAGTCTTGGTCGAGGCATGAATCAGATTGGCATGCCTTTGACATTTGTCGCACTTTTTAACATATGCAACTGCATCTACATCCATAGTTGGCCAATAATACCCGGTACGTAGGAGCTCTTTGGAGAGGACGGCCACACTGATATGGGATCCACGTACTTCATGAACTTCCCATAACGCTAATGTTAATTCTGCGGAAGTTAAACAATTAAACAAAATTCCATCAAAGCAGCGACAGTAAAGGGTTGGTCCAAGTAAGGTATAACATGCGGCATGGTGGGTAAAGGCCATTTATTGTTCTTGGGAAAGGTTTGGTGGCATTATGTGGTCATGAAGGTAGGTAAAAAGGTTTGAATACCATATAGAGCTAGGACTAACAATATCTCAAATCATTGTGACAATTGAAGGTTCATGAGCTGGTGCTAAACGATTTTCAACGAGGAATTGATATTCTTTGGCCTTGTCTGGATGATGAATCAAAGATCCAATGATGGCCATGGCATCTGTTGTTTTGTTACTAGCCCTTGGTATGTGTTCAAACTATACATCGACAATCTGTTGTTTGAGAGTGTCGATCATGGCCTTGTATGGCACCAGCTTGTCATCATTGGTCTGAAAGTGGGTTGTAACCTAATTGATGATTAACTGAGAATCACCATAAGCCTTTAGATGTTGAATATTCCATTGTACTCCTTGTTAAAGCCCTGCAACGAGTGCTTCGTATTCGGCCATGTTGTCGATACAAGGAAAGCTAATACGGAATGATTTAGGGATAAGATCCCCCTGAAGTGTAATAAACAAAAGGCCTGCCCCAAATCCATGTGTTGTGAATGATCTATCAAAATATAGCTTCTAGTGCTGCTCCTCATGAGGTGTTTCAATTATGGTCATAATGGACTTGTCTAGGAACTGAAATATTAGAGGTTTTATATCTACAAGGGAAGTTTCATCAAGTTGATCTACAAGTACTTGTCCCTTGATGGTCGTCTGGTTGACATATTCAATCTCGAACTCGCTAAGAAGCATGATCCATTTAGCCATGTGGCCTTGTAAAGTTGTTTTGGATAGTAGATACTTGAGCGGATCTACTTTGTAAATAACCATGGTCTTGTTTAACATATAATGTCGCAATTTTTTAGCGACATAGACCATAGTTAAACAGGGTTTTTCAATGGGCGTATAATTGTGTTCATACACGACCAATGTACGGCTCAGGTAGTACACGACATTTTCTTTTCCATTATCGTCATGATGAGCTAGAAGTGCCCTAGGGCTTTGTTCATGGTAGATAGATACAATAAGAAAGGTTTTCCTGGCATCAGAGGCAACAAACAGGCGGATTTATAAGATAGTCCTTTAAACGCTGAAAAGCTTTCTGGGATTCATCATCCCAATGAAACATGACACCTTTCTTTAACATGTGTGTGAATGGATGACATTTGTCAGCCAACTGAGAAATGAAGCGTATGATAGATTGAATCTTGCCCTACAAACTACAGAGCTGCTTCAAATTGGACGGTAGTGGCATCTTGGCAATGGCTTGTACTTTGGCTGGATCGACTTCAATACCTCTACAAGACGCAATGAAGCCTAAAAATTTGCCTGAAGTAACTCCAAAAACACACTTCTTAGGGTTGAGTCTCACCTTGTATTCACGCAATCTCTCAAATATCCTTCGTAGTGCTGCGGGATGATTTTCCCAATATGTCGTCGACATAGTCTTCAACAATGTCATGCATCATATAATGAAATATGACGATCATGACTCTTTGGTATGTGGCCCCAATGTTTTTGAGACCAAATAGCATAACCTGATAAAAAAATGTTCCTCATGGAGTGATGAATGTTGTTTTATGTTGGTCTTCTGACGCAATCCGGATCTGGTTGTATCCTGAAAATCCATCTATTCGTGAAGGCATTTCATACCCGGCTGTGGAGTTAACTATCATGTCAATATTTGGTAGAGGAAAGTCGTCCTTGAGGCAGGCCTTGTTTATATCTCTGAAATCAATGCAGATTCTGATTCCTTCAGGCTTCTTATTGACTACCACAACATTCAAGATTCACTCTTAGTAGTCAATCGGTTGAATACATCTTGCTTCTAAGTGCTTTTCCAACTCTTTTTTTACTAATACAGCAATGTGAGGATGCATCTTGCGCAATTTTTGCTTTACAAGTTTGGCATCAGGATGCACCACAAGGTGATGTACAACCAAGGCAAGGTCCAAACCTGGGATGTCGAAATAGGCCCAAGCAAATATATCAACAAATTCCCTCAAAAGGGTTGTAGAGATGTCACGTTCCTTCTTAGTGAGGGACGCACCTAATTTGATCCATTTCGGGTCATTCGGAGTCCCGATGTTGACTTTATAGTTTCCTCTACGAGGAGAGTCGTTAAATCTTCCAGAATGGTTGGCAATGACTAAAATTGGCCTGCAACGGCAAAGTCCTCTGTTTGGACTAGCTCTTCAAGTTCCCCTAGGCAAGACGAAACAGAATCTCCCAATGGTATGGCCATGTGACAAACACTGTTGGAAACTCTTGAATGATTTGGTCAAAGGCATGTTGTTCTTCTAAACTAAAATCAAACCCATAGGCAAATTCATCATTGGTGATCTCATGAGCTATGTTTGAGGAAGGTTGAACACCCCTATCTAATGGCGTCTGAAACAGGTTTTCACTAGAAGACTGGCCTTTCTCTTTACTTTTGCCCTAGTCCAAAAGCACCTCAAAGAGGTTTTCACTTTGAGATCTCAATGTTTTACTTAATTGTTTGTGGCTAAGGGTATTCACCCATTCTCCAAAATAGGCTGCAAGATCCAGTTTGATTGAGAACCCTTGTTTATGAACTCTCAACGAAACATTGTCTCCTAAGCCTAGAAAATCGAAAAGGCCACATCATTCTCAAACTCGTCTACAGGCACTGTGGATTCGCGTTGGTCCTAGGGGATAAGTTGAGGGTGATAAAGAGGAAGCGGATTACGGATAACTAGTCTAAGGGTACAAATGGCATGAATGTCAAACAGATTGGTATTGGCCAGGTATTTGTAAGGACTATGATCAGACTCTACTTCGTTGTCGACATCGTCGTCACTAGTCTTTGGCGTTGGAACACAAACAAGATACGTGGAATCACCCCCAGGCGGTTTAAATCCGAGACCATAGGTTCCTTTGTACGTAGTCATGGATATTGGCTAAAGAATCCCCTATTGATTTGATCTGAGGCCTCTGCCTTGATAAGCATGATTCTCCATGATCCTGTTAGGAATGGGGTATTTGGCATTGTTATAGCAATCAGCCAAGTTGTCATTGTATAACCAAGTTTCATCATCTACAAGTGGGTCATGTTCGTGGCCAGTGACCAGTGTGAAAATGATAGGGAGCTGAACTATGCAACTTGCCCTTTCCCTTTTGTTTCCATTCCATGCAAGGTGGCTTGGATTTAGGGCTTCCACAGGACATGGGATTCTATGGAAGCTTGGCAATGTGGAATGTATCACAGGTCAAATATTCTCCTGGGCCATTATCTATGATGGTAAAATGATTGGACATTTCAGGAGGTGGCATGTGGGAAGATGAATCAAGGGTATCTGGGTCAATGCAAGTGGTCTCTGACATATCAACAAGAATTTCTTTCCCCTTGTCCTTTTTAGAAACCAGATTCAAGTCAAAACAGTAGTTATAGCTTTCGTACTCGGCCTCCAAATGTTTACAATGTTCGTAGGGCTGCAAATCTCCATGAATGGTGACCTCCATGCAACAATGAGAGAACTTGAGACATTGGTGCAATGTTGAAGGAATTGCACGAATTTCATGTATCCAAGGTCTACCCAAAAGCAAATTATATGACAAATCTAGGTCTAACACATGGCATAATGTATCGTGAGTCAAAGGCCCAAAGATAACTGGCAAGCTGATAGTGCCTTGTAATTCCCGCTCTTCATTGTCATAGGCCTTGATTGTAATCTTTTTTGGCTGGAGATCGACAGTTGCGTATCTGAGATGCTTGATGAGCTATAAAGACACAATATTGAGGCTTGATCCATTGTCTATGAGGACACACTTCACTTTGTGCCGTATGATGACAACTTCGATGTATAATGGATTGTTATGAAGAGGGCCAAGCAACAACATATCACTTTGGTTGAATGATAACTAATGGCTTGGGGCAAGATGTCCAACCAAAGCTTGGAATTTATCTGGGGATATGTCATTGGGAACTTGGGATTGGTCGAGGAAATCTGTTAAAATGTTCTTGTGGATAGTAGATGTATGCAACAAATCCAAAATGGAAATTTGCGCAGGCGTATTCTGAAGTTGTTCCACAATATTAAACGTTTTTTCCTTCACAGCGGTATATGGCTTGTTCCTAGCCAGAACGGTGGGTTGGATGGGTGTAGTGGTAGAAGGTTGTGGGCCTAGGATGGTAATCTTTGACCGACAAGTTGTGATTGCACAATCAAAATTAGAGACAGGACCATTGTTGCTAACAAATGATGGTGGAGGGGGACCAGATAGGGTAAGTCTTGGTTGTCGGTGCACTTGTATGTGGTCACGAGGCAATGATGAGTTATCGGTACAATGTCCAAAAGTAGTAATCACTGCTTATTGGTACACCTGTATGCGGTCCCAAGTCAAGGAAGGATCACTAGCATAGGTTGGTTGGTTGGAATTGGTTAGCAACGGTCTTGTTCGGTTTATACTTGGTCTTGGATTGATGGAGATGGTAGAAACATGACCTCCTGCAATATGGCCTACAACCTTGTTGTAGTCAAGTGCAACTGCGTGGTAAGTCTATTGGTTGTTGGCATCGTTCTGGCCTTGATTCCATCCATTCGGTTGATGTTGATTTTGTTGTTGCTAATACTGTTGTTGTCTTTGTTGTCGATACTATTGTTGTTCTAGTCTTTGTTGTTGTTGGTTGTTGTTATTGGTATGTTGCGAAAAAAGGTTTTGATAAATGCCCAGCAACTGATTGGATGTAGAAGCTCCATTATCCGATTTATCTCCCCATTTTCCAACATATCTTGAATCAGGTGTTTGATTTCACACAACGACATAGGTTATGTCCATTAACCCGATGGTATTCACAGAATTCATTCTGTCTATACCAAACTGGATAAGGAATTCCCTCAAGATAGTGCTTTGGAATGGGCCAATTAATCAAATTAGTGGTGGCTAGTTTGTGAAATATGGCTTCAATAGGCTCTCCAAGGTCGCTAAAAACTCGACGAGTAGGCCCATTTTGCCTTGGAGGGGTTTACAAAGGCAAAGGTTGTGTTTGTTGAATAGATTGTTGGTTAGGAGTAATTTGCATTTGCGGCATAGGCTGAGCAAATGGTCTTGGCATCGTTTGGACATGGTGTGACTCGATTACTCCATTTCCAACAACATTGTTATTGCGATTAAACTGCTTGGATTTTTCATAATGATTGGTCTGGGCTGGTGCTGATGCTTGCGCTTGGACTTGGTTGTGATTTTGATTTTGGCCATTTCCTTGGTTTTGGTTTTGGTTTTGATTTGACGAGGTAAGCTTGATGATCCCTTTGTTAATAAGGGATATTTTTATCAGCAAACCTTTGTCGATGATTTCCTTGAAGGTGTGTGCACATTGTAGCTCCAGATGGTAAGATATTTTGCTGTGCAAATTTTTGGTAAACACAACCGTTGATTGCTTGTCTAGTAACTTGTGGGTGAAGGGGCTAGCAAGTGCTCTCCACTGCTGTAGACAGCTTGTGAAACTTACACCGGTCTTTTATTTAGCTTGAGTCAAATCTACCAAACGAAATCTCATGTTCGAGATTGTAGGAGAAATGCTGCACAAACTTGTTCGAAAGGTCGTCAAAATTAGATACTGAGTTCTTCGGCAATTTTAAGAACCATTCCAAAGCTTGTCCCGCTAGACTCCGAGGAAACAACAATAGGAGGTATATGTCGTTGCAAGGCACTGGTTGCCAAGCAACAAAGAATTCGGTTAAATGGGCCTTAGGGTCTCCTTTACCCTTGTATTTGTCAAACTTCGGTGGTTTGTACCCTAGAGGAAATGGTATTTTCAAGTACTCCATGTTAAATGGGTAGGAACATACATCATCCAACTTAAACTTTTTGGTTTGTTTCCCGGCTTGAATGGCGACAATTGCAGACTTCATTTGTTGCAATTCTTATGCCAAAAAACTGGATGGAACATTGGCCTGAGGTGGAAGCTGGGCAGTCAAAAGTGGATTACTTTGACCGGCGTATAGTGGAAGCACGGTTTGCTGTGGAATGTTGGTTTGGTTGAGGAACTGACCATAAATATGCATACGCAGATTAGGATGTGATTATTGGAATTGCACACGTTGCAGTGCAATATTCTGGTTAGGATTTGGTATGTAGCCCTGGTTTTGGGGGAATTGTGGCTAAGATGGAAGGATATGGCTCTAAGTGAAGTACTATCCCTATTGAGGTTGAATAGGGACTTGTTGCTGACTAGTCAAACCTAGTTGAATAAAAGGAACTTGTTGTGACACTAGGCCTTGTTGAAATTGTGGCATGTTGGGAACGAAAGGCAATTGTTCCCTGATCAGTACTTGTTGAACAATAGTACCTCTTGGTTGCGTGAACCCTTATGAAGTAGATGCATGTACAGTGTTCAGCATTTGCCGTTGACCAATAATCATACGTTGTTGATTAGACAATGTTTGAGATTGTGAGGGTATGTTGACTGCGATTGAATAGGTATACTTGTCACTAGCTGATGAGGTGGAACGTTGGTTACCCCCTATTGAGGTGGCAGAATGTTCGATCTCTGTTGCATTGGTATAATAGACTGTGCTTCTTGTTGTGGAATGTTAGTCGTCACCTATTGTGGTGGAGTAACATTCGTCACGTTTTGTTGAGGCAAAGCACTGGTTTGGGCTTGACTACTTAATCCTTGCAGTTGCGTGCTTGAAGAAGCAACTAGTTGAGGATTAGAGGTGGATTGTTGCAGTTGGGAGGTAGAAGTTGCAAACCACTCGTGGTGTTAACTAAAGGCACTTGTTGTGGACTAGTTGTTTGTGGAGTTAAACCACTTTGGTCTGGATTGGACGACACTTGCATGTTATCCACTGTGTTTGACACATCTGTCTGCGTCAAAGCAAGAGACACTTCTTCAATAGTTGGGGCATTAAACATGTCTCCAACTGAAGTGCTTTACACAAATGGGTCTATACCCGAATTCTCTTGGCCCATCAATCCAATTAAGACTCCTATTGAAGGAGCTAGCTCGATAAGTGGAGCATTTGACATGGTCATGTTATTGAAATTGTGTGTTAAGTTCAAATAGGTCTAGTAAGTTGTCTAAATTTGTATAAAATGGTCCTCCATGAGGCCTTTTCTTGTGACAAGCATACGTGGATCTTGGTACGACATCGGCACTAAAGCTTGAGGATTGCTAGAAGAGACTTGTTCAATGGTTTGATTTCAAGGCATGGTGTAAGGCACTCTTATTAAACTAGGCAATTTTTTGTGGGGGAAGTATGTTAGAAACTTAGCCCCTACCTCTGCGGATTTGATTCAAACTTCGTACTTGTTTGCAAGCAAGTGACGATCAAACAAATAGGGATCATATGTCGATGGTATCGTAACGTAGCACGGTTGTTGTTGAACTTGGTCTACAACTGAAGGTACGCTAGCTAGGTACTGCACGGTTTGTTCTTGGTCTTGCTTCAAGTATGGAGGCATGTTGACCAAATAGTGGGCTAGAGGATTTTGGCTTTGTTCCCCGGATTGAGCATTGCAAGGAGGATAAGGATCCGTCTCACAAACTACGTCATCACCATAGGGGTCTTGAACAGAGTCATTTTGTGCGACCACATTATCATATCCCAGATTGTACATGGCTCCACTACGAGTATAGTGAGACATTCAAATCAATGATGAATGTTTCGCGAAAAAGGGCCTAGAGTTCTATAAACTCTGAAAAATAATTTCCGAAGGACAAATGGTTCGAACTTGGTCTAACTTGGTCAAAATATGGAGTTGTATATCCAAAACGGTCAATGCTAAAACTTGGTATAAAACAGTCTAACCCCAAATGTCTAACGTTAAATGTCTTACACAAGAGGTCAAGTAGATGAAATAAAACCGGAATGCCAAACTCTAGGTACAAAGTGTTTCAAACAAGTCTAAGTTAAGAAAACAAAAGTTGCTAAGTCTTTTGGCAAAACAAGGCACAAAAGCTAGGCTCAAAATAGGCATATGCTAGGTCTTTTGAAAAAGGCACAAAAGCTAGACTTGTAAACAAAACGAGATATGAGATTTAATCTAACAAATCAGAAATACTTCAGCTTAAACTAGGCATTTGGATTTAAACATGAGCTTGGTCAATTGGTATAAGGCATGAAACAATAGGGATATGGAAGATAGGCTATTTCTCCCAAATCTAGGCACAAACAATAATTTTCAATTGAATAAAGAATCAACCTAAGTTACACAACGCAAAAGAGAAAGATCGATGTCTAGGCCAAAATTACACAAGGCATAGGTAGAAATCAATCAATGTTTGGATTTGAACTTGTCAAAGCTAATTAAAAACTCAATTTAAAAAACTAGGCTTCTTTAAACAAACAACGAACTAGACAAAGATGAATAGCATAATGACACTAGGTAAAGATTCAAAAGGCACACGTAGTTTGGTTTCGAAATTGGAATTTTGGATACAAGGCAAACAAGTCTATGAAATGATTCGAGCAACATAACGACATTATTGCACTCTAAAGATATGATCAATGGTTTGGTTCAATACGTAAAGGCCCAAAGGTTTGAAATGAATTGGGCAACGTAACATTTACCCTTTTCAATCAAATGACACACAAACAAGTTTTGGCGAAATACTAACTCACATGTAAGATGTCAAATGGGCAGCATAACACCTCCTCAAACAAAGGAGTTATGTATAAACAAGACTCGTTTTGACGTGGCAAGATAAACAAATAGATTTAGACTCAAAAACCATGCAAGAAAAGGATTAAATGACACAAACACCTAAGTGTAAAGTCATAAATCATAAAACTGACAAAGTTGCATAGTATTGTTGAATTCCGTCAATATGCTCGCTCTTAAGAGGATTTTAAGTGTTAATCCAAAAATAAAAGCATGAAAAGTAGGATTTTTAGGCCCCCTCTTCTCCCAAGAGTTTGTATTGTGACATGGAACTTCAAGCTACTCACCCTACATCAACAGTATGTATAAAGCAAGTGGGATTGTTCTAATCTATCAATTTTTGTGTGTTTCTAGATGGTCCCAAGTGTGGCTAACACTAGAGATGCAATCACGTCAATTGGATCTGCATCAACCGACTTGTTGTGAAAAGGTCTTGTCCTCTTCACAACCACTACATCCGTTGCTTACTCAATGTAATATGATATCCGAGTTGCCCCTATGGTCCGAGATGGAGTATCACTAACAGAGCTTGTTTTAACAGCTCAAAACAAGCGTCCCAACGAGTCACTCTCGATTTATATACCCTACCATGGAGTGGGGTTGAAACGATGCCGAGAGATAAATTCTCGGGTCGACGTTTCCCTAAAGAACCCGTGAGCAGGCGATGAACTCCCACTAACAAGCCAAAATGCATAAAAGTAAAAGACAAGCGAAAAGACTTTAGGGTCATGTTTGGAATACCCAAACCATACAGAATTGAGGAGGGCCTTAACGATGTTCTTTTCACGCTTTTGGACTAAAGCAACCAAGGCAAAACATCAACATTTTTAGTCACCCGAGTTCCCTAAAGGGGACGGGGGGAGAGCATACACGCATTGATCATTTTGTTAAAACCAAAACAAACTTTTAACAAACAAGTGATAAAAATAAAACTCTTAAGAGTATTTATCCAGTGTAAGAGTTCATTTTAATCACCAAAACGAAGTGTGTAGTGATGTTTTTGGCCCATTGGCACTTGTTGAAAAACTTGCAAAAACTTTGAAAACATCTAAGGCATGAAAAGAACGAAGTTCGTTTTAAACACCAAAGACAAAGTGTGCAAGATTTAACCATGTTCAAACTTGCTCTTTTCCACCTTAGGACCTGCAATTATTGGGTTTTTGCCTGCTTAGAAGCCCAAAAGTGAATGAGAAAACATCCTTTCAAAATTTACTCTCAGGTTTCTCTGTTTTTCTATCTCAGAGATCGACGTCTATCTACACAAGGATCGATGTCAATTTACTGAAATCGGCATCGGTCAATCTACAGAGGGATCGACGTCGATCAACACAGATTGACGTCAATTTCCTGCAACACAAAAACATAAAACGGATTTCACAAAAAAGATTGTTAGCCAAATGAGCTTTACAACTGACAAATAACACTAGATTGTGCAGGCAAAGACTCGACCAAACAATAATCAGGCTCTTAGACACAAAAAGAAAACCAGAAAACGCAAGAAAAACTCTTTAATCAAGTTTCCTATGTGTTTTGTTTTGCACACAGGGGTCAACATCAGTTCTAGCAGGGTCGACTGTCATGTCCCCTCCCAGTTGACATCTCTCAGAGTTGATGATTAGCCTATTATGCGACCCTCGTAGGCTGATAGGATGGATAGAGGGTCTTGATGGAGCTTGACTTGACTTCGACTATCAGAATTTTTCCAGTTGGCTTTCGTTTGGGCTCTTTCGGACACCGTTTGCCTGAGTTCCTATTTTTTAGGGATATTTGACACTCAGCGGAGCACCCCTGTTATGGTCTGGTCATGTGCGAAATCACTCCCTTGTTCACCAACTTCAGACGGTTCGAGAATCGGATACTTTTTGAGGGAGATATTAATATTTAATTGATTTAATTAAATATTAATTATTTGGCGTAATTTAATGACTTAGGCGTTTTGACCCAAGGGGTGCTCATTATGAAGGGGACCGTTTTAATTATATTTTATAATTAAAATTGTGTCTTTAGACTATGGAAAAATTAAAAGAGAAGAAAACCCTAATTTTTAATTATGAAACCCTAATTAGGGAAAGCGCACTTTTAAAGAATATAAGGGTTTCTCATTGGAAATCGTGCCATTCATGTTGAAGACAATTTTTGCTAAGTATTTTCTGAGAAGACTGAGCCAAGGGTTTCCAGTATTCGATTTGCATTGGAGAACGTGCAATCTTCAGTGTGTGCAATTCAGAGGTTGTGAGATATCAACTGATCTATTGCCAGGCAGAGAGATAACTTCACACAGAGGTTATCACAAAGATTCACAGGAATTTATTTCATCAGGGTTTGATCCGAAAATTATCCAGAAGGAGAACATCGATATTAGCGCTTATTTTATCAAGATTTGGAATTCAAAAAATCAGGCCGTACAGTTTTAACTGCTGCTGTGCGGAATCCATACGGTTCTGTACCAGGCCGTAGAGTTCCAGCAAAGGGGCGTATTTTTCCTTTGGAGCAAATCGCTTGTTGTTTGACCAGTCTGCCGATACCCAATGGAGCGCCTATTCATCTAGTATCATTCGGGATCTTCAGATGGAGGGAGAAAAGTGTTTTTATTGCAGTCGTACCAGCCATACCAGATCTAGGGTTTGCAAAAAAATCAGGGTTTTTGAACAATATTTTATATTAATTTTGTATGCATGACAGAGATTTTATATTGTACTCATCTGAGAAGAATAATAAGAATATAGTTTAGCCAGAAAAGGGTTTACTGCTTCAATATTTATTTTATTTAAATTTATATAAATTTCTTGCAAAAAATCGCATTCTTCTTTATTTCATACAAAAACACCAAAAAAATCAAAATACACAAAAACAATAAAAAAAAATATTCAGTACCAGAATTCAAGAGAAACAGGGGTTTCTACAGTGGTATCAGAGCTAAATCCTGCCATCCTGAGGGTTTAGCAATCTTATGCAGCCACAAGAGTTAGGACCACACAGGTATTACACACGCAGGAGAGCCTTGCTTGAAGGCAACCAGGGTTTAGAACAGCAGTCGGTCATCATGAGTGATAGGCGTGAGGGTAGCCCACCCAGGGGCCACAGGAATAATGAGGATCAGGACTCCAGAGACTTCTTCCGTGCTATGGTTACAGGACAGCAGCAGATGGCACAGGCATTACAGGCACTTACTACTATGGTAGAAAGGATGAACCCACCTGTTAGACAAAATGGGGAATAAAGAGATAACAGGAGTGCTACAGTTAATCAGAGACCACAGCGGACTCATTCCAGGACAGCTGATAGACCTACACGTCCTACATTTGTTTAGGAGGAACCAGAAGAAGCTCCAGCAGGGGAGGCGGCAGGAGACCCCCTATTTGCAGATACGCTCATGGCTGCAAATGAGGAGTGGGAGTTATTAGCTCCTCAGGTTCGGGAGAGGATGTCCTTTGATCGTTTTGTAAATCAGAGGAGAGAGCATTACAGGTCACTTAGACAAGATAGGAGGCCTAGAGGTCAGCGTAGTGAGCTGAAGAAGGCTACAGGGAAGCTTTCTTTGACTACTTTTGACGGTAGTGGTAAGATGACAACTCAACCTTGGATTCATACGCTTGACACATTTTTGGCATTGAGGCCAATGATAGAGATAGAAGCTATCAAATACGCCGCTTTGCACTTGGAGAAAGTAGCACATGATTGGTGGTACCATGGTATGGTAACACTTCAGCATAACCAAGTGACAGAGTACCAGGACTTCGTGGATAGGTTGGTTGAGAGGTTTGACAAGAAAGATCCAGAGGTTTACTTTCGAGATTTGGCACAGTTAAAAAAAACAGGTAACTTGGAGTCCTTCATTGGGGAGTTTCAGCGGTTGGCAGTCATGGTGCCAAACATTTCAGAGCGTAGATTGATTGTTCTTTTCATTGAGGGCCTATCTAAACCCTTGAGAGGTTGGATCAAAGCCTTTGATCCTCCTTCGTTACAGGAAGCTATGAAGAAGGCACGTAATATGGAGATGGCAGCCCCATCCAGTAAATTCAGCTCCAGAGGTACTTCTTCATTCAGGGACAATAAGGGCTTTAACAGAAATAGAGAGAGATCAGATTTTAACAAAGACAAATCAGATTTTAAGAATGATTCAAAGGGCAAACCAGCAGCACCACCTTTGGATCGAGAGGTTCTTAACGATCTACGCAGGAAGAAGCTTTGCTTCTACTACAAAGGTCCCTATGATGCCAATCACGATTGTCCTTTGAGGCCTAAGGGCAAGGCAAATCGAGTGATGTGGGCTTATTATGAGGATTCGAAATCAAAAAATTCCGAACAGCAGGAGAGTTCTGAGGAGTCAGAGTAAGAGGCTTCAGAGCCTAAGGCAAAGGCAGATTCAGAGCTTCAAATTCAAGAGGCACGCCTATCTAGCATCCAGCAGGAGGGTTCATTCAGACTCCGTGGAGTTTTGGCAGGATAGAGGGTCATAACCCTGCTTGACATAGGAGCCACACATAATTTTATTGATGCTAGATTTGTGGAGAAGCGTGGACTGATTACCGAGGAGTTTGACGGCATTAGAGTTAAGGTGGCCGACGGTTACACTCTTAGGTGTGAGCGGATGATTAGAGATCTCTCATTGCGCTTGAACAACTATGAGTTCAAGGCTGATTATTATGTGGTGAACATGGGGGATATAGATTTAGTCTTGGGCATGAAGTGGCTTCATTCACTTGAGGAAGTCACTCTTCGTCTCAAGGACATGGAGATTCGTTTTGATGTTGATGGGAAGACACATATTCTGAAGGCAATACGGGACAGCAACATCAAAACTATTTCTTTTCATCGGATGGAGAGGCTCATGAGACACGACATGGTAGAGTGGGCGGCCGAGTTCACATTGGCACCAATACAGGAGGGACAGCAGAAGACTGAGTATCATCCTGACATTCAGCAGTTGAGAGTTAAGCATGATAAGGTATTCAGTGATATTCCACCAGGGAAACCTCCAGACAGGGACATTGAGCACATTATTGAGCTTGAGGAGGGCGCTAAGCCCGTTATGATTACTCCTTATCGGCATCCTAAGCGGTTGAAAGATGAGATCAAGAAAACAATCAAGGAGTTACTTGCTATGGGTCACATTCGGCCTAGCAAATCACCATTCGCTTCTTCAGTTGTTCTGGTGAAGAATGATGGCACCCTACGCATGTGCATTGACTACAGAGTCCTGAATAAGAGGACTATTAAAAACAGATATCCAATACCTCGTATCGATGAGCTTATTGATGAGCTCCATGGGGCATGCTACTTCACGAATATAGACTTAAGGTCAGGATATCATCAGATCAGGGTGCGTGAGCAGGACATAGAGAAGACTGCTTCCCGTTGTCATTGTGGACACTATGAGTTTGTGGTGATGCCATTTGGGCTCACCAATGCGCCAGCGACATTTCAGTCCACCATGAACAGAGTCTTCCATTCACTGCTGAAGAGGTTTGTACTTATTTTCTTCGACAACATTCTTATATACAGCAGGACTTGGCAGGAGCATTTCGCTCATCTGGAGACCGTACTCAGTCTTTTGGAGAGGGAGTCCTTGTACGCCAAGGAGTCCAAATGTGATTTGGGGATGACCGAATTGTTATACTTAGGTCATATTATCAGTGCAGAGGGAGTGCGGATGGATCCTGAGAAGATCCGCGCTATTATTGACTGGCCTATTCCAATGAATCTTACACAGTTGCGGGGATTTCTAGGTTTGTGTGGATTTTATCGTAGATTCGTGAATGGTTATTCATGACATGCAGCCCCTAAGACAGATTTGTTGAAAAAATGAGCATTTTGTTGGACTCCTGAGGCACAGGAGTGTTTCGTGAGATTTAAGGAGTTGATGACTACGTGCCCCGTATTGGCACTACCAGATTTTTCAAAGCCTTTTGAGCTTCAGTGCGATGCTTCAGGTGAGGGCATTGGAGCGGTGCTTATGCAAGACAAACACCCTATTGTGTATGAGAGCCATAAACTCAGAGGGCCAGAGAGGCTTTACAGCATTTATGATAAGGAGATGCTCGCTATAATGCATGCCTTGGCAAAATTTAGGCAATATCTTGTTGGCAGCAAATTTTGCATCAAAACGGACCACAACAGCTTGAGGCATTTCTTGGGGCAGCGAGATCTCAATGATCATCAGCAGAAGTGGGTGAGCAAATTACAGGCATATGACTTTGACATTTCTTTCATCAAGGGCACCCAGAATGTAGTGGCCGACGCTCTTTCACGCAGGCCTTATTTGAGTTCTATGGTTCACATTACTGAGGATTGGAGACATATGATAGTGGCGGAGTATGCCAAGGATTCATGGGCACCCAGCATTGTTGAGGGATCGACGTTTGATAGCAGATATACACTTGTGAATGAGTTGATCATTTACAAGAACAGGGTTTATTTGATCCCAGGATCAGAGATGAACATTATCATGCGAGCCTTTCATGATGTACCTACTGCAGGACATCCCGGGTATTTCAAGACCTATAGACAGATTCGGGAGCGATTCACATGGAAAAGACTTAAGGCAGATGTTCTTCAGTATGTGCGTGAGTGCCCTGTTTGTCAGCAGAACAAGCAAGAGAACACATACCTGGCAGGATTATTGCAGCCACTTCCGATTCCTGACAGGAAGTGGGAATGCCTGTCCATGGATTTCATTACGGGCTTGCCTAAAGCCCAAGGACGAGATTGCATATATGTAGTCGTGGATCGGTTAACAAAGTATGCCCACTTCTTTCCGATTACCACTACTTACACAGCTACACAGGTAGCAGAGGTCTTCTTCCGAGAGGTATTCAGACTGCATGGGTTGCCTCGGAGCATAGTGGGCGACAGGGATAGTCGGTTCTTGAGTCATTTCTGGCAGGAGATGTTCAGACTTTGTGGGACCGAGCTTACGCCGAGCACCAGTTACCACCCGCAGACCGATGGACAGACAGAGATAGTGAATAAATGGGTGGAAGGTTACCTCAGGAACTATATTGCAGGGCAGCAAAAAGCATGGGTCAAGTGGATTCATTTGTGCGAGTATTGCTATAACACGACTTTCCACATGACCATACAGATGTCCCTTTTTTTGGCGTTGTACGGGTATGAGGCGCCGAGTTTTCTAGATTTGCTACTGAGTGACAGTAGAGTGCCGAGTGCTGGAGACTTGTTGCAGGTGAGTCAGGATACTATGAGGGCTCTCAAGGAGAATATTGCCAGGGCACAGAATCAACAAAAGCAGTACGCAGATCAGAAGAAGACAGAGAGATCTTTTGATGTGCGTGACATGGTTTATCTTATGCTGCAGCCTTATCGTCAGTCTACTCTTAGGAAGAGTGGGGCAGAGAAGCTTAAGCCATGTTATTACGGTCCTTTCAGGATCCTGAGGCGTGTTGGAGAGGTGGCTTATGAGTTAGAGCTTCCGGCAGAGAGCAGGGTACACAATGTTTTTCATGTGTCACGCCTCAAGAAGGCGTTGGGACACCATGTGGTACCTTCTATAGTTTTACCTCCCTTAGATGATGAGGGAAAGTTGATTTTAGTACCTGAGTCTATCCTGGAGTACAGAGAGAGACAGTTGCGTAGGACTATCAGGGAATATTTGGTAAAATGGAGAGATTTGCCAGTGGAGGATGCTACATGGGAGAGCGAGGATATTTTGCAGCATCCAGAGTTGAGATTGCTTGAAGACAAGCAATTTCAGGAGGGGCGGACTGTCATGTCCCCTTCCAGTTGACATCTCTCAAAGTTGATGATTAGCCTATTATGCGACCCTCGTATGCTGATAGGATGGATAGAGGGTCTTGATGGAGCTTGGCTTGACTTCGACTATCAGAATTTTTCCAGTTGGCTTTTGTTCAGGCTCTTTCGGACACCGTTTGCCTAAGTTTCTATTTTTTAGGGATATTTGACACTCAGCGGAGCACCCCTGTTATGGTCTGGTCATGTGCGGAATCACTCCCTTGTTCACCAGCTTCAGACGGTTCGAGAATCGGATACTTTTTGAGGGAGATATTAATATTTAATTGATTTAATTAAATATTAATTATTTGGCGTAATTTAATGACTTAGGCATTTTGACCCAAGGGGGCGCTCATTATGAAGGGGGCCGTTTTAATTATATTTTATAATTAAAATTGTCTTTAGACTATGGAAAAATTAAAAGAGAAGAAAACCCTAATTTTTAATTATGAAACCCTAAATAGGAAAAGCGCACTTTAAAGAATATAAGGGTTTCTCATTGGAAATCGTGCCATTCATGTTGAAGACAAAATTTTTGCTAAGTATTTTCTGAGAAGACTGAGCCAAGGGTTTCCAGTATTCGATTTGCATTGAAGAACGTGCAATCTTCAGTGTGTGCAATTCAGAGGTTGTGAGATATCAGCTGACCTATTGCCAGGTAGAGAGATAACTTCACACAGAGGTTATCACAGAGATTCACAAGCATTTATTTCATCAGGGTTTGATCCAAAAATTATCCAGAAAGAGAACATCGATATTGGCACTTATTTTATCAAGATTTGGCATTCAAAAAATCAGACCGTACAATTTTAACTGCTACTGTACGGAATCCGTACGGTTCTGTACCAGGCCGTACAGTTCCAGCAAATGGGCATATTTTTCCTTTGGAGCAAATCGCTTGCTGTTTGACCAATCTGCCGATACCCAGTGGAGCGCCTATTCATCTAGTATCATTCGGGATCTTCAAACGGAGGGAGAAAAGTGTTTTTATTGCAGCCGTACCAGCCGTACTAGATCTAGGGTTTGTAGAAAAATCAGGTTTTTTGAACAATATTTTATATTAATTTTGTATGCATGACAGATTTTATATTGTACTCATCTGAGAAGAATAATAAGAATATAGCTTAGCCAGAAAAGGGTTTACTGCTTCAATATTTATTTTATTTGAATTTATATAAATTTCTTGCAAAAAATCGCATTCTTCTTTATTTCATACAAAAACACCAAAAAAATCAAAATACACAAAAATAGTCAAAAAAATATTCAGTACCAGAATTCAGGGGAAACAGGGGTTTCTACATCGACGTCGGTCTCTATGTAAATTGTCACTAAAAAATAGAATATGTGAAAAACAAGGTTAAAACTCAAATTTTGAAGATTCTTAGGCATTCATTAGCAAAACTAAGAGTTGCATCTTAATCTACTTGCTTGTATCGGATGTTCCATAAGGTCCCACCGAACGTGCCATTATGTGATCATAGGAATCCAAGAAGGGAGGTTAGTATAGTGTTAGTTCAAGCAAATAAAACTCAAATAAAAACACACTAACACTTACACTCCTAGCCTAGATACTAGGAAGAGCTTAGTAACAAATACTACATGAAAGCACAACAAAAATATAAAAGGCAATGACTCTTTTACCTTCCTTGAGAGCTCCAAATGTTTTGTTGAGTGGCTTGCTTGGCTTGTGCTTCAAGAAGTCTTTGGCGATGGAAATTGTATAACTCCTCTCCTTGGCACCATGGCTTTGATGTGGCTTGGCTTAATATTTTGGCATTATAACACTATTTGCATGAATCTTATGGCACAAATCCTACATAAAAACCCTACAATATCCAAGCTTAGAAATGAAGAGGGATGGCCTTGTATTTATAGCCTTAGGAATTAACTCTCACCCAAGGTGAGTTAGGGTTAAGGTTTGGAATGGGTTCAAACTAAACCTAGGTGAGTCAAATTTAACCCCAGTAGAGTTAATATTGTCAAGAAATTATGATTTGCATTTATTAGGCATGGCTCTCAAAATTAGATATTTTAGGATATTTTCAAAGAGCTTGACAACTCATAAAGGCATATGATGAGAGGCTAAGATATTTTGAATTTTTAAATTTTTTTTTTTAGATATTCATTAATTTCAAATGGATAATTCAACTAGGTATTTAATCTGGTTTCACTTGTTAATTGATTTTGATTAGCCTTTTAGCATTTCCAAGATTTGATTTAAGTATGCAAGTGCCCCACTTCATAGGTTCATAGGTCAAATTGACTGTTGTGATACCACAAGGTGATTAGGGATAAATCCGTGAGAGGTTATTGTTGCATACGATAGAATACCCCAATTAGGGATGTCTCGATGTGATTGTAATGTCCCCAAATTGGGACGACAGCCAAATAAGAGGGTTTCCCCACAAACCCTAGCTAAACCAAGCACCAATTGAATTCTAAAAATAAATAATCAGTCAAACCCTCGCTGAAAATGTGTATGAAAAGCATCTAAATAATTCCACAAGAAGCGAAAATTTATTTAGTAGATTGTGTACCTTTTTTGGAGTCCAAAACTATGGCAAATTGATGAAAATGCCTTGCCAAATTATTCTGATTTTTCCTTGATATTACAGCTGTGTTTTCTAACCCTAGAGTGCCCCCAAAAGTTCCCCAAGAGGTTCGCTACACCCGGAAAAATAATATAAATCTAGAATTTATATTTTGAATCTCTCACTAGAACATCTCCCGAAGCTTGCCACCCAAGTCATTGAAATACCAAAATTGATTGAACAATTTTGGGAATATTTCGAACCTTGAATGACCCTTATGCATGCCAAAAGTGACCAAACAATTCACCAAAAAATCTGAAATAAAATAGGAAAATTACTTTGACCTCCGAATAGGGCTCCGAAGACCAAATTCCACACTTATGCAGGATCGCCACCCTCCCAAAGGGAGTCGCCACACCTTCGAAGGCCTCAATTAGTATTCGAGTTTCCCCACAGGGGTTCGCCAACCTTCCTTTCTTCCTACAATTGATGAATTCCAACTTTCCGAAAGGTAATACCAATTCTTTGATGTAGATGGCATTAAAAGACACCTTTGTAGAATTTTTTGCATACAATTATGACGCAAATACAGCCCTTGAGTAGAGTTATCCTACTAGAGAATTGGAGGTTTTCATCCCCAACTCACGGTGCACTTGAAGGGTTTCGTCCTCAAGTCACTTGTTCAAGCTTGACATACTTGCACAAGAGTTTCATTATCCAAATTGCCTAACCTTCAAATGAATCCTTGCTTGCCTTTATATACCACTCCTCCAAGTGTAGCATCTAAGTTGGAGGGTTGTATCATTTCAAACATAAGCACTTTATCTTTTTAGAACTCACTTTATTGAGGGTTTAGGCTCCCATGACCCCAACTTAAGTGAACATAAAATAAAAAGTACATTTTTGCAAACTTAACTGAAAATTAGAACATTTACGTACTTTTTACATGTTCTCTTTTCTTCCTTCCCTTAGATTTTTGGGAACAACCAAGCTAAGGTCTCCCAAAACAAGCTATGCCAAAAAGGGGGACATTACAGTGATTCTAAACTTTGATGAATGATGAACAAGCAAAGTTGGGTCGTTCAATGATTTCTAGGCTTAAATTGTAATGGTTGGTGGGAATCGGTCTGAAGTCCAGGTGAAAGGCCAGTTGTGGCCAGTTTTAGCTGTCTATACCACTCTCCCAATAGCAAAGCGCCAACCTGAAAATAACCAATTGGTGTCTAAAACACCCTTGAATGACTAGTTGATTCCAATGATAACCCCTAAATAAAGTTACCTCAAAGAAGGAAGAGGGTTTTCGTCCCCTAACTTTGTTTGCTTGAAGGATTTTGTCTTCGAAGCAATTGACTTAGCATTTTCGTGTTAATAGACCAAATTTTCAATATCAAACATAACATGCCCTCTCCAAATGATTCCTCTTTCCTTTTTGTAGCCCTACGAGTGTGGCACCCAAAAAGAGGAAGGGAGGGTAACTTAAAATGTTTTAAAAGACCTTTCCTTACGATCTTTTCTTAAAATCACTTAAGCCATCATGACCCTTAAAGGTTCCCTCTTTAAGTGAAATAAGAAACATAAAGTACTTTTCAAAAAAATGCTTTTACAAATATTCAAATAAAACATTCAATACTCATTTCCCTTTATGCTTGTCCCTTAGCCCCCAGGAATAAGTTAAGGCTAAAGGTCTTCCAAGATGTCCCTATCAAAAGAGGGACATGACACATTGGTCAAACAAAACGTTTGAGCCCAGACCTCAAAGGAGCCATGAAGTATAAGAAATATATATCATATTATGAAGTGAGTAGCTTTACAATCCTTCAACTTTTTCTTCAAACTAGTAACACTATTGCCTAGGCTAGAACCCAGAAAAATCCCGGCAAGCTTATAACAACTATGATCTACATCTCATGTCTCTAAATAGTGATTAGCCTACACATTTTTATAACATAATATGTTAACCCTTGTCACATGGTTAAATCGCATTCAGTAACAAATCCCCGTATCACATAACATAACCAATCACACAAAAAGAAGAGCTCAAAGAAGAACATGGACAAAAAATATATTGAACCCCATAGAGCAAAGCACTAAATCAGAATGATATATATTTAAAGGATGTTTTTTGATGAATGGGATGAAGTCTTACAAATAGACTATTAATCCCTAAAATCTGATATGTCAGCTAGATAAGGTAATATTGTTGAATATTTAAAATTATAGCAATGTCAGCCTTAGAAAATGTAATAGGCAATATTATTTCATATACCCCTATAACATTCCCACAGTAAAAAAAAAAGATTCTCATAGTAAAAAAAAAGAAAAAAAGATTCCAATAGAAATATACACATGGATGTGAGGAAGCTATGCATTGCACCAAACACCACCTTCAATGGCTGCTTCCAAAACTCCATGCCCATTATGCAATCATATAGGTTTCACCTCAACCAATGCAAGTGAAAATGTGCGCAAGATGGGATCAAGATGATAGAAGAGTGAAGCTAAGAGGGATAGGCTTGTAGACAAAAACAGCAATATGAGTAAAAGAAAGACAAACAACCATGGAACAGCAATAGGAGTGGAGAAGGAAATGAAATTGTGAATGAAATCACCACAATATTAGATCTAGAATGCTAGGAAGAAGCCAAGAGCAGGAAACTTGCAAAAGATATGCCAAAAAAAGTGAAAGAAGGTAACATGAACTCGGTCAAACACTTCGCATGCACCCTAAACTCAATAGAAAAAGGCAAACCAACAATCAAAACACCCTTGCATGCACAAGAGGCTAGATATCAGGTTTTTAAGGGAGTTTGAGACAATTTCTATGCGAGAGCAATGTCCGAACCTCCTATATCCTTGCTTTGACTCAAGAAGAGAGCAAGAACAGCATAGAGAAGATTCAGCAAACATCTTGTGAAACAGTTAACATATGTAACCTCAATGAAGATGTGAGGATTATGAACTAGTGGGAGGCCAAAGCTATGAGTTAGCAATGCCTAAAACTTGCAACTCCTGATTGAAGCAATGAAATGCCGCTTGACTAAAGATCTGGAATGGAAATTTACTCACTCACTCACTCTACTATACTAATCTAATATAAGCTAAACTATGCTATTAATCAAAATAACAAACAAAAGCTTGACCTATCAATCGCAATATGACAAACCGATGCTAATGTAAAAGAATTGAAGCACAATGTCCTCAGGAATATTACCTCCAGCAGGGCTTATTGCCTATCCATCGCCGAAGAACCACAAAGAAAATGAACTACACTCCAAGCAATTATTCTAATCTAATCTAGACCTGCAAACTAAACTCTTAAGCATGGAAACAGCAGTACAAGGTTTTGTATATATGTTGATTAATTTGAGTACATTTTTTTTATGTTCAACTGTGTGTATATCTTGATGGATGCCTTTAGGTTGTCTACATGATCCGTCTTTGAGTACCTATTTTGTTCTGGGAAATTATTACACTAATAAATGCATAGTGCTAACTGAATAATTTTCACTAACAAGATATCTTAAACCTATTTTCCTGATTGTCAAAAAAGGCTATGGCCAAATTAATGGTTTTCTAGTTGTATTGATTGTCCAGTTATAACTTGTGTATTGATCCTTGCATATAAAGGATGAAAAAATTAAGGAGTTATTACATTATGAAGCTTAATTGTAACAGATGTGCCAACACGTCCTCTAAGCTTTTGTGCTGCTTCCTCTCCATTCAATCCTACAAGGGGTTCACCTGCAACATCAACAAGGAACTCAATGATAAGGAGCTTGATTTGCATTAGACATTCATTTTAGTCATGTGAAATTCTTGAATTCTATGCATCCTTCTCAAGCATGGATTAGATTAGGTCCAACATGAATAGATGAGAATGGACATTTGTGTATGTGTAGATAGTTGTTATTTATATTGGTTTTTATTATCAGTATAAGAGGGATTTGCATTACTGCTAAAATTTACAGAATATAAAGTTCAGGTGGGCAACATTCGTCCCATGGCAATAAATTGGGAGCTTTCCCCTCTAGAGATACCATATACAAGTACATGATAAGCATACCAAAAAACATAAACGATCACCTATGAAATGACAAGATCATCAAACCACCACTATCAGAGACTAATAATTGTTTATGTATATATTGAATTTACTATCCTTTGAAAAGAAATCTATGAAGAGTGATTAGGGCAGCGATGGGAGCGAACGGACGGAAGCAGCTTTGGACAGAGGACACCAGGCATCGCAGCTAATGCCATCAGGTGGTGGCAGCTGCAGCAGCTGCAGACACAGCCGCAACAGCAGGATCAGCCACTCTTATGGCTTCTCCTCCTGGAAAAACAGAGTTTGAATGTGATGCCGAGGCATTCATAGATTTGGCAGCAGCTGTTGCTGCCAGGGCCAACACCAAACCTCCCCTATCCCACTTTGTGAAAAAGATAGCAGCAGTCCCAAAAGTTGTTTTCAGCCATGATGCTCCAAGAAAAAAAGCTTTGGCATTCTCTGAGAGGGTTTTGGTTGGGAAGTTTATAGGTCTTTGGGCAAGACCCAAAGCTGTTGACGAATGGATTGGGATTCATTGAAAAGCCTTGTTCAAGAATAGATTAAGCAGCCAGTTCTGTGGAAGAGGTTTTTATGCCTTCTTTGAGTTAAAGGAGGATAAAGATTTTATTTTCAGAAGTGGTCCATATTTTATGGGATCAAATGGACTTCATCTGAATTGGTGGTCCATTTATTTCAATCCAGCTGAAGATATAACTAAGGTTGTCCCTGTCTCGGTAGAACTTCCTCACCTCCCTCTTATGTTTTGGGATAAGAGATCCTTGACTACCATTGGCAAAACTCTAAGCCGCTTCATTCACAGCATTGAGCCAAAAGGCAGCTATGCATGTACCTGAATCTGTGCAGAAATAGATTTGGAAAATAGCCTGCCCAAAGCCATTCGGTTAAATCTGGATGGATGGTCATATCTGCAGGAGTTAGATTATGAGAAGCTACCTTACAAATGTAACAAATGTCATGACAATAGCCACTTTGCTAAGGACTGCAAAAAGGAACAAAATGTAGCTCAAAACCCCAAAACATGCAGCAACATGCTTTCATCGCAGCCAAAGCAAGAAGATATGCTGTTCACCAAAAGAACAGTCAATAGAATCCAGGTGTTAAACAGGGACAAGTAGCTCCTAATCCATTGAACAGGTTTGAAATTTTAGGAGAAAGTACTCAGAACCCATTTGAATAAGGGGAAATGCAAACAAGTCAAGCTGAAAGTCAGACCTACTGAGATGCAAAGAGAGGTAGATCAGTTGAAAATTAGCTAAGAAACAAAGAAAAGTAGATCCTCAAAAGAGTGAGGAAGTGGTGAGCCAAGTGGCAGAGAAGGCTTCCCTAGCACGTGATAGTCCAACCAATGGTGGATTGGAACCTTTGAGTAAAGACTCCCCAAAGGATCCTGTGGATGTTGACCTTGATCAGATGGAGATAACCAAAACCCCATCTTGGATTGTGGTTTTGGGCCAGCCTTCGAAGGACTTCACCCTCTCAAAGGTTAAGGCAAAGAAGGAAGAATGTACAAAGCAAACCATGCATTTGTCTAAAAACGATGATTCATAATCGGTTTGGTAGTATGACCAGCCCAAGCTATTAGTGCATCTTTGTAGTATTTTCTTTATTTGAGCTATTGCTCGGGGTGTAATTCCTTTCCACCCACCTTTTTAATCAACCATGTAATTTGTTTGAATTATATTGAAGATATTGCATGCTTTCAATCATAAAAAAATTACTGTCCATTTAATTGTTCTATTTTCCCCTTATCTGAAATAAGTTATGAATTGCAACTCGAGAAGTAGAACATGAAAAACATCCCTGCATTTTGGCACCATTTTCAATTCATAAATAGCACACCATATTTCAATCAACTTTGGAGCTGACAACCTTGGTTGGACTGTCCGAATCATATGTTTTAGAGGAACATCCCAGAGGAAAGTCTCAGATGAGTGGAAATTTCTGGAGGATAGCCATCTGTAAAGGAACGTCCACCAAGAATCTAAAGCCTTCCCCGAAGGAAGGCCATCCTAGGAGAAAGTCGGTGTGTATGTTCAATAAACATAGTATACATGGATTCTCATATTTATTTATAATGTGAATTTCAAAGTGACAGAGGAAAACGATCTCACTAGAGACTTTCCTCTTTTAGAATCAAAGCATTCAATGACTACCTGAAACAGAAAGCAATGGACACACATTAAATAGTCCAAGAAGCTAGAGAACAATTATGCTAGACAGATTATGGAAGCAATTGTTTGCCTTTGTGAGAATGGACACATGACAATTTAAATTCATTGTCAGTGGCCTGGATCTCGACCATATCTTTCCCCTTTCTTGAGACAATTCTAAGTCTAGGACTCTTGATTGAAAAAAGGACA
Source organism: Torreya grandis (assembly GCA_037957365.1). Classification (NCBI taxonomy): domain Eukaryota; kingdom Viridiplantae; phylum Streptophyta; class Pinopsida; order Cupressales; family Taxaceae; genus Torreya; species Torreya grandis. The sequence goes on along the minus strand of JARHVA010004084.1, from coordinate 842,836 downwards.
GGCTAAGGATAAATGAAGCTTGTATAAAATTAATGCTCAAGCCTAATAGAGAATATCCCACCCAAAATACTTAATCATTTTCTTAGAAAAGTGAATATGCATGTTTAGAATATTCCTGCTCTCATTTGAAGAGGCATGTAGCCAAGACCAAACCAGACAGATTACACTCAGTTGTGGGGAATGACTTTAATGAACTGCTTCTTGCTACTATTTACTGGTTTTCCCAACTCTCTTGTTGATTAGTACCTCAAGAGTCAAGCACTACACATTGAAATGTTTATAGTTGGCAGTTGTTTCATTATCAATCTTTACCGTCATGAAAGTGATTTGTTTCTGAGGAGATGACCAAATAATTTATGGATTAGAGGAACTTACTGAAAGATTGAAATAACCAAGGTAAAAAATTCCTTTTAAACAGTCTACTAATAAAGAGCACTAGGAGAGTTTTGGGAGTGAAACTTATGCTGTTGTGTCTGGAAGAAGATCATGTTCAGACTCTGCTCATTGACTCCCCAGGGAATTATGGAAGTGTACTTCCGCTCTGCTGGGAAAGTAAATTATAGGCAGTAATTTCAATAATTGTTTATTGATTTACATCAGATTTCAGATGACTTCTTGGGGGATAGTGCCAGATGACTTCTTGGGGTTAGTGCAGAATGTTTCTACCCATTCACAAAAAGGCTAGCCTACCGACAACCGTTGCTTCTATGATAACCAAGTCTTCTGCTCTTGTGCCTTTTTGTAATGTCCCCATTTTCGGTTCACAAGTAAACAAGTATTGAAAATCGTTAGTCTACTTTTCTCCATAGACTAAGGGTTAATTTTTAGGAACTTTATTTTATTAACTGATTAAAATTGCCTAAATAGTGATTTTGATCATTTGACCATATAAGGCAATTTTAGTTAGTTAATAGAATATTATTAAAAAATGGTTTTTACCAATAAAACATTCTATAGAAGTGGTTTTAACCACTATTGCACTTGAGAGTTCGAATAATATTTGAAAAAAGTATTTTAATTAATGGTTTGCCCAAAGGTGTCTTAATCACTCTTGTAAATTGGGTAAATTAATTAATTATTTACTAAATTATTGCCTTAGAGTAATTTTAATTACTAATTCTATTTTGGCAATTAATTTAATATTATAAGTGGAAAAAAAGAATAAATGTCGGCTTGGAGGGAAAATAAAATAAGAATATATATTTTGAAAAGTGGTTAAGTGATTTTAAAAAGATATTTTACCTCCAAAAGTGGTTCGCCCCACTTTGAAGACTTTATATGGGCATGAGAGCTTCTCTTTAAGATATGTTAATTTGATATATTGAATCTTCATTTTTTAAGAAGGATTGGGATGTGAATGCCCAAGGTTGTTGCTGATTAAAGAGTGATTTCCCCTAGAAATCAAAATGAAGACATTTTGTTTTTTTGTAGGTTGCTGATTTGAAGAAGTATTTCCAATTTTTTTGCATTTCAGGTCTATTTTTGAAAGCAAGTGAGCAAAGACATCAAATCTGAAACGAGTGATCAGATTGAAGTCATTTGTGAGGGCTCTAGGGTGGAGCGAACCCCTCTAGGAGTGTGACGTCGCACTCCTAACGTCACACTCCTTAAGGGTGACGTCACCTTTGGGACTGTAATTTTCACTTTTTGTGGAAATTTTGTGCTCAGAAAATTTTGCAATAAAGATCATTGGATTCCTCCTATTTTTGTGGTCGTTTTGGTAAATCATTTATGTTGATTGGCCGAGTATTTTTAGAGCAATTAATTTTATAAGTTTCTGTTGTTTTTGCCTATAAAAATTCTAGAATTGATGTGGCAAAACTAATTGGAGAATATGATCTGAATATTCATTTAGCACTTGCAAACCAAATTTCATAATTTTTGGAGTTGTTTTAAGGACAGAAAAAACATTTTTTACCCAATTGTTGACCTAGAGTAGTGATCTAGTCTTTCTGGCAATTTATTCAGATTTTGGCATTTTAATATTGTGATTTTTCCATTTGAAGATAAGTGGGAATTGTGGATTTTTTGTACTTTCTTTTTGGCCCTATAAAGGGGCATTAAAGTGGTATCAGAGCACCAATCTAGTGCCCCTGTGAGATCTTATGTGTACAGATTTGGATGCAAGCAGAAAAAAAAATTGCGTTATCAGAGAAGAGGAAAAGCCATGGGTGATCAAGGGTTTACTTTAGAACAAATAAAGTTTTTGTAGGATTTGATCAAGAAGAGCCAAAGTGATCTTCAGCATACCTTGCGTATGCAATTTGCAACCATGTTGAAGACTACCCTAGATCCAAGCAAGAGCCATCACCTCGATGGAGAAGGAAGCTCAAATAGCGGTGAGAGAGTTTCTACCAACCCCGCTCAAAAGTTCTTCAAAGGCATATTTCTGCAGAAAGAACCAGTGGTTGAAGATGAGCCACCAATGTGTAATCCACTTGATACACGTCAAACTAAGCATGCAGCCCTGAGCTATACTACTCAAGGACTTTTGTGAGTATTGTGAGATGAAGGATGGGTCAAAATCAAGAGGACTGAGCATGCAGCCCTATAGAGACTTACAACAAAGGTTGGTCAAGGTTTCTCTTCTTGTTTTTTATGGTACTAATAAACTTTTAGTAAAATCATGGTTGCAGAAATTGGAGATCTATTTTTCACTCAACCTCATGTTTGACGATGAAGCTCTCAAGTTTAGCACACTTCACTTGGAGGGTACTGCTCACAAATGGTGGTTTTGTGGCATGATCACACAAGGCCATGGATCTATTACTACCTTGGAAGAATTTAGCAAGAGGGTAATGGAGAGATTTAATAGAAAAGATACAGAGATCCACTTTCGTGAGTTGGCACAACTCAAACAAAATCATGATGTTGAGAGGTATGTTGTTGATTTTCAAAAGATTTCAGTCGTGGTACTGGATGTAAGTGAAATAAGATTGGTTGTTCTCTTTACTGAGGGTTTGATTGGGCCTTTGAGAGGTTTGGTAAACGCTATTAACCCTCTTTCTTTGCAAAATGCAAATACTAAAGCTTTGGATCTAGAGTGTTCAAATTACAGGGGCAATATGTGGCCAAAAGGACAGCAAGGGGCAGCCACTCATTCACTGTCAAAAGTGGGAAATACCAAGCAACCAAGGTCTGATTTTAGTGGGCAGCCAAAAGCACCAAGTGTGCAGCCTAGGGCAGCACTTAGTGAGCCACCAAAAAAGCCTTTTCAGCCTTATGTTCCACGACATAAAGCACTGCCCTATAGCAGCAACATGAAGGATTCAACAGATGAGTTGAGGAAGAGAGGCTTGTGCTACACTTACAAAGATTCATGGACTAGAGCCCATCATTGCATGAGCAAAGAACAAGTCCATTGCATTGAGGTAATTGATGATGATTCAAATTTTGATGTTGTTAAAACTAATGTTGAGCAAAATGAAAATGTTGATGATGAGCATGTGCATGACGAGGATACAAAAGAAGTGGGCGTCATACTTGTTTCTCTTTTAGGAGCTCCTAAGTATCATGCATTCAAGGTAAAAGGAACATTAAAAAGGTGATTTTTAATGTAAAATAAAATCAACACTAAAAAAAGATACATAAGCGTTATTTTATTAAAAATAAAGAAAAGGCTCAAATTGAAGCACCCCACTTGGGAAAGGCAAACGGAAAATAATAAAAAGCAATTTGGGGGTTTCTTTTGGAGATCATCTGTGAAATTCATATTACTCTCTCATGTATGTTTGATGCAAACGCTTCAACTACAGAAATAAAGGACAAAAACCCTCCTGCGCAGACATATTTGAGGACGAAAGCCCTCTCATCTCCGAGGGTAACCCCATACAAGGGCTGCAGTTGTGTTTTCATTAGAGATATTCAGTTTTTAGTTCACCTAGGGCACATATAAGACCTCATTTTCAGTCCAAACTATGACTACAACTAGGGCATCATCAGTTCTAGCTTTTGCAGCCCATTTAGGCCCTGATTAAAGGCTAACATCACCTTTTTGAAACATATTTTCATTGTCGACGTCATTTTAGTGGGCAAATCTTCATGGTTCCAGTTTGCATGATCATCTTTTGGCCCCAACTTCCCCTCTGAAGCGTCATTTGTGGAGGAAATGTGGTAATCAGCCTTTGGGTATTTCTCTATGGTTTTAATGTGGAAAATAAATAAATAAAATCTATTTTGAGTTGTATTTGATTCCATCTTGTATATTTGACCTTTGAAATCAAATCTAAATACCCAAAGGGTTTTTTAATAATTTTCAAGCCATTTGAGTATTTTGTTTCAAGGGTTTGCTATCATAAATAATAGAAAATCATATTATTGTATTTTTCCACAAGGGTTTGTTGCAATAAAATTTAAATCTTATTATTTCTGCCTTAGGGTTTTCCGATGAATACAAAATTGTTTAAAAATATCTGATTCGGGACATTACAGTGATATCAGAGCCATTTGTTTGCCAACTGTGGGAAAGAATTAATAGTTTGCAAATACTATCCGATGCATAACTTGTGAATCAGAGTTAATGAGTAAAGATGATTTGGGACTTAAGCTTTGCAAGCAAGAAAAAAACTTGAGCAGCCGCCTCATTCAAAAAATGTTCTAATCCAGGTTTTGGAGGAAGTGGCAAACTGTTTGTCCATGATAAGACAATCAAATTTTGAGTCCATGTTATGGGCATTGAATCCATTGATGACTTATTTGGCTAAGCCCAATATTTTGAGACACCCAGATCCAAATGTGAGACTTATAGTTATTACTTGTATTAGTAAAATTACTAGAATAACAACTACTGAAAGGCCATACAATAGCAACACCATGAGGGAAATATTCCAGTTGATTGTGGAGAGTTTCCAAGGTCTAAATGAAATCAAAATCCCTTCTTTTGCTACAAGGGTTGCGATTTTAGAAATTGTTGCAAAAGTCATATCATGTGTTGTAATGATAGATCTTCAATGTGATGATCTTATTTTTAAAATGTTCCAACATTTCTTTACTATTGTTAGGGAGAATCATGCAGAAAATGTTGTTACCTCAATGCAAACAATTATGTTTTTAATTATGAATGAGAGTGATGATATTTTCCAACCACTCCTATCGGTTTTATTGGCTAATATGAGAAAGGATGAGCAGCGAGTCTCACCAATTGCACATGCATTGGCTCAAAAGGTAGTTAATCAATGTGAAGAAAAGTTGAAGCCATACTTAACAATAGAAATGACACATTGAATACAAGGAACCCAACATACAAATTGAAGGTAAAGATTCTTTGATAGTAGAGAATGTTTTATTGACTTCTAATGATTGCATGTAACAGCAAAATATTGAGGAAGTCAAGAGGGAAAAAGCATCACTTGATGAATGCACAATGAGGAAGATGTTCCGTTCCAATACATGTTGACAATTTTTCCCCCCACAAGGCAAATTGTCACCCCTACACTTTGGAACTTTGCTATGGTGCCAAGTTTGTCTTGTGAATCAGTTTTGGGGTACTTAAATGAGCATTTACAGCCACCCAAGTGGCCATCTACAGCCAGGTGAATTTTTAGTCATGCAGAGGTTTCAAAGGAGCTTTCTTGATTACAGCCATAACATAAAAGCTGTAAGTTTAGTTATTTTGTCTTCCCAAGGAATTTTTTTGGGCTATAAGAGGTGGACTATTTCTTCAAACACTCTGTCCGAGAGAAAGCAGCTCTCAAAAGACTATAAAAGTCCGAAAAAATGACTAAGTGGCAGTCGTTCAAAGCTTATTTTCTTCGAACTTTTTGTCCGAAAAAAAGGAGAAAAGAACAGTTGAGAAGACCCATGGCAATCGTTCAAAGCTTATTTCCTTCGGACTTTTTGTCCGAAAGAAAGGAGAAAAGCACAGTTGAGAAGACCCAAAGGGCACCTGCCCTTCGGGAAGGTCCAATTCAAAAGTCCCGAAGGGTATGTAACCCTTCGGGTTGGTTCACTTTATGGTTTTCAAGTCAAGACAAAAGTTTCGAAGGACAGTTTCAAAAAGCCCGGGTGCCCTTCAAAAAGCCCGATGTCGTTCAATTCTTTCAAAAGCCACTTTTGAAGGCAAAAAAAGCCCTTGCAAAGGGCACTTAGTCGGTGGCAAGACCCTTTCAAAAGTTCTTAAAGACACTTTTGAGGACAAAAAGCCCTTGCAGAGGGCACTTGGTCGGCGAAGTGGACCTATGCAATTCTTCTGAATGGCACTTATGGAAGAACCTTGCCCTTGCGGAAGTGATCCGGAGTTCAGTTCGGAAAAAGTTTCCAATTTGTGACAAAACCAATTTCACAGCGTAGAGCTCGTCGAGAGCTTTCTGACGTTTTTTGTGGTTTGCAAAACGGACATCGTATGCAAAAGATATGGTCTATTGAAGTTTTCTTGCAACAGGGAAAAATGTGATGACGTGACGCAATGTGGACACGCCAAGTGAACCAATCAGGTGACGACACGTGGCAATGAATGGAGTCCATAGATTTGTGCAAAGTCCGTAGAAACTTCTGGTTTTTATATTTCATTAAAATGAAAAATCCGTAGAAATTGGCAAGTCCGTAGAAAATGCTTTGTCCGGCAAGTCCGTAGAAATGACTTCGAACCTTTGCATCCACGTGGAGGAGCCACGTAATACCACGGACCGCGCACCTCACCCACAACAATGGATGTGACATATGCCATAGCCAAAAGGCATCGGCAACTATTAAGGTGGCGGGTCATGCTAATAACAGTTTGATTTGGTTTTAAAGCGGCAAATGTGGGATTAAAGATAAACCACGAAACAAAAGCATAGGCAACGGCTGGAACGCAATCCGTTTTGATTTCCCAAATGTGGGATAAATGGATAAGCTAAGCGCCCACAATGGAGGCCGATGGGTTTGGAACCCGTGACCTATTCATCAAAACGGATAAGGCCTGACCACTTGAGCTGCGCATGGCAACATGTCTATAAAGCCACGAACTTCTATTTAAATGTAAGCATTCAGTCGACTGTGTAAGGAACAAAATAGACCAATTTGTTGTATTTCCTCATTTTGAAGCCCTTAGAGGCCGAATCAGAGCTCAGAGTAAACTACAAAGTTGTTTAGAATTCCGATACGCTATGTGCAGTATATTCATTTGCCCATTTTGGAGAATTGGTGATGCCATTTTGAGCCTTAGAAGTTGTCAATTTCGATTTGGAGAAGCCTCTACGTGTGATTCAGGAAGGTGAAGGACGTGCTGAGTCAACGAAGGTCTTTCGAAAATCTGAAACACTGTTTTTGTAGAAAAAAATGATCTATTGTTGATTGTAAGTATATTTTAACTTGCAAATTTGTGCAACATTAATGGATCGGTTCGATAAGAACACGAGGACGTATGAATTCCGAACCCCGTAAACAATTTCTATGTTTTGATCTTTGATTTCAATTTTGCATTTCAGTTTCATTTAATTTGCAGATTATAATTCAGATTTTAATCAAGAATGCAAAAATTAATCATTTGATCATTTACGGGAAATTGAGTAAATTGGGAACTTAAAAAAATCTGACAGTTTCAAAGGATAAATGATGTGAACTTTCAATTCATCTGTATTTCAGTTTTAAAACATGATTCTTGGATCAGATTTTAATCAATTTCTAAATACTCCAGCGTTATAAAGTTGAGAATTTTCCGCCTCCAATTCAATTTAATTTTTGGAATTGAGAATTTTAAAAGATCCGTTTAAATATTTTAAAAAGTAGTGAAGTTCCTACTGGTGTTTACGGATCAAATTTCGATATCAGAGCAGTTAAAAAACTAGGTTAGCTTCTGATTGTAATTTGACAGTTGCTTTCAGTTTATTGGTTATCCATATCACTTGATTAGATTGCAGTGTGCAGTTGTGGAATCAGTGTGTTTGCAGAAAACCATGGGCAAGTTGTCACATAAAGCCAAGATGGAAGAGCTTGAAGCCATCAACACTCAGATTCAGGATGAGAATGCTTTTCTAAGAGCTCGATTGTACTCCTTGGATGAGGAGATTGCAAGTTTAAAATCAGAGCTTGAATCTAAGGATGAGCTCTTGATCAAATTGCAGTGTGGTGAACCAAAGAAGGCCATGCCTTACACTTTAGATGCAGAGACTATGACTGAATGCACTGTAAGTTATTCACCAAGTAATTCATCTACTTCTTTCCATTCAAATTTGGATTCAAGTAATAATGCTTTTAGTAGTTTTGAACATCATACTAAGGGTATAGGATCCAAATTGTTGATGAAAATGGGATTTAATGGAAGAGGTCTTGGTCGAGATGGCCAAGGAATTACTAACCCGATACAAGTAGAGCATAGATCTCTTCATGCAGGTTTGGGTTACACTAGTGAGCAGGTGGAAATTGGAGAAACTTCCTCCATGGCTAAAAGAAGACAAGCTTCTAATAGCAAAGGACCAAGGCCACTAGTAGAGCATGTACGGTGTCAAAAGGAAGGTAGAAGAGGTATTGAGATTCCACCTCCTAGTTCCTACACTAGAGTTAGCACTAAATCTTCTGATCCACTTTTTATGTTCAAAAAAATTTGGATTTAACATTCAGAAGATAATGCAATCATTTCCATGCACTTTTTGTGGGATGCATAACCACAGTGTTGCATTTTGTTGGAAGAAACAAGCTTTGCTTAAGCAGATTGCAAGTGTTCAAAACCATTCTCGTCATGGCAAAGCGAGAAGAGGTAAAAGGGAGACCTCACCTAAGAAGGTTGTTTGCACTCATTGCCATATGAGTGGGCATCGGATTGATCATTGTTTTAAACTTCAAACATCTTCTTATTCTAGAAATGGTAAGACTAAGATGATTTATCAACCTATTACTAAGGTCAATGAAGTTAAATCAATCCATAATGATGTTAAGGAATCCACTAAGGCAATCAAGTTAACTAGGCAGAAAATTTGATTAAGTGGATTAATAATGCACTTGTTTTTCAAAGCATTGTTAAGAATTTTGTTAAGGGAAAGAACAAGCTTTGATGATGCATTAGAAGAGTTTGTGAGAACACTTTGAGATAGGTTCATCATTCGAAGTATTTCAATTCTCATGTTTAATAGCTCTATGTTTTTTGGAATCTCTTATTTATGTTGTGCGAGTTGTCTAGAGGACTTGAACTCATTTGATCAGTTGGAAATAATAGCAAAATGCATGTTGTAGGTTGAGTTAATTCCTTACATCACTTATTTGATTGCTATTTTGAATGTATCTATTTTTGGCACATGGATGTATAGATGCATTGTTAAGACCCTATGGGCATGTTTGGATGTTAGGCAATATATACTGTGTTGTTTGCATTTGCTTAGCATATAAGTCCCATACCAAAGCATTGTATTGCAACATGTCTACAACATTTATTGTATGTTGTCGGCATTAACAAACTTGTTTTGCAGTTACATTGGGGATTGTTTCAGTTTATTGACAGTTCACCGCTTTACAGGATGTGACATGGGTAGACAGTTTTGGTATGTTGTGATCAAGCTACTGGCAATTGCAGATTCTTTTACTCATGCCATGTGTAGGCATTTTCAATTGAGTTGTGAATCATTTATTTTGCCAATGTTTATCTCTTGCTATGATTGGGTTCTATGTGATGTGATGCAGTAGACCAATTATAAGATTTCAGGTGATAGTCGACTTTTGGAGACCAAAAGCCTCTTTTGTAGGGAGGTGTGATCCGGAGTTCAGTTCGGAAAAAGTTTTCAATTTGTGACGAAACCAATTTCACAGTGTAGAGCTCGTCGAGAGCTCTCCGACGCTTTTCGCGGTTTGCAAAACGGACACCGTATGCAAAAGATATGGTTTGTTGAAGTTTTCTTGCAACAAGGAAAAATGTGATGACGTGGCGCAATGTGGACACGCCAAGTGAACCAATCAGGTGACGACACGTGGCAGTGAATGGAGTCCGTAGATTTGTGCAAAGACCGTAGAAACTTCTAGTTTTTATATTGCATTAAAATGAAAAGTCCGTAGAAATTGGCAAGTCCGTAGAAATATTTTGTAATGCCAAGTCCGGCAAGTCCGTAGAAAATGCTTTGTCTGGCAAGTCCATACAAATGACTTCGAACCTTTGCATCCACGTGGAGGAGCCACGTAATACCACGGACCGCACACCTCACCCGCAACAATGGACGTGGCATATGCCATAGCCAAAAGGCATCGGCAACTATTAAGGTGGCGGGTCATGCTAATAACAGTTCGATTTGGTTTTAAAGCGGCAAATGCGGGATTAAAGATAACCCACGAAACAAAAGCACAGGCAACGGCTGGAATGCAATCCGTTTTGATTTCCCAAATGTGGGATGAATGGATAAGCCAAGCGCCCACAAAGAAGGCTAATGGGTTTGGAACCCATGACATATCCATCAAAAGGGATAAGGCCGGACCACTTGAGCTACGCGTGACAACATGTCTATAAAGCCACGAACTTCTATTTAAATGTAAGCATTCAGCCGACTGTGTAAGGAACAGAATAGACCAGTTTGTTGTATTTCCTCATTTTGAAGCCCTTAGAGGCCGAATCAGAGCTCGGAGTAAACTACAAAGTTGTTTAGAATTCCGATACGCTCTGTGCAGTATATTCATTTGCCTGTTTTGAAGAATTGGTGATGCCATTTTGAGCCTTAGAAGTTGCCAATTTCGATTTGGAGAAGCCTCTACGTGTGATCAAGAAGGTGAAAGACGTGCTAAGTCAGCCAAGGTCTTTCGAAGGTCTGAAACACTATTTTTGTATAGAGAAATGATCTGTTGTTGATTGTAAGTATATTTTAACTTGCAAATTTCAGAAACATCAATAGATCGGTTCGATAAGACCCCGGGGACATAGGAATTCCGAACCCCGTAAACAATTTCTGTGTTTTGATTTTTGATTTCAATTTTGCATTTCAGTTTCATTTAATTTGCAGATTATAATTCAGATTTTAATCAAGAATGCAAAAATTAATCATTTGATCATTTATGGGAAATTGAGTAAATTGGGAACTTAGAAAAATCTGATAGTTTCAAAGGATAAATGATGTGAACTTTCAATTCATCTGTATTTCAGTTTTGAAACATGATTCTTGGATCAGATTTTAATCAATTTCTAAATACTCCAACATTATAAAGTTGAGAATTTTTCGCCTCCAATTCAATTTAGTTTTTGGAATTGAGAATTTCAAAAGATCCGTTTAAATATTTTAAAAAGTAGTGAAGTTCCTATTGGTTTTTACGGATCAGGAAGGCACCCAGGGGACTAACAGGGCCAAATCAAAAACCCGAAGGGCAATGTTGGGAAGCAGAAGCCCTTACGGAGGGCACCTTCATAAAAGCAAGGGACACTTCAAACGAAAAAGAATTCCCTTCGGACATTTTTGTCCGAAGGAAATTCTTTTTCGTTTGAAGTGTCCCTTGCTTTTATGAAGGTGCCCTCCGTAAGGGCTTCTGCTTCCCTCGGGCAATGTTGGGAAGCAAAAGCCCTTACGGAGGGCACCTTCAAAATGTCCGAAGGAAATTCTTTTTCGTTTGAAGTGTCTCTTGCTTTTATGAAGGTGCCCTCCGTAAGGGCTTCTGCTTCACAACATTGCCCTTCGGGCTTTTTGATTTGGTCGAAGGAATTTGAGGAAAGGGTCCGACGGAGGAAATCCACGGGAATATGAAGTTAACAAAAGCCCAAAGAAAACCAAAGGGCAAGACTTAAGAGCCTAAAAGAATAAATTCGAGAAAATTGGCAAGGAAGCAAATTCCTTTGGACTTTTTGTCCGAAGGAATTCCTTCAGACAAAAAGCCCGAAGGAATTTGGGAGGACAAAAGCTCGATAGAAAAGACAAGGGCGTAAGCCAAAGAAAAAAAAGAGAAAAGGAAATGCCAAGCCCGGGAAAGAGAAGAGACAGAGAGTCCTTCAGACAATTTGTCCGAATGATGAAAGCTAAAATAAAGCCCGATTCCTGAATTAAAGCAGAACACGGGAAAAACCAGAGAAAATACAAACAGGACTGAAGCAAAACTAAACATGGACATAAGCATGAATAGTGAATAAAACAAACGCAGAATAAAGACAAAGGGACAATGAACAAAGATCATGCACAGACTAACGTGAGTGACTCCAATGAAGTGAACGCATTTAAGAAAACAAGCATGCTTCAGTTCTGAAAATAGAGTTGTCTTGCATGATGAACGGGCAAAGCGTTGAACATTTCAAACAACCAGAAATTCCATGCACGCACTCTCATTTGTCTCAAAGCTCAAAACATTCCGACAGTTCAAATGCAATTCTTAATTTAGCATTTGCATTGATTTCATGCAAAGGGGAGACTTTCGAACGTTCCAGCAGTTCGAGTGAATTCGACTACTCTTGTTTTGAAGTTGACTAGTTCTCAAGTCAAGACATCTATTCATAGATGTCATGCATCCAAAGCTTGTCTTCTTTTTCAACGCCAAGGATTCTTCATGCAAGACAGTCAGGTATAAGCCAAGAAAAGACAAATTTGGAAGATCCATGCAATGCAATTTGGACTTGGGCTAATGAAGAGTTAACTTCCTCTCTTATTTCCAATGCCAATCTCTTGGCTCTTTGTAATTTTCTATATTAATGGTTTTTCAGCCTTGTAAAATTGATCCCTCTTGGTAAGACCAGACTCTGCCATTGGTGAGTTGTGTAACATCTTCAATCAATAGGACTGTACTTTCAAATTTTAAGTGCTGGCATAGTGTACATTCATTCAACAATTTGCATACGTGGTAAATTTCTCTCCCTTCCCAAATTCTGATTTGTACCTAGTTGCTAGCTCATCATGTTATGCAGGGCATGTTCAGTGTTTTATGTCTTTTGTTGAAGCTGTAAGTGGATGTTAGGTGGCTGCAAAATGTCTTGTATTAGACCTCTCTCCATCATTTTCCCTCACGTTTTTGTCATTGGATCGAACCTTCTCATGAAATACTTATGCATAGTGATCGATTGAAATCAAAGGTCTTCCTTTTCCCTTGTTTGATTCAGTGTTCAAGGTTCCACGTAGAGTGGATCAACATTCTGGTGTATCACCGTCATTAGGTAGGATTTCCCTTTCAAGTTTCTTTCTCCCTTTTCCATGGTAGATTCACAGCACAGAGTAGAGATCCGCATTGATACATCTTACAAGAACCAGCCTTCTCTGGATGTTCTTCTCACCATTGAGGTACCCACCCTCGTGAGAAGATCCCATTGTTTCAACTGGAGAGAGGATTAGCCATTTCAGCACGTCTTCGTTTTACGGTGCAACTCCAGGTTGACAACAATACAAACTCATCAATTTACGAGGGATTGAGTCCATGCCACAAAAGAATGTGTCCACTGAAGAAGCATATGAGGCTGATTTTCCGGATGACTGTTGAGACGCATGCACATGAGAAAGGTGTTTCACCGAGTACTAATGTTGATTTTCAGCTTGCTAAAATGTTCAAATCAGCAACTATTGATAAACACTGTGATTACAACCCAAGGTATGATGGTTATATCCCAAATGTATTGCTCCATACCATGTCAACTTACGAGAATCTTGTCTCATGGACAACATGCTAAAAAGGGTGATAGGGTGAAGGATACTACTTGCAACATGGGGCATATAGATTCTTTGATTCAATTTATCGAAGTTATCCCATGCATTTGGATAAAAAGAAAGATCATGAGGAATCATATAGAATATGATGTGCATTATATCGAAGTTATAAAGGATCAATGCTCATGATTCATAGATCACTCCTTCGAGCTAAGTCCCCCATTTGGAGATAAGATTGAAGAAGGGTATATTGGAACATTTACAGCATGTTGTCAGCCTAAGGTATGTAATGATTCCTATATCATGGGTCTAGGTGAGACATGGATCACTATGGGAGCCGTCTCCAAGTTTAGAATTGTTTTCCCCCTCATTTCCAGCTTGCCCAACATTTTACTTGCAGCCATACAAGACTGTTATATCTCAATAAAGATGCATTTCTCACCTATTGTCATTAGTGAAGTGTTTGTAGCTACTAGAAGATGGTTTCCAGCCACTACAATTCCAATATGGGCAATCATAATGTCTGATCCGAACCAATTGTTGAAGTGAATAGCTTGGGGCAGCATGGAAGCAACAATTGGAGTCCAAGGTAATCAATGTAACAGCAAACTAAGAGAGGTGGTCATTGCATTGGGCATGTAATCATTGCATTCTATTGGAAAGTACACTATGAAGTTGAAATCTAAGGGAAAATTGGTAGTGCTTTGAGGCATCGATGGAGCTCCAAAAGTTGTCATCACCAAATGGATGGAATATCAATTGGCGACAACCAAGATTTCATCCATAGATGAACATTTGATCATGATGGCATTTGGTCTATTTTGGATCAGTATGGCATGGTGTTGTTGGAATCAAGCTACATACAGGTTTGCCACCTTTGGATGTGTGAAGGAGCATTCACAAAAGTTGGGATACTACAAGATGGTTTCACCATTCCTTGCATCATGAAGCTACATGATCTTTGATTTTACATTTTCAAGATTGCCATTAATTAAAGAGCACCAGCAAAAGTTAAAAGGAGTTGCGTTGGATTTATCCTCCCTATTGAGGACGTTTTGAGCACCACAATAAGGTCTCAAGGGGCAGTTCACATGAATATCAGAGTAACTCAACATAAGCTTGGTGGAACGGTTTCACATTCAGATATGCTTACAAAAGGTTACAAACAAGGCATAAAGGGAAAGAGTATGGTGACAGCATATTGCAATTATGTTGCAAAGGAAACATATCACGGACTGTTTTCATCATAATTTTCAGCTTTAGGGCTAATGTCATCACCATTTCCAGCTGCTACATTACATCATTTGTAGCCATACAGGGGATTTTGGTCATAGAATTGAGTGATTTTCAGTTTGTTGCTGCTATTTAAGTATTTTCAGTCATTGTATAGTTGTTTCCAGCCTCATAATTACTGACATTGCTGAATTTTATGAATAATTTTCAGTATTGCAGTGATTGAACCATTCTTATACAGCTGATTTTCAGGGTTAATTTTCAACTATGGTTGTCAATCACATTCAGCACCCAGTTTGCAAACTTTAAGGAGTTTTTCTTGTATCATGCTATTTGTGAAGGGTTTCAACCATTGGAGCTATTGAAAGCAATTACTCCAAGTGTCATACTGTTGTTTTGGAGAAGGTTTCAAACGAACTATGACTGTTACAACTTTGTTCCAGCTTCCATACAAGTTGAGTGGTACAAATTCATGAGGGTTTCTGCTTACAGTACAGTTGCACGATCTATTGGAACTCAAAGAAATTTTTATGTAGCTCAGTAGGAGGTTCCAGATTCTTCAGTTCATAGTGGGAACAGAGTGGCACAATGAAAATATGGTGGCAAGTTCATAAGGCATCCCTTGGCCTTATGGGAATTCGAGGATGTTCTCAAGCTCTGGGAAGAAGGCATCATTGGTCGTCACATCAAAGAGGAGCATATTGTGAGTTGCTTGCATTCCTTGCCTAATCCAAGTCAACGTTGAGAAGCCAAATTAATTCTCAAAGAAGTGATCAAGTTACATGGATTGCATAAAAATATGGATGATGGAGATAGTGGGTCCTATGGTGTTTTTTGGAAGGAGTTGCTTCTTTTGACATGTACAAGATCCAGGCTCTATGGACATTACACCCTGGTTTATCATACTGGCACAGTGATATTGGAGCATTCGAGTTTGCATTTGCTTGAGGACAAGCAAAAGATGGGAAGAGCGGACTGTCATGTCCCCTTTTCTAAATTAAAATAATTGATAATATTATTTAAGTTGGGCCCAGACATTTCTATTCTTTTAGACAACTTAATAATATTGTTATTATTATAAATACTTAAAATAATAATATGACTAAGTTAGCCAAAAAGTTTACGTTATATTAAAGGCAACTTATGTTTTATTATTACTTAATTAAAAAGGTGATTTTTAATGTAAAATAAAGTCAACGCTAAAATAGAAATATAAGCGTTACTTTATTAAAAACAAAGAGAAGGCCCAAATTGGAGCGCCCCACTTGGGAAAGGCAAACGAAAAATAATAAAAGGCAGCTTGTGGGTTTCTTTTGGGGATCATTTGGAAAATTCATATTACTCTCTCATGTATGTTTGATGCAAATGCTTCAACTACAACAATAAAAGATGAAAACCCTCCTTTGCAGACCTATTCAAGGATGAAAACCATCTCATCTCCTAGGGTAACTCCATCCAGGGGTTGTAGTTGTGCTTCAGTTAGAGATATTCAGTTCCCAGTTCACCTATGGCACATCTCAGAGCTCATTTTCAATCCAGAACTGCAATTACAGCTAGGGCATCATCAGTTATAGCTTTTGGAGCCCATTTAGGCCCCAATTGAGGGCTGACATCACTTTTTGGAAACACATTTCATTGCTGGCATCATTTTAGTGGGCAGATCTTCATGGTTCCAGTTTGAATAATCATTTTTTGGCCCCAACTTCCCATCTGAAGCATCATTTGTGGAGGAACTGTGGTAATCATCCTTTGGGTATTTCTTTATGATTTTGATGTAGAAAATAAATAAATAAAATCTGTTTTGAGTTGTATTTGATTCCATCTTGTATATTTGACCTTTGAAATCAAATCTAAATATTCAGAGGGTTTATCAATAATTTCCAAACCATTTGGGTATTTTGCTTCAAGGGTTTGCTGTCATAAACAATAGAAAATCAGATTATTGTGTTTTTCCACAAGGGAGTGTTGCAATAAAATTTAGATCTTATTATTGATGAATTAGGGTTTTTCGGTAAATGTGGAATTGTTTAAAAATGTCCGATTAGGTACATTACACTATGAAACAGTTCAAAACAAGAAAAATACAAACAGAAGGGTAATAATGCCTTTATAGAAGTTTAAAAGCTTGAAAAATCATCTTTCTGGGATGCCATGCATGGCTGTAGCTGTCTTGATTATGCCTGAGCTGCATTCATGCGTGAAGTGCACAGTGGTTCATCTCACAAACCAAACAAAACTTTTCTCGCAGTCATATACAGCTGCATAGATCCTTTAGGAAGCGCTCATGCTGCAGACGAAAATGGAAAAAGATTAATTCCAGCTGGTGGACATGACATGTGGGGGTGGTTTCGAGCACAAAGAAGCAATCTTCATTGCAATGGCTGCACTCTGATATAGGAGGATGTCTCTATAGACAAGAAAAAATGATTTTGTGGCTACGTAGAAGACAAATGAAAATGTTGTGGAGATTAAAAACTTTAGGAAACGATTATTTTGTTCATTTCCAAGAAAAATACCAGCTCACTAATTGCCAAAGCCTTTTTCTCACTTATTTATGACAACTGGAAATAGTATCGGCAACTTGAAAAAATCTTCAAGTGGAAAGCCGGGTTAGAAGAAATTTGACAAAATGAAAAAACATTCAATCCCTGCCTCCACAAGTTTATGGAACTTGGAAAAGTAATTTGAAAAGGCATGTGGGCCCAAGAAAATTCTGTTGACCTTCGCCTCAGCATGAGTGTTCAAAAATGCACGTTACAAAATTTTATATCATTCAATTTGAAACATTTTTTCACAAAATCATTAATGCTTCATAGTTTCAAGAGTCCTTGACAAGTGGTGTAACTGAGAATGGCCTACCCTCAAAACAGTGTCTTCCACTCCACTTCTAACTCCAGATCACCATCTTGTTATTCTCTTCAAATTAACACTCAAATGTCTCCATGCAGATAATTAATTATTTTAATAAAAGATAGAATTTAATTGATTCAAACCTTAATTAAATTTTTAACCATTTGAGGATGATATAGTGACCTTCAGATCACACATCGAGCACTAAATGGGAAAATGTAGCTAAAACTCCCCCGGCAAATCATTTAAGCTCCTTTTTCTTTTAAATGCTTGGATGTTGAGGTGTACATCTGTGGCTCAAAATGGGCTATTTTTGATCTCGTCATCTCACAATCTTAGAACTCTTCTAGATCAATGTGACTTTTCTGAATGGAGCACGAGAACCCAATTTCAAGGCGCACTTTGGACCTTTGTGAAAATATGCGTATGAAAACTTTGCTTAGGAGCTTGTCCACAATTTTTTTTTAATTCTCAACTAATGTTCCTAACCACGGGTTCAACATGGGAAATATGGCTTTGAACAAGAAACATGGGGATGTTGGCAAAGATAGGAATGAGGAAATAGCCCGTGAGATGACTCAAAAGGACCAAATTTTTTGTGTGGGTTAAAAATGGGATTTTTCCAAATTTGGTGGGTAACAAGTTCCAAATGGAATTTACCTTTTCTTGCTCATTCATGAGCCACAACCATATTGTATCTTGAATATTTGAGCTCAATTGAAGCCATAAGGCCCCATTTCTATGCTGGAGTCTTCCCACACTAGGTATCTCTAGTGTAAATCTTGGCGTTCATGTGCCAATGGTCTTTTGGTAATGTTTTCTTCTCTATGTTCAGTATAATTCACGTGCTTTAGAAGGAATTTGATGTTGTTTTCACACTTCTAAGCACAATTCTCAAAGTAGTTGTTAGCAATCTTCCATCTTACATCTATAAGTTGGTGAATTAGCTTTATTGAGTTAGTTTTACATATCAATTACGGAATCCATGTCGGTTTCCTAATAACGAGAAAAAAGCCACTTTTCAAAAGAATAACAAGGCTAACTCTAACGAGCATAATAACACAAAAAGAGAAATCTTTCAAAAGCATAATAAGACTAAGCATTAATTTTAGCATAGCATACATTATTACTTTGTTACAAGGATAAATCTAAAGATCAGAATAACACAAAAAGAAGCTTCTTTACAAGCATAATAAGACAAAGCAGGCATTAATTTTAGAATATAATACATTGTTATCTTGTTATGTACTATCTTGACATACACGAGTTAGACTTATGCTTGTTATATTTGAGTAAGGTTATGAATTAGCTTATGTGTTTCGACCAAGTATGTCTGTACGGTTGTATTTAATCTCTAGATTAGTCACGGTCGGAAGTACTTGTGTTCAGTATGAGTATTCTTATCTCATGGAATAACCCTTAACAAGCATTCATAACATGTCATGACAGCTACTAAGAAACTACTATACCTAACTACATCATTATGACATGTTTTAGTATTTACATTTTATTAAAATCCCACAACATTTTAAAAATTATTAATAAAGTGGATATAACATAAAGAACTAATATTGACCGTTAATTCTAATATCCACTTTGATTTTCGTGTCATTAATTTAAACAAATGCCATGTTTCTATCTTTTCAAGCTCATCTCTGATAAGTGCTTTAAAGAAGATATGAGCTGCCTGCTCTTGGGTTGCACAATAGATCAGTTCAATTTCCTTGTTTTATTGTTTACTCTTCTTTCCTTGTTTCTTTCTATTGCCCACTTTTTTACTTGGAAAAGAGAAGTCCACTTCCCATCTAGTTGATGCTATGGGCAAATTTTAACATTTTTCATCCAGATGATCAGATGGATGGTAATCTAGACATAATACATCAAGCAACATTAAGAGGATTCTTGTATTGGCAGATGGTGTTGAGGAAGACCATAAAATGTCTCTGGCATAAAAAGGAGTTGAAGCTTGTCCTATGCACTATGAAATCTGTACTCTAGGTTATTATAAAGCAAAGTCACGAATAAGATATACAAACGATATGGCATTTACAAGGGGTCAAACAAGCGTATCAGCCTTTAAACCATGCTTTTGTAGTTTGAAAAGAATCCACCTGATACATTTTAGCAAATATGAATTGATGACTTCATGTATTAAGATTAATCTTCTGTTCTTCTAATCCATGGCAGTCCACTGATATAGAAGAAACTAAGAAATAACCAAACTAAATACCAGCAGTAACAATTCACAAGAAAGAAAAAGGAGGACATGCTTACCAAGGTTCAGAAATGTACATTCTGTCAATAGTGTGTAAGAATAAATTCTCGAAATTTACATTCTGTCAATAGTGTGTAAGAATAAATTCTCGTGCAAAGAAGAAATCAGCCACTGAACAAACATGTGGCATGCTGACTACAGAAAACACAAAATTTAGGCAACTTACCATCAATTTCAACCAGTTCATCCCCTGTATGTATACCAGCTCGTGCAGCAGGACTCCCATCTATTGAAGATAACACAATCTGCAATTTCAAACAATGCAACAGAATACAATGTAAAATGTGATAAAACTCAAGAGTTAAAATTTATTAATTCCAAAATAATGAACATAAATATGAGAATTTTGTCATTTCTAAACTAGCTAATCCTATCAGATATACGTCTGTGATTTCAACTCTAAGGTTATCCAACCAAAAAAAAATACCTTCCTGTGTCTATATTAAATCTCAGTCCTGTGGGCTCTTGGATGTAGCTATCTCCTTGTCAGTGAGGATTTTCATCTCCAAGGAGACAAAACAAAAGGATTGAAGTCCCATATGGTTACCCTTTAGGGAGTTACACGTGATAAGATTGTAATCTTGCTTTCCCATGTTAGATTTGTGAAGCAGATAGAATTAAAGTCCAAACAGGAAATGAGTCTGTAACCATAAAGAAGTGTTTACTTGTTACATTAGGTTCTTATACTACAAGATATTAAATATTTGAATGAAAGGCATTGATATTGTGCATATGATTCTCTTATGGTGGAGGTTCTCATGTCCTTGATCATGTTTGGATTTGCATGATTATACCAATTCCAATTATGATATTCTTTAGCAAGTACGTATATCTCCATTTCTTTGATAAAGTAATAAATGCAAACCAAATTTTGATGTTCTACGAAAGATGGTCACTATATTGTTCCTGATCTTATTTGATCATAAATTCCTAATCTGACCAGTTCCACAGCTAGGAGCATCCTCCAAAAGAGATGGATTCTAGCATACATATGTAAAAGTGAAACTAGACCCCTTAACATCAATATTCGTAGAAATAAAAACAGTTATTTCCAGACCTACTTTGTAATGTCCCCCTTTTTGGCATAACTTGCTTATGGACCTTTAGCTTGGTTTTGTTCCCACAAGGTTAAGAGAAGGGAACTATAAGGGGGTTATTCAACGAGCAAAAAGGTGAAAAGTACTTAAATATTTTAATTTTCAATTGAGTTATGCAAAAAGTGTTTTTTATCTAATTTTCTTTTAAGTTGGGACATTTTTAGGGTCATGGGCACTTAAGGCATAAAAGTGAATTTGATAAGGAAGCTTTATATAATATATTTTTTAAAGAAAAAGGTAAACTCTCCCTCCTTATTTTGGGCACCACACTTGGAAGAGATATATAAAAAGAAAGGAAAGGTTCATTTGAAAAAGTTATGATTATTGGGATATTGAATCTTATGCTCAAGTATGTCAAGCTTGAACAAGTGACTTGGGCACGAAACCCTTCAAATGCACAAAGAAGTTTGGGGACGAAAACCTCCATTCTTCCACATAGGGCAGCTCTATTCAAGGACTATAATTGCGCTTCAGATTTGCATGATTGCATGCAATTGATTCTGTAAATGTGTTTAATAACACGACCTTGTTCAAAGGCAAAGTGAATACCTTGGAGAGTTGTTTGCATTGATTTCTCATTGTTTGGTTGCATAATTGAGCTCCATTTTCAGGGTTGGAAAAACCTAGGGCTATAACTAGGGTTTTTGGAACTTCGGGACAACTTTTGAGGGACTTCCTATGGAGGAAAAATTTTGATTCTGATTTTGTTTGATAGCTACTATTTTTGTGATCATTTTGAGCTAACTTTTGCATTGAAATTCCAAGTATTCCAGAAGATACGAATTTTTGAAGTTTAAGTTGATTAAGGCAAATAATAAATTATTGAGGGCTGAAAATAAAGTAATTAATTCAAAAAATTATTTGCATAATTTTCTCTAATGAAGCGATTCCCTTGGGCAGATTTTCGAAGTGTTTTTGGACTATTTTTTAAGGAAATAAAGTAGTTTATATTCTTAAAATTATTTGGATATTTTTCCAAGTGGGGCGAAATGAATTGGGGAACTTGGAGACCTTGTTGAGGGAATAAAATAAGGGTTTGCATTTCATATTCATTCTCCTATTTTTTCTGAGTGTGGCGACTTGTTCAGAGAGGGTTAATTTGACCATTGGCAACGCTAATTTGTTCCTTGGAAGCCCTAATAAATTGCAAAAAAAATTGGCATATTTTTCATGAGTTTGTGCAAGGGATTCAAGGTTTATTGGAAGGGAAAACACAGCTATAACAAGATCCTAAAATTTAGAATTATCACAAGGAGTTTCCAGCCATATCATTTCATATTGCCAAAAAAAAAGGTATTTTATTGTATTTGCATATTCAATAATTATTGAAGTTAGTGTGAAGTGTTATTGCTTGGAGATTGGGACACCTATTGTTGCTAGGGTTTGCTAGTTTTTAGGGCAGCATTCATATTATTTTCAGTTTGGCATAGGGGTTTGTTGAAAAACCCCAAATTGTCCTAATTGTTCCATTTGGGAACATTACAATGGTATCAGAGCCATATCTTAGCTATATGTGGGATTCAAGGTTTATACCAAACAGTAACATGGACAAGGGAATGATTGAAAATCTTACTCAAGCCCAAGATCGTGGGAATCAGTCCCTCAAAGTGAAGGACCAGCCTTTGGTTGGTTGGGATTTAATGAAAAACTATGATGAGTACTTAACACTTGCATCACGATACAAAAAGGGAAGGAGCTTTAAGTATTGGCTACGTTTGAGATATGGCAAAGGGCACCATGGGCATATAGCTACACATGATGACTTGGGAAAGATAGTTTTTCCATTTTTTGATGATGATCCAGATATTCCGGTGAGAGCTTGGGTGGACAAGGTGAGTACCTTGATTTAGGCCTAGGGGTAGAAGGGAAGCCCTAATTTTTGTCATCCAACATTTGGATGGGGTTGCCCATAAATAGTGGCATCGTGGATGGGAAACACAAGGGCACAAAAACATTGGGACACATGAGGAATTCTTTGAGAGAATCGTTGATGAGTTTGGTAAGAAGGTGGAGCCATCAAAACCAAAATCACTAAGGGCGCCAAGCAAAGGTTTCCAATTGAATGAAAGACATCCTTTAAAAACAATTAACTGGGCCTAATTTCTAATTGTACAAGGGAAAGCCACTCCACAAGACTGTTAAATACAAAAATTCAGTCAATCATAGGCCTCTTGTGATGGGCGATCAGCTGGAAATTAAATCCGAAAATTCAGGAAAAGTGAAGGCATGTAAGGCTGAATTCGAAGGGCAACCACCAAGTGAAGGGCCTTTAGAATATGGACACCAAAATTCAATCAATTATAGGCCTATTATGATGGACAATCAGCTGAGATTTAAATCAGAAAATTCAAAAAAAGTGAAGGTATGTAAAACTGAAGTTGAAGGGCAGCCACCAAAGGAAGGACATTGGAAGTTTGGACGCCAAAATTCAGTCAATTGTGGGCCTACTATGATGGACAATCAGCTATAATTAAAATCAGAAGTTTTAGAACAGCCAAGAACTAATTTTCAGACATGTAAAAGGCAACCAATGATCAAAACTTCTGAACCACAAGAACTAGAAATTCAAGGGCAGCCAAGTAAGGAGTTCCAACAAACTATGGAGCGAAGAATGAGTTGCAAACAGTTGACATTAATGGGGAACTTACAAAAAAATCAGAACTTCCGAGGTTGAAGCAAAGAGAAGTTGTTCAACAATTTCATGAGCCTACAAAAGGTCAAAAAGGAAGCATGAACAAGGACCTCATAATAAAAGGTTATGCCAAGAAAGAAAGTTTTTGTATTGTCCCTTTTCATGCATCATTTTCTTTGTCTAATTTCAAATTGCAAGAAGAAGCTTGGAGGAAATATTTGTTGTTATGTCTCGCTAAGGAAGCACATGTCCCAACAAAAAGGGACATAGCAAAGAGGTCCATTGAAAGAGTGATGCCAAGAAGGAAAGGAAAAGGATGCACCTTGCATATAAAGGAAGGAGAATCAGAGTTCTTGATGGGCAATCAATTGAGTTGTCAACTTGGTAAGCATTCAATGTTTTCTCTTCATGATTGGTTCTCTCATTACCTTGGTTGCAAAGCTTGTGCTATCATTAAAGTGGAGGTAAGAGACACTCAAAGAGAAGAAGAAGTCTTCCAAGTAAGTTCAAGAAAAGGACATGACAAATACCCCTCATGGCTATGGGATCCAAGTGAGCTCTATCAACATAATGTTGCCATCAAGTATAGGGCCAACATGAGGAAGGAAGTAGACAAGGAATATCATGAAACATGGATCACGGTAGCTGCTCTTTTTGATATTTTCAGTTTGTATTCTTTGAAGTTATTCATCCCCTTGGTAAGCATGGGCACTAAGAAGGTAAGCTTGTCACTTTCTAGCATTATGGGGATGGTCCAAACATATAGTAATGGTTTTCCCACCACAAGGAGAGATTGGGAGAGAGAAAGGGCACATTACCGCCAGGTTAGGATAAAGTATGATGACATAATTGTAAAGTGTTGTTAAACACTAATGTTTTTTCTAACATGTTTGCTTCATGTGAGGGTTCATTAGTGAGATCACTTACCAAGGCTAAAAGCAACACAATGGATATGATACTTTTCAAAGTAGCATGTAATGAGATTGTTTTGCATGGCTTGAGTGATAGAGAGGCCCCTTCTTCTGCAGATAGCATGTTAGGAGGATGTTTCATGAGCATAATAGAGATTGGAATGAAGGCTGCCACTAGACATCAAATGCAACCCCTTAATTGCAAATTAGAACTCTCTACACGGCAATTGGTAAGTGTAGTGTTGACGTTGTGGATTGCACCCTTTGAAAGGATACTCAGCTCCTTTCCTCCACGCGGCACAATGGAAACATTCCTCTTGCTGTAGGTGGCAAACTCGAGGAATGGATCTCTAGATTAGGGGCTAGCTCCCCTTGATGCACCTTGAGGCCCTGGATTTCCTACTACTAACAATGGGGGGGTGAAAAGAGAGAGAAAAACTGAAAAACAAAACTTAACTAATGTGGTGATGCACCAAACTGATTGGTCTACTCAACTTTTACCTACACTTTACGCCAAAGATAAGCCAACAGACACTTCATTCGAATGAGAAACTGACTGCATCAGTTTTTCAACAAGGGATCCTGTGAAGGTATAGGGAGAAAGAAACTACTAGAGGTGTTCAAAAGACACTGTTGGACAGTCTGTTCATATGTGCCTATGCTTCGAGGTGGACACTTCTTGTTGACCTGTAGAAGGATTCACAATACACTAGACATGCTGGTATAAACCTATGAAAGCATTAAAGAAAATCACTGAACATAAGATGATACCATAGACATGCAAAAGTGCCAACTCAAATGGAGGTAAAATGCTTCTTTTGATTCTAGGTAAATTTCTTCAAGGCTTCGCCATACAATGCTAAGAGAGATCTCTCTCTTCAAATGAGAAGTTACAATTATATAGAGGACTGGGAAAATAGGTCATTGACCAATCAAGGGAAAGAAGCCCATGTTGCATTAATCATTCCTGCGGCGACCACCAACCCATGTTGTTGCCGTCTCTTCTTAAATGCGTATGTGAAAGCCATGTTGTAGGTGTTTAAGTCGTTGCCTTTGATGTTCGGGACTGCAAGAGCATGGGTTACTTCTCCTAATAACCGACAAGGCCATCCCAAAGATATGTTGACCGGGCCATGCTTCGTTCAATGCTCGTGCAACTGACTGTTCATTAATGACAAAACAAGAAAACACAGGCCGCTCCTCTTCAATGCTCGTAACCAATTCCGTTATTGGTTTTGGTGGGGACTATTTCACCTAACTGTATTCAATTCTCCTGTTGATGGCTCATGTGTCACCTGCCTTGGTCTGGTCCCTCCTGGGTCTGCGCTTTGACTTGCTACACCACCTGGAGTGTTTTGAGCTTTTGTCCCATGTGCGCGTGGCCACGTTCTGGGTTACTTGCTTCGCTTTCTCTTTGCTATTTTTTCCCTTTTTGTGGCAATTCGGGCTCTTGGCGTTTATGAATTTCCTCCCAGGCTCCTTTCCTTGCCGGGTCGCTGAGTCGTTCCTCGGGTTCTTGGGCCTTTGAATTTCTTCAAACAAAATGTCCGAAGGAATTCCTTCGGACATTTTGTCTGAAAGAATTATTTCCTTTCCGATTTTACACTTCTGGACCTTTCTTCGGCGGGCTTTCTTTCCTTTGTTCCTTAAGACAAAAAGTCCAAAGGAATTCTTTTGGACATTTTGTCCGAAAGAATTGTTGTTTGACTGCTTCCCAACGGCTAACTCACTTTCACCTTGAATTTGACGTTCACGGCCCTGTCACCTACATTTGAATCTCAACGGCTAGCTTATCACCTTTAATTTGACGTTTGCGGCCCTGTCACCCCTTTGGGACAATTTCTTCGATTTTTTTGCAAACAAACATTTCCCGAAGGGAAAGTAACCCTTCGAAAAAATTGAAGTCCTCTTTTCAAAGCCAAGGGCCCTCCGCAAGGGCACCTACCCTTCGGGCTTTTGTCTTTCGAAATTTTTCAGACTTTCTTCAACTATTGAATTTTCTCGGACAAAATGTCCAAAGGAATTCCTTCGGACATTTTGTCAGAAAGAATTCTTCATTGAGTCTTCATCCTTGGATTTCCTTCGAACAAAAAGTCCGAAGGAATTCTCCTTTGGCTTGTCAACTTTTCCGAAGGGCATGTCCTTTTCGGGTTTCTGCCTTGCCCCTTTGCTTCGACCATCTGCCCTCCACAAGGACACCTCGAGCCCAAAGTTACCCATCGGGCTTTTGCAAAGGTCCATTTTTCTCATTGTCTGCCCCTTGCAAGGGCTTCTTGGCCTCTAAGTCACCTTTCGAAAGAATTGAAAAGGCCCTACTTGCCGCCTAAGTGCCCTCCGCAAGGGCACCTACCCTTTGGACTTTTTGCAAACGACCCTTGGCCCTTTGAACTTGGTCCATTTTGCAAATAAAAAGCCCTCCGAAGTAACTTACTTGCCCTGTTAAGCATCCGAGATCAAAATGAGTTTCAAGTCAACTCTTGCTTGCCAGACCCAAAGCACTTGGCAAGCAAAACAAGAAAACACTTTGCTTTTCCATGGAAAAAACCCTGACAGAGAAAAATCTACACAAGGCAACTACGGGATGAACTAGCCAGAACCTAGATCGAAGGACCCTTGCAAGGAAAAGGAAAGGGGGGCCCAAATTTTGGCCTACAGGACCAAAAATTGGTCAACATGTAGCAAATTCTGATTTTTGTCATGCTTGTTTTGCAAAGGTTGAGAGGAGATTTGATTGCTAAGGGCAATGCAAAAATTGCTTTCGACAGCACCCTATTCCTTTTTGCAAGAATGAAAATGGTGTTTTAAGTGTTGGAATCACAGCCACTGAGAGGGGAGGGTGAATCAGTGAGCTCTTAAAACTTTATTCTAATATTTAGTTTGTTAATCAAACATCAATACAAAATCCACAAAGCAATCAAATCATAACAAAGAACATGAAGACATAACACATGATTAGGTGGGAAACCCTTACAGGGAAAAAAAACCACAATGATCACTGCATGGACTACTTGTCCTAAATCAGATATGCAATGAGTCAACAAGATTGCTTAAGGCACCAACCCCAAATAGTCAAGCACCAACTTGACAAAAAGATTCAGCAAGCACCCACTTGCTAAGAAGCACCAACTCCTTGATTTGTAGATACCAATCTACAGGAGGCTTCAACTCCCTTTGCCAAGCACCAACTTGACAGAAGGATTCAGCAAGCACCCACTTGCTAAGAAGCACCAACTCCTACTTCAGATAATCCACCTTTCTCAATTTCTTCTCTCAACAAATGATGGTACAATTTTGTTCTCTCTCTGCTTATCTATCTCAGATTCATTATGTTGTTTTTCTGCTCATCACTCTCAGATTCATTCTGTTGTTTTTTTGCTCATCACTCTCAAATTCATTCTGTTGTTTTTCTACTCATTACTCTCAGAGTCATTTTGTATACTCCATGAATCATTTGATGATTTCACATTCACTCCTCTCTAGCCCTTTGTTCCCCAACAAAGATCTCCTCTACTCAGCGAATTTATCTAATCATTCTCTCTGGCCATTCGTTCCTCAACAGACCTCTGCTCTACTCCTTAGCGAATTTATATATTTATCTCACTTACTTGAATACCAAAAGGACAATTTGATCTTGCTTATATACAAAACATTTATCAACAACGTTTGAAAGTCGTCCAAACAAAACTCTATAATCAGATGTATAATGACTTATTCTCTTTTGAAAACATAATTCACATTAGCTTCTAAAAAAATCACTCACATAGGTCAGCCTGAGTCAAACACAGCTCGTATAGACCAAACAATCATTAGATTACATTTATTGTCGACCTGATGAAGTCTGTAGTGGTCTTGATGCAATTCATAACAGCTCTAATGTAATCTGTAGCAACTCTGATATAATCCATAGCAAGCCTAATGTAATCTATAGCAAACTTGACACAGTCCATAGCAAGTCTGATGCAGTCCATAGCAAGTCTGATGCAGCGTGTAACAAGCTTGATGTAATTCGTCATTGTTCTCCTAGTAGCTCCAAATACGATCTTATTCTTCAAACTCTTTAGATCACCTTCCTTCATACAAAACAGCGTATTCAATGATCTTTAGTCTAAATCAATTTTGCAGACTGTTTATGTCTCCATATGATGTAAAATATGGATAACAAGTCTCTTGGCCAATTGTCTACTTCACTAAAAACAACTTTCATGGTAATCTACAGACTCAATCAATAGTAACTGACTCTGAAGAAACTACGAACTCTTATCAGCATAAATTCATTAACATTAATGACCAAATACTTTACTGACTAGCAAACCCTTCGACATCACTCTTGAACATCAATGGCAAGTCTGATGCAGCTCGTAACAAGCTTGATGTAATTCGTCATTGTTCTCCTAGTAGCTCCAAATACGATCTTATTCTTCAAACTCTTTAGATCACCTTCCTTCATACAAAACAGCGTATTCAATGATCTTTAGTCTAAATCAATTTTGCAGACTGTTTATGTCTCCATATGATGTAAAATATGGATAACAAGTCTCTTGGCCAATTGTCTACTTCACCAAAAACAACTTTCATGGTAATCTACAGACTCAATCAATAGTTACTGACTCTGCAGAAACTACGAACTCTTATCAGCATAAATTCATTAACATTAATGACCAAATACTTTACTGACTAGCAAACCCTTCGACATCACTCTTGAACATCAATGACAATATCTCAACAAACTCCCCCTCTGTCATTGATGGCAAAGCTTTACAAGTTGATGCCCTGAGCAACTAGACACTAGAACTTGCATTCGGTTTACTCTTTCTCCTGTCATTTCTTCACCAAAAGCAACTAGACACCAGTTACACAACTTGTTATTTCTCTCCTTAGCTTGCATATTCTCCCCCTTTGACATCAATGGCGAAGGGTTGCACAAACTGCCATCTGATCCTTGGACCTGAACTTCAATAATCAACACAATGAAACGCTGACAAAAATTCACCTTAGGCTCATACCAGTTGTTGTAGACAACTTCTATAACACGTCAATTGTACCTCAAGAAACCATGCTTCTTATGACTTCTACATCACTGTCTTGACACTTCACAACACAGAGCTACAAAGCTCCCCCTAACTCCATACTCTCCTCTTGAGTCACAAGATAAAAACCATTCTTAGAAACATCTCTAAACAGACGACTTCTCCCCATTTTGAACTTTCTCCCAAAACTTAGCTCTTTTCTCAAACTAGTTTTTTTCTCAAACAATTCCCTCTTTGACATTAAAGACAAAGAGACACCTACAACATTTGGAATCACGCCTTTGCAATAATAACTCAACAAGAAGAATCATGAGAATCTTATAAAGCATCTCAGAAACATGTTCCCCCTTTGTCTTCACAGCGTATGCTCATCACGACTCTCAAACCATCCTCAACTTCCTTCAAGCATATTGATACCAATACCAATTCTCAACACAAATCAAGAAACACAGAACAACTTTTTGCTTACCTCTCATATACCAATCAATTACACAATCTTTCATCACGCTTCCAGCTCTGTCAGCAACAACCAACTTGTCTCTATGACCATATTGGTCTTGGAGATCAATCCATATTTCATGTCTCTAGGCACAATCTTATGCTCAGACTTGCATTCCATACCATGACTCCTCAAAAACTAATCGCCAGAAACAATGCTCATACTAGCCAAAACTCCTTTCATATACATACAAGCTACAAAGAAAACAACTCATACCTTGCAACACAGACAACCTAAAATCCTCTTAAGATGAATCTTTTTTTGACTGAACCTCATGCTTCTACTGATAGAAGAGTGTCTCCATGAAGCCTAATGGAGTCACCCCTTTCCATAGGGTTCTCAAAACACCATGAACTTAGGAGATTCCCAGATCTCCAAACCACTCTTCTCAACCATCTTGCAATTATGAGACTGAGAGTCCCTCCTTGGAATCCACTTAGGCTTGACTGAAGCATTCGACTCACCCACCTTGTCATCCTTCTCTTTCAAAACATACAAATTATTTTCAGTCCTATTAGCATCTGCTACCAATCTTTCTGAACTTGCTTTTCTTATATCACACCCTTTAGCATGAAAAGTCAGAGTATATCCATCATTGCACATTTGACTAACACTCGGCAAATTATGCTTCAGACCTTTTACATATAACACATTCTCAATATTAGTTTTCCCTTTGTCAAGACTTAGTATTCGCTTGCCAACAATATTAACTGTTGTATTGTCTCCAAACTTGACTGTACCTTCAATAATCTTCTTCAAAGATATAAATTTATTCTTGTCACCTGTCATATGGCTTGAAAAACCACTGTCAATGTACCATTTCAAATTCTCATCTTGAATGTGAAAAGCAGCGTGTGCTAACATGGAGTCTTCTTCCTTTGGACCAACATTTTCTTTCTCCTTTTTCCGTATTTTCAAAGATTCTGATTTCTTATCAACTTGAACATACACCTTCCAGTTTTGACTAGGGGGTTTTGCATAACCCAATGTACAGAATCTTGCAATGTCAAATTCTATTACAGTTGTAATAGAGCACACTGTTTCTATTGATATCTGAGACTTGGACAAATGAATTTGAGAATCTTTTTGAAAATCCATGACAATTAATATCACTTCTCCATGCATGATTGTTTCAAGCATTTGATCCACAATCAACAGCTCTATGTCCAAACTGATTACAAGAAAAACAGTAGCCATAGAAAAAATTCATGTACCTTATTGCATTCGGTTGCCTAATAGGAAATGATCTCTGAAGATTTTTGAAAGGCATATTGACTCTTTTGTTATCTTTGAGAGCGATAATCTTCTTGACCTGTCCTGACCTCTGACTGTCATTCACAATCTCAGATTTCTTGAGAACATCAGCATATGTCTTTGGCTTACTGATATTCTGCTCTTCCTTACTACTCTTTTGATCATCCGTATCACCTTTGACTGTTCAATATGTCAGAGAATTCCATTGCTCTTTTCTAAATTTTGACAATTTTTCAATTTGACTATGAACTGTTCCAAAATTGACTTCATTGAACCTGTCTTACATATGTACTCATTGCACTCTACTTCCTTGGACTTCAAACCTGCATTTGCTTCCTCTGAGTCTTGAGATTGTTGGTGACCTCAACTTCCTTGGCACTCTTAGTTATCTTAGTTTCCAAGATACATATCTGTTCTTCATGATTTTTTACTAGAGACTTCAACTTTTGGTTTTTCTTTCTTTGACTCTTCAATTCATTCAAAGCACTGATAAGTTCTGCCTCAAGATCAACCTCGGCTTCTTCATCCACTTCTTCATCATCCATGAAGACTTGATCTTTTGAACTATTCCCTTCTTCTACTTCAATGGCCATGAACAGAGCTTCATCACTTCTATGGTCTGAATTGCAGTCATCACTATCTGAGATATCTTTATCACAGACTTCAGAAGAGTTGTTGTCTTCTTTAAAATATAGATTTTTTTTGTTATTGAAGAACTTTTTCTTATAGTCACCTTGCTTGACATTCTTCTTGCTTTTGTCATACTTGTTAGACTCCTTATTCTCTTCACCATGTTCTTCATCATGATCATGTTTTTCCTTTTGAGAACACTTGGCAGCAAAATGACCAATTCTGCCACAATTGAAACATTTGAATGGTAGCTTGCCTTTGTACTTACCTAAACCTTTTCTCAATTTCCTTACAAATAAGGCTTCAGCTTTGTCTTCATCAACATCAGTGTCACTATCAATTTCAACCTCTCTGATTTGTGTTTTCTTTGAAACCTTGAATGTTGCTTCCCTTTTGAAAGATCTTCCATCATCAGTCCTTATCTCATAGGCAGTAAGTATTCCATGAAGTTCATCCATTTGTAACTTGTCTAAGTCTTTTACTTCTTCAACTGCTGACACCTTTGAATCAAATCTTGGGGTCAAGGATCTTAGAACCTTTTGAACAACAGTTGACTCATTAACCTTTTCTCCAAGACCTCTGATTATGTTGACTACTTCAACTCTAAGAAGATATGCTGCAATATTCTCTTCTTCCTTCATCTTTAGACGTTCAAACGGTCTTCTATAGGTCTATAGCTTTGCCAATTTTACCTGGTGTCACCGTCATAGATAAGTTGTAATTTGCCCCAAATTTCTTTCGCTGACTCACATTGCATCACCTTGACAAACTCAAATTCTACCAACCCACATAATATAGCATTCATAGCCTTTGAATTGTTCTCACTTGTTTTCTTTCCTACAAAATCAGTTGGAGTTTGAGGGATAATATATCCATTAACAAATAACTGTCAAATGTCAAACCCAAGAGCCATCAAATAGGTCTTCATCCTAATGCTCCAAAAGACATAATTGTTTCCAGTGAACAAAGGGGCCTTGTTTGTTGAAAACCCTCCTTGTGCCTAACCTTGAAGGACTTGCTCTGATACCAATTGTTGGAAGCACAGCGACTAAGAGGGGGGGTTGAATCAGTGAGCACTTAAAACTTTATTCTAATCTTTAGTTTGTTAATCAAGCATCAATACAAAATCCACAGAGCAATCAAATCACAGCAAAGAACATAAAGACAATACATGATAAATGTGGGAAACCCTTAAAGGAAAGAAAACCCACAATGATCACTGCATGGACTACTTGTCCTAAATCAGATATGCAATGAGTCAACAAGATTGTTGAGCACCCACTCAGCTTGAGGCACCAACCTCAAATAGTCAAGCACCAACTTGACAAAAAGATTCAGCAAACACCCACTTGTTAATAAGCACCAACTCCTTGATTTGTAGATACCAATCTACAGGGGGCTTTAACCCCCTTTGCCAAGCACAACTTGACAGAAGGATTCAGCAAGCACCCACTTGGTATGAAGCACCAACTCCTGCTTTAGATAATCCATCTTTCTCAATTGCTTCTCTCAACAAATGATGGTACAATTTTGTTCTCTCTCTGCTTATCTATTTCAGATTCATTCTGTTGTTTTTCTACTCATCACTCTCAGATTCATTATGTTGTTTTTCTGCTCATCACTCTCAAATTCATTTTGTTGTTTTTCTACTCATTACTCTCTGATTCATTTTGTATACTTTATGAATCATTTGATGATTTCATATTCACTACTCTTTGACCCTCTGTTCCTCAACAGACCTCTACTCTGCTCCTTAGCGAATTTATCTAATCATCCTCTTTGGCAATTCGTTTCTCAATAGACCTCTGCTCTTCTCCTTAGCTGATTTATATATTCATCTCACTTAGTTGCATACAAAAAAGACAATTTGATCTTGCTTATATACAATACATTTATCAACAACCTTTGAAAGTCGGCCAAACAAAACTTTATAGTCAGTTATATAATGATTTATTCTCTTTTGAAAACATAATTCACATTAGCTTATAAAAAGGTCACTCACATAGGTCGGCCTAAGTCCAACAACGCTGGAATAGACCAAGTAATCATTAGAATACATTTAGTGTCGGGTTGATGAAGTTTGTAGTGGTCTTGATGCAATTCACAGCAACTCTGATGTAATCCGTAGCAGCCCTGATGTAATTCATAGCAATGCAGTCTATAGCAAGTCTGATGCAATCCGTCACAACTCTGATGTAGTCCGTAGCAACCCCGATGTAATCCGTAGCAATTCTCCCAGTAGTTCCGGACACGATCTTATTATCCAAACTCCTTAGATCACCTTCCTTCATACAAAATAACGTATTCAATGGTCTTTAGTCTGAATCAATTCTGCAGACTATTTATGTGTCTCCATATGATGTAAAATATAGATAACAAGTCTCTTGGCCAATTATCTACTCCAAAAACAACTTTCATGGTAAGCTACTGACTCTGCAGAAACTACAAACTCTTATCAATAGAAATTCCTTGACATCAATGACCGTATATTTTACTGACTAGCAAACCCTTTGACATAACTCTTTGACATCAATGACAATATCTCAACATTAAGGAAAGTGAGACCCCTCTTGATTTTTGAAAGGGATAAAATCGCAAGCAGTTGGTCACAAGGTTCAAATTACAATAGAAGATGGTCCTCTTGCTTGCTGAAAAATGCTAAGATCAGTTGGGCCTACCTATAGACTTTTGGGGGCATCAAGAGTAATTTATTTCACATATGGCAGCAAAAGGGGAGAGCTGAAAGATGTTTGAAATCTGATTTTTTTGGCTCAAAATTTTTTGAGTCAACATAACAATTCCAGTCACCTAAAAGAATAAAAAAATTGCACTTTGAGGGCACGCTACAATCCATATTTGGGAAGACATATGCCAAGGTACATTCTGAAATTAACCACTCAGAAAGTTCTGATTTTAAGGGGCAGGTACAGTACCATGTGAGAAGGGGAAGATTTTGTTTTTTTGATCAATTCCAGCCTATGGTGTATTTTAGAAATGTTTATAATGAGGCACGCTTTTGGCTTGATAAAGAAGGGGAGGTACAAGCCTATCTTGTAGATTGGTTGAGACTTTTGTTTGATCATTTTAATGTTCTTATGCATAAAGGATGTGATAAAAGGAAGTCCAAGATGAATGACATACCATGTGTTTTAAGGCACACTCAAGGGAGGTTGCATCTATGTGCTATTTTCACTCAAGGTATGTTTCAAGATGAGATTATTATTACTAATTTCTAGTTTCGGAAACATCTTTTAAGGGCACATTGATCATTATGAGAGGCTACATCAAAGGCAAACCAGTATGGCATGTGCCATTTCTTTGGGGATATGAGGAGTCCTTGAAAGGTGGTCATGACACCTTGAGTTCATGGGGGCAGCCTATAAGATAAAAGTTTAGCTAGTTGGGAATTCAGATTGGCGTTTCTTTTCAGTAGGAAGCCATTTCAGTCAGTAAGTGCATCATGAAGAATGTGGGGACAGCCTCATGGCTTTTGCAATTGCTTGAGGACAAGCAATTCTAAGTGGGGAGGACTGTAATGCCCCCGTTTTTGGCATAACTTGCTTATGGACCCTTAGCTTGGTTTTGTTCCCACAAGGCTAAGGGAAAGAAAGAGAAGGGAACTAAGAGGGGACTATTCAAAAAGCAAAAAGATGAAAAGTACTTGAGCATTTTAATTTTCAGTTGAGTTATGCAAAAAGTGTTTTTTTGTCTAATTTTCACTTAAGTTGGGACTTTTTTAGGGTCATGGGCAATTACAATCTAAAAGGGAATTTTATCAAGAAGCTTTATATAATATCTTTGTTTTTTAAAAGGTAAACTCTCCCTTCTTATTTTAGGCACCACACTTGGAGGAAAGATATAGAAGAAAAGGAAACACTCATTTGAAAAGGTTATGCTTATTGGGATATTGAATCTTATGTTCAAGTATGTCAAGTTTGAACAAGTGATTTGAAGACAAAGCCCTTCAAGTTCACAAAGGAGTTTGGGGACAAAAACCTCCATTCTTTCACATCGGGAAACCCTATTCAAAAGTTGTAATTGCGCTTCAGATTTGCATGATTGCATGCAATTGATTCTACAAAGGTGTTTTATAACACCACCTTGTTCAAAGGCAGAGTGAATACCTTGAAGAGTTGTTTGCTTTGATTTCTCATTGTTTGGTTGCGTAATTGAGTTCCATTTTCAAGTTTGAAGGAACCTAGCGTTGTAACTAGGGTTTATGGAACTTTGGAACAACGTTTGAGGAATTCCCATGGAGGTAAAATTCTGATTCTGATTTTGTTTGATAGCTACTATTTTTATGATTATTTTGCGCTAACTTTTGCATCGAAATTCCAAGTATTCCGAAAGATACAAATTATTAAAATTTCAGCTGATTAAGGCAAATACTAAATTATTGAGGGCTGAAACTAAGGTAATTAATTCATAAAATCATTTGCATAATTTTCCCAAGTGTAACGATTCACTTGATAAGATTTTTGGAGTGATTTTGGGCTCTATTTTTGAAGGAAATAATGGAGTTTATATTATAAAAATTATTTGAATATTTTTCCAAGAAGGGCGAAGTGAATTGGGGAACATGGAGACATTGTTGAGAGAATAAAACAAGGGTTTGAATTTCAGATTTATTCTCCTATTTTTTCTGAGTGTGGCAACTTGTTTGGAGAGGGTTAATTTGACCATTGGCAACTCTAATTTGTTCCTTGGAAGCCCTAATAAATTGCAGGAATTTTTGGCATATTTTTCGTGAGTTTGTGCAAGGGATTCAAGGTTGATTGGAAGGGAAAACGCAATTGTAACAAGTGTTGGAGATACAATCACTAGGGGGGCCGCATCAATGATGCAAGATATTTAAAACTTCAATTTCAATCCTTTCAAACTCTTAATCAATGACTACAAGCATTCATAAAGCATACAAGACGTTCATCATTATAATAAGCAAGATGATGCAAGATCACACACATAACATAAGATCTACGTGGGAAACCCTCTTGGGGAATAAAACCCACTCTCAAGCCTGCAAACACTAAATTATTGAGGGCTGAAACTAAGGTAATTAATTCATAAAATCATTTGCATA
Source organism: Torreya grandis (assembly GCA_037957365.1). Lineage (NCBI taxonomy): Eukaryota > Viridiplantae > Streptophyta > Pinopsida > Cupressales > Taxaceae > Torreya > Torreya grandis. The sequence continues at coordinate 805,849 of JARHVA010004084.1, read as the reverse complement.
ATTTTCCCAAGTGTAACGATTCACTTGGTAAGAATTTTGGAGTGATTTTGGGCTCTATTTTTGAAGGAAATAATGGAGATTATATTATAAAAATTATTTGAATATTTTTCCAAGAAGGGCGAAGTGAATTGGGGAACATGGAGACATTGTTGAGAGAATAAAACAAGGGTTTGCATTTCAGATTTATTCTCCTATTTTTTCTGAGTGTGGCGACTTGTTTGGAGAGGGTTAATTTGACCATTGGCAACTCTAATTTGTTCCTTGGAAGCCCTAATAAATTGCAAGAATTTTTGGCATATTTTTCGTGAGTTTGTGCAAGGGATTCAAGGTTGATTGGAAGGGAAAACGCAATTGTAACAAGTGTTGGAGATACAATCACTAGGGGGGCCACATCAATGATGCAAGATATTCAAAACTTCAATTTCAATCCTTTCAAACTCTTAATCAATGACTACAAGCATTCATAAAGCATACAAGACGTTCATCATTATAATAAGCAAGATGATGCAAGATCACACACATAACATAAGATCTACGTGGGAAACCCTCTTGGGGAATAAAACCCACTCTCAAGCCTGCAAACACATGGACTACTTGTCCTATAAGATGATTACAAACATGAGACACTTTTAGTGAAGCACCCACTTCACAAGGAGCACTCACCCCTAAGAATGAACAAGCACCCACTTGTTCTAGATGATGAGCACCCACACAACACCTCTGGAATCAACAACGCCAGAACTCTGATTGCATATCAATCTGATTGGAGAAACAATGTATAACAGCTCTCTATCACCCTCTTCATACACACTCAAACTTGCTCGTACAAGCAATGCATCCAAAACACACTTTTGGATCTCTCTAGTCTTCTTCACTCATCCTCAATCTGTTTTGTACTTCAATCCATCTATTGAGCACACTATCTCTGATCTCTCTCCTTCGTCTCTATCTTTTGCTCTCTCAATTCATACACATTCAAGTCTAGAAACCATTGCCTTGGTCTCCATTATTTATATAGTCTTCATGCATATTATCTTCTTGGTCAGCCATAAGACATGTCTTAACCATTAAGACATCTAACATGCTAATACATAGCTCAAATACATTGTCACAGGTCGGCCATAACATCTATGGGTCACATTTAAGTAGCTATGCCTTTTAATTAGGCCTTAGTAGCCCGTATAGGTCTCATGGAGACCTATTCATTCATTTAGTGGTCCATCAAGCAAATTAAGAACATATGATCAATTTCAACTATATGCGTCCTCTCCATATAATTTCTAAGACATTTTCATGTGATTGCTCCCCTCAAAACACCCTTCTGCTAAAGCACAATTTGATCAAACATTATTCTGTACACAGGGACACCATGAACGAACAAACAATCAATGTTGAAGCTCCATAACTTTGACTATACAAACATTTAGACCTTCTAACCAGATTCACTGGATGCGCCTTGAAGTCCTCTACAACTTTGCTTTTTACTGCAAAAAGAAATTTGTCCTGAATCAAAAGATATAGCCCAAAAACTAAGCACTGGTTTTTTTCGCAAATTCGAATATTTGAATTCCAACAGTCACTAATCAAAATTTAAACATTGAGAATGTTGACCTCATCTCGTGCACCCTGGCAACTTTGAACAAACGCGCTCCGTCGATCTGTGCAGATTAGCCCAGTCTTTATCTTGCAACACTCACCGTTGATCTAAGATCCTCTCGTGATCGTGACATTTGGCAGTCGCGTGCCTTCTGCGCATATTGACCTGTTGACTCCAATGAGCTTCTGTCGCTTGGCAGCCTAACGTGTCTTCTGAGCAACTTTGACATGTCAACTAAATACGCACCATTGGATCACTTCTGACAAGATCATGCACACCGTTGGATCATTATCCAATCCGATGAAACGCTTGTCGTTAGATCTTCATCCAATTAAAGCTCACCGTTGGATATGTCTAGACAAATTAACCTTAGACTTTGACATAGTTAAACTTGACGGTGTCTGGCCCGACACAGTCTACAAAAGCAACTTTGAAGCTTTATAACTTGAACTAGAAAACACTTCAAGAGTCCAAATTTCCAAGGGACCTTGGCACTATAGACAACATATCCATGAAATCCTTTGACCTTAGTTGACTTTTTGAGTACCAGAAATAAATGCACAAACTTGTTGATTCATCCATATCTGCATGACGTGCAATGATGGTTTGGCTTCTCTTAAGCTAGAAGATGCATGTTTCTCATTCAAAATGATCAAATGATATACCAAAGCTTCACCAAGACATCTATGGATGCCTCACAACTTCTTTTTTGTCCTTACAGACCTGCAAATGTGCCATATCTCTCCAAACCAATAATCTGATCACTTTGTCATTAATGCATTAATACAATATGCTCTCTTTGACATCAATGACAACCAAACATAAATGACTATGCTCAACAATCTCTTCCTTTGTCATTGATGAAAAAACCCTCTCAAAATGCCTTCTTATTTGAATTGAGCTCCTTCATTCTGATCTTTCTCCCCCTTTGACATTAATGACAAAGGGTCTCTTCCTCAACATGTCAACAGTCATTCCTCAACAATATGTATGCATTCAATTATTATTTAAGATGCTCACGATACTCACATACGTTCAATTTCAAGCATATGAAACAATTGCTTCCCCTTTGACATGCACAAATCTGAACTTGAACTTCTCTAATCCTTGGACCTGATAAACTGCTCACAAAGCTTAGAAAGTTCCCCCTAACATCAAGCTCCATCTCATATCATTTGTTCTTTGACATACACCAATCTGAACATGGGCTTTTCTTGATCCTTGGACCTGTCTACCTACAGAACTCACAAGCTCTCTTTGCTCATGTATGAAGATTCGATACCGTGTCAAAATACATGACTTGGTTTGATCAAGTCATCATGTGAATCTTCTTGAATCCATAATTGTAGCAGACATCTTGACACCTCTATCATGACAGAAGCATCTTTGCATATGCTCCCCCTTACATTATGCACATCTTCAAGCTACTCAAACTAAGTTAGTTTCTCCTTAGCCAAACACGTCTTCAAATGATATTCTTGTCCTGCAATTTCTTATCCTTGTCTTGACTGATCAACCTCTTGAACCAGCATCCAAACTGATTTAACCTTCTCATAGACTCTCATCTATAAGCTTATCTTTCACACTCTCTTGCTTACCTTTTGCCTTCAAGCTCTGTACTGATTGGTACTTTGATCATTACCTAGAGCACACACACTTGCTTCCACACATGAAAGATGTCTCTTAAGAAGCATAGGTAGAGACACCCACTTATCATAGAGGGACTAAAGATCCCAAAACTCGGGGGATCTCCATATCTCCATGCTCTCACTTGACTTCCAGTCCTTCCTCATCTTCAGATTGTGTTTGAATGAGTTCTCAACCTTAGTCTTTTCTTTTATCTTAGGATTCTGCTTGATTTCCTTTTCCATTTGGGCAGATAAGGCTTGTTCCTTGATACTTGAACTTGTTCCCTTGTGATTGAGACATATAATGATTCCTTGAAGTTTCATGAATTCGTTCATGTACCTCATAGCATTTCGTTCTCTGATCTGATTTGTCTTCATTCTGCCAACACCTTCATTTCTTAACTGATGATTGATCTTCAAAGTCTGATTGTCCTTGTTCAAATTAACCTTTATCTTGTTTTGAGTTACATGATTTTGTTCTTCTTTGTATCCAAGACCAGTTCTATCACTTGCATGCTTTTGACTACTTAGAATATTGCCAAGATCATTTGAGCTCTTTTCAAACTTCATAAAAGACTTCACCCTACAAGATGTCTTGTCTAACTCAGCTTTTAATGACTCAATTTCAATCAAATACCTTAAGCTCTCATCTTCTTTGGTTTTTAGGATTGTAGACATGGTTTCTAATTCACTGTTGAGATGCTTGACAGTATCTTCATGTTCCCTATTGTCATCATCCAATCTTGCTTCAAACACACTGAATTGTTCTTCATAGTCATTGATTTGTGACATTATCTCTTTGTTCTTTTTCTTCTCCATCTTCACATGTTCAAGAGCATTCATCAATTCATCCTTATTATCTGACTCATCAGTTGTATTTTTTCTCATAGCTTGATTTAGTTTCTCTGCAAAGACTCCATTTATGATTGATACATGATACACTCTTCATCCTTATTCTTTACTTCTTCATTAAGAGAACAAACCTGAGTTTCAAACTGTTGTGTGATCTCATCATGCTCCTTGACTTCATTACTCAGTGTACCTTCAAAAAATCCATTTTGCTCCTCATAGGATTTGATCAAATAATCTTTTTTTATGTACTTTCTTTATAGTATCTTCATTTCTTCCATAGTATCTAGATATTTATCTTCAAGAGTGACTTTCTCCTCTTCTTCCTCTGAGCTATCTTCGCCAAAGAAATCTCTGCTTAAAGAACATTCACTTTCATCATCATTAAAAGCCATGAACAATGTCTCCATGTCCTCATTTATGAAAAGAATCATCACTGTCAGATGTGTTTACTTCTCTTGCAGATGAGTTGCTATCTTATTCATGGTAAAGGCTCTTACGGCCTTTGTATGATTCCTTCTTTCCATTTTTCTTACTAATGAACTTAATGTACTTGTTAGGACCCTCAGATTTCTTGTGATCATCCTCATGAGATTCCTTATGAGTTTCTTTGTATTCAGACTTGTCTATACCTGGACATCTAGCTGCAAAATGACTAACTTTACCACATGAAAAACATTTGAAAGAAATTTTTCCTTCATACTTACCTGATCCTACATTCAATTTTCTTGCAATCATGGCTTCAAGTTGATCTTTATTAAGATCAAAATCTTCAAAACATAAGTTGTTCTTCTTGGCTTTTGTCTTCTTGATCACCTTGAAGGTTGCTTCCTTCATAGGAGGTTTGTCTTCATCAACTCTCATTTCATAGGCAATAAAGATGTCATGCAATTCATCCATCTTCAACTGAGTGAGATCATAACTTTCTTCTACAGCAAAAACCTTTGAATCAAACTTGAGTGTTAGAGTCCTCAATACCTTCTGTACTATAGTAGCTTCATCAATTATCTTTCCAAGACCTCTGATGATATTAACTACCTCATCAACCCTTAGAAGATAGGATGCCACAGTCTCTTCTTCCTTCATTTTGAGACCTTAATTTCCTTCGGTAGGTCTACAACTTGGCCAATTTTACCTTAGAATCTCCTTCATAGATAGTTTGTAATTTGACCCAAATTTCCTTAGCAGACTTGCAATGGATCACTTTGGTGAACTCAGCCTCAGATAAACCACAAATGATAGCATTCATAGCTTTTGAATTATTCTCACTCAACTTCTTGTCAGCGACACTAGTTGGAGTAGTTGGTGTAGCATAACCATCCATGACAGATTGTCAAATATCAAACCCTAGATACATGATGTATGTCTTCATCCTTGTACTCCAGAAAGAATTATTTGACCCATTAAACAATGGTGTTTTCTTAGTAGAGAAACCCTGCATCTGTTGACTTGTCATATTGTACGTTGGATCACCTTCAAGTGGTTAAACTTGCAATGAAGATCCTGCTCTGATACCAACTCTTGGAGGTACAATCACTAAGAGGGGGGTGAATCAGTGATGCAAGGTATTTCAAACTTCAATTGCAATCCTTTCAAACTCTTAATCAATGACTACAAACATTCATAAAGCATACAAGATGTTCATCACAGTGAATAAGCAAGATGATGTAAGATCACACACATAACATAAGATCTACGTGGGAAACCCTCTTGGGGAGTAAAACTCACTCTCAATCCTGCAAACACATGGACTACTTGTCATATAAGATGATTACAAACATAAGACACTTTTAGTGAATCACTCACTTCACAAGGAGCACACACCCTTAAGTATAAACAAGCACCCACTTGTCCTAGATGTCGAGCACCCACACAACACCTATGAAATCAACAGCTCCAGAGCTATGATTGCAGATTAGTCTGATTGGAGAAACAATGTATAACTCTCTATCACCCTCTTCATACACACTCAAACTTGTTCATACAAGCAATGCATCCAAAACACCCTTTTGGATCTCTTTAGTCTTCTTCGCTCATCCTCAATTTGTTTTGTAATTCAGTCCATCCACTGAGCACACTATCTCTCATCTTTCTCCTTCGTCTCTATCTTCTGCTCTCTCAATTCATACACATTCAAGTCTAGAAACCATTGCCTTGGTCTCCATTATTTATAGAGTCTTCATGCATACTATCTTCTTGGTCGGCCATAAGACTTGTCTTAACCATTAAGACATCTAACATGTTAATTCATAACTCAAACACATTGTCACAAGTCGGCCATAGCATCTATGGGTCACACTTAAGTAGCTACGCCTTTCAATTAGACCTTAGCAACCCTTATAGGTCTCATAGAGACCTATTCACCCATTTAGCACTCCATTGAGCAAATTAAGAACATATGATCAATTTCAACTATATGGGTCCACTCCTTATAATTTTTCAGACATCTTCATATGATTGCTCCAGCCAAAACACCCTTCTGCTAAAGCACAATTTGATCAAACATTATTCTATACATAGACACCATGAACGAACAAACAATCAACTTTGAAGCTTCATAACTTTGACTGTACAAACATTCAGACCTTCTAACCAGATTCACTGGATGTGCCTTGAAGTCCTCTACAACTTTGTTTTTTACTGCGACAAGAAATTCGTCCTGGATTAAAAGATATAGCCCAAAAACTAAGCATTGGTTTTCTTCGCAAATTCGAATATTTGAATTCCAACAGTCATTGAGCATGTTGACCTCATCTCGTGCACCCTGGCAACTTTGAACAAACACGCTTCGTCGATCTTTGTGGATTAACCCAGTCTTTATCTTGCAACACTCACCGTTGATCTAAGATCCTCTCTTCCATGATCGTGCCACTTGGCAGCGCAACGTGCCTTCTATGCATATTGACCTGTTGACTCCAATGAGCTTCCGCCACTTGGCAGCCCAACGTGCTTTATGCGCATAGACTTGTTGACTCCAATGAGCTTCCGCCACTTAGCAGCCTCGCATGTCTTCTGAGAAACTTTGACATGTAAACTAAATACGCATCGTTGGATCACTTCAGACAAGATTATGCACACCGTTGGATCATTATCCAATCTGCTGAAACGCTCGTCGTTAGATCTTCATCCAATTAACGCTCACCGTTGGATATGTCTAGACAAATTAACCTTAGACTTTGACATAGTTAAACTTGACGGTGTCTGGCCCGACACAGTCTACAAAAGCAACTTTGAAGCTTTATAACTTGAACTAGGAAACACTTCAAGAGTCCAAATTTCTAGGGGACCTTGGCACTATAGACAACATATCCATGAAATCCTTTTGACTTTCTGAGTACCAGAAATAAATGCACAAACTTGTTGGCTCATCCATATATGCATGACGTGCAGTGACGGTTTGGCTTCTCTTAAGCTAGAAGATGCATGTTTCTCATTCCAAATGATCAAATGATATACCAAAGCTTCACCAAGACATTTATGGATGCCTCACAACTACTTCTTTGTCCGTACAGACCTGCAAATGTGCCATATCTCTCCAAACCAACAATCTGATCACTTTGACATTAATGCATTAATACAACATGCTCTCTTTGACATCAACGACAACCAAACATCAATGACTATGCTCAATAACAAGATCCTAAAATTCATAATTATTGCAAGGAGTTTCTGACCACATCGCTATTCCATATTGCTACAAAAAGAGGTATTTTATTGGATTTGCATATTCAGTAATTATTGGAGTTATTGTGGAGTGTTATTGCTTAGAGATTGGGACATCTATTGTTGCTAGGGTTTGTTGGCTTTTAGGACAGCATTCATATAATTTTCAGTTTGGCATAAGGGTTTGTTGGCCCCAAATTGTCCTAATTGTCCCATTTGGGAACATTACATACCTTTTCTCCTAACATGCTAGGGGTTGATAGTATACACACATTTTGTACCCCAATGAAAACAAAAATCCACTTGGTATTTGTATTTTCTTTTTAAGGCATTCCTTCGTACTGCTCCTCCATAAGGAACAAAATGAAGACCACAAATAAGACAGCATAATGATCTAACAATGTAGCACGCACAATGATTTGGGAAATTAAATAAAAATTATGACTTCAACAAAAGAAATTTTAAACCTAATAATTTTCATTGTGACTAACCAGGTGACCAGAAGTAGGTTCAGTGCCAATAAAGAGACCCACACCTTGCAGATTACCGTCACTTCCTATTTTGAAACTCTGATATTCCTGCCAAAATAATATATATTATGCAATTGTACTGAGTAATTCATCTAGTATTTGAACATGTTAATAATATATATATGGCCATAACGTAGCCCAATGTATCCTCCACTCATAGCCCAATGAAGATACGTGAAGATAAAAATTTACATTGATTGAAGCTTATTCACTATTACAATAAAAAAGCACAAGCACCATTGCCCAAATGAAAAAACGAGGTAATATGCAAAATAAAATGTACATAATATCAATTACTATAACTTTAAGAAACTTTACATTATCTAACCAGAGCAACAAAAATTTCCAACTTGTTTTAAAAAAAGGAAAATGTTGGATTAAGTAGTTTACTAGAACCAATACAACATGTGCTTTCATAGACTCGTTACCAGTTGTTGAAATGCAATGAAAAAGGACAATATTGGTCAATGTAGGACATGTTACAAGGTACATAAATAAATTCCATTAAACATCAAACTGAAGTTTTAAGGTTGTAAGAGCAACTTATATTCTATTAATCAAAGTGCATTGTATTGATAAAAATGTTAGTGTAGATACTAAAATTTGGTACTTGCTACTTGCTGATGACGAGCTTGACACAAATTTACCATGCATGAACAAGCTCCTAATCTGTCATTCTTTCACACTTGCATGTTGTCTTATGAGTTGAACCTTTTGTTCTGTTGTTACACACCTACAAGAACCTGACTACTTGTTTCAAACATGCTTAATAACCTGCATAGACATATCCAAACTCTCAATTCAATCCTGTACACAAGCCGGTTCCGCTAGATTCGTTAGTATCACAAATTGATACTGACCTAATTTGGTTGGAACCGACCCCCTCCCAACAACGACTATTTTTCAAAATCAAATCTCTCCTTAGGGTCAGCGCATTTGTCTAGCGTGTTGATGGCGTAAGAAATTACCTATCATGTCCCATTTTCTAGATTAAAATAATATTATCATTAAAATAAGAAGTATTTTTAAATACTTAAAGTAAAAATAATAATGTCTTAGTTGCCAAAAATTGATTGTCGACAACTTATTTTAATTTGATGTTTTATGAAGAAGGGGGACTTGCTATTGTGATATAAGTCAACCCTTAGTTGAGAGTTATTTTGGGGTTGCTTTTGAATAATTGTTTTCCCTCCCATTTGGAGCGCCCACCTTGAAGGAGGATTGGAGGGAAAAGGGGTATAAAGGGAGATAGGGAGATCTAATTTTGGGGCTATCCATTATTATCTATGAATTGAATTCTTATTGTTAATCACGATTGCTTGCATCACAGCTTGCGAGGACAGAAACCATCGTTAGCTTTAGTGCTCGAGAACGAAAACCCTCGAATACTTATTTGGGGGCCTTATTTAGAGGGAACGTTTGCATCTAAAGTCATCTTTCAATAGTCAGGGGTCACTTGTGGAGTGTGGCGACCCTGCTAGGGCAATTTGGTGGGCAACGAATCATGTTGACAGCCTTGGAAGGTCAACGATTCTGTTTGGAGAAGCAATTAGAAGCTGAATGTAGTGTTTTGGAGCAGTTTGAAGGTGGCCAAACCAGTTGGTAACCTTGGAAGGCTGAGCAACTCAGTTGGGTCAGTTCTTTGAGGGTCAACGCAGCCCTTCAGGCAATTTGGGAAGTGGCAACTTGCATTTATGGGTTTCAGCAGGGGTTGGTGGATGAAAAAGTTAGTTGCTTCGTTCACGACTCAGTGATATTGAGTTGTAATGTTCAGGTCCGTAATTGATGTAAAAACCACACTTTTGAGTCACATAAATAAATTGGATTTCTTATATTTTTTTGATGATGGTTTCTATGAAGATCTGGAATTAATCTACTTGCTTGAGTATATATTTTCAAAAGTGTGTGGTTCTATGTTAAGGTTTTTATTAAAAAATCATGATTCAATATTTCCAGTATATGGGTTTGTAAGAAACCCCAAATTGTCCTAGATTGTCTTGAAAAGGGTCATTACAATGGTATCAAATCTTGATCTTGCTAGCCTACAAGGTCGAAAGCTAATATAATTTTCAAATCTGCAATGGATTGGCGACCTAAATTCTTACCAAAAGAAGAATACATAGATCCCATCCAAGAGGTGTGGATTCGAATACAGAAATAGAAGCAAAAAGCTAGGGATCATCTTGAAGAAATCAACAGAAAAGCAAGACGAGAAATACAAACAAAAAGCCAAGATATTAAGAATCGGTTTTTTTGAAGCAATTTTCTAACAGTTATAAAACCCTAGAGTTGTTTAGAAGAATGCAGAAGAATGATCCTATTCAAGAAGCATGATTAGAAGAGTAGTGTGATCAAGATGAGGTCAAACGTTTTGCTTTTGATGAATATGATAAGAACACTGATATATACATGTTTTATAATACCTTTGAAGAATTCTTGAAGGTATATATAGAAAATAGAAATAGACGTTTGAAGAAGAAAGATGGAAAGCCAAAACTTCAAAAAGATCCCAAGAAATAAATCAGATAGCAAGAGAATTCAAATCTGAAAGAAGTTAGTGAGCAGCCCATAAAGGAATCCACCATGCAAGTGGAAAGTGAAGGATCTTCAATAGAAACAGCCCTAGAAGTTCCTATCAATCTTCCAAGCACTGCAAGGATGATTGTGTCAAGACAAACCGCTCAAAGGCTCCTACTGATAAATCAAAAAAAATAACCAAAGGATGAGGAAGCCAAGGAAGAGATTGCGAAGGGGAAAGCACCATTCGCTGATTGTCCAAAGAATTTAGTGGAAAAGAAAGGCATAAATCACATATATGGGGCAGATTTTAATAATCCACCATCAACAACCAAAGTGGATCCTAGCGTGGAAATGAAATCAGCTACATTGCAGGCAAGTGCAGAGAATGTGATAAGGACCTAGGAAAGGTGTGATGAATGGCTAAGAAAAGCTAAGAAAACTAAGTTGATAGCTAGTCAAGAAAAACGACACCTAAAAAAAAAAATTAAAGAGAAAGGTAAGCTCTTGAATCATCATTATGACAATTCCAAATATGTAGAAAAATCAGATTTGCACGAGGTTTATGAGGGGGAATTCCAAGAAGACCTTGTTGTGAGGCAGGCACAACAGGAAAGTGTCTCACCAGCTACTTATGTTGGTCTTAAGCTTGCTGAAATCTTCAGAGCAGCAACTAAGAGTAAGCAATTTGATTACAGCCCAAGGTATGAAAAGGAAAATCATGTTTAAGATTTATTGTTTCATACTATGTCATTTCAAATTTCTTGTCATCATGGACAGCATTATGAAGAAGTATGGTTAAAAAGGGAAGGAGGAATCAAGATATTTAGTCCAAAACCCTGCAACGGAGCAAAAGAATGATGAAACCCCCATGTCTGAAAGGATTTTGGCTACAGGAGTAGGTGGAGCTTTGCCAACTATTATGGAATCTGAAAACGTATGTTTCAGTCAAGACAATCAAGAGATTGAAACTGTTCAAACTTATGTCAATGGGACTGATAAAGGCTTCTGTGAGCAAAAAAGAGATATGGGTGATGATATTTATTCTGAAGACGCAAGAAGTAATGTTATTTTAGAGCATTCATATAATAGTTGTTCAAGTTTTCCAAAGAAGAGCCAAGTTGATGGATCTGATTATATTGGCAAAGATGTTGTAAAGTCAAAAGCTGATTCTTATTTTGGAGATAAAACTCTCAGCAAAAAGGAAATAATACATGACAAATTTGCAAACGGAGAAAAAATTGCGCTAATATTAGTGTGGAAACTGTTGGATCCAAAAGCTATCGTTGTTGAAGGATATAAGGCATGGAGTGAAATGGTGATTGATAGCCTTGACAGGGTAATTATGGCATGGGAGGAACGGAAGGAATCGGTTGTGGTTAAGGGAGTGTATTTGAGCCTGAATTTTGTGATAGGGCCCATGAAAAAATATCCATCAATCATACCATTTATGGTCCCCATTGCAAACGAAGATGAGCATTTGGAGGATTTTGATGTTCGTGCAAGATATATGACCTTGGATCCATCAAAGAACAAGTATGTTAAGTGTATTCACAATATCCATGCAGTTCAGGATTACCTTTGCAAAAGAGCTGATAAACATATTGTTACAAAGGTCACTACTACTAATGTGGTCAGAAGTGTGGATTCTATACATGCCATAATTTTTAGTTGTTTGTGAAATCAAGTAGGAGGGGACACCTCTATAATCAGGCAACAAATACAGTCAAGGTTGTAGATGAAAAGTATTGTAATCAGTGGGTAGAAGGATTGGAGAGGCATCTACCCCCAGTCCTTGTGCATGTTGTTCCGATGGTGAGAGCAGCTGCTCTTACATGTTTTGCTTTGGGCAGCATGGAAGGAACTCATGGAGTTCAAAGTAATCCTGTTAATCACAATCTCAATGAGACATTGATAATTTCATGTTCGGGACAGAGAATATCCTCTGTGAACAGCTACAAACGTACCGATATGGGGAGGGTTTCTTTGTTTGATGTGGTGTGTAGGAGGTCTCACAAATTGAGATCGTCAATTGCAAACATTCCATCATCTTTAGTGCTAAATGAGGAGAAAATTATAGCATTGTATGACTGTTACAACCACTAATCAGCTAGCATACATTCTGATCTGAACCATTTTTCAAATGGTATAATCCAGGACATCATGATAAGAACTATTGGAATCCAAGGTAATCAATATGACAGTAATGTAGAAGAGGTGACCATAAGTGTTGGCATGCATTAGTTTTAATTATTTGATGAAATGGGATTCAAGGATGAAAAGAAGAAAGCAATACTTCAAGGTATAGTGATTGGAGTTCCAAGAATGACTGCTACAAAGAGGAGACAGGTATATTGTCATAGAAATCAAGTAGCGCAAAGCACTCAATGCGTAGAGACAAACAAGGGTCTATCTTTAGTCATGGAAGAGTTTGTGGTCACATGGTGGAGGAGTTTCCAGCTCATCACCCTTGTTGAAATATTTTCAGTTAGTACAACGTAGTTTCCAGCCTTTACACCTCTAATTTTTGGAAGGGAATATTAGTTTAACAGTGGCTGTACCCATATCACGTTATTGATTTCAATAATTTCAGATCATGAGCTATTGTTCTCAGTTATAAACAGCTGTGGATTTGTGTATTTTGGGAGAATTTTATTGCATGACGATACTAGTAGCAGATGTCCACTATTAGGGGCAATCAGCACAGCCCTCCTAATGCTGATTGATATGAGTTTCAGGGAGGTTTGTGACTGTTACGACTTGTTTCCAGCCACTACAATTCCGATATGGGGTAAGAAAATGCAAGGGTTACATTCTAGTGGATCCCATAGTGCCTTTTGGCATAAGTACTTGACAGATACAGGATCCAAGCTCTATGGGCATTACAACATGATTTATTATAGTGGCACAATGATACTAGAGCATTCGGGTTTGCATTTGCTCGAGGGCAAGCAAATTCTAGGAAGGGCGGATTGTCATGTCCCCTTTTCTAGATTAAAATAATATTATTATTAAAATAAAAAAATATTTTTAAATTAATTGCCAAAACATGACTATGTCAGCAACTTAATCTAATTTGATCTTAAAAAAACAGCACTTGCTATTATGATGTAAATCAGCCCTTAGTTGGGAGCTATTTTGGAGTTCATTTTGAATAATTGTTTTCCCTCCCATTTGGAGCGCCCACCTTGGAGGAGGATTGGAGGGAAAAGGGGTATAAAGGGAGATAGGGAGATCTAATTTTGGGGCTATCCATTATTATTTATGAATTGAATTCTTGTTGTTAAGCATGATTGCTTGCATCACAATTTGTGGGGACGGAAACCCTCATTAGCTTCAGTACTCGGGGATGACAACCCTCAAATACTTATCTGGTGGCCTTATTCAGAGCTAAATTCACCTTTCAACATTCAGGGGTCACTTGTGGAGTGTGGCAAACTTGCTACGGAAGTAAGTGGGTAGAGAATCATCATTGACAGCCTTGGAAGGTCAGTGATTCTGTTTGGATAAGCCATTAGAGGCTGAACGCAGTGTTTTGGGGTAGTTTGAAGGGGGCCGAACCAGTTGGCAGCCTTGGAAGGCTGGATGACACAGCTACGTCAGTTCTTTGAGAGTCAACGCAGCCATTCAAACAGTTTGGGAAGTGGCAACTTGCATCTCGGGTTGACAATTCAGCTTCAGCAAGGGTTGGTGAATGAAAAACTTAGTTGCTTCGTTCATTGACTCGGTGACATTAAGCTGTAATTTTCAGATCCGTAATTGATGTAAAAATCAGACTTTTGAGTCAAATAAATAAATTGAATTTCCTATATTTTTTTGATGATGGTTTCTATGAAGATCTGAAATTAATCTACTTGCTTGAGTATCTATTTTCAGAATTTTGTGGTTCTATGTTAAGGTTTTTATAAAAAAATCAAAATTCAATATTTCCAATATAAGGGTTTGCGAGAAAACCCAAATTGTCCTAAATTGTCTAGAAAAGGGACATTATATTACCCAATTGGACTCATATATAAACAAATTAAGGTTTCATTCAAAAGAGACTTGGCACTTATCGGAAACACATCTATACATTATTGCACATTTAACAAATATGCCCTAATCTTCCCATTATTAAAAACCAATAAATAGGAGTAATCACAAGCCAAGTCGAAAGCACACTAAAGCCAAGTCAAAGCAAGCAATGTCAAGTATTAATGCCAAATCATTAGCTGCATACCTATAGCAAAGTAGCATAATTGCACAATCACACTAGGTGGAAGAACATGTGGCTTGATTTCCCTCTTCAAAGTATCGGATACATAAGCAGCAGTCAATCATCAAACAGGGGCGACTGGAGATAGTTCATCTAGTTACACTTTCTCGATTTTTGCAAGTTTCTACCCCTCACAAGCACACTTAAGGTTATAAAGAAAAGCAAACTGAGATCTGGAATTGCGTGTATCATCAAGGGTCAGGATTGTAAATACAGAGCATACAGTGACAAGCATATAGATTGTATGGTCACAATTCCTCATTTCCACATAGGTCGGTAGTGACCAACACAGATCAGTATCAACTGCCAATAGAGACCCAAATCGACGGAGTTGACCTTGCACAAAGAGAGAATCAATTTCAAAACCAAACAAACCATAGGCTTGCTTTATCCTGATTTCCACTTCCAGAATATAGTCACAGTGAGACAATCACCCATAATAGCTAAATACTCATCATTTTGTTGTACTTACTATAGTTAACATATGCCACTTGTCAAATCAGTACAACCCATTTTAGTATTTCACATTTAAATGTATGCTCGAATGTCATATCTTAATTATGAATTATTCCACAAGTTTTTATCTTACTAGGGTTAGTCTTGATTGCATTAATCCAAATAGGGTAAAACATATTGATGAACACGTACATAGATGAAACCATCCTTCCAAGGTTTCAGATTTTTTGTTCTATGATTTCAAATTTCATTTCTGATTTCCATACACAAAAACTCACCTTTCAAAGGTTTCAAATTTTTCATCCTAGTGTTTTAGATCTGATTTCTGATTTTCATACACAAAAAAATATTTTCACCTTCAGCGCTATCCTTCCATTAGGGTTTCCTCTATTAGGGTTATTCCTTGATTGGTTGATATTTAAATCAAAACAACTCTATTTCTTAAATGTTTTCAGGCTTTTGCCAGTTCTATTGAGTCGATATCAAACCTATTTTTATTTGCCAAAATATTCTACGATTTTTTTAGAATTTGCAATTTACTATTTTTAGTAAATTCAGCATATAGGACAAACGATATACCCATTTTTCAAATAAATTTATGGGTTTCATCTATCTACTGATTTTTATCAAAACCCTCTTTTGGATTCCAAAAATTCCTTCTGGTTTTCTTGAAGTGGTTGGTTCTTTATTTGATCCTTGTCAAGGCACTACTTCTCCCATGCTTATTTACCTATTCAGATTAGGCCTTGCCTATATTGTAACAACTTGTTTAAAGCCTAATAAATAAAAAATAAATTATCAATCAAAAACCCCTAATGACTCTCATCCTATGGATTTCTTGTTATCATGATTCTAGTTATGTAGATGAAACCCCTAACGAAGTCAGTTATGCAGATGAGGAATATGCTTATCATGATTATGATTATGATTATGATTATGATTATGATTATGGATATGATTCTAATTATGAAAAACAAGAGAGTTGGTATGATAGTGAAGACTATAATGAAGAAGAAAATGAATACACTAATTATAAAGTAGAGAGCCTACTACTCGTACTACTACTTTGCATTCTTCTTTAAATCACACACCATAACAAGATGAGCAAAATGGTAATGAATATATTGATATTCCTAGCATACACTAGCAAATAATAAGCGAAGAGACTCTCTCTAATACACCCCATTTATCTCTAACATTTGTCACTGCACTTTATCTCATTAATCATTATAAAATACAAAAAGGCATAAGCCCTACATACAAATGGCAAAAGAATGTGAAATTCCTTCTCTCTCTAGAAATGGCAAAAGAAATTGAAATCCCTTCTCTTTAGAAATGGCAAAAGAAAATGAAATTCCTTCTCTTTACAAATGGCAAGAGTGAAATTTCTTCGATCTTTAGAAATGGCAAAAGAAAGTGAAATTTCTTCTCTCTACAAATGGCAAAAGAGTGAAATTCCTTCTCTCTCTAAAAATGGCAAAAGAATGTGAAATTCCTTCTATCCCTCTAGAAATACTAAATGATACAAACTCATGCGATGATTCTTTCTCTTCTCTTGGAATACAATGTCAAAATATCTCTTCAAATGAGTCTTATATCAAAACAAAATGTGATAAGCCTCCACGTAATGACAATGTAATTATATGCAATGTTTACATCTTCAGAATATGAATCTATGGAAAATAATGTTACAATGAGTGTGATGACTTTCTCAACCTATGCCTAGTATAAAAAATCTTATGCCTAGACCTTCACACATCCGTAATAGTGTACATATGGCAACTTACAATAATAAGATTCAACCATTGAACAAGCCTCTTAAGGGTCTTAACATGCCTTCCCAAGAAGTCATCTCTTTAATGCAAGTTGTGGGTGCCTTGCAACACAAAATGCATCACCTAACCTTAGAAATCAAGGCATATCATGTTTGGGTTGATTCTAATGCTATATATGGAAACCGAATTGTGCATAATATTATAAATGCACCATTACCCTGTAACTTCCCCATGCCTATATTTTGTATGTTTGATGGAAGTAGTGATCCTTATCTACATCTCAGATACTTCAAATATTCTATGGACAAATATGATGTTAGTCGGATTTTACTCAAAATGTTTCCAAAATAGATTAATTGGAAAATTTTGGATTGGTTTCACTCTTTGCTAGTGGGTCCTTACACTCATATCTTAAGTTAGAAGAGACATTTTTAATGTGATACATTCAAAATATGGGGCCAAGAGTTAAATATGAATGTTTACCTTCTCTTCATCAAGGAAAATCGAAGCTAGTCTGTGATTATATTTTATGATTTACGACTTGTATGCACCAACTGATATATCAACCAACAGATTTAGAAACACAATACATATTTTGTAGGGGCCTCATCTATCCTCTCAAAGTAAAATCGCTTTATGACACTACTGATTCGTTCAAGCTGTCATAAGACACACTAGAATAGAAATCGGCACCTAATCCAAATCCAAAGAAAGTACACAAAGACATTAATCTACAAGAAGAAATTCCACACAAAGAAGCTCAAAAAACTATTCCACTTCCTAAGGCAAAGATTCTGAGCAATGAAAGTCAAGTCAAGGTCCTTAAATAAAGAAAAAGAATCAATCTACAAAGCGGTACGTAAAGTGAATAAACCTACCTTCAATAAGCGGCAACCACTCAGGTTTGACAGTTTCAGAGATCGACCACATGATATTCTACATAAATTATTGGATAGGAAGTTAATCACTTTACTTCCTAACTATTAACACCCTCCTCAACATCTCGAGAAAGTAAAAGAAAAACCATTTTGCATTGATCATGATATTAATGGGCATCAAGACAATGATTATTACGCATTACAACAAAATATTATACAACTTGCAGATGGAGGGGTTATTACATTAGGAAAAGTTGACACTCAGTCAACTAGAACCCCTTCTCCATCTTCTACTACTCATTCGACAAAGACCGAAACATCCCAGGACGTTCCTGCAAAGGAACCAATTTCCTATTGAACTTTTAAAGATGATATCACTAGGAGAAGATCTTCTAGTTCACCTTCTACCACAACTGATCTATCCTAGGACGTTTTCATTTTGGAACCAATGATCACTCGAGCTATAACTAGAAAAAAACCAAAATAAGGCAGAGTTGCAAGTGATAAGGCACAATATAATGCAAGAACATTTACATCTCCTTCCAAACAAGTATGAACACCAAAAGTGAATCAAGAATCTATAGATCAAAATAAAGTACAAGTTAACAATATCTCACAACAATAACAGAAAAAGGAATCCATTCAATTTGTTCTACAATAGGTTCATCAACCGGCTTCACATGATTACAATAACTTCTCATTCCCCAATGGGTGGTGAAATCATTGTTGAGCATAAAGGATAACACAATACTACCTCTTCAGGTAAGCTCCGCCATATTAGCCACACCATTATTAGTTCTACAAAGTAACATGGTCTTCAATATGTTGTTAGGGCGCCCTTGGATGCAAAAACTTCATGTAGTACCATCTACATTGCACATGTCTAAAGTACATACACGGCAACAAGGTATTCACAATTACAGGTGTATGGCATGAATACTCTCTACAACAAGTGGTATCTCCTCCACCTGAACCACCACCGCAATTGGTTGTTACACCCATTCAAGATCATTATACAAAGATGGTTAGTACAACTATTTAGGGTCATTATTCCAAGATGGTCGGTACACCTATTCAAGTTCATTATACAGAGTCAGTTGTTACACATACATGATCTATCTATACACCCAATTCAGAGGAACATAATGGGGCCCACTAAACAACTAGCTATTTAGCGTCAATCACATCAAAGAGTTACTCAAGGCCCATAGAGGCCATCATCACCTACAATACATACTCAATTAGCATCGCAAACAATTCAACGTGTTCCACAACAAACATAGAGAGTGAGACATTCTCCTACCATACAACAGACCCTACAGAGTCCTCGGCCAACTAGACTTCCCATCATGCACCATATTCTATGAGCAACAATCATGATAGTTACTATATAGCACGACTTACTATCAGATCTCGACACACCCATAACTGGTAACTCCCATCCGCAATGGAGGATCCTTCCACTATTTGATTCAAGCACTTGCCATGATCCTCCCATTGATGCAATCATCAACTATCTTTTCCAAATTCAAATATTTGAAAAATACAAAAAAAATCAAAAAATACAAAAACATTCATATATTCAAAAAATTCAAAATCAAACCCTGAGCATGACATGATTACTAGATTACACTATTGGCATATGGTATTTGTCACATGTTTGGTAGATGGCATATTTCTTTTCATACACATTGTAATGTCCCCTATAGGGCAAATTGTTAACAAAAAGAAAATTACAGTAAACCCTAACAATATTTGCAATTTCTGATTTTTCCTTTCAAACACTCAGAATTCAAATCTAGGGCATAAATTCCATAGTTTATTATTAAAAATACTTGCCAAAATTCAGAAATATTACAACCAATAAAGTATCTTCAATACTGAATTTTTTAATCAAATGAATGGCTGGAAAATTTTACAAAAATACCAGCTCAATGTCCATGCTCTTAAACAACAAATTTGGCTTAAAAAGGCCTTACAGATGGCACTTTCAAACCCCAAGGGGGTTCGTTGCCCAAACAATTCAGATCGTTACCCTTTTAGGGCTTTCAAACCCAGTCGTTGCCCTCTATATTGTTGCGCCATTCTAGCACTCCTCCTAGATGCCCTATGTTGTTTTGTACCTGAAAATGGTGTTTAGACACCCAAACTACAGAATGCCAGCCACTGTAACCCTTAAAGTAGAGTTATCCAGCTGAAGGTTAAGGGTGTTTGTCCTTCAGTCTTCCAATGAAGGGTTTTGTGTCCAATGGATGCAAGTCAGGCAAAATGTGCTCGAACTTATGATTTCAATTGATAAAAACGACATGATCCTTAATGAGTCTTCTTTTTTTATATCATTTCCCTGTAATGTGTCCATTTTAGGGTTATCTTGCTTTGCAGTTGAAGATGGTTTTCTGGGTTTATGTTTGCTTGATCAAAAAGGTAATTTGATGTTATCAGTGAGCTCAAATGATTTCAATGAACTATTTGATGCTTTCCAATGTAATTTTCAGCTTTCGGTTTGTGCTCCAAGATTCTTGAAAAGAGTTTTTATTCATAGAAAGTTGCTCGGTCGGCTTCGTTTATCATTATTCTTCATCGGGATCGCTCCAGTGCAATTAGTTTCGGATTCTGACATATTTGGTAGTTTACGTAAAATGAGCATATTAATGGCTATATTTTAATTAATTTACCAATGTTGCCAAATATTAATTAAAATACTTAAAAGGCAATTTAGTGTTATAGCTTGTCGGAACCAAGATGAAATGTTTTAAATCATGAAATTATTAAATGAAGACCTTGTGTGTCAAATTATCATTATTTTAATAAAAATGTATTTTTCAGAGCTAAAGAGGAGTTTAAATTAAAAGTGAATTTTAAATAGAAGCCTCTGGAGAGTTGGCAGAAAAAGTATAAAAGGATATGCAAGCTCATTTGGGGATGTTAAGTTATTTCTCTTTCTCTTATTGAAACCCTTGTGGGTCGTGAGATTGAACTTGGTTCATCTCAACCTCTGGAGGACGGAAACTCTTTAGGGAAGATCAGTTTCGGTAATGAAACGATTCCAACCTAGCTGGTTTGAGGGGAGATCATTCAGGGCTTCCATTGTGAGAGGTTATTGCACAAATTTGTGGGTCTCTTTCGGAGACAAACATGAGGATTAGTGATTATACATTTGCATAAGGTGAGATTGAAGTTTCCTTGTTGGCCATTGGGTATTGAAGGTTCTTCTACTACTACTTGGAAGCTTCAGAAATAGTCATGGGGTTTTAAGGAGGATTATTATGCATCTTATTTGCTAGTTGACTTCCTTCCCATCAAACTAGACGCCATACATCAGATTACAAAGGGGGTCATGACTTTCATTTGTGGCCAGGTGTGGGTTTTTCAATTTCAGACCTATACTTGGGGTTTGTTACCAATAACTGTTGCACCCTGTGCATAGGGGTTCTAAAACACCTTTATTTCTAGGTGCATTGGTTGCACAGTGGTGGCGTGAGGATTCAACTTGAGTTTGTTGTTTATACCCCTCTTTGTGTGGCACGAAGTAGTTGTTAAAAGGGCCGTGAGGATCATTTTTTGAGCCGTGGGAGATTATCAGACCTACTGTGCTCTTTCTAGGCTGCGTGGAAGTTGAAGGGCGTCAAACTGTTGTTGTGGGAGCTTCACATAGTGCTGGGCGAGATTGCAGACATGGGCGTGTCTTTTGATGCAATTGGCAGCCACTCCCCAGTCGCCACCTTCCATTTCATGAGTGTCTTGTTGGTTGGGCGTGTATTCATACCTGGAAGTGTCTCAGATTGAAGCTTACTTGCTAACCGGGTATTTATCTATGAGAAATGCACTGATATATATTTATTCCTAAGTTGTAGCTGCTGTATTTATTGTTTTTGTTCTGAGATATAATTTGTAAGGGTTTGCCTTTGGTCTGAAACATTTTGTATGAGACATATTCTAATTAAATTAATGAAAGAGCCTCATACTGAAACATATTATGCTAAGGAGATAAATGTATTGAATCTTCTATGGTGCTTGCAATTTCATTGCCATTGGAAAGTTTCATTTCAATTATTGTGTTATCTATTTGACAAAAGTACCAATGTGTCAAATTGAAATATCATGAAAATTATCGTCAAAATCCATAAGGGTTTTTACATTCCCTCTAAAGATTTTTCGAAAAGGTGAGCGTTCCACTTGGAGGGAAAGCTAAATATTCAAAAAGCAACTTTCTGATGACTTAAGGGCTAGCTTGCCCATGACCAAAAAGGGTCCCCTCTTTAAGTCGAAACAAATTAGTATCAAGTTGTCGACATAAGTCACTATTTGGCAACTAAGACATGTTATTTTTTAACTTTAAGTATTTAAAAATATATTTATTTTAATAATAATAATAATATTCTAATCTCGAAAAAGATGACATTATAGTCTGTCCTTCCTAAATATGCTTGCCCTCAAGCAAATGCAAGCCCCATTCTTCACTCTTTGTACCCTTCCGCAAATATGAGGATTCCAAATCAACCTCAAGGATTCTTCAGAGTGTGGACAAACTTTAGCAACCTCTTCCACCTTAGTTGCAACAACATACTCTTCATCCTTTGCTTGGGCTCAAAACAAACTCAGTTGCTCCCACTCATGCTTGTCATGTGCCATGATCATTGTACTCTACTTGGACATGTGCAAACTATGCGCTCTAACTCATAAGAGTCTCTTTATCAACACTCATATGGGTTGTTCATGTTTTTAAACTTGCACATAGAACAAACATGTCAATGAAATCAAAAGCTCCCCATACCATTCCTTCAACCGCTTCATCATGCCAAATAGGCATGTTGTTCAACTCTCCTTCAATGCTTGCATCTTCATAATTTTTATTCATGTGACGGACTTCCAAAGGTCCAGCACTTATGAAGCTATAATGACAGCCAAATCTATTTAATTGCCCTTGAACTTTGTTCACTTTTCTGAAAGATAATTTGTTCTCTTATGCACTGAAAGCAAAAAGATGTGCATATCTCACCATACCACAAGTACAAGCTTCCCATCTTGGAACCGAAAATATGAGAAAACATTTCAGATATTCCTTGACTTGAAATCCAATGATGTCCTCTTCCCAAGGTCTGAAAATTTCCATGCAACCTTCAAGTTCAATTCTCTTACTTGACAGGGGAAACCATTTGGACCAACAAATGTAGCTCTCAACCCCATTAACAACAATGTCTCTTGGTAGCTCAGAAAATAATTCCATCATCAAGTGTGCATAATCCACAACACATACCTTCTTGAGATGATCTTCATTAATGATATTGTAAGTTGTTCCTTCCCAAAAAGGGCATAAATCAGCTTGTATGCAAATTAAAAACAGATTATGACAGTCATGAATTATCTGGTTTTCCTCCCAAATCGGAGTTGTGTTGGCTGAAGTATTCCTTCTTTTCAACTGAACCCATTCACCAACATTCCCCAATGATTTAATGGCCTCAAAAAGATCAATCTTACAGCTCTTCAAGTTTAGAAATAACAGCTTATAATTTGATTTTATCAAAGTTAGCAACTTGAAAATGGAATAGTCGCTGAAAAATTGAAACCTCCTTGCAAAAACAGGAAATGTGAGCATTGTAATGACTGTAAATACTTTTGTAAAGGCTTAAAATTATTTCCCAGTAGTCATCAACTGAAAAATGCTCCATCACATGACTAAAAATACTTGCCAACCCACTTGTATGGATGCAAATGAAATCATGTGGTGGTTAATTTATATGATGACAACAACACTAATTCTGAAATTTTCAGCTGGATCCCACATTATTATGCACAAGCAATTTTGAATTTGATCAAAAATATCTATGTGCTCTATATTACAAGTTGTCTCCTTTACTTTATCATCCTTTTTAGCATGTTGTTCCTAATGACAAAAATATTACAGCGGCATAGGAGGGAGTAACAAATATGAAATATGATCAACATTATCATACCTTGGGCTGCCAACAAAGAGCTCATCCTCCTTCGGTGAAGCGGAGTTTGTGGAGACACCTCCAACCTTTCTATTCTTGTGATTCCCAATATTTTCTTCAAACACGTGTATCCACAATGTTGTTTTAAAAATCAGTCAATGGCTTATCCATTGGGATGATCGGAAAATGGATAAGGGCTTCTTGGAAAAGATCCTCTTTCCATTTGGTATCCTTCATCTTATCCTCATTGTTAGAATGATTCTCATGATGATCAAAATATTATAAGGACATAGTATGATAGTAATACAATAAATCCTTGCTATGAAGATAATCAAATTGATTACCCTTCTCTTTAAATTCCTTTAGGTCTTGTCTTGCTTGAATGGCTATTAACACTACCTCTTTCACTCTTCTTAGCCAATCATCACACCTCCTTTGGGGCTTTATCACATCTTTCATGTTTGCTTGCAATGCAGTTGATTCCCTTTCAACCTTAGGATCCACTTTTATTGTTGATGATGGATCATTAAAATTCACCTCACACATGTAATTTGTGCTCTTTTTTTCCGCTGAACTCTTAGGGCAATCAGCCAATGGCGTTTCTTTTTTCAGGATTTCTTCCTTGGCTTCCTCATTCCTTTGCTCCTTTGTCGGGTTTTGGAAATCAAAACTTGCCTTGCCCATTTTATTTTCTTCTAAGAAAGACTCTTGAGGTCTAGGGCTTAACCCTACAATCTTCATCCATGCCTTGGGACCCATTGCCCTTAGTTCCTTCTGAAATTCTTGCATAGCTTGCACTATCTCTTCCATGAATTCTTGTGTTGACTTCATCTTTCTGTCATTGCCCTGCATGATGAAGAGTCTGCAAACAACTTGCTGCCCACAGTTGGCCAGAAAATGGCTCTAATACCACTGTAATGTCCCCGTTAGGACAAATTATTGACAAAAAGGAAATTATAGTAAACCCTAACAATATTTACAATTTTTGATTTTTCCTTTCAAACCCTAAACATATAAAAAAAATCATAATTCTAAAGAATTCAAATCTAAGGCACAAATTGCATATTTTATTATTATAAATTCTTGTCAAAATTAAGAAATATTACAACCCAATAAAGTATCTTCAAAACTAAATTTTTTTAACAAATGAATGGTTGGAAAATCTAACAAAAATACCAACTAAGTGTTCATGTCCTTAAACAATAAATTTAGCTTTGATTTGTCTTACAAATTACACTTTCAAACCCAGTCGCTGCCCTCTATACTATTGCACCAATCCTCCTAGATGCCTTATATTGTTGTGTTGTACCTAACAATGGTGTTTAGACACCCCAAACTGCACAATTCCACCCACTATAACCCTTGAAGTAGAGTTACCCAACTAAAGGTTAAGGGTTTTCGTCCTTACTTCAGTCTTCCAATGAAGGATTTCATCTCCAATGGATGCAAGTCAAGCAAAATGTGCTTAAACTTATGATTTCAATTGATATAAAAGACATGATCCTTAATGAGTCTCATTCTTATCTTTTTATAACATTTTCCTCAAAAGACTTTTCGAAAAGGTGAGCGTTCCACTTGGAGGGAAAGCTAAATATTCAAAAAGCAACTCTCTGATAACTTACTTAAAGACTAACTTGCCCATCACCAAAAAGGGTCCCCTCTTTAAGTTAAAACAAATTAGATTCAAGTTGTTGACATAAGTCACTTTTAGCAACTAAGACATTATTATTTAACGTTTAGTATTTAAAAATATTTTTTATTTTAATAATAATATTATTCTAATCTCGAAGAATGGGACATTACACACATGCATTTCATGGTATATGAGTGTGATGCAAGACATACAAGTTACACATGGGCATATAAATGCTAGATTTTTTCTCTATCCAATGGCCATGATGATATTAAGGGCATCTTATTCAACAAGTTTCACTATTATGGATTATATATTTCTATGACCTTTCTACCATTGAACTACTATATTGCTTACATGTCTTGTTAGTTACTCATATCTTACACAGTGATACATGGATATTTTATTATACTACAATGTGTGACATTGATACATATGGATAGTCTAGACTGATTCCCTTGTTTTATGTTCCATTGATGTTGTCACAATATTAGATGATAGACTACTTTGTGCTTGTCTATTGTGTGTGGCCCTTTGGCCTTGTTTGGGACATCTTTATGTCCCTTGTGTATGGCACTTGCCCTTGTTTGATACGACATCCTTGATGTCTTTTGTCTGCGACATCTTTCTATCACCTTGCGTGTGGCCCTTGGCCTTGTGTGTTGCAATATCTTCATGTTCCTTGTATGCTTCCCTTGGCCTTATGTGTGATGCTAACACTTGCATTTCTTGAGCTCGCTGACATTGAGTGGTACCATGATATTTATCATGCACTTTTACTATGCGGTCTTAGTTATTCTACTACTGCATGCTTCATTAATACATCTATATAGACATGACACTTATATGCCCTAAATTATATATGTTACATACATATCTTGATTGACACATACATCACTATGATGTCATACTCTACACATGTTCACGTGAGATTATATGATGCTATCTTTATACATGATATGATATAGTTAACTCTTCTTTTAAGATGAGTAACTTACAAGATACATCAATCATCCCAAAAGTTGGGCATTACAGTAAGCTTGTCATAGAAATATAAGCCTCCATAAGTAAAAAATCAAATCATAATACAGATTTCAGAGATTCAAACTGGTTCAGATATAAGATGGTTCAGTTACATGGCAATCATTGGCACATTGATTCAGATTACGAGGGCATATGCCATTCATATGCACTCACTTTTACAGATACTTGAACATAGATTCATATAGACTTGGGTGGATATGTATGGGCATATGCACACAATTTACAGGAACAGTTATTACAAGTTTCCACATGCACATACATTTGAGACACATGATCTCAAATTCAACATATAGATGCATAGCATTCTATATCAATTGGTGCAAATTCAGAGGGCATGATACCAGTTCATGCATATATATACATATTTTCAAATTCATGAAGCATGATATTGGTTTATGCACACATACACAATAGTACAGTTTACAGTTGAAAGGCAAATGGTTGTCATTCCATTTCACACTTATCAAATCTGCGATCATGATGGGGGCATGAACTTGTTCCTTCCTTTTCGATCATGCCTACATTGAACGAAACTATACAATGAAACTTGCATTCATGATGGGTGCATGAACATTGTTCATTCCCTTTCGATCATGTTATTTGTTTACATGGGATGAACTTGAGCGAATTTGAGCAAAACTATATAGTTGAATCTATAAGCCATCTGGAGTCATTGATTCAGTCTATTTGAATGAACCAAGCTTGATGGTTCTCTTTTTACATACATACTTATTTGGGTTAGTACATTGCATACTTGTCCCCACATTCATGAGGATTGGGGCATGTTGTCTTTCCAACCCAAGAGGTTGCATAGTTAACATAAATTTGGAGCACAATCACACCAACTCTCTGTGTGCTTTAGCAAGGAAGCACAAGTTTCTCCAATGCTTCAACAAGGAAGCATCATCTCCAACAAGTTGCAAGTGCAACATGATTTTCACAAACAAACAGATGCACTCTTACCCTTGTTCTTTAAATTTTCAAAAATTCAATTTCATATTTAAGTTGTCAATCTATGGACATTGATTACACATGATTGTAGGTTTTGCTATTGAGTAACTTGAACAATTGGAGCTTCATACCAAAGACAAAGCGTGTTGTGCACACTCAGGTAAATTTTATCCTTTTACTCTAGCAATTTCATTACTAGAATCTCTCCTTAGAGTCGGCCCATTTCTCTAGCTTGACAGTGTTGTGAAAAATTATCCAATTGTACTCGTATATAAACAAATCAAGGTCTTATTCAAAATAGATTTGGCACTTATCTGGAACACATCTATACATTATTGCACATTGAACAAATCTATCATATTCTTCCCAAATTGCAAACCTATAACTGAAATTCATCACAAGCTAAGTCTAAAACACACTAAAACTAAGTTAAAACAAACATTTTCAATTATTAAAGCCAACTTATTAGTTGCATACATATATCAAAGGAGCACAATTGAATAATCATACTATGTGGGAAAACTACATGTGGCTTAATTTCCCTCCTCGGTGTACCAGATATGTCGGCAATAGTCAATCATCAAACTGAAGTGATTAGGGTCATCTCATCCCATCACACTTACTCAATTTTTGCAGGTTTTTAGCCCTCACAAGCACACCTAGGGTTTTAAGGCAAATGAGACCAATTTAAGGAACTGGATACATCATCAGGGTTCAAGATTGCAAATCAAAAGCATACAATGATAAGGGCAAGTGACTGTATGGTCACAACTCCTTTTCTCACAGGTCAGTACCAACCAACACATCAGTATTGACCGATGATGTTGACCTAGATCGGCAAAACCAACCCTATGCAAACAAAGAATCAATTCTAGAACCAAACAAGCCACAACCCTGCTTTACCCTGATTTCCACTCCCAACTCACCCAAAAAAAAATTAAGTACTCACTCCTTTGTTGTACTTACTATATTTAAAATAAGCCACTTGTCAAATTTGTGCAATCACTTTCTGTATTTTACATTCAAATGTATGCTTGAATGTCATATCTTAATATCTAAATCATTCTACAAATTTCTATTCTATTAAAGTTAGTCTTGATTGCATTAATCGAAATTAGATTAAAACAATTAGCACTTGTGTTAAAGTAAATAAAACCAATCTTATCAAGCCCATTGAGTACCAATGTTGTGGTATTCCTTTGAGATACATGTCGGCAACGTAGGCCATAGAGCATTGACTCTCCCTATGTCATCTCAGGGTAGGTGTCTAAATAAGGAGCTATACCTCTGCCCATATGTATCCATAAACATTCATTTTTCTGTTGAATTTATAATTAATTATTAGTTAATGACTAACTGATGGACTGTTATGAATCCTCCCAACTCATGTAACCACTTTGTGATTAATAAAAGGATGGTCATACAAGTGTACCGCATACTTCTATTTTATCTTAATTCGCTGCATTCATTTGCTAACATTGGTATCAAAGCCACTGTTCAAGGAAGCCCTAGTTAGACAAGTACGAACAACAAATTGTCAACATTCAAATAAACCCTTTGAGTATGGTACGAATGACATGAAAGCGCAGAGGCCAAAGTCATAAATAAGCAAGTTCAAAACAAAGCATTAGGGCACGTGAGGGGTCATGAAGACTTGGACGTCATTTAAAGCAAACGACAGCAAAGGTGAAAAACACGTTGAAATGTGTTTGAATTGACAAGACCTAATTAGACAAGTACAAACAACAAATTGTCAACTTTCAAATAAGCCCTTTGAGTAGGGTACAAATGACATGAAAGCGCAGAGTCCAAAGTCATAAATAAGCAAGTTCAGAACAAAGCGTTAGGGCATGTGAGGGGTCATGAAGACTTGGATGTCATTCAAAGCAAAAGATAGCAAAGGTGAAAAGCACGTTGAAATGTGTTTGCATTGACAAAGGTGGAAAACACAGCGAAAGAGCCACACAGAAAACCCGATCACATTGTCGTGACAACAAAAGGGGCAAAAAATCGTGAAAATCACGTGAAGAAAACACATGAAGAAGACAAGTGCGTGAACCACATAAGGGTAGTGAAGGAACGAAATGCAAGCCAAAAGGTAATCGAAGCATAAAATGCAGAACGGGTAAAAGAATTGCAAAGGGCAAAAGAAACAATCAGAGGCCATGATGGAAGTAGTGTAAACGCAGAGGAAAACACAAACTCAATGAACAGAGCATGAAAGTTGCAAAGATAGACCTAAAACACGATGAACGGTCAACATAAGTCATGAATATCAAACAATAGAGCAATCATAGGAACGCAAGCGGGATTTGCACAACAGAAGTGATAAAAACTTTGGGAGTAGTGAAAGCCACAGGGTTTACAGATTGTGACCATTGTGGATTTGCTTGCAGTTGTCATTAGGGCATGGAGTGATCCAAACTAGACGCATGGGTGCAAACTGTAAGCAAATTTGACATAAAACTAAATTCAAATACTAAATTGGGAATTAGTCTTTGATCTTTGAAAGTCCTTGCATAAGCAAAGCCTAAAAAATTGTACAAAAATGTACTCCAATTGCAATAATTTTTGGATCAAAAAAGTGTCAAAAATCATGCTTTTACTCTGTTGCATTGATTTTCGGGTCATCTGGATCAAAAAATTGTAGTTGCATTAAATTTTGGGTCAAAATTGTACTTTTCCTATTTTACTATTTTCTTAGTGATAAAGAGCCAATATACCAAACTTGGTTCTACTAGGAACATAGAACTTAACTGGGCATAACTATAATGTGGAGTCATAATATTTTGATAATCACAAGAAATAATGATTGTGACAAAATCATTATAGGCACTGAAACAAGACCTGCGACAAACTTTGCAGATTATAACAAACATCATAAGGAGACCTTGTTATTAAAACTATATGTGTCGGATGACATGATTCCTGAGGTTTGAAATGCCACTGTGGCAAGTGTATTGTGGACCAGTGTGCAAAATAAATATCACACCTTAGAGAAAAGCCAAGTTTTGTACCTAAAAAATCTTCTATTTTCCACAAAGATGTCAAAGGATGAGTCTTTGTCAGAACACCTACTTCGGATGAAAGATCTCTGAGACCAACTATCAACCATCAACAAAAAGGTGGATGATAATGATATGGTGGCATTGATTTTGAACAGTTTACCATCTTCCTATGAACTTTTTGTGGAGGCTCTACACTTGATGATGGAGAGTACCCTGTCGTTTGATCATGTTAGTACTTATTTGATGCAAAAAGAACACAAACATATACAGAATGAATACAGTGTTGAACAAGTAAAGAGTGCCTTAGTTGCTCAATCAAAAGGGAAGTGGAAACGTATTCCTATTGATTCATCCTCTAAATATTAGGTAAAGTGTTTTTACTATTATAAGCTTGGGCATCTCAAAAAGGATTGTCGAAAGAAATAATACGCACTTTTCCAATAAAATAGTCCAGCAACAAATGTAGTAGCAGTTGACGAAGGACGGGTTTCTGAAGAAGAGTATGCCCTTGTGACATTATACTCAAAACATAGCACTACCAATTGTTGGTTCATTGATTCTAGCACATCTCAACATTTTACATGTTGTAAAGACCGGTATGTCAAATTTACTACAAGTACAAATCTTTTTTATTTGAATTTATTAGTTGATGTATCGTTATATGCAATAGAGGGGATATGAGATATTAGCATAGTATTGAATAATGCTAGAAAGATCATAGTAAGAATTGTTAGGTATGTTCCTAGCATGAATAAAATATCTTATATGTTAGTCAATTAACAGAGAATGCCAACATTGTTGTACATTTCTTTGGGAAACAATGTATTGTGTCTGATGTCAAACAAAATAAAGTGGTTCCCTTTGGTATTGGGCAAAATGCCTTGTATAAGCTAATTGACCCAACGATTGTCAACGTACATGTACGTGTGGAGAGAGACCACTACAAGATGTGTAGAAAGATGACATTTCTTATAGGCTTGTTGACCCTGATCTAAACAACTTACATGCACTAGTGGTGGAGGGAATATCCACTATCAAGGATGTGTAGGAGGATGTCATTCCTCAATCTCAATTCCATGCATAAGTAGTTGTGCAAGGAGATGATATGTCGAAGTCACAAGCATTGGCTCACCTTGTGGTGAATGGTTTTCAAAACAGGGAGGAATAGATGCAGAGATGGTTCCTTCTCATATTGCGGGGTTAGTTTCTACTCCCACTGTGATGTCCCTTTTTTCAAATTAATTAAATCGAGGACCCAAAGCTTATTTTTATTTCCTATAGGCTAAGGGAAATTAATAAAGAGGAATAATTTATTAAGTTGTCCAAAAGGTACTTTAAGTTATAACTTTGGAAAATGACAATTAATCATTATTGAATGGAACCAAAAATAAATATTGGATACATGGCCAAAAAGTAATTAATATTTATAAGTTGGAAAAAGGTGAATATTTAAATAAAAGAATTTTTTACGGTTGAAATGGAAAAGTGAATAATAAAATAATTGGGTGAAAAAAAAATTCACTACTGAAAACCCCCGAACAAAACCAAACCCTTTTTTCATAAGAAAAGCTTGCAGCGTCTACAATTCATCAGAGGACGAAAACCCTCAAATTTACAGGCAAGAGGAGGAAATCCCTTGAACCCAGTTGAGGATTCCACCAAGGAATCACATATTTGTTACCAGTTTCAAGAAAGATCAATTTTAGAGCCCTGTTCAGCAAGGGCGTCACACTTTTAAAACAGGGGAAAAAATTTGTTGATCCGTATGGATCCGTACGACGTCCATACCATAGTCGTTTTCTGTCAAATTGGGCAACGTCATAGCATTTCTGGAATGTCGTACTATGTTGAGTTGTTTCACCTAGGGTTTCAAGGATTTTTTATGCATTTCAAGCTGATTTCAAGTTAGGGTTTGATCAAAAATTCAAAAATAATTAGTATATGACTTTATTATGCTGTGTACTTTTCCAGTATTCAATAAAGATTTAATTTAGTTTTCAATTATCAATGTGCTATGTGATATTTATGATTTCTATGATGATCTTTATACTTCACTAGTTAGCCCAAGCTCATGCTTTTGGGTTGGGTTCTCTGAGGCCATTGATGTCGAAAACTCTTTAGTTTTGCCCAACTAATTAGAGTGTCTTGTTTTCAGTAAATAATGCATTTTAGCTTTAGTCGCACCCTCGTTTCCCTCCCTCCATTTTTTTTTCCTTGGTAAACAAACTTGTTGCCAAATCTCTCCCATCTTTTGCATCACTTTTTCTTCATATCTTTTAGACATGTTAGCATTGTGATAGGTGTTAATGTTCAAAGGTTCCCCTTTGAACTTGGGACGTTCAAATGGAAGCTAATATAACCCTTTTTGGTTATCCTTTTTCCAAGTTATTTGGACCTAATATAACCCTCTACGGCTATTCGGTCTCATTTCTACCTTTTATGCTCTTTATCTCCTTGTTCCTCAAGTCGTCCAGACCTAATTTAGCCTTTACCTCGTGACCATCCAACCCTTTTTATCTCTTTATCCTTTCCTTAGGTCTTTTGAACCTAATTTAGCCTTTACTTCATGGCTTTCCTATCAAACTGAGCAGCATCACAACATTTCAGGGTTGTATTGTGTTGAGCTGTTTCACCTAGAGTTTCAAGGATTTTTTATGCGTTTTACGTTGATTTCAAGTTAGGGTTTGATCAAAAATTCATAAAAAAATGGTACACGACTTTATTATGCTGTTGTATTTTTCCAATATTCAATAAAGATTCAATTTGGTTTCCAGTTATCAGTTTGCTTTGTGTTATTATCTATTATTGAGTGAAATTCCAGATTTGAATTGAATAACAAAATAAAAGTTTCGCAGAAAATTCAAGATTGTTCATATTTATTCAAAAAAGGTTATTTCAGTGGTATCAGATCTTTTATCTTGATAGCCTATTGGGAAGAATTAATATTTTGCAGATACTATCTAATGCATAGCTTGTGAATCATGGCATTATCTTCGGAGGAGAGAACTATGGTGGATGATGTTATTGTCAGCTATACTGAATATAGAGCTCTTCCAGCAAAAATTCAGAAAGAAATATCTTTTCCAAACTTCATGAAATTGATGAAGACAAAAGTAGGCAAGTGCATTATGAAGACATGTTATCAGATGAAGACTCAGATGAGCCAAAAAAGAAGACCATAGAACCAGTTAAAGTGTTGGATACATCAGAACATCAAGAGGAAGAAATTGTGAGGGAGGAGCATGAAAAAAAGAAAAAACCAGAGTTGCATGAAATGGGAAGAAAGCAAATCTTGGAGGAATCCGCCATGCAGGTGGAAGGTGTGGAATTTAATGTGAAAAAGGATGCACAGGAAAAGGTCACCACTTTTAGTAAAGAATACATAAGTCTTTTATATGATTCTACAACTACTCCTTTCCAAGAAGTAGAAATAGTAAAAGTTACCACTCTCGATAAAGAGTACATAAATCCCTTATATGAAGCAGACATTGAAGATTAACAAGCAAAACAACTTAAGAATGTCACATTTGGATAGGAATTAGAAATAATGGTTACAGCAAGACATGATTTTTTGGCAATAGACACGTTGGCAGGTGGTAAAAACGCTACAAATTCAAACAGGGTTGATTTATCAGTCAACAACATAGTTAAAAAATGGGTCTGCTTTAGGAGGAACAGCTAGAGACAAGTCTGATTTTCACAACAGTACTATAAATACAGCAGTAAAAAGATCAAAACTTGGGGTTGCAATCAGAACTATGGGATCCAATTTCTTGTTGGGAAAGACAACAGTGGAAGTGGTAGTGGTCTAGTCAAGAAACTGATTCCAAGATGAAGACGGGGATGGTTCTCAAACTATTTCTATGTCCCAATTGATTCAAGATGCAATTATCATGGGAAAAAATTCAAATGATTCACTTACTGAGACAATTGGAAAAGCATCACTTGGTATAGGGCTTCCAATGCCTACTTATATCAAAGTAACGCAACAAAAGCCAGCTACATCACCAGAAGGACTATAAGAGACCGAAAGATTGGTTTGGGATAAGGGTATTTGCAAGACTGTCCAAGCATTGCTTGAGGGCGAGCAATTTTGAGAAGGGTGCACTGTAATGTCCCTTTTTTCAAATCAATTAAATCAAGAACCCAAAGCTTATTTTTATTTCCTGTAGGCTAAGGAAATTAATAAAGAGGAATAATCTATTAATAATTTATTAAGTTTGTCTAAAAGGTACTTTAAGTTATAACTTTGGAAAAAGACAATTTATTATTAGTGAATGGGGCCAAAAGTAAATATTAGATACATGGCCAAAAAATTATTATTATTCACAAGTTGGAAAGAGGCGAATATTTAAATAAAATAAATATTAATTTCTTTTACGGTTAGAATGGAAAAGTGAATAATAAAAGAATTGGGTCAAAAAGGAATTCACTATTGAAAACACCCGAACAAAACCAAACCCTTTTCCAAGAAAAAATGCTTGCAGCTTCTACAATTCATCAAAAGACGAAAACCCTCAAATTTATAGGAAAGAGGATGAAATCCCTCAAATCCAGTTGAGGATTCCACCAGGGAATCACATATTTGTTACCAGTTTCAGGAAAGATCAATTTTAGAGCCCTATTCAGCAGGGGCGTCACACTTCAGAAACAGAAAAAAAATTGTTGATATATATGGATCCGTATGGGGTCTGGACCGCAATCATTTTCTATCAAATTGGACAGCATCATAGCATTTCAAGAATGTCATACTGTGTTGAGCTATTTCACCTAAGGTTTCAAGGATTTTTTATGCGTTTCAAGTTGATTTCATAGTAGGGTTTGATCAAAAATTCAGAAATAATTAGTACGACTTTATTATGCTACTGTACTTTTCCAATATTCAATAAAGATTCAATTTGGTTTCAGGATATCAATGTGCTATGTTATTTAAGCTTCATAGGATGATCTTTATACTTCACTAGTTAGCCCAAGCTCACGCTTTTGGGTTGGGTTTTCTAAGGCCACTGATGTCAAAAACTCTTTATTTTTGCCAAACTAATTAGAGTGTCTTGTTTTCAGTAAATAATGTGTTTTCACCTTAGTCACACCCTCGTTTCCCTTCCTCCATTTTTTTTCCCTTGGCAAACAAACTTGTTGTCAAATCTCTCCCATCTTTTGTATCTCTTTCTCTCCATATCTTTTAGACATGTTAGCATTGTGATAGGTGTTAATATTTAAAGGTTCCCCTTTGAACTTGGGATGTTCAAATAGAAGTTGCATCGTTGAGTTGTGATATGCTCTCTTGGTCATTGCCTTATTTTTCTAGGATTTCTCTTAGTTAGGTTTGGGACCTTGAGCTTTTATTCTCTTTTTTCCAAGTTATTTGGACCTAACATAACCCTCCCTTTATGGCTATTTAGTCTCGTTTCTACCTTTTATGCTCTTTATCTCCTTGTTCCTCAAATCGTCCAGACCTAATTTAGCCTTTACCTCATGACCATCCAACCCCTTTTTATCTCTTTATCCTTTTCTTAGATTTTCTGAACCTAATTTAG
Organism: Torreya grandis; assembly: GCA_037957365.1. NCBI lineage: Eukaryota > Viridiplantae > Streptophyta > Pinopsida > Cupressales > Taxaceae > Torreya > Torreya grandis. The sequence goes on along the minus strand of JARHVA010004084.1, from coordinate 769,595 downwards.
CCTTTACCTCATGGCTTTCCGGATTTCTTTCCTCTTTGCCATTTTTTCTAAGAATTTTGCATACTTCTATTTTTAGACTCCCCTGCATACACCTGCATTGCTTTATCCGTTTTTAGCCTTAAATCTTTAAGGTTTCCAAATGTTGTTTTTGCGCCCTCCACGATCAAGACTAAGGTATTTGCATGCAACCTATTTCAATGGAAAGGTAAGTCAAGGTATGTATGTGTTACTTTTAGTTAGTTCATTTATCAGCATTTATATACAACACTTGCTTTAATCTTTTGTGTCGTTGCATTCTTTCCCATAGCACCATCCCGCATTAAACTATTGCACCTATATTTTTCAATTGCCAAGAATTTATTTTACAGGACTTGTCAACACATCTTTCTCCCTAAGTGCACGTCCAATGAAGTGCACCAGGATTGGGGTTGGGCCGGCTCATGGTACTTTATGAGAGATTGTCATATGATGGTCTATTATACATGTTTACATGTATGTGTTACTTTTAGTTAGTCATTTATCAACATTTATATAAAACACTTGCTTTTATCTTTTGTGATACTATGTTCTTTCCCAAAGCATCATCCCACTTTACACTATTGTAACACATCATGAGCTTTGGGTGGGGCATATGCATACACCTATATTTTTCATTTACTAATAGTTTGTTTTGTAGGACTCGTCGCCGCATTTTTCTCACAGAGTGCACGTCCTAAGGAGTGCATTGGGATCAAAGTTGGGCCAGCTCATGGTACTTTAAGAGAGATTATCATATGATTGTCTGTTGTACCTAATTACACACATCATCTTGCTATTTGGTCATTCTAGCCTCCTTCGCTGCTCTTTTCCCTACTTTCTACCTCTTCAGCCTAGTTCCATGCATTTTCCCGACTAACTCACCCAAGTCGAGATAATTTTGTTATGGTCCTTGTAAATTATATTGTATCGGTCATGGTTGACATAGTCCACTTCTTGCATGTGGTCCCTTTCAACTATATCGGCCCTGCTCAATATAGTTTTGTGCTTATATATTGTATCGGCCCTAGCCGACACAATATTGTTTCCTCTCCAAAACTTTATATTGTATCAATCTGAATTGAGTCTATCAACATTATTAATAGGTCAGTTTTAGGAGTTATATCCATATTTATAGGTCTCCCAGATGTCATTTTTATAGCAGTGCAACACCATTTTGCTTTGGTTGCACATGAAAACCTACCTTTAGTAGAAGACGAGGAATTAGAGTATCAAAACTTATACTTGTGGAGGTCTATATTTGCACAAGGTGTTCGGAATTTATGAGACGGAAGTTGAACTAGAGAGGTACACCTAATCTTTGGAGTCCCCAATTAAAGATACTTTGGTCTTCTACCTTACCTTTTGATTCTTCACCTACAACATCTCTCAAAAAATGCCACTTGGGTCAAAGGGAAGACTGATGCGCCGATAAGTCAACCCAAGGTAAGTATCCTTGGTAAGTATCCATAAACCTTTTCTTGTATTTCGTTTATATGCATTTACTAAAGTAGTATATCGTTGTCCTCTCTCCATGCTTAGTTTAGCTTATGTTATCTTTGCATGCATGTATATCCCTAGTCAGAAACCTTTTGGTTACAATCCTTAATTTAAATACCTCTTAGTTACTACCTAGCATGTAATATCCCCTAATTGGGGCAAACCCTTAAATCTAAATTTTATGGCAAAATCCTAACCACAAATAATATGTTTTGTTTGATTTTTCTAGAAACCCTAGATATTCAACCCCTCACCAAAACTGCAATAAATTATCCCAAACCCTAACAGCAAATTAATGAATTTTCTGAAGAATTTTAGGGCATCAAATCAACATATCAAATTAGTTTCCAAGGCGTCAATACACAGAAAATTTACAGCATCTTATGGAGGTCCTTTCAACCCCAAATTCTCAAAATTATGTGAACAAATAATTATAGAAATTTAGCCATAAATATGGCCAACCACTTAGGCTCAAAATTGAATTTTTCCAATGCATATGGATGGAAGTAAATCATAAAAATTACCTAAAAAAAATCCAGGCTGCTGTCCAGCGATCAAAAAGGCCAATTTAGGCTTTGGAGATCACTCACCCACCCTAGGAGGGTGGTCTCTAGACACCCCAAGGGTTGCACTGCAAACCCTAGCCCTTGATCCTCACTCGCCAACCTTTCTTGTTGCTCGCCACCACTTCCAAAGGCTGTCTTCTCATTGTTGCAATCAAAAATGGTGTTCAAAACACCTTTGTTAGTCCAATACGCTCAATGCAACTTCCTTACGAAGCTGCCCTAGCTGAAAGTAAGGGTTTTTGTCCTTACTTCAAACTTACATTGAAGGGTTTCGTCCTCAATGGATAAGCTAAGCGTTTTCATGCTTTAAGCTTACAAATTTAATTATCCAAATTAACATGCCCCTCAAGTGAATTACAATCCCTTATAAATAATCATCTTGTTACTTGGGCTCCCCACATGAAGGGAGAGTAAAAGTGAACCATAAGGTCAGCTATCTTTTTAAAATCGATTAAAGGCTTTTTGAGTCCTTTAAGTCAAAAAGGGCCCTCCTCAATGCAAAATTAGATTTACTTAAGTGAAAACTCACTTTTTACCTTTAAAGAGGGGGAAATAGTGCTTCCCATTGTGCCCTTCTTCTCTTAGCCTAGGAGAAACACCAAAAGACTACGCTAAGGGTCATGTCCATGCTTAGGCCAAAAAGAGGGACATGACAATTCTCCTCGCCCAAAATTACTTGTCCTCAAACAATAACAACATCCATGGTGCTGTCCCAACGATTATCCCCATGCAAAGTCCTCTTGTAACCTCTTCCCATGGAAAGGAAGCCCTATTCTGAAACTTCTTGCTGATGTACCTATAAGAAGATGGCTGCCCCCATGTGCTGAAACCATTATGACAGCCCAATATTGTTACTTCTCTCTCATATCAAAGGCTGCCCTGGTTGTAATCTTCATTGCTAAGAGTGGAATAGTTGCTAGCATTCCCAAAAATGGTCTCCAAGCTCCAAATTTTGCACATCCCTTGGGCTGGAAGTTCCCTTATCATAGCTTCAACCCATTCCTTTCCCCTTGTACTCATATGTTCCTTTGCTTGGGAGAGAAATGCCCCAAACGTAATTATGTTCTTGATGTTTTGGGGGCCGTATTTACAATTTGCAGCCTTGCAATTGTTCACCAAAGCCAAGCTTTTCACCCCCAACTCGCCTTTTGGGAATTCCTTCATATATCTAACCTCAAGAGGATTCATCATGAATCTACAATCCACTTTAGGTGAGCTGGAATTGCCACACTTAGCAAGATAGAAAAATATACTATGGCTGCCTCTTATGACCCTCCTTCCTTGCATGTGTACCTTGGAGTGTGTGCTCCTTTGGAAGGTACCCCAATGTGATCCTACACATAGAACAAACATGTTAGTGGAAACAAGAGTGTTTAGCAACACTTTTCCGATCGCTTCATCATGCCTTATAAGCATGATATTAAATCCTCTTCTATGCCTTGTATTTTCCTTATAATTTCTCCTCACATAGATTCTCAAGGGTTCGTTTATGTTATCCCGAACATGGCTACTGCTGTACCTGTAGAAAGAGTGCTGCTCACATGTGCTGGAATGGTTATGGCAGCAGTGTATTGCTATCCCTCTTCCCAACAAAGGGCTGTCCTTATTGTACTCAATAACACCAAGCATGGGATAGCTGGCAATATACTCCCAACTTGCTTCCAACCTCAGAATTTCGAACACCTTGGGCTAGAAGCTCTCCCAACATCTCTGAAATCCACTCCTCCTTTCTCATGAACAATAACCATTCAATTTTGTGAGAGAAATGACATGTACAGTCAGGTATCCTATAATTAGTGGGCTGTGATCATGCATAACAACCTTGTCATCAACCTTAATTGTCAGATTTTTTAACAATAACTTACCTTTTTGAAGTTTCTTTTAGCAACCAACCTTCAAAATAAATTTGGTAACCTTCAAGCTCCTACCCAAGGAGCTGGAACTGTTATGGGCAGCATGGTAGAAAGTTGTACAATTGCTGCCCCTTATGGTTCCATTGGTCATTCTCAACCAAACATGCACCTCAGAGAGGTGCCATCCTCCTTCCTTGACGGGATCCAAACACCCATTATGGCTTCCAATGAGCCTTAAGGCTCTCTCTTCCAGCCCATGATATGGTTCATTAATTTTTTTGAAACCAACAATCTTGAACCAAAGTAAAATCTTACCCTTTTTGCAAACCATGGAGTGCCTACTTCTTGAATGCCCATGTGAACACCTTCCCAAAGAAGGCAGCCTTGTTGTGAAGCCCGATGAAGTGCCACTCTAGCCCATAGTTCACTTCCAAGTTGCCCTTTCCCCTCATACCTCCAAAGTGGCATATGAGTGCAAAACAATTTTAGAATTTCTCCCTCCATGGTATACTTATTTAAAAAGAAGTAAACATTTATACCTAAATACTGCTGCCCTAACACAGACTTTACAAAGCCTAGGACACTACCATGTTTAGAGAGAGACAAGTTTCCGTTCTTGAATGTAGCTGCCTCATCACAACATTTCCAGAATTTCTTGCATTAGAAACGGGCTGAATTTCCACACTTTGAAGGGGTTGTTCCCATTCAAAAAAATTGAACTTGTTGTCATAGGAAATGGGCTAAGTTTTTGCAATTTGAAAGGGCTATCTTAAACAATAATTTCCAGAATTTATTATGCTTACCGAACAAGGTGTGGGATGGATCCTCACATGTTGAGGTGGCTGTCCCAACTTGGAATTTGCAGCCTTCTTTGCCTTCCTTGTTGCCCATGCAATCAGTGTCTCATGGAAGGTCCCTTCCATCATCCTTGAGGTCAACTCCGGGGATACCTTATTGCTCAAAACCATGTAAAATCATCTCTTTCCCGTCCACCTTAAACTTGAGCTCCATGGTTTAGTAGTTTTGAGTGTACTACCCAAGTGAATGCAACCATTGGACTCCTAGCACCCTTTTTAAAATTTGTACAATGTTTTCCTTAAACTTATTTGAAATCAATTTGATTTTTCCCTTATTCCAATGAAAGGAACAACTGCAAATACATTAAAATCAGAATTGTTACACTTTGTAGATCTCAGAATATTACCGGAATCCCACACCTTTTGGCGACAATAATTATAAACTTGAATCAAGGGGTTCACCTACCCCATATTGTAAACTATATGCCTTATTTTATCACTTCTTTTAGCATGTTGTTGGCAATTTTGGCTGATGTCTGTAATATTGTCATTGACGTCAAAGGCAGCTTGTGCTATCAGACATTAACGTCAAAAGTTGAATTGCACAGACTTACAATGCAAATCAGATTTATGAAGAGCTTCTACTTATAAAATAAGTAAAGCAGTTTTGAGAACCCGAATGGGTCTTGTAGTGCAAATCGGGATTCCAAAACAACTTTACTTCTCTCAACTTTATAAGTTAAGTTGTCCCGAAAACCCGAATGGGCCTAGCAGTGTTAATCGGGTATATGCAACGACTTGTCTCATTTTTATAAGTCAAGTTGTCTCAAGAACCCGAAAGGGTCTAGAAGAGTTGATCAGGGTTTTGAAAGCACTTTACGTCTTTCATGTTTATAAGATAAGCAATGTGGAAAACCCGAATGGGTCAAGGAAGAGGTAATCGGGATTTCAGAGTGACTTTGCTTCTCTCATGTTTATAAGTTAAGCAAAGTTGAAAACCTGAATGGGTTTGAAAGCGTTGATCGGGTTTCTAAGATACTTCTTCCAAGTCTATAAGTCTTGCTAAATGAAGAACCTGAAATGATCTTGAAGAATTCTTTCGGACGAATTCTTTCAAAAAAATTGTCAAGTCTTTTTCGTAAAATTGTCCCGAAACAAAAATCCGAAGGGTATGTGGACCCTTTCAGAAAAGCTAAAGGGAAGTTTGCAAAAGGCCGAAGGGTAAGTGGACTGTTCAGAAAAGCCGAAGGGTACATTCAAGAAAGTCCGAAGGGTATGTGGACCCTTTCAGAAAAGCCGAATGGTAGTTTGCAAAAAGCCGAAGGATATGTGGACCATTTCAGAAAAGCTGAAGGGTGGTTTATAAAAGGCCGAAGGGTATGTGGACCGTTCAAGAAAGCCGAAGGGCACTTCTCAAGAAGTCCGAAGGACAAGTGGACCGTTCAAGAAAGCCGAAGGGCACTTCTCAAGAAGTCCGAAGGGCAAGTGGACCGTTTAGAAAAGCCGAAGGGTAGTCCGCAAAAAGTCCAAAGGGCAAGTGGACCGTTCAAGAAAGCTGAAGGGCAGTCTACAGAAAAGCCAAAGGGCATGAGGACGTTTCCAAGGATTTCGAAGGACAATTTGTCAGGGAAATTGTCCCGAAGAATTTCGTCGGGAAAATTGTCTCAAGGATTTCTTCTAAAAAATTGTCCCAAAGAAATAAGTTAGGAAAATTGTCCCAAAGAATTAAGTCGAGAAAATAGCCCGAAAAAAATAACCCGAGGAAAATAGCCCGAAACAAAAGTCCCAAACAAAGTTCCCGAAGGATGCCTTTGGATGAAATGCACCATTACAAATCTTCCGAAATAGATCATTTGCAATAGTCACTAAGGACATATAGACAAAAGTAAAGGTCGAGCACAATATAATAATCTAAAGGAGCGAAAGCTATCCAACTATAGAAGATATAGTGGAAAACATAAAAAGGGGCTCGATAGTTAGAAATGGCGCGAAAAAAGAAATCAAAGGCACGCATTTAATGTGTTCCAATGGGCAAATGGAGAAACAAACAGAACTAGTGTAAACCCTGCATGTGATTGCACAGGGCTCAAGATTGATTGTCCCAACATACTAAAATGATTGATCCAAGAAGCGGCGCAGTAAAGACCTGAATCCCGCAGTTATCAAAGATAGAAACGAGAATAGACAATTGTTGTATGATGCAAGAACCAAGACGCGAAAAAATGCAAAAGTTAAATATGCATTAAAGGAGAATCCAGAACTAAAACTGGTTAAGTGCAAATAAAATGTGAATGCAATAAGTGAGTCGAGAAACCAAGACGCGAGAAAATGCAGAAGTCAAATACGTATTAAAGGAGAATCCAGAATTGAAACTGGTTAAGTGCAAAAAGAATGTGAATGCAATAAGTGAGTCGAGAAACCCTAATGAATCCTTGTATAAACACGACTCTTAACACATCATAAGGGTGTTGCTGCTATTGCATTTTTATGTGAGAAAAAACGTTGTTGATAAAAAGAAATATGCAGATAGAGTAAAACGTAGAGAAAGAAGGGGAATGAAGTGTATCTGAACAAAGCATAACCAAATGTATGCAGATACAGAGTGAAAGACATGCAGAAAGAGATTAAGCAGGAAGATAGAGCACACAGATAATGAGAAGAAAGTGAGCAGTTACAGATTAGACTTGTAACAAAGAACATTGAACTAGATTCCCTTGTGAATCTATCTTGTACACTGGAGTTGTAGCTCCATAGTTCAGGTAGGTTGGTGCCTACATACAAACTGAGTTGGTGCTCAGTAAGGAGATTAGTGTCTCCTAAAGATTGGTGTCCTTGAATGTAACAAGTGAGGTTTGCCAATAAGGCATTTTATTGTGAGGTTGGATTAAAACAGTAGATACTAGCAGCTATTTTCACTGTGGTTTTTTCTTTTGGGTTTTCCACGTAAAAATCAAATGTTATGTGTTTTTGTGTGTGTGTGACTTCTGCATTTGTTCTTTGATTTGCACATGAATTTACATCTTCTGTAAATGGTTTTAAACGGACTAGTTTTAGCTCATCTACTAATTCACCCCCCCTCTTAGTAGGTAGTTGTGTTCAACAACTGGTATCAAAGCCTAAGGTTCCTTAGGAGAAGTCTAATCGACTCAGGGAGATCTTGGTCAGTGAACACAATGACTACTCAAAAAAAGATCCTCCTCAAACAAAGCACCTCTATTTGATAGATCCAACTATGATTTTTGGAGCATGCGAATGGAAGCATATATGTCCTCATTAGGATTTGATATATGGATGTCTGTAGTAAATGGATATACACCTCCTGCTGTACCTCCTATTGATCACGCTGCCAAGAAGGCATATGAAAGTAATGCCAAAGCAAAGAATGCTATTCTTTGTGGGCTATCAAATTCAAAGTTTGTCAAATTCATGCATTGTAAAAATGCACAAGACATCTGAAACAAGTTAAAAAACATCTATGAAGGAGACGTCAAAGTAAAGCAAGCCAAGTTGCAAACATACAAAGGCCAATTCGAGAGTTTGAAGATGAATGAAGAAGAGAAGATTGCAGACTACCTCCTCAGGGTAGATGAGATTGTGAATGTTATCAGAGGATTTGGAGAAACAGTAGAAGAGTCAACTATTGTTAAAAAGATCTTCAGATCTTTGCCATCAAGATATGATTCAAAAATCTTTGCAATAGAAAAAGCAAGAGACTTGGATAAGCTCACTGTTGATGAGCTACACAAAACATTCACAGCCTATGAGATGAGAATGGGAGAGACAAACACGTTTAAAAGAGAAGTTGCATTCAAAGTAGCAAAGCCGGTTAAGGATGAGACAGCCACGTTTAGATCTAAGGAGTCTGATGAAGAAGCCAACTTTGTCAAAAAGCTAAAGAGAAGATTTGGAAAGATAAAGGTAAATTACCTTTCAAATGTTTCAACTATGGAAAGGTAGGACACTTTGCTGCTAAATGTCCTCATAAAAAGGGAGAAAATTCTGAGCAAGTGGAGAACAATAAAAAGGTAAAATCCCACAATACATATAGGAAAAACTTTTTTAAGAATAAAAAGGGCTTATACACAAAAGAAGACAACTCAGAGAAAGATAGCGATAGTAACAATTTGGATGATGATCAGGTCTGTGTTTTTGTGGCTAGGGAAAATGAATACCTATTCATGGCAAAAGAATCTACATCCACAAGTCAAGAACAAGAGGAAGATGAAGATTGGGATAAAGAAAAGGTGAAATTGATCTAGAAAGAACTAGTTTGTGCTCTAGGAGAGATTGAGAAACTAAGAAAAGAGAACTCTAAACAGAAGAAGCTTGGGCAAAAGGAACTTGAGAAATCTGATCAAATGATAGTGACTCTAAAAACTCAAGTTGAGGAGGCTAAGAGAATAGAAGAGGTAGTTAAGATGGAACTACAGTCCAAAATTGAAGAGTGCATGAAACTTGAAGCAGAAATAGTAAGCTTGAGAAAAGAACTAGATAAGAGTCTAAAGATGACAAAAAGGTCAGACATTTTAAATGAATTAATCAGCAGTCAAAAACTCTCAAATGAAAAATCAAGTATTGAATATGAGAAAGGTAAAGGTTTCTCAACTAGTATGTCAACTAGTTTATATGACAATTTCAAGATAGGAGTAGCAGAAACAAAGAAAGTGAAGGACAGCAAGGATAATAAGATTGACTCAAACAAAGTTGATGAGAGGAGAAAATTTTCTGAAAGAAAGCATGAAATCAAATATGCAGAAGGATACACCAAAGTTGCAGATTTGAAGAAACAAAAGGTTAGGAGAGTTCAATACACGGCACCAAGAAATGTTACAACCAGGTATTACTCATCCTTTTATGGTTACTGTTACAGTTGTAATCAATTTGGTCATAGGGCTATTGAATGTAAAGTTGTGCCTACAAGAATAACTTTGTAAGTAAAAACGTGTTTGCTCCTTTGTTAGATTCAAGTACAATATGTTACAATTGCAATAACTTTGGTCATATAGCCAAGCACTGTATGACTAACTTTGCAACGTCAAAAGTAAAGAAAGGCAAATCTTTTAATAAGAACAAAGATCTGCAAGTCATTACAAAGAAAATACGAGGACATATGAAAAGCCCAAGGAAATGTGGAGCGTGAAAAATCAATCCTTGATTGCTCAAACAGCACTCCACACCAAAGAGCAGAATTTATGGGTAATAGATAGTGGGTGCTCAAAGCATATGACTGGTGACAAAAGTAAGTTTGTCAAGCTAAGCAAGTGCAAGGAAGGCACTGTTAGTTTGGGAGATAATACAACAATAAGAATCAAAGGTAAAGGAACCTTGCATATAGATGGTAAGCTTCTTACTCGTGATATACTCTATGTTGAAGGACTTAAGCATAATCTGCTAAGTGTTAATCAAATGTGTGATAATGGATATAAAGTCATATTTGATGTTAACGGCTGCAAGTTGAAAAGATCTGGCAAAATAGTTGCAAAAGGAGAAAGGACCAAAAACATCTACAATCTTGTTGAGGTAAAAAATAATAGTTGCTTCATAGGAAAAGTTGATGAAAGCTGGCTATGGCATAAGAGAATGGGTCATGTCAATTTTGACAATTTAGTCAAAGTAAGTTCAAAGAAGTGTGTAAGGCATATGCCTATAATCATTAAACCAACAGATACTACATGTAGAAAATGCCAATTAGACAAGCAAACAAGGGTCAAATTTCAGACAAAAGAATTGCAACAACAAAGCCTCTACAGATAGTTTATATTGATCTATGTGGACCCACCAAGACTAAAGTATCAAAAGGAGTTCATTACTTCATGTTATTTGTTGATGATTACTCAAGAATGACATAGGTAACCTTCTTAAAGGACAAATCTCAAGCCTTTAAGAGATTTAAGATCTTTAGAGCCATGGTTGCAAATGAAATGGGAAGAAAAATCAAATGTCTGAGATCTGATAAAGGTGAAGAATTCACTTCAAATGAATTCATAGAATACTATGAGAAACATGGGATTAAAAGGCACTACTCTGCTGCAAGAACTCCCCAGCAAAATGGAGTTGTTGAAAGAAAGAATAGGACTGTCAAGGAGATGGTCAGAACAATGTTGAAAGAAGCTAAACTTTCTGATGCATATTGAAGAGAAGCAGTTCAAACAGCAGTATATATTCTAAATAGAGTACAGCTGAGGGTGAAAAGCGACAAAACACCATATGAACTATGGTATGGAAACCCTGCATCAGTCAAATACTCAAAGTGTTTGGAAGCAAGTGTTACATCAAAAGAAAGGAGAGCAAACTAGGCCGCTTTGAGTCAAGATGTGATGAGGGAATCTTTTTTGGTTACTCCACTCAGAGTAAAGCCTATGTATATTACAACAAAAGGCTACATAAAATAGTTGAAAGCATCAACGTCAAGGCAAAAAAAGGATTCAAACAAGTTGAGTCTAATGAAGAGATCAGAATTGAAGAATTAGGAGCAGAAAATGAAGTAGAAGATAGTGAAGAGGAGAAAAAAAAGAGTGAAAGGGCACTTGCAAGGTTTGTTCAAAAGGAACATCCCAAGGAGCAAATAATTGGCAACAAAAATGAGGGTGTTCAGACTAGAAGAAGAGTTGTAATGAACAAGGAGCAAGTGAATTTTGCTCTATTTTTAGAAATTGAGCCGAAGACCTTTAATGAACCTAGCATGGATGAAAATTGATTGAAAGCCATGGAGAAAGAACTGAATCAAATAGAAAAAAATAAAACTTGGGAATTATTTCCTAGACCTTCAGACAAAAATGTAATAGGAACAAAATGGGTTTATAGGAACAAACTCAATGAAGATGGAGTTGTTGTAAGGAACAAAGCAAGATTAGTATGCAAGGGATATGCACAAGTAGAGGGCATAGATTTTGAAGAGACATTTGCTCCAATGGCAAGACTGGAGACGATAAGAATGTTTTTGGCATTCTCTGTTCACAAGAAGTTCAAGGTATATCAAATGGATGTGAAGTCAGCATTCCTAAATGGAAACTTAAAAGAGGAAGTCTACATTGAACAACCAGAAGGATTTCAGTTAGCAGAAGAAGATTATGTGTGCAGACTAAAGAAAACTTTGTATGATCTGAAACAGGCACCTAAAGCATGGTATTCACAATTGAATCAATCCCTGCAACAACAAAGATTCAGAAAAGGGTGTGCAGACAGCAACCTATACTTTAAATCAGAAGGTAAGCATGTGCTGATTATTGTTGTCTATGTAGATAATATTATCTTTGGAGGTGGTGATAGTAACATGTGCAAAGAATTTGCCACACATGCAAAATGAATTTGAACGTCTATGCTGGGAGAACTCTCTTTGTTGGACTACAATTTGCACAAACCAGTGAAGGGATATTCATATCTCAAACCAAGTATGCGAAGGAGATGCCCAAGAAATTCAGCATGGAGGACAGCAGACCAGTTAGTACTCCTATAATAACTAGATGCAAGTTGAGCAAAGAAGATGAGTCCCCTGATGTGAACAATGCATTGTATAGATCAATGATAGGCAACCTGTTGTACTTAACAGCATCAAGACCGGACATCATGCAGGTCGTGTGCATGGTTGCAAGATTTCAAGCAACGCCGAAAGAATCACATGTCAATGCTGTGAAAAGAATCTTCAGATACATCAAAAGCACAGTTGACTATGGTCTGTGGTACCTTGCAAATGAAGATTACACTTTGATTGCATATGCAGATGCTGACTGGGCAGGGAGTGTGGATGACAAGAGAAGCACTAGTGGTGGTGCATTCTTCCTTGGAAACAGACTTGTGTCATCGCTGAGCAAAAAGCAAGAATCAGTTACACTTTCTATAGCAAAATCAGAGTATATCACAGCAGCAACATGTTGCACCCAAGTCTTGTGGATGAAGCAAACTCTCAGAGACATCAAGGTAGAGTACAAAGAACCTATCTCTATCTTCTGTGATAACTCAAGTGCCATAAACATATCCAAGAATCCAGTGATGCATTCCAGAACCAAGCATATATCCATCAAATATCATTTCTTGAAAGAAAAGGTTGCAGAGCAAGAAGTCAAAATTGAATGTGTCAACACAGGATCAAATTGCAGACATATTTACCAAACCTCTTCCCAAAGAGCAATTTGTGTATCTGAGAGAGAAGTTGGGAGTGGTGGCTCCCACACCACATCACTAGCTTTTAGTGATAGAGCATGAATCTAGGGGGACTATTGAGGAAAGATTATTAACTCCTGGATTAAGAGGAAAAGCAGTCTAGAGAGATGGCTGCAGTCCCTTTGCTATGTGATAACAGAGGACGAGAAACAGGTGTGCTAGCTCTAGAACATTATGCCTATCCATAGAAAGATATATCAATTATCGATTGGTCTTTTAGACCAATGTTATATATAATCTTTTGAGGAGTCCATAACAGTTCAAATTTGGCTGAGTCTGTAGATCTCCAATCTAACTGAGTCTGTAGAGTTTAGGCAAATGTGTGATTTCCTAAGGGAGCGCTGTTAATAATTTGGCTTGTCAAAGCCAAGTTATTACCCCTATTATTTTAAACTTTCCTACAACAGTCTAATCCCCTTTTCAGTTGGTCAATCTGTGGTCTAAAAGCATGAATGAAGGGTACTTACAGCAAAGGTATTAAGCACAATTGGGTGAAGACCTATAGCCACCTTATAGAGCATGCAATCCGTTCGAGGGAAAGACACCTACAGCAAGTTCAAAGGCCACATCTCTTGTTACTTTCATTGGAAGCACAGACTTAAAGGCAACATCATGCATAAGTTTATTTTCTCGGGTTTTTTCCAGTCAAGTGATAGAGGATTTCAAGGGATTTACAAAAACCCCGGGTACTTTGCAATAAAACCGAAAAAATTACAAAGGGAAAGGTCTTTCAAAGGCCTAAAGGGTAGGTACCCTTCGGGAAGGTACATTCCAGGGAGGGCCAAAGGGTATGTACCCCTTTGGGAAGGTTCACACTACCCTTCGGAAAAATGATATCTTCAAAGTTCTGGCTATCCGAAGGACCAATTGCACAAGTCCGAAGGGCTTTTCTTAAGGAACAAGGGTCACTTACAAGATTTCCGAAGGGCACCTGCCCTTCAGAAGGGTTGTTTCATAAATGGAAGTCTTTGCGACTTGACTAAGACAGGTTGTTCCTTCAGACTTTTTGTCCTAAGGAAAAAGTTGGACAATTACAAAAGTCCCGAAGAGTAGGTGCCCTTCGATAAAGTCCACTTCAAGGTTGAAAAGGCAAAGTTTTTTCGAGAATGTCATTTATAATAAACCCAAAGGGCATGTGCCCTTCCGGAGGGTATCCTAGCAAAGTGAAGAGACATTTTCAAAAGTCCCGAAGGGCACCTGCCCTTCGGAAATATATACTTCGGGACAGTTGGAAGGATCATTTCAAGCTTGTAAAGGACTCCTTCAAAAAACCCGACAGGCAACAGCCCTTCGGGAAGATACATTGCGGGAAAATGTAAAGAGACAAAAGGTCCGAAGGATTCCTTCGGACATTTTGTCCGAAGGAATACCTTCGGAAAAGTTGCCGCAGGGTTTTAAAAAACCAAGGTGCTTGACAATAAATCCGAAAAAATTCAAAGGGGCAGTTTTTTGACGGGAAAATTACAAAGGACTCTTTCAAAAAGCCCGAAGGGCAATAGCTCTTCGGGAAGGTCCATTCAAAAAACCCGGGTGCCCTTCAAAAAGCCCAAAGAGATTATAAACAAGGCAAAGGAAAGAAAATAAAGAAGGAATTCCTTCGGACTTTTTGTCCAAAGGATTCCTTCAGGAAAATTGAAATCAAAAAGTCTGCAGAAAAGACAAGAGTGGACAAGAAAATCTAAAGGATTCTTTCGGGAGACTTGGACAACACAAATGGGCTTACAATTTTTCCGAAAAAAATGGGCCATGCCAATTTTTCCGAAACAATTGGCCTTGACAAAACTCCGAAGGAATTCCTTCGAAAAAGATGAAAGACAAGATCAAAAGGAAGTCTTAGTCAAATCCTGTCGACTTTTTGTCCGCGGGAAAGTGGAAACCCGAATGGACAATTTTCTCGGACTTTTTGTCCGAGAAAAAGTCTGAGAAGAGAATAAAGTCCGCCGAAAAGAAATCTGACGGAATTCCATGGGAAATAGAAGACTAAGGGAGGTAAATGGAAAAGCTGGCAGTCATAAAATCCACAAAATAAAGTCCACAGAGCACGACATACAAAGCCCGAAAAGATAAACCAAAGAAATAAAACCAAGGGGAAAATTGCCAAAGAAATACATAAGAAAATCCGATAAAATGAACAAGGAAAGGCACAGATTTTTGTCTGGATAAACAAGGAGCACACACAGTCGGAAAAGTCATAAACAGAGAAGTTCGAGATTATAAGGCAGGTAAGCAAGCAAGACAAAGAATATACATGCACAGGAATTAAACGCTGTAAATAGAAAAGGTCAAAAATAGATTCTTATCTATGCAAACGTGTTATTGGACTGGTCAAAACTGTTGTTGACTGTTTCACCATGCCACATGCTTCTCTCATGCGTCCACACGTTTCAAATGTTCCAGCAGTTCGTGAGGAGTTCATCTACTGGCTTTTTGCATCACATTTCATGCAAAGGAGAAGTTGACTGGTCAGACCTGAGTTCCTTCACCCACTTCCACGCCATCTTGGTCATGCATGTTTGGAGTTTTCTGGGAGAGTTTTGTTTATTTTTAAGAATTAGTTTCCAAACTTGGCTCCATTATCTATATTCTACACTAAAGTTTGGAGAAGCATGTAAATGTTTGTAAAGGAGAATAATTTTATTGAATATTCAAAGCATTGTAAAAGAGGTGAGGTCTTGAGTTAACTAACCAAAACTGACCTTTTCCCTTTTTTGGACTACACTTATACTGATTTAGACTATTTTTCAAAGCTTATATATTAGTTGAATCGAGCCATAGAGAATGGCCCTGAAGTTTGAAAAAGAAATTGTAAGTTGGACCACTGATCAATAAGGAGTTTATTTTTATAAATCTGATTTTTGACAGCAACATAGTGTGTATTTGATTGTGCATCAGCATATAAGAGAGAATTTTTCTCCTTTTGCAGATCCCTTCCTCACCTCTCTCACCTTTTTTGCAGGGCATTTGAAGAGGTTTTCAACCCATCCTTTGAAACACTTTTGCTTAGGGACAGAGTATAAATTGCATTTTGGTTATATGTGTGCATTGATTTCAGTAACTTCAGAGGATCTAATCAATTCAGGGGTATCACCCCCCTTATATTTTCTTTCAAAGTTTTCCCTTACTCTTTTCACCCCAAAAATCACAGTTTCAGGTTTAATTGCAAAATCATAAGAGAACCAGCCCTCTTGGAGGTTCTTCTCAACACAGAGGCACCCACCCTCTAAGAAGTTTCCATTGTATCAGCTTGAGAGAAGTGCTTTGCACATCTTCAAGCAGGGTGTACCCCAGAGTGATAACAGGGGCTCCTCACAAAGTGTTCCAGCATGACAGGTCCAACGATTAGAACAAACAAAATGTCAGAAAAAGAGCAGCTAGATGAAGGAATAGCAAAGACTTTTTGTCATTAATGTCAAAGGGGGAGAAAGAATGATGAAAGAATGAAGAAGGGTAGTCATTCTCAGGAGAGGATGTTTTGCCATCAATGACAAAGGGGGAGATTGTTGGCAATTTTGGCGGATGTCTGTAATATTGTCATTGATGTCAAAGGCAGCTTGTGCTATCAGACATTAATGTCAAAAGTTGAATTGCACAAACTTACAGTGCAAATCGGATTTATGAAGAGCTTCTACTTATAAAAAAAGTAAAGCAGTCTTGAAAACTCGAATGGGTCTTGTAGTGCAAATCGGGATTCCAAAACAACTTTACTTCTCTCAACTTTATAAGTTAAGTTGTCCCAAAAACCCGAATGGGCCTAGTAGTGTCAATCGGATTTATGCAACGACTTTACTTGTCTCATTTTTATAAGTCATCTCAAGAACCCGAAAGGGTCTAGAAGAGTTGATCGGGGTTTTGAAAGCACTTTACTTCTTTCATGTTTATAAGATAAGCAATGTGGAAAACCCGAATGGGTCAAGGAAGAGGTAATCGGGATTTTGGAGTGACTTTGCTTCTCTCATGTTTATAAGTTAAGCAAAGTTGAAAACCCGAATGGGTATGGAAGAGTTGATTGGGTTTCTAAGATGACTTTACTTCTTCCAAGTCTATAAGTCATGCTGAATGAAGAACCCGAAATGATCTTGAATTTTTTCAGACGAATTCTTTCAAAAAAATTGTCAAGTCTTTTTCGGAAAATTGTCCGAAAACAAAAATCTGAAGGGCATGTGGACCCTTTCAGAAAAGCCGAAGGGTAGTTTGCAAAAGGCCGAAGGGTAAGTGGACCGTTCAGAAAAGCCGAAGGGTACATTCAAGAAAGTCCAAAGGGTATGTGGACCCTTTAAGAAAAGCCGAATGGTAGTTTGCAAAAAGCCGAAGGGTATGTGGACCCTTTCAGAAAAGCCGAAGGGTAGTTTGCAAAAGGCCGAAGGGTATGTGGACCCTTTCAGAAAAGCCGAAGGGTAGTTTGCAAAAGGCCGAAGGGTATGTGGACTGTTCAAGAAAGCCGAAGGGCACTTATCAGGGAGTCCAAAGGGCAAGTGGACCGTTCAAGAAAGCCAAAGGGCACTTCTCAAGAAGTCCGAAGGGCAAGTGGACCGTTTAAGAAAGCCAAAGGGCACTTCTCAGGAAGTCCAAAGGGCAAGTGGACCGTTCAGAAAAGCCGAAGGGTAGTCCGTAGAAAGTCCGAAGGGCAAGTGGACCATTCAAGAAAGCCGAAGGGCACTTCTCAAGAAATCCGAAGGGCAAGTGGACTGTTCAAGAAAGCCAAAGGGTAGTCTACAAAAAAGCTGAAGGGCATGAGGACGTTTCCAAGGATTCCGAAGGACAATTTGTCAGAGAAATTGTCCCGAAGAATTTCGTCGGGAAAATTGTCCCAAGGATTTCTTCGAAAAAATTGTCCCGAAGAAATAAGTCGAGAAAATTGCTCCGAAGAATTAAGTTGGGAAAATAGCCCGAAGAGAAAAGTCCCGAAGAAAATAACCCGAAACAAAAGTCCCAAACAAAGTTCCCGAAGGATACCTTTGAATGAAATGCACCATTACAAAGCTTCCGAAAGAGATCATTTGCAATAGTCCTGAAGGACATAAACAAAAGTAAAGGTCGAGCACAATAGAATAATCTAAAAGAGCGAAAGCGATCCAACTATAGAAGATATAGTGAAAACATAAAAAGAGGCTCGTTAGTTAGAGATGGCGCAAAGAAAGAAATCAAAAGCAAGCATTTAATGTGTTACAATGGGCAAATGGAGAAACAGACCAAACTGGTGTAAAACCTGCATGTGATTGCACAGGGCTCAAGATTGATTGTCCCAATCATACTAAAATGATTGATCCAAGAAGCGGCACAATAAAATCTTGAATCCCGCAATTGTCAAAGATAGAAACGAGAATAGACAATTGTTGTATGATGCAAGAACCAAGACGCGGGAAAATGCAAAAGTCAAATATGCATTAAAGGAGAATCCAAAACTGAAACTGGTTTAAGTGCAAATAGAATGTGAATGCAATAAGTGAGTCGTGAAAACAAGCAACGGGAAAGTGCAAATAGAATGTAAATGCAATAAGTGAGTCAAGAAACCAAGATGCGAGAAAATGCAAAAGTCAAATACACATTAAAGGAGAATCCAGAACTGAAACTGGTTAAGTGCAAATAGAATGTGAATGCAATGAGTCGAGAAACCCTAATGAATCCTTGTATAAACACAACTCTTAACACATCATAAAGGTGTTGCTGCTATTGCGTTCTTATGTGAGAAAAAGGGTTGTCAATAAAAAAAAATATACAAACAGTAAAACGTAGAGAAGGGGAATGAAGTGTATCTTAACAAAGCATAACCAAATGTATGCAAATACAGAGTGAAAGACATATGCAGACAGAGATTAAGCAAGCAGGAAGATAGAGCACACAGATAATGAGAAGAAGGTGAGCAGTTACATATTAGACTTGTAACAAAGAACATTGAACTGGATTCACTTGTGAATCTATCTTGTACACTGTAGTTGTAGCTCCATAGTTCAGGTAGGTTGGTGCCTACATACAAATTGGGTTGGTGCTCTATAAGGAGATTGGTGTCTCCTAAGGATTGGTGTCCTTGAATGTAACCAGTGAGGTTTGCCAGTAAGGCATTTTATTGTGAGGCTGGATTAGAACAGTAGATTCTAACAATTGATTCTCACCGTAGTTTTTTCCTTTGGGTTTTCCACGTAAAAATCTAATGTTATGTGCTTCTGTGTGTTTGTGTGACATGCATTTTTTCTTTGATTTGCACATGAATTTACATCCTCTGTAAAAGGTTTTAAATGGACTAGTTTTAACTCATCTACTGATTCACCCCCCACTCTCAGTAGATAGTTGTGTTCAACACATGCTTCCTATGAGGACAATAAATCCGAAATGGCAGTGTAAAACAATAAATCTGATGTGTTACCAATATTTTCATACCTTGGGCTGCAATCAAGGAGTTTACCTCCTCTGGCTGATGTGAAAGTTTTAGATAAAATTGTACTCATATTATTAGTCATGTCCAGTGCCTTCCAATGGCTTTTCTGCAGATCAGCCCCATATGCTTCTTGAATTGATGCATACCTCTATAGTTTACCTCTTTTACATCTTGGATTTAAGTTGTTTTTGTTTAACAATGATGATAAAAGAGAATTTCTCAACAAAACCCTTAATCAACTCCAAACAAATTGAATTCTGAAAATTAAAATCAGCAAACCCTTCCTGAAATATAGATGCTCAAAACACCACAAGTAGAACCAACCCTAGGCGCCAATGTTGCATAATTAATTCCAAAGCATATGAAGCATATATCCACTTAATTTTCACCTTAAATCCACAAACATGTCATGCATAAACCCTAAATTTGCTGCTGTAATAAATACCTGTTGATGTGTGAGAGAAGGTGGATGTACCTTGGGAGAATACCCTTGCAATATTCTGATTTTTCTCCTGAAAATATAGCTGCGTTTTCCCTTGATAATTCAACTCTCAACCCTTCAAAACTCACCAAAAATAATAAAACAATATAGAAATATTTCAAAATGAAATATTTCCAATATTAGTCCTTCAAAGCTTCCACAAACCCTTCAAAGCAAGTCATCTATGTGCAGAAATTTATTGTGTCAATTAATCAGAATTTTAACTTGGATTCACTCACAAAATGATGTCAAAAGACCTCAAAAAACATGCCAAAAATACACAAATAATTATAATATTATTTGCTCACCTTTTAGGGCCTAAAAGCACCCTATAAACCTCATAAAATGCTCCACAAGTAAATCACCACACTCATAAAATATTGGCAGAATTTTTAGATTAAAACCCTAGCCTTTTCCTTCCAATTACTTTCAAACCCTTATGATAATTTGCCACAAAATCAGAAAATATAAGAATTTGTACCTTGCCAATCGGAGTCTAAAAACCCTCCAAGATGCTCAATTCTTTTCCCCAACTGGTTCACCCTACCTCAGAAAATTAAGGAATAAAATCATAATATTTTACCCACCCAAAATTCCTCCAAATGGCCTCCAAGGGTCTTCAAGGGCAAGTCGCCCAAGCTAGAAAAGTAGCATAAAATATTAGCAATATTTTATACACCGCAAAGCACTCTCAATCAGCCTCAAACTCTCAAAATCCGCTCTCCAATCAAGTAGCCTTAGCTGAAAAATTCCATGAAAGCATGTGCAACCCTCTTTGGCCTCGAATGACCCCTCCAAGTGGTTTGCTTAGCTCCCTAGGCAAGTCGTCACCCTTGGGAAGGTCTTCCGCAACACAAACAAGCTCCCAAAATGATTTGCTCCTTTTCAAACCTATAAAATTACCAAAAACCTATTTTCGATAGAAGTTTCAATATTTTCTCAATGAAGGTGGTGTCTAAAAACACCTTTATATGATCCACTAGCATGAACACATGCAATTTGAAGCTCACTTACAACCCTTGAATAGAGTTTCCCAAGTAGAAGGAATGGAGGTTTTCATTCCCAAACCTATGACACTTCTTAAAGGTTTTCGTCCTCAAGAGGTGGAAACCAAGCTTAACATACTTGATTCAATTATTCAAATCAATATTCATAATGTCTTTTCCAAAAGAGCCTCTCTTCCTTTTTATATTCTTCCTCCAATTGTGGTGCCCAAAATAAAGAGGGAGAGTTACCAAAACACCTTTGTATAAAAAGATATATAACAAGCTTCCTTATAAAAGCACTTTAAAAATGGCCCTTAAAAAGGCCCTCAAAATTAGATAATAAAGTGATATATCAATATAAACCTTGAAGCTTACTAATGTTCCCTTTTTTGCCTTTAAATCCTTAGCCCTAAGGAACACTCAAGCTAAGGGTCTCATCCAAGGACTAGCTCAAAGAGGGGGCCATTACAGTTTCTTGCATAGGCTTCCTAACTATATCCTTGATCCTCCCTTTTACAAACAGATCTTGCTTATAGCCTTTAGCTCGCTTTGTAGGACGGCCAATTGTATGTATGTTGGATCTAGTATGGTCTTCTCCCTTTTTCTATATTAGAGGATATTTATATTGTTAACCGTATTCTCCCTACATACACATACACCTTTTAATAGGAAACCACGTACAAAATCATGCAAAGAATTTTTCAAAGTTTTCAAGGCAGCATTAAGTGAATTGCACAATAAATTGAAACCTAGCCAAAACCATACCTTGGGATTGATGAGACGAGTAAAAGGATCCTCTAGCGTTGCAAGCATTTTGCTAATCTTACTATAAGCTGCATCTGCCGACTTCAAAGGAAACATTTCAACCATTGTTTGTTGCAATTTCAAATCCCAATCTACAAGCAAAGATTCAAATTTTCAGACTTATATAAGACACAAGGAAAACCACTACGACCTCATTAATCTAAATATGGAAGTTGAATGGGCCCTTATGGTGGAATGCCTACTTAGTTTGAAGAATTTTCAAAAACAACTTGGAAGATGAAAGAATTACTACAACCACCATTGGAATTTTCTCGCAGTGAAGTGCAGGGTAAGTTCAATTTTCATGCATATTTCCTTGCTGCAATTGATTTAACATTTGTTGTACTACTTTAAAGTCATCCCAGAAAAGAACTTAAAGGCACAATGAGCAAACGACAGTATTCTCTTATCCTCTCCTAGATGATAGCACAAGGTTAAAAGATTTTAAATACAGGTAGAACCCATGTCATTTTGAGTGAAATATCCTCATGGGGCATAAATCACAGCGTAGAGGTCACTAATGGTACCAAACAACCATTAGACCAAAACCTGGAGGTAACTTCAAAAAAGGAATGTATGAATTAATCCTACCTTGGTGATTGAAGGTGGGATCCACAAACGTTTCCCGAACTACCCCCCATGCTTCTACTAAAGTTCTCTGAACCGTATTAACCTGCATCAGCAATACAGAGTGTACATAAAAAATTTAAATACCATGTAGGTGATACAGAATAAATTAATACAAATGGCATCAAATTTGACAGCAAGATTATATTAATGTCCACAAGAGATCAAAGTAGATAATTGGGTCACAATGAGTACATTCAGTTACAATAACACGGGGGAGCATAAAAAGATCTCCAAAATCAGACTACATACTAAGAACTAAATAGAGTACACGGGAAACATTATATATTGGAACTTTAGGGATGCATAAAAACAGACTAAAATTCAATTTTCACTTTCGTGCACACCAAAAGAACAAGCTCCAGTTTAATGCATTCACTGATTTATGACAAAACACTAGACTTGCATCTCCATGTTAGCAGTAGACAAGATGTTGCGAAGAACCATATACTTCACTGCACCAATGCTACTGCACATCAAAATTGTCTTCATAAATATAAATATGAAGTTTACAAATCAGCCTCTGGCTCACTAATACACAGTAATATACTCCAATTAAATTTCCAGTAGAACATTAGATGTCAATATGTTACAATCTAGTGCCCGCTTCATTAGTACGCAGTAATATAGAACAACATAACCTCAATTTCACCAGCAAACAGTAACTTACAGGAAACTAAAAGGGAGATTTCTGGATTCATCATGTTGAATTTATTATGGACCATAATTTCACCAGCAAATAGTAATATACAGTAATTTATTTTGGTCCATGATAAATTCGACGTGATGAATCCAGAAATCTCCCTTTTAACTCCACATCATCACGGAAATCTGCATAATTTTATACAGGAAACTGCTGTCAATTTCACTATACACAAGAAGTATGTGCAATTTAACTCATGGTTCGTTAATTAAAAAAGGAAACAACCCTCTTAACGAAGCAACTCTGTCCTCAATTTCAGACTCTTTGGGTGGTCTCATGGATCGTTAGGTCTCGTGGTGTAACTAAAATCTTTTCATTTCTTTTCATAATATACAAGAATATTTTACATATCAGCGAGCACTCCTCCAATATACAAAAATATCATTCATTGCCAATACTTCAGAATTTTACTTGTGTTTTAACAACACACAACATAATTTAAAAAATTTAGGACATTGGCGCTTTAATAATGGAGCCCCACCAACTGACAGAGGGCAGGTGCAAGTTCTGCATGAATTATTCGAATACTTCTGTTTAAACAATACACAATATTACTATAAATTTTGTAGACATTGGGGTTTTAACAATGGACCACTAATTGATAAGGCCAGGTGCATGTTCTAGGTGAATTCTCCGAATAAAGGAAAGGTTAAGTCCTACTTCAAAATACAGGGAACACATGTACTACGCGCCTCGGGATTCAAACATGTGCCTCCCCAACTCAAGCACAAGATCTTCACGGAAAAGGGATGCCCGTCCACCCCAACAACTAAGCCAAAAATATATATATTTCACATTCTGATTACCATAACACAAACACAACAATGTACGAAAATCTAACCTTTTCAATGCAGTAAATCAAAATCGTAATTTAAAAATTAGCCTCCACTTGAGCGATCGAAATCAATATTTTACAGTTTTAAGCTCCAAATTGACAATGCAATTTAAGGAAAAGCTCCCTTTGCTATGAATTTAAGACTTAAAAACGATAAATTCCATTACGTTATTTTGGGGTTGTTGAAATAAATGGAAAGAAGTAGAATACCTCGCGAGCTTTCGAGGCGGGAAAGGCAACAGTCAAGGGTTCTGCCAAGGCAGGAGAGTTGAGCAAAACTGCTGCACCAGCCACAACGCAAATTCCTGTACGGACGCCTCTTATCATATTCTCAATTACTTCATTGTGTTTCCCCTCTCTCTTTTCTCCCTTAAATTTGAGGTTGCACACAGTTGGAATTGTTTTCTTTCTGTTACATGGGAGTGAGAAGAATTGCACGAAGCAGGAGCAATCGTTCATCGCTCCAAATTTTGGTCCAACTTTGCCGGAAACGCTCTTCATTGCAAATGACCCACAAAATCTGAAAGATAGTATGAGACACCTGTACAACTTACCAATGACTACAACTTTGGATTTTCTCTGCCCGCCAATTGCAGAGGCGGAGGCGGAGGCGGAGGCGGAGTCCCGGGGTTTCCTTCTCTTCTCAATTATTCCCAACGTGAGGCAACAATTTGAAAGACAAAATTGGAATGTGCCAAAACTTTTCCTCGCATCCCCACCACGTGGAGACATTCTCTCGTTGAAACGAAATTCAGGTATCTTGGTAAATATTGTAATAAAGTTGTTTTGTGTTGTAATAATTATATGATATATGATGTAATAAAGTTGTTTTGAGAATTTGCAGATTTTGCAATTCTGGGAAAGTGGAAACTGAACAGCGCTTTATTTTAGAATGTGAGGTCTACAAGGATAGCAGAGATAAATTTGCGGATATTATATGTGACAGTTTTTGGCATAACCTATTCAATGAAGAGTACATTGACCAATTAGAGGGGCTCATCATCAGCGTACACAAGAAGCGAACAGTGCTACTTAAATCTGCTTGAGTTGTCTTGTTGTCCCGTAGGCTATTTTTAGTCTCGTGGATGTTAAAAAAAAAAAATTATTATTATTATTATTATTATTATTATTATTATTATTATTATTATTAAAAAAATATTTTTTTTAAAGATGATATATTTTCTATTACAAATATTGATTACAAAATTTGATGTTTTATTTAATTTTGTCTCTTCAAATAAATTAATTAAGTTTTTAACTTTAAAGTTGTCTTTTGTACTTGATATAAATGTCATTATAGGTTGCATATTTCATAATGAATAATTATTATGTCTTCACTACTCCCTTATTATAGAATAAACATGTTTTCATTTCTCATTTTTCTTTGAGCGTTGTTTACATATTGGTTTCACTTCTAAAATGATGTGAGCTAGTTTTTAACTGTGTCGTCAACATTTTTATTTTTTATTTGATTTCTATCCCTATGTATGTCTTTTCTTCATGATTTTATGTGGGATTAAACTCCTTGATGTAGTATGCTTTCTTCCATCCCGGCTGCTTTGTCCATATTGTTGTCTTAAATCTCTCTCTCACATCCTTTTTTATTTCCTAATTGGTGTTTGGACATTTTTGCATGTTGATGTCCCAATTACTCATCCATTTGTTGTTTTGTGTCATCCATGTGTTTTTCTTTTGCTTAACTCGTCTTCTGTTATCATTTTGGGTCATTGAGGATTCTCCATACTTTGTGCATTTTTTAAATAACTTAATGTATGAGTCATTGTCGATGCTTCCGATGAAAAAGTACATGTTTTAGCTAATAGAATCTCATATAGAACTAAAGTTTTGACTTTGAGGTTGGTTGTGATTAACTGTTTTTAGATTCTCTATATTTATCTCTAATTTAGGTCAAACATATTGCTACCACAAACTTAACATCCATATACGATTATTGGTAAGACAAGTAGGTCGAACAAGGTTCTCTTGGCTTTTTAATCCCATAATTATGCATTCTTGCACATGTTTTATAGTGAGTATAAGGCCTTCCACCCCCCCCCTTGAATTTTTTTTGCCTCATATGTCTCTGTAATCACCTAAAAGTGGTAATTAGATGCTAAGAGTGTTGCTTGAGTTACCCTATTCCTAGATTACCCTGGACCTATCCTAAAGCCTTAGACACACCTTTTTAGTCATTGAACAGACCACAATCAACCAAAACACAGTCCCAAAACTATCTTCTCAGATCTCAACCCAACTTGCTCGACAATCTGCCAAGTGCACATTAATGCCACATTTGGGACACTACAGCCACATGGCGTTATTGTCCCCAACTGGGTGCTACTGTCCTTGGCCCTAACTCTTCCCAATAGATACTTTTTCACAAGTGTGCCCCTCCTAAGGTCAGCCTAAGCATATTTTCTTATCTACACAAGCTACAAAACTTTAAAAATATAAGTTTAATTGACCTTTATTCACTAGATGAGAAATAGATGCAAAAGCACATTAAAACTAAATATAAGTTGAGCAAAATTAAGGTATTCGATCCCTATTTTGTCTTACTTTTGAAATATTTGAAAACTGGGCTTAGAGCTATTATAGATGGCATCCAAGTCCACTCTCATTCTAGCATTCACTTGCACTTGCATCAAGCACTAAGTGGGAGAACTACATCGGGCTTAATCCCTCTTTGAAGTATTGGTATGTAAGCAACTCTCTTCATAGCAGGGTGTTGAGGATGTCCAACCTATCCTACTAACAAACACACAAATATTATTCACGCCATACTTGTAAAGAGGATTAGGGTTTGCAACTAAATCAAGTTTTTCAAGTACAACACTGAACTCCAAGTTTCGTGTCTGTAGGAATTGGACCTAAAAACACAGGCATAAGTGCTTCCAAAAAACAAGCATAGTCTTGAAAATGAGGCACTACTGCCACTTTAAGGACACTACATCAACATGACACTATTGTCCATATGGGATGCTACTATCCAATGAGAAAATAGACTCCAAAATCTTGTTGACAACACTCAAAACTATCCAAAACTCAATTTTTAGAACCCAAATCATCTGTGATAGTCACTTTTCAAACAAGTCTATATTTATGTCTATTTATTGTTATTTTTAGAAATTTAAAAGAAGTCAAATACCATAACAAATTAGTGTTAAATTATTATATTTTATTTAACTAATTTAGATATCTCAGGGTTTTAATATAAACATAAGTTTTATATAGTTAAACCCTAAAAGGTTAAATCAATTAGTAAACCCATCTTACTTTGAATATTACTTCAAACCCTAACGTTTTAATATAAACATAAGTTTTATATAGTTAAACCCTAAAAGGTTAAATCAATTAGTAAACCCATCTTACTTTGAATATTACTTCAAACCCTAATTTATATTAATCCAATTTTTTGTGTAATAATTTAGGGTTGCATACTTTTGTTTTTTTGTTTTTTCAAACAACCTAGTTAAATTAAATAAATTCATAATAGGGTTTTAATTTATTTTACATATAATTTAAATTGATGCAAAGAAACCCTATATTCAAAAACCCTAACCCTAAACACACTTAGGGTTTATATCCTTTTTTATCTGTACTCATATTTTAATTCCAAAAATATCATATTTGATGCTATTTTTAAAATTTGTAATCTTTAATAGATTACTATCCTGAAAAGGTTCAAAATATACACAACTTATTTTCCTACCTTTCAACCTATAATGATAGAATTTAACAACTTTGATGAAACTGATAAGCAATAATTACAAGACTTTGTGTCCAAACATAAGGATATACAAGATGAATTCATAAACATTCTTCAAGAAGAACTCTAAAAGATAAATAATAGTCAATCTTCAACCCATCCAATTAATAATGTTGTTACACCTCCAGTGGGGCCCACTCAACCAACTCAAATAATATAACCCAATATTTTTATCCAACCATCAATGATAGCTACACCACTTGTGGCTAATTCCCCAACTCCAGACGTACAATCCCTTATGCATTAGGTTCTTACTCTACAGTCTAAGGCGTCACATCTCAAGAAGGGAACAACTAGGCCATCCCATGCCTTGGATTCCAATATTCTCTTGTATACATGTTTGACACAGCACATAATGAAAACTCCTTTTCCACCAATTTCATGTCACCCAAGCTTACATTATATGATGGCAAAGGTGGCCTAGAGCATCACCTCATAGTTGTTCACACAGCATGCTTGGACTATGTGTCCAACAACTGACTTCTTATGAAGTTATTTCCATACAGTCTCAAGGATTATGCCCTACAATGGTTATGTGATTTTCCAAATTAATCTATCATGACATTCAATCCTTTAGCCGACATGTTCCTAGCACACTTCTTCATCAACATCAGTGATAAGATATCATATGCACAATTGGCACAACTTATGCAAAAATTAAATGAGCCTATCACTAATTATGTCTTACAATACAATACAATATTATCCAAATTGACTAGCCCCATGTTAGATAGAGAGCTTCATAATATATTTAAATAGAGTTTATTGCCATCATTGTAGGAAGCTATCTTATTCAATAAGTTTCTCACATTTACTGATATGTGCCACACAATCAAGGAAAGAGAGGTTAAGCTCTTATCAATGGGCAAACTTAAGTATATAAATGAATCAAAAACAACTATTAAGAGAATAAATAAACCTCCATACAAGGTAAGGACATAAAAAACAAAAGGGATCAAAAGGCCATAGTCAATGCATCTTTCAAGCCTTCTCCTAAATTTGTTTTATCTACTTCTCAACGTAGAATCTTCGCAAATCTTTCAGAGTCACTAGCATGAGTTTTACAACATTTATTTGAATGTAATGTCATATCTCTCCCTCCTATTAAAAATGTTGATATGACATGACCTCTTCCAAAGAGTTATGATTCAAAATGCATTATGTGAATATCATAGGGCACCAGGCCACATGACAAACAAATGCATTATCCTAAAGCATAGGATACAAGATCTCATTGAGGTTAACATTATTGATGTGGGCACACCCACAAAGGCACTGAAACAACAACAAACAGATGCTAAGGCACTAAAGATATTTTTAGATCCTTTCTCAAAGCATACATCAAATGAGGCAGGGGACACATCAAGGGTTCACTATACATACCAGGTGTATTTGACACCAGACTCATATCACACAGTTATAGAGGAGACACATCCACTACATAACATTATTGGCATGTATCACACTACAATGCCACCTAGACCACTTATCACATTTTTAGAACAGGAGATTATGGATGATGACACAAAATTACATGCACTCTTTATATGAGCATACATAGACCACCATCTTATTCATAATGTTATGGTTGACAACAGGTCAAGCATAAGTATGTGCACCATGACACTCTTACAACGCTTGGGCTACATAGAATGGGATATTTTCCCCACATATATAGTTGTTAGTAGTTTTAGTGGCCACTTTCATAGCTCCATTAGGGAGAATGTGTTTCTATTACAGGTTGGACTAGTACACATAGCCACTTAGTTCTTAGTAGTACCTAATTTAGGTGTATTCAGTTATTATTGGGCAAGTTATGGTTACAACAACTTAGAGCCATCCCATCTACAGTACATTGATGCTCAAAGTATATACATGTTAATCAAGTGGTTAAGGTTGAGGGTGTCCCACATGAATATCCTTTACCCATCTCATAGGTAGTTACAACATAGTTTTTAGCTACAGTTCCAGTATAGACACCAATTACAGTTCTAGCACTTTTACCAAATATTGCATGGTTATCAGTTACAGTAGAGAATACAACTCCTATGCATACATCATAGTGTTTAATACAATCCTCATAACAGGCCAAGTCTACTCTTACAGTATCTACATGCACACACTCTCCCTTAGAGACCATTACTAGAGAGACCCTTGCATTAGTGATATGTCATAGATTCTAGAGGATCTTCCTCTATAGAGTTTATGTCAAGATCAATTTTATTAGGGTCTCTAGGTTTTGACCAAAAGGCACCTACATCACCTATAACTTTTACTTCTACCAGATGGGTGCCTAAGTCCCCTAAAGTTTATAAGGCATCATAGTCAGCTTCACAACATCATGGCATCATTACACAAGCATCTTCAAACTCATATTATATAACATAGTAGATAATGGGTTCATAGTTGCCCTTTCATACCACATGCACAATCATAGTTCCCCTATTTGACACAGTTCATGGTGATAATGAGTCTCCCATGACACTCGTTGGTTAGTATGGTTTTTACCCTTGTACATACTTTATTTTCTCTCTCTTGCTCCTTGTACATAGTTTATTTTCATTTTCTTGTAGACAACTTATACTCAGAAAACACAAAAATAATATAACATGTCAAAATACAAAAACATTCAAATATTTCAAAACATAAAATTTTATAGATTGTATGCATTGTTCTGTTTACATTTCTACTACTTGCAAGATATTGCATATTTCTAGCTATCCTAGTATAGTCAATTTTATCATACACATATGCTTCACTTGTTCTTGTCAAATGCTTACATATTCTAGATAGGACTCCGGTCCACTACACTAATCCAGACTACCTATCATCTATCCATTGGGGCCACTTACACCAGTCCAAGTTTATACATTTGATACATCCACCCACTTGGATGCATCTCATACACAGTGCTACTACCAGGTTTTATCTTTACATACTATACATTCCATAGTATATATGCAACCTAACATCTACATAGATTTGTACTACATTGTTATACATGCTTTCATTTATATTTTTCCTAGATTAGACTTGATTTTGTTTCCATTGCTTCTTCCATCTTTATGCCATTATTCTTTGGCTCTATGCCACTTCTTTGTTTGTATTCCTTGGACATGTGCCCATGTCCCTTGTGTGTGCTTTTCATACTTCTATATGTAGACATTTGAACATGTCCCTTGTGTGTGTTTTTTATACTTCTATATGTAGACATTTGAACACATCCTTCTCTATGTCTCTAAGCTAAATTTCTTGTTAGTTGCGTATGTGGACATTTGAACATGTCCTTGTATGTCTTCATTTTCAAATTCAGTGGCATTTGCTCATGTCCACTTTATTGTGGCCCTTTGGCCTATCTTTTACATGCCTCATGTGCTTGTACGTAGGTTTCCTTGTATTCTTATACACCATGAAACTTGTATTTTCTTGTTACATACACACCAATTTTCAATGCCACGAGGGATCTCATGCATTTACCCTTCCTACTTGGGAGTTGTGATGGACATCATTCCCCATCCCCCTAGGTAATTACTTAGATTTGTTGTTATACACATTGATTAATTTTATTTTGGCATCCTTGTGCAATGCTAGATTACAACATACATATTAAATTACTTACTCATGCTAAGATACATTAACATTCTGATGTTATGTTTGTACATTGTATTGTAATATTATACACGTGTTCTAGCTAACACATTTTGTAGAGCTACTTTTTTAGAGGGCAATTTTTTCATAGATTTCACAGCCAACCTTAAAAAAGGGGGCATTCACGGGGGTTTATCACAGAGATCAGGCTCCTAATTTTTTATTCATGGGTAAAAATTTAGCACTTAGTGTTAGGTTGTGGAGCTAAAAGCTTCACCAGGATGCGAACAGGAGGAGTTAGGGAGGTTGCAGAGTGTTTGCTGAGTGTTACAATCACCAGCGTCGGTCAGGACAACCAACGTTAGCAGAGTACAGACAGAAGGAAACCGATGTCGATCAGAGATCGACTGGCGTCGGCACCCCCCAGGCAAACAGGGATCGACGTCGGTCACCTGTGTGGTTCGGACTGCGTATGTTACGGGCAGTTAGCTAACGAACCAAGTGTTTGCATGTCAAGAGCCAAATTTAGACTAGAAGCTACGGATCTAATTATTGTAATTAGGTGTCTAATTATTGTTTGCATGAGATCTATTTAAGAGACTCATTGGTTGTATTGTAAACTTGTATCTAGAGAGTAAGAGAGCATATAAGCTCCTTTTGAGAGAGGTGAGCAATGGTGTGTTCCTCCTAGTGCCACAGTACTAAGAGTGGGTACTGGTTTGGAGAATCAGAGGGGTTCTTCATGTTTGTATGATCTTAGTTAGCAGGTGAGCATGGATTCTATTAGAGATCTACAATGGTGAGTAAGGTCTAGTGATTTTCAGCTAGCAGTAGAGAGCAGGAGAT
Source organism: Torreya grandis (assembly GCA_037957365.1). Taxonomy (NCBI): domain Eukaryota; kingdom Viridiplantae; phylum Streptophyta; class Pinopsida; order Cupressales; family Taxaceae; genus Torreya; species Torreya grandis. The sequence continues at coordinate 737,692 of JARHVA010004084.1, read as the reverse complement.
CTACTTGGAGTATGGTTGTGTACTTGGTGTACTGGCAGCGTGTTACTGACTGGTTGGAGAGGTGAACATCAATTCTGTATTGGAGTTGATTGTTGGGACCGAGAGAGAGAGGGAAGAAGGTCTTGAGGTGTGGCGAGCCTTTGAGGTGGAAGAAGAAGTGGCATCTTCTTTATTTTATTTTCTTCTAAGTATTTAATACAATTGTGTATTGTCTCTCAAATCCTGTGTTGTTTCATATTTCTAGTTACTTATTGATTCTGGTGTAATTTTGTGTTTAGTTGCTAATACAAGAAGTAATCATATGTGCTCTAATTGAGGAGCAAGATCCTGACAAGTTGGTATCAAAGCTTTTGGTTGGGTTACTAACAGGTGGTTTCAGATCTGGTAGTGTTTGTTGACTACAGGTTACTCACAGGGGTTTCTGATTGAGTGGGAGTATAGCAATGGCAGAAGGAAGTAAGCTACGAATGGAGAAACTGAATAGCACAAATGGTCTGATTGATGGAAAGAAAGAGCAGGGAAATAAAGATTGTTGGTTGGTAGCAGATCAACAGGGAGGAGCAGATGTTGCAGGGGATGTTGCATAGGATGTTTTGGATAAAGTGGAATCTTGGTTCACAAATCCTTTTGCCTCTTTACATGCAGTTCGAAATAGAGCATCTTTTCATGGGTATGTCTTTGGAGACTTTGGAGAGATTTATTTAGGAGCTGGAGAGCCTTGTCAAATAATTGGCAAAGGGGAAGTGAAGTTGAAATTGCAAACGGATAACACACAGGTGTTAAATGAGGTTATGTAAGTACCAGTCTTGGAGATGAGTCTAATTTCTTCAGGAAAGTTAGGTGATGGGAGATGCACAGTAACTCTCACAGCGGATGTACTTGAATTAGACGGTGGTAAGAAAGTAGGTATCCTTTATCTATCTACTTATATTAATGATTCACCTTCTGTTATAGAGATGTGGCTTTGTAGGCTTGGTTACATATGTAAGAGGGGAATGCATGTTCTGAAGTGGAAGACAGATGTTTTTGACAAGCTACAGAACTAGAAAGCCTTGGTGTTCATGGAGGAGATGACGGACAGAGATCAAGTGAGGGAACTAAATTATTCTGAGCAGGGTTGCATTGATATGAATAGGGTTTTGATCCATGGAGATCTCGCGGGTAAAAAGTCATCACTCATAGGCAAACACAGATACCGACGTCGATCAAAAGGAACCGACGTCGAATAGACAGGCACCGACGTCGGTCATGTGCAGATCAGCAGAGTCGGTGGTGTCAGGAAGCAAGAACTGACGTCGATCATATAGTGACCGACATTAGCAACAGGTACATCGGCGTCGGTACTGAGACCGACGTCGGTAGACAGGGTCAGTCACAGGGAACCGACGTTAGTCAGGAGCAGATTGGGAGATGGCTGAGATCGGTCACTAAAATAGATATTGGGTAGACAGCAAGCTGTCAACAAGTCTCAAACGCTCATATGGAGGTCAAAAAGGGTAAGTGAACCTCATATTTGTTGTTCACCTTCTTTATATTGCTTACTAATGGTCGAGAACCAGGAAGATGTGAAGAGGTTGTGCAGGTAGAATCCAGATACAGTGGGAGCTTGGCATGGATGAGGAGTGTGAGTCCTTAGAGAAGAACCAAACATGTATTCATTGGTGGAGTTGTCAGCTGGAAGAAAGCACTGAGAAATGGATAGATTCCCATAGTTAAAGAAGAGAGTGGATGGATACGTGAGACGGAAGGCCAAGGTATAAGGTCTTGAGGAAGCTGCAGGACAGTGGTACAGGTTTTGACAGGGGGATGACAAAGCAGGGCTTCAGTCAATGTCAGTGTAACTATTGTGTTTGTTCTTACCAGGTGGATGATGAGTCATGACATTATCCTGTTACTGTATGTGGATGGTTTGCTAGCAGATTTTTACATACAGGGTTTTGCTGAGCTAAGGGTAAGGTTAGTTCAGAGGTATGTCAGGGGGAATTTAGAGCAGCGAAATTCTTTGGCATGAGAGACATGGAGATTTTTTGTCTCCAGTGGGTGCTGATGTGAATCAGGTGTTGGCGAGGTTTAGGTTGCAGAATTGATAAGCACACCAAGGGCTGGACAGTTCAAGCGGAGCTTAGAACAGTGTTCGAAATCACATGAGGTCTAGTGTAGACCTGAGTTTTCCCAATCAGTGGGAGTTGTCAGAGAGTTTGGAGCCGATTCGGGGAAGGTAGATTCTTAGATATCTGAGAGGGACTAGCAGCAGGTCGACATGCGATGCAGGGTCAAGGTCTTCACTACATGGATTTGTAGGTTCAGATGTGGTAGGTTACTTGGATGACAAGAAAGGCATCACAGGGTGTGTGATGGTTGGTCTTCAGGGTTAAGCTTGAAGAGGGATACAAGCCAGAAAAGATATTAGATGGGGTACAGATACAGGTACAGGTGCAGCTGTTTATCTCCAAGTTGGAGATTGTTAGGTTGTGGAGCTAAAAGCTTCACCAGGATGCGAACAGGAGGAGTTAGGGAGGTTGCAGAGTGTTTGCTGAGTGTTACAGTCATCGACGTCAGTCAAGACAACCGATGTCGAAAGAGTACAAACAGAAGGAAACCGACGTCGATCAGAGATCGACTGGCATCGGCACCCCCAGGCAAACAGGGACCGATGTTGGTCACCTGTGTGGTTCAGACTGTGTATGTTACGGGCAGTTAGGTAACGAACCAAGTGTTTGCATGTCAAGAGCCAAATTTAGAATAGAAGCTGCGGATCTAATTATTGTAATTAGGTGTCTAATTATTATTTGCATGAGATCTATTTAAGAGACTCATTGGTTGTATTGTAAACTTGTAGCTAGAGAGTAAGAGAACATATAAGCTCCTTCTGAGAGAGGTGAGCAATGGTGTGTTCCTCCTAGTGCCACAGTACCAAGAGTGGGTACTAGTTTAGAGAATCAGAGGGGTTCTTCATGTTTGTATGATCTTAGTCAATAGGTGAGCATGGCTTCTATTGGAGATCTACAATGGTGAGTAAGGTCTAGTGATTTGCAGGTAGCAGCAGAGAGCAGGAGATCTACTTGGAGTACGGTTGTGTACTTGGTGTACTGGCAGCGTGTTACTGACTGGTTGGAGAGGTGAACATCAATTTTGTATTGGAGTTGATTGTTGGGACCGAGAGAGAGAGGGAAGAAGGTCTTGAGGTGTGGCGAACCTTTGAGGTGGAAGAAGAAGTGGCATCTTCTTTATTCTATTTTCTTCTAAGTATTTAATACAATTGTGTATTATCTCTCAAATCCTGTGTTGTTTCATATTTATAGTTACTTATTGATTTTGGTATAATTCTGTGTTTAGTTGCTAATACAAGAAGTAATCATATGTGCTCTAATTGAGGAGCAAGATCCTGACACATAGGCTCAGTTTCAAAAATTAGACATGGGGCATACACAAGAAAAAATAGAGACTTTGACAATAGTTTAGATCACTAAAAAAAATTAGACTGGGCAAACATTAGCACCTATATTAGGACACTAGCACCACAGGGCACTACTTGTCCACTACATGGCACTATTGTCCAATAGCCCTAGCTTCAAGATAGTCTGGATTATTCAGACTAGTACACCAAATACAATACAAATTTGTATAGATACAGTCATAGGTTTGACAATTATGTTCAAATTATGCTTAGATACACTCATTTTAGCTCAAATTTATATGTGTTACTTAGATTTGGAGGAATCATGTGTGTCATGATCACTTCCACATTCATTTTAGTTACACAGATTCAACTATTACATATTTCAGATTCAATATACTTAAATACCAAATTGGGGGCATGTGCATAGCACATAGTTTCCATATACTCAGCTAAACATAGGTTGATTAGATGGAATGAAAAACTCCATGTCATTATCTAATCTATATACACTTGTTATCACATTCCAAGTTATCACCAAATTCATGCCTTAATCCATCTATAGTGGTTAGCATTCTCGAGTGGGTATGGAGTTGACATACACTGTTAGATTTACTCAGTTAGATAATTTCAACACTTTGTGCAGTTCAGTTACAAATGCATCTAATTCACATAAGTGGGAAATGATGGACTCATGGCCTACTTGAGTTCTTGATCCACCCATATGAGAGGGTTAGACACACTTATAGTCTTATCTAGGCTATTCATAGAGATCGACATTTGTCAAGCAGGGGTGGGAAATGATGGAGTCAAAATCGGATTGAGTTCTTGAGCCACCCATATGAGGATTGAGTAAGACACCAACTCAATCCAAGCTATTCAATGATATGATCACTATGTAGACTCACACACACAAGTTTTCACCAGGTTCATGTATTAGTTTGTGTACCCAATAAGGTGTATTTGTTACTTTCCTCTCTCTTTAATTATCTTTACTTAGTTACTTTATTTCAACATAGTCTTTTGATTTTAATCATCTCTTAAGTAAGGACTGATTTTTGTATGTTTCATTATAGGTCATTGCTTGAAATCGTGTTCCACATACGTAGACCCATATTTACATACTCAAACTTAGCTACATGGGCTTCACTTCCAAGGTAAGTTTAGGTATGCTTCTTTTTCCTTTATACTAATCATTTTGCTTTATTGCATTACTATCATAAAGTGGGGGGAGGGGGGGGTCAAATGTAATCACCTAAAAGTTGTAATTAGATGCTAAGAGTGTTGCTTGAGTTACCCTATTCCTATCTTAGCCCTAAACCTATCCTAGATCCTTAGACACAGTTTTTTAGTCATTGAGCATACCACAGTCACCCACAATCAGCCAAAACATAGTCCTAGAACTATCTTCTCATATCCTAACCCAACTTACTATGTGGTCTACCAAGTGGACATTAGTGCCACATTTGGGACATTACAACCACATGGCACTAGTGTCCCTAATTAGGTGTTATTGTCTTTAGCCGTAACTCTTCCAAAAGGATACTTTTTCAAATGTTTGTCCCTCTTAAGGTTGGCTTAAGCATATTTTCATATTTGCACAAGCTACAAAACTCTATAAATACAAGTCTAATTGACTTCTATTCACTATATGGGAAATAGATGCAAAAACACATTAAAACCAAAGATAAGTTGAGAAAAATTAAGGTATTTGATCCCTATTCTACCCTACTTCTGCATACTACCATCTACAACAACCTTTAACCCAATTTTCAAAGATTTCAAAGCTCAAGCACTTTCAATGCATCCAATTCCACTCTCATTCTAATATTCACTTGCACTTACATCAAGCACTAGGTAGGAGAACTACATTGGACTTGATCCCTCTTTGGAGTATTGGTATGTAGGCAACTCTCTTTGTAGTAGGGTGTTGAGGATGTCCAACCTATCCTACTGATGAATGCATAATTATTTCTCATGCCATACTTGTAAGAAGGATTAGGGTTTGCACATTAAATCAGGTTTTTAAAGCACAAATAGAACTCCAAGTTTTGTGTGTGTAGGAATAGGAACTAAAAACATAACCACAGGTGCTCCCAAGAAAAATAAATAGTCCCACAAAGGGGGCACTATCACCACTTTGAGAACTAAAACAATATGGCATTACTCTCTATATGGAACGCTACTGTCTAGTGAGCAAATAGACTCTAGAATCCTGTTGATGACACTCAAAACTATCTAGAGCTTAGTTTTTATAACCCAAATCATTTGCAATAGTCACTTTTTAGATAAGTCTACATTTATGCATATTTATTACTATTTTTAGAAATTCAAAAGAATTCAAAAGCCATAATAAATCGATGCTTAATTATTGAAATTTATTTAACTAATTTAGACATCTCAGCCCTTAAATTCAAACATAGGGTTTACATAGTTAAACCCTAAAAGTTTAAATCAGACTCTTAACTAAGCTTGTTATAAAATCAAGCCCAATATACTTGTATTATTCTGCTACTTCCAGTGGGATTCCTTTGAAAAAGAATTCAATTTATTTATTTTTTCTTCGTAGAGAAAATATCGTGACTTTTATTTTTCTAGAATTTACTTACATTTCCACCTCTTGGCAGAAGAGCTCAAGAGCCTTCAAATGTTCTCTAAAATTATAGAATATTTTTGTAATAAAGTTACAATCATCTACATATCAAAGTCACTTTACAACATAATTAGCTAAGTTGACACCTCTTCCACCAATGTTATCTATCCATTCCTCTTGTATAACCTAGATAAAGTGGGAGATAGAGGACATATTTATTTGACTCCAATATCACTTCGAAAACATTCTAACATTCCTTCATTTGTTATTCTTTTTACACTGACTTGCTCCTAAAGTCTATACACTGCCACTCGATACTCATCTATAAATCCAAGATCCTCTATTCTACTCCAAAGTTTACTTCTAGGGACTGTGTCAAATACTTTTTTGAAGTCAACAAAGCAACATAAAGCTTCTTATCCTTAAGTATCCCATAATTTTTTGATTAAGTGTCTAAAAGTGATGTAGTGGTTGATAGTGGAATGTTTTGACCTAAACCCTACTTAACCTTTTTCCCTTATACCCACCTTTTCTACCCATTTGTTAATTTTTCACTCCACCATGCTACCAAGTAGCTTTCCAAGGAGGGGATTGACCATGATAGTTTGGTAATTAGATAAATTATTGATATCCCTACTTTTATAGAGAGGGATAATGACACTAGTCATACAATCTATCAGTTTCTTGAATAATATCATTGAATATGATTTTGATTTATAGTGTGAGGGTTTTTAATCCCAACTTTTGATATTCAGATTGCATTCCATCTATGTCATGTGCTTTTCCCCTTGATAGTCTCTTTATGCCTTGAGTAATATCCTTCATAAAAAAAAGCTTAGTTATTGTGTTAATTACATAAGGGTTATCTTTATCCTAAACTTTTTCATAAAGTAGTTTTGTGTACTCTGACCATTGGGTATTTTTTATATTATTCTCTGATTATTTTATTTGATGTTGTGTTCCCTCTAAAAACCTTTAGGATTATGTTTTCTAAGAGAAATTAATTATTTTATCCATGTATTCATGTAGTTTTATTTTTTAGACTAGATGATTCTTTCATAAGCCTTTTTATTTTTTTGGTCATTCCAAATGTTCTCAAAGTTCTCTTTGTTGCCTTGTGTTTAACCCTAGATTGATGATACAAGTTTAAAAAGGGTTAAGAATATAAAAATGATTAAACACAAGGGTGATAAATAGATCTATAATAGGTTAATTAATTTATAAACTTAGATAAATAATACTCTAAATTTAAATATTGAGATATGTTAAAAATAGAAAGTATAACTATTGATTATTATTACAATAAATTATAAATAAGAGTACTTACTTGGTTTATTGCATGCGTGCAGATCTATGCTAAAAATTTTTGGAAGTGGATTAGATCAAGATCTTAAAACAGTCGTCAGATCCTATAATTTTAAATTATGTGGCCTCAGATGCTTGCATTGGTTCTGGGTAGTTGTTTCAATACATGTGTCTAGTATAGAATAATAAATGGATCTAGATGTGACCAAATGAAGCCTTAAGGGTTTTATGTCATCTTTTTTTGATATATACAGATTATATGCATAAGCTGTCACTCTTCGTCAAATGATCAAATCCCAACTCTTCATCTTTAGAGTGACTGAAAAAATGGGTTAGTGGGCTTATGGTGTTGAGTTACCCTAAGGACCCCTCTGTCAATGGGTGTGACCTACATAGATAATACTCTGAAGAGGGATTCAAACTTATGTAGTTTTTACCTACATGTAGATGTGTGCACAAGGTTTCAATATGTGATAAGTAACTGCATGCAATGACCTAGTTTGTAACTTGGAAAATATGGCTCATGGGTTGCTCTTTAAGTATTTCAGACCTATAGATAGACTACTCCTATGATTGATATGGAAATAAGATGAATAGGGTATCTTTGCTCACTTGAATTCTTTATTGATATTTCTTTTATTGCTTTATATGCGAGAGTTCTAATTTTTTTAGGTGGCATATGAATTAGGAATGATCTTTTATATATACTAATCATTTAGAAAAATATCTCACACTAAATTCCTTAGGTCAATCATAAGGACACATTACATTTATAAACTAGATGAATTTTATGCAGTAGACACTTAGTTGGATAAGGGACATATGTGTTGTTGTAGGCATCTAGCTGGGACACAAGTATCTAAGAAGCTAGAAAATAGGTACATGTGTAAAATTGGTATAGAAGGATAATGATCAGGCTTAGAGCATTTTGCACAACATAAAAGGCCTAATCATTAGAATAACACATGATCAGACTAAGAGATAATCATTTTGGCATAAAGAGATAGTGGACGTGATACTTTTGATAGTGGGAAGGTCTTAGAAATGAAGGGTACAATCATGATAGGTATTTACCAAGTGTATAAGACTATGGTTGTATATAATTTAGATTTGGTATTTACATTTTCCCCCCCTCCCATTAATTTAGTAATGAAAATGTTAGTTTAAAGGAAAAGATATGTGTACCTGAGTGTGTATACCACATCTTGCTTTTACATGAACCCAACTCGAGTATTTTTTTGGTGACTAACCTGCAACCAAAAACATGCTACAGTGTGTAATCAATGCATATAATCTTAAATTGAAAGCATTTGAAATGTAATTTGATTTGAAGAGATGTTTCATTATGAATTATTGGATTTAAGATTAGGATAATTTTGAAACCTAAAAGTGCATACATATATAGAGATTTGAGGACAACATGCCCCCAACCTTAGTGTAAAGGTGAGTTTCCATATAGCCATTGAGTTTATCTCAATTGTGTAACCCAATCATATTTATAACCTAGTGATGTGTGAATGATCTAATCAAATCACTCTATGTATCTAGTGAGGGTGGATGGTTTAATCAATCCATCTTATAAATATAGTTAAGTTAGATGATTTAATAAAGTTCAACTTATAAAACTGGTAAGATCAAGTGATTTAATCATCTCAACCTTCCAAAGGTGAACTATCTACTACCATGTATTGGCTCAATAAAAGTCTATAAAATTCCATCTTAGGTATGATAATAGTCTATAGTGGTATTTAAAATCTAGAAACTAATCAAGCTTTAAAAGTTAAGGTGGACTTTACATTGCATATGCACCTCATATATGTATCAATATAAAACCTAAGTATAATAATGGTACCAATGTATATAATGTTGCTAAAAAGGTGTATTTGAATCATATAACTTTGAAATTTGGCTAATTTAAAATTTATGCAAGTGTGGACGACATGTTTCCATGACATGCCCCCACTAAATCTAAATAATTTGAGAACTAGTGTAAGTGTGGAGAAAATGTTTCCATGATATGATCCCACTGTAATATGAAACTATGAAAAATGTGGAAGTCATGCCTCTATGAAATGCCCCCATTGATATGCCTCCCTTTTGAAGCGAGGGAAGTAGAAATTGGTAGTTACCTTACCTCAAATGGATAAGATAACAACATAAGTTGTGAATGGATCATGTAACATATAGGAGGAACATGTCTAGGTAGACATATCATTGAAACACATAGAATGTAATTACATCAAGTCATAAGATGCATGATATAGATCATGGTAACATATATAGAGTAACAATACAAGCTCAACACACAATCAAACACACACCCAAGAGCACTCAAAATCAAAACAAAGGGCAATGGTTTAAGGAGACCTCATACAAGGGGAATGTTCAAATGCCGCATAATCGAAGAGACATGACTTAATCAAATGTCCACAAAGCATATAATGACATATTCAAATGTCTACATACAATAAATTATAACATGTTCAAATGTCACAACAGGCAAACAAAGGCATAGGGGATACAAACAATAGAGCATATTCAAATGCTCAAACAAGCAAGACAAGAGCAAACAAGATAAGACACTCAAGGAAGTGCAAAAACAAAAGCATGGAATCACAAACAACTGGCATAAGCATATCATATTAGTCTTTGGATGTATATGTTAGTAAAAAATGCTAAGTACATAACATATCAAGTACATCATGAAATATATAAGCATAGATAAAGGCATGTATAAGTACATAAGCTCAAATATGATAATGGAAAGTGATTATAGATTAATATAACCTAGGTGTATCATGATCAAAGAATTAGATTCCCCCAACATATTGATGGAGTGAGTAGAGGGAAGGCCCTAACATTCATATGTGCATATCTTATGTGCCTCGATATGCCTGTATGTAATGTCCCCAACTTTCTATTAAAATGGTTTAATTCATTAATTAAATTATTCTAAAAATAAAATTGACTTCTTCTAGAAGTTTCCTTGGAAAGCTTTAAAAGAAGAGGAAAACAAAGCATTTGCATTATCTAATATCTTCTTTTGCAAAAATTATTCTGAGAAGCTTGAATCGGTGATTCAGCTGGAATCTCTGAGGACGAAACCCTTCAGTAGATTGGCGAATAGTTGGACGAAAACCCAGCCCTTTGTCAGAGGTGGATTCGAGACGGAATCCAGATTGTGCATATTAGTCAGATCGGGAGCTTCAAAGGGCCATTCACTGAGGATATCAGGGTTCAGCCTATGCAAAGGTCTCCAGGTATATATCCTATGTTTTGATCCCAGGTTTATATATTTTTATAGTCAGAGCAGGTTTGGTACGAAATCCGTACGGATAGACAGATCGGCACCAGGCCGTACCAACAGGGTCAGAGTAAGGAAAGGGCAGAGTTTGGCAGCAGGGTTTTACAGAGACCGGCATCGGCATACAGACCGACATCGGCCGACTAGCGACCGACGCCGGTAGTCAGGCGGTCACAGGCAGTCAGAGATCGCCCACGAGACGATCGACGGCGGCAGGGTATCGACCGACGTCGGCATCATCCTCACCGACGTCGGTGACTGTGTCTTTACACAGCGTCTAGATTTGTGCATACTTCTAGGTTCCTGCTTATTTTGGGTTTCATTATACCCTTTAAATTATTGCTGTGTACTGTAACTTTTGTTTATTCACTATTGAAGTAAATCTGGACAATATATTTTTGCATCTGCATTCTCTAAAGGCAAATAATCAAAATTATATCTTTGTCTTATATTTTGTGTCTTCAAATTGAGTTGGGGATCTTTCAGTGGTATCAGAGCCATGCGTCTTGCCAGCCTGTAGGGGTAAAATTGTTTTATTTCTATGCATCCTAAAAGATTTGATAGAAGCCATAGATATTTTACACGTAGTAGAGCTCAGTACGAGCGAGAGTTGGGTTTAGGACAACGACCTATCATGGCCGAAGAACAGAGAAATGCCCATAGAAACCAGGATGAAGAAGAAAGGGAGATGATGAGGACCCTCATCACTACCCAGCCCAGGATTGTTCAGGCTCTAGACCGATTACAGGATACCATGGAACGTTTAGAGGTGGATAGACACAGAGGTAGAAGGAATAGATCAGCTTCAGTGACTAGTAGTGATCATACCCATCACTCCAGTCAGCATAGTCACCATTCCCGTTCTTCAGTGGGGAGCTCCCGTCATTCCTCTAGGCGACATCATCATCATACACCTACTCCTAATAGACCATTATTGCCTCAGTTTGCACCAGGTGGACAACCAGCACAGGTGGAACCACTAGAGATGGGGTTCCAAGAGTCCGTTTTGGCAGCCACAATAGAGTGGAGAGCTTTACCCCCAGAGGTTAGGGAGGTTTTTCCTCTTCCCCAGTATTGTGCACAACGTAGAGACACAGCTAGACTCAGGGGAGATCAGGGTAATAGACCACCACAACAGCAGCATAATCATGACCTCAATAGAGCTACGGGGAAGATTGCATTGGCTTCATATAATGGTTCTGGAGAGACTAATGCAAGAGCTTGGGTCCACAAGCTGGACATATATCTTTCTTTGAGGCCCATGCCTGAGCGTGAGGCCATTCAGTTTGCAGTATTACATCTAGAGGGGATTGCATATGATTGGTGGCACCATGGATTGGTCACCCAGGATCATGCTTTAGTTCACTCCTATGTTGAGTTCACTGAGAGACTTATTACACGGTTTGACCGTAAGGATACAGAACTTTACTACAGGGAGTTGGCTCATCTTAGACAGAGTGGTCATGCAAAAACTTATATTAATGAGTTTTAGCGTATTGTGGTTATGGTACCTGATATGCCTGAGAGACGGAGTGTGATGTTATTTATTGAGGGATTACAGGATAGACTTAAGGGACTGGTACGTGCTTTCCAACCAGCCACTCTTAAGGATGCCATTGATGTGACATTGAGACTGGACACTGTGCCCACTTCTTATCAGGGTGATAAGAAAATAGCTACGGAATCTCGGCCTATACAGAAGGCCAACGCACCACAAATTAAAGAAGGGCCATCCTCTACAAATCCTTGGATGAATCAGGAGACTAGGAATGACTTGAGGAGGAAAAAGTTATGTTTTTCCTGCAAAGACCCATGGGAGCCAGGCCACCGTTGCATGGGTAAAGGAAAGGTTCATTTGATTGAGGTAACTTCTGAGTGTGGAGATGAGGAGGTCCCTGACACGGACATTGAGGATAATATTGAGCAGGATCAGATACAGTTGGAGTTAGACACCCCAGAGCCTTTGGCATCAGCCAAAGCAATTATGGCTATTCTCTCCAGTTATCCTAACTTTCATGCCTTTCGGTTGAAAGGTACACTTATGGGTAAGTGGGTCGTGAGCTTGGTAAATACAGGTGCTACACATAACTTCATTGACCGGAAGTTAGTGGGAAGGCGTGGATTACAGTATGAGAAGTTTGGTGGTTTTGGGGTAAAAGTGGCAGACGGTGCAGTTTTGGGTTGTACCAAACAGATTCCACAGCTTAGCATTCAGATGGGGGATTACACTCTGACAGATGATTTTTATGTATTTCCTTTAGAGGATTATGATGTGGTTTTGGGCATGCAGTGGTTACAGGGTATTGGGCGCTACATTATTGATCACCGCCGTATGCAGTTAGAATTCCTTTCTGGGGGAAGGAAGATTATCTTGAAGGCAACACCAGATGGAGGACCTAAGGAGGGGTCATCTCACAGGATGGAGTCTCATTTTACAGGTGATGTGGTAACTAATTCTATTTGTTGCAGGGCATTTTCCTTTCCAATTATAAGTCAACATCCTTATAATAGTGAGAGTTTGTTAATCAGAGTAGCGCAACGACCTTTTTCTAAGTCTAAGGTATGTGATGGTGAATTTGCTACTTACATATTGAGGATTATCACTCTGCTCTCTAGGAGAAATAAGGTGAATGTAGTCACAGATATTATCCAGCATGGTGTTTCTGACAGAAGAATTTGCAAATTCTTGAGATTAATATGGCATCCAGGTAGTTGGTATTGGGTATCAGGGGCGAATTGCTTGAGGACAAGCAATCTCCGGGAAGGGAGGACTGTAATGTCCCCAACTTTCTATTAAAATGGTTTAATTCATTAATTAAATTATTCTAAAAATAAAATTGACTTCTTCTAGAAGTTTCCTTGGAAAGCTTTAAAAGAAGAGGAAAGCAAAGCATTTGCATTATCTAATATCTTCTTTTGCAAAAATTATTCTGAGAAGCTTGAATCGGTGATTCAGCTGGAATCTCTGAGGATGAAACCCTTCAGTAGATTGGCGAAGAGTTGGACAAAAACCTAGCCCTTTGTCAGAGGTGGATTCGAGACGAAATCTAGATTGTGCATATTGGTCAGATCGGGAGCTTCAGAGGGCCATTCACTGAGGATATCAGGGTTCAGCCTATGCAAAGGTCTCCAGGTATTTATCCTATGTTTTGATCCCAGGTTTATATATTTTTATAGTCAGAGCAGGTTTGGTACGAAATCTGTACGGATAGACAGATCGGCACCAGGCCGTACCAACAGGGTCAGAGTAAGGAAAGGGCACAGTTCGACAGTAGGGTTTTACAGAGATCGGCATCGGCATACAGACTGACATCGGCCGACTAGCGACCGACGCCGGCAGTCAGGCGGTCACAGGCAGTCAGAGATCGCCCACGAGACGATCGACGGTGGCAGGGTATCGACCGACGTCGGCATCATCCTCATCGACGTCGGTGACTGTGTCTTTACACAGCGTCCAGATTTATGCATACTTCCAGGTTCCTGCTTATTTTGGGTTTCATTATACCCTTTAAATTATTGCTGTGTACTGTAACTTTTGTTTATTCACTGTTGAAGTAAATCTGGACAATATATTTTTGCATCTGCATTCTCTAAAGGCAAATAATTAGAATTATATCTTTGTCTTATATTTTGTGTCTTCAAATTGAGTTGGGGATCTTTCACTGTATCACACTCAAAAGATGCATGAAACATGTATGTATATAAAAACAAATGGTATGCTATCCACCAACATGTAACTAACAACATATATGCCAAGTAGCTAATAAAAACATGGAAATGCTAAATATTTTTTTGTTTTTTGATTTTTTGGCATTTGTAAAATATTTAAAAAGAAAAGACTATCCTATGATTTCATCGAAGGGAAGCTCATAGGTATTTCCCCACTCAGAACCTGGTGTAACAAACTTGGGGTACTACCAAGGAGCATGTATAGGTGTAATATCTAGAACTGTAGGATATGTGATGCTCTGCATATGTATAATAGGACTCTGTGGTCATGAGGAAACAATATAAAGAATGGGGGTTTGTGGAACCCATCATTAAATGCTTTGTGGTTTATTTAGAATAGCAAAAATACGAACATGTTTGGTTACTCTAGGTAACTGAATATGTTGTGAAGTAGTAAATAAGGATTCTATCAAATCCATTGTGTATCTCTGATGTAATGGTCTCTCAAGTACTGGCTTCCTAGGAAATGGGATTGCCTATTGCTTACCCTTTCATGGAGGATTAAAATTAGTAGGTTTGAAAATTAATTGCCAGTGTATAAAATTCTCTTGTTCAAGTGGATGTGCATATGGAATTATGGAAACTATAATTACCCTATTTTCATGAATGTTTTTAACACACCCATGTATTATAGAAGGTAGTGTGGGGAGTGTGTATGCAATAGGAATTTGAGGGAAAAGATGCATTAGTCACTTGTTAGTGGAATCAAACATCCAAAACAAACTTAAGACAAAACATTCCTAGGTTTAGATATTAGGGAGAGATTGATAATAACAAAACAAAATAAAACAAAACACAACTAGAAGGATAAAAGACAAATCACTTTCACCTTTCTTGTAGCTTCGAATCACTTGTTGAATGGTAGTTGGTTTACTCAGCTTGTGTTCTAAATTGAAGTCTTTGTCAGTAATGTTGATTTGTCATCAATACCTCCCCTTTGTCTACTATGGTTTTGGCCTTGGCACATATTGGTCTATGAATCCTCTCTTGTAAATTTTGTATAATAAATTTAAACAAAAGAGTTTGTTGGAAGTGAGTGTGAGACCTTGTATTTATAGGTTTTAAATTAACCCCAACCTAGGTGTAGTTAGGTCTAGGTTAACCCTAGGTCAACTTTGGGAGTCAAAATGCAATAAATATTGTCCTTAATTATGCATTTGTGGAGGCATGGCTCAACATTTCTATTTTTTAAGGTATTTATGTTGATATTTTAGAATTATTGACTTTGAAGATGATAATATCATCATGACCTCATTTCCCTTTGATATTTGTTTAAGTTTGATTTTTTAAAATTATATTTTCACTAATTCAACATGGATTATTTAACTAAACATTTAATTTAATTTGATTTTCTCATTTAATTAATTTTGCTTATGCTTTTGGTCATTTCAAGAACTTGATCAAGTGCCCCTTTTAATTGGTCTAAAATATCAATTTTCTAGGGTACAACCTGACTAGGGATGAATCTATAGGAGGTTATCATTTCATATAGGTAAATACACTAAATAGGGATGCTTTGAAATAATTTTAGGTGCTCATGTCCAATGTGCAGACAAATTTGGGATGTTTAGTGATTTTTATGCTTAATTTGCATAGTTTGGAAGAAATCAAACTAAAATCCGATTAGACACGGATGTGGCTGAAAAGGAGTGTCTACATTTTCCCCCTATTTAAGTAGGCATCAAAATACATAGGCACAATAACATGTTTTCAAATAACTAAAAACTCATTATGCCTTGGTTAATGCTCTAGAGGGTATTCGATGAGCCCTGGATGCCCCTTTAAGGGATCAAATGGCAAATAGTGTCATCAAATGAGCCCTCAAAAAGAGTAAATAATACATTTTAGTGTGAATGGGAGTGGAAATAATTATTTGACTAAAGGTATTTATAATCATTGGCACAGTGAAGATGCCCCAGTAGGGAAGATGGGTCAAAATAATGATTTGCCCAAAGGTGGTTATAATCATTAGCACAGTAAAGATGCCCTAATAAGGTGGATGTTAGCATGATACAATTATACTCTGCCCCAATAGGGAAAATTTGATTAGTGTAGGTCTAAGTAATTTACCCTGTTATGGAAAATCAACAAAGGGAGCTCACATATTAAACCTGTAATCATAAATAAATGGTGACCTAACATAAAGGACATGTGTTAATTTAGGCTACCTACTTGCTTATTATGTAAGTGAGGGGAATAACTTCCACACACTTAGTAAAGTCCTTGTTAGTGACAAGGATATGTTTATATCCATTTGAGTAGGTAGGGTTAATCTTTACTATGAGGTCGAGTCCCCATGTTGAAAATGGTCATGGTATAGTCATTGATTTGAGTGTTCAGGGTAAAACATGTATCAAATTGGCATGATTATAACATTGTTTACACCTTTTAACATAATCAAATGCATCTAATTCCATGGTTATCTAATAATAATCTGTACATAGTAGCTTTTTGGTAAGGATGACCCCACTAGTATGGCCCCCACAAACCCCTTCATGCACTTTCCTCAATATTAGCCTAGATTTTCATCAAACATTTTATGCACTACAAAAGGTCTAAAGGAATTGCATCAGGCTAAGTGTTTCACAAAAAAATTTGAAGGCTTATTTGTTTATAACTTTTTGTCCACGACAAAAAGTCTGAAGGGCACTTTCCCTTTGGGCATTTTACTCGCATAAAAATCATGACAAAAATCCTTTATTTTGGAAAAGGCTCAAAGTCTTATTTATTTTGGACTTTTTTTCCATGATAAAAAATCTGAAGGGCACTTATCGTTCGGGCATTTTGCCCGCATAAAAATCTTGAAAGAATTGTAAGGACTTATTTATTTCAACCAAAGTGTCTACAAATAGTCTGAAGGGTCATTTTTCCTTTGTAAAATTTCTGAAGGGTCATTTCCTTCAAGCATTTTTCCCTTGAAAATTTCCTGAAGGATATTGTCTGAAGGGTCATTTTGCCTTTGCAAAATTTCCAAAGGATCATTTCCTTTGGGTATTTTTCCCTTGAAAATTTCCTGAAGGATACTTGCAGAAGAGTCATTTTGCCTTTTGTAAATTTTTTGAAGGGTCATTTCCTTCGAGCATTTTGCCTTTGCAAAATTTTTGAAGGGCACCTTCAGAAAGTCTAAAGGAAACTTTTAGAAGATCTAGAGGACACCTTCAAAAAGTTTGAATGGCACTTTCAAGAGATATAAAGGACCATTCCAAAAGGCTGAAGGGAAATTCTATAGGGCAAGTACCCTTGACAAAACTTTTGAAAGGTAATTTTAAAAATCCTGAAGCGTATGTTCATATGGTTGAAGGTTAATTTCAATAAAGTTTCTATAGAGCAAAAGTCTTATTTCCTTCAGGCATTTTGCCTGTGTAAAAGGTTTGAAATAATTGCATTTCTTTGGGAAAAGTACCAAGTTCAATTTCTATGTGTAAATGATTTCAAATAAAATGTCTGAAACAATTTTCTTGATGAAGACAAAAGGAGCTAAGTCTCAATTCTTTTGGCAAGAGTGAAAAGGTCCAATTCCTTCGAAAAAAGTGCAAAAGACCAATTTCTTTGGGGAAATTGTTCAGATAAAATGTTTGAAACAATTATTCTGATGAAGGTGAAAATCTGAAGGCCAAATTCTTTTGAGCATCTTGCCCATGAAAAAGGTCTGATAAAGCTTAATTATTGCAAGGAAAGTATGAAGTTAAAATCCTTCAAGGAATTTATCTCAGACATTTTGTTCTAGATAGTTGTCCTGACAGAATGCCTAGAAAAATTGTTGCAGTGCAATTGTGCCAAGGAAAAGCCCAAATCAGAAGTGCTGAGGATAAAGAAAATTTGAAGATAGAGAAGCCAAAGACAAAAGGCCCAAGAAGCAAACAGGAATGCTTAAGATAAAGACTCAAACCAAACTGCCATGAAATAAAGAGGAAGAAGGAGAAGGGCCTAAGATGGTAATCCTTGATTGATATTGCACATAGGTGTAGTCACAATTCAAAGGAAGATTACCGACATAGGGAGGCTGATAGGTATTATCAGGTAATGGTCTTGGTCTATCAAAATTTGGTCTAGGGTTGATCATGATGGTAGCTACATGACTGCATATAATAAAACTTACAACTTTATTTTTTGTGAATGTGATGGTGTTATACACCTCTTGATTAGACGGGTCATTTTGACCATTGTGTTTCTATTGTTGTTGTTGTTGTTATTGTTATGGAGGTGGCATTCATGTTTGTTATTTATGATTGGTATCATTATGTTGTGGAAAAGGATCTTGGTAAATACCCATGTTCTGATTAGAAGTAGAAACCCTATTATCCAATTCGATCTCTCTATTTTCCAACATGTTTTGAATAAGGTGCCTTAATAGCACACATTGAGATATAGAATGGCCTTTAACTTGGTGTTAATCACATAATTCATGTTCTTTATACCAATTAATAGAAGGAACATCTCTAGGGAATGACTTCAGAATGGGCCAACTAATCATATTAGAAGCAACTAATTTTTGAAATACCAACTCAATTGGTTCTCTAATATCACTGAAGACTCTATCCTTAGGTTTTCTTATTGGAAGAGTTATTTGGAACTGAGGAGGTGTCAGTGTTTGCATACATGGAATGAGATGCATTTTTAGAGTAGGTTGTGCTTATGGAATGGGCTATGTATATGGATCTGGTTGAACAGACAATGTTTGCACTATTTGGACATGACATGACTCGGTAACTGCACTATTAACAACATTCTTATTATAGTTGTAGGCCTTGGTTTTTTCAAAAGTACTGGCTTGAGGTGGTGTAGGATCCTACATATGAATTAGACTTTGGGTCTGGTTTTGGACTTGATTTAGATTTTGGCTCTAGTTCTGATTAGGAGAAGACAATTTGATTATCTCCTTATTGATAAGGGCCTTCTCAATTTGTGTACCCTTTTCAATGATATCCTTAATTGTGTGAGCACACTGAAGTTTAATGTGATAAGATATTTCATTATGCAAATTCTTGGTAAATACAAATTTTAACTATTTATTAGGTAAATCAAGTGTGAAATGGCTTGCAAGTGCTCTCCACCATTTTAAGTAGCTTGCAAATCTCTCACCAACCCTTTATCTAGCCTGACCCGAATCTACCACATTAACCTCATGTTCGATATTATAAAATAAATGTTGTATAAATTTGTCCAAGAGGTAGTCAAAGTTAGATACATAATTATTTGGCATTTTGAAAATCCACTCCAAAGCCTGTCGAGCTAAACTTCATGGGGAAAAGGAGAAGCAAGTAGATATCTCTATAGGCCACTGGCTGACAAGCAACAAAGAACTCCTTCAAATGCTCCCTAGGGTCACCTTGCCCCTTGTATTTATAAAATTTTTGTGGCTCAACCTTTTAGAAATGGTATTTGAAGGTACTCCATGTTTAATGGATACAAACATACCTAATCCAATTTAAACTTTTTCTTATGATTCCTAGGTTGAATGGCTACAATTGTATCCTTCATTTGTTATAGTTCTTAGGATAAAAATCTAGATGGTAAATTTTGTTATGGTTGTGACTGAGTGATCAAAGGTGGATTGTCTTGACCCGAGTATAATGGATGAATGTGGTATTTTAGAATATTGACTTGATTGATAAACTGACCTATAATACACATCCCTTATATATGATTACATTATTGATATAATATGTGTTGTTGGTAAATATTATGGCTAGAATTGGCAATACAACTTTGGTTTGGAGAGAACTTCAGTTATGATGGATTTATTTAGCCTTATTATTATGTGTGTTAGGTTTGAATAGGAACATATTTTTGACTAGTCGAACCCTGTTGTATAAAAGGCACCCATTACTGGTTAGAGGTCTATTGCTAAAGTTATTGCTTGTTAGGCCCTTGTTAAATGTAAAGCATTTGTTTAGAAATAGGTAATGATTACTATTGACTAATTTTACCCCTAGGCCAAATTAGTCACCCCCCTATAACTTCAAACTTTCATAGGGTCTCCTAGGTTGGAAAATATTCACCATGGTCTTAAATGAGTTCACAAACTACATTTCATCTTGGTCACACTTATTCATTTATCCTAGTGTCATTTTATGTCTTTTTGGATCACTTTAATGAAATTATCTGGTTTACATGAAAGGAAAAGTGTGTGAAAGTGTAAGTGAATGAGTCTCATGTTAGGGAATGTCAGAGAGTAGTTTTGTAACTGAAAACTATAGGTTTAACATTAAAAGCAAGAGGATCACTTACAAAAAGAGGAGTTTTTATTATTGTATGGATTATAGGATAGTCATAGCAAGTGTGAAGGCTTAAATAATGTCCATTCAAATCTAGACAACTCATCTCCAAGCTCACATAGCTTTGACAACTCCAAAAATAATAAAACCAGTCTATCTCTCTCATCACTCTCTTGTGCAAGTCAAAGAAGTCAACTGGTTTATAGTTAGTATAGATAGGAAGAGGAGATTTGGTATGAGTGAACTTGGTGGATTTTAGTACTCTTAATGATCTCTCATTTTCATGGGAATAGTTTCTAGTTTGGTGGACTGTACTTCATGAACCATCTCTAAGAATGTTAGTGGCTCTAAATTGCTTGCACATCCCATTGGCTTTAGTTTTCTTCTTTGTTTGGTTTGAATTGAGTGAACCAAGTGGTAAATATGGTATTGTAGGGAATGTTTTTTCATTTCATGACTAAATGTAATTGGTTAGTACATGTGTTCATGAAAGGTAGGAAGGATCATCCTTGAGTTTGAAGTAACACTACTATTGATCTACATGACATAGTTTACATAGTTAAAAAGTTTTATCTTTTGTGAAATGGATTTAAGATCAAGGTAATATACCTATATTTCTCCTCTCAAAACATGGAAGTTAGTATCTACATGGAGGGTTTGTATTGAGAGACCTTAAGGTTGATTGAGATAGGTTCTAAGACCATGAGCAAAGACTCATCAGAGCTCCAAAATACACGGTCACCTATAGGTATTTGAGGAGAATGGAGGAGTTATTATAAACCCAAAAGATAAGGTGTGAATAGTTTCAAGACTTGAACGAGATTCTCAAGTCACTCAATGTTCATAAACTACAGTCAGGATCCCCTCAAGCAATGCATATAGGTGCAATATTAAGAAAGTTGCTTATAGGAACAATGACCTTAATCTTTCTAAAGAAAGGACTCTAGTCCATGTAATGCCATTTGTTGGTAAGGATTTATGAGGTCTAAGGTAACCTAATGTTTTCCTTCTTGTAGGCTAGGCCTAGTAGTAACACTTGAACACAAAGAGAAGTTACTATGTTAAGAGAAGGTTATGGTTGAGTGGTTTCAACTTTGTCAAATTCCCACTGAAAACACTCAGTGAAATCTGTAGTGCGTTGACCCTAGAACTTGAAATATAACTAGTGCAGTATAGTATATTGATGAGAGCATAGTTCCAAGATGTGGAGTGAGTTTAACCAAATATGGGATGGCCTAATGACCTCAGGGGAAAACTAAAATTGAAGCATAATGGTCAAGAAAATATCTTCACTAATAAGAAGGTCTCATATTCCCTAAACAACATCTACAGTTTGACTACAAACCTATAGTGCATTGATAGTAGTGAGTGAGAGCATGGTTTGTAGGCAATGACAAATACATTCAAGTGTGAAATGGTATTAGTGATCTCAAGTAATATCTAGGTCATGAATATGGTGTTTAAACCTATATTAGCACCTACAAGAAACTTTCAACTTCTTCCCTAATTGCCACCTATAGGCGACATAGTTCATACATATAGTGGACTAACTTGAGCAACAAAAGATGCAAGTTAGTTGGCAGAGGTATATATTTCATATGACCATGTATAGATTATTATCATAGTGACACCATTACCATGTGAATCTCAAAGATAAAGAAACAAGATAAAATTTGATCAAATAGGGTTTTGAACCCCAACCTACAATCAACTAAAACCCTGCTTGCAGTCACTATTATAGAAGTTAGTCTTGTGAAATTTGATGTTTGAGACTTCTATGAGTAGAACCTAGTCTTGAAACTTGATATAAGTTGTTCTCATAACCTGAGGAATATTTCCATAAGCTTACTTTGATTGTAAAAATAGGGGAGATGCCCTTTATTTTATCTCAGACAGAGGACACTCCATAGATAACCCAACTTCTAGATTGAGTATATGAATGTTAAATGAATGAAGGGTATAACCTTATTATATTGAGAGATGATGTGTGAGGTTGATCTAAAAGTGAAAAATCATTGACAAACACCTATATTCATTGGAATAATTCACATGGGTTCATATACTCATAACAAAATTTAGGATTATTAGGCCTAAAATTGAACATGAACCCTAATGGATCCCAACTTCATTCAAGTGACCATATGATCTCATCAAAATATGTGAGAGACTTTAGTGGAGAGTATAAGGTTAGTGAGACCCATTTGTTTGTAGAATAAAAACTCAAGTCATATATTTTGGCCTAAAATTATCTCAGAGCTACTCAGAATGCATAGCAGGAACTAGAAGGCCACTTTATTTTACTCACATCTATATAAACACTATGCATGAGGTCATGATGACATCATCATCCTCTTTGATATTTATTAAATTTTGATATCTTAAAATTATAATTTCACTAATTCAACATGGATTATTTAACTAAGAATTTAATTTGATTTGCTTGTTTAATTAATTCTACTAGGGCTTTTGGCCATTTCAAGAATTTGATCAAGTTCACTGCTTAATTGGTCTAAAATGTCAATTTGATAAGGCACAACCTGACTAGGGATGAATTTGTGGGAGGTTATCATTAAATATAGGGTAATACCCAAAATAGGGATGCAATGACATAATTATAGGCACTTACGTCCAATGTGCAAATGAATTTGGGTTGTTTAATGATTTATAAGCTTAATTTGCATAGTTTGGTATAAATCAATCTAAAATCTAGTTAGACACAGATGTGGATAAAAAGGAATGCCTACATAAATTATGATAATAAAAAAAATAGGAAACACTAATCCAAATTAGGGTTTGCATACAAAGACATAGAGGTTAGGTTCACCATATGCTTAACCCTAGATTGATGATACAAGGGTAAAAAGGGTT
Source organism: Torreya grandis (assembly GCA_037957365.1). Taxonomy (NCBI): domain Eukaryota; kingdom Viridiplantae; phylum Streptophyta; class Pinopsida; order Cupressales; family Taxaceae; genus Torreya; species Torreya grandis. Next base: position 714,278 of record JARHVA010004084.1, on the reverse strand, counting down.
AAGAATATAGAAATGATTAAACACAAGGGTGGTAAATAAATATATAGTAAGCCAATTAATTTTCAAACTTAGATAAACAATATTATGATTTTAAATACTAAGATATTCCAAAAATAGAAAGTACAACTATTGATTGATATTGTGATAAATTAGAAATAAGAGTACTTAGTTGGTTTGTTGTGTATATGCAAATCTAGGATGAAACAAGCCAGAAGTGGACTAAATTAGGATCATGGAACAATCGTCAAATCCTATAACTTCACCTTTTATGACCTCAAAGGCTTATATAAGATTTGGACAACTACATCAATGCAAATGTTTGATTACAACACAGGTGTCTAGTATGAAATACAGACTGGATTTGGATGTGACTTGCGGGAGCCTTCTTTGTTTTTTATCATCTTTATTCAAATGTATATAGATTGTATGCACATGTTATCAATCTTCATCAAATGATGAAACCATATCTCTATATCTTTAGAGTGGTTATGGAAAAAATGGGTTAATGGGCACATGGTGTCAAGCTACCCCAAGGACCCCTCTTTCAATGGACACTACCTACATAGCTAATACTCTGAAGAAAGCCTCAAAATTATCAAGTTTTGCTCTATGTGTCAGATTATGTGTGTAAAAAGGTGCAATATGTGATAAGCAAGTACATTCAATGACCTATCTTGTAACTTGGCAAATATGGCTCATGGGATACTCCTTCAATACTTCCTTTTGTTCATCTAAAGGTCATCTTACTACTTGTGTCCAAGACTTGGTCTCCTCATGTTGGACTCCCAAATTTCTTTATTTTACTTTTGTATTTTCAATTGCAGATTGGGAATCTTATTTTTTTGGTGCATTCTTTCCGTCAATCACTTTTGGCTTATTTTACTCTATTGTTTTCAAATAATATAAAGCTTGTTTTATCACCGTTAACTCTTGTTTCCCCTTTTCCATGCTATTTTTCAAGTTGTTTACTCTTTCCTTTAGTATTTTATTCTCTCTTACAAGTTTCCAATTATAATATATAAACTCTTTAATCTTTTTATCTTCATATTTTTTATTTATTTCTAAGACTTTGAGCTTCCTTTTCATATTCATTAATTCATTAACATATAGCTTAGGTGACCATATTACTGGCGTTGATGTAGGGATATACAGTTCCCTATTTTCCTAGTTCTCTTCATTTCTTTCCCTTTTATTTGTCAAATATTTTTCAATTTCCCTTTGTTTGCTACCCACATATTATTTTTTACTTTCTTCTTATCATGCAAAACCCACTTATGATTTAGTTGTGTATTATCGTTTGCATGTTTCATATGGCAAGTGAGTTGGGTGTATTGTTTCACAACCTTCTTCAGTTCAACTTTGTTCTTAAGTAATTTATTCAATTTTTATTTACCCTTTTCTTGTCCTTTTGTTACCTAAATTATCTATGTTTATTACTTATGAATTATTTGTGTTTATTACTTATGGAAGTTATTATTGAAGAGTTATGGACTGTCCTTGGTAGGATAATTATGAGTTTTTTATCCTAGTTTTTCTCAATTTCCTAGCCTGCCTCCTCTTTAAATAACCTTTTATTATTTTACGTTAACATAGAACAAATTTTCACCAGTGTCTAATAGACTAGTTTGTGGATATCCCAACATGTGTGATTGAATGTATAATTCTCATGCCCTTGCCATTGCACCCTTATAAGAATATATAAGATGTTGTATGTTGAAGTCTAATGGGTTTACCAAGCCTCCCTGAGGCATCATACCCATCATTGGCCCATGTGTTTGTGTCCCTATTTGAGACCCACTTATTTCTTCCTTATTGATGGATGTATGTTTCTCTGTCACTAATGTTTTTGCATTTTTAGCTAGTTTTGAATTGTCATTGCCAACAATGACATGTTATTTTCTACAAATATCCATCATAACTCTACCGCCTTCATGTTGTTTTTCTGTCATTTCTAAGGTTTGTTAAAACCCACTCATATCTAACTTTGAAGGTTATATTATATTGATTACATAAGCTTAAAACATAAAATGTGCAGGACAAAAAAGTTGTCTTTTTTTAAGGTGTGGAACTCAACTGGGACCTATGTGTCTATAAATGTCAACTCTGCTAAGATTGACCATTATGCACAATGCTTTTTGTCTTATCTTAAACAAAATTTTCCCCCACTTTCCTATTGTGCATGCACCACTTTTATGTTCTGAGTGTTTGTTTATTTGCTCTTTGAGTCGTTCAAAGCCCTTATTTGCTAAAAAATTCATCTCTATTTACTTTCTACCCTAATTCTGATTCTATTTGCCTACCTATTTTGCCCTATCTATGTTATATTTTGTCTACTCATTCTTTGCCTATGAACTCCATTCTCCTCACATGATTTGTGCTTGTTCACATTGTTTGTGCCCATTCATGTTTTTGCTTCCTGCTTTCCTTGTAGTGGGTGAAAACAAACTGGCTAACAATAGAATTATTTTAATTACATGCACAAAACCAAAGATTATATGGGATTATTGATTGTGCCCCATTATGTCATTGTAAATCTCAATTTTTTAAATTTTCCTTAAATTTAATTTTAATTTTAATGTGTTGAAACCATTAAAAAAATGTTTTTACGATCCAGTAATTTAAAAAATCATGTACTAAACAAAAGAACAAATAGCAAGATTCCAAAGTGTGTTGAGTGTCCCATAAGATATCAATTTAGGAGAAAGATATTGATAATTTAGTTTGGGTTTATACCATATCAAATGTATACACATTCTAATTATAATCCCTTCATCGTTAGGGAACAGTTTAAAGGCCAATTTTTTATAGAGGCTCATGAGGGACTATCATCTAAGTTTCACAAATAGATTCAAATCTCTATTATTGAGCCTATACTTGGCTTTGAACTCAAGCCATGTCATCCAATTTATAGTAAGTTTATTATAAATATAAATAATGGTGTTTATGCCCTTTTTAAAAAAATTGATTGTTTTAGCCTAAGGCACCTCAGCAAAGGGAACTCCATGGAAATTAATTATAGGAAACCACCATATAAAATGAGAATTAATAGAAATCCCATTACTAAATTCATCTCCTATCCACACCAATAAAGGCTTAATGGATTACCAATCTTTCTAAATGCTTTTGGTAACAAAAATACCCACCACTTTGATCGGCATGAGTGCAATTAGGAGGGTATGAAGATTAAGACCTTTTCTATAAGATCTATGAGAAGGGTTTCCACTAAAAATACAATGTCTATGTAGGACCTTCCAAGCCTCATGACCTTAATTAACTTGAGGGACCCATTCAACACATAAATTGACCCCCTATTTTTGAGTACCAATCAAACTATTTAACTTAATTTAGATTAATGAGTTATATTAATCTAATTAAAATAGAACTTTGAAATATAATTTTGAATAATAGATATGGAATTCACACATATGTCTAAATGTAAATAATTAATAATTGATTCTTCTAGTTTGATAAGGGCATATTTTATATTTGGAATGTACTGAAGAGATCACGATACTCAACTTTTCTAGTTGATTACATTTTGGAAGTCAAAAATAGGGATAAACATACCTTTTGTTTTCTCAGTTTAAGAACTAATTTATTGCTTGCACTGGGTAAATTCAATAGGATTATGTCAGTATCACCAGTTAATATTAACTTGTTAGTCAATATTAACCTATATGAAAGTGTGGCAGTGATTGTACAATCTCCTAAAACTATCTTTAATTGCTCTATATTTGTGATCCCAAACCTTGATGACACGTGTAGATCCTAAAATCAACATCCTTTTTCTTGAAAACCCTAAGTGTGATTGTGAGGGATATAAACCTACAAAAAAAGGGGAATTGTAATGGGTTGAGCTAACACTAATCACCCCTATTTGATGATTAGGTGCTTCGTACATATCCAATACTCCAAGGAGATAAATAAGCCATATATATTTCTCCCACCTAGTATGATTGTGTAATTATGCTCCTTCACTTTGTGTATACAACTAATGATTAGCTTTGGTACTTGATAATGTTTGATTTGACATGGGTTTTGAGTGTTTCAAACTTGTATTTTGACTACTCCTAGTGATAGGTATACAAATTAGAAATAATATGGTAGATTTGCTCAGTGTATAATAGTGTATACATTTATCATCAATCAATGTCAAATCCATTTTGAATGAGACCTTGATTTGTTTATATATGGATCTTTCTAAATAATTCCTCACAGCACCAACACACTAGGCTTATGGGTCAACCTTAAGTATGTGTTTGATTTTAGAAAATAGATTTTACTAGGAGTGAGATGGTTTTTACCAATATAGGCAATTATTAACTAGTGATAATGATCATAATTGTTGAAACTAACCCATATACATGTGGACTGCTCTAAGGGTCCTGAGATGTCTATGCAAGATAATTAGTAGGTGTAAAGTAAATATCAAGGTTCATGTAGGTGTATTTCAATATAACATAATGGTTGACTCATAAGGTATCATGCAAGTATGAGAAGATGGAAAATTAGGAACTTATTTGGGTGTTCAAGTCATGCATGGTAAATGTGAGTCAAGCTTATCATTTTCAAATACTGAACACCAAAGTTAATCTATAGACTCCCCTCTTTTATTTTATTGATGTAATTTCTAGAGTAAAAGGACAAAATATAAATGAGTGTGTACAACATAGATTGCCTTATGGTACATTTATCCAATATACAACTTTGCTCCATGCAAGCCTATACTAAATGTATATGAAACAACCCTAATTTGTTTTTTGGAATTACATATTAGATTATGCTTTTGAATGCATGTTAAACCCAAACTTCACTTTTTGAATTAAGAAATACTCACTCAGTGTACTCACATACACGTAATTAGAACCAAAGGAGGTGAATAAAATAATTAATTCGGGGTAATTTCTCATAAAAGATGCTATGGGGAAACAAGTTGCCTTAAAGGTGTTAATGGGGTTAGGGACTTATCAATGTACGCATACATGGATAGGTCTCAAGTGTCAAATGTGTCACTTGTTATTCCACATAGGAACATTTATAGGTCCTTATCCCTTGCTAAGTATCTTGCTCCCCTCGATGAGTTTTGGTTCCACTCGTGGGTGGTCAAGTAGTCATTCTAGACTAACCGAAAAGGTTATCTTCAAAGCACCCTAGGATATCATTAGGTCACAACAAGTCTATGAAATAAGATCTAATATAAATTTGTGATACTTTGTCAATTATCTATGATATCTGAAGTGCCTATCATAAGTATCAACTAGCCATCAATTTGATCCCATGCAAATTATGTTAAATTCCCTTAAGCATACAACATAAAATATCATTTGCATAAAAGAGAGTACAATCAAGATGAAATGAAAATCAAAGTATCATAGGCAATTATTCAAGTACTACTAGCTAAGGCTATCAGTTCCTCATGGCTTAGGGTCACTACACCATTACCACATACTAGTTTAAGTTCACACATCATCCAATTAATCAACATGAATACCACTATCTGAGTAATGAACAAGGATACAATTTACAATTGACTTCATTATCTAACATATAAACTATGGTGGCAACCTATAATTGAATCGATGTAAATGATTTTATATTGGAAAATAGCCAATGTGATATAATTAATAAAGGAAGAATTAATACATTTAAAAATACATTGTAGCCAAATGTATACTCCCATGACAATGATTATTCTATCAACCATTATTTTAAGGAAAGCATATTAGCCAGTTCAACTTTCACACTTACTTTAGTATTTTCCAACTATACATATAATCAAAAATTTATTATGAACAATTAATAGTTAAGAGATAAATCTCTCCTATAGTAAAGGAGTTCGTTAATGGAGTAACTCAACTTCATACAATATCATTTCAAATATTTTACAACATAAAGTAGTAACATGCTTCTCACATTTACAAGTATAATTTATTCATGCATACAATAGGTTTCAATATAAACCAATTTATAGAAACATATAAACATCAAAGTTTCCACATGAATTAAATACACATACTAAACTCACACCATCAACAATTTTTACACAATGAGTAATTTATAGCCTAGTTCCAATTAAGTGGAACCCAAATAAAACGTTCCATTTAAGGAACTCTTAAAAATTAAATGTAAACATGTCATGACATGGGATCTTGTGTTTAATTCCAACCAACAAGAGAAGAAGACATTATGCAGACTCAGCTCATAAGAGTGACATCCAACATGTATATATTCTACCATTTCATTTATATAAGCATCAAGCAAGGGGGAATGCATTACATAACAATACTATTTCGTAATACAAATAGTTTAATGTTTTTTTCTTCTTCCACAAGTTAATAATTGTTCTAGTACTTAGCTCATAAGAGTGATATCTAACATGCATATATTCTTCCATTTCATTTATATAAGCATCAAATAGGGGGGAATGCATTACATAATAGGGAATGCATTACATAACAATATTATTTCATAATACAAATAGTTTAAGGTTTCTTTATTCTTCCACAAGTTAACAATTGTTCTAATACTTAAATCAACTTATTCATATAATAGGCAACCTATAATATAGAAATCAAACTCAGAATTTCTATTCATTGTAGCAATGTCATTAAACTAATCTTAAGAATTGGGAATGAATCCACAACAAAATTGTTTAATAATAACACACATACTTGAGTACACAGTCTCACAAGTCCCAAGTATGCAAGCAAAATTGTATTTATGCTTTCCATATATGCATGGTATCCAACTCAATTGAAATTGTTCCTATATATCATACAAGTTGAAATATATAAGATGTCTCTATATTACATACACAAGTCAAAAACCAACTAAATAATAGTTCCATGTACTCATGCTATGCTATACCAAGAGTAATTCCAACTTATATAAAAGAAAATGAGTGTGTGTGTATATATATATATATATATATATATATATATATATATATATATATATATCCAAAGTAAATATTTAGATAACTCCTCAAGGATATCCACTGCAGTTAATATTTTAACTTGCTAACAATTCAAGCCAACATACACACTATGCTTGAAATAACCAACATACTTATGTATGCTTTGACATCAAAGTTAAACAATATGTATATACCTAAGTAAACCCCCTACTCATATTTACCATCAAGTATTTTTATCCAAAACTAAACAAGATTATATAACTTAATAAGAGATCAATGTTGTAATAATATTATCAAATAAATATTCAAAGTTAGCAACAAGAATGATGTTCATCTAACATCCCAAAATAACTTAGTACGTGTAAATGAATTACCTTCAACAATTATAATGTAACTTCGACATATTACCATGTAAGTAGTTTTACAAGATTTTACTTTCCCTTTTCTGCATATTCCATTTCTAATCACAAGGTTAACATACCATAATCATTAAGTATAACTAGACCAATATCAATGAAAATAAATTATAATTGCATCTACTAATCATGCTATATAAAAGTGATATAGCAACTAGTCTAAGAAACAAATAAAAACATATAATAAAATATTACAAATTACATCACACTTGTCCTTGAGGTCATCTAGGAGTGCGAGCAATATAAAACCAAATCATACAAACCCTCCCAACCAACCCTATGAGCCCAACGATCGGTGTCCCTTATCATCCCATCTATCAACTAGATGGTGGTTTCAGCAACCAGGGTCAATAAGGGATTCTGATCAAGTTAGGTTTTGAACCATTGGAAATCATAACCTAAATAAGATGTAACATAGGCACATGATAATCAATACCATTCTTAGGTATGGTAAAAATAACAAACCTAACATTGATATAAATCAGGGGTGGGGAAAACCACTATAGGCTGCTTGAAGGATATGACAATGGATTTTACAACTAAATCCACATCCATAGCATTTAGAAAAACCAACTTGGAAATCTTCCAAGTGTACATCAACCTATATTATCCCAACTACTAGTTTATATCCCAAACATATAAGTATAAAATCATAGCTTAGTCATTTAAGCCTAGTTTAGGAATGGTTAAACAACAGTAATGAAATCGAACCAACATAAATAAAGCATGACTTGAAACATATAATTTAACAAGTTATACAAAGGCAGGCCCACAGTCTAATAATCCAACAAATTGAATAGTCAATATATAAAACCCATTAAATGCATTTATCATAATCTCCAATAATACCAACAATTCTAAAAAATGGTAACAATGATTCCAACAAGCATTCATATCAATAAATTGATTTTATGCCAATAATCAATATATGAGATTCATGGGATCGTCATGAGGTCTCACGACCTCATATGATCCTCGAATATTAAAATTGGGTTAACATTAATTCAACTGCACAACAAACCTCTATACTGGTCTTATTTTAAAATCAAACCCTCATTATAAGATAATGATTCCAGTAGGGTTTCACCCATATTGACACTGTTCAGCCATACATAAAGCATACAAAACTCTTAATAAAGCCACAACAAAATAAATATTTTCATAATAACACATAATATTTCCAATCAAACCACATATAGGTATTTATGACCAAAACAAACTTATACAAGGAAAACGTAAATGACTAGTTTGTTAAGGGGAATGAGCTAGTCAAACTTATCTATGCCACAATGGTTTGACATTAATTAAAATTATATAGGCATCTCTCATAAGGCCATAATACCTTCATATGATAATTTGTGCCATTTAATACACTTGCGTGTCCAGTTCAAATAAAATCCCAGGCAAAAAATAATACAATCGAAAGACCCATTATTCACATAAAAAACTTAGCTCTTTTAAAATTTTAGGAACCAAATCAAATTTTAACTTCAAAATAATATATATCAACAACAAAATTATGCCCACAGGATTAAATAAAAACCCAAATTGATTTAATTTAATTTGAAAAAATATAATGACAATCAAACAATCTGACTTAAAGATTTAATATAAACCCAAGTTTATTTTCATATTTTAATTCATGAATCAAATTCTTTAGATATGTAGCCAATAAAAATAGGGTATGGTGACCCATCATAATATACCTAGGTTGGATAAACCTTAAAAAAAACATAACAAGTTGAAAATACTGAAATCAAGATGCAGGTTTTATAAAAATTAAATCAATGATTTAATAGCAACAAAAAAAGCAAACATAGCCCATCTAAATATCCATGACATTCCTTAAAGGGCAGGGGTCAATGACTCAAATGCACTTCACCAAAATAAAATGCAACATGAGGTTGAGTATGTTAGGCCGTGGCAAATACATAATAAAATTAGATTTACACAACGATTCCAACCATAATATGTTATCCAAACCCAAAGATATAATGAATGATATATACATAAAAACTACATAGAAGATTTAAATCTTTTTTTTCAAGTTTATGTACACAAATAAAATATCAAAATCCTATTGGGTGCTGGATACCCATCTAGAAGTCTTTTGACTTCCTGACTACATATGCAACGTCTGACATCACTATGATTTCCTTTTGAAAGTTAAACATAGAGGAAAAAAAATCAATAAGTCCATCAGGATTCAGGTTAGCAAACACCCCTATTTTTCCAATATAGAAAATCGACCAAGTAACTAAAATCTAACATCAAGGTTCCCAAAGTTAAGAGCAAAAATTGAAAACTCTCTCTATGTGTTTTTTCCTCCCCTTCTCTCCATTATTTTCTCCTCCCTCTGTATCCCATCCACCCATCACTAACTGACTTTCCTTCCCCCATCCAACTCGCCATACCCCCTATTCATTTTCTCATTCATTGTAGAGAGAGAAAACCTTCTCCTCCAAATTTGTCAACCCCCTCCCAAGACATCCCCACACTAAAAAAACATAAATGCAATAGTCATTAATGGCCTTTCCCAAAATTTGAAGCCATTTAAATAATAAAATAATTAAAGTAATATAAGTAAATATTTAATGCCTCAATGGTCAAATGAATTTAGCCAACACAATTACTAAGAAACTAAGGTAATAATCCATGTAGGGGGTGTTATGGGGTAGGTCTAGGTAAGTCCTTTAGGATATCTGTGTCTTAGAAAGGGTGAGTTAGGTAGAGTTCAGGTGGTGAAGAGTTTACAAGAGAGAGAGAGAAAAAAAAGTCCAAAGTGAATGGTTTTAACACCATGTAAACACACAGAGATCAAACATAAGAATGACATGATACCAAAAGCAAACTATGACAAAGTGAGAAATAAAATTTGATAGCACAAACTATTAACAAGACTTTCCAATGGCACAATACTAACCAAAAATACATGGATACCTATTGAAACTCATCTGATTGCTCATAATCACTCTGTTACCCCAATACCAACATCAACATCCAACCTAGCTCATAATTAGTACCTAAAACCATTGAGTATATGCATCAATCATATCAGATCAAAAATTGATAAAGAAATAAAGAACTTCAATAAAATATTAATTACCTTAATTAATGCATACATCATCAAGTGCAAAATTAAAACATAGTGTATACATCAACCTGTAGTCAAGCAACATATCATCAAAATCCAACAACAAAGTCCAACTAAGTGAGGGAGTGCAAAGATCAACTATACATATGATAATATTATAATTTAAGTAGTCATTTTAAAGCATAACAAAGGCGAGGTCATAACAATATAGTTAATGCCCATATGTAAAATTTGAAATCTTAAAGTTGAAATAATGAGGGTTAGAGTGCATCTTTGTGTTGGTACAAACCATGTTACCTTCGTAGCTTGTTAGAGATGTTGTTTCCTCATTGAAGCATTAGAGAGTTGGGGTGATCATACCCCAAACCTATGTAACTATGCAAGATATTGCATTGGGAAGGAAATATGCCTTAACCCTCATGATTTTGGGGAAAAGTACATAATGTACTAACCCAAATAACTATGCAGAAAAAAGATAGAGAGAACCATGTGACTATGTTCAACTCATACAAAAACACTATGCAACTAAATTAGATAATCGATTAGGCAAGGTTTGCTCAAAAATGAATCAACCACTACAGATGGCCTATAAATTGAAATGTAAATTTTCCCTCTAGTTCAATCAATTTTGATCCATATAACAATTTAAAAACATGATCACAAAGGAATAAAGAACGTTCATGCACCTATCATGTACACATGTTTTGATAAGTGTGAAGTGGGATGCCAATCATTTTCTATTTAACTATAATTGTGTTGTATAGTTACATGAACCAATATCATGTCTTCTGACTGGTTGAATTTGAGAACCTATATCCCAAATGTATGTGAATGTGCAAATCTAAAAATCTGTTCATGTAATTGTTTGTGCATATGTCCGTGCATATGCATTCAAGTGTGTATGAATTTAGGCTCAAGTATTTGTAAAGTGAATGAATATGCATAACACATGCCCATTTAAAATTTATCAATGTTCCAATGTCTATCATGTATCTGAAATAATCTTATATTTGAACTATTTGAATCTCTAATTTTTTTGAAACATGTACTTTTCTCTGATTTTCTAATCATGAAAGCTTATGTCTCTAAGACAATCCCACTATAATGCTCCCATTTTGAGATGAGGGATGTATCATGTAAGTCACTAATCAAAAAAGAGAATGAACTATACCATGTCATATGTAAAGATAACATCATGTAATAACATTTGACCATCTAGAGGGTATGTCATATTGTGATAATTAGAAATTAGAACTTGCAATATAAAAATCCAAAACTAATTTATTGACTCATTATAAAATATTTTGAAAACCTTAGATAGAGCTTCAACAAAATAAAAAATAAATAAAATTTACCTTCACCTTACCAATTAAGTGAATATCTTCTCCTTTGATGAATTTATGCTTTTATAATCTTGGTATGTGGTTGCTCAATGGAAATATCTAATGCAATGGGAATTAAACAACATAAGGACATACACATTGTGATTTTAAGTGGATGATGGATTCGATAATTTGATAGCTTGATGATTGATGCCTTCAACATGGAAAAAGTACGTCAATTTATAGACTTCTCACATGAAGAATGGATGTTCATATTTAATATTGAATTATTAAATCTCTTGATTTTTGGGTGGTTACATTTAAGTCCTCATCCAAGTGGAGAAGAATAATTCTTCAAGTGGTTGAGAAATATGGGGGAAGTTAGTTCGTGTTTGAAAAAATCTTAATAATGAGTCAAGGTAGTTGAATGACTCACTAGGTTAGTTGAATGTTGCAAGGAGATGGTTGGATGTCTCAACACTTGATTGAGATAATTGGAGAGATAGGTGGGTGACTCAAACTATTGGTGGAGATAATTAGAGAGATAGGTGGGTGAATCAAACTCTTGGTGGAGAGAATTTAGGATGTAGTTTAGTGACTTGAAATTTAGAATTATTAATTAGTTTTATGAAATTAAGTCTGCATGATTAATTATAAATGGATTAGTTAATTAAGATTAATTAACTATATAAATTTGGGAGGGAAAATGATATTAGTGAACTTAGTATAAAATCTATAATTTGAATGGTGATTTAGTAAAGAATAGTGGTGATTATATTGATATTTAGTGAAGTAAATTATGACATTAAATGTGGTAGGATTTAGGTGTCTACATTTTTACCTCTTTAAAAGGATGTTGCAACAAGAAGAAGCAATGCCTTTTCAAGGAATAAATAAAATTAGATTAGAAATGGATGTGAGAAGATTCCCCAAACAACTTGAGTGAGTGATTATGTTAGTAGATGCCCCCGAGAGGTTGTACAAGAAGAAAACATGTGGATGGGCACTCAAAATGAATAAATGATTAAAGAGTGTTTTACAGATATATGTTAAATACTATAATAAATAGAATTACTAATATTTAAGGAATGTTTGCATGATATTATGCATCTTTAAAATGATTTACCCCAAGTGGATAGATGTAAGGTAGTATATTTTATAAATGATATTTTCCAAGATAAGTTGCACTCTTAGATTTTGCCCCATACAATTTTATGTGCTTGAAAGTAGATGTGGGAAAGATATATCCATTGATAAGATGCAAGTGTTGAGAAGGGAAATATATATTCCCATGATTTTTTATTGAAGTGATTGATTTGTTTCAAAAAATAAAGAAATAAAGAAATTTGATTAAGTGAATTTGGAATGAAGAATGGGTTGTGTGAAATAGTTTGAAAATTTTTAAAGCCTTAGCTGGGGTGGAAATTATGGTTGGGGTGGGTAAATAAATAAGAGGCAGGGGAAAATTATAATTCATTTTGTCTATTTGCCACTGAGGATTTGAATAATGCTCTGTATTTGCGTAAATGAGTAGAGAAAATAGACCATACTCCATCTGACTATCATCACAATGAGCGAGTAAGGGAGCACCAGAGACCACATGAGTGTGTGCCTTGATAAATAATGTTTTAAATTTATGAAATTTTAAATTTGGTGTCATCAATGCATGTTTAAGTATGTCAAAATGATTTAGTTTTTATCTAACATTGGTTTAAGCATCAATACTAATGAAATTGTCTAGTCAAACAACAAAATCACCAACTAAAATGGTGATTTTATAATAGGTGGCGAATTAATCAATTCTATAGAAAATTTATTCTTGGAGTAGCGAAATCATCATTTTTGGAGAAAAATAATCACAAAAATGAATTTATTATCAGAGTAGATAATTTGTGCTTAGTAATTGAAATTGTTAGGGATTGTATGAAATGCTAGTTAGGATAATGATTAAGTGTGAAATGATAATTTTATGGTGTTAATGGATTGTTAAATAGATAAATAATGATTATGCCTGGAATATGTTGTGATTAATAAACTAGTTATACATATTTTGTGATTTTTTTAGGAGAGACTATTGATATTGATAGCATGAGAGAGGTGATTAGGGGCATTACAATTGATGAGAAAATTCATAGATTATGAGGTGGGTGTGGTTGAGGTGGTGGGGTTATAATACATCACAAATATGCTAGAGATTCAAGATGACATGAATTTATTGATAACATTTAAAGAAAGGTGTTAATCTAAGATGATTAGCTTTCCTATACCAATAGGGGAGATGATGATTATAATGGAGGATCTATGGAAGATACTGTGTATCCCAATATGAGGTAGGATGGTGTATTGGTGAGAGACCTTGCATGCAATATCATTGGGTAGGATGTTTGATGATGCAGATACTATAATGATTGATTCAGGGATATATTTGGGTGTGTGCTTAGTATTAAAGGAGATGGATGCTTTGACATTAGTATTGATGGTTCTTGTTAGTGGCATAATGCTATCTAATAAGAGTGGGAGGCTATTTATAGTTGGTTTAGATGATGTAGTGGGTGACATGATGGAGTTTGCTATAGAGTTTACAAGGGGTCTATACATGCTAACACACTTATATAAAGAGTTACATGTGGTGGCATATAAGAGGGGGTGAGAATTTATGCTTCTACATTACTATATGTATGGGCCTGGGAGCACACAGCTCTAAAGAGGCCCTTTTGACAACTATGAGGTAGAGTGGATGAGGAGACATTTAGGGTATTTATAATATTAAAGGAGAACCATATATGATCTTTACCCACATGGTATTACATGGAGACCACATAAAGAGGCTAATTATGTGGAGGACATGGTGTTCTTAGGTTTTATGATAATACCCTATTATATTATGGGGTAATACGAGTATGTTATTGAGAGATACATACCAAATAGAGTCTTGGGGTAGTTTGGTATACAACATGATGTGCTTGATTCATATTATGTATTGTCTCAATTGATTAGAGAGTGATGATAGTGGGGGCCAGGGATTGACCCAAGGGTGCTAGAGGCTAGCTAGATACAGTTATAGACCATACCCTTTCATGTTAGGAGGGATGTTGGGGATACATGAGTGATGGATGCATATAGAGTATGGTGGGAGAAAATGTGTCATGTGAGGCTTACTCTTCCATACCAAAGCACACTATTAGATAAGATGCAATGGGTTCTAAGGGTATTATTGCAGAGGATATTTCAATAGAGGTGGGGTGTACAATTAGATAAAATAGTTGGTGGTGAGAGGAGATGAAAGGGTATCAATAGGTGATAATAGACAAAGTGATGGGGGACATGGTGTTATCTATATGGTTGTGATAGATAGTGATGACAAGGGAGATAGAGGGGAAAAACTTTAGCCTATGATTCATATGATAGAGGAGATGAAGTAGGGCCTTCATGACAAACACAAATAGTAGAGGATGATGCATTGCTTGATAGCCTACAATAAGAGATCATTATGAGAGATGTAGAGATAACTAGTCTACAAGGGGATGGCATAAAAATATTAGTAGAGGTCAATAGATTACAAGGTGAGGTGAACCATATTACTATGAATTTAGAGCAAAGAGATGGGATGATACTTACTCTAGATGTAGAGACACATGCAAAAGATGAGAGACTGTTAGGAGTTGAGCAAAGATTGTAGAGAGAGAGTTGCAACACATAATGAGAGACGAAGGTTATGGGAAAAGAGAGATAGAGTGAGAGATATGTTTATTACACATAGTATTAAAAAGGCCTTATCAAATGTTATTTAGGATATGGAGCATGCTACCTATTATAGGAGCCTTTATGAGGAAGTAGTGCTGGCAAATTAGAGAGCATTGTCTTTTGTGGATTAATCAGAGAGGAGATCAAGATCATAATCTAGGATAACTCAGAAAAAATCATCATAATGATATGTGAGGCAATCATCACAACATGTGACAATCCACCACAAGGTAGATCACATAGAACATACCAAGATTACCTTCTCAGACTCCTCCACTAGAGGGACATAGTAAGAGCTAATGAGATTTTGGAATATGTTTTTGATGTATGATTTTGAGATGTATACATGGATATATATATATATATATATATATATATATATATATATATATATATATATATATATATAATTTTTGGGGTCATCGTATATGTTTCATGTGTTATTATTATGATGATGTGATTGATTATTTATTTGATGTATGATTTTACATAGATGTATTTATGATGTATTATTTTCTCTCTTGCTATTTCAATTTGATGCATGCTTAGTCTTTTATGCAGTTAGTCATGGATCATGAGATGTTAAAGTAGATACGTAGTATAAAATGATTTGATTTATTTTTTATTTGTGATAAATAATGTAATGACATGGATGGGATAAATAGTTGCTTAGTATACTATGGATTTCCACCATGGTTTGAAAAACCTTATTTTTATTGTGTGTGATAATATGCATCAATGTTGGAAGACCATGATGACATATAAAAATAACAAGTAAGGAATGATACATAAATAATTAAATGACATGGTCCACTAGGATATGGAAAAATCATGATAACATTATATAAATGCACATAATGTCTTGATGAAAAGAAACAAGTAAAAAAATGAAACAAATAAACAAAACACACCTAAGGTATGTCAGTAAACAAAAAAATCAAGTAATCAAACAAACACACAAAGTATACACAAAAAGAAGAAGTTAACAAACATTTTTTGTGTCTTTTGCTAAGATAAAAAAAAGCCTTTTGTGTTTTATGGGTGTTGATACTAATAAAGATAGCCTTGTTTTTCCCCCAAGCAAGGATATATGCCAAGGGGTAGATGTGGGAATGATAAGGCCCATGAAGACTACAATGATATTTCTATGGTATGAGAAGGGATTCTAACTAAACTAAGGACAAATTATTATGGGATTTATCTATTTTTTTGTAAATGTTCTATTTTTTTGAGTTTTTGGAGATTTTTGGGCTAACAACTAGATTATATACATAATGAAAAGTAGTTATAGACTCAGGAATGCAAATAATTGGGGGTTTATTATGGATAAGAGGAACATGTATTGAAAAGTTGAACAAAGTGGAAGTCATGCACTTAAACTTCAAAAGACCATGCTAATAAGTGGTAATGTGACCATGTGTGTATGGAAGTGGATGTAGATGTACCAAGATTTTTATGAAATAGGAGTCAAAACCTTGTTTGTATACTCATCAAAGACAAAATCAGATGAACATATCGAGTGATTGGGCAAGGATGGGATTAACTTAGTGAGAAGGAATTTGTATAATTGGTTAAATGAAGGATGATATGGTATGAATTAAGGATGCACCCAAGTAGAATGGATATTTATAGATAATAAATATGACACATGGTGCCAGAAAACTAGTTTTCACCATGGTACTTGCCCAAAGCACCATAGGAATGCTTTTCACTTTTGCATGATGGTTTTTTTTAAATAATAGTAGCACTAGAGCCATTAATCATGAAAGTGCTTCAGATGCTTGATGTTTATAGGCTCGTAAGTATCTTCACCATCTTCAATTGCTAATTTTTAAGTACCTGATCCATATTTGTCTATGACAATATAGGGACCCAACTAGTTAGGTTCAAATTTGCCTTTCTTCTCACGATCATTGTTGGTATTCCTTTGGTTTTATTTTAAAATAAGATCTCCAATTGAAACTCCATATCTTTGATTTTATTATTATAGTTATTAAAAAGTCAGTTTTGACATGCATGTAGGTGATCAATTGCATGAAGTCTTTTCTCATCTAAAATGTCTAACATGTGTAGTGTTGAAACTCTATATTCCTGATCATTAATTAAATCGTGCAAAGAAATATGTAATGAGGCTAATTTGATCTTAATTGGTAAAATAGATTCAATACCATATACAAGGGATTAAGGGGTTGCCCTCGTGGGTGTGATAATACTTTCAAGATAAGCCCATAGTGCAAGATAAATATGCAAATGCTAGTCACGACCAACATCATTGATAACTTATTTGAGGATTTTAAGGATGTTCTTTTTGGATGCCTCTAATTTGATGTTACCTTGTGGATAGTATGGGGTGGACCATTTATGTTTGATATAAAATTATTAGCAAAGGGAATTTACATATTTATTCTTGAAGGACTTATCATTATTATAAATGATTGTGGATGGGATATTGTAACAAAAAATGATCAGATTTAGAATAAATTTAGAGATTTGTTTGATAATTAAATAGGTAAGTGGGATTTCCTCCACCCATTTGGTGAATTATTCAGTGGTGATTATGTGTTAATGACCATCAAAAGAATTAGGATTAATTTTACTATTGAGATCAATCCCCCATGTAAAAAAGGGACATGGAGTGGAAATAGGTTGTAAATCTTACGATGTGGTATGAATAAGGTTCCCATAATTTTGACACGATACACACTCTTTGACATAGTGACAAGAGTTGGTTTCTATTGTAGGCCAATAATATTGAGTTCTTATAAGTTCCTTAGCAAGGACAATGCTGCCAGTGTGTGCACCCCAAATGTCATCATGAACCTCCTTGATAGTTAAGGTAGCCTCCTCTAAATTTAAATAATACAAAAATTTTCCATCACAACCTGTATGATATAAGGTGTTACCGAAGAGTTTGAAATAAGAAGCATGTTTGATAAACAATTTTTTGTGGTTATGTGATAGGTTTGGAGGTATGATGTTGTCATGTACATAGGTGTAGATGCCTTGATACCAAGGGGAATTGGGACCAAAAATTTGACATAATTTTAGAATCATGGCTATCATATGTTGGTGTCATCAAATACTCAACCAATAAATGTCTTTGATCTATGTCTAGATACATGTTGATAAGGGATCCAATGGCAGCCATGGCATCTGCTACTTTGTTTTTTAAACAAGGAACTTGCTTAAATTGAATATGATAGCATTGTTTCAAATTATCAACCACTTCTTTGTAAGGAACAAGCTTATCATATTTGGCATGATATTCATCATTGGCTTGCTTTATGGTAATTTATGATTCACCACATACTAAAAGGTAGCAAATGCCCCATTGCATGACTAGTTTCAAAATAGAAATAAGAGCTTCATACTTTTTAATGTTTTTGGTACAAAGGAATACCATTCAAAATGATTTTAGGATAATATCACCTTTTGGAATAATGAGTAGGATGCCTGCCCCCAAGCCATGATTAGTGTAAAAGCCATCAAAGTATAACTACCATTTTGATGAATCTTATAGAGATAAAATAGACTCATCAGGAAAGTCCATGATTAATGGTGTTTTCTCTATCAAGGGAGCTTTTGCTAACTGATCTTGTTTGACCTTTTATAGATTTTTAATTCATATACTCAATGTCAAATTCACTTAGCAACATAACCTATTTAGCCTTCCTTCCTATAAGGGTTGATTTGGAAATAAGGTACTTAAGTAGGTCAACCTTGGCAATGATTTAATTTGATTATTAAGCATATAATGTCAAAGTTTTTGGGAAGTAAAAATAATTCCTAAACATGCTTTTTCAATAGTGGAGTAATTGAGTTCATAGGATACCAAAGGTTTGCTTAAGTAATAAATTTCTATTTAAGTCCCTTGTTCATCATGTTGTGCTAAGAGTGCCCCCCAAGGCATACTGTGTACCTAAAATATATAAAATATTGGCTTCCCTAGAGTGTGTGGCATCAATACTAGTGGATTGGACAATTATTGTTTAAGGTTAGTAAATGCTTGTTGATAGTATTCATTCCATTTAAAGGTAATGACATTTTTAAGAATACATGTAAAGGGATGGGATGACATTTATCAACAAGGTTGGATATGAATCTTTCAATGGCTTGAATCTTACCATGTAGACATGAAACTATTTGAGATTATTAGGTGGAGGCATTTTTATTATAGATTTTATTTTTGTTGGATATACTTCTATGCCTCTTCTAGACATAATAAAACCTAAGAGATTTCACGATGTAACCCAAAAACAAATTTATTGAGATTCAGATGAACTTTTTACTCCCTTAATTATTCAAAAATCCTACGTAAAATTGCATGATGATTTGCTCTTATTTTAGATTTAACCAATATGTCATCTACATAATCCTCAATAATATCATGAAGTATTTCATGGAATATGACTATTACATCACATTGATATGTTACACCCACATTTTAAAGACCAAATGACATGGTTTGATAACAAAATGTGCCCTATGGTGTAATGAATGTTGTAACATGTTGATCTTTGTGTATGATTTTGATTTTATTATATCCTAAGAAACCATATATGAGTGATAACATTTCATGGCCTACTATGGAGTCGATAATCATGTTGATATTTGGGAGTGGAAAGTCATATTTTGGAAAAGCTTTGTTGATATGTCAAAAATCCATGCATTCATTGATTCCTACTATCTTTTTATTGACTATAACTATATTAGAGATCCGTTCTAAATAATCAATAAGTATAACGAATCCCACCTTAAATAGTTTTTGTAATTATTCTTTCACAAGTACTGCTACTTAGGATGCATTTTTCTTAACTTTTGTTTGATGGGTTTAGCATCCTCATAGACAAAAAAGTGATGTACTAAAAATTATTGGTCCAATCCTAGCATACAATCATATGACCAAGTAAAGATATCTGAAAAATATTTATAAAGGATGGTTAAGACTAACCATTTTTCAAGATTGGCAGATGCTACAAGTTTCACAATTTTAGGTTCTTCATTTATGTCAATATTAGCATCGATGGTTTCTTCGATCAATAATGTGGACTCATGTTTAAATTGTGTAGGAGGAAGAAGATTAATTTCCTCATATATAACTTCTTAATTAGATTATCTTTGTTTGATAGTGCCCTAGATAAATTTTCTTTATGGGATTGAATTTTGTTGTTGTTATGATGATTAGCCTACTTATGATTATGGAGCTCTGCATGTTCCAAAAAATATGAAAAATTAACCAAATTGATGGTAAAACCTTTTTTATTTCACCCACTAGAATATTATCCCTAAGTCCCATAAATTCAGTAATTGCATCATCATTATAAAAATGGTCGAGTGAGGGTAGATCTTGTTGGTCCTAGGCTATGAGTTGATGGTATTAGAGTTCAAGGGTTAAAATAACTATGTCATGATAAATGTTTATGGATGAAAGGTCCTTGTATCAACTATGAACATAAATCTTTTTAATAACATCTTGTCACACATTGTGGGAGAATCACTAATGTAATTATGTAGATCAACACTAAGCAATTTATATCCAATGCCTCAATGTTCGTCATTTACTTTGATAACTATTGGTTCTACAAGGCCCTATTCATGGATACCAAGACCTTTTCCTTTATAATTCATAATATTACTCATGATGGATTTGGGTATAAGATATGTTTTAATTTTCAATTAGTTTACAAGAACCTCATTATAAAGCCAAAAAGGATTTAAATCTTTAATTTCTTTATCTGAAATGAATCCGCATTTAACAAAAAAGGTTTTGATAAAATGACAAATAATTTATGTTTCTATCCTATATTGGGGCTTGCCATGGTTGTTGGAAGACATATGGATTTTGCCAAAGTAGTAGGCATCCTGTATTTCATATTTTCTCATGGTTTCATCAACAATCTTAAACTTTGATTTGGTTGATGGACTTGTGGATTTGATGTAGATGGTTGGGTTTTAGATGTATATGGTTGGCTTGTGGATGCATATAGTAACTCGTTTGGATAGACATAGATTTTTAGATTTGGTGATTCCTTGTTTATTTCATAAGCATCATCTATAATATATAAATAATTGGTTTTTATAGTATATTCCTTGTAACAATTTTTTAGTATAAAAGGGTTGAGGATCACCAAGAATGGTAACTTCCATTCCATAGTGAGAAAATTTTATACATTGATAGAGTGTGGATGGAGAAAAATTCATGGTTTGAATCCATGGTCAACCAAGGAAGAGGTTAATTTGAATTCTAAGGTCCAAGACATATATGAGGGTTTGTTGTATGACGAACCCCTCCATAGTGGGAAGATGTATAGTTATAACTGACTAGCGCTCTGCATTATCATAGGCCTTGATAGTTATGATATTAGTTCTAGTGATACTATAAAAAAACCAATGTGTTTTATCAAGTTTAATGTACACAAGTTCAAATTGGAACCATTGTCTATACATACCCTTTTTACTTTGTCATTTGAGATTATGATTCAATATACAAAGGCAAATAATGAGATGAACAAACATGGTTTATATCAATGTGATCAAAAGTGACTTGATTATTGGAGTAAAAATGTCTTACAAGATCTTGGAAAATAGATGGGTGATATCCTAGAAAAAATTGACTTTTGTAAGGTTTTATAAAAAATATCTTTATAAGCAGTAGGTGTTCTGAGAAGGTCCAAATATTTAGGTTGGTGTCTTCTCAAGTTACTCAAGGATATTTTACTTGCCCCAAAAAGTAGGTAGAGGATGACTTAGGAGTGTGATTTTTACATGCCTTTTAGTGATTGGACAATCCTGGAATTTAATTTTCATCATAGAGACATGGCTATCCATGTACTTGACATGGCTAAAAATGGAATCAAATGAATGGGTATGTTGGGTAGAATTGATATTACTGGTTTTGTTGGACCTAGAGTTATTTTAGAATGATCTTGGTCATGTTCTAGAAAGGGATATTGGTACATCCATAGTTTTTGGTTGTTAGAAGTAGACACACTATTATCTATTTTTATATCACCAAAATCAATAAGATCTTGGATATAATTTTTGAGTTTTATACATCTATTAGTTGCATGGTCTTTGACTCTAAGGTATTCAAAATATTGATCTTTTTTATACCAAGATGTCTTAGACCAATTTTCATCAATGGGTTTATTATTTAAAAATACCATCATGTTGGCATCTACTAGTTTATGGAAAACTAAATCAAGGGGGTTATTGAAAGGATTATAAATCCCCCATCTTGTCCCTTTTCTAGTTTTACCACTTGATAGGGTAAGGCTGGGTGTTGGTTGAATGTTTTAAACATTATTAACATCTATAACTCCATCACTTACCATGTTCTTATTTTTATTAAGGAACTTAGGCTTGTCAAGTCAGGTTTGTGTTTGGTTATCCTTAGTATAAATCTTGATAAGTCTTTTGTAAATAAATGACCTTTATATTTGAACTCCTTTTTTGATGAATTCATGAGATATGTTGAGATAAATAATTTGAAGGTGATAAGACATCTCAGAGTTAATATTGTTAATGACAATGGTGATGAGCCATTTTTTAGGTAGTGACCAAGGAAAATGTTGGCTAAGGCACACCATCTCTCTAAGAAAGAGAAGAAAAATTATCCATTTAGATTTTTGGCATTGCACAAGTATAACATAGTCAACTCATATTCTATGTTGTATGAAAAGTGTATAATAAATCCCTTAGATAAATATTTAAAGGTAGTGATTGACCCCTTGGGTAAACATAAGAACCATTTTAATACTTGACCACCTAGATTGTTTGGGAAAGTCTAAGTAAAAACTTGTCACTATAGGAAACTTATTGAAAAGCCATATATAATTCATATTATCACTCTAAATTTCATCGTTTGAAGGAGATAGTTTAATTCTCTTCAAGCTTGGACTAACATGTGATTGGATTAAAGGTTGTGGGTGACCTATAGTAAGACCAAACCTCTAGTTTATGGGGCTAGTTCTTCTAGTACATCAATTGAATCTCTCTTCTTAAGACCTAATTATATTGGGATAACAAGAGATAGGATTAAAAGATGAAAATAAAACCTATTCTAAGGGTGGTGATTGACCAATATTCACTTATCCTCTATTGATTGATATTCAAACACACTTTGTAAATCCAATGAAAGAATAGTGACTAAAAATGCTTCTTGAGACGATCCTAAACATAAGTATTTAATGTGAAGGTTGAAATGGGATGAAGGTCTTCTCAAGACACTACCAATTAGCTCACCTTTCAATACAATTACCACCTCTTAACACTTCACATAACTTGCATAGGATGATAGTGTAACACTAGATAAAGGAGAGGACCTAAAAATTAAGATGAACATCATAATTTTTGAAATTAAAAAGACCATAACACACACTACTGCTAATAATTTTTTTTGTAATAGTCCTTTTCTCTTTTGATTCTTAAGGTTCAAGATATAATTTGGCAGAGTTTTGTTACACCCAATCGAGGTATGAGAAGAATGGCATCAAGGCCTAAATATATAAAACTGTGAGAAGGAGAGAGGAGGGAATATTAGAATAAGATTTGCATGAGGAGGAAATAATGGTCATAATCCACTCACTCAGTAGTTACAATATCCCATTCACACTCCACCATGCATTGGTTGGGTTGACTAGTGCCTTACATGAGCACTTTGAAGCATTGAGGTTTGTTTTTAACAATGTTTGATTCATGATGAGTCCATACATGCCATCCTTAGTAAAATCCATTTCCTTTTTTAAGTTACTAAGTAATGAAAGAGGTTCAATTTAGGCCTTCTCTATAAGGCATTACGTAGTTGCCCTTTGATTGCATATTGGCCATGTTCAAGAAACTACCAAAATTCTTCATAATGGTGATGGCCATTTAACTTGATCACTTTATGGGGTAATTAAATATGTTTTATTATGTCACATTAAATTCATTATGGCCTTTTATACCCATGATATTCTCCATTTTATTGGCTAAGTAGGCCTAATGGACTAGTAGCCTAGTCTCTTGTTCACTCACTATTTGTATGACTGTGAGAGTTTAACCAGACCTTCAAGTTATTTGAGTGGGATTGATTTACACCTGAACCAATATTATATGTCAAGACTTTAGACCTAATAATATCCCACACCTATAACCTTACCCTTCTTGTATGACTAGACCATCTTCACTAACTTCTACAGACTAGCTGATTGGTGAAGGTTTGTAGAAGTGTTTCTAGGTAGGTTTCTAGATTTATTATGATTTTATAAGGTGAAACAAGTGTCAAACCACCCCCTTAAATTATTGGTAACATGTGACCATGTCCTTCACTTCATATCCTATTCAAAATTTTGAAAACTTATAGTTTTTGGAGGTGTTCATATAGTGTTCGTACAAACCAGTACACTAAAAAAAGCCTTATCTTAGTGGACTACATTATCCAAGTGTTTCAAAAGAGGTTATAATTCATTTTCATGAATTTTATCTTAAATACTTCTAATTGGGTCCTTATTAGGGTTTTAGGGAGTTTTAAAAGGGTTTTGGGTTCTTAACAATAGTTCATAGAGGTTAGGGTTTTATCCTCTAAACTAATTCCACTAAACTCTTATAGACAAAGCCCCCCACATCTCCTAAGATGATAAGATTACCATGTAGTAGATATGTGTAGTTCTGAGTTGTCAAATATCCTTTTGGGTGAAAACTATGCATTTTGGGAAATTTTGAGGAGTCTACAAGCCAAATTGACTAGATGTGTATCTCCTCTACAATTCAAAGTGACATAACACATATAGAACAACATGATAATCATCTTCATAAAGGTTTGGGGTGTCCTCTAATATCAATTTTATCCTCTATTATAACCTCTAAGTGGCACTATCTTAATGAAGGTGCTAGATTAGTAGGTATAAGTATAGGGTTCCTAAGTATTGGTCTTAAGCTATGGTTGTGAGGAACCTAGCCATTATTATTAACATGAAGATCATTCCTGAGGGCCATTAGAATAAATATATCCATTTGATCAAACCATTTTCTTCCTTTTATATGCATTCAATTTCTCACTTGGATACCTAGGCCTATCTGAGAGACCAATTATGGAGGCCCCTGATGGTGGCTAATGTGAGATCATTTGGGAAATTTGGGACCCTCTCTCTCTTAAAAAACTAAGGCATATGAAAATATTTCCCAACTCCTTACTAGAGGATTAAAATATCTTTCTCAAGCCTGATCCATATAGTATCTGCCCTGCACATGCCAACCAATAGGCCATTTGAGTGTTTATAAGACCTAGGGAGATCATTAAGACCATTTTATAGCTTAATTACCCTATTTAAATACGTTTAGAGGCATAATTATATCATTGGGTGCAAACTAGGGTTTAAGAAGGGTTTTAGATGTCCACCAGATTAACAATGGCTCATACAATACAGAAATTCAAACCAAAACTTCTTATCATGAATTTATAGACCACTGATCCATTCATCTCTCCTAAACAACTTAGGGTCCCATGCAAAGTCTGTGTGGGGATATGAGCATAGTATGGTATGTCTCAAGCTCCCCATTAGGTAGTCTATGTAGGTTATATTATTAACATTCATTCATAAAGATGGGCCACTCAACCCCAATAATTAATTTAATAATTTTGATTCCATAGGGGTGCTCAAGTTTCCCTAAGAGCTCTAGGTCTAGGTCTCTTTGTGGTGAAAGGAATGAGTGTTTGAAGGTGTAACTTGACCTGTCTGCTTAAGAAATGGAGCTTGAAAGGGAGTTAAAACCAAAGAAAACTATCTTATTTCATTACTCTACCTTTGAATACCTTATCTAGGGTTTGAAACACCTCCTTATACCCCCTTATTTCATTGATTCTCTTTAGAGGTATGGATTTGCATTTATGTGGTCTTGAAACCCAAATGAGACTTTAGAGCTTAGAGTGCTGATACCAAGTGTTGAATCCCCCATTTAAATGTAGGTATATATGTAGTTCTAAGGTTGTCATAGCATCTTTCCCAGTTCAATCTCCATCTTCTGCACATACTCTTATCTATTCAGACCCCTCACCAACCCTACTCTCTCTTGTAGCCTAGCTTAAGCATCATTGCTTAGTTTATAGGGTTGAAGCAGTTGACATTGGTAAATTGAGAAATATATTTTAGCTCCTTATAAGGGTGTGATTAGGACTCACAAATCATGTTTAAAATTCTTGATCAAAATCCCTGAGGTCATCCCTTTTAACTTTGTCAACATGTGGGTATGCACAATTAGACCTCAAGTTGTATGTTTTAGTTCTGCAACTTAGCTAGAAAACTTCCTTACTTAGGAGTACCATCAAGAGGATATTGAGGGGTTTTGGATATATTTTATTCTCCCTAAAATTTCACTTTTATATGTTATTTAGATTGCCACTCTGCTTAGTTTAGCATATTCACTATTTAGGCAACCTTGACTGACTGTATGTGCCAATCCTAACCCATAGTGCATTTCTACAAGTTTCTTTGCCTTTGGTAACACAACATCCCTATCTTACCTTCATTAGTTTGAGTTACTTACTCATATGCATATATTGTATCATATATAGGGTAGGATATAGAGGTAAGACTATCAACAATATTGTAGGTACTGATCCATGTATGTTGATTGAACAAGGGTCTTTGGAACATGGTCTCTGAGTTAAGAGAGTGCCCTCTTAGTTATGCTTGAGGTCCCAATGGTTATCTTATGTTATAATCCATCTCTACAAGATAATTTTATACCTATTCATATCCCTCTTTTATGCTCAGGGCTCATCTACATATGATGACTTTGAAGGACTTTTGCATGGTAGATGTAAGTCATTTCTTATAAATGGTGATCATGGTATCTCAATAGGGTTTATGATTGTGTAAGTTCATTTCCTCTTAGTAATAATGATGTTTAATAGCACTAAAAGGTATTTAGACCTTGTTTCAATACATTAGTCTTGAGTATAGGGTTTTGACTTGTAGGTGATAACTTGGTAAGGTCACATGGAGCCTAGAACTTAGAAATAGGGTTAACAATGAAGTAAGTTGATAGTGCTAAGGTGGCCAAATGGCATAAGTTATTTAAGGCTTTGGATTGAACCATGAACTCATACCCATAATGATTTTGAAGGACCCCAATCATCTTCACACACATACCTAATATAATGAAACACTTCAAGATCATGGATGAGGCATACATAGTGAAAAATGAAAACTTAGGACTTTTAAAAAACCTTAAATTTTGCTAAATAACCTTAAAATCTGTTAAATAGGACTGTGGAGGCATTTGAGAGTTAAATGGTGGTTTATTTGACTATAAGGGATATGATAAAGGTTTGTTTAGCCTATAATAAGGGGATTATCATTAATACAAAATATTCACTTATAACTTCTATGGCATGTTTATGGTGTCCAATAGTCATTCTCTTTAAGCACACTATGTTTCTTTGCAATGAAACCCAATCATGTAGGCAACTTAAATTTAACTCATAATTTGAGAGAGTTGGGGATCTATCTGAACATTCAAGTTGGACTAAAGAGACATGAGTAACTTCAAGACACCATTGTCTAACCTTTAAGCACTATTCACTATCAGATGTATGCACTGAACACTATTTTTCACCAATGAAACCTTATCTATAGCCTATAGATATTGGTGGTTTGGATGTTTATCACTCTTATAAGCCCACACATGTGTACCAAAGGTTGAGGATGCAATGAAATATATTTGTAGGACTGAAGGAAACATGAATAGCCACCCGTTTGATCAAATATACCAAAACTCATTGAAACTATTCCCCTTATTTTGCCTTATGTAGATGAAGATGGTGACAAGGTTACCCAGCTTCTTAACATTTATTTATAAATCTCAGACTACTAAACCTAAAACCAATGCCCATGATTGGAAGGTCCTCAAGTCTACTTTCTTTGGCCAAGAGCCTAGACCTTCTCTCTCTCTCCTTTATATGAAATGAACACAAACCTGAAGTGCTCTCCATGTCTGCCAAAGAGCTAGGTGGAGGAAGTGAACTAATTTTGGGCTCTTTTGGCCCTAAAACACTTTGATTTATTCAACATATACCTATAGTGAACTCCCCTTGCAGACTCCAAAATCTACTTGAGCCAATCTATACTATGCAAAGCTATAGTTCTCATGTTTCAAACCACAAATCATTATTGGTGAGAAGGAGGAGGGAAAATAAGCATCAGATAATGTCTCAAAGATCATGGTATGACATTGGGGAGTTTAGGAAACATGTTTCCACACATGTGGGGCCCATTTATTGGCAATTAAGTGTGTTGATTTGTGAAAAGGGCATCATTAGTATATGAAATGGTTGGTCATGACAATGTGGTGTTCATGGGGGCCCTTAAAGGTGTGTTTGATGGCTCAAGTGGCATTTTGGGGTCAAATATCATCATTTAAGGCCAAAAACTCTATTTTTAAGATAATATATCATGTTTTCCACTAAAGGCTTCAAATGAATGACATTTTAATACTTATTAAAGTGGGATAGAACATGCTAAAGACTTCAATTAGGATTCCATGCTCCTAGATAACATGCATAAAACTTAAGATTAAGCCATACCTTGCATATTCTCAACACACTAGATAGGTTCATGATGAGTTATCAGCTACAACATTTAATTATCTCCACCATGGCATATTTGAATGTTGAGACCACTTCAAAGCCTTGTCATATACCCTCACACATACTCAAACACTAGGAGGACACTTGACATAAGTTGAAATAGGGAACAAAGGCAACCACCATGATAGTTTCTTGGCATGACACAAAACTAGACGTGCTATCCTTGACATGACAACTAGTTACTTCCTTTGGACTACCCTAACCCCTCAAGGACATAAGAAAGATGATCAAAAGTGATGCTTTTGTGTTCTTATGCATGGGTTGAATCCTTTATGGGCCTAAGGGTATAAAAGGAGAGGAAAGGCTCAAATTTTGAGGGTTCCCCATTCTTTTTTTCCTTTTTTGAAAGGAAATTGGCTTGATAACAACTTTCCCATGGTCTTTGTATATTGGGTCATGGCAAATTAGATACCTCAATTGGATGATGCAAGATGTTACATATAAGGGGCCTATAAAACATGCACTCTGATATACAAAAAATAAATTTAGAGTAATAAAGACTCAACTCATTTAGATTTCCTAATGAACTCCTCCCTAAGAAACACTTATCTCCAACATACTAGATTCAATAATGCCTTAAAAAGAGAGAAGCAAGGGACAAATAATCTGGATGAAGCATGAAAGAACTGATTATAGATTAAGCTAATATAAAACTAAACTAATAAGTGATAAAAAAGGTCAAAAAATAAAGGGTAAAGAGGAAGAGAAATGAGCCTATAATACAATGCATATAAGTTTGGTTCATTCAGTTAGACAAATTCCATAAAACCACTCTTTTATTTGACCAATATTCACACAATCATAAACAAAGATGGTTTTTAAAGCTCAAAGAAAACTTAAATGTGAAGAAAGAGGGACATGATTACCATATGAATGCACAAATTATCGACATTAGGATCATAACCTTCTAATTTAAAGATATCGAATAAAAGAAACATCTTGGATTCACCCTTTCCAGCTGAAACTACATAAATGCCTTCGAATAATATATCTCATAGGAAAAGAAACTAATTAAGAAACTGAAAAATAATAAGAAAATGAAAAAAGAGTATAGTTCTTCTATTTTAGCTAATTAAATCTAAATGAACCAACCCTTCTCATAATAAAGCATTGGTCTTATATAGATTTTTAGTCCAATCAGTTCCAAAATTAGCCCACAAATGGGTGGTTATGATAGATCAATGAGCTGGGTCCACTTGAAATGAACTCAAGTTCTATTTTAACCATGATCGAAGTGCCACAGACCATGCTAATTGAATTCCACCTAAATTTTTCATAGCGGAATGTCTTTGAGATCCTTTTTAGGATTTCTAATTGCCTACATATTATGATTAGAGACCATGCCTCTTTTAGGCAAATTTTGTGTTTTATGATTTTCATTGGGTCCCAAGGTGCACAAATTTAGTTAGTCAATACCACTACCTGATTTACTTATAATTTTGCATCCCATGATCCTCATACTAATAAAAAGAAATCATACCCTAATCATGCCTACCATAATGGACCCATCGTCCACTTTTCATATATTGATGGTCTAGATGGGAAAAATGTCTGTCAAATCCAATCTTGAACATATTTCAAAGAGGTCCATGTATCCACCTTAAGAAATATTCACCAGGTGAATGTTTCCCACTACTCCATGATGCCCACATGTTTTCATGAGTTAGGGCCACACTATGTGGTGATTTTTCCTTACTTTTTTGCTTGGTTTGAGGACCCATATCCTCTAACTTTTATTTGGATCTAGGGCAATAAGATCTTACCGTGTGGTGTGATCTTGCTTACTTAGAGATTGTTGGTTTTGGCTCAAGGTTTCATATACTCTAATTACTTTGGGGCCTCAAGATTTTGACATGTGTCCTCTTCTTGAGCATCCATGCATTTGTTATTATTTTGGTTTACATGGATTATCCTAGGGATATAGTGAAGCAATATTATGCCACATGGCATCATCCCATTCACCCATTCAATATCTTACCTACCTACCTATTTTGGTTGACCTAGAAGAGTCCAAGAAGTGAGATGTTTCCACGTAGCATCATCTTATTTATTTAGGGGTTTTAACACCTACTCACTCTTTATTTACCATCCGATGGCCCAGGGAAACATGATCATGCCATGTGGCATCATCTCGAGCACCTAAATGATCTTTAGATGAACTCCTAATTATAGGCACTTGAGAGAATCAAAGGAGTAATATATTAACACTTATCAACATACCATTTACCTGAGAACTCGCTTGAATATCAATGTGCATGTACCAGCTCATGAAAGTGATTAATCAAGATCATGCCACTTGACAACATCTCAATTTTTCTATGGATACAAGAAATAAAGTAGTCATTAGGATTAAATTTTATAAATAGAATGAGTAAGTAAAATAAAAAATAAATTCCCTTTTATCCAAATCCAAATTATCCCATTATATAATAAAAATTGTTTAAGTCCTTAAGATGAAATAGTAAAAACATTAGCCATTTAAACCCAATCCAAAGTATAAATGAACCATCTAAGATAGATTTAGTAAAGAAAAATATCTAACTAGTAATCTAAAAATCTCTTTAAGTTCATTCTTGGGTTTTGATGGGTTGTTAGACTATTAAATTTAAGTTCATGAATTACTGACATGGATGCCATCATGTCATCTAGTTGGCAGGTCATGCCACACATCTCCACATTCATCTGGGGCTCAATTGAGGCATCACCATATATTAATCATCATGTAGATGAGATGTAACAAGATCATGCCACATGGAATGATCATGCTCATTTAGGAGGTTGTGAATCCTAGCTCAAAAGCCAAGATATACTGACTGTAGTGGGGACCCAAGATTATGAGAAGTGATATCATATCATTCACTTAAGAGGTTTATAGTGTTTGATGTGCATGGATCACTCAATGATGTGAAGAGGATAAATCATGACACACATCATGATCCTACTTACCTAGGACCTTATTGCTATCCCAAAGTGTAATAACTACCCTAGGGTCTTGGAGAAATGAGATATCACCATGAGGCATGATCTCGCTTACCTAAGAGCTCAGGGGAGAGGCCTAACAATCAAAGCATCCTTTGGAAGCAAAGAAGTGGAATGATGATATGTGTTAACATCCTAGGCATGTATAATGTTGAAGCTCTTATAAATAGACTATCTTGAAAGCTCATGGAGAAGCGAGTGGGTGATAAGTGGTGTCTTGATGTTTATCTAGGGCCTATAGAAATTGAAAGTAGTTATTAGCTTTTGAATTTGAAAATTCCCAAAAATGGCTAAGTAAAAGAGTCAAAAATGAAAGTAAAGGCAAACATAATAAGCCAATCAATGTAACCATTTGTTTAAACCTACAACTAAATTAGTTCATTTTTGAATAAAATGACTAAGTCAGGGAATCAGACAAAATAAATGCTTAGTCATTTTAACTAAAAAAAAGTAGAATGGGATTAAATAGAGATAAAATCAAGAAATAAAATAATCCCATTTGCTAAAAAATATATACAAGTTAGTCCAATACAAATAAAATGACTAAGTCCAATAAATGAAGCGATATAAGCCCTTAGTCTACTTAATTCAAACTGAAGCAGAATTAGACCAACTTGCTAAGGAAAAGAAAGCAATGTTTTGTGATAGTTAGGTAATTCACATAAATCTAAGGTAAAATGCTTTAGAAGGGAAACTTTAGTGCAACTAAAAAACATGCTTTAGAATAGACCTAGATTTAGTATTTTTTGGCAAATTAAGATGATAAGATCAATGGAGTCCTCTATGTAATCTTCTTAGACCAAGAGCTCATAATGAACATTTCAAGTCTAGACTTGGTTAAAATAATAAATCAAGATTAAAGCCTGGATTACAACATCTTCAAGACATTTTTTGATCAAATCAATAGATCAAATAGGTCAAGGTCGCCAACCCCTTCAAATAAAAACCATATTTTAGAGCAAAAAGAGGTTCCATTATTTCATAAGGAATTTAGGAGGTGTTGTGCAAGAAATAACATGACCACCATACTTTTTATTATAAAGTAAGGTAGGTCCTCAATATTGAAATATAGAGGTAGTTTAACAGCTATCCCTATAAGATGTAGTAAGGCTTGATCTTTGTGTTCTAAGAGATAGCTATAGACTTAGTCAGGTATTTCCTTAGGCAAATCATTAGCTTCAGGATCGTTCTCATTATAGTTAACAAGGTTATCAACATTATTCACCTCTACATGCTCTTATTGATTCTCAAAATGGAAAGGATCTCTACCAAAAGAATCTTCCCTATATTAAGTACTATTTAAGTAATCTTGATGTCGGGTAGTTGGAGACATGATGTGACTGTATATATATGACCTAGGATTAGGCTTGGATCTAATATTTTAGAGCAAAAAGAGGTTCCATTATTTCATAAGGAATTTAAGAGTTGTTGTGCAAGAAATAACATGACCACCATACTTTTTCTTATAAGGTAAGGTAAGTCCTCAGTATTGAAATATAGAGGTAGTTTAAAACCTATCCCTATAAGATGTAGTAAGGCTTGATCTTTGTGTTCTAAGAGATAGCTATAGACTTGGTCAGGTGTTTCCTTAGGCAAACCATTAGCTTCATGATCATTCTCATTATAGTTAACAAGGTTATCATCATTATTCACCTCTACATGCTCTTATTGATTCTCAAAATGGAAAGGATCTCTACCAAAAGAATCTTCCCTATATTAAGTACTATTTAAGTAATCTTGATGTCGGGTAGTTGGAGACATGATGTGACTGTATATACATGACTCAAGATTGAACTTGGATCTAAGATTTATTTTAGGACTCAAGAATGTTTATATGTTGGATTGATTTGGAATATGGCTTGAATCCAAGATTGGTTGTGACTTTGATTCATGATTTTTATTAGATCAAGATAATATTGACGCAAAATGATTTGGATTTTGACTCAAAATGGACCATGACCCAAGATAGTTTGGATTCATAATTTTGACTCAAGGTGATTTGGGTTTTGACTCAAAATGGACTACGACCCAAGATAGTTTAGATTCATGATTTTGGCTCGAGATGATTTTGGATTTTGGCTCAAAATAGACTATGATCAAAGATAGTTTGTGTATACATCTAAATATGATTGCCTTAATTATTCAACTAAACTTACCAATTATCTCAACTAATTTTGTTTAAAAAAAATAACCCTTTTCCTAACTGATAATCTAATCCCCCTTCCCCTTTTATATTTATCACACCATAATAGCTTCCTACACACCCCACATTATATTAATCCATTAGTTATCCTGTTAATACTCTATTAACCTATTAATCCTACTTCACTTAATAACAACTTGTCCACTTGCCAATTTTAAATTCAAAATATACTACCTACCCCCCACCCTACCTAGACATAGCCTTTCCTACAAACCTAGTTCCATAAACCCATCTAAAACCCCTAATCTAATCCTCATTAATTCCTAATTAAGTCTAGAGTTATCTAAATCTAGAAACTTCCTCTAATATCTCCACTACTATAAAATCCTCTAAATCTAGAGGATTCTTATAAATTTAAAATTCCTTTTTATTCCCTCCACCACCCTTATAAATAACCAAGCAAGGTCCTTTGGTTAGACTAAAATTGGAAAATCCATAAGCTCACATAGTTTGCATACTCTCTATCACATTGCATCCATAACCCTTATTTTTCATCCAAAATCATCAATATTTTGCATCCATTTGAAAGTCTTGAAGCCACCTAGTCTAAAAATTCAACATCATATAATCAAATTATCTTGGAGAATAAATTTATGATTTTGGAGAGAAGACTTATGGAGAAAAAATGAGGGTGAGATTATTTTAATTACAAGATAATTGCTTCTTCATTCTCTCTTTTTAAGTTTTTTGTGAATTTTGAGTTTATTTAGCTTATTTTGTGTATATAAATCTATTGCTCAAATTTTAAAATCATACATTAGTGACCATAGTGGGAGCCCTCCTTTGGAATAACCATTGTGTGAGTGAAGTGTGAAAAATTTATCTTATAGTACTGGTTAGGAAGAGATTGGGCTTAAAAATGTCATAATTTTTATATTACAAAATAGTCACAATTCTACTCTGCAACTAGTGATTTTGCATCTGCAAGTCATGACTTTAAATTGACCATGTAAACTTAACCACTAATCATTAGTCTACCTAGCGGTTTAGTAACCCTTTTCAAAATCACTTATAAGTAGTCACATTTTTTATTTCCATTTGTGGTTTTGTTTAGTAGTGGTTTTGAGTTAAGTTATAAATTAAAACTTGTTTAATTAGCATTGAAATTCTTTATTCCTTGACTAATATTGTGAACTTATAGGAATAAAACAAAACTCTATCCATTCCAAAATAACTAGATATTTTACACTAAGCAAAACTGCTTAATGTCATCCATGATATTGATTTATATTAATGCTTTTGCTTCTAATAGTTGTAGTTTTGATTTGGATGTAATCTTACTTATAAACATTGCAATTTGGTATTTTGATAGCCTTATTGCTCTCTGATCGACCTTGTTCTCATTGCAGGAAAGGATAAACTTTTTCAAAATGAGGTCATTATTGTCCCCAAAAAATGACTACTCATTTTTGGGACAACCTACAAATCAAAATCCTCCCTTCCCCTTTCAAAAATTGTCCTGAGCATTCAGGGTCAAAGGCTTCTGTAGGTGGTTTCAGTCAAAAGAATTAGTTTTTCAACACTTAGTCATTTTTCAGGACTATTTCAGTGCCTTGGTTCAAACAAAAATCTCCTTCGGCAAACACCATCAGCAGGTTCAATGTGTTCATGGTTCAACAACAGGTTCAACCAAAGGAACGGTTCAATGGCTCGATTCAACCAAGTGGTTCAATGCTTTATTTCACTCGGGTGGTTCATTCCCTTTGTTTTAGCATATTTTGGTTCAATACTTAGTTCATCAGCTTGAACGATTTTTGGTTCAACCGATTGGTTCAACGTCTTGGTTCAACAAAAAGGTTCAATGTTTTGGTTCAAAGACATGGTTGAAAGGCAAGTTAAAATGTTCAGTTCAATGCTTAGTTCATCGGCTCGATTCATTCAAATTGAACCATTAGTTTGAACCATTTTTGGTTCAACTAATTGGTTCAACATCTTGGTTTAATGGAATGGTTCATTGCCAAAGTTCAAAGGGGCGGTTCAATGCAAAAGGAAGCTTGTCGAAGGACAAGTCAAGGGCACTTAATCGATCAAAGCATCCTTTGGAAGGGTCATTTTCAAGGAATTTGAAAGGTAATTCTTTCAAATTTGTTTAATGCATTTAAAATTGGTTCACTGGACCTTTTGTCTATGGGAATTTTCCTTGGGGAAAATGTCCACTGGAGGAAGCGTAAGAAAAGCCTGGGGGAATATCCAAAAAGTCCATCGAAGGAAATAAAACCCGAAGGCCACCTAAAAGATCTCGAAGGGTAGGTACCCTTGCGGGAGGCTCTCACCGAAGGAAGTAGACTTTTTCTCAAGGCCCCAAAAGGGCAGGTCCCCTCTAGGAAAGATCAAACGACAAAGTCGAAGGAATTGCCAAGGAAAGTGATGGGCCTGCAGATGTCAAATTGATGGCAATAAAATAACTATTGATCTTTGAAGGCTTGAGCATGGACCCAAATGCATTTGAAAGCCAAAATGCCAAAGGGAAGAATCACTGAGAGAAGGAGCATAAATATCCAGTAAAGTTGGGAACGTATCCTGATAGCATAAATTGTAGCAAGAAGAGACAAAGCTGGAAAAGCCCGACTGAATAGAAAAGCCTGCAAAAAAGCACCCAATGAAAAAAGACAAAGTACAGTAGAACGTGAACTGTTTGCATCTTTTGGTCTCTCCCTTCCCCATCTGCCTTTTGAGTATCCTCCCCATGCTGAGGTGGTGATTTTCACTACCCCTCCTTCTCTCCCATGTTTTCCTATTTTCCTACCTGCCAAGGGCAGCGAATTTGCGGCCCTAGCCTTGCTATTTACCTTAACCTGTATTGGCAGTGGATTTTTGTACCAATATAGGTCTATCCTTTTTCAACCTACATGGGTGGAAAATTTTGCCACACATTCTCCCTTTTTCTCCATGCTTTCCCTAACCTCGATGCTTTAAAACTTGCATCAGCGACAAATTTTGCCGTCGATACAAGTTCCTTCCTGACCTACATCGATGAAAAAATTTGCCGTTGACATAGGCCAAAAGTACATGAGCGATGAATTTCACTACCCCTGCACTTTCCTTCCAAACTTGCATAGGCAACAGAATTTGCCACCCGTGCCATTTTCTTCTCCCTCTTGCATGCAAGGGCAGTGAAATTTGCCGCTCGTGCATGCAGTTCATTCCACATGCTTGGGTGGAAAATTTCACCACCCTTGCAGTTTTCCTCTAAATTTATCCAACTCTAGATAAATTTTAATGTTTTTCATTTTTTTCACTTCCTCCCCTTTTTTCCCTCATTTTTCGACCCAGCCCTGTTAAATGCCCTTCCTTGGTCATGATCACCCAACGTGCGAATTCCCCAATTTGCCCACTGTTCCCTAATTGCACAATCATGATTACAGTTCCCCCTAAAGATTCTTGTTCGTTGACACCCATTTAACCGAGACCAGTTCCAAAAGTTATTCCATATCACTGGAGTTTCTCTGAAGAAGTTGAAGACCATGAGGAAGACTGGAAATAAAGATTGAAGCTGTTCTTCCATGCTTTATTCAAAATGCACTTTGTAATTGACTTGGGACATTTTCACATGCAATTTTGTAATATGTAATTACATGTAAAAATTTTGGAAAAATATCTCAAAGTCAAAGATGAGTCATCTTTGACTAGGATATTTTTGTATTTTAATATTTTCTAAAATTTTGAAGGTTTCTCCCTATATATAGAGGGGACCTCTTTTGTAAATGGATCTCTGATAATTAAGAGCAAAAACTCTGCTGAAATTGAGACACTTCTTGAGACTTTGTGCTCAACTTGTAAATCATATTTTGTTGAATGAATGAGAAGCAGGTTCATTTCAGACTTTGTGTTGAAGTTATCTGCTTTATTTAGGAAATAGTTCTTATGTCCTCTTTCCTGATAATCTCTTATTTGTTTAATTTAATAAACAAAGTGTGTGTGTTGATATTATCTAAGGACGTTTCTAAAAGATAAAAGAGAGACTTTGAGCTACTTTTATCTTTGTGATCCGTTTATCCTTTGTAGTTTCAGGCGAAGACTTTGTGCTTCGTTTCACTCTATGGTTACGTGTATTCCGAATCGGTGAAGGAGACAATGGAAGACTTTGTGCTTACGTAGGTTTCTTTGTTAACTTTGTTACTTATTTCAAGTGATTTTCTGCTCTACGCTGGATACCATTCCTAAAAGAAGAGGAATGTTGTTGGCCAACGACGAAGATTTCTCTCTCTTGTTCCTTGGACATCACCTCTGAAAAAAGAGAGGTGGATGCTATTATACATCCCAAGTATTATTTTTTGCTTAGTTATATATACATATAGCATATAAATATTCATAGGGAACCTCCCCTTGATGAGAGGAGAGATTTACCTCGTCTAGATTTGGTAAACCCACAATTTTTGTGGTGTAAATCTCCCTGTGCTGTGGTTGATATACCCATTTTGTCATCAGTTAGTTGATGAAAAAATATTCACCCAACAGTCATCACCTCTTAATTCAATCTTTTGGGCATCTTACTCAACATTGCTTATAACAAGAAGCGATTTCTATTTTGAATCATGATTTTGACATATTAAGAGTGATTTTGACAATAGTTAACTAATAAGTGTTATTTTCATTCTATATTTGTAAATAGTATAGTTTTTATCTTTACTTGTAAATAGTCTAGTGTTAGTCTATTATCTTATAAGTGATTTTAGTCATTTTTTTATATATATTTTGTATATATTATATTTTTCCAATATGTAAAATCAGCTTTGGTAAATAGCGATTTTGATTTGAAAAAGTGATTTTCAAATATTATCAATGATTTTGACTCATTTTTTTTGGCAATATCCCAATTTGATAGTATTTGGTATAATCTTGATTTAAAACTTACTAACCCTTTTTTACACTCTATAATAAATAGTTATTCTATTTGGGTAGAATTTTCAATACCACTTATCATGTTCTATGATTTGTATTAATAGTTATGATTTTGAATAAGCCATAAGTGATTTTGAATAATTAATTATGTGATAACCATTCATTAACCACTTACAAAATTACATTTTGCTTATATATAATTTTAACCTATTAATAACAATTTTGCCTTTCTGTAAGTGATTTTGAAATATTCTGACTTTGTGCAACTATGAAGAAGAGATTTTAAAGAATAAAAAGGTGAATTCAACTTATAAGTATTTCTATCAAGACTAATAACAACTTTTTGGGTAGGATAAATAAGCAAAAGACTAAAAATCAAATTTATAACTTGTTTACAGGATCAGGATGTGGGTTTGAGATTTATGATTTTGAAATATTTTAAATCTATTTTTTTGTTTGGTTTGTTTTGCACAATTAAATAAGTGGTTAAATAATTTTTTTATGTGCCTCCATGTTACCCAACACATTTTATTTTATAGGGTGTAATGTGATGGAATTCATCCCCACACACTTGCATAATTTATGGGTTGGTGATGTGGATTTCATCATCATGCATTAAACCACACGCCATGTTCTGGTAAAGTATAAAAATTAGGGAAAACTATCATGAGACTAAGTGGTTGACCCCATATACGTCTTTTGTGAAGGGAAAGAGTTAATCTTTGACCCATGCATTAGACAACACCCTATATAGATTTGGGCCCCATGTACCTAGTGTATATCAGGTATGCCCCTTATAAGCCTTGTATAACCTAGAATAAGACCTTTAGACCATAACATGTAACTTGTTGCTAGGGCCAATATAGCTCTCCATAGTGACTATCAAGTGCAGATGGGGTTGAGAGGGTTTGGGAGACTCTATATGGGTCATCGACCTATAGCCTCACCCATGAAGCTATTAGATGGTGTAGTCACTGAGTTACACTCCTAAATTGGTTTACTAAATAATAAGGCTTGCAATTTTCTTGATTGTATGTGTGTTGTACTAAACCAATACTATTTTTGAGTTGAGTTAGACTTATACTCTTTGTAAACACCTAGAAAATCCTTAGGATACACTCATCCCATATAAGGCTTAACTTAAACTATCTTTATCTTTTTCTCATAATCATATCTTCATCCATTCCATTCTCGAAAATCTTGAGCATTATATTTGTCTTGTGATTAAGCTATAGTGGTCATTTATCCTCTCTTAAAGGTTCTAAAATCATCCTACTCATTAATCCATCCATTACAAAACATATTAATTTGATTAAATATTTCCAAAGTCTATAACTCTTATAGATTTCATCTAGCACATTATCATATTATCATCTTGCTTGTTCATAACTAGCTTTATCTAGTCATCATCTCGCTAGTGTGAATATAGGCACCTAGTCATCTCATCATCTAGTCTCCTTGCTAGGTTGAATCTCGATAGAGTTGACACATTGGTAATACCTGACAATTATTATCCTTAATCTCAAAAATCTGAATCCCATCTCTATCACTATAAATATCTTGACCATTTTATCTTAAAACCAGGACAATTTTATCACTCAAGAATCACATTTCTTATTAACTTATATCAAATCAACAACTTTAATGTCTATATCACCCAATATTATCCAGCATGCAAATCGAAACCCATGCACAAATATTAAGATTGGGACAAGGATAAAACTAAAAAAATGACATCCTAATGACTTTAGGTAAATAAAGTAGGGATAATAAAGAAAACCAAAGTGACATGCATACTACTTGAGGAGAGGAAAAAGTTAACAATGAACTTTTCAATAATGATGAGATTATATCCTAATTTTACCAATATATATATATATATATATGAAATCAAGATGAAATATTATCCCAAGTCATTGGAATGGGAGGAAAATCACCCCTTCTATTTAATCTTAACCTTATACACCATCTAATCCAACCATCATCTAGACGTAACGCTCTCTGCACCAACCTATCACAACCTAAGATGGGGGGAATCTTGAACATGAACAAGAACTAGATGATGAATAAGAAACCCCTCAAAATAAACATGTTGAGGTTGATATAATAAGATCCACCTTAGAAGATCTTCTAGACTAACTCACCCAATAAGTCAACTCACTAGTATCTCAAATTCATTTCGAAGCCCATAAACCTACACAACCGAGGAGAATAATTAAAAGCCCTATAAACATCAACATTGATCAATTAAAACCAAAAATAAGATAGACCAATAATTCTAATCTTTTAATGGACCCTTCCTTCACCTAAGAATGGAAAATGATGAGGGAGACTCTTCAATAGATAGATCCCCATAGTCAGGCAGTGACATATAGATATGAAGATTTTTGTACATCCCCACTAGATATGAGTATTTTATAGATACCCTTTTTGGCAGAATTTGAAATTCCAAAATTTGATAAATATAAGGGGAAAGGATTCCCTCATCACCATGTCTAAAATTTTTATGTAACATGCCATGAGGTAGCTTACAATGATGCTTACTTACTTCATCTCTTTCTCAAAAGTCTCACACGACCTGCTCTAGAATGGTTTATGTATTTACCTAAAGGGTCCTATTGTCTCTAAATCTTTCACCCTAGAAGAGAGTGTTTAGTCCTCTCCTTTATTTGGGCAATATTGGAACATTTCTAGGCCTGTGGCTATGCCTAAAGAAGAAATGGACCTCTAAATTGAAAGGGCTAGCTCCCTGTATATGTCTCTACAAGATAATCTCTAATAAACCAACTTATTTAAAGGGAGAAGAGTTAGAAATTTATAGATAAAAATTGTATTCTAAGAGTGGTGATACAGTAAAACTATTTTCCACATGAATGTCAGATTCTAGTGCATAATACAATAAAAACACAAACCTTCCCAAACTCTAAAGATTCTAACAACAATATTTCAACACAGAGGTGAGATGTGTAAAAAATGACACAAGGTAAATGAGATAAAATGTAAACTTTACACATTTAAGAAAGTAATACACATACATAAATTCAATACACTCAGATACACACTGTGTGATCAATTAGACTAAGAACTCTTGTTTAGGTATGAAGGATAAATTGGGTAGAAGGATGGAAAATCATCACATGCTGCTACTATACATCTATTTCACACTCAGACCAAAAACCTATAAAAATCTTGAAGGAAATAGATTTATGCTAAATGCTTAAAGGTAGAACTTGAATCATTCCAATAGGGCTTTACCATACAATGCATGCTCTCCTTTTTCACTATCCAAGGGGCTATATATATAGCCAAAAGGAAGAGAGAGAGGAAAGCTTTTGGCACCAAGGAGATGAATCAATTTTGTTGGAAGTCTTCATCTTCAATTGAAATTAACTTTGTTGATGATGCTCATTAGGGCATTCTGATAGATCCATGTCACCCTCATGAACACCCTTGGCTTGCCCTCTTGAAGATGTTTTTTTTTACAATTACACAACCCAATTGAGATGTTTAGAGATGGCATTAAAATGGTTGCTATCAATGGAGCCACCTGTTAAAAATCTATTTCAGTGCCCAACTGCTTCTCCTTGGCTTGTCGTGATGCACAATGGCATGAAAAAGAGTCACTTTCATTCTATTTTGCCTTAAAGAGGCATTGCTGGGAATCCATGTGCTCATTGATTGATCTTTCCATTGGCTAGTCATAATGACCTTGATAATTGATTTTCACCATCGATCTACCTATCATGGATCAACCATTAGATCAAGCTTTATAAGTTAAGTAATCTCGAGAACCCAATTTACACTGTCAAGAGCTTTTTGGGTTTTTCAAGCTTTTCTACTTTAGGTTCTTCAGGCTTGAGGACTTTGGGTTCTTCCAAATTTAAGTCTTTGGGCTTTAGAAAGTGACCCTTAAATTTTTTTTTGAAGGGCACTTGGAGAGAAAAATGACCCTTTAGAAAAATTCCAAAGGGCACTTTGGAGAGAGAAAAGTGACCCTTCAAAAAAATTCTAAAGGGCACTTGGAGATAAAATTGACCATTTGGAATTTTTTTGAAGGGAACTTGGAGAGAAAAGTGACCCTTTAGAAAAATTCTAAAGGGCATTTTGAAGAGACTCTTATTTTATTCCCGAAGAGTCAACCTATGATGAAGAAGTTGAGATAGGTTCTATCTATAGCCTTTATTTCTTGATGTATCCATTTCCACCATCAATATTAACCTTCGCTATGCTAAGTTGATAGGTTGGGATCACTAAGAAGAACCATCCTTTGATATATTTCAAAGTGATGAAGCCATCATTGAGTATATGGGAGCCCAAAGTTGTATGCCATCAAGGGATCATAAAAAAGGATTAACTATTAGTTTAAATGATTCTTTTAGAGATAAAAATAAATCCTTGAATCAATTAGAAAAAGAAAAATATAGTGAAGCTAATCTCTCTCTAATCATAGAATAAATTTAGTTAAATGCTAATGAGCAAAATTTGTATTATGAACTATGTACAAAATTTCTATCCAAGTTTGCTTCAGGTGAAGAGATGCCACCACCTCAAACATATATACAAGACCAATCACCTTCCTTAATTGAGGAAGTCACATAGCTAAATATTAGAACTAAAGAAAATTCTAGAATAATCAAACTGTGAGAAGTTCTTACTTTTGAAGAATGATAAATTCTGATTGAGCTTCTCAAAGAGTTTATAGATATATTCACATGGAGCTAAGCATACATGTCAGATTAGACCTCACTTTGGTGATTCATCACCTAATAGTGCATCCCAATGTAAATCCAATCAAATAGAAGCTTCGAAAGATGCATCCTAAAGTGGCATTATTGGTAAAAAAGAATTACAAAAGTTCTTGGAAGCAGGGTTCATTTGGCCAATTGATTATTTCAAATGGATTTCTAATATTTTTCCTTTTTCAAAGCTACAAGGAGGAATAAGTATTTGCACTAAATTTTGAGACATCAATAAGGAATGTCCTGAAGATGAATTTCCTTTACCTAATATTGACATGATCCTAGATTCCATAGTAGGATATGAAATGCTCTCCTTCATGGATGGCTTTTCAAGATATAATCAAATCAAAATTGTTTTAGAATATTAACACAAAACTACGTTCATCACTCCATTGGGGACCTTTTTTTATCAAGTGATGTATTTTGGAATATAAATTTAGGAACAACCTACCAAAGGGCCTTGACAATTATTTTCCATAACATGATGCATGATATTTTAGAAGATTATGTGGATGGTATCTTAGGAAAGTCCAAAATAAGAATAGAACATCTAGTGGTATTAAGAGAAATATTTGAGAGACTTAGAGAATATAAATTTTTATTAAACCCCAATAAATATTTATTTGGGGTTACTTTAGGCAAACTCTTGGGTTTTATAGTATCCTGGTGAGGCATCGAAGTAGATCCTGCTAAAGTTAAAGCTATTATTGAAATGCCTTTTCCCAAAAACCAAAAGCAATTATGTAGCCTTAAAGGAAAGTTACAAGCTATTTGATGATTTATTTCTCAATTGGTAAATAAATGCCATCTGTTCACTTATATATTAAAGCAAGGAACTCACTTTGACTAGAATCCAAAATGTCAAATAACATTTGATAACTTAAAGTAATATTTATTGAAACCCCCAGTTCTATCACCACCAATATTAGGAAGGCCGTTACTCT
This sequence comes from Torreya grandis, assembly GCA_037957365.1. Lineage (NCBI taxonomy): Eukaryota > Viridiplantae > Streptophyta > Pinopsida > Cupressales > Taxaceae > Torreya > Torreya grandis. Next base: position 669,452 of record JARHVA010004084.1, on the reverse strand, counting down.
TGTATATATCTGCTACACCATGTGCCATAGGGTCCCTTGTAGCAAAAAATAATGATGAAATAAAATAATGAGCCATATACTAAAGTAGAATTCTCATCACACATGAGCTTAATTATACTCCTATTGAGAAATCATGCTTGGCCATTATATTTGCTTCCCAAAAGCTCAGACATTATATGTTAAAAATCAAGTAAAATTGTTCACTAAAGTTGATCCACTTAAATATATGTTATCTAAGTTCACCTTAATATGGAGGATATCTAAATGGATTATGATTTTAAGTTAATTTGATGTCGACTATGTGAATCAAAAAACCATCAAGTGATAAATTATCATGGATTAACTATTATCAACACCTATAGTGGATACAAAACCATTGACAACAACTTGCCTAGATGAATCCATATTTACAACTAAAGAATTATTGGGATAGAAAATTTATTTTGATGGATCCTTTACCATGCATGGGTCAGGAGCTGATATCCTTTTGGTAAAACCATAAGAATACTTAATCCCTAAGGCTTTATAAATAGCTTTCTCATGTAGATATAATATCTTGAAATATGAATCATTAATTTTAGGACTACAAATTTCCATCTAATGGAATATTTAACATCTTCAAGTTCTATGTGATTTTGAATTGATTATCGAACATGTCAATGTAAGAGTTCCAAACCAAAGATGAGAAGTTACTTCTGTATAAACAAATGGTTGATCAATTAAAGAAGTTTTAGTCCATAACCTTTGATAAAGTATCAAGAGAAAGTAACAAATCAATATACATAATGGCCACTATTGGGTCTCTAATAGATCTCCTAGAATATGTCTTTAAAGGTAACTTTTTGGTTAAAAAATTACTACTACTTGTACATCAAGCTTCAACTCACTATCGGATATGCACAATCCTTGATGTTAGTTGGATATGGTAACATGATATTTATGCTTACCTTCATGACAACACCCTTCCACCAAACCTTAACCATAATCAACACAAAGCCTTCATCCAATGTGCCTCCTGTTACACTATCCTTGGCAACACACTCGTGATGTGACAGGACCCTATTGAGATGCCTGAACTTAGAGGAGGCTCTTCTTGTAATTAAGTAAGTTCATGATAGTATTTATGGGGGAAATATAAGTGAAATGGCCCTAGCCAATAAATTACTCTAGGTTGGATACTATTGGCCTACCATGGATCATGACATTTGTCAATACATGTGAAAATGTGTAGCTTGTCAGAATCTTCAGAGTATGTAGGCAATACTCGACCACTTTTTAGTGCCCAAGGATAGTTCAACCACTAGTTTCCTTCCTATACCCTCATGGTCACTTGAATTTATCTCTATTAATCATGTTGAGATACATTATCCTATCATCACATCACATCCTTTATATTGCTCTGTTATCACTCGTAGCTCTCTCTTGCATGCACCTTTACTTAGGATATGTTGAAAGTTCATGGCCTTATATGTCTTAGTATACACATCCTTTGATATATTTATTTATCTTGGAATTACTCATCTTATATATCGAACCTACTTACATCTTTCATCAACCTTCATATTTACCTACGACTTATCTTAAGAGGCTAATCATTATTGCTATGGTGTTTTCCCCCTTGGGACTAATCTTACACCTGTAACCTCACATGTATTTATTCCCTTGCATCCTCACTTCGGAAATAATGTCACTTATAGCTGAACTACCATAAGGGGAATACTGATCCCTACTCATCTTGACTATATTCCCACCTCATGTCTCTTTTTGAGTGACCATCTGGTCCACTCCTCCATGCATGCCCTCTCGAGGGGGCATCATGCATCCTCATTTTTACCATTCATCGCACAATGGTTCTTATTTGAAAGACCATTGTTCCCACTTCATCACTTACAATTCATTTTAAAAGAGGGAAAACATGTATCCATCTAAATCTGCTCACCTTAATTGTTCAAGTAAACTTTCTAATTATCTCGACTAATTTCATTTAAACTAAATAACCCTTTTCATAGCTAATAATCTAATAATCTAATTTAAACTAAAGGGTCTATTCACTACATGTTCACTCCATACATAAGATTTTGGTAGAGTGCAATTGTAAATGTTAGTGTATGTTACTCATGTTTACTAGGCTTTAGGTATTTGTATTTATGTAGTTTTGTCTTATGTAAGGTTTAGTCCCACATTGGATACTTTAGCTTGTCTATTGATTTGTCTTGCCTATATAATTAAGTCCTATGCTTTGTAATATACATGATTATTTATGCCTTTACATGTTTCATAATATTTTGCATATCTCATTGTGTGTTAACAACTGATCTTGTTTTCAATTGGTTTCTTCTAAGTCTATGCTAAAGCATCAATGGCTGTGGTAATAAGACATTAAAGAGACCTTGGTTGAAGAGTTTTGATAACTCTTTCATGGTCATCAGAGCCATCTCCAATATCCATTACTCAACTTGCTTCATTGCATTGTTTGTCCTTACAATGTGACTATGGATCTCCACTATTGAGATTGTATACATCAATGTTAGATTCCTCAGCTTAGCTTGGGTCAAACCCTCCACTAAAGGCTTATTAAAATTAGATATATCTCTTTCATAAAATTATGATATTGATTTGATTTATTTTTATTTGCATTGGCCTAGATATATATATATTTTAAACCTATGGGGTATCCTTTTTCTTTATGATCTACATCCTTTTTTGGAGCCTTTTTTTTTTTTTCTAGACCTACAAAATTTATAATGATAGAGAAAGGCATTGGATGCAAAATTAGCACTTTGGATCTATCATTTTGTAGCTTGGCATTGGAAATAAAATAGATAGAGGAGAAACCAGGTGTTGGAAGCTGAGATGGAGTGTTTAAAGCTAAGATGTAGCATTGGGAGAGGCATTAGAAATTTCATTTATTAGATAGCATTGAATCCTTCCTTACTCTATGTCCTACTACTAAATGCCACCCAACCATACTATGTATTACCACCCATGTATATGCCTTGACTCTCCCTTGCTTGTGTGATATTGCCCAGTTGCTTCTAGGTACCTACCCACACCAATGCTATTCTAGTGATATTTGCCTCTCCCTTGCCTGCATACCACTACCAAGCTACATCTAGGTACTTGGGGATATGAAAACTATTAAGTAATCCTCTTTAAAATTTCTATAAGTTTTTCAATCTCAAATCTAGAATTTTTGTTAAATTTGGTGGAGATCTAAATTTCATGGGAGGTGCATTGGAAATTTATGGTTCTAGAGGTCTGTGTTGGAGAGATTTTGAGGCAAGAAATATTTATAGATCTACTATTTGTTGAGTTAGGTAGTGTTATTTTTTTTTATCTACTTAGAGACTACATTTTGATGGCGCTATCAATGTGGATGTGATGAAGTTTTAGACTAATTTGGTGCCCTACCCTCGTATACATTTCATATTTTCATCTTATGTCCCAATGATCTCTTCAAATAAGGATTATCATGAGCAACTGTCTATTGCAAAGAATAATAATAAAACCTTTGATCCCTCATCCATGATGGAAAAATGTGACCCCTAACATGGAAAGTACATTGTATTTTGTCTCGTGTATAGAGGAGATGTACCCAAAGATGCATTTTATTTTTAGTAAGTGACCATGTGAAAAGGAGAGGTGAATTACTAATGATGGGAGGCCATTTATTATTTTTTGATAGACAATAGGGATCCACCTTCCCTTAATTATCCTCTTAAAATTTCTATTAATTCATTTTTTTGCCTTATCAATTGTATTTTTTTCCTTAAGAGGAAGTCTAGTTCACTTACAAGATCATAGGGGTCACCGGATGCATGTTTTTTGACTTTTGTTAGCTTGAGGAGATTCTTGGTTCCATACCAGTTCTAATAAGTTGTTGGAAGGATAGGTTCCATTAGTTGTAGTGATTTTTAAAAAAATTTAGTGCAAATTTTTATTAAATAGGTCTTATTTATGGGAAATAGATTGTTTAATAACTTTTGATTAGTAGCTCAAAATTGAGTACCATTTTTTGAAAAATTTCATGTTTTTCAATTTCCCATGCATTAGGATTATTTACATTATAAAATGTACTAAAATATAAAGTGCCACATTCTTATGGGTCTCTTTGCATTGATTTTGATACCTTATGATTTGTTATTTGTGGTGATACATTTGATATCTTGTGAACATTTATAGAGGGATTATTCATTGTTTTGAATGTACCTTATCTCTTTCATTTGTTAGAGATTGGAGGGTGAGGTTTGGTCTAGTAGGAGGTGAGACCCCCTCACAAGAACCACAAACTTTCTTCTTAATTCTTCTTGATTGTATTATCATCTTTTGTTGTACTCATGGATGCATTTTTAGCTGAGTCTGATGTCTTATTATTGAGTTTACATTATCACTACTATGGGGTTTCTTGTGATATAGGCCCTAAATCATACTTCACACATGTACTATCATAGATGCATTTTCAGCTGAGCTTGACATCCTTTTACATGTGCTTTGCACATTGTTGTTTTTTGGCTGCTGATTATTTTTTGGTGTGCTTGCATACATTATGGATCTTTTCTTCATTTGACACACTCTTCTATCAACCCATGACATGCATTAGTACCTTGACACATTGGTAGTTGTGTCATGTCTCCTTGAGGCCCCTTTCTTAGCACATCACCTTCTTATATAGGGACACCTCTTCACTCCCTTCTTTTTGGAGCATCTCTCTTGATGGATTTTTCAACAGGTCAATACTCTCCTCATTTAGAGTTATTCTATTGAAGCCTAGTGTCTTCTTTGTTACCATTTGGTATTTGTGTATGGGTTATATTATACTCATACTGATATATAAAATGCCATGGGGGGTTTGCTAATACAATATTGTCTACTTCATGCATTTGTGTGCTCTATTTTGGGTACCTTTTCACTTAGTTAGTTGATTTTCTTTTCCATCACCACCATAGACCATCATATTTGAGAAACTTATATATATTTTTGATACTTTTTTTGATAGTTAACAATCTCTTTGTTTGGAACTATTATGGTGTATATAGTGTCAATTTGTTTGATATTTGAATAGTGGATTCAGACCACTCCTGCAAACCTTTGTTATCCCCCAGCTTCACTTGAAGGGGTGTGTTTTCTAGATTAGTAATTTTTACATGGGTATCTTAGTTAGGAACTTTGTTTTCTAGAACCTATATGAGGATTGTTACTTGATTCCATGGCCTTCTTGGTGATTCTTATAGTGATACTAGTGTGGTATCCCCACCAGTGACTCTAGTGTGGCAGCCCTACCAATCTTTGTGCTCACTTCACCATCATGTTGGAAGGTGTTTAAGTGATGATTCCTTAGGTTTATAATTCTACCTAGTAATTTAGAGAATAATGTTTTTATTTAGTGATCCTCATATTCAACACCATTCCCATTTCATTTGGCAGTTACAGAGACTCAACATCTATGCACTTTGACATGATAGATTGGTGTCCATAAGGACACATGACTTCACACTGTATCCTATATTTTTATCCCCTATATTCACTTAAGTGGAGGTTTTAAAGTATCTTACTCATGCTCGCTAGGCTCTAGGTATTTGAGTTTACCTAGTTCTGTCTTATGTGAGGTTTAGTCCCACATTGGCTAGTTTAGCTTGTCTATTTCTTTGCCTTGCCTATATAAGTAAGTTCTTTAATTTTTAATATACATGATTATTTATGACTTTACATGTTTTATAATATTTTTCATATCTCATTGTGTGTTAAAAATTGATCTTGTTTTCAATTGGTTTCTTCTAAGTCTATGCTATAGCTTTAATGACTGTGGTAATGAGTCATTGGAGATATCCTGGATAAAGAGTTTTGATAACTCTTTTAGGAAAATCTAACCTTGGGGTAGCTATCAAAACCTTGGGTATTGGTAGTCAAATCCACCTCATGTCACTTGGAGATTAACTAAGTTTAAGAAATTGAAATAAATAATTCTCAATTTGTATACCCTGTCAATACATGAGGTTTGGCCTATTACGTGGTGATGAAATCCATGGTTGATAGATTCCATAGAAAATAAAAAATAAAAAGACTCAAATTATTTTTTATTTTCAAGATCGCCACCTAGGTGGTGTGATGAAAGATCATACATAGTTTACTAATAACATAGATAAAGACTTACTAAAATGAAATTAAGTAAATACAAGTGAAATTAAATAATTAAGATTTTACTTTAAGATTTTTAACAAGAAATTTTAGTAAACCAAATAAAACAAGATGAAATTAATTTAAGCAAATAAAAACTTAGTAATAAAAGGTGTTAACAAGTCAAAATTTTCTTACTTTGATTAATTTATGTCTTTCACAAGTGAGACTACATAAAATCTATTGTTAGTTTGTGAGAAGTGTCTTTAATAAGTGGTAAGGCTGAAAATTAGTAAAAAATGATAGAAAACAACAAATAAAAATATGTAGAGAATAATTTCTTTGAAACTCAACTATTTTTCCTAAAATCAAAACTATTTCACTACTACTAGAAAACCAAAATAAAATCACATAAATAAAAAAATAGTCATTAGAATGATTTCATTGAAAATTACAATAATATTTCTAAAAATATTCATGATTTCACTTAAAATAGGCATGATTTCTCTAAAACTTTACATGATTTCACTATTTTTTAACAAATAAAAAAAATTAGACTATAAGATAGAAAATAAGAAACATAACATAGAAATTAGGAAAAATAGACAGTATAAAGCAAAAATAAACAAATACAAAATAGCAACAAGGTAAATTAAATAGGTAAATGACAATTTTCCTATTGGATTTGGCAAATTTTCCAATATTACCTATGATTTTAGTGATTTTTTTTCTATTTCTTTGATACTTACAGAACATGCAAAATAAACTATTAAGATAATCTCAATATGATTCACATTTTTGGGAAAGCACAAAACATTTTCTCCACTCACATGAACAATGTCATCAAAACTAAGTTTACAAGAAAACTAAACATAATGGAGTAATATAGATAAATTTCACCTATAATGACAAGCAAAACCTTCCAAAAACATGTTATAGTAGTTAGTGAATCAAAAAGACTTTAAAGAAACTAAAAAACTAATGAGAATGCATGATTAAAAAGATTAGGAATGTATTCCACCAAGCATGCTAGAATGTGATAGATATAAATTAGAGCTTGAAAGCTAAGAAACCAAAACTAATTAATCAAATTATTAATCTAAAATATTTTTAAAACCTCAAATAAAGTTTCAAAAAAATAAAGATAAAAATTTACCTTCAACTTACCAACCATGTGAAGATATTCTCCTTTGATGATTTGATTGTGCTCTTGTGATCTTGGAACATGGTTGCTCAATTCAAAACTCTAATTAAAGGGAAATTTAGTAGCATAAGGACACAAAAATCATGATTTTAAGTGGATGATGGATTTAATAATTTGATAGCTTGATGATTGATGCCTTCAACATGGAAGAAGTGAGTCAATTTACAAAATTCTCATATGAGGAATGAATGGTCAAATTTAATTTTGAATTATTAAATCTATTGATTTATGGATGGTTGTATTTGAGCCATCCAAGTGGAGAATACTAACTATTCAAGTGGTTGAGAAATGTGGGTGAAGTTAGTTGGTAGTTGAAATATTATAAAAAATGAGTCAAGGTAGTTAAATGAATCACCAAGTTAGTTGAATGTTTCAAGGAGTTGGGTGGATGACTCAACACTTGGTTTAGAGAATTATGGAAATGGTTGGGTGACTCAATCTATTGGTGGAGAGAATTAAGGATGTCTTTTGGTGATCTAGAATTTATAATTATTAATCACTTTTACAGAATTATGTGTGCATGATTAATTTGAAATGGATTAGTTAGTTAAGTTTATTAAGTATTTGAATTTTGGAGGGAAAATGATATAGTGAACTTAGGAATAAATTTAGAATTTGAATGGTGAGTTAGTAAATAATAGTGGTGATTATATTGATATTTAGTGAAGTAATATATTCCATTAAATGTAGCATAATTTAGGTGTCTACAATAATGTATGTATCAATCAAGGCATGCATGTAACATATATAATTTAGGTTAGGTAAGTGTAATATGTTGACAAATGTATAAATGAAACATGCAATATAAGTATATATAAAGAAAATACACAATAATATTGCATGATATATAACATGACACCCATCAATGCCAATAAGCTCAATAAATGCCAATGTTAATTATCACAAATAAGCCAAAAGGGCCATGTACAAGGGACATAAAATGTCACAATAATCAAGGAAAAATTCCACAGATGGGAGGACATAAAAAAATCACAAATAAGGGACATTAATTGATGTCACATCAAGAAATCCCAAGGGACACACACAAAGTAATATATCATGTAAAAGAGTAATAACATCAATGGAACATAGAACATGGAACTAGTCTACATCATCCATATGTATCAGTTGCTTATCACAGTAAAATGACATATCATGTGTCACTATATAATAAATGAGTAATTAACAAGGCATATGTAAGTAATATAGGTGGTTTAACATGGTATAAAGGTCATAGAAATATATAACATGTAATAGTGAAACCTATGGAATGATATACCCCTATTGTGGCCACTAGGTAAAGGGAAAACCAACATTTGTATGTCCTACATAACACTTAGAAATCATGAAGTGCATGTGTGTATGTAAATAATATGCCATTTACCAAACATGTGATAAATAAAATATGTAAAAATTTAAAGTATCCTGTCATTATCAAGTTATAATTTTGGATTTTTGGAATATTTAAATTATTTTGTACTTTTGATTATTTGATTTTTTGAAAGATTTGACATTTGGAAAAACCAACCAATGAAGCAATCAAGGGGAGGCCCAACAGAGGTGATACCTATATTAGGTGGTGGAGGGAGACTATGTCATGAATGGGAAGTATACAATAGGGATGGGCCAAAACCTATTATAGATTCAGGTGGTGTATCATTTCTATCATGCTCAATACTCATGAAAGTTGAGGTATGATGAATGGATTTAGAAGGCCCAGGAATTTGTGGTATCCATTATGAAATAGATGGGTGTTTCACTACTTGTGTTCATTATGGAATAAGTTAAACTATTTGTGGTGTTGAGCATGTGATGTATAATATGGTGCTTTATATGGTATCTAAGTATATCTTTAATGTAATCAATGTGGAATAATTCATTAAAAAGCTGAATCATGTGTATGTGTAATAATCGAATCTATAATTGATCTTAGATATTTATGTTAACCATATATAGATATTGATCATGAATGCATGTATCATCCATCTTTGAATAATGATCCTAAATACTTGTATCAACCATTCATGGTGGAGGTGGGGGTAGATGAGGGAGATATCAATGACTATAGGGTATATTCATACCATACTCCTTGAACTATAACCATTTTTTTGTTGTATATGTACTTTAGTCATCAATGTAATATAGATGAAATTGTATAAAGTCTCTCCCTCCATGGGCATCTTGAAAAACATGTTAAAGACACCATTAATATATAATATTAGAAATGGTATGGATAATATGGCTAATTATACCTAAAGAGATAATAATATGCATACCAATGTACTATGTCTCTATCTATATAATTAATTAATTGATTTTGTTGTATCTTCCCAATCATGTCATGTGTATCCAAGAGATTGAAGAATTATCATCTTGCAAAAATTATTACTTGAGTCATTTTCAATCATAACACTATATATAGGTTGTTACTTAATGTAGGCACGTATGAATAATCATGAAAATATGAATCATTATCAATCATCTCATTGTCATCAAATGTAATCATAAGGCACTACGGTGGAATATATTTTAACGTACCAATGATAGTATCTAGTGGATGACCATATATCATTGATGGAGGATGAATGTGATATGCATTATGTGCCTCTAGATTATATTTTGTTTTTTTTTGACTCGTGTTTAGGGAAGGGATCACTAAGAATATTTAAATTTTTATTTTCATTGTATGATGGTCAAGATTATTCTGTGTGGGCACCCAAACCGATAATGTCATTAGCAATGAGATCTTGTATCTTGTATTTTAGCTTAAAACATTTATTTATTTAATGCCCCATAATATAATGATACTCATAATATGCATTACCTTCATAGTTATTTTGTCTAGGTCTACTTGGATCAATCTCTTGTGGAGGAATCAGTGTGATAAAGTTACACTCAAGAAACTTCTTTAGAATCACATGGGGAGGTGATGGTAATCATGAAAACTATCTCTTTGGTGGAGCTATCACTTGTAATTGGTTCATAGGTTATGATACTGTATTGCCTATAATCTTCACCTCATTCTTATTATCACTTGGTTTGACTTTATAATTTGGTATGATTTGAAACTTCATTGTTGAGGTAGTCCTTGGAGTTTATGTATACTTAAGTTTACTCAAAGCAATTAGCTTGAATTATTTATCCCTCACTATATGCCATCACTCATGAAATGATTTGGATCTCTTGAATGTGATTGATTCATGGAGTGGTGATTGTAAAATTTATTGAAATTCATTATCAGCCATAACATTAGTCATTTTGGCTTGCACAATATTATATGTTTACTGATTGGTTCACTAGATTATTTATTTAGCTTGAAATTTGTATATAGGATAACTTATCATCAATGTTAGTGGAAGAGTGTGTTAATAATTAGTTAGTTAATGTGTTGAATTATCTTATAGATTGAAGAGGAAGATCATAAAACTATCTCAATGCATAGTCTTTAAGACTCCTAGTAATTAACTTGGTTAATACCTTATTGTTGTATGCATAGTCCAAGAAAGATGCACGGAATGATATAAAATGTTTTTTAAGATCACCTTTACCTTATTACAATTAAAGCTTTGAAATTATGAAGCTTATAAATAAAGAGTAGAATACTATCTCGTGAGTTAATGGATTATGGATCAAGGCATATGAATCCATGGTATGACTAGCTTTCAATTCATCTTGATCTAATTACAACACCTTGGTATGCAAAGCTATAACAACTTGATCAAGGGAATGTGAATTAGGAGAGAATTTAAATGGAATATTTGTAAGAATTCTAGATGGGGTGAAGGTTACCAATGTAGGAATGGGCATCAAAATATACTAAAAACCTTGTGATGCCCCCAAATTTTGGGCAAATGTCACATAGGTCATGAAATGAGGAAGCAAGGGCCTGGTACCAACAATAGTGGTTTGAATACTTGATGTGGAGGAAATAACTCAAAAGGATTTTTTTATAATGGTAATGGGATATTATTGAAGCAATTGAGATATAACAAGCTTAGCTTGTGTGAATTTAGATGTTATAATCAATTTGACAACTCTACCCAGTTCTTTAGGATATTTTTAGAATTTTGCATAAAATTTAGATAATATTTTATTAATTATATCTAGGCCTTCATAAATATCTTGATTGTTATGTTCATTTTGATTCTAGCTACACATATCATAAATAATTACATCATTAAAAGAATAATAGAAATTCATTATATCCATTTTAGTTATAGTAATGTGAATCTGATTATGCCTTGTATGGGTCCCACTTAACATAAAACTTTTACTTTACGGTACAAGGGAACTATCCTTCTTGGATGGCATAAGATGGGATCATGAAAGGGTGTAGGTTACTAGGGCCAAAGGTAAAAATATTTAATGTATTTTGTATGGGAAAAATATAAATTAGATTTGAAATATTAAGAAAAAAATATGAAATCCTAGAAGGATAAAACCCTAAGTGAAAACCTAGGGTTTTGAGTTGTTTGATATGTGTACACGATCACCAATATGTTTTACCTAATTTGGATTAATAAGTTAGATTAATATAATTAAGATAGAACTTTGGAATAGAATTTAGATCAATAAATATGATATCACACATACACACACACATATAAATGTAAATGATTGACAATTGATTCTTATAATTTGATAAGGGTATGTGCTAAATATGGAAAATACTAAAGGGACCATGATACTTAAATTTTATGGTTGACTCTCTAATTATTACTATGTTTTCAAAATGGAAAAACAAGATAAGCATGCCTCTAGTTTTCATGGTTCAAGAATTGATGCATTGCCTTTGTTGGGTCAATTTCACAAGATTGGGTTAGTATCATCAATTTATAATGACTTACTAGTCGGTACTGACTTGCATGGAAGTGTGACACATTAATTATATGATTACCTATAATATATTTGTTTGCTCTATATTTATAATCCTAAATACTAATGATGCATGCATATCTATAAATCAACCTCCTTTTCCTTGAAAACCCTAGATGTGTTTATGAGGTTAGAAACCTATAAAAAAAGGGGGAAGTGTAATGGGTTGAGCTGACCCCAATCACCCTTGCTTGATGATTGAATATTACCTACATATCCAATGCTCTAAGGATATAAATCAATCCAAACGTAGTTCTCCCACCTAGTGTGAATGTGTAATTATGCTCCCTCACTATGTGTATACAACTAATGATTGGCTTTAGTAATTGATAATGCTTTCTTTGACCTAGGTTTTAAGTGATTCATAATTTTCTTGTGATTGATCCTAGTGATAGGTATGCAAATTGGGAAGAATATGATAGATTTTCTTAGTGTATAAATGTATCATCGATAAATTCTAGATCCCTTTTGAATGAGACCTTGATTTATTTTTATATGGATTCATTTGATTAAATAATCACATAGCTAACACACTAGGCTTATGGGCTAATCTTAAGGATGGGTTTAATTTAAAAAAATAATTGTTGCTATGAGTGGGATGCTTCTAATTAGTGTAGGTTATTATGGACTAGTGATAATGACTGTAACTTGTCAAATTGACCCGTATATAGGAGGACTACCTAGATATAATTATGTAGGATATTTAGTAGGTTTAAAGTAAATAGTTAGGTTATTATGGGTATATAGTAGTATAACATAAGGGTTAACCCATAAGATAACATGCAAGTGTGAGAGGATGGTGATTTTGGACCTTGTTTAGTGGCTCAATTCATAAGTGATAAATGTGTGTTAAGCTTTTAATTGTCAAGTAATAAATACCATATTTTACTATATACACAAACCCAAGCCTCCAACCTATTTGGGATGATAATAGAGGTTAAAATACACTATTTATAAATAAGTTTTCCCTTCAAACTTTGTCCAATTTTTTTTTGAAGGAGATTTTCCAAACTTTTTTATGTAATTTTAAAAATATCCATGAGAAATAGTAAACATGAGATGTAACTAAAATATTGGAACAAATCTAAAATGTACCAGCAAGATAGATAGGTTGGTGAGCCAATGTGTTCATTTTCTCCTCTATATAAACTACATAGTTCCAAAGCTCAAGTTTAAAAACTTGGAATGAAAAGGAAACACCTAAGGACTTGAACATATCCCCATGTAAGATCCAATTCTAAATTTAGTTTACAGACCAAACTAACTTAGGTCTAAAGGATTTTATGTATCAATTTATTTTACCCCATTGAATGCTTGAGACTAATGCAAGGCAAAAAGGATTAAGGCACTCAATAATGTTGCTAACTCTTCCCCTTTAAGAAAAATAAGGAAAAAGTCATCAAAAAATTTACCATTGATAATCTAATGGTCAAGGGAGTTAAATAGGGAGATATATTTTTAAAATCCTTTAAAATCATAGTTACTTAATATGTAACCAAAACCTTCAATGAATAAAACATAGAGAGAGGGGGCTAACAAACAATCTCACCTAATGGATCTAAAAAGGAAAAAATATTCAAATCGATGATCATTAATGGATAGTTAGGCAAAAATATATTGAAAAGGAGATTAAACAGAGTACACAAACCTAGGACCAAACCCTAGAGCCTTCAACATAGCAATGATGAAAAACCACTCAATGTGATCATAATCCTTATTGCAATCATTTTTGACAAACACGATGTTTTGATTAGAGGATTTAACCCACTCTATGCCATCCCAAAAAATAATAATATTATCAATAATGTATCTATAAATAATGTATCTACCTTGAATAAAACAAGCTTGTTAAAAAAGAAAAATAATAGGAAGAAAGTGTTGAATACTAAAAGCAAGGGCTTTAGCAGTGATCTTTTAAGAAACACTGAGAAGGGTAATTGGTATCTAATCAATAATTAGATTGGGATATCCATCATTGGGGATGGATGTAATGTTTCCATTATTAATGAATTTTTTAAGAGAGTGAACATGCAAAGTTTTAGGCTATATATTTTACATATCAGATCCAACAATATCCCATGAGCTTTGATAAAAACTTACAAGGAAACCTATCAACACTAGGTGCCTTGTCATGAGCCATATTATTTAATGCATCTTAAAACTCATAAATGGTGAGATGTTTATCATATTCCACTCATATATCATCACTGAGGTTACAAGGAAAAAATCTAGTGTATTTTTGAAGAGTAACTTCTCTCTCAATGGTTTAAGCTTGATATTCAAATACCTATTTATCATGGATAAAAAATTAATAAAGGATGTCAGGAGATAGTATCAAATTTACTTAAGTGCCTTAATTTTTGTAGTGGAGTGTTAAGCTCTAATGTGTTTAAATAATTCCTTGGAAACCATATCCCCTAATTTAAACTAATGAATTTGGGCCTAGATCTGAGCTTCATGAGTTTGATAGATCTCTAAAAACTTAATTTTAGGGTGTAGAATAACATTATACAGATGAAGGGATTAATTCAAGGTTAAGATCTCTAGATCTTGAAAAACCCTCTTAAAATATCTAATAGTGACTTAATTATCCCTTCTTCTGTAGAAGGTGATTTGTTTTGTAAAAAACAAACACAAGAAAGTGGTAGTTAAGGTAATGATAACTTACGACCACTCAATATAACCTATATCATGATTTAGGTTGAATAAATAATTTTCAAACCCATTAAATTTTAGTAAAGGTATGCTTATACAACTATTATAATTGGTTTTTATAAATTTTGATAAGAGGGGTTATCCAGTCTATACAAATTCTAATGGGTTGATGGTAAAATAAAAGAACATAAAAGATAATAAAAAAAATGAGTAAAGGTAAAATTATTTTGCTTAATTATCATGGCCGTATCAAGTTGTTTAACAACCTACTTATCTCCTTTAAAATTTAGACTAGGGAAACTAGGTGTAGGGAGGGTAGTTTCTTAGGTGGTGACTAAGGACATGAATCTAAATCTTATTTTGCATATTGAACTAGGATTATATATCATACTTAAAACACAAAATAGTGAGGATCCATTATTTATCTTCCATATATTGCACCAAGTTAAAATATCTAAAAAATACCTAGTTATCTATGAGGAACTCCTCTACCAAAGACTCCCAAAGATTTACTCACTCCATGACATCATTGAAAGTGTAGAGACTAACAAGGTCAATAGATCCCCTATAAAAATGAAAAAGTATAAAAATGATGCATTTGGATGATTTCACACCTCAATCCATCACAAATGACACATATCATGATGAAAACACTCCCATTACCTGCTTTGTGGCATGGCATGTGACATTTAGTGTCATAACAAATCATCTTTAATAAATATCATTCTTCACTATTGCCATATAATTTTTGTAAAAAAATAGTTATTGTATACTTTTTACAAAAACATCACTAATCTACATTGACCATCACTTATCCTACACATTATCCCTCCTTTCCTTTTAGGGATATGAACATAGTGTAGATCATTGACATGGAGAAATAGGAGTATCTCATTTTTTACAAACCCGTGTTGAATTAATCACCTCAATTAAGGAATGTGAAGTAGGCATAGTATCTTATGAGATAATAATAATAGTGATTAAAATTAATAGTCTCATGTTGACTTATGTAGACACCTAAATTTCATATAAGATAATTATCCTTAGTGTCTTTTCCCTCATTTATCATATTTGAATTAACTATTCTTAATTTCTTAATTTCGGACTTATTTTTACCCACTATAATCTTTATGTTAGTCCTTTAGTCTTATAAACATGTATAACACTCACCATAATATATTTTTTAGCTAATGTTTACTTATTTTATGATTAATGTTATATAAATAAGACCAAACCATGGGTATTCATATTCTATAGAATAAGGAAACAAACATACAAATATAAATGTGAAAGAGGTAGATTTATATTGCACTTACTAAGTTTATAATTGATAAATTAATGAAGGGGACATGAACATTGTTGATTTATGATCTTTGTAGCTTATTGTGTTTGTGATTGATGTGGAAAATGCTCTATATTTTATTTGTAATTATTCAGATCAAGAAACATGATCTAAAAACCTATATGGATGCTGCTAGAAAATTTTAGACCCCTACAACAATTGGTAATGTCCAAGATTTATTAGTATTATCCTTGTTAATGTGTCACTTAATACCAACTCAGATCAATACATCCATACCTATAGATGAATTCTATAATTGTGCTTATCTTCAAACTTATGCATTGATCCTTATTTTACTTCTCCTTATTTTGAAACCCTAATTACACTTTTGAAATAATATGAAAATTGAAAAATGGGTTGGACAATCCCAACCACTCTCTATTGAGTGATTGAGAATTATCTCTATTCCTATACTATAAACAAGGCTCAAACCACTTGTATTTTTACCGCCTAGGTGTGTGTTTGCACCATAATGATCATATTATAATGCAATGCAATGCTTAGCTTTTGAAACATGATAACATGCAACTTTGACCTATGTTTGTATTCATACTTAGATCTAGGTCTTATTTTTTAAGGGGGTTTCACATGTGTGTGCTTTTGTGATATTGTCTCAAGGGAGTGCTAATAGATTTCTCAAGATTGATAGTACTTTCCAAGATGAGTGCTAGATGAGTATGATCTTAGCATTGATTTATATTTTTAAATGACTCTTTCATATTTCTCATATAATTGAACCATGAAACATGTCAAGGAAAATCTAATGGAGACATCCCAATTTTAAAAGTAGTCATTGAGTGTTTCTTGACACTACCAATAGAGGCAGACAGCTATAGAAAACTAGTGATTTGAATATGATGATATTCTATTTAGGATTTTGGAGTGTTCTTGTACAAACTAGGGTGATCTTGAATATATGTATTGTTAAATTATGTTAGGAATGATAATAAGATGGGTAGATGGATATGAGAAAGTGTGCCATATTTGATGTTTCCAAGTGTCTAATACCAAATTTAGGTGTTTACAAGTTCCCTATTTAGTATAATATTGAAAATTATAGATTAAAAGGATAAAATAAAAATTTGATACCAATGATTAATCACACTTGATGTTGATAGGTATGCCCTAAATGTCCTAGTTTCTCCATGCAGAACTTATAAGAACAATTGTATAAATCAATATCCACTCATGATAGAAATATGAAATAATCTAGATCATTGAATTATTTGAAAGTGAAAAGTTAAGGAATGAATACCCCTAAGGGTATGTAAACTAAGCTACCACTTGTTTGGAGAATACCATAGGGTGATTATTCCCATAGTAGATTGAAATATTAAAACCTGACATTGACGAGTGTTAATGCATCATATTGGATATATATAAGTGCTAAACGTCAAGCACCATAGAAATATCCACTACACCATTCTAAATATCATCATAATTCTTTTATGTAACCTTGAAACAAGTTTGTATGTAAATGTGGAAGCTCAAAATATGTTCATATGTAAATTATAACTTTAAAATCAACCATTACCATTGTATTTTATATCCAAAGTGCTTAAGTGGTACCATCATTCCCCATTAATCCCCAAATAGAAATAGAAAAGCGTTTGCATGAATAATATTCATGCCCCAAATATGATCCATTTTACCTCAAAGTGATATAGAATGCCCTAAAATATTTTTAATATCATAAAATATGGTAAATATGCTTAATCTAACCCATAAAATATGTCTCAGAATGCTTGGAATTCTATTTTAGATAGATTCTAAGGGAAATTACTAGTTGGAAAGGTATTTTACCCTCTCAAGTAGGTAGGCTAATGTTAATTAAGAGTACCCTTCAAAATTTTATAGTGTATTTAATGTCATTATTCAAAATTCCCAAGAAAATAATAGAGAAGATAAAAAGGATTCATAATAGATTTATGTGGTTAAGGTCTGAAGATAAAAATAGGTTCCCATTGGTTCTATGGGATCATGTTTGTTTTCAAAAAAACCTTGGAGGCCATGGGATTCATAATATTAAGTCTATGAATAAGGATATTATAACAAAGATGGTTTGGAGGTTCATCAATGAATCTAATCAATGGACTGATATCCTTTAAGATAAATATATAGATTCCAGAGAGGCAGTTAATATCCTATATGATGATAACTTCACTAGAGGCTCTTACTTTTGGAAAATTTTAGTCAAAAATAGTAAATTTTTGATTAAAAGTTATAAATGGAAGGTGGGGAATGGTACTAGAGTGTGTTTTTAGGAATAATCTTGGGCTCTTGATCTTTTTTTGAATGAATTATAACTTTGGTATTTGATTGGTGAACCCTTCAAAGGAAATATGGGATTAAAGTTGAAGATTATATTTAGACCTCTGAGAGAGGGAGGGAATGGAAATATCAAAGTCTTGATAATGTGGATATAGATGAGAATACTATATTAAATGATTTAAATGTTATTATTAAAGGCATTCGTGTTACCAATCTCCTTAAATAATATGAATTAATTTGGAGGGATTCATTTGATGGTAATTATAATGTCAAGTTGGGGTACTACATGGTGTTAAAAGTAATACCTTTCGGTTTTATTTGGAGCAAGTTGTGGACCAAGGATTTGACTCCTAAAATTAATATTTTACTATGGTTAAAATATAATAAAATTATTACTATATACAATCTCATAAAAAGAGGCTTGATGTTCATGAATATATGTACTTTATGCAAAAAAAACATTGAGTCTATTCAAAATTTAATGTTCAAATGTCCTTTTACTTTTAAATTTTGGGTTTCATCCTAAAAAAATTATAGATTACTTTTATTCAACCTTCATATTTGTTTGATTTATGTAATTATTGAAAATCCCATTCAAGAATAAATATCTTTAGAAAATTTGGCATTTAACTTTGCCCCACATTTTATGTGGTGTTTAGAATGAGAGGAATAATATAATTTTTAGAAATCACAAAAATTCAAGTATGATGGTGTTCATTAGAGTTAAGGATTTTTTGATTAAATTTTTTAAGAAAATTAAAATAGGTAAAAATGATAAATTTAAAGAAGAGGAGCTAAGGATTATGAGGAATTGGTAGCTGAATAATGAGGACAGATTTGATATATATCCTAAAGCCAAATTAAGGAAAGGGTGAGATTCTATGTTCTATCCCCATGTTATGTCACTAATTTTGATGGTGCATCGAAAGGCAATCTAGGATTGTCTAGAGGAGGAGGCATACTCTGAGATAATAAGGGTGAAGTTATGGTAACTTATGAAAGTAACATAGGAATTCAAACTAATATTTGGGTGGAAGCTTTGCCTTCACTATGGAAAATTTATCTAGAAAAAGAGGTTGATGTTAGTCATTTATTTGTATAAAGATATTCACTAAATATTATTAATTACTTATCTAAGAAATATGAGGTAAATTGGTCCATTAAAAAAATGATGGAGGAGGCCCATAATAGTCTTCTTTCTTTTGAATAGGTCTCTATTCAACATGTCTATAGAGAGGGGAACCAAATGGTATATTGGTTTTCTAATTAGGGGGTGGTTTCCTAAAGATTCAATAAATGGGTAAGAAAGGAAGATTATTATCATGATATTCTCCAAAATACTGATAGGGAGGCCAACAATTAGGTCTAAGGGGGTCCCATTCACATATCAAATAAGGAAAGATAATTTCATTTTCCTTAAGGTCAGGAAATGGGAAGCTCAAAGAGTTTTCACATTGCTTTTAAGATTGATGATTTGAGAGCCTTAATGAATAATCATGCTAAATTAGATGACCATAATATTTTTCATGTTATGGGGGGTGATATAGCTGGTCATTTCATGATTATAAAAAATGTTTCACATGAATGTTTGGTAGCAACTGATGGAATTTTATTAAGGGTCATTTCTATATTTTCTACTCATTGTAGTTTAGCCATTTGAAGTGTTGAGAAAGGGCTTAACTAGGTTAGCATTTCCCAAGTCTATGCTAAGATGGGAGGGGGCTTATGTAGGTTAGAACCCTCCTTTGTGAATATTTTTGAAGAATAATATGAATTTGTGGGAGGTTCTATAGGAAGGGGAATTTTTAAATTTCATTCAAAGGATTGAAGGATATGATCCTCATATCTTGGTTGACTTTGCTAAGAATTGGAAAAGTAGAGTGGTTGAGATGCATTGTGTTTACATTTTCATCTCAAATGAAACTATTGCTCTTGTTAATAACATGAAAATGGAGGGTCATAAGCTATTTAAATCCAACTATGATATTAAGGAGGAAGGTATGTTTTTGAAAGAGGAGGATTAACTTATTGCCTTCCAGGGTGGTTACCTGTGAGACTCAATCCCTTATCCTTATAATGAAGTGTCTAAACAAGTAATACAAATTATCATGGTAAATGGAAGATACAAGGTAATTTGTGCTTATCATTTTGTGTTTTTAAACTATTTTAGGCACCATGTTCTTATTATCCTACCCTTTTATATTTTTTATGTCCATGAAAAGCTCTATCATAGATATCCAGTTAGGGAAAATGGCTTTTCTTTAGCATCAAGCAGTATTTTTCTATTGTATAAGTATGTTAAGTCTATGATGATATGTCTCACTTCAGAAAATAAATTAGTTGATACGGATAATAGGGTTGTTATGGCTAAAATACGTGTCTTGAAAGGTGGTAGTAAAGAGAAACAATACAAAGTGAATATTATCAAGATTCTTAAGAAATAAAAGGAGAAGGCAAGGGTCATGTCTGATAAAAGTATGGTTAAAATTGAGCATAATATTGAATCTTACACTAGGAATATCAAGGAAGTAGTTGGTGGACTAATTATGTTAAAAGGTCAGAGTTTAGGAGTGAAAAATATGGAATTTTTTGAGGGAAATATAAAAGGGAAAGAGAAAGAGGGGGTGTGGTTGAGGAAGTTGTAGAGAAATATACTAGTGACAAAATGAGTTTAGTTATGGGGGATTTGTAATTACATAAAGGCATCCTCAGATGGTTTATGAAGGATAAAAAACTCATGAAATAACCCCTTAAATGCTTGAAAATTCAATGTGAGAATTTTTGTCAAAAAAGGATTTGAAGGAAGCGGTGTTGGAAATCAAGAGTTTGGAGGAAAAATGTGCTAATCTGGCGAAGGAAAATTCCATGATCAAGAAGAATATAGGTAACCTGGTTCAATTTATTATGGTGAATTTTGATAAATTTCAACATAATATAGATGCATTTAAGTAGTTGCTTAAGAGGAGGCAAGAAGATGCAGATTCAAGAAAATCATGTAAAAATGATAGAAGTATTGTTCAAAACAAGGAAGGGGACATGGAAATGAAAGGGATACATCACATTGAATCACTGTTAAAAAATATGGTGAACACTTGGAATAAATCCCTTGGAAGGATTTAAAATTACTTTGGTTGGCTTTTTTTGTTGTTTATTTTTTGGCTATGTAGTGATTGTTTAGTTATTGTTGGTTAGTTAGTTATTTTTTATTTAGAATTTTTTTTTATTTTATTCTAAATTTTATGTTGTGTTTGCTCATTTATTATATTAGGGTTGGGTCCATGTAAAAAACTCTCTTTTACCCTTGATTAAAAAAATGCCTCAAAATTACATAAAATATCCCAATCATTCCTCAAAATCTTGTATAATGTGTTAGAACACCACTGGGTTTAACCAGAATTAGGTATTTTTTAAAAATTTTACTTCACTAATATAAACTAGATTAATCTAAAATAAAGTTAGGATAGTTTATATTTAACTAAATGCATCTGAAATTCATATATTAGTTTTGAATAATTTAGTTAATGATCAATTTGAAAACAAGCTAAATTACATAACCAACTCATTACAAATTATAAATCTATAGTATATTATCTAAGCCAAGTAATAAAAATTTATATAATAAATTATACAATAAGAGTATATAATTGCTGAATGATAACATGTAATAATAGTACAATAATACAATGCTTATAATTAGAATGTGAATATACATTTATACAATGTTCCTTGAAACAAAGGAGTATCCACAAACTTACCAATATATAGTATGTAATAATGAGTAAAAGTCTCTATCAGTTTATTGTTGGAGGAGAGGGAAACATCATTAGAGTGATTTTCCACACCAGCCACTTACCATAGATCCCCCACATAATTTCCCAACTAAGGAATGGACTTCCCTTTACAAATGAGTAGATGATAATGGTACAAGTATCGAGAAGTCAACTAGAACCCATGTGTTGTAAGATAACCATAACATGTAACATATCATAAATAATTATATTCTAACATAATATCTTACATACATGTATTTAAATCAAACAAGTGAAATGACAATATTTAACTATAAACATTACTTTGGCCAAATTTTTCATATAGTTTAAAGATCACACAGATCAATCATATTCACACACACACACACACACACACACACACACACACACACTCAATCAGATTTCATTCATCCTGTGTATTATTGACTCTAAGTAAGTGCATGAAATAATTCTCACATAATTAATTTCTTAGTGTCATTAATACCATAATTCACTAATTAAATCATATACAAGAATCTATGATTTCCCATATAGATATCTATACTAATACCATAGTATTTAAATACAAAGGAATCATGAATTAATCACATGTTTTATAATAACAACATAAAAACACTCTATTATATTTTACTAAGTTCCAATAACAACTTAACATTCATTTTAAAATAAGGCTCTATTACTAGTAATTCACTTACCAAACAATATTTAAGATAGTCAAGTATTTACAAGTGCATGTATAATTATCCTTTATCTGTATTATAATGAAAGTAAATAGAATCTAGAATTTCACACTAAATTCTAAGTTTTTAAGCAAATACCATTAACATAGCTCATTTGCACTCAAAATTAACTACCTATTTTCCAATCAATTAAGTCTAATATAAACACATTATAATTCAATGAAATATATCATGGTTTTCATATAAATGCATTTGTTCACAATATGCAAACATCTATATTCTTACTAGGTTATCCGCATATACATCTATATACTTTATATGTCCATTTATATATATGGATTTTAAAACTCTTACCCACTTAATTTCTAATGATTATATATATATATATATATATATATATATATATATATATATATATATATATATATATATATATATATATATATATATATATATATGGCCATATTTATATATACATGTCTATGCATATAATATATATATATATGCCTTTATGACTTATTCATAATAGTATTTATGTCATTATGTATAACTCATAAACACACACACACACACACACACACACATTTATATATTTTGCATTTAATATTTATCCTAACTTCTCAACTTAAGAAAACTTTAACTCAATATATAACCAAAAACATAACTCACATTTGTACCACACAACACAAAATGTCCCAACAAGAATGCATTAAAGCATAAAAACACCAAATGTGACTACACTGTTGTGTACCATATGGTATATCAATTTCATGGAAATCATTCAACACGGTATTATTTATAACCCTATGGCCTACTAAATTAGTACACACATACAACCATATTGAAAGTATGTTGAGGTTGAATTTGGTTCTTCAACATGAATTCAATCCTAAAAAATTCATGTTAACCTATTCAACTCAAACCTTAAACCATTTATTAATAATATCAAGACACGTCATTTTCCAAATAACTTATACACAATCATTTGCAAATAAACTTACACACAATCGATAACTAATTATGGTATGTTCAACAAAAAACCCTTGTTCTTATTTATTTATACCACTGTATAAATACTCAACCAAATTAAAAACCCTATGGGTGTTTACATGTGCTCAATGGCTAAGTCATTCAATGTAGTTTATTTTAAATAAACAACATAACCGTTTAATAAAAATACAAAATAAGTGACACAGTCAACTTCCTTATAAACTATCATTGTTGTTTAACAAATAAACCAATACTATCATTTTCTATATAAATTAACACATATATATGCCAAATAACAACACATAATCATGTATCAAAATAACTTACACAACCATGTACCAAATAACAACACAAAATTATTTTCATATAAATTAACATACAACCATTTAACAAATAAACAATACACATAGTTGATATATATCCAAATAACAATACATAATCATGTATAACCAAACAAGCACAAAACTCATGTTTATTTTCATTACCCTAACCAACTATATTCATGCCATAACTATATCAAATCAGTGATTTGATTATGTGGAGAGATTTATCATTCCACAAGGTCGAATCCTTAATTTTTATTATGGTATAAATAAATTAAACAAGTAGTATTGAAACCATATAAACATTCAATAGAACCCAATTTAACATCAACATAACTATTTAGGGTAAATTTAAGAACAAATCTTACTTATTCAATTGCCTTTGATGAAGATTATATTCCTTACCTACACCAAATGTTCCTCCTTTTCCCTCTATTCCTTCTTGTCGACCACATCTTGCTTTCTTCTTGAAAAAACCTTCATGTTTTATCATATCCTCAACCATCTGCATGCCACTAGAAACCCTTAATTTTATGGTGAACACTTCTCCATCATTTAAAATCAATAACAACTCACCATAAACACCATAATTTCTTGACATGATAGAATACTCGTTGTCTCATCCCCAAAACAACACAATCACCCTTCAAACTTCAATAAAACTTCATAGTCAAACCCTAGTTTTTTTCCACTTTGCATGACTTGACACAACCAAAAACAATGATAACTCCCCCAAATTAGGGTTGAAAATCAAACATCAAAATATATAATAATTAATTTAATAATTTGAAATATATAAAAACAACAATATTTAAACAATACAAAGTTTATGTTTAATTTAACCCCTTTCTGGGTGTTGCTAATCATACCACCATGGAAACCCCCAAAAGTCACATTCACCTAGTACCTAGGTTTTTCTAATGTTTATAAAATCAACTTATTTAATAAACTACAAACTGTAATCTATATCCATGCCATTTATAATCTTTTCTGACAATAGATTTTTTTGTTGATTGCTTATAGGTACTCTCCAAAAAGGATTCATCTAAAAAGATATTTATAATTATAATATTCCATAACGACATAAAACATCTCAATCATAAAGAATAATAAAATTGTAAACATGCCAATATTAACATCTAATCATAGATCTAAACTAGTCAACATTATCAAGCTCAAAATAACTAAATATAATTTAACTTAGAGCAAATATATAATCCATAAACTCATAAACAACATGCATTTAAATATACTACATGGTGTGTGTAGGGTTCTTTGTCAAATCTTTCTACCCCCAACATAGTCATGTGTTATACCCTCTTTGATGATACTCTCCCTCCATATCTATCTAGAGAGTGGAGTATCTCCTTCATCCACCTCAACAAATGTAAATAGTAGTTAATCCATATCAATAATTACTAATAAAATGCTATTAAAACATAATAGTATAGAATAAGCATGATCAATATACATATGAAACTTATGCACAACTAATCAATAAGCAATGAGTCATACAATAATCATTATATGTCTATCCTTACATTAACATAAATGAAAATAGTTTGATACAATAGTAAATTAACTATAATTAACCTCATTAATATCAATTAAATAAGCAAATAAAGTTTAGTGAGGAAATCAGGATGCAACATCTATCCCCTAAAACTGGTCATCATCCTAATGACACTTATTTCAAATCATAGTTATGAAATTAAATATTATATAGTAGCAAATCAAATAACATCAGTAAATACTAAACAAATAAATGTGAAAACAACCTATAAAACACATCATAGTCCTCCCAAGTGGCGCTATTATCATAATATTGGTCCTACTGGACCTTACACTGTGAAACTTATCTATTACATAAAATAAGTTTGCAAGGGTTAATGATTTTGACTAGTTATATTGTGACCACCACAAGATCCATAACTTATAAAGCATTCCAATCCAATATATGGGAATGACCAGTTACATACTTTTTAAGATAGGACACATGGAAAATATTATGAAAGATAACTAGAGCTGGTGGTAAAGTAAGCCTATACACTATGAGATTGATCACTTTCAAGACCTCACAAGGTCCCACATATCTTGGTGAAAGATTCACTCATTTACCAATCTTAATCAAGCTCTTCTGAGGCTTAACCCACATAAATACTTTATCACCAACAAAAAGCTATCTTGTTATCCTTTTTAGATCAACATAACTTTTCTATCTGTCATTGGCTTCAACAAACCTTTACCTTATTGATTTGAATTGCTCTTCCATTTACACAAGCATTTCAAGACCAAAGACAACATTATATTCAATCTTGTCCTAATTGATTGGTGTTTAGCACCTCCTTCCATATAAAGCTTCAAATGGAACCATCTTTAAAGCTGATTGGTAAGAGTTATTATAAGAAAGCTCTACCAGTGGAAGTTACTCCTCTCACTTGTAATGATAATCCATGAAATACATTCAAAAAAGATATTATAGAACTTGGTTTACCCTTTCCATTTATCAATCCATTTCTGGATGATATGCAATACTAAAATTCAACTGTGTGCCCAAAGATGAATTTAGATTCAACTAAAACCTAGATGTCATTCTTAGATCTCAATAAAAAATGATCTTCTTCAAAAAACCATGTAGTTGATACACTTATTGCAAAAACATATTTACAAGCATAGGTACATTATTCATCAATTATTATACATAAGAGTGCAAATATACATCTGCACAATGTTCCATAAAACAAACGAGTATTTATAAACTTGTCAATATGCAATATGTAATCATGAGTAAAATTATCTATCAATTGACTGTTGGAGGAGAGGGATAGCATCATCAAAGTGATTTTACACACCAAACATAGAACATATATTCCATGTACAATCTCTAAACTAGGAAATGACCCTCCCTTCAGGGACGAGCAGATGATAATGGTGCAAGTATCAAAAAGTCAATTAGAACCCGTGTGTTATAATATAACCATCACATGAAACATATCATAAAGAATTATATTCTAACATGATATCATGCATACATGAATTTAAATCAAATAGGTGAAATGATAATGTTTAACTATAAACATTACTTTGGTCAAAGTTTTTATATAGTTTAACATCACACTGATCAATCATATTCACACACACACACACACACACTCAATCTTATTTCATTCATCTTGTGTATTATTGATTTTAAGTAAGTTTGTGAATTCTTTCACATGTAATTACCTTCTTAGTGTCATTAACACAAGAATTCACTAAATAACACAACCTTTTAAAAAATAAATAACACACATAGTCAATATATATCCAAATAACAACACACAATCACATATAACCAAACAAACACAAAACCCATGTTTATTCTCATTACCCTAACCAACTATATTCATACCATAACCATATCAAATCAATAATTTGATTCTATGGAGATATTTATCCTTCCACAAGATTGAATCCCTAATTTTTATTATGGTTTAAACAAACTAAATGAGTAGTATTGAAACCATTTAGATATTCAACGAAACCCAATATAACATCAACATATCTATTTAGGGTAAATTTAAGAACAAACCCTACCTCTTCAATTACCTATGATGAAGTTTCTATTCCTTGCCGACTCCAAATGTTCCTCCTTTTTCTTCTATTCTCCTGTTGACCATAGCTTACTTTCTTCTTAAAAAACCCTTCATGTTTTATCATATCCTCAACTGTCTGCATGCCACTAGAAACCCCTAATTTCATGGTGAACCCTTTTATATCATTGAATCTCAAGAATGACTCACCATAAACACCATAATTTAGCATGACTGATAACTCATCATATCCTCCCCAAAATAACATAGTCACCATTGAAAAATCCATAAAACTTCACAATCAAACCCTAGTTTTCTTCCACTTCACATGGTTCAAATAAACCAAACACAATGATAGCTCCCTTAAATTAGGGTTGACAATCAAATGTCAAAAGACATAATGATTAATTTAATAATTCAAAAAATATATAAAAAATAACATTTAAAAATTTTAAAGTTTATGTTTAACTTAACCCCTTTTTCGGTGTTGCTAATCATACCACCACGAAAGCCCCCAGAAGTCACATTTACCTTGTACCTAAGTTTTTATAATGTTTATAAAATCAACTTATTTAATAAACTACAAACTGTAATCTATATCCATGCTATTTACAATCTTTTCTAATGCTAACTTTTTCTATTAATAGCTTACAGATACCCACCAGTAAGGGGTCATCTAAAAATATATTTATAATTAAAATATTTCACAATTACATAAAACATCTCAATCATAAAGAACAATAATAACTGCAAACATGCCAATATTAACATCTAATCATGGATCAAAACCAATCAACACTATCAAGATCAAAACAACTAAATTTAATTGAGATTAGAAAAAATATATAATCCATCAACTCATCAAAAACATCCATTTAACTATATTACATGGTGTGTGTAGGGTTCCTTGTCAAATCTCTCTACCCCCAACATAGTCATTTGTTTCACCCTTTCTACTGATACTCTCCCTCTATATCTATTTGGAGAGTGGACTATCTCCTACATCCACCTCAACAAATGTAAATGGTAGTTAGCCCATATCAATAATAACTAATAAAATGCTGCTAACACATAATAGTACTAAATAAGTATGATCAATATACAAATGAAAGGTATGCACAACTAACCAATAAGAAATAAGTCATATAATAATCATTATATGTCTATCCATACATCAACATAAATGAAAATAATTTTCTACAATAATAAATTAACCATCATTAATAACATTAATGTGAATTAAATAATCAAGTCAAGTTTAGTGAGGAAATCAGGAGGTAACATCCTTCCCCCTAAAATAGGTCATCCTCTCAATGGCACTTATTTTAAATCATAGTTTTAGAATTAAATAGTATATAGTAGTTAATAAAATAACATCGGAAAATATTAAATAAATATATGTGGAAACAACTTATAGAACTCATCACAGTCCTCCCAAATATCACTATCATCAGAATATTGGTCCCACTGGATCTTTCACTATGACACTTCCTTATTATGTAAACTAAGTTTGCAAGTCTTAATTATTATGAGTGGTTATACTATGACCACCCCATATTTAGAACCTATAAAGCATTCCAATCCAATACATGAGAAAGATAAGCTATGCACTTTTTAAGATAGGGCTCATGGAAAACATTATTTAATAAATCTAGAGATAATGGCAAAACAAGCCTATACATTATGGAATTGATCACTTCTAAGATGTCAAAGGGTCCCACATATATTGATGAAATATTTAGTGATTTACTAAACTTAATCGATCTCTTCTGAGGCTTAACATGTAGAAATACTTTATCAACAATAAAAACTGTCTTGCTATCCTTTTTAGATCAACATAACTTTTTTGTCTATCATTGGCCTTAGCCAACCTTTGCCTTATTATTTTGACTTGCTCTTCCATATCCATAAACATTTTAGGACCAAATACTACCCTATCTTCAAGCTTATCCCAACTGATTGGTGTTTGACACCTCCTTCCATATAAAGCTTCAAATGGAGTCATCTTTAAATATGATTGGTAAGAGATATTATAAGTAAACTCTACCAATGGAAGATACTCCTACCACTTATATTTATGTTCTATGAAATACATTTGAATAAGATCTTCTATAACTTCATTTAACCTTTCTATTTGTCCATCCATTTTCAAATGATATGCAATACTAAAATTCAACTATGTACCCAAAGTTAAATTTAAAGTCAACCAAAACCTAGATGTCATTCTTGGATCTTGATTAGAAATGATCTTCTCTATAAATCCATGTAACTGATACACTTCTTTCATAAATATATTCGTAATCATAGGTGCATCATCCATCAGATTACCTGGTATGAAGTGAGCTACCTTGGTTAGTTTGTCTACTACTACCAAGATCATGTCATGTCAATTTTATGATAAGAACAAACCTTGGATGAAGTCCATACTAATTAAATGCTATTTCCTTTCTGGTATATCATGAGGATATAAAAATCCTACTAGATGTACATGTTTAGCCTTCACACACTGACACTCTAAACAATGAGACACAAAATCCACTACATCCTTTTTATTTTGCTTCTAGAAATAGAGAGGTCTTAGCTCAACCATGAGCTTAGTCACTCCAAAATGAATTGAATAGGGGGCATTGTGCAATTATTTTAGCTCTATACTCCTCAAATTATCTCTATTAGATACATACATTATACCATTATACCTCAAAAGATCATCATTCTCCAACTTAAATCCTTTAAACTTAGGATTTTGAGCATCCTTTAGTAAAGCTTTCTTAATCTACTCATAGAATTAATCTCTAAGGGATAATTTAATTACCTAATCATGGAAATTACTTTTCATAATAGCCAAAGTTGCTATGTATCTTCTACAACTAAGGGCATCTACAACTTTATTTTCATTACCCTTGATGTAGCTAATATCAGAATCATAGTTGGATAAGAACTCTAGCCATTATCTCTGATGGGCATTCAGGTTTAGTTGGGTGAAGATATATTTGAGCCTCAAGTTTTTAGTATTGAGCTCAAATGGCTTTCCCAATAGATAATGCCTCCAAACTTGCAAGACATGAATTATTATAGCAAGTTCTAGATCATGTGGGGCATAATTTGCCTCATATGGCTTAAGCTTCCTAGATTCATATGCTATACCTGGACCATATTTCATAATAAATCCTCCAAGACTATCCTTAGATGCATCTATAATCACTGAGAATTGACCATTAGGATTGGGAACTCTATGCTAAAGTAAGTCTTTTTTTAGCTCTTGAAAGGCTTTTTTGCACTTGTGTAACCAGATAAAAATTTGATTCTTTTATTTAAGAGAGGTAATTATGTTAGATATTTTTGATAAATTTGGAACAAATTTTCTATAATAACCTCTTAATCCCATAAAATTTTTCACTTCATGCACATTTTTAGGTGTTGGCCTCTCCATTATGGCTCTTATCTTTGCCAGATCAACTAAAACTCTATAGACAAAGATAATGTGCCCAAAATATTGCACTTTATTCTAGAAGAATACAACTTAGATAACTTACCATATAATTTGGGTTTTCACAAATGCTGCAAAAAAAATCTAGATTTTATAGATGTTATTCCCCATTATTAGAATAAATGAGGATATCATCGAGAAAAACTAACACAAAATGGTCCAAATAATCCTTAAACACATTTTTCATGAGATTCATAAATGCTGTTGGAGCATTTGTTAACCTGAAAGGAAGCACTATAAATTTATAGTGTCCATACCAAGTTATAAACACTAATTTGGGAATATCTTCTTCATACATTCTTAATTGGTTATACCTTACTTGGAGGTCTATCTTAGAGAAAATTGTTTCCCCATGTATTTGATCAAAAAGATCATGAATGCGAGCTAATAGATACCTATTCTTGATTGTCACCTTGTTTAATATCCTACAATCAATACATAGGCAAAGAGTACCATATTTCTTCTTAACAAACACCACTAGTACACCCCATGGTGACACACTCAGTCAAATTAATCCCTTATATAATAACTGATGTATTTTAGCTTTTAACTCAACCAATTCTATAGTTATCATCCTATAGGGTGCCTTTGATTGTGGTTTTGAACTAGGTATTATGTCTATCAAGAAATTAAACTCTTACTTGGGTGGTAAACTTGACAATTCCTTTGGAAACACATCTTAAAATTTCCTAAGAAAAGGATAATCTTCTATGGATGATTCCTTAGATTCCTTCATCTCATTTATATTAATAATAAATTCTTGTCATCCTTTTTTGTGAGCCTTCTTAAGCTAAATTGTGAAAATATGCCTAAGTTTTAAGTTCCTTTTCTCATCTTGAATATGAGTTTGATTCCCAAAATCATCCTAACATTAAACCTTCTTGAGATATAAATCTACCTTATCTTTATTATTAACAATCCAATTTACCCCTAAGATCACATCATATGATCTTAGTGGTGCTACATAAATATTTACTATCGATGTGAATTCAAGCAATTCAATCTTAGATTTAATTAATCACCTATAAACTTTGATCTTGGCCTCGTTCCCATATTTCACTGACCATGCATTTGCCATTATACTAGCTTTCCTAGACAACTTATTTAAAATTCAAAGAGAAATAAACAATCTGTAGCTCTAGTGTCAATCCAAATGAAAATGGGATGAACAAAAATATTACCTATAACCTCAATAGGTGAGACTTATAAATTAGTTCAATGGTTTTTAACAACTGAATGGATTCTCTGTTGAAAAGTTATTTGCTACAAAATACCCTTTAGCTTTACCTTATGATTTTATTTGAGTAAACTATTTGGCATAGTGATCATCCCCATAGATGAAACATTTTACATCTGGTCCTTTTATTTCAGACTACTAGTTTTCATTCAAACCAGTTTTGAACCCACCATCCATTTTTTTATTATCTGAGAAGTTACTGAGTTTAACATTCTGGTTCCTGAGCTAGTTTTTAGAATTTTTATTCTTTTTTAGTTCTTTTTAAGAATGGGTTGGAACCTCCAATCTTCTTATTTAAATTTTATCTGACCTTAACGAGGTACTTTAGCTTTAGCTCCTAATTTACTACCTTCTCAAAGACCTAATCCATCATAGATGGCCCATGCCCATCTACATCACATCTTATTTGGGGTTTTAATCCCATTATGAACTTTCGAATGTGAAACCTTTCATCTGCCTGATACTGAAGAACATATTTTAGGAGCTTAGTGAATTGTTCTGAGTATTCATTCACTGAAATATCTCCCTATTTTATATTCTATAAATATGTTAGTTTCTGGTCAAAATATAATTGGGGCAACCATCGTGATCTAAACAAACCATGAATTGTTCCCATGTGGTGGTGGTGGAGTCAAGGTTCATCTCAAGCTTCTTATTTACCCACCATGTTACTACTTCTCTAGTGAGCTAATACGCTACCCAAAATACCTTGGTGAATTTTGAGTAATTGTTGATCTTAAATTAATTTTCCATCTTTATCAATCAGGCTTTCACACCATCTCCTAACATAGTTCCATTAAACTTAGGAGGATTAACTTTCTTCATGTCCCGTGTTAGTTATGTAGCTACATTAACCCTCACATATTGTGTCACCTCTTCATGCCTATGCTCTTATAGAGATTCTTTATATGTAGGGTTCTCTTTAAGATTTTCTTGATTGATTTTCTTAGCATGTCCATGAAATTTCTACTCTAAGGCCTTGATTCATTCCCTAGTTTCATGCATTCTACCAAGGATCTAATTCAAATTCATAGCTTTTTCTATGGAAAATTAATTTAGATCTAATATAGGGTTAGTATTTGAAGTACCCTCACCCTCAGGTCTACCACACACCATTCTCCTTTCTATTTAATAGGAAGATACAAATACGTTAGTGGACTCTTTAGGTTCTAGATTTTGAGCCTCAGCTCTGTTACCACAATGTTAGAACCCCATTGGGTTTAACGAGAATTAGGTATTTTTTAAAAAATTTTACTTCAATAATCTAAACCAAACTAATCTCAATTAAAGTTAGGATATTTGATCTTTAACTAAATACATCTAAAATTCATACTTTGGTTTTGATTCATTTAGTTAATGATCAATTTAACAACAACAATCTAAATTACATAACCAATTCATTAAAAATTACAAATCTATAGTATATTATCTTAACCAACTATTGAAAGTTTACATAATAAATTATAAAATAAGAGTATCCAACTGCTAAGTGATAAAACATAATAATTATACAATAATACAATGTTTTTACATTAGACTATGAGTATACATCTATAAAATGTTCCATTAAAAAAATAACTATCCAAAAACACACTAATATGCGATATGTAATTATAATCACCTAAAAGTGGTAATTAGATGCTAAGTGTGTTGCTTGAGTTATCCTATCCCTAGGCTAGCCATAAACCTATCTTTGAGCATTACATTTAATTTTTTAGTCATTCAAAAGACCATAAACACCTACAATTGGTCAAAACATAATCCCATAACTATCATCTTAGATCCTTATCCAAATTTCTTAGTAGTATACAAAGAGGACATTAGCACCACATTTGGGACATTATACCCACATGACACCAGTGTCCCAAACTAGGCACTACTATCCTTAGCACTAGCTCTTCCTAAAAGATAATATTTCAAATGTGTGCCCCTCTTAAGGTCAACTTGAGCTCATTTTCTTATGTGCATAAGAATCAAAACCCTATAAATACAAGTCTAATCCACCTCTATTCACTAGATGTAAAATAAATGCAAAAGCTACTCAAACCAAAGACAAAGTTGAGTAAAATTAAGGTATTTGATCCCTATTATATCCTACTTTATGCATACTACCATATACAACATCCCTAAGCCTAGTTTTTGAATATTTCAATGCTCAATCACATTAAATGCATCCAAGGCACTCTCATTCTAGAATTCACTTATTCTTACATCAAACACTAGGTGGGAGAACTACATCAGGATTGATCCCTCTTCAAAGTATTAGTATGTAGGCAAATATCTTCATAATGGGGTGTTGAGGATGTCTAGTCTATCCTACTAACACACACAAAATTATTTCTCATGCCATAATTTCAATGAGGATTAGGTTTTTCACATTAAATTAGATTTTCCAAGCACAACACAGATCTCTAGGTTTTGTACATGCAAGAATAGGACACAAAGACATAGGTGTAGGTGCTCCCCAAAAAAAGGAATAGTCTTACAAAGGGGAAATTAGTGCCACATTGAGGACACTATACATAGATGGCACTACTATCCATATTGGGTGCTACTATCTAGTGAGAAGACAAACCTTAGAATCCTGTTGATAACACAAATAACTATCCAGATCTCAACTTTTAGATCCCAGATCATCCATGATAGTCAATTTTAAGATAAGTCTCTATTTATCCTTGTTTAATGCTATTATTATAAATTCAATTAAGGTCAAATGCTATTAAAAATTAGTACTTAATTATTTCATATTTATTTAGTTGATTTAGACATCTTAACCCTTTAATCTAAACATAGGATTTTTATTGTAAAACCCTAAAAGGTTGAATCATTTGGTGAACTTATCTTACTTTGAATATTGCTTCAAACCCTCTCTTGCATTCATGCAAATTTTGTTTAATAAATTTAGGGTAGAATAGTTCTATTTTTTTAATATTTTTTAGAGAACCTAGCTAATTAAAATTAATTTTACATTAGGGTTTTAATTTATTTTGTATATAATTTAAATTGGTGTAAAGAAACCCTAGCTTAAAATACCTTAACCCTAGACACACTTAGGGTTTGTATCCTTTTTCTATATTCTTAGATTTAAAATTCTAAAATATCTAATTTTGTGTAATATTTCATTTTTTTACAATCTTTCATAGATTACTATTCTTAAAAGGTTCAAAACATACAAAACTTATTTTCCTACCTTTCAACCTAGAATGGCAAAATTTAACCATAAATATGATGAAATCGATAAGCATCAATTAAAATAATTTGTGTCCAAATGTAAGGATATTCAAGATAATTTCATAAACATTCATGAAGATGAACTTCAAAAGATAAACAATGGTCAATATTCAACCCCTCCAATTAATAATGTTGTTACTCCTTCAGTGGGTCCAACTCAACCAACTTAGATAACACAACCCAAGATTGTTATTTGACCATCAATGATAAATACACCACTTATGTCTAACTCTTCTACTCCAAATGTAAAATCCCTTATGCAAGAGGTTCTTACTCTATAATCTAAGGTGTTACATCTTGAACAGGGATCAACTAAGATATGACATGCCTTAGATTCCAAATTATCTTGCATACACCTTTGGCACATCACATAACAATAATTCATTTTCAATCTAGTTTATTGGAACCAAATCTCACATTATATGATGAAAAGGGTGACCCAAAACATCATCGTGGAGCCTTTCATGCAACATGCTTAGACTATGTGTGTAATGATTGGATTCTTGCAAAGCTATTTCCATGAAGTCTCAAGGATTATGCCCTAAAATGGTCTATTATTTGACCAACCAATCTATCATGAAATTTAATCCTTTAGTAGATATGTTCCTAACACACTTCTCTATCAAAATCAGTGATAAGATATAATATGCACAAGTGGCACAACTAAAGGAAAAGTCAAATGAGATGATCACTGATTATGTCTTATGATATAATATAATATTATCCAAATTGAGTATCCCCATGGAAGATAGAGAGCTTAAAGATATATTTAAAGAAAGTCTGTTACCAAAATTGGAAAGAGCTATCTTATTCAAGAAGTTTCCCACATTTACCAATATGTGCCACACAATCAAGGAAAGAAAGGTTAAGCTCTTAGTAATGGGAAAACTCAAGTACACAAACAGATCAGATTAAACTATTAATAATACAAATAAACATATATATAAGGTCAAGGATATAGAAAACAAAATTGAGATAAAGGCCATAGTCAACACAACTTCTAAGCCTTCTTCCAGATTGATTTTATCTACTCAACACATAGTCTTCACTAATCTTCTAGAGTCACCAGTATGAGTTCTAAAATAACTATTAGAATGCAATGTCATATATCTTGCTCCAATTAAAGAGGTTGATATGACATGACCTCTTCCAAAGAGTTATGATTTAAATGTATTTGTTAGGTTGTGGAGCTAAAAGCTTCAACCTTTGCAAACTGAGGAACAGATGGTTGCTGAGTTCTACAGGAACCGGTGTCGGCAGCAGGACCGATGTCGACAGAGACCAGTGCAGAAGGCCACCGGCGACGGTAGGAAGTCAGCCGACGTCGGCAGAACCAGACTAGCAGGGACCGGCGTCGGTCGCCTGTGTGTTCCCGAAGTGTTCGTTTCACGGACAATTAGTTAAGTGAACGATGAGTTTGCATGTTAAGACCACCCAGAGTCTTGGGCTGCGAGGATAATTGTCTAAATTAAGAGTCTAAGTTATTGTTTGAGTTAGGGATCTATTTATAGACCCATTGGCATGTATTGTTTAAGGCATGAGATAGAAAGGAAGAGTTCCTTCTAGTTGTAAGATCTATGAGTTGCAGGTTGTTGCAATTTCATTGGGGATCTACATGTAAGTTTGGTCTTTGAATTGCAGGTTGCAGGTTCATGAGAGATCAGCTTGAAGTGCTATAGAGTGCTTGGTGTACCGGCACGGTTATTACTGACTGGTTGGTGAGGTGAACACCAATTCTATGTGTGAGTTGGTTGTTGGGACCGTTTTTTGTGTAGGAGAGTGTGTGTGAGAAGAATTACTGTACACTTGAGGTGTGGCGAATCTCTGTAAGGTGAAAGAGTGTGGTGGCTCTTTGATGTATTCTTTTCTGTATAGTGTTAATACAAGATAGTGTATTGTCTCTCATATTCTGTGCTATTGGTGAATTCTAGTTACTTGTGTTTCTGGTTATTTCCGCATATTCAATTGCTTATATTTGGTAATCATACTGTGCTCTTTCTGAGGAGCAAGATCCTAACGGGTGGAATTAGAACAGGTGTGTTTGTTCTTGGATTTATCTCCACCCCCCTCTCCCAACAAGTGGTATCAGAGCTTTTGGTTGGGATACTAACAAATTGGTGTAGATTTGGGTAGTGTGTTTTGATTACAGGTTACTCACAGGGTTTTTGTTTGAGTGGGAGTTGAGCAATGGCAGAAAATAGTCAACTACGAATGGAAAAGTTTAATGGCAAGAACTACCAATTATGGAGGATGCAGATTGAGGACTATCTGTATCAGAAAGATTTATACTTACCATTGGGTGGGGTTGCTAGCAAACCCTTGGATATGAAAGATGAAGAATGGGAGGTTCTTGATCGGAAGGCTCTGGGATCTGTTAGATTGAGTCTTGATTCATCTGTGATTTCCAGCTTATCACAGTGTAAGACAACGGTGGAGTTGATGAAATCTTTGGCAAATTTGAATGAAAAACCCTCGGCTTCTAATAAGGTATTTCTTATGAAGCATTTATTTAATTTGCAAATGTTGGAAGGTAGATCTGTTCATAGCCATCTTAGTGATTTCCATGGTTTGGTAAACCAGTTAAGTTCAGTGAATATTGTATTTGATGATGAACTTAGAGCTCTCTTAATCTTGTGTTCATTACCTGAAAGTTGGGAAGGTTTGGTAATGGCAGTTTCTAATACTGTGTCTCCTTCAAAAGTCTTAAAAGTGGATGATGTTGTGAGTGTGATCTTGAATGAAGAGATACGCAGGAAAAACACAGGTGAATCATCTGGAGATGCTTTGAGTGTTGAAGGAAGAGGAAGGCCAAGAGAGAAGACAGAGCGTGGGAGATCAAGGTCGAAGATAGGCAAAAGATCCAAGTCCAGGTATGGCAGAATAACCTACTGAAAATGTGGAAAGCAAGGGCACTTAAAGAGAGATTGCAGATCGGGTGAAGATCAACATGAAGGACATGTAGAAGAAGCAGATGTTGCAGGTTACGTTACACAGGATGCTCTGGTATGTTCTTTGGATAAAGTAGAATCTTGGGTATTAGATTCTGGTGCCTCTTTTCATGCATCCCCACATAGGGAATTTTTCCATGAGTATGTCCAGGGAGACTTTGGAGAAATTTGTGTAGGGGATGGTAAGCCTTGTCAGATTGTTGGCAAAGGCAAAGTGAAGCTGAAATTGCAGACAGGTGACACATGGGTGTTAAAGGAGGTCATGCATGTCCCAGTTCTGAAGCGGAATCTGATTTCTGTTAGAAGTTTGGGTGAAGAGGGTTGCACAGTAACTCTCATAGCGGACTCTTGGAAGGTTACCAAGGGTACACTTGTTGTAGCTAGAGGTAAGAAAGTAGGTACGCTTTATCTATCTACTTGTTTTACTGATTCTCTTTCTGGGTTATCTACTTCAGCTGTAGATTCAGAGATGTGGCTTGATAGGCTTGGTCACATAGATAAGAAGGAGATGCTGGTTCTTGAGTCAAAGAATATGCTTTCAGATTTGGAAGGCATGGATCGTGGTTTCTGTATGCAGAAGAAGAAGGTAAGGTTTCTTGAGGAATCCGATGTTAGTGACAAGAACGGGAAAGCCTTGGTTTTCAAGGAGAAAGTGACGGACAGAGTTCAGCATAAGGTGCAGAGGAATTTTGAGCAGAGCAAGGGTGATTTGGACAAGGTTTTGATCCAAAAAGAGCTTGCAGGAAAAAGTCAGGTCTCACAAGAAAAACACAGAGACCGACGTCGGCAGGAAAACCGGCGTCGGTGTCCAGACAGGGACCGACGTCGGCTATGTGCAGCCCGACGTCGGTGACTCAGGGTAGACAGAGACCGGCATCGGCCAGGGGAAACTGACGTCGGCAGGAAGGCAGTCGCAGGGAATCGACATCGGTCGGCTGTAGATTGAGATGTGACCACCATCGGTTACTAAGATGAATTTTGGGTGGACAGCTAGTTGTCATGGAGTCTCAAGCGCCCATATGGAGGACTGAAGGTGTAAGTAAGTTCTTAAATTCATCATTTCCCTTATTTACACTACTTGTTGCTCACTTATGGCATAGGACCAGGAAGTTATTGAAGAAGCAGAACAGGTAGATCCAGGAAATAGTGGGAGCTTGGCATGAATGAGGATGTGATTCCTTGGAGGAGAACCAAACAGGTGTTTTGGGTAGTGTTGCCAGCTGGAAGTAAGCACTGAGAGATGAATGGATGTTGAGGATGAAGAAGAGTGGAAATGGATATGTGAGATGGAAGATCAGGGTATATGATCTTGTTTTAGTTGCAGGGCAATGGAGGTTTGATCATTGTGTTTCTCTTTATTAGGTTGGATAATATTATCTACATTATCCTATTTTCTGTATGATGTGCTTGTTGCAGGGTTACATATACAGGTATTGCTGAACTAAAGGTAAAGCTAGTTCAGGTTTTTGTCATGGAGAATCTAGGAGTAGCAAGATTCTTTGGCATGAGTGTGTTCTAGAGACATGGAGGTCTTGTTGACTTTGTTTCAGGATGATTGTGTGAATCCGGTTAGCACACCGATGGTTAGACAGTTCATAGAATAGGTGTCTTGATTCACATAATGAGGTTGAGTGCATGGTATGTACTAAACTTGAGTTTTCCCAAGCAATGGGAGTTGTCACAAGTTTGGAGTCAATCCAGGAAAGTAATACTGAAGGGCAGTTCAGTGGGACCAGCAGCAGGTGCACATGCTATGCAAGGTCAAGTTCTATATCTACATGGTTGTAGATGTAGATGTGGCAGGTAATTTGGATGACAGATTTTGCACCATGGATTTTGTGGTGGTTAGTCTTCAAGAGTGATCTTGAGGAGGGATACAAAGCCAAGGAAACAAACTAGACGATGTACAGGTATAGGTACAGGTTGTAGCTATTTATCTCCAAGTGGGAGATTGTTAGGTTGTGGAGCTAAAAGCTTCAACCTTTGCAAACTGAGGAACAGATGGTTGCTGAGTTCTACAGGAACCGGCGTCGATAGCAGGACCGACGTCGGCAGAGACCAGTGCAGAAGGCCACCGGCGACGGCAGGAAGTTGGCCGACGTCGGCAGAACCAGACTAGCAGGGACCGGCGTCGGTCGCCTGTGTGTTCCCGAAGTGTTCGTTTCACGGATAGTTAGTTAAGTGAACGATGAGTTTGCATGTTAAGACCACCCAGAGTCTTGGGCTGCGAGGATAATTGTCTAAATTAAGAGTTTAAGTTATTGTTTGAGTTAGGGATCTATTTATAGACCCATTGGCATGTATTGTTTAAGGCATGAGATAGAAAGGAAGAGTTCCTTCTAGTTGTAAGATCTATGAGTTGCAGGTTGTTGCAAGCTCATTGGGGATCTACATGTAAGTTTGGTCTTTGAATTGTAGGTTGCAGGTTCATGAGAGATCAGCTTGAAGTGCTATAGAGTGCTTCGTGTACCGGCAGGGTTATTATTGACTGGTTGGTGAGGTGAACACCAATTCTGTGTGTGAGTTGGTTGTTGGGACCATTTTTTGTGTAGGAGAGTGTGTGTGAGAAGAATTACTGTACACTTGAGGTGTGGCGAATCTCTGTAAGGTGAAAGAGTGTGGCGGCTCTTTGATGTATTCTTTTCTGTATAGTGTTAATACAAGATAGTGTATTGTCTCTCATATTCTGTGCTATTGGTGAATTCTAGTTACTTGTGTTTCTGGTTATTTCCGCATATTCAATTGTTTATATTTGGTAATCATACTGTGCTCTTTCTGAGGAGCAAGATCCTAACGGGTGGAATTAGAACAGGTGTGTTTGTTCTTGGATTTATCTCCACCCCCCTCTCCCAACAGTATTCTATGAGTATCATAGGGTACCAAGTCACACAAAAAATACATGCGTTATCCTGAAGCATAAGATTTAATATCTCATTGAGGTTAACATTATTAATGTTGGCATACCCAAAGAGGCATAGAAATAGTAGACAAAGGCTAAGGCACTTAATATATTTTTAGATACTTTCTTGAAGCATACAAAAAATTAGGTAGGGGCACATCAGGTGTTCATTATACATATTAAGTTAATCTACCACTAGCTTCCTATCACATAGTTATAGAGGAGACACATCCCTTGCATAAAATTATTGGCATGTATCACACTATAGTGCCCCTTAGAAAGCTTATCACATTTTTAGAGTAGGAGATTGTGGATGATGACATAGATTTACATGCATTCTTCATACAAGCATATATAGACTACCATCCTATTCATAATGTTATAGTTGATAATGGGTCAAGCATAAACATGTGCACCATGACACTCTTACATCACTTGGGCTACACACAATAGGATATATTCCCTATAGATAAAATCATTAGTGGTTTTAGTGGCCATGTTCAAAGCTCCATCAGGGAGATTATCCTTCCATTAAAAGTTGGACTAACATACATAGACACTTGGTTCTTGATAGAACCTAGGGTGGGTATATTTATTATATTATTAGGTAAACCATGGTTCTAGTAGTTCTGAGCCATCCCATATATAGTACACCAATTTATGAAGTATATACATACAAACTAGGTGGTTAATATTTAGGGTGTCCCATATGAGTATCCTCTTACCATCCCATAGATAGTTCGAATATGGTTTTTAGCTACAGTTCAAACACTGACACTGGTTACAATTCTAGCATTACCAAATATTGCACAATTATTAGTTATAGTAGAGATCACAACTCTTATTCATACATCACAATGTTTAGTAGAGTCATTAGAGTAGGCTAGGTCTACTACTATGATATATACATGCACACATAATCTCCCATGGAGACCTTTACTAGAGAGACCATTACATCAGAGATACATCAAAATTTTTAGAGGATCTTCTTATACTTAGTTTACACTGAGATATGTTATATTGGGGTCTAATGGTTCTTAGCATAGGGCACCTACATCACCTACTTCTAATTCTACTAGATGGGTCCCTAAGACCCCTACAGTCCATAGGGCATCAAAGTCAGTGCCATAAAATCATAGCATCACTACTTAGGCAACTTCATACTCATATTATACAACATAACAGATCATGGGCTCATAGTTTCCCTTTCACACCACACACATAATTATGGTTATATTATTTGACACAAGTTATGATAATGGTTAGTCTCTCATGAGACTCATTGGTTAGTATGGTTCTTACCCTTGTACATACTTCCTTCTCTCTCTCGCTCCTTGTACATAATTTATTATCATTTGCTTGTACTTAGCTTATACTTAGAAAACACAAAAACAATATAACATGTCAAAATATAAAAACATTCAAATATTTTAACATAAAATTTATAGATTGTATGTATTGCTATGTTTATATTTCTATTACTTTCAAGATATTACATATTTCTAGCTATCATAATATAGTTAATTTTATCATACACATATGCTTCACTTGTTCTTGTCGAGTGCTTGTAGATTCTAGATAGGAATTATGTCCACTACACTGATCCAAACCAACCATCATCTACCCATTGGGGGAATTTACATCTTTCCAAGTTTATATATTTTATACATCCTCCCACTTGGGGGCATCTCCTACGTAGTTGATATAACCAATTTTTATCTTTACATATTATAAAATCTAGTTTACACATTAATTTATCTTGATATTGATCATTGCTACTCATTACTCATATTTTTTTCCAACTATCACAAGTTAGACTTAGTATATATGCATCCTAGAATCTACATAGATTTGTATTACATATTTATACATGCTTTCATTTCTTGTTCCTAGATTATATTTGATTGTGTCTTGTATGCTTCTTCCATCTTCAAGGGAATTTGAATATGCCATTATTATTTGGATTCTATGCCACTTCTATATTTATATGCCTTGAACATGTGCCCATGTCCTTTATGTGTACTTTTTTGCTTCTATATGCAGACATTTGAACATGTCCTTCTATTTGGATCTATGCCAAATTTCTTGTTATTTACATATGTGGACATCTAAATAATGTCCTTGTATGTCTTCATTCTCAAATTTAGTGACATGTGCCCATGTCCCTTGTATTGTGGCCTCTTAGCCTAACTCTTATGTGCCTCATGTGATTGTATGTTTTCTTACTTTTATGATTCTACACCATGATAATTATATTTGCTTGTTACACACACACACACAAGTTTTCAATGCCATGAGGGATTTCATGCATCTACCCTTCCTACTTGGGTGCCATGATGGACATAATAACCCGTATCCCTAAGTAGTTACTTAGATTTTGATACTATATAAATTACTTACACCTATCTTGACACCATAGTATAATGCTAAATTATAACATACATCTTACATTTCCTACTTATGCTTAGATACATTTACATTCTGATGTTATATTTATAACCTTTAATTAGGATATCATGCACATGATTTAGATAACACATTTTATAGAGATACTTATTTACAGGGAATTTCTTACACAATTTCCTCAACTACCCTCAAAAGAGGGGACATTCATAGGGTTTTTTCATAGAGATCTGGCTCTTACATTGATTTTCACAAATATATTTCAGCACATAGGCTCAATTTCAAACATCAAACTTAGGGTAGACATAAAACAAAATAGAGATTCAAAATTTGGTTTAGATCACTTAGAAATTAGACCAAGTAATCATTAGTGCCTAGAGTGGGACCCTAACACCATAGGGTGATACTATATACTATAGGGACTACTATCCGGTAGCCCTAACTTTAGGAAAGTTTGGATCATTTAGACTAGTACACCAGGGATAATACATATTTATATAGATACAGTCATATATTGGATAATTATGTTTGGATTTAGCTCAAATTCAATCATTTCAACTCTGATTCATACTAGTTTTTCATATTCATACTAGT
This sequence comes from Torreya grandis, assembly GCA_037957365.1. NCBI lineage: Eukaryota > Viridiplantae > Streptophyta > Pinopsida > Cupressales > Taxaceae > Torreya > Torreya grandis. Next base: position 624,857 of record JARHVA010004084.1, on the reverse strand, counting down.
TTCTCAGATTTGGGGGCATTATGCATGATATGATCACTCATACATTAATTTTAGTTAATTTGACTATTACATAATCAGTTTAGATTCAATATCCTCAGATATCAGATTATAGGCATGTGTGTGATACATTAGTTTCTATACACTTAGCTACACATAGGTTAGTTAGATGGAATGGCAAACTTTATGTCATTCTATACACTGTATACACTTTATATCACATATCAGGTTGTCACTAAATTCATGCCATACTCCATCTATAGTGGTTGGAATTCCCAAATGGCCTAGAGCTACCTAATATACCAAAGTGGCCATGAAGCTGAATACATAGATAGATTTACTCAGTGATATACTTTCAACACTTTGTGCATTAAATTTATAGATGCATCTCCTTCACATAAGTGGGAAATTATTTTGTCATGGCCTACTTGAGTTCTTGATCCACCTACATAAGAGGGTTAGATATACTTATAGTCTTATCCAATATATACATAGATTTCAAGATCCATCGAGAAAGGATGGATAATTATGGAGTTAAAATCATATTGATTTCTTGAGCCACCCATATGAGGATTGAGCAAACCATTAGCTCAGTCCAAACTATTCAATGATATGATCATTATACACACTCACATGCATAATTTTTCACTAGGTTCATGCATTGGTTTATGTACCCAATGAGGCATATTCATTATTTTTCTCTCTTTTTACTCAACTTTACTCAGTTACATTTATTCAACATAGTCTTTTGCTTTTGATTATCTCTTAAGCAAGGGCTAATTTTTGCATGTTTCATTGTAGGATATTGTTTTGGATCATGTTCTATATACATAGACCCAGATTCTCATTTTTAAACTTAGCTACATGACATTCACTTCAAAGGTAAGTCTAGGTACATGCTTATTTTTCCTTTATACTAGTCATTTTTCTTTGCTACATTACTAGCATAAAGAAGGGGGGAATGTAATCACCTAAAAGTGGTAATTGAATGCTAAGAGTATCGCTTGAGTTAACCTATCCCTAGACTAGCCATAAACCTATCCTTGAGCATTAGACTTAGTTTTCCAATCATTCAATAGACCATAGTCACATATAGCTATTCAAAACACAATACTTTTATTGTCATCTTAGATCTTAATCTAAATTTCTTAACAATTTACAAAGAGGACATTAGTGCCACATTTGGGACACTACAGCCACATAGTGCTAGTGTCCCCAATTGGGTGCTACTTTCCTTAGCCCTAGATCTTCCCAAAATATAATTTTTCAAATGTGTGCCTCTCCTAAGATCAGCCTAAGCTCATTTTCTTATCCACACAAGCAACAAAACCTTATAAATACAAGTTTAATCCACTTCTATTCACTAGATGGAAAATATATGAAAAATCTATTCAAACTAAAGACCAAGTTGATAAAAATTAAGGTAGTTGATAGAAATTAAGTGGCTAAGATATATATATATATATATATATATATATATATATATATATAAATGGTCATATTTATATATATAAGTCTATGCATATAATTTATAGGTAATACACACACACACACATACACATCTTTATGAATTATTCATAACAATACTTATGTCATTATGTGTAACTCATAAACACACACATATATATTTATATATTTTGAGTTTAATCTTTATCCTAAGCACTCAACTTAAGAAAACATTAACTCAATATATAACCAACAACATAACTCAAATTTTTACCCCAAAACATAAAATGTCTGAATAAGGATGCATTAAGGCATAAAAACACCAAATGTGACAACCCTATTGTGTACCATATGGTACATTGATTTCATGGAAACCATTCAACATGGTATGATTTCTAACCCCATGGACTAATAAATTAGTTTACACATAAAACCATATTGAAATTATGAAGAGGTTGAATTTGATTATTCAACATGAATTTGGCCCCAACACATTTATGTTAACCTATTGAACTCAGACCTTAAACAATTTATTGATAATATCAAGACACAATCATTTTCCAATTAACTTATACATAGTCATTTGTAAATAAAATTACACACAACCGATAACTAATTAGGGTATGTTCAACAAAAAACCATTGTTCTTATTTATTTATACCATTATATAAATGCTAGACCAAATGAAAAACCATACGGGTGTTTACATGTGCTCAATGACTAAGACATTAAATGTAGTTTATTTAAATAAATAACACATCCATTTAATAAAAATACAAAATAAATAACCTAGTTGACTTCCTTATAAACTATCACCATTTTTTAACAAGTAAACCAACACCACCATTTTACACATAAATTAACATAGCTATATGCTAAATAGCAACACATAGTCATTTATCAAATAAGCTAACATAGACATGTACCAAATAATAACACACAGTCATTTTCATATAAGCTAACATAAAATTGTTTAACAAATAAATAATACACATAGTCAGTATATATCCAAATAACAACACACAGTCATGTATAACCAAACAAACATAAAACCCATGTTTATTCTCATTACCCTAACCAATTATATTCATGCCATAACCATATCAAATCAGTGATTTGATTTTATGGAGATATTTCTCCTTTTATAGGGTCAAATCCCTAATTTTTATTAATTTATAAATAAATTAAATGAATAGTAGTAAAACCATTCAAACCTTTAATAGAACCCAATATAATATCAACAAAAAATTTAGGGTAAATTTAAGAATAAACCCTACCTCTTCAATTGCCTCTGATGAAGATTATATTCCTTGTCTATGACAAATATTCCTCATTTTTATTCTATTCCTTCCAATCAACCATGACTTTCTTTCTTCTTGAAAAAACCTTCATGTTTTATCATATCCTTAACTATATGCATGCCACCAAAAACCCCTCATTTCATGGAAAACCCTTCTCCATCATTAAATCTCAAGAATGTATTACCATAAATACAAAAATTTCCCATCATGTATAATAACTCACTATCTTATCCACAAAACAACAAAATCACCATTTTAAACTCCATAAAACTTCACAATCAAACCCTTGTTTTATTCCTCTTCACATGGCTCGACTCAACTATACACAAAGATAGCTCACACATATTAGGTTTGACAATAAAATGTCAAAAGATAATAATTAATTTAATAATTTGAAATATATAAAAATAATAACATTTAAATAATATAAATTTTATGTTTAATTTAACCCCTTTTTGGGTGTTTCTAATCATACCACCATGGAAACCCCAAAAATTCACATTCACCTAGTACCTAGGTTTTTATAATGTTTATAAAATCAATTTATTTAATAAACTACAAACTATAATCTATATCCATGTCATTAATAAAATTTTATAATGATATCTTTTTTTGTTGATTGGTTATAGGTACCCAGCAGTAATGAGTCATCTAAAAAGATATTAAAATTATAATATTCTACAATGATATAAAACATTTCAATCATAAAGAACAATAACAACTACAAACATGTCAATATTAACATCTAATCATGGATAAAAACCACTCAACAATATCAATCTCAAAATAAATAAATGTAACTAAGATTAGAGCAAATATACAATCTTTCAATTCATAAACAAAATGCATTTAACTATACTGTGTGGTGTGTGCAGGGTTCCTTGTCAAATCTCTCTACCCCAAACATAGTCATCTATTGCACCCTCTTTAACGATACTCTCCCTCCATATCTACGTGGAGAGTGGAATATCTCCTACATCCAACTCAAAAAATGTAAATGGTAGTTGGCCCATATTAATAATAACTAATAAAATATTGCTAAAGCATAATAGTACTAAATAAGCATGATCATTATACATATGAAAATTATGTACACCTACCCAATAATCATTGGGTCATACAATAATCATTATATATATATCCATACATCAACATAAATGAAAATCATTTGCTACAATATTAAATTAATTATCATTAGCCACATTAATATAAGTTAAATAAGCAAATCAATTTTAGTGAGGAAATCATGATGTAACATAATGCCTCACATATACCTAAATATTCTCAATTTATACCATCTAAATCATATAATCTAACCCAAAATATGAACTATTTATCTATCATGACCTGAATCTCCAAGACAAGCCCACAATGTGACCCCATTTTGATATGAGGGATGAAGCCTATGAATCCTTCATCTTAGAAGAAAGAGTTATGTGGACCTTATGTTATATAAAAAAGGTAATCATGTAAAGTGTGTATATGAACATGATAATATATTTCATCATATAAATATTTGATCATTTAATAATGTATGAATTTATATACACTTAAATATAGTATTATACACTTGATAATGTCAATCTTAAACTATCCTTACCTTACATGACTTGTGCATATACATATGGTTTTTGCACACCCTTTTTTCCTATCCACTTGCCTTTTATGAGCCAAACCTTCTTAATTTGCTATCAGTCACCTACATGATTTCCTTAATTTGTGTCTAACATACTTACTATCATACTCAAGCTATATCCTTATCATTAAATCATCATTCTTATTTTATAGACACCTATGACCATACTAATATGGTTTTATATTTATAAAACTGTCCACCTTTGTCAGACTCATCTATGCACCAAACATGCTCTTTTCCCAATTTTAAATGATATATATGGATTAGATTGTATATTTTGCATTTTGATGGCATGAAAAGTTACCCAAATATTAATCTATTTATACACAATAGGGATTAGACTATTCCCTATATAGAACTTATCAAGAAAACATATATAAATTACCAAGAGCACATCTATTATCCACTTGCACATTGAGAGGGATTGTCTTAAATATCCCATATCATAAATTAGTCACAAGGAATAGGCTATATATAAATTTTAATCACTTAATCCAAGTCAATTTTTTCATTTTCATGTGTTGAAAGCTATATTTTGGGTTACATTCATAAAAGGAGTACCATTTCACACATACACTTAAAGGGAAGAACTACATGTGGTTTGGTTTCCCTCCTCGGTGTTAGATATATAGGTAATGTTATCATCAAAAGTTTCATCTTTTATGAGGTTATTCAATCCTTCTCACTTAAGTTATAACATGGGACCATTCTTAGGATGTGAGTCTCTATATAGGGCTATCTCCCTTGATGCCTCACTTAATAAATACAAACTAAGCCTATTACTTGCAAGAGAAAAGGGATAGAGAGAACTGAAAAAAAAACTAATTAAGAAGGTGATGCACCAAATTATTAACCACTAACACACATTTGTAAGTGCATAATGAACATATAACTGATCTATTCATACACTACTCCTGATATGCTCCTCTTAAATTAATATTTTAATATGAAGGTGGTAGATGATGATTAGGCAAGGAGGGATGATTTTTAAGAGGTTTAAAAACTTTTTAAAATATTTCCTCACTTAAACTTCACAATAATACTTCAACACTTCATATAACTCACAAGAATGAGTTCAAATTGCATATAGGTGAGAGAATGAGGCAACATGTCAAGGAGAACTAAATCAACACTAGAAAAGATCAATCATTCATGACTAAACACTAAAATATAGTCATAAGAGAAGTTAAAACCAGATTTTCTATTGATTTAATGGTTTACATAAGGAGTAGGGATTTTCCATACTAAAGTGGAGGATGCCTTACAATGCTAAAATTAGGCACATATATAGAGGATAATGATAAAGAGAGAAGATATGGACGTTGGAGAAGTCCATGACAAATGACATTGCATGAGGAAACAAGTTATAATCAAGAAAGTATGAAAATAGGTAGTTATGAAGTCTCTTGTCAACATGCATATACCTTATCTGATCCTCCTCTTCATTAGGGTGGTGTAGAGTGACTCTTGACCTTCTTGGATGACTCATCAACTTCATTTGAAACTTCCCTCTTCTTAGTTGAGAATTGACAAGTTGCATTATTATTATTATTATTATAACTCATCTTAAACTAACCTCTGTCCACTTTGACACTTTTCATATGTTTAAGAGCCTTCCATATTGATGTTGTAGTGAAAACCATGTTCTCTTAGGTGTCTTGAAACCCTTCAACTTCACTACACTTCTCCTTCAAAGGTCTTAAATGAAATACTAAAATATCATGATCAAATATGCCTATATTCACTTAGTTAAAATTGTTCATGGCCTAAGGAATTTAAAGAGTATCAACAAGTATCCTTATTAATGTTTTAAGGACTCTGAAGCTCTTTAGTAGGTCTACAATCATACCTTTTCTTAAGCACATAAGGAAATAGTCTTAGTTTAGGTCTATTTATTGATTAAATAAATTATTATATCATCATGTAAACCTATAAAATGACTTGGAAAGTACCTTCACACCTATTTATAGGTTTACAAAGTCATCCCAATTAACTAAGAGTCTTCCATAGCTCACATCCCTACAAATAGGCTTAAAACTACCACTTTTAAGCCAATTTTTGTATTGTCTCCCCTTCACACATGCCATTAAATGACCAATTTATGTTCCGATGGGACTTATAAGTAATTTAGGTCATATTTTGGCAAAAAAATAATAATTGAGGTCATTTAAAGAGGAAACACAATCATTGGTCATTAATAGGGTTTAGAGGTGGCAGACTTATTAAGGATTATTCATAAAGAACATATTCAGAATCCTTTAACTAATGAATTTTTTTTGATAAAATAAATCCATTAAACATATAAAAATTACATTATTATCCATGTAAATACTCTTGTATATACTGAGCAAAATAATGATCCCTTTGATCTCTTCACAAGGTAGAAAACAAGGTTTTGAGATAGTAACTTTCTTAACAATGGTTCATAGAGTTAGGAACTATGATGGATTGTATAATGCCATAAATTTTCATTATAAAGTACCATTTAATAAATCACATTGGTACTTGGACCCATGCACCTTATCAATCTAGTTCACATGTGAAAACAAAACCTCTTGACTTTCCATGCCTGCATGTTGGAATCGAGAAGACTAGTTTACTCTTAAACACGTCAAATTGCTTGATCTTGAATTGGAGATGATTAATAAATGTTTAATACACCTCCCCTAAATTGTATATATGTTATTCCAATCATTTTTAACTCAATAAACTTTTATATTCTGCTTTAGACCATTTCAAGGATTTGTTAGTAGTTATATCATTCTAATCCTAGTGGCCTATTTGAGGTGGTTCCAAACCCTTATGAGGGAACCTTGATCACTTTAGGAGGCATAATAGGACCATAAATATCTCTCAAAAATTTTCCCACTTCCAATTCACTATAAAAATTCACCTTTCTTTCTCACATTGATGACTGTAACATGACTGCCTATTTGAATTCACTTATTTTCAAGCTACTCTTGGGGTTTTGAGCATAGGAGATGAGATACTTAAATTTTTTGGGGCCATATAAATCAATAAAAATGTTTTAAAAATTCATTAAATACACTATCTTATCTAGGATCCATCAACCTATTTCCATTCTTGAGTACTTGTAGCAAGATTATCAAATTGAAAGCTCTCACTGCCTATCACTTATAGATTTACCAAAATGAGAGTAAATAAGGTTTGAATGTTGGATGGGTAGTATTTTGAGATTTGAAAATATTCTATTTATAACCTCAAAACTTTATCAATCAAAACAACACCAAATGATTGAAAATATAGGATGAGGCCTCTTCTCAATAACTAATGATTTAAACCTATTTTATAAATTCCCATCCATCCTTACCATTATTATTGGTAGACCATGTAGACCCTTCAATGATTTATATGATGAATAAATGGACCTTTTAGAATTACAACTTGTTGTTTTCTAGTCAAGAGAGAGAGTTTTAGGACAAAAGAGAAGTCATGAGACCTTTTCAAGGCTTAATATATCCCCCTATTTATCTATATATTTATTTTTATATTTTTAAAAATCCATCTTGATTGATTTTTTTTTCACATTCAAACATCTTAGTGAGGGTTTTATGCTCGATTAGTCCTTTTCTTTGTATTTTTCCATGTTTGAATCTTTTTGACCACCTATAACACTAATGTTTTTAGTTAATAATATGAAATTATGACTTTAGATAACATGTTCACTCCTATTATGATATAATAAGATGAATTATCTAGATGATCATATCTTCTATAACCTATTTCTTGCATAAGCTTAGTGGGAAGGCTCCAATTTAGACCTGCAACCTATTGTTCTCTCTTGAAACCAATGTATGAAGTTTTATACCAATACCAAGCAAGCATACTCTTGATTTTAAGAATGGATATGTAATATATAAATAATTTCCCATACTGACCATTACTGACTTCTATGATAAAATTTTATCTTTAGACATTGAAAGTAGTGAATAAGTTAGTTGTACATTGAAAAGAGGAGGAAATGACATATTGAATATGTGTACGATAGAAAGGAGTATTATATGATGTTTATAAAATGCCACCTATCTTCAAGAGACCCTTTTGATTTGTCTTCTACATTACAACCTGGTCTAAAGACTTTGTAACAAATAACATAGCCATGTAATGAAAACCTCAACATTTTCCATGTACACCTTAACTTCTGGTAAAGTATATCAAACTTTACAAAACATGGGTTTGTACTATTTCTTTCTCATATATATGATGATTCATTCTCCTTCTCACTAATATCCTCATGTTATCTTGATGGGTTATCATTTCACTAATAGTTCACCTAGGTCCAATCACAAATTTAGACCTTATAAAAGAACCTTAATATTTATAAAATACATCAAACATCACTAATTGTTTCATGGAAGGATCAAGATCATGGAGATTAACCCTAAAATTGAGGATCATGGCTCTTGGGCTTAGACTAGACCCCCTAACACCTTGACATAACCTAAGGACAAATGAATATGCCATCACCTAAAGACAAATCATGACCTTACAACATGGTCTAATAGAGGCTATCAATAAAGCTAAAGGGATAAAAACAAAGGTTTTAATTAGAGTCCCCTATGTAAGCTAATTTTGGCTAACATCTTTAGTGACCTCCTGGGACTTCATGCTTGCTATGCATCTAGACCAGTTGCTTAGTCCATACATTGGGATATGGAGTCACCCATACTAAAAAAAAACCTGATTGGACCTTGAGAACTTGACTATAAACCTCTTAAAATAAATGGAATAGCTAACTACCTTCACCACGCACAACAAGACAAGAAGAAAACATGCTAAATAAAGACACCCAAATAAACAAGATACACACTATTCTAAGAAGCACTTAGGTAAAATAAAATAGAAACTACTATATAAAATTACCATTTAAGATGTAATCCTCCTAGATCGAAAGGAAAGCTCCTTAATTCATATTCATGTGATGAATAATAATAATGTACAAACTACTTTTCATACCTTGTGCTTGCTTTATCAACTCCTTTCTTAACCACCACTATCTTTAGCTTGATCTCAAATGAGTTAACACTAGTAAACATGTCTCCAATGAAGACAAATTCATATTAAAGTTCATAACCTACCTCACACTACCCTATGTACATAAGAGAACTCACCAATATGACCATAACTACCACCTCAATCTTTGATGGTTCATTAGGGTCATGTTATTCAACTTTGACAAACAACTCATCAATATTTTTATTAGGATATATAGGCCTATGAATAAATTCAACCTCTTAAATGATATCAAGGTATGGTTTCCATAAATTATTATGAACTTGTTCCTATCCACATTGAGATTCCTTGAACCCACTAAGAGAGAAGATGATATCCTTTTCAACTTTTACAAACTGATCAAGAAGTTAATAACTAACTTTAAGAACATGAAACATGTATTCATCAAGTGAAGTAGTCTCTTGGTAAGATAAGTTTATAAAGTTTATCTCCTTAGCCTAAATCATATTATAGTCCCCTTTTAAGAGCACATAACCTAATTATAAGACCATAAATAAGTCTTGTAGTTATTCTTCACATATTGATGCCTCATTTGGGTATTCTTTTGCTTCCATAGAGGCTGGTATGGTGATGTTCTTATCAAGAAAAGAGGAGGGATTGAAGTCTCTAATTAGATCAAAATTAAGTATATTCTTCAATATTCTTCAACCTTCACAACTAACTTATCTATGTATTTACATGGAGATATGGGTCTACTATCCAAGCTTGAATTATTTTTTTGTAATTCTTCCCAAAAGGCAACTTCCTCTTGATCAATTGAAAGAGTAATCACCTCATCCTTCACTTTAAATGGTCCACTAATGATTTTAGGCTTATCTTGGGCTTTAAGTTATTTAAAAAGAGGAGTAAACTCTTTTTGTAGGATGATTTATAGTGGGTGAATTTAAGCTAATTTATCAACCTTTTCTTTGCAACAAGAGGTGGAATAATCATCTTCAACATAAAAAGGAAGTCCAAATTAAATTTACTTCCTTTTAATCATTTAAAAATTCTTGAGAAACATTTAACTATACTTATATTATTGTAGCTACTTGAACACCTTCATCATGGCCTTCTTGGAGCACACTTTCGTAACTTTATGTGGTGTAATATTCATCACATATTGCAAGGGTGCTTGAAACTTCTTCACTCATGCTTTTACCATGCTCACTAGTCAAGACATCTATCTCATCTTGAATTCCTTCTCTCCTTTTTTCTAAATCTGATCTAATAGTAGAATGAGGGATACCAATGATTATTTATTCATCATAATCACTCACATCTTCATAATGACATTATTGAGATCCACTTACAACTACAAATTCTATGCAATCAAAATTATATGGTGTACATGAATCAATCTTGGATTGGCTAAGATAGATCACACCTACACGTCTGATTAGGGCACACACTTATTAAGTGGGAGCATGACCAATATTAGGATATTCTAGACATGATTAGGGGATCACTTGTATCATCTGTCACAACACATCATGATAGATAGGGTTCCAAAGCCTACAATCTAACACATTCGCACAAGCCTAAAAGAGTCCTATGGTTTCTATATTCACTTATGATAATAAACAAGAAAGTAAACTAATCTAATAATAAGAAAAGTAAACTAATCCAGTGCTCACCAATGCTTTTGGCGTAAAGTAGGGGTTAAAAAAAAATAAGGAAATAACAACTAAACTAAACATGTATATGAGAATATACTCATGTCAATGTATATGGGATCCTAATACATATGAGAGAAGAATACATACTAAATTATCTATCTACTTTTATAAAAAAGAAATAAGTGAGGAATATTTACCTTTGAATATGAACCTACCAAGTCTTAACCTCTCCCTTGGCCAATGGTGCTTTGTAAGAGATTATTGTGGCTTGTAAGGACAACCAAGATAAATCAGCTCTAGGCTATATGACCTACCTAAACATCCAAAATACTTCTCCATAAGATAATATTAGAGATCCAAAAGAAAGTATTGAACCCTAAATATTTATTACTCAATTAAAATGGTCAATAAGTAGATGTTCATTTACACTTCTTCATTTAATTCAACTCCCTTATAAAATGGTAAGGAATGACCTTGTATATGTAGTAGTATCTCACCCTAAAGACTTTTAGACATGTTAGTTGTGCTAGGTTAACTAGGTTGACCTAGCACATTATCAAGATAATGCCTAAAGTTTGTGCTAGGTTGGTTGGGATGCAAAATAATAAGGAAAGGTAACATATCCCCATAATAAGCTAGGTTAACCAAGTTGACCTAGCTTACTAAACAGGTCAAAGGGGAAACAAGGTAAGAAATAAGGGATAAATCATGATACATGGTGGGAATAGATAGGAAAGAGAGAAATAAGCTTAGGGTTCAAGGTTTTAATAGGTAAGAGTGTAGATAACAAGTGGAAAAAAGAACAACAATCTTATGAAGCACCAAAGGTCTACCCACCCCTTTTTTGGTGTACCCCTTAAGGCAAGATACAAAGTGTCAATTAAAAATAAAAGTGTGTAAATATTGTGTATACATATGCCCCAATTGAAGCTCATCACGTGTCATGTAAGTGCAACATGGGATGATGCTTTGGGATAGAACCTAATAACACATACCACTAATGCTAAGTAAAGTGAAATAAGACAAATGAAAGGATAGAATTCAAAAACACATACCTTTAACTTACCTTAGTGTTAGATAAGAAGACTGGAAAAAGGTGAAGGTGTCCAATGTAAATCACACTAGGTGAACCTATATAAGTTAGTGCAAAAATAGCCAAAAATTGAAATTTTTGAACGATAGGCATATAATAGTGGAAAATAATCTCTATGTCATCATGAATCTAAAAAATTTTATGGTTTGAAAAATGGATGAATAGAAATAAAGAGATGATAAAAATAAAGAATCTAAAGGAAAATAAATGAAGAATTTGAATGGCTAAAAAGTAATTTTAAATATGAAAAAGAGAATTCATTTTGTTATTTTACATTGTAAGAGAAGAGAGAAAGAGCTCTAGAGATAAAACAAGCTATAATGGTGAGGTAACAACATGCTAGATGAGAGGGAGCTCCAGGAGTGAGAGTAGGTGTACCACATGTATGCATCTAAGAATCTCAAATAAGATTTTGAAATTTGAAATGAATTAAGATAATTTTGATAAAATTTAATTTTTAGCATTTATATATGATCAAAATGAATAAAATTAGATTCTAAGGGAGGGAAATAGGAAGATGGGAAATGGGTTGGAAGGAATTAGGGAAAAATATAGACAAACACAAGTTTCTGGCAAAATGTGCTAGGTCAACACACTAAACCTACTAGGTCAACCATGTTGACCTAGTAGAGTAAATCATACTAAAATCCATGTGGTTGACCTAACACATTCTGGAAGCCAAAAACCTAGTGTGAGGTATCTAGTTGGTTTGTAAGGGCCAAAATAGAAACTTAACACCAAATAAACAAGAATAAGAAGGAAAATAAGAAAAGTGGAGAAAAATATGAAATTCTTTGGTCAAACTATGTTGACTAGGGAACCTGAAAAAGCACAAAAAGCATGTAAAAAGTTGAAAGAGAGATAGAATGGTCTAAAATGACCAAAGAAGGGCAAGGGGGACCAAAATAGGCTAAAATGGATAAGAAATGAATAAATTATACTTGTTTAAGATTAAAAATAAAATATATAAATAAATTATTGTGGTTATACATGACACAAAGGAACTAATACATCCTTTATTGTTTCTTGATTATAGAGACAATGATGGCTTTGGAGATTGCTAGATGTCTCTTAGCTACCATAATTTTTGGAGAGATGAATAGATTGAGATAGGGCTATAATGATATCCATAAGTCTAGGAGGGATAGCAGATATGTATAGGATACCCCTAAGTATAGACCTATTAGTCATGTTCCTTGGTTATTGGGAATGATTGACTAACACCTTCAAATGGGAGGTGGATGGGGATGTGATAGAGGTGGCTATCACACTAAAGGATACCCATTCCATCCTAAAGATACCTATTGTAGGAGCACCAATGACCATAAGGATACCAGATAGTGAAGAGGAGAGGAGAGCCTTATCCATGTGGGCTATAGGCTCAGAGATGATGTTATTGGGGTGGAGAGTGAGCATGTATGCTGTCTATATATCATAGATTTTATATCTCTATAAGGTAGTGATAGGCCTTGTGATATAACAGGTGCTCTATCATAAGTCAGATGGCAAGGTACCACTATACATGGTAGCCTTGAGTAGGATAATGCTTGAGGAGCAAGTACTATATGATCTAGGCTCTGCCATCTAGTTTTAACTTATGCATGATCTATATGAGATGCTAGCCAGAGGGCAAAAGATTATGGAACTGATCATACTACTAAAAACATAATTATATGAGATATTTAATATGTATCAGACAACTAGGTTTCCCCCTATGGTTGATGATAGGTCACCTCAAGTGAAGATATAGAGAGAGGACAAAGTAGTGTGGGCCATGCTCCATATGCTAGCACTATAGACAGTGAGACACACTGACATAGTATGGAAACTTTATGAGAAACTAATGACTACTTAGGAGAGTTGGCACATAGTTAGACTAGTGCTAGAGAGGAGAGAGGTGATAAGACACTATACATGGTAGAGAGAGCCACATCTAGTGGCACGGGTGCTAAGACAAATGGGTCTACCTCATCCAATGACATTGATACTCCTGCCTAAATAGTGTAATTGGAATTTGATGGAGTTATGAGGGAAGAGGGGATTTAGACCATTGATAATGAGTTTAACACTATGACCATGCCAAGATTGATGATGGATTGATTGGGTATGATGAGGGGAAGAGTAGGAGGAGGAGGTAGAGGTAGTGATATTAGATGTACCACCACTAGCTCCATAGAGAGATGATTTATGACCACCGAGGATACAACATTGATGGAGGTAGGAAGAGAGAGTAGAGACCATCATAATCCTTGGTGAGTCATTAGAGGAGCCAAAGGAGACATAGATGAGTGAGAGACCACTCAGGTGTAGGCTAAGATGGATGTGAGCCGTGGTAATCAAGTTCAAGATATGAAGGTGAAATATAGAGGAGGTACTAAGAGGTCACATAAATGGGGAGACTATGATAGGTGATCATGTGGATGGTGAGACCATAGTAGCTGAGACATAAATAGATAATTAAAATATGATTAATTTATTACTTAAGCTTTAAATTAAAAGATAGATAGATATTATGATATATGACAATGATCCAATATCCATCTAGTGTGATTTTGTAAGTGTACCTAAAGATGAGGAGGAGATATGGGGGTCCTTAGTTAGGGGAGAAATCCATGATGTCCTAGATGAGTCTTTGTAGCCATATGACCCAATAACACTGGAGGATTTGAGTGTACCATCTGCCCTAACTTAGGTGAGCTGGTTTAGACTAACAGGAGAGGCCATAAAGTAGATACAGATACAGAGAGAGGGAACATCCACCAATAGAGATGGGTTTGGGAGAGAGGTAGGCCTAGAAATCCCTAGTCAATGAGATAGTTATGCATCTAGAGATAGTGACACATATGATACAAGCATACACATTGATGCAGACCCAACTAACATAGGCACATGCAGTGACCTAGATTGAGTTGGTATAGGCATAGGTGTAGATAGCATGTCTATAGGGATAGGTAGAAGGATTTAGATATAAACTACCTTGTTATAGTGTACCATTTGGAGGAGTCAGATTGAGGCCTGAGTAGGTAGTGTGGATAGGCCATGAGATAGACAAGATGGAGCCCAACCCTAGAGCTAAAAAATTATTTATGATTTTATATGTTGTATCAAACTCTTGAGATTATATATATATGATGTATCATTTTGGATCACTGATGTGATTGTGTATGCCATCACTATGGATATATTGTTATCATTATGCTGTTATGTATGTGGATGCTTTGGATATATTTTTTTCTAGCACATGTATTTAGATTCATTGTATATGTTATAGGAAATATATGTGATGTGGTTTATTTTCTAGCATTATGAGAAACACATGCATGGTTTAAAAAAATAGGCAAAAAGACTTAGAGAAATATAATCAATCAAAAATACACTACACTCTAATTCAAGCTGTGAAATATGTAATAAAATGAAAGATGACTAAGTATAGAGAACCAAAAATTGGAAAATAAAATGGTAAAAAGGAGATTTGTTTTCAAACCAAAGATGAAAGATTTTTGCACCAAATTAAAACAAGTAAAATAATACTATATCACATTCGAAAGTATGAAAAACAAAGTAATAAAATGGAAAGTATGCAGAAGGTCACACAAGGTAAGAAAAATAAATGAAAAGTTAATGAAAATTTAGTTTTAAATTTATCAAACTAATTCAAGCTAAGAAGTATGATAAAATTCAAGAAATGGTTGAAATCTTACATGCACTTAGAAAATAAGAAAATAAGAGGCAAAATAAAAATGAAGTAAGCATAAAACGTACTAGTTCCAACTGGGAAGCATGTCAAATGATGTGTAACTTCATAATCAATCGAATCTTATCTCAAACTTGACAAATGTAATTTGATGGTGACTTGATTGTTGGAAAAATTTAAGAGGAGGGCCAGGTCCTATCTATGGTCTTACACTACAAATAAACAAAGGGAACAACACATGGGGTGGAATAAGCATGAATAATCAAGTACATGGGGAATAAGGGAATATGATAAAACACTCATAAATAAAAAATCCAAAAGGATGCGAAAACAACTTTGGTAAGTAGAATAGTAATATTAGATTGAAATGCAAAAGGGATGGTAATCTTTTGAGGAATTATTGGGTCCTATCCAGGGTCTTATGCTGTAACTCATAAAGAATAACCCAAGGGGTGTGATAAAAAATCAAGATAATATTTCTCAAGAGGAAATATAAGGAAAGGGAATGAAAAAGGGAGTGTAAAAAGAAAAGACTTAGGTATCTTAAGAGAATAATTTAGGAGATAAGAGGCATACTAAGAACATGCAAAGACACTAAGTGACTAGTGGTTGTCTATATACAAAGGAGACCTATTCCCTATAGACACAAATATTTGTAGGTAGATAAGTGTGCTACTAAGATTTGCTCATGACTGTAGATTGGCATAATGAAAATTAAAATGGACCTACCTCCCTAGGACATGTTTCCCACTCCTCAGGACCCCTTATAGATTTGTCAGTCTAATATGAAGATTGGGTACTTGCATGAGAAATTAGGTAGCACCAGAAGATTTTTTTTTGAATTCCCCTATTCCAATATACTAGCCTACCACACCCCAAAGGACTTCAACTCTTTGTGAAGTTGAATGTGGAGTTTGAGCTTTGATTGGAGATAGGAGATGTGCTTGTATCACATATTTTAGTGTGATTAGACTTTTAAGAATATTTAATATTTTTTCCATTTGATATCATTGCCTTTTATTTAAATGATTTGGATTTTAACTTTCTTTTTTTTAAGGCTTTTTTTAGATTCCTCCTCCATATAAATTTGGAATAACCAATCATGAGAGAGATAGTGATACACACAAATGAGCTATAGGCTAAGGCTAAAGGAAGCTAAGTAACCAAAGACAAAATACTGACTAGGACACTTAGGCTTGATAATGAACAAATATGTGATCTCAAATCTCAATTGTGCATATGCTTAGTTTGCAGAAAAAGGAAGAAAGGAAAAGTGAGATCCAAAGATGGACCAATAAAAGGAAATAATAATGAGAAAGATTATTTGCTAACTGATCACATGGTAAAAGGAGACAATAACCAAAGGGAATAGGGTAAATACAATCAAGTCACCATGCTAATTCTTTGTGAAAATAAAGGATAAGAAAATAAACAATCACAAAGATACAAGGCAATAATAAGCCAAATATGGTGATTTTGTGAGGATCTACTAGATCCTACCATGGTCTTATAAAGAAACTCATAAAATAAATATCCAAGGGATGCAACAAGAGTAAAATAAAAATTTAAATCAATGATAAGGAAGAACAAACATATGTGAAAAAGATATAATATAAAATTAACAAAAAATAGAGTACAATAAAGAATATAATGATATAAGATAGGTAATAATTTGACATAGTGTCAAATGATATAATTAGATATAGAAAAAGAAATAAAATTAGAGCACACATCCAATAAATATACAAATGTAAAATTACCATGCATGTGCTCATAAGTATTGGTAAATCTATCCACACACATTATCCAAGACATTAGATAAATATTTATGAAGTTGGATACGAACTAATGCTAATGTGTCATCAATATATGCAAAATGCTAGGAAAATACTTATTTTATAATCTCCTCAACTAAAAAAGTATGAACAATAATTGGATCATGCTGAGGAGGGAAATTAAGTAAATTATGATTAGAAGAATGTGTGGGAACGTGATCTATAGGAGGAGTCACTGGTGGAGAAGGAACCACAGGTGGAGGCACACAAGGAACCATAAGAGGTGTAACTATGGGAGAAGAAGGGGGAATTTTCTTATGATAATGAAATATGGGAGGAATAGTAGGTGTTCCAAGGATATCTATAAGATGATCCTTAAGATGTTGCTAAAGGGTACAATAACAATCAAAATGATGTGTGCTGCATTGGTGCCATATATAATACCTCTCACCTTACTTAGGTATATAATCAGATTGAATCTTGGGAGGAGGTATGGTAGTGTCTATGAATGGGGAAGAAGGATACAAAGTATCAACATATTATCACAACTTATGATAATGGGTATAAGAATGAGTATCTATCCTATGAAAGCAATATATATTCTTGTGAGTGTGTTTAAAAGGAACAATCACAGAAGAAAGTGTAACAATTATGGAAGAAGAGGGAGATGACTCATAACCCTATTTGGTGGGAAAGGGATACATATTAGGTAAAGGAATCAAACCATCAACAAGAGGAGGTGATGATGGAGGAGGAATAGAGCTAGACTTAACAGGAAGAGAACTAGTTAAAGAAGCAAAAGTAGACTCACAAATAGTGGAAGAAATAATAATAACTAGTTTTGACATAGATTCCACTATGGGAGGAGTAGGATCAATATAATGTCTAATAAGGGTATCACTAACCTCAAGAGTAAACCAATGATTGGAATTAGGGAACCTAAAAAAAATGGTAAGGGTCGGTCATAATATGATCAATGAGCATAGTCCTACGGGCTCCTTAGAAACTAGAGGTGTTGGTGGCATCTCCACTATATGATAAAGAGGAAAAATATAAAAATAAATAACTATAAAAGTTGGAACATGAGAAGATGCACAAAAATACTCAAGTAAAGAAGAATGATAACACATAATTTCAACATCATAGGCTTGGACAAGACTACTTATTAAAGGATCATCTAAGGAATAACCATCATCATAATTAGGTGAATGAAGATCAATGACACATGTAAAAATAAATTTGTCATCAAAAAAATCATGTTGAATATAATGATGAGTCTTGGATAAGACTATGAGAATGCCATTATAAGGAGGTTTATGAGAATGAAGTTGCAAGGAAGTAGGAAGTTGCAAGATGAGATGAGGTGTGAGATCATAAGTTTTGATATTGAGATTAATCTCATTAGGCTCATCATCATCAGAGTCTAAAAGGTTGGGAGGAATATTAACAATAAGCTTGAGATGCCCATTATATCCTCTAGTTGAGTTGACAAGAAAATTTAGATGCTGTGACTCACAAAATGGAACATAGGTAAAGGCTCAAGAGTAGGAATCTTAAAAACACCACGATCTTGGAATTGTTCAAAATTCAAAGGGTTAATATCTCTTTTAATCCTATAAATGGATCCATTATGAGGAAATTTAATGCATTGGTAGGAAAAATAAGTGATATCTCATATATGATGAGTCTTTGACCTACCAAGCAAGATGTTATAAGAAAGAAGAAAGTTAAATATCATCATCTTCACATGATCAGTGACAAGTGAGATAGTAATGGGAAGCCACACACACCCAAGAGGAGGAATTTTAATTATATCATATCCTTAGTAGGTTCTACATGTGGACTTAAGATTGCATTTATAATATCCAAGGGTTTTAATGAAATCAAGAGAAGCAACACAAGTTTTAGAACCGTCATCAATCAAAGCATGCTTAACTTAGACATAATTGATTTGAATGCTAATAAATAGGGATCATCTGAATGAAGTAGATTGTCATCAAAAATCATAGATGGGATGATAAATTTTAATGAAAGATAAGTGTTGATAGTTTCATCAACATTGATGGACATCTCTTCACACTATTGCAAGATACTATCCTCAAAATTAGATAAGGTTGCCTCCCATCCCACTAAGGGAGGATGAGGGACATTAATCTCAAATAAGAGTTGCATAAGTTGGTATTGATGATGGGGATATGTCCTCATGAGTTTAAGAAATGGAATTTGAGAAGGGAGATTAGTGAGCTCTTTAATGGGATCCCACTCATCATAACCCATGATAAGATTATTAGATTTAGGTGTGTAATTGTTAAGGAGGTCTTCGAAGGGAGGAGATGAAGAGCATTGAAATTTATGTTTATAATAATGAGAATGTTTAGAAGAAAGTTGTAAATCATGTTGAGATGATGAACTAATAGGTTCAACCTAATTTTGAGAAGTAGAAGAGGTTTTAATAGAAGGTTGATTAACATTGGAAGGAGAAGATGATAAAAGAGTGGTAGAAATAACATGGCATGTGTTATCCAAAGGAGAATCATAATTTGGATCTTAATCAAAGGTTAACAGATCTTCTTACCCCAACTCATTTAAATTATTTAAAGAAGAATCTTGGATAACACGGTATGCTTGAAAAGGAGGTAGGGTTTAGATAGGCTGAGAATCAATGAAATCCACTAATATTTGCATATTAGTCATGATAACCACATTTTATTTAGAAATTGGTTCCACAAGACTTTTTATATTATTTGTGGAAGAGATGGGATTGCCTTGGTTTTATTTAATTGGTTGATGATTAGGTAAAGGATCCTTATAAATAGTTAAAAGAGCATTTTCTTGATTCAAGGTTTGAGCTTTGAACATATGCTCATAATATTGTTGACATTGGTGCATGATAGAATCATAGTAAAAATTAGGTCCAAGAAGAAAGTACATAGATAAATTATGAAGTTATCTATAGGTCTCATGAGAATGACCCCAACTAGAATGAAACCAACAAAACTTTCTACGATCATACCTAGTTTTCATAAGATGAGTAGGGTCAATTTTATGAGGAAGAGGCCTAGGTAGACATTTAAGCAATTCAACTAAGGAAAGAGGTTTATGAACATTAATTTTATTTGTTGAGAAATGAGGAATAGTAAATTGTTGAGAAGAGGAAGCTGATTTTGAAGAAGGGGCGGGAACACTAGCTTGAACATGGTGAATGGTATCATATGAATCAAAAACACCTTTACTAGTAACATTGTGGTTTTTATTTTCAAGTCCTTATTAGGGTTTTAGGGAGTTTTAAAAGGGTTTTGGGTTCTTAACAATAGTTCATAGAGGTTAGGGTTTTATCCTCTAAACTAATTCCACTAAACTCTTATAGACAAAGCTCCCCCCATCTCCTAAGATGATAAGATTACCATGTAGTAGATATGTGTAGTTCTGAGCTTGTCAAATATCCTTTTGGGTGAAAAGTATGCATTTTGGGAAATTTTGAGGAGTCTACAAGCCAAATTGACTAGATGTGTATCTCCTCTACAATTCAAAGTGACATAACACATATAGAACAACATGATAATCATCTTCATAAAGGTTTGGGGTGTCCTCTAATATCAATTTTATCCTCTATTATAACCTCTAATTGGCACTATCTTAATGAAGGTGCTAGATTAGTAGGTATAAGTATAGGGTTCCTAAGTATTGGTCTTAAGCTATGGTTGTGAGGAACCTAGCCATTATTATTAACATGAAGATCATTCCTGAGGGCCATTAGAATAAATATATCCATTTGATCAAACCATTTTCTTCCTTTTATATGCATTCAATTTCTCACTTGGATACCTAGGCCTATCTGAGAGACCAATTATGGAGGCCCCTGATGGTGGCTAATGTGAGATCATTTGGGAAATTTGGGACCCTCTCTCACTTAAAAAACTAAGGCATATGAAAATATTTCCCAACTCCTTACTAGAGGATTAAAATATCTTTCTCAAGCCTGATCCATATAGTATCTGCCCTGCACATGCCAACCAATAGGCCATTTGAGTGTTTATAAGACCTAGGGAGATCATTAAGACCATTTTATAGCTTAATTACCCTATTTGAATACATTTAGAGGCATAATTATATCATTGGGTGCAAACTAGGGTTTAAGAAGGGTTTTAGATGTCCACCAGATTAACAATGGCTCATACAATACAGAAATTCAAACCAAAACTTCTTATCATGAATTTATAGACCACTGATCCATTCATCTCTCCTAAACAACTTAGGGTCCCATGCAAAGTTTGTGTGGGGATATGAGCATAGTATGGTATGTCTCAAGCTCCCCATTAGGTAGTCTATGTAGGTTATATTATTAACATTCATTCATAAAGATGGGCCACTCAACCCCAATAATTAATTTAATAATTTTGATTCCATAGGGGTGCTCAAGTTTCCCTAAGAGCTCTAGGTCTAGGTCTCTTTGTGGTGAAAGGAATGAGTGTTTGAAGGTGTAACTTGACCTGTCTGCTTAAGAAATGGAGCTTGAAAGGGAGTTAAAACCAAAGAAAACTATCTTATTTCATTACTCTACCTTTGAATACCTTATCTAGGGTTTGAAACACCTCCTTATACCCCCTTATTTCATTGATTCTCTTTAGAGGTATGGATTTGCATTTATGTGGTCTTGAAACCCAAATGAGACTTTAGAGCTTATAGTGCTGATACCAAGTGTTGAATCCCCCATTTAAATGTAGGTATATATGTAGTTCTAAGGTTGTCATAGCATCTTTCCCAGTTCAATCTCCATCTTCTGCACATACTCTTATCTACTCAGACCCCTCACCAACCCTACTCTCTCTTGTAGCCTAGCTTAAGCATCATTGCTTAGTTTATAGGGTTGAAGCAGTTGACATTGGTAAATTGAGAAATATATTTTAGCTCCTTATAAGGGTGTGATTAGGACTCACAAATCATGTTTAAATTCTTGATCAAAATCCCTGAGGTCATCCCTTTTAACTTTGTCAACATGTGGGTATGCACAATTAGACCTCAAGTTGTATGTTTTAGTTCTGCAACTTAGCTAGAAAACTTCCTTACTTAGGAGTACCATCAAGAGGATATTGAGGGGTTTTGGATATATTTTATTCTCCCTAAAATTTCACTTTTATATGTTATTTAGATTGCCACTCTCCTTAGTTTAGAATATTCACTATTTAGGCAACCTTGACTGACTGTATGTGCCAATCCTAACCCATAGTGCATTTCTACAAGTTTCTTTGCCTTTGGTAACACAACATCCCTATCTTACCTTCATTAGTTTGAGTTACTTACTCATATGCATATATTGTATCATATATAGGGTAGGATATAGAGGTAAGACTATCAACAATATTGTAGGTACTGATCCATGTATGTTGATTGAACAAGGGTCTTTGGAACATGGTCTCTGAGTTAAGAGAGTGCCCTCTTAGTTATGCTTGAGGTCCCAATGGTTATCTTATGTTATAATCCATCTCTACAAGATAATTTTCTACCTATTCATATCCCTCTTTTATGCTCAGGGCTCATCTACATATGATGACTTTGAAGGACTTTTGCATGGTAGATGTAAGTCATTTCTTATAAATGGTGATCATGGTATCTCAATAGGGTTTATGATTGTGTAAGTTCATTTCCTCTTAGTAATAATGATGTTTGATAGCACTAAAAGGTATTTAGACCTTGTTTCAATACATTAGTCTTGAGTATAGGGTTTTGACTTGTAGGTGATAACTTGGTAAGGTCACATGGAGCCTAGAACTTAGAAATAGGGTTAACAATGAAGTAAGTTGATAGTGCTAAGGTGGCCAAATGGCATAAGTTATTTAAGGCTTTGGATTGAACCATGAACTCATACCCATAATGATTTTGAAGGACCCCAATCATCTTCACACACATACCTAATATAATGAAACACTTCAAGATCATGGATGAGGCATACATAGTGAAAAATGAAAACTTAGGACTTTTAAAAAACCTTAAATTTTGCTAAATAACCTTAAAATCTGTTAAATAGGACTGTGGAGGCATTTGAGAGTTAAATGGTGGTTTATTTGACTATAAGGGATATGATAAAGGTTTGTTTAGCCTATAATAAGGGGATTATCATTAATACAAAATATTCACTTATAACTTCTATGGCATGTTTATGGTGTCCAATAGTCATTCTCTTTAAGCACACTATGTTTCTTTGCAATGAAACCCAATCATGTAGGCAACTTAAATTTAACTCATAATTTGAGAGAGTTGGGGATCTATCTGAACATTCAAGTTGGACTAAAGAGACATGAGTAACTTCAAGACACCATTGTCTAACCTTTAAGCACTATTCACTATCAGATGTATGCACTGAACACTATTTTTCACCAATGAAACCTTATCTATAGCCTATAGATATTGGTGGTTTGGATGTTTATCACTCTTATAAGCCCACACATGTGTACCAAAGGTTGAGGATGCAATGAAATATATTTGTAGGACTGAAGGAAACATGAATAGCCACCCGTTTGATCAAATATACCAAAACTCATTGAAACTATTCCCCTTATTTTGCCTTATGTAGATGAAGATGGTGACAAGGTTACCCAGCTTCTTAACATTTATTTATAAATCTCAGACTACTAAACCTAAAACCAATGCCCATGATTGGAAGGTCCTCAAGTCTACTTTCTTTGGCCAAGAGCCTAGACCTTCTCTCTCTCTCCTTTATATGAAATGAACACAAACCTGAAGTGCTCTCCATGTCTGCCAAAGAGCTAGGTGGAGGAAGTGAACTAATTTTGGGCTCTTTTGGCCCTAAAACACTTTGATTTATTCAACATATACCTATAGTGAACTCCCCTTGCAGACTCCAAAATCTACTTGAGCCAATCTATACTATGCAAAGCTATAGTTCTCATGTTTCAAACCACAAATCATTATTGGTGAGAAGGAGGAGGGAAAATAAGCATCAGATAATGTCTCAAAGATCATGGTATGACATTGGGGAGTTTAGGAAACATGTTTCCACACATGTGGGGCCCATTTATTGGCAATTAAGTGTGTTGATTTTTGAAAAGGGCATCATTAGTATATGAAATGGTTGGTCATGACAATGTGGTGTTCATGGGGGCCCTTAAAGGTGTGTTTGATGGCTCAAGTGGCATTTTGGGGTCAAATATCATCATTTAAGGCCAAAAACTCTATTTTTAAGATAATATATCATGTTTTCCACTAAAGGCTTCAAATGAATGACATTTTAATACTTATTAAAGTGGGATAGAACATGCTAAAGACTTCAATTAGGATTCCATGCTCCTAGATAACATGCATAAAACTTAAGATTAAGCCATACCTTGCATATTCTCAACACACTAGATAGGTTCATGATGAGTTATCAGCTACAACATTTAATTATCTCCACCATGGCATATTTGAATGTTGAGACCACTTCAAAGCCTTGTCATATACCCTCACACATACTCAAACACTAGGAGGACACTTGACATAAGTTGAAATAGGGAACAAAGGCAACCACCATGATAGTTTCTTGGCATGACACAAAACTAGACGTGCTATCCTTGACATGACAACTAGTTACTTCCTTTGGACTACCCTAACCCCTCAAGGACATAAGAAAGATGATCAAAAGTGATGCTTTTGTGTTCTTATGCATGGGTTGAATCCTTTATGGGCCTAAGGGTATAAAAGGAGAGGAAAGGCTCAAATTTTGAGGGTTCCCCATTCTTTTTTTCCTTTTTTGAAAGGAAATTGGCTTGATAACAACTTTCCCATGGTCTTTGTATATTGGGTCATGGCAAATTAGATACCTCAATTGGATGATGCAAGATGTTACATATAAGGGGCCTATAAAACATGCACTCTGATATACAAAAAATAAATTTAGAGTAATAAAGACTCAACTCATTTAGATTTCCTAATGAACTCCTCCCTAAGAAACACTTATCTCCAACATACTAGATTCAATAATGCCTTAAAAAGAGAGAAGCAAGGGACAAATAATCTGGATGAAGCATGAAAGAACTGATTATAGATTAAGCTAATATAAAACTAAACTAATAAGTGATAAAAAAGGTCAAAAAATAAAGGGTAAAGAGGAAGAGAAATGAGCCTATAATACAATGCATATAAGTTTGGTTCATTCAGTTAGACAAATTCCATAAAACCACTCTTTTATTTGACCAATATTCACACAATCATAAACAAAGATGGTTTTTAAAGCTCAAAGAAAACTTAAATGTGAAGAAAGAGGGACATGATTACCATATGAATGCACAAATTATCGACATTAGGATCATAACCTTCTAATTTAAAGATATCGAATAAAAGAAACATCTTGGATTCACCCTTTCCAGCTGAAACTACATAAATGCCTTCGAATAATATATCTCATAGGAAAAGAAACTAATTAAGAAACTGAAAATTAATAAGAAAATGAAAAAAGAGTATAGTTCTTCTATTTTAGCTAATTAAATCTAAATGAACCAACCCTTCTCATAATAAAGCATTGGTCTTATATAGATTTTTAGTCCAATCAGTTCCAAAATTAGCCCACAAATGGGTGGTTATGATAGATCAATGAGCTGGGTCCACTTGAAATGAACTCAAGTTCTATTTTAACCATGATCGAAGTGCCACAGACCATGCTAATTGAATTCCACCTAAATTTTTCATAGCGGAATGTCTTTGAGATCCTTTTTAGGATTTCTAATTGCCTACATATTATGATTAGAGACCATGCCTCTTTTAGGCAAATTTTGTGTTTTATGATTTTCATTGGGTCCCAAGGTGCACAAATTTAGTTAGTCAATACCACTACCTGATTTACTTATAATTTTGCATCCCATGATCCTCATACTAATAAAAAGAAATCATACCCTAATCATGCCTACCATAATGGACCCATCGTCCACTTTTCATATATTGATGGTCTAGATGGGAAAAATGTCTGTCAAATCCAATCTTGAACATATTTCAAAGAGGTCCATGTATCCACCTTAAGAAATATTCACCAGGTGAATGTTTCCCACTACTCCATGATGCCCACATGTTTTCATGAGTTAGGGCCACACTATGTGGTGATTTTTCCTTACTTTTTTGCTTGGTTTGAGGACCCATATCCTCTAACTTTTATTTGGATCTAGGGCAATAAGATCTTACCGTGTGGTGTGATCTTGCTTACTTAGAGATTGTTGGTTTTGGCTCAAGGTTTCATATACTCTAATTACTTTGGGGCCTCAAGATTTTGACATGTGTCCTCTTCTTGAGCATCCATGCATTTGTTATTATTTTGGTTTACATGGATTATCCTAGGGATATAGTGAAGCAATATTATGCCACATGGCATCATCCCATTCACCCATTCAATATCTTACCTACCTACCTATTTTGGTTGACCTAGAAGAGTCCAAGAAGTGAGATGTTTCCACGTAGCATCATCTTATTTATTTAGGGGTTTTAACACCTACTCACTCTTTATTTACCATCGGATGGCCCAGGGAAACATGATCATGCCATGTGGCATCATCTCGAGCACCTAAATGATCTTTAGATGAACTCCTAATTATAGGCACTTGAGAGAATCAAAGGAGTAATATATTAACACTTATCAACATACCATTTACCTGAGAACTCGCTTGAATATCAATGTGCATGTACCAGCTCATGAAAGTGATTAATCAAGATCATGCCACTTGACAACATCTCAATTTTTCTATGGATACAAGAAATAAAGTAGTCATTAGGATTAAATTTTATAAATAGAATGAGTAAGTAAAATAAAAAATAAATTCCCTTTTATCCAAATCCAAATTATCCCATTATATAATAAAAATTGTTTAAGTCCTTAAGATGAAATAGTAAAAACATTAGCCATTTAAACCCAATCCAAAGTATAAATGAACCATCTAAGATAGATTTAGTAAAGAAAAATATCTAACTAGTAATCTAAAAATCTCTTTAAGTTCATTCTTGGGTTTTGATGGGTTGTTAGACTATTAAATTTAAGTTCATGAATTACTGACATGGATGCCATCATGTCATCTAGTTGGCAGGTCATGCCACACATCTCCACATTCATCTGGGGCTCAATTGAGGCATCACCATATATTAATCATCATGTAGATGAGATGTAACAAGATCATGCCACATGGAATGATCATGCTCATTTAGGAGGTTGTGAATCCTAGCTCGAAAGCCAAGATATACTGACTGTAGTGGGGACCCAAGATTATGAGAAGTGATATCATATCATTCACTTAAGAGGTTTATAGTGTTTGATGTGCATGGATCACTCAATGATGTGAAGAGGATAAATCATGACACACATCATGATCC
This sequence comes from Torreya grandis, assembly GCA_037957365.1. Taxonomy (NCBI): domain Eukaryota; kingdom Viridiplantae; phylum Streptophyta; class Pinopsida; order Cupressales; family Taxaceae; genus Torreya; species Torreya grandis. The sequence continues at coordinate 596,939 of JARHVA010004084.1, read as the reverse complement.
TACTTACCTAGGACCTTATTGCTATCCCAAAGTGCAATAACTACCCTAGGGTCTTGGAGAAATGAGATATCACCATGAGGCATGATCTCGCTTACCTAAGAGCTCAGGGGAGAGGCCTAACAATCAAAGCATCCTTTGGAAGCAAAGAAGTGGAATGATGATATGTGTTAACATCCTAGGCATGTATAATGTTGAAGCTCTTATAAATAGACTATCTTGAAAGCTCATGGAGAAGCGAGTGGGTGATAAGTGGTGTCTTGATGTTTATCTAGGGCCTATAGAAATTGAAAGTAGTTATTAGCTTTTGAATTTGAAAATTCCCAAAAATGGCTAAGTAAAAGAGTCAAAAATGAAAGTAAAGGCAAACATAATAAGCCAATCAATGTAACCATTTGTTTAAACCTACAACTAAATTAGTTCATTTTAGATAAAATGACTAAGTCAGGGAATCAGACAAAATAAATGCTTAGTCATTTTAACTAAAAAAAAGTAGAATGGGATTAAATAGAGATAAAATCAAGAAATAAAATAATCCCATTTGCTAAAAAATATATAGAAGTTAGTCCAATACAAGTAAAATGACTAAGTCCAAAAAATGAAGCGATATAAGCCCTTAGTCTACTTAATTCAAACTGAAGCAGAATTAGACCAACTTGCTAAGGAAAAGAAAGCAATGTTTTGTGATAGTTAGGTAATTCACATAAATCTAAGGTAAAATGCTTTAGAAGGGAAACTTTAGTGCAACTAAAAAACATGCTTTAGAATAGACCAAGATTTAGTATTTTTTGGCAAATTAAGATGACAAGATCAATGGAGTCCTCTATGTAATCTTCTTAGACCAAGTGCTCATAATGAACATTTCAAGTCTAGACTTGGTTAAAATAATAAATCAAGATTAAAGCCTGGATTACAACATCTTCAAGACATTTTTTGATCAAATCAATAGATCAAATAGGTCAAGGTCACCAACCCCTTCAAATAAAAACCATATTTTAGAGCAAAAAGAGGTTCCATTATTTCATAAGGAATTTAGGAGGTGTTGTGCAAGAAATAACATGACCACCATACTTTTTATTATAAGGTAAGGTAGGTCCTCAATATTGAAATATAGAGGTAGTTTAACACCTATCCCTATAAGATGTAGTAAGGCTTGATATTTGTGTTCTAAGAGATAGCTATAGACTTAGTCAGGTATTTCCTTAAGCAAATCATTAGCTTCAGGATCGTTCTCATTATAGTTAACAAGGTTATCAACATTATTCACCTCTACATGCTCTTATTGATTCTCAAAATGGAAAGGATCTCTACCAAAAGAATCTTCCCTATATTAAGTACTATTTAAGTAATCTTGATGTCGGGTAGTTGGAGACATGATGTGACTGTATATATATGACCTAGGATTAGGCTTGGATCTAATATTTTAGAGAAAAAAGAGGTTCCATTATTTCATAAGGAATTTAAGAGTTGTTGTGCAAGAAATAACATGACCACCATACTTTTTCTTATAAGGTAAGGTAAGTCCTCAGTATTGAAATATAGAGGTAGTTTAACACCTATCCCTATAAGATGTAGTAAGGCTTGATCTTTGTGTTCTAAGAGATAGCTATAGACTTGGTTAGGTGTTTCTCCATGCTTTCCCTAACCTCGATGCTTCAAAACTTGCATCAGTGACAAATTTTGCCGCCGATACAAGTTCCTTCCTGACCTACATCGATGAAAAATTTGCTGTTGACATAGGCCAAAAGTACATGAGCGATGAATTTCACTGCCCCTGCACTTTCCTTCCAAACTTGCATAGGCATCAGAATTTGCCACCCGTGCCATTTTCTTCTCCCTCTTGCATGCAAAGTGAAATTTGCTACCCGTGCATGCAGTTCATTCCACATGCTTGGGCGGCAAATTTCACCACCCTTGCAATTTTCCTCTAAATTTATCCAACTCAAGAGAAATTTTAATGTTTTTCATTTTTTTCACTTCCTCCCCTTTTTTCCCTCATTTTCCAACCCAGCCCTGTTAAGTGCCCTTCTTTGGTCATGATCACCCAACGTGCGAATTCCCCAATTTGCCCACTGTTCCCTAATTGCATGATCATGATTACAGTTCCCCCTAAAGATTCTTGTTCGTTGACACCCATTTAGCCGAGACCAGTTCCAAAAGTTATTCCATATCACTGGAGTTTCTCTGAAGAAGTTGAAGACCATGAGGAAGACTGGAAATGAAGGTTGAAGCTGTTCTTCCATGCTTTATTCAAAATGCACTTTGTAATTGACTTGGGACATTTTCACATGCAATTTTGTAAAATGTAATTACATGTAAAAATTTTGGAAAAATATCTCAAAGTCAAAGATGAGTCATCTTTGACTAGGATATTTTTGTATTTTAATATTTTCTAAAATTTTGAAGGTTTCTCCCTATATATAGAGGGGACCTCTTTTGTAAATGGATCTCTGATAATTAAGAGCAAAAACTCTGCTGAAATTGAGACACTTCTTGAGACTTTGTGCTCAACTTGTAAATCATATTTTGTTGAATGAATGAGAAGCAGGTTCATTTCAGACTTTGTGTTGAAGTTATCTGCTTTATTTAGGAAATAGTTCTTATGTCCTCTTTCCTGATAATCTCTTATTTGTTTGATTTAATAAGCAAAGTGTGTGTGTTGATATTATCTAAGGATGTTTCTAAAAGATAAAAGAGAGACTTTGAGCTACTTTTTATCTTTGTGATCCTTTTATCCTTTGTAGTTTCAGGCAAAGACTTTGTGCTTACGTAGGTTTCTTTGTTAACTTTGTTACTTACTTCAAGTGATTTTCTGCTCTATGCTGGATACCATTCCTAAAAGAAGAGGAATGTTGTTGGCTAACGACCAAGATTTCTCTCTCTTGTTCCTTGGACATCACCTCTAAAAAAAGAGAGGTGGATGCTATTATACATCCCAAGTATTATTTTTTGCTTAGTTATATATACATATAACATATAAATATTCATAGGGAACCTCCCCTTGATGAGAGGAGAGATTTACCTCGTCCAGATCTGGTAAACCCACAATTTTTGTGGTGTAAATCTCCCTGTGCTGTGGTTGATATACCCATTTTGTCATCAGTTAGTTGATGACAAAATATTCACCCAACAGTCATCACCTCTTAATTCAATCTTTTGGGCATCTTACTCAACATTGCTTATAATAAGAAGCGATTTCTATTTTGAATCATGATTTTGACATATTAAGAGTGATTTTGACAATAGTTAACTAATAAGTGTTATTTTCATTCTATATTTGTAAATAGTATAGTTTTTATCTTTACTTGTAAATAGTCTAAGGTTAGTCTATTATCTTATAAGTGATTTTAGTCCTTTTTTATATATATATTTTGTATATATTATATTTTTCCAATATGTAAAATCACCTTTGGTAAATAGCGATTTTGATTTAAAAAAGTGATTTTCAAATATTATCAATGATTTTGACTCATTTTTTTTGGAAATATCCCAATTAGATAGTATTTGGTATAATCTTGATTTAAAACTTACTAACCCTTTTTTACACTCTATAATAAATAGTTATTATATTTGGGTAGAATTTTCAATACCACTTATCATTTTCTATGATTTTGATTAATAGTTATGATTTTGAATAAGCCATAAGTGATTTTGAATAATTAATTATGTGATAACCATTCATTAACCACTTACAAAATTACATTTTGCTTATATATAATTTTAACCTATTAATAACAATTTTGCCTTTTTGTAAGTGATTTTGAAATATTCTAACTTTGTGCAACTATGAAGAAGAGATTTTAAAAAATAAAAAGGTGAATTCAACTTATAAGTATTTCTATCAAGACTAATAACAACTTTTTGGGTAGGATAAATAAGCAAAAGACTAAGAATCAAATTTATAACTTGTTTACAGGACCAGGATGTGGGTTTGAGATTTATGATTTTGAAATATTTTAAATCTATTTGTTTGTTTGGTTTGTTTTGCATAATTAAATAAGTGGTTAAATAATTTTTTTATGTGCCTCCATGTTACCCAACACATTTTATTTTATAGGGTGTAATGTGATGGAATTCATCCCCACACACTTGCATAATTTATGGGTTGGTGATGTGGATTTCATCATCATGCATTAAACCACACACCATGTTCTGGTAAAGTATAAAAATTAGGGAAAACTATCATGAGACTAAGTGGTTGACCCCATATAGGTCTTTTGTGAAGGGAAAGAGTTAATCTTTGACCCATGCATTAGACAACACCCTATATAGATTTGGGCCCCATGTACCTAGTGTATATCAGGTATGCCCCTTATAAGCCTGATCTAACCTAGAATAAGACCTTTAGACCATAACATGTAACTTGTTGCCAGGGCCAATATCACTCTCCATAGTGACTATCAAGTGGAAATGGGGTTGAGAGGGTTTGGGAGACTCTATATGGGTCATCGACCTATAGCCTCACCCATGAAGCTATTAGATGGTGTAGTCACTGAGTTACACTCCTAAATTGGTTTACTAAATAATAAGGCTTGTAATTTTCTTGATTGTATGTGTGTTGTACTAAACCAATACTATTTTTGAGTTGAGTTAGACTTATACTCTTTGTAAACACCTAGAAAATCCTTAGGATACACTCATCCCATATAAGGCTTAACTTAAACTATCTTTATCTTTTTCTCATAACCATATCTTCATCCATTCCATTCTCAAAAATCTTGAGCATTATATTTGTCTTGTGATTAAGATATAGTGGTCATTTATCCTCTCTGAAAGGTTCTAAAATCATCCTACTCATTACTCCATCCATTACAAAACATATTAATTTGATTAAATATTTCCAAAGTCTATAACTCTTATAGATTTCATCTAGCACATTATCATATTATCATCTTGCTTGTTCATAACTAGCTTTATCTAGTCATCATCTCGCTAGTGTGAATATAGGCACCTAGTCATCTCATCATCTAGTCTCCTTGCTAGGTTGAATCTCGATAGAGTTGACACATTGGTAATACCTGATAATTATTATCCTTAATCTCAAAAATCTGAATCCCATCTCTATCACTATAAATATCTTGACCATTTTATCTTAAAACCATAACAATTTTATCACTCAAGAATCACATTTCTTATTAACTTATATCAAATCAACAACTTTAATGTCTATATCACCCAATATTATCCAGCATGCAAATCAAAACCCATGCACAAATATTAAGATTGGGACAAGGATAAAACTAAAAAAATGACATCCTAATGACTTTAGGTAAATAAAGTAGGGATAATAAAGAAAACCAAAGTGACATGCATACTACTTGAGGAGAGGAAAAAGTTAACAATGAACTTTTCAATAATGATGAGATTATATCCTAATTTTACCAATATATATATATATATATATATATATATATATATATATATATATATATATATATATATATATATATATATATATATATATATATATATATATATATATATATGAAATCAAGATGAAATATTATCCCAAGTCATTTCAATGGGAGGAAAATCACCCCTTCTATTTAATCTTAACCTTATGCACCATCTAATCCAAGCATAATCTAGACATAACACTCTCTGCACCAACCTATCACAAACTAAGATGGGGGGAATCTTGAACATGAACAAGAACTAGTCGATGAATAAGAAACCCCTCAAAATAAACATGTTGAGGTTGATATAATAAGATCCACCTTAGAAGATCTTCTAGACTAACTCACCCAATAAGTCAACTCACTAGTATCTCAAATTCATTTCGAAGCCCATAAACCTACACAACCGAGGAGAATAATTAAAAGCCCTATAAACATCAACATTGATCAATTAAAACCAAAAATAAGATAGACCAATAATTCTAATCTTTTAATGGACCCTTCCTTCACCCAAGAATGGAAAATGATGAGGGAGACTCTTCAACAGATAGATCCCCATAGTCAGGCAGTGACATATAGATATGAAGATTTTTGTACATCCCCACTAGATATGAGTTTTTTATAGATACCCTTTTTGGCAGAATTTGAAATTCCAACATTTGATAAATATAAGGGGAAAGGATTCCCTCATCACCATGTCTAAATTTTTTATGTAACATGGCATGAGGTAGCTTACAATGATGCTTACTTACTTCATCTCTTTCTCAAAAGTCTCACACGACCTGCTCTAGAATGGTTTATGTATTTACCTAAAGGGTCCTATTGTCTCTAAATCTTTCACCCTAGAAGAGAGTATTTAGTCCTCTCCTTTATTTGGGCAATATTGGAACATTTCTAGGCCTGTGGCTATGCCTAAAGAAGAAATGGACCTCTAAATTGAAAGGGCTAGCTCCCTGTATATGTCTCTACAAGATAATCTCTAATAAACCAACTTATTTAAAGGGAGAAGAGTTAGAAATTTATAGATAAAAATTGTATTCTAAGAGTGGTGATACACTAAAACTATTTTCCACATGAATGTCAGATTCTAGTGCATAATACAATAAAAACACAAACCTTCCCAAACTCTAAAGATTCTAACAACAATATTTCAACACAGAGGTGAGATGTGTAAAAAATGACACAAGGTAAATGAGATAAAAGGTAAAATTTACACATTTAAGAAAGTAATACACATACATAAATTCAATACACTCAGATACACACTGTGTGATCAATTAGACTAAGAACTCTTGTTTAGGTATGAAGGATAAATTGGGTAGAAGGATGGAAAATCATCACATGCTGCCACTATACATCTCTTTCACACTCAGACCAAAAACCTATAAAAATATTGAAGGAAATAGATTTATGCAAAATGCTTTAAGGTAGAACTTTAATCATTCCAATAGGGCTTTACCATACACTGCATGCTCTCCTTTTTCACTATCCAAGGGGCTATATATATATAGCCAGAAGGAAGAGAGAGAGGAAAGCTTTTGGCACCAAGGAGATGAATCAATTTTGTTGGAAGTCTTCATCTTCAATTAAAATTAACTTTGTTGATGATGCTCATTAGGGCATTCTGATAGATCCATGTCACCCTCATGAACACCCTTGGCTTGCCCTCTTGAAGATGTTTTTTTTTAAAATTACACAACCCAATTGAGATGTTTAGAGATGGCATTAAAATGGTTGCTATCAATGGATCCACCTATTAAAAATATATTTCAGTGCCCAACTGCTTCTCCTTGGCTTGTCGTGATGCACAATGGCATGAAAAAGAGTCACTTTCATTCTATTTTGCCTTAAAGAGGCATTGCTGGGAATCCATGTGCTCATTGATTGATCTTTCCATTGGCCATTCATAATGACCTTGATAATTGATTTTCACCATCGATCTACCTATCATGGATCAACCGTTAGATCAAGCTTTATAAGTTAAGTAATCTCGAAAACCCAATTTACACTGTCAAGAGCTTTTTGGGTTTTTCAAGATTTTCTACTTTAGGTTCTTCAAGCTTGACGACTTTGGGTTCTTCCAAATTTAAGTCTTTGGGCTTTAGAAAGTGACCCTTAAATTTTTTTTGAAGGGCACTTGGAGAGAAAAATGACCCTTTAGAAAAATTCCGAAGGGCACTTTGGAGAGAGAATAGTGACCCTTCAAAAAAATTCTAAAGGGCACTTGGAGATAAAATTGACCATTTGGAAATTTTTTGAAGGGAACTTGGAGAAAAGTGACCCTTTAGAAAAATTCTAAAGGGCATTTTGAAGAGAGAAAGAACCCTTCAAATTTTTTTTGAAGGGTAATCTTTTGAGAAAAGATAGGCCAAATACCTTCGAGTTTTTTGTCTGAGACAAAGGATTCCTTTGAGAAAAGGCAAAGAGACCATTCTTTCAGAATTTTTGTCTAAGACAAAAAGTTTGAAAAAATTCTTAGGCTTGGACAAAAAACCCGAAACAAAAGAAACCTTCTAAATGAGATAACACTTAGGTAAAAGGGGTGAAAAAACACTTGAACAAGGCTAAAACAAACCTTTCAAAGAATAAAAAACAACTAGTTTCTTCATGAGTCCTTCATAATTGGATTAAAAATAGACAAGAGATGTTGAACTTAGCCAAAGGAAATTTCAAAAATAAAGGTAACAAATTTGGCTAACAGGTTCATTACCACCTTTGAAAAATTAACATAGAAATTTGTGAGACACTTTTCCTTCAACATTGAGCATGATATTTATATAATTTATCTTTATAATACCAAACAAAGGAAAAAAGAGAGTCTTGCATCATTCTTACAGTGATGGAGAAGCCTAGTTAGTCACTTCTAATGTATCACCCCTAAAAAATAATTAGCTAAATCTTCATTGACAATCTTAATTTAGAATCAACATATTAATTAAAATTATAAAGTGCCAAGTCATTCGATGTGATGAAATAATAGAAATGGGTATCCAAATTGAAAAAACACTTATGAAAAGGGGGATTCTCAAGTTGTATACCCAAAATGAACAAAATCAAAATCAGGATAATGCTTCTTCAGGTAAGCCCAATATCTTTAATTAAAATAAGAATATTTTTTGAGATAGAGTTATTTATTCTAAACATGTATAAATAGTTCAAAAATATTCCCTTACTACCAAAAATTAAAATATCTCCAACATTAATATATAAAAAGGGAAGCCACTAACTAGAATGGGGAAACATCATCTTACAAGTCTTGGTGTGCCAATTGAGATGACCCTAAATAAATTAATTTCTACTAATATGATAACTCTCCCAAAAAATTGTCTTTTAGATGACAATATGCCATGCCCTGATTGGTATTGTGAAGATGAATTTTGTCATTATAATTATGTGAAAGGGCATGATAATGAAAAGTGTATGTAGCTACGATAATTCATTTAAGATTTGATAGAAAAAGGAGAAATAAAAATTAAAGGTGAAAGCCATGCAAGTTAGTGTAAAAATTAGCAATTTGGAATATATTAGGATCCCCTACTTAAGCATGATAAAAAAATAGAAGAAAACACCAAGGGATCAAGGTCAATCTTTTAGTTCCAATAAAATTAATTACCACTTTCTCTCAAATCACCACATCAACACCATTAAGATCAAATTCCCCCAAAATCCCTCAAATCTACCTTATCTTATCCTTAAGATTAACAAGGCCACTTAAGATTGTAGTTACCACAAGATGTATTAAAATAATAGTTCCTAGAGTACTTTCAAAAGACTCACCCTCCTCCTCATCTAAAAAAAACACCATCCCTAATAAAACTCTAAATATTCTTGATAAAAGGTATGACATTATTCAACAGTTAAAAAAGACTCCTACTTAGATTTCTATCATGGATGTTCTCAATACTTCATCTTTTCATCAAGAAATATTAAATCATATCATACATGAGTCAAAAGTTCCTAAGGATATTGATATTAATCAATTCTAAGCTTTGGTGGGTCATTTGTCTCCATCACAATAAATCACATTTAGTGCCCATGACATGCCTCCAATAGGCCCTCATCATAATTATCCCCTGTTCATAGAAATATCCATTACAACCCATAATATCCCATGGGTTCTTATAAACAGAGGATCTGCTCTAAATTTGTGCAATATCAAATTTATCAAGAAGTTGGGATATTCAGAATCATCTTTGGGGCCTACTTTGATAATGATAAAGGCTTATGATTAAATGAATGATCATTGACAGGAATGATATATCTTCCCATAAGAGTGGGGCTTGTAGTTCATCAAACATTGATCTATTGAGAAAAATTAGAGTTATACAATAATGAAGGAGTCAAACAAAGAATTAGTAATATATTATTCACACATTTTATTCATTCAAAACATTACATGATACTCATATAGGAAGTGCAAACACTATATGTGGGGATCCTGAGATCCCTATAAAATCTCATTGACTAATCTCCAAGCTATATACAAAATATATTATTACAATAATATATTCATATAACTAACAATCTAATTAGCAATAACTAATTACTAACTTACTATACGATACATACTATCTAGAAAATAGTAATTTACCCTATAGTAACTACTGATGTAAATGCTAATCCTTAACATTCCCCACTTATTTTTTACATGGGGAGAATGTACATCTTCAAAAACTAGTCCAAACAAAATCATATGCCAATGCATACTTTTAGGTTTGCATACTACTGTCTAAATCTTGCTATTTGGATCTTGATACACATGATCTCTACTATGTGAAGAGCACATCCCACATTTAATCCATGTGATAACAATTTATGTTTCACTAGCTGATCATCTTCATAAGGAAGTATGATTGTCAAAGGATCTTTAAAGTTAGAGGATTTTTGTAGTTAACTACCCTCCTATACAACCATTACCATATTCCATTATATATACACTCTCCTTTTCTCTAATACAAAAGGGTAATGAAAACACACATAATACTAAAAAATGAAATATTATGAGGAATAAATCCTCATTGTCATCTTACGCAACCTCTATTGACGTTTGTTTCCACCTAAATAAAAACAACATAGACAATTTACATTACCATTGAAGCACTATCCTTGGCGTTAGTTAATTTAGCACAAAACACACCACACTAAAAAATGAAAAAGCACACCAATAAAAGATGCCATCAAATCATCTGAGGCCTTGTCATCGGTGATTGATGAGAGACTCTAAAATCTCCAACCTTCATTTCCTCCATCCTCTAGTGAGTGAAGCTACTTACTCAACACATGTGTCGATGGAGTTCAATTGTATGAAGATTTTGAGGAGAACCCCCCCATAATTTAGACATTATGTACAAGTGATAATGCATTTGTAAGTTAATATTTTTTTCAATTTTTAACATTGAGGACTCAACTATTGAATTTATTATTTTACTAACCATATGACATAAAGACCTTGTTATCTTTTATGTTTTTGACAAGACTCTTTTGATAGCTTAAACTTGACAATAAAAAATTATTTGACATAATTATTTTTATACTTTTAAATTTAAAACTATTGCTGGAATGATGCATAAAATCTCAAAATGAAGTATTAAAGACTTATAAAATACTATGACTAACTAATCATTATCCAAGACTCTAAATGTTATAACAATGACATGACTGTATAAACTTAATGTCACTTTTTGACTTAATGGATAAAAACAACTTATACTTTTAAAAACAAATGTAAAATAATTAATAAATATTTAACTATGACTTAAAAAAACTTAAAATTGATGCAACTTAACTATTTAAATACTGACCAAAACTAACATTACATGCACAAAGAGATATGAGTTTATCAAGTGTGATACTAAATAAAGTGAACAAGAGTCAGGATCTACCAATGTGTTATTTATTTACTTCTTCAAGGGTTATGATGAGCACATCTTATGTGGTTCATGCATAACTAATTATAACTCTTGATTACTATATAGACTTCATTCGTTGAATAGATCTCCCTATTTGAGGATGATGGTACGTAGCCAAAATAGTGAGATTAGAAACAACAGACTATTCTTATAATAAAAATCATGCTTGGACCATGATTCATGGCATGAAGCATTGAATGTTCATAAAATGATGGAATTGATTTCTTTCTTGGGTTCTTGAACGAGATCTTTAGTTACACAAAGATCTATCCAAAAAACACTTGGTGGGAGAATGGATGCTTGGTGAAAAGAACACAACACATATCTTCTAGAATTTTAACTAATGAATGGCAATATTTAGATCTGCATGAATCATATATATATAGACTTGCAAGTGTGGAATGATGACAAGTTAGATTGGACTCACATGGTGGATCAACTTGAATATTCTAATGTAAAAATGCAGATTTGCAATAGTTAAGTGATGCAACATATATAGGTCATATGGAGCTTAATGTGGAGATTTGACTAGAATGACTTCAATTTGAAATGATTTAGTAATGCCTCTAACCATCGAAAACACAATGTTATGCACAAAATACTAACAAAGTGAAATGCGTTAAAAAACTAGCCTATACATAGCTTAAAAATATTTACTAATTCCATCTACAGGAACAACCATAAATTACACCAATTGTTCCCCCATATCCTCTGAAGATCTCATTCTGCTTTGATACTAGATATTGATAAAAATCCAAGTTATATAATAATGAAGGAGCCAAACATAGAATTAATAATATAATTCTTCACACACTGTATTCAACTGAAACATTAGATGGCACTTATATAGGAAGTGCAAACACTATATATGGGGATATCAAGATACCTATAAAATCTCATTAGCTAACCTCCAAACTATATATGAAATATATTGTTCCAACAATATATTCATATAACTAACAATCTAATTAGTAATAACTAATTACTAACTTACCATATGGTACATACTATCTAGTAAATAATACTTTACCCTATAGTAAATACCAATGTAAATGCTAATCCTTAACAGGATCCATGTAGTGTATGTTGATCTTCCATATAACATGCTTTTGGGATGTCTCTGGATCCATGAGATCAGAGTGGTACCCTGTACTCTACATTAATGCCTTAAATTCCCATATTCAAGCATGGAGGTGACCATCCTAGGTGAAATTGAACAATTTTGTAGCTATCAAATGGAAGGATCAAACTATGATCTTTATTGTCCAAGCACTCAAAGCTTGTATTAAAACCCAAGAGTTATGAAATATGTACATCCTGATAGCCTATCACCATATTCCTTTGAGTCATCATAAAACACACATCTAAAAATCATCTCTGAGGGATGTGGAAAATATGAATATAAAACCCTTTACGTAGGAGATCTTCCACTATCCCCTCAAAGTTATGGGTGTCAGTTATGTGGAAACATAAACCTACCATTTATTAGTTTAGGTTGACTACTTTTACCATCTTAGTAATGCCATTAGAAGAACATTTTGGGGATCCTGATGATTCTTGGATAATTCATGAAGATGTGGCCCTTTGTTTAAATTAAAAAAAAAAAAATATCCCAAGGTACATAAAATGCTTCAAAATATAAATTACAGGGGTTAAGGAATAGGTCAAGATGAACAAGGGATGTTGGAACCTATCAGTATTTAAGGACATCCAGGATGATTTGGATTAGGGTATAAACCACTAGGCATCAACTTCGACACCATCATCATAGACTCTTATTTTATTCCCGAAGAGTCAACCTATGATGAAGAAGTTGAGATAGGTTCTATCTATAGCCTTTATTTCTTGATGTATCCATTTCCACCATCAATATTAACCTTCGCTATGCTAAGTTGATAGGCTGGGATCACTAAGAAGAACCATCCTTTGATATATTTCAAAGTGATGAAGCCATCATTGAGTATATGGGAGCCCAAAGTTGTATGCCATCAAGGGATCATAAAAAAGGATTAACTATTAGTTTAAATGATTCTTTTAGAGATAAAAATAAATCCTTGAATCAATTAGAAAAAGAAAAATATAGTGAAGCTAATCTCTCTCCAATCATAGAATAAATTTAGTTAAATGCTAATGAACAAAATTTGTATTATGAACTATGTACAAAATTTCTATCCAAGTTTGCTTCAGGTGAAGAGATGCCACCGCCTCAAACATATATACAAGACCAATCACCTTCCTTAATTGAGGAAGTCACATAGCTAAATATTAGAACTAAATAAAATTCTAGAATAATCAAATTGTGAGTTCTTACTTTTGAAGAATGATAAATTCTGATTGAGCTTCTCAAAGAGTTTATAGATATATTCACATGGAGCTAAGCATACATGTCAGATTAGACCTCACTTTGGTGATTCATCACCTAATAGTGCATCCCAATGTAAATCCAATCAAATAGAAGCTTCGAAAGATGCATCCTAAAGTGGCATTATTGGTCAAAAAGAATTACAAAAGTTCTTGGAAGCAGGGTTCATTTGGCCAATTGATTATTTCAAATGGATTTCTAATATTTTTCCTTTTTCAAAGCTACAAGGAGGAATAAGTATTTGCACTAAATTTTGAGACATCAATAAGGAATGTCCTGAAGATGAATTTCCTTTACCTAATATTGACATGATCCTAGATTCCATAGTAAGATATGAAATGCTCTCCTTCATGGATGGCTTTTCAGGATATAATCAAATCAAAATTGTTTTAGAAGATTAACACAAAACTACGTTCATCACTCCATTGGGGACCTTTTGTTATCAAGTGATGTATTTTGGAATATAAATTTAGGAACAACCTACCAAAGGGCCTTGACAATTATTTTCCATAACATGATGCATGATATTTTAGAAGACTATGTGGATGGTATCTTAGGAAAGTCCAAAATAAGAATAGAACATCTAGTGGTATTAAGAGAAATATTTGAGAGACTTAGAGAATATAAAGTTTTATTAAACCCCAATAAATATTTATTTGGGGTTGCTTTAGGCAAACTCTTGGGTTTTATAGTATCCTGGTGAGGCATCGAAGTAGATCCTGCTAAAGTTAAAGCTATTATTGAAATGCCTTTTCCCAAAAACCAAAAGCAATTATGTAGCCTTCAAGGAAAGTTACAAGCTATTTGATGATTTATTTCTCAATTGGTAAATAAATGCCATCTGTTCACTCATATATTAAAGCAAGGAACTCACTTTGACTAGAATCCAAAATGTCAAATAACATTCGATAACTTAAAGTAATATCTATTGAAACCCCCAGTTCTATCACCACCAATATTAGGAAGGCCATTACTCTTGTATATATCTGCTACACCATGTGCCATAGGGTCCCTTGTAGCAAAAAATAATGATGAAATAAAATAATGAGCCATATACTAAAGTAGAATTCTCATCACACATGAGCTTAATTATACTCCTATTGAGAAATCATGCTTGGCCATTATATTTGCTTCCCAAAAGCTCAGACATTATATGTTAAAAATCAAGTAAAATTGTTCACTAAAGTTGATCCACTTAAATATATGTTATCTAAGTTCACCTTAATATGGAGGGTATCTAAATGGATTATGATTTTAAGTTAATTTGATATCGACTATGTGAATCAAAAAACCATCAAGTGATAAATTATCATGGATTAACTATTATCAACACCTATAGTGGATACAAAACCATTGACAACAACTTGCCTAGATGAATCCATATTTACAACTAAAGAATTATTGGGATGGAAAATTTATTTTGATGGATCCTTTACCATGCATGGGTCAGGAGCTGATATCCTTTTGGTAAAACCATAAGAATACTTAATCCCTAAGGCTTTTTAAATAGCTTTCTCATGTACTTATAATATCTTGAAATATGAAGCATTAATTTTAGGACTACAAATTCCCATCCAATGGAATATTTAACATCTTCAAGTTCTATGTGATTTTGAATTGATTATCGAACATGTCAATGTAAGAGTTCCAAACCAAAGATGAGAAGTTACTTCCGTATAAACAAATGGTTGATCAATTAAAGAATTTTTAGTCCATAACCTTTGATAAAGTATCAAGAGAAAGTAACAAATCAATAGACATAATGGCCACTATTGGGTCTCTAATAGATCTCCTAGAATATGTCTTTAAAGGTAAATTTTTGGTTAAAAAATTACTACTACTTGTACATCAAGCTTCAACTCACTATCAGATATGCACAATCCTTGATGTTAGTTGGATATGGTAACATGATATTTATGCTTACCTTCATGACAACACCCTTCCAACAAACCTTGACCATAATCAACACAAAGCCTTCATCCAATGTGCCTCCTGTTACACTATCCTTGGCAACACACTCTATCATTAGTGATGTGACAGGACCCTATTGAGATGCCTGAACTTAGAGGAGGCTCTTCTTGTAATTAAGTAAGTTCATGATAGTATTTATGGGGGAAATATAAGTGGAATGGCCCTAGCCAATAAATTACTCTAGGTTGGATACTATTGGCCTACCATGGATCATGACATTTGTCAATACATGTGAAAATGTGTAGCTTGTCAGAATCTTATACATGCCCTAACTCGAGAACTATAGCCTATCATGAGCCCCTAGAATTTCTTAGTATGGGGATTAGATATCATTAATAAAATTAATCCCACCTCATTAAATGGTCACAAATTCATTATTATAGCTATAAAGTATTTTAAAAAATAGGTGGAATCCAAGTTGCTCATATATATTAAAGGGATTCAAATATCCAAATTTATTTTGAACCAGATTATCTGTTGTTTTAGAATTCCTTTTAAAATAAGATCCAATAATGGAAAGTCTTTCAAAATTAGGAAGTGGAAGACTTGTGTAATAAATATCATATTGAGAAACATTTTTCAACATCCTTCACCCACAGGGCAATAGACAAGCAGAAGCTACAAATAAAACACTTCTAAAAATACTTAAAAAAATTAGCAATGATGCTGGAAGGAATTAACATCTATAGTTGTATCCTACAATATGGTCGTATAGAACCAACATCTAAATGCCTATTGGGGCCACTATGTAATATTCAGTATATGGAATTGAAGCCATTTTACCAGTTGAGGTTGAACTCCCCTCATTGTGCATATCCTTAAGATTCATGATCATGAACAATGCATACAAAATTGAGCGGTTATAATAATTTGAATTATTATATGAGAAAAATCATAATGATTTTGATCACCTTATAACATATCAAAATAATTTAAAAGGCCAATATCACAATACAATCCAATCTTGATAATTTTAAATTGGTGACCTAGTCCTCAAAGAAAATAAAAATAACACCAATGCTGATTGAGAAAAGAAAAGAAAATTGGAGCCCAACTAGCTTGGGCCTTACATAATTATTGCCAAATTCAGATTTAGGGCATATAGGTTGGCCACTTTATAATGTGAAGAACTTGACGATCCAATGAATATTATGCATCTCAAGTGGTTTTATACTTAAAAAACATGGAATATTCTATCTTGTATCTGTAAGAAACTATGCTACCAACACTCACATATACTTGGGGGCATTCCCATCCATAATTATTCATCTCCTATCAAGATACATATTCCATCTAATCCACCCACCTTCCACATGGCCTTGATCCCAATGGTGGATGGAAGTTATATGTTTCAAAAATAAAGAGGTGTGATTATAAAAAATGGGAAGATTAATGCTGAAAGTGCAGAGGAAACTATTAAAGATTCATCTACAACATTTAATCCACTCATTTACTATAGAACCAATAATCACTCTTCATATCCAAATTCAAACAAGATTGATTCACCTAGATGGCTCTTATTCCTATCATCCTCAATAAAAATTATCTTCCTTCATCCCCACTTATTTAGCATATATCACCCTTCCCTACTAATTTAATCATTAGAGAAATTTCATTAATCATCTTTCCTTCAGGATGTATAACATATTTTGTAAAAAATTAAATAGAGTCCTAAAATATTTTACCTAGTTCTTGGGATTTTAATATACCCGGTTTGATATAATCACAATCATTATAATAAACTTCTTTGTAAATATTTTCAGGTCATTTTGTAAATATTTACTCCATGTTATCTTTCTTTTAGAACTCCTTTTTATTCACATATTATGTCATTTTGTAAATATTTATTCCATATTATCTTTCTTGTAAAAATTCTTTTATTTACATATTAAATTGTTGTATATTCATTCTATATAATCATTATCTTGTTATTTGCATATTAGGTCATTTTAAAAATATTTATACAATCATTATCTTTCTTGTAGAAATATTTTTTATTCACATATTAGGTTGTTGTATAAATATTTATTATAATCATTTATTTTTCTTGTAAAAATCATGCATTAAATGATTGTGTAAATACTTGATCATTGTAACTTTTATAAATACTTGTGTGCAATATTTTTGTAAACATTTGATGTGGGTAATTTTTGTCTTATTTATAATTATTTATACTTTTATATATAGGGAACAAGGATGGTATGAATGACTACGCATTATGATATGGGAATGTAAGTCATGGAGTTCTTTCTTAGTCTCCATGCACTATAGTACCAATGTCACCCTGACTACTCAAATATTACAATATATTTTTAATGAGTGAAACAATAAAATGGATCACTAACATTTATATGGATTAAAGACATTACCAATATCTTACCCTAAATCCACACCCCCAAATCGTTAAACTATCCCATTTTCAATCTTATCCAATCTAGACATACCACCTAACCTAATTTTCAATCCCCATTAGTCTACTAATTTATCTATTCACCTCCATGGGCCAGGAAGATTATCTCTTATCCCTTTTCAATATTCATGAGACATATAATTACATTTTTAAGGACAACCTATTAGAATCTTGACACATGTCAAAAATTATAAATCATCCATATTACCACATTATTTATTTCATTTTTATGTCATCACAACATATTTTTATACTATATCCATTTGCTATATTAATGTACATGACATTAACATCCATGTCAATCATAATCATAATTTGTCATCTCATTACTATATGCTTAAAATATAAAATCAAAATACATCCACAAGCAAACTTGATTATAAATCATTGAGTTACCTCGACACATGTAAATAATCCTAATAACCATTATGCATCCAAAATACATCAAATATGAATATCTATCATAACAATGCAGTAGATAATCCAATTTTATTATCTAACCTAGCATCACATCATAATCACACATATAATATCCATAAAAACATAATATAACACAATAATTCACACCATTATATTATCACATCAAATGCCCATGAGTCATGTCAAAAATAATATACAAACATAAGCATCATGGACATCCATGTGCTAAGAATGAAAAATACAAGTCTAACATAAGGTAAATGTCTCATACCAAGAACCCTATAGTCTTAATGGTATTTTAGGAGGCTGATGAAGGGAATGTGAAGAAGTAATAGCCTTCTACGATGGTGTTCATTGATTAAATAACACAACACCCTCATATAAGATCTTATATTAATGTGCCTCCTTGGTTAACCAATATATTTTCCTAGTCACATTTACCAAACCACACCTTTGAAGTAATGTGGTGCCCTCATCTTTATCCCTCTCATCCACTTATAAATATACATCTCACTAACTAAGTTTGTCCTGAATATGTATGACTTATCCTTATAGAGCTTTAATCTTTATGTCTCTATCATCAATCTATCCCAATAATGTAGTCAAGCAATATAATATAGTACCCATCTACATATCTCTCTTAGCTATTTGCCACTATAAATCAATAACTTGTCCTTGATATCTATCCCTCTCTACTATAATACCATAAATCTCTCTTACTCTTTCCCTCACCTCTTACTCCAAGCTCTTTATGATTTGTTATTTGTGGTGATACATTTGATATCTTGTGAACATTTATAGAGGGATTATTCATTGTTTTGAATGTACCTTATCTCTTTCATTTGTTAGAGATTGGAGGGTGAGGTTTGGTCTGGTAGGAGGTGAGACCCCCTCATAAGAACCACAAACTTCCTTCTTAATTCTTCTTGATTGTATTATCATCTTTTGTTGTACTCATGGATGCATTTTTAGCTGAGTCTGATGTCTTATTATTGAGTTTCCATTATCACTACTATGGGGTTTCTTGTGATATAGGCCCTACATCATACTTCACACATGTACTATCATAGATGCATTTTCAGTTGAGCTTGACATCCTTTTACATGTGCTTTGCACATTGTTGTTTTTTGGCTGCTGATTATTTTTTGGTGTGTTTGCATACATTGTGGATCTTTTATTCATTTGAAACACTCTTCTATCAACCCATGACATGCATTAGTACCTTGACACATTGGTAGTTGTGTCATGTCTCCTTGAGGCCCCTTTTTTAGCACATCACCTTCTTATATAGGGACACCTCTTCGCTCCCTTCTTTTTGGAGCATCTCTCTTGATGGATTTTTCAACAGGTCAATACTCTCCCCATTTAGAGTTATTCTATTGAAGCCTAGTGTCTTATTTGTTACCATTTGGTATTTGTGTATGGGTTATATTATACTCATACTAATATATAAAATGCCATGGGGGTTTGCTAATACAATATTGTCTACTTCATGCATTTGTGTGCTCTATTTTGGGTACCTTTTCACTTAGTTAGTTGATTTTCTTTTCCATCACCACCATAGACCATAATCTTTGAGAAACTTATATATATTTTTGATACTTTTTTTGATAGTTAACAATCTCTTTGTTTGGAACTATTATGGTGTATATAGTGTCAACTTGTTTGATATTTGAATAGTGGATTCAGACCACTCATGCAAACCTTTGTTATCCCCCTGCTTCACTTGAAGGGGTGTGTTTTCTAGATTAGTAATTTGTACATGGGTATCTTAGTTAGGCACTTTGTTTGATAGAACCTATATGAGGATTGTTACTTGATTCCATGGCCTTCTTGGTGATTCTTATAGTGATACTAGTGTGGTATCCCCACCAGTGACTCTAGTGTGGTAGCCCTACCAGTCTTTGTGCTCACTTCACCATCATGTTGGAAGGTGTTTAAGTGATGATTCCTTAGGTTTATCATTCTACCTAGTAATTTAGAGAACAATGTTTTTATTTAGTGATCCTCATATTCAACACCATTCCCATTTCATTTGGCAGTTACAAAGACTCAACATCTATGTACTTTGACATGATAGATTGGTGTCCATAAGGACACATGACTTCACACTGTATCCTATATTTTTATCCCCTATATTCACTTAAGTGGAGGTATTCAAGTATCTTACTCATGCTCCCTAGGCTCTAGGTATTTGAGTTTACCTAGTTCTGTCTTATGTGAGGTTTAGTCCCACATTGGCTAGTTTAGCTTGTCTATTTCTTTGCCTTGTTGCCTATATAATTAAGTTCTTTAATTTTTAATATACATGATTTTTTATGACTTTACATGTTTTATAATATTTTTCATATCTCATTGTGTGTTAACAATTTATCTTGTTTTCAATTGGTTTCTTCTAAGTCTATGCTAAAGCATTAATGGCTGTGGTAATGAGTCATTGGAGATATCCTGGCTAAAGAGTTTTGATAACTCTTTTAGGAAAATCTAACCTTGGGGAAGCTATCAAAACCTTGGGTATTGGTAGTCAAATCCACCTCATGTCACTTGGAGGTTAACTAAGTTTAAGAAATTGAAATAAATAATTCTCAATTTGTATACCCTGTCAGTACATGAGGTTTGGCCTATTACGTGGTGATGAAATCCATGGTTGATAGATTCCATAGAAAATAAAAAATAAGAAGACTCAAATTATTTTTTATTTTCAAGATTGCCACCTAGGTGGTGTGATGAAAGATCATACATAGTTTACTAATAACATAGATAAAGACTTACTAAAATGAAATTAAGTAAATACAAGTGAAATTAAATAATTAAGATTTTACTTTAAGATTTTTAACAAGAAATTTTAGTAAACCAAATTAAACAAGATGAAATTAATTTAAGAAAATAAAAACTTAGTAATAAAAGGTGTTAACAAGTCAAAATTTTCTTACTTTGATTAATTTATGTCTTTCACAAGTGAGACTACATAAAATCTATTGTTAGTTTGTGAGAAGTGTCTTTAATAAGTGGTAAGGCTGAAAATTAGTAAAAAATGATAGAAAACAACAAATAAAAATATGTAGAGAATAATTTCTTTGAAACTCAACTATTTTTCCTAAAATCAAAACTATTTCACTACTACTAGAAAACCAAAATAAAATCACATAAATAAAAAAATAGTCATTAGAATGATTTCATTGAAAATTACAATAATATTTCTAAAAATATTCATGATTTCACTTAAAATAGGCATGATTTCTCTAAAACTTTACATGATTTCACTATTTTTTAACAAATAAAAAAAATTAGACTATAAGATAGAAAATAAGAAACATAACATAGAAATTAGGAAAATATACATTATAAAGCAAAAATAAACAAATACAAAATAGCAACAAGGTAAATTAAATAGGTAAATGACAATTTTCCTATTGGATTTGGCAAATTTTCCAATATTACCTATGATTTTAGTGATTTTTTTGCTATTTCTTTGATACTTATAGAACATGCAAAATAAACTATTAAGCTAATCTCAATATGATTCACATTTTTGGGAAAGCACAAAACATTTTCCCCACTCACATGAACAATGTCATCAAAACTAAGTTTACAAGTAAACTAAACATAATGGAGTAATATAGATAAATTTCACCTATAATGACAAGCAAAACCTTCCAAAAACATGTTATAGTAGTTAGTGAATCAAAAAGACTTTAAAGAAACTAAAAAACTAATGAGAATGCATGATTAAAAAGATTAGGAATGTATTCCACCAAGCATGCTAGAATGTGATAGCTATAAATTAGAGCTTGATATCTAAGAAAGCAAAACTAATTAATCAAATTATTAATCTAAAATATTTTTAAAACCTCAAATAAAGTTTCAAAAAAATAAAGATAAAAATTTACCTTCAACTTACCAACCATGTGAAGATATTCTCCTTTGATGATTTGATTGTGCTCTTGTGATCTTGGAACATGGTTTCTCAATTCAAAACTCTAATTCAAGGGAAATTTAGTAGCATAAGGACATAAAAATCATGATATTAAGTGGATGATGGATTTAATAATTTGATAGCTTGATGATTGATGCCTTCAACATGGAAGAAGTGAGTCAATTTACAAAATTCTCATATGAGGAATGAATGGTCAAATTTAATTTTGAATTATTAAATCTATTGATTTATGGATGGTTATATTTGAGCCATGCAAGTGGAGAAGACTAACTATTCAAGTGGTTGAGAAATGTGGGTGAAGTTAGTTGGTAGTTGAAATATTATAAAAAATGAGTCAAGGTAGTTAAATGAATCACCAAGTTAGTTGAATGTTTCAAGGAGTTGGGTGGATGACTCAACACTTGGTTTAGAGAATTATGGAAATGGTTGGGTGACTCAATCTATTGGTGGAGAGAATTAAGGATGTCTTTTGGTGATCTAGAATTTATAATTATTAATCACTTTTACGGAATTATGTGTGCATGATTAATTTGAAATGGATTAGTTAGTTAAGTTTATTAAGTATTTGAATTTGGGAGGGAAAATGATATAGCGAACTTAGGAATAAATTTAGAATTTGGATGGTGAGTTAGTAAATAATAGTGGTGATTATATTGATATTTAGTGAAGTAATATATTCCATTAAATGTAGCATAATTTAGGTGTCTACAATAATGTATGTATCAATCAAGGCATGCATGTAACATATATAATTTAGGTTAGGTAAGTGTAATATGTTGACAAATGTATAAATGAAACATGCAATATAAGTATCTATAAAGAAACTACACAATAATAGTGCATGATATATAGCATGACACCCATCAATGCCAATAAGATCAATAAATGCCAATGTTAATTATCACAAATAGGCCAAAAGGGCCATGTACAAGGGACATAAAATGTCACAATAATCAAGGAAAAATTCCACAGATGGGAGGACATAAAAAAATCACAAACAAGGGACATTAATTGATGTCACATCAAGAAATCCCAAGGGACACACACAAAGTAATATATCATGTAAAAGAGTAATAACATCAATGGAACATAGAACATGGAACTAGTCTACATCATCCATATGTATCAGTTGCATATCACAGTAAAATGGCATATCATGTGTCACTATATAATAAATGAGTAATTAACAAGGCATATGTAAGTAATATAGGTGGTTTAACATGGTATAAAGGTCATAGAAATATATAACATGTAATAGTGAAACCTATGGAATGATATACCCCTATTGTGGCCATTAGGTAAAGGGAAAACCAACATTTGTATGTCCTACATAACACTTAGAAATCATGAAGTGCATGTGTGTATGTAAATAATATGCCATTTACCAAACATGTGATAAATAAAATATGTAAAAATTTAAAGTATCCTGTCATTATCAAGTTATAATTTTGGATTTTTGGAATATTTAAATTATTTTGTACTTTTGATTATTTGATTTTTTGAAAGATTTGACATTTGGAAAAACCAACCAATGAAGCAATCAAGGGGAGGCCCAACAGAGGTGATACCTATACTAGGTGGTGGAGGGAGACTATGTCATGAATGGGAAGTATACAATAGGGATGGGCCAAAACCTATTATAGATTCAGGTGGTGTATCATTTCTATCATGCTCAATACTCATGAAAGTTGAGGTATGATGAATGGATTTAGAAGGCCCAGGAATTTGTGGTATCCATTATGCAATAGGTGGGTGTTTCACTACTTGTGTTCATTATGGAATAAGTTAAACTATTTGTGGTGTTGAGCATGTGATGTATAATATGGTGCTTTATATGGTATCTAAGTATATATTTAATGTAATCAATGTGGAATAATTCATTAAAAAGCTGAATCTTGTGTATGTGTAATAATCGAATCTATAATTGATCTTAGATATTTATGTTAACCATATATAGATATTGATCATGAATGCATGTATCATCCATCTTTGAATAATGATCCTAAATACTTGTATCAAACTTTCATGGTGGAGGTGGGGGTAGATGAGGGAGATATCAATGACTATAGGGTATATTCATACCATACTCCTTGAACTATAACCATTTTGTTGTTGTATATGTACTTTAGTCATCAATGTAATATAGATGAAATTGTATAAAGTCTCTCCCTCCATGGGCATCTTGAAAAACATGTTAAAGACACCATTAATATATAATATTAGAAATGGTATGGATAATATGGCTAATTATACCTAAAGAGATAATAATATGCATACCAATGTACTATGTCTCTATCTATATAATTAATTAATTGATTTTGTTGTATCTTCCCAATCATGTCATGTGTATCCAAGAGATTGAAGAATTATCATCTTGCGAAAATTATTACTTGAGTCATTTTCAATCATAACACTATATATAGGTTGTTACTCAATGTAGGCACGTATGAATAATCATGAAAATATGAATCATTATCAATCATCTCATTGTCATCAAATGTAATCATAAGGCACTATGGTGGAATATATTTTAACGTACCAATGATAGTATCTAGTGGATGATCATATATCATTGATGGAGGATGAATGTGATATGCATTATGTGCCTCTAGATTATATATATATTTTTTTGACTCGTGTTTAGGGAAGGGATCACTAAGAATATTTAAATTTTTATTTTCATTGTATGATGGTCAAGATTATTCTGTGTGGGCACCCAAACTGATAATGTCATTAGCAATGAGATCTTGTATCTTGTATTTTAGCTTAAAACATTTATTTATTTAATGCCCCATAATATAATGATACTCATAATATGCATTACCTTCATAGTTATTTTGTCTAGGTCTACTTGGATCAATCTCTTGTGGAGGAATGAGTGTGATAAGGTTACACTCAAGAAACTTCTTCAGAATCACATGGGGAGGTGATGGTAATCATGAAAACTATCTCTTTGATGGAGATATCACTTGTAATTGGTTCATAGGTTATGATACTGTATTGACTATAATATTCACCGCATTCTTATTATCACTTGGTTTGACTTTATAATTTGGTATGATTTGAAACTTCATTGTTGAGGTAGTCCTTGGAGTTTATTTATAATTAAGTTTACTCAAAGCAATTAGCTTGAATTATTTATCCGTCACTATATGCCATGACTCATGAAATGATTTGGATCTCTTGAATGTGATTGATTCATGGAGTGGTGATTGTAAAATTTATTTGAAAATATATTTAAATTCATTATCAGCCATAACATTAGTCATTTTGGCTAGCACAATCTTATATGTTTACTGATTGGTTCACTAGATTATTTATTTAGCTTGAAATTTGTATATAGGATAACTTATCATCAATGTTAGTGGAAGAGTGTGTTAATAATTAGTTAGTTAATGTTTTGAATTATCTTATAGATTGAAGAGGAAGATCATAAAACTATCTCAATGCATAGTCTTTAAGACTCCTAGTAATTAACTTGGTTAATACCTTATTGTTGTATGCATAGTCCAAGAAAGATGCACGAAATGATATAAAATGTTTTTTAAGATCACCTTTACCTTATTACAATTAAAGCTTTGAAATTATGAAGCTTATAAATAAAGAGTATAATACTATCTCGTGAGTTAATGGGTTATGGATCAAGGCATATGAATCCATGGTATGACTAGCTTTCAATTCATCTTGATCTAATTACAACACCTTGGTATGCAAAGCTATAACAACTTGATCAAGGGAATGTGAATTAGGAGAGAATTTAAATGGAATATTTGTAAGAATTCTAGATGGGGTGAAGGTTACCAATGTAGGAATGGGCATCAAAATATACTAAAAACCTTGTGATGCCCCCAAATTTTGGGCAAATGTCACATAGGTCATGAAATGAGGAAGCAAGGGCCTGGTACCAACAATAGTGGTTTGAATACCTGATGTGGAGGAAATAACTCAAAAGGATTTTTTTATAATGGTAATGGGATATTATTGAAGCAATTGAGATATAACAAGCTTAGCTTGTGTGAATTTAGATGTTATAATCAATTTGACAACTCTACCCAGTTCTTTAGGATATTTTTAGAATTTTGCATAAAATTTAGATAATATTTTATTAATTATATCTAGTCCTTCATAAATATCTTGATTGTTATGTTCATTTTGATTATCTTGATTATCATGTTCTAATGGAGGCATATCAACATAGTCATTTAGCTACACATATCATAAATAATTACATCATCAAAAGAATAATAGAAATTCATTATATCCATATTAGTTATAGTAATGTGAATCTGATTATGCCTTGTATGGGTCCCACTTAACATAAAACTTTTACTTTACGGTACAAGGGAACTATCCTTCTTGGATGGCATAAGATGGGATCATGAAAGGGTGTAGGTTACTAGGGCCAAAGGTAAAAATATTTAATGTATTTTGTATGGGAAAAATAGAAATTAGATTTGAAATATTAAGAAAAAAATATGAAATCCTAGAAGGATAAAACCCTAAGTGAAAACCTAGGGTTTTGAGTTGTTTGATATGTGTACACGATCACCAATATGTTTTACCTAATTTGGATTAATAAGTTAGATTAATATAATTAAGATCAATCATTCATGAATAAATCAAGGAGAACTAAATCAACACTAGACAAGATCAATCATTCATGACTAAACACTAAAATATAGTCATAAGAGAAGTTAAAACCAGATTTTCTATTGATTTAATGGTTTACATAAGGAGTAGGGATTTTCCATACTAAAGTGGAGGATGCCTTACAATGCTAAATTCAGGCACATATATAGAGGATAATGATAAAGAGAGAAGATATGGACGTTGAAGAAGTCCATGACAAATGACATTGCATGAGGAAACAAGTTATAATCAAGAAAGTATGAAAATAGGTAGTTATGAAGTCTGTTGTCAACATGCATATACCTTATCTGATCCTCCTCTTCATTAGGGTGGTGTAGAGTGACTCTTGACCTTCTTGGATGACTCATCAAGTTCATTTGAAACTTCCCTCCTCTTAGTTGAGAATTGACAAGTTGCATTATTATTATTATTATTATTATTATAACTCATCTTAAACTAACCTCTGTCCACTTTGACACTTTTCATATGTTTAAGAGCCTTCCATATTGATGTTGTAGTGAAAACCATGTTCTCTTAGGTGTCTTGAAACCCTTCAACTTCACTACACTTCTCCTTCAAAGGTCTTAAATGAAATACTATAATATCATGCTCAAATATGCCTATATTCAATTAGTTAAAATTGTTCATGGCCTAAGGAATTTAAAGAGTATCAACAAGTATCATTATTAATGTTTTAAGGACTCTGAAGCTCTTTAGTAGGTCTACAATCATACCTTTTCTTAAGCACATAAGGAAATAGTCTTAGTTTAGGTCTGTTTATTGATTAAATAAATTATTATATCATCATGTAAACCTATAAAATGACTTGGAAAGGACCTTCACACCTATTTATATGTTTACAAAGTCATCCCAATTGACTAAGAGTCTTCCATAGCTCACATCCCTACAAATAGGCTTAAAACTACCACTTTCAAGCCAATTTTTGTATTGTCTCCCCTTCACACATGCCATTAAATGGCCAATTTATGTTCCGATGGGACTTATAAGTAATTTAGGTCATATTTTGGCAAAAAAATTATAATTGAGGTCATTTGAAGAGGAAACACAATCATTGGTCATTAATAGGGTTTAGAGGTGGCAGACTTATTAAGGATTATTCATAAAGAACATATTCATAATCCTTTAAATAATGCAATTTTTTTGATAAAATAAATCCCTTAAACATATAAAAATTACATTATTATCCATGTAAATACTCTTGTATATACTGAGCAAAATAATGATCCCTTTGATCTCTTCACAAGGTAGAAAACAAGGTTTTGAGATAGTAACTTTCTTAACAATGGTTCATAGAGTTAGGAACTATGATGAATTGTATAATGCCATAAATTTTCATTATAAAGTACCATTTAATAAATCACATTGGTACTTGGACCCATGCACCTTATCAATCTAGTTCACATGTGAAAACAAAACCTCTTGACTTTCCATGCCTGCATGTTGGAATCGAGAAGACTAGTTTACTCTTAAACACTTCAAATTGCTTGATCTTGAATTGGAGATGATTAATAAGTGTATAATACACCTCCCCTAAATTATATATATGTTATTCCAATCATTTTTAACTCAATAAACTTTTATATTCTGCTTTAGACCATTTCAAGGATTTGTTAGTAGTTATATCATTCTAATCCTAGTGGCCTATTTGAGGTGGTTCCAACCCCTTATGAGGGAACCTTGATCACTTTAGGAGACATAATAGGACCATAAATATCTCTCAAAAATTTTCCCACTTCCAATTCACTATAAAAATTCACCTTTTTTTCTCACATTGATGACTGTAACATGACTGCCTATTTGAATTCACTTATTTTCAAGCTACTCTTGGGGTTTTGAGCATAGGAGATGAGATAATTAAATTTTTTGGGGCCCTATAAATCAATACAAATGTTTTAGAAATTCATTAAATACACTATCTTATCTAGGATCCATCAACCTATTTCCATTCTTGAGTACTTGTAGCAAGATTATCAAATTGAAAGCTCTCACTGCCTATCACTTATAGATTTACCAAAATGAGAGTAAATAAGGTTTGAATGTTGGCTGGGTAGTATTTTGAGATTTAAAAATATTCTATTTATAACCTCAAAACTTTATCAATCAAAACAACACCAAATGTATATGCTTTCCTTCCTTAATATATATGGATGTAATTACATATTTAGACATTTTCCTTATGTTGTTTTTCCCACCATGCTAGAATATTACTAAAATAGGTGTCTTTGAGGTATTAAAATGTTCCCTAAGTATTTACAAATCATTTTATAACGTTTGGGGTCGCTTGAAAATCATTTTTAGCCATTGAGCTCTGATTGAGATCTTGATAAGATTCTGGACATATTGATTTTTAGGGTTGATTCATAAGACATGAGGCCTTAAGATCAGAACCAATGACAAAAATTATTAATATAAAAACCCCTCCATATTATTCAAAGATAATATGAATCCATGCACAACCTCTCTAGAGTTTGAATGCAAAATCATCAAATCTCTCAGGCTTCTTCAAAGGAAAAAAGGTTGTAGAGTAGTTTAGGATCTTAACCATAATTCATATAGGATGAGGCCTCTTCTCAATAACTAAAGATTTAAACCTATTTTATACATTCCCATCCATCCTTACCATTATTATTTGTAGACCATGTAGACCCTTCAATGATTTATATGATGAATAAATGGACCTTTTAGAATTACAACCTGTTGTTTTCTAGTCAAGAGAGAGAGTTTTAGGACAAAAGAGAAGTCATGAGACCTTTTCAAGGCTTAATATATCTCACTATTTATCTATATATTTATTTTTATATTTTTAAAAATCCATCTTGATTGATTTTTTTTCACATTCAAACATCTTAGTGAGGGTTTTATGCCCGATTAGTCCTTTTCTTTGTATTTTTCCATGTTTGAATATTTTTGACCACCTATAACACTAATGTTTTTAGTTAATAATATGAAATTATGACTTTAGATAACATGTTCACTCCTATTATGATATAAGAATATGAATTATCTAGATGATCATATCTTCTATAACCTATTTCTTGCATAAGCTTAGTGGGAAGGCTCCAATTTAGACCTGCAACCTATTGTTCTCTCTTGAAACCAATGTATGAAGTTTTATACCAATACCAATCAAGCATACTCTTGATTTTAAGAATGGATATGTAACATATAAATAATTTCCCATACTGACCATTACTGACTTCTATGATAAAATCTTATCTTTAGACATTGAAAGTAGTGAATAAGTTAGTTTTACATTGAAAAGAGGAGGAAATGACATATTGAATATGTGTACGATAGAAAGGAGTATTATATGATGTTTATAAAATGCCACCTATCTTCAAGAGACCCTTTTGATTTTTCTTCTACATTACAACCTGGTCTAAAGAATTTGTAACAAATAACATAGCCATGTAATGAAAACCTCAACATTTTCCATGTACACCTTAACTTCTGGTAAAGTATATCAAACTTTGCAAAACATGGGTTTGTACTATTTATTTCTCATATATTTGATGATTCATTCTCCTTCTCACTAATATCCTCATGTTATCTTGATGGGTTATCATTTCACTAATAGTTCACCTAGGTCCAATCACAAATTTAGACCTTATAAAAGAACCTTAATATTTCTAAAATACATCAAACATCACTAATTGTTTCATGGAAGGATCAAGGTCATGGAGATTAACCCTAAAATTGAGGATCATGGCTCTTGGGCTTAGACTAGACCCCCTAACACCTTGACATAACCTAAGGACAAATGAATATGCTATCACCTAAAGACAAATCATGACCTTACAACATGGTCTAATAGAGGCTATCAATAAAGCTAAAGGGATAAAAACAAAGGTTTTAATTAGAGTCCCCTATGTTAGCTAATTTTGGCTAACATCTTTGGTGACCTCCTGGGACTTCATGCTTGCTATGCATCTAGACGAGTTGCTTAGTCCATACATTGGGATATGGAGTCACCCATACTCAACAGAAACCTGATTGGACCTTGAGAACTTGACTATAAACCTCTTAAAATAAATGGAATAGCTAACTACCTTCACCACGCACAACAAGACAAGAAGCAAACATGCTAAATAAAGACACCAAAATAAACAAGATACACACTATTCTAAGAAGCACTTAGGTAAAATAAAATAGAAACTACTATATAAAATTACCGTTTAAGATGCAATCCTCCTAGATCGAAAGGAAAACTCCTTAATTCATATTCATGTGATGAATAATAATAATGTACAAACTACTATTCATACCTTGTGCTTGCTTTATCAACTCCTTTCTTAACCACCACTATCTTTAGCTTGATCTCAAATGAGTTAACACTAGTAAACATGTCTCCAATGAAGACAAATTCATATTAAAGTTCATAACCTACCTCACACTACCCTTTGTACATAAGAGAACTCACCAATATGACCATAACTACCACCTCAATCTTTGATGGTTCATTAGGGTCATGTTATTCAACTTTGACAAACACCTCATCAATATTTTTATTAGGATATATAGGCCTATGAATAAATTCAACCTCTTAAATGATATCAAGGTATGGTTTCCATAAATTATTATGAACTTGTTCCATTCCACATTGAGATTCCTTGAACCCACTAAGAGAGAAGATGCTATCCTTTTCAACTTTCTTCAACCTTCACAACTACCTTATCTATGTATTTACATGGAGATATGGGTCTACTATCCAAGCTTGAATTATTTTTTTGTAATTCTTCCCAAAAGGCAACTTCCTCTTGATCAATTGAAAGAGTAATCACCTCATCCTTCACTTTAAATGGTCCACTAATGATTTTAGGCTTATCTTGGGCTTTAAGTTATTTAAAAAGAGGAGTAAACTCTTTTTGTAGGATGATTTATAGTGGGTGAATTTAAGCTAATTTATCAACCTTTTCTTTGCAACAAGAGGTGGAATAATCATCTTCAACATAAAAAAGGAAGTCCAAATTAAATTTACTTCCTTTTAATCATTTAAAAATTCTTGAGAAACATTTAACTATACTTATATTATTGTAGCTACTTGAACACCTTCATCATGGCCTTCTTGGAGCACACTTTCGTAACTTTATGTGGTGTAATATTCATCACATATTGCAAGGGTGCTTGAAACTTCTTCACTCATGCTTTTACCATGCTCACTAGTCAAGACATCTATCTCATCTTGAATTCCTTCTCTCCTTTTTTCTAAATCTGATCTAATAGTAGAATGAGGGATACCAATGATTATTTATTCATCATAATCACTCACATCCTCATAATGACATTATTGAGATCCACTTAAAACTACAAATTCTATGCAATCAAAATTATATGGTGTACATGAATCAATCTTGGATTGGATAAGATAGATCACACCTACACGTCTGATTAGGGCACACACTTATTAAGTGGGAGCATGACCAATATTAGGATCTTCTAGACATGATTAGGGGATCACTTGTATCATCTGTCACAACACATCATGATAGATAGGGTTCTAAAGCCTACAATCTAACACATTCGCACAAGCCTAAAAGAGTCCTATGGTTTCTATATTCACTTATGATAATAAACAAGAAAGTAAACTAATCTAATAATAAGAAAATTAAACTAATCCAGTGCTTACCAAAGCTTTTGGCATAAAGTAGGGGTTAGAACAAAATAAGGAAATAACAACTAAACTAAACATGTATATGAGAATATACTCATGTCAATGTATATGGGATCCTAATACATATGAGAGAA
This sequence comes from Torreya grandis, assembly GCA_037957365.1. Lineage (NCBI taxonomy): Eukaryota > Viridiplantae > Streptophyta > Pinopsida > Cupressales > Taxaceae > Torreya > Torreya grandis. The sequence goes on along the minus strand of JARHVA010004084.1, from coordinate 564,142 downwards.
GAATACATACTAAATTATCTATCTACTTTTATAAAAAAGAAATAAAGTTAGGAATATTTACCTTTGAATATGAACCTACCGAGTCTTAACCTCTCCCTTGGCCAATGGTGCTTTGTAAGAGATTATTGTGGCTTGTAAGGACAACCAAGATAAATCAGCTCTAGGCTATATGACCTACCTAAACATCCAAAATACTTCTCCATAAGATAATATTAGAGATCCAAAAGAAAGTATTGAACACTAAATATTTATTACTCAATTAAAATGGTCAATAAGTAGATGTTCATTTACACTTCTTCATTTAATTCAACTCCCTTATAAAATGGTAAGGAATGACCTTGTATATGTAGTAGTATCTCACCCTAAAGACTTTTAGACATGTTAGTTGTGCTAGGTTAACTAGGTTGACCTAGCACATTATCAAGATAATGCCTAAAGTTTGTGCTAGGTTGGTTGGGATGAAAAATAATAAGGAAAGGTAACATATCCCCATAATAAGCTAGGTTAACCAAGTTGACCTAGCTTACTAAACAGGTCAAAGGGGAAACAAGGTAAGAAATAAGGGATAAATCATGATACATGGTGGGAATAGATAGGAAAGAGAGAAATAAGCTTAGGGTTCAAGGTTTTAATAGGTAAGAGTGTAGATAACAAGTGGAAAAAAGAACAACAATCTTATGAAGCACCAAAGGTCTACCCACCCCTTTTTTGGTGTACCCCTTAAGGCATGCACTTAGAGATATTGAGACTAGGTAGGTTCTTGCAAGATACAAAGTGTCAATTAAAAATAAAAGTGTGTAAATATTGTGTATACATATGCCCCAATTGAAGCTCATCACGTGTCATGTAAGTGCAACATGGGATGATGCTTTGGGATATAACCTAATAACACATAACACTAATGCTAAGTAAAGTGAAATAAGACAAATGAAAGGATAGAATTCAAAAACACATACCTTTAACTTACCTTAGTGTTAGATAAGAAGACTGGAAAAAGGTGAAGGTGTCCAATGTAAATCACACTAGGTGAACCTATAGAAGTTAGTGCAAAAATAGCCAAAAATTGAAATTTTTGAAAGATAGGCATATAATAGTGGAAAATAATCTCTATGTCATCATGAATATAAAAAATTTTATGGTTTGAAAAATGGATGAATAGAAATAAAGAGATGATAAAAATAAATAATCTAAAGGAAAATAAATGAAGAATTTGAATGGCTAAAAAGTAATTTTAAATATGAAAAAGAGAATTCATTTTGTTATTTTACATTGTAAGAGAAGAGAGAAAGAGCTCTAGAGATAAAACAAGCTATAATGGTGAGGTAACAACATGCTAGATGAGAGGGAGCTCCAGGAGTGAGAGTAGGTGTACTACATGTATGCATCTAAGAATCTCAAATAAGATTTTGAAATTTGAAATGAATTAAGATAATTTTGATAAAATTTAATTTTAAGCATTTATAAATGATCAAAATGAATAAAATTAGATTCTAAGGGAGGGAAATAGGAAGATGGGAAATGGGTTGGAAGGAATTAGGGAAAAATATAGACAAACACAAGTTTCTGGAAAAATGTGCTAGGTCAACACACTAAACCTACTAGGTCAACCATGTTGACCTAGTAGAGTAAATCATACTAAAATCCATGTGGTTGACCTAACACATTCTGGAAGCCAAAAACCTAGTGTGAGGTATCTAGTTGGTTTGTAAGGGCCAAAATAGAAACTTAACACCAAATAAACAAGAATAAGAAGGAAAATAAGAAATGTGGAGAAAAATATGAAATTCTTTGGTCAAACTATGTTGACTAGGGAACCTGAAAAAGCACAAAAAGCATGTAAAAAGTTGAAAGAGAGATAGAATGGTCTAAAATGACCAAAGAAGGGCAAGGGGGACCAAAATAGGCTAAAATGGATAATAAATGAATAAATTATACTTGTTTAAGATTAAAAATAAAATATATAAATAAATTATTGTGGTTATACATGACACAAAGGAACTAATACATCCTTTATTGTTTCTTGATTATACAGACAATGATGGCTTTGGAGATTGCTAGATGTCTCTTAGCTACCATAATTTTTGGAGAGATGAATAGATGGAGATAGGGCTATAATGATATCCATAAGTCTAGGAGGGATAGCAAATATGTATAGGATACCCCTAAGTATAGACCTATTAGTCATGTTCCTTGGTTATTGGGAATGATTGACTAACACCTTCAAATGGGAGGTGGATGGGGATGTGATAGAGGTGGCTATCACACTAAAGGATACCCATTCCATCCTAAAGATACCTATGGTAGGAGCACCAATGAACACAAGGATACCAGATAGGGAAGAGGAGAGGAGAGCCTTATCCATGTGGGCTATAGGCTCTAAGATGATGTTATTGGGGTGGAGAGTGAGCATGTATGCTGTCTATATATCATAGATTTTATATCTCTATAAGGTAGTGATAGGCCTTGTGATATAACAGGTGCTCTATCATAAGTCAGATGGCAAGGTACCACTATACATGGTAGCCTTGAGTAGGATAATGCTTGAGGAGCAAGTACTATATGATCTAGGCTCTGCCATCTAGTTTTAACTTATGCATGATCTATATGAGATGCTAGCCAGAGGGAAAAAGATTATGGGACTGATCATACTACTAAAAACATAATTATATGAGATATTTAATATGTATCAGACAACTAGGTTTCCCCCTATGGTTGATGATAGGTCACCTCAAGTGAAGATATAGAGAGAGGACAAAGTAGTGTGGGCCATGCTCCACATGCTAGCACTATAGACAGTGAGACACACTGACATAGCATGGAAACTTTATGAGAAACTAATGACTACTTAGGAGAGTTGGCACATAGTTAGACTAGTGCTAGAGAGGAGAGAGGTGATAAGACACTATACATGGTAGAGAGAGCCACATCTAGTGCACGGGTGCTAAGACAAATGGGTCTACCTCATCCAATGACATTGATACTCATGCCTAAATAGTGTACTTGGAATTTGATGGAGTCATGAGGGAAGAGGGGATTTAGACCATTGATAATGAGTTTAACACTATGACCATGTCAATATTGATGATGGATTTATTGGGTATGATGAGGGGAAGAGTAGGAGGAGGAGGTAGAGGTAGTGATATTAGATGTACCACCACTAGCTCCATAGAGAGATGATTTATGACCACCGAGGATACAACATTGATGGGGGTAGGAAGAGAGAGTAGAGACCATCATCATCCTTGGTGAGTCATTAGAGGAGCCAAAGGAGACATAGATGAGTGAGAGACCACTCAGGTGTAGGCTAAGATGGATGTGAGCCGTGATAATCAAGTTCAAGATATGAAGGTGAAATATAGAGGAGGTACTAAGAGGTCACATAAATGGGGAGACTATGATAGGTGATCGTGTGGATGGTGAGACCATAGTAGCTGAGACATAAATAGATAATAAAAATATGATTAATTTATTACTTAAGCTTTAAATTAAAAGATAGATAGATATTATGATATATGACAATGATCCAATATCTGTCTAGTGTGATTTTGTAAGTGTACCTAAAGATGAGGAGGAGATATGGGGGTCCTTAGTTAGGGGAGAAATCCATGATGTCCTAGATGAGTCTTTGTAGCCATATGACCCAATAACACTGGAGGATTTGAGTGTACCATCTGCCCTAACTTAGGTGAGCTGGTTTAGACTAACAGGAGAGGCCATAAAGTAGATACAGATATAGAGAGAGGGAACATAAACCAATAGAGATGGGTTTCGGAGAGAGGTAGGCCTAGAAATCCCTAGTCAATGAGATAGTTATGCATCTAGAGATAGTGACACAGATGATACAAGCATACACATTGATGCAGACCCAACTAATATAGGCACATGCAGTGACCTAGATTGAGTTGGTATAGGCATAGGTGTAGATAGCATGTCTATAGGGATAGGTAGAAGGATTTAGATATTAGACTACCTTGTTATAGTGTACCATTTGGAGGAGTCAGATTGAGGCCTTAGTAGGTAGTGTGGATAGGCCATGAGATAGACAAGATGGAGCCCAACCCTAGAGCTAAAAAATTATTTATGATTTTATATGTTGTATCAAACTCTTGAGATTATATATATATGATGTATCATTTTGGATTACTGATGTGATTGTGTATGCCATCACTATGGATATATTGTTATCATTATGCTGGTTATGTATGTGGATGCTTTGGATATATTTCTTTCTAGCACATGTATTTAGATTTATTGTATATGTTATAGGAAATATATGTGATGTGGTTTATTTTCTAGCATTATGAGAAACACATGCATGGTTTAAAAAAATAGGTAAAAAGACTTAGAAAAATATAAGCAATCAAAAATACACTACACTCTAATTCAAGCTGTGAAATATGTAATAACATGAAAGATGACTAAGTATAGAGAACCAAAAATTGGAAAATAAAATGGTAAAAAGGAGATTTTTTTTCAAACCAAAGATGAAAGATTTTTGCACCAAATTAAAACAAGTAAAATCATACTATATCACATTGGAAAGTATGAAAAACAAAGTAATAAAATGGAAAGTATGCAGAAGGTCACACAAGGTAAGAAAAATAAATGAAAAGTTAATGAAAATTTAGTTTTAAATTTATCAAACTAATTCAAGCTGAGAAGTATGATAAAATTCAAGAAATGGTTGAAATCTTACATGCACTTAGAAAATAAGAAAATAAGAGGCAAAATAAAAATGAAGTAAGCATAAAACGTACTAGTTCCAACTGGGAAGCATGTCAAATGATGTGTAACTTCATAATCCATCGAATCTTATCTCAAAATTGACAAATGTAATTTGATGGTGACTTGATTGTTGGAAAAATTTGTGAGGAGGGCCAGGTCCTATCTATGGTCTTACACTACAAATAAACAAAGGGAACAACACATGGGGTGGAATAAGCATGAATAATCAAGTACATGGGGAATAAGGGAATATGATAAAACACTCATAAATAAAAAATCCAAAAGGATGCCAAAACAACTTTGGTAAGTAGAATAGTAATATTAGATTGAAATGCAAAAGGGATGGTAATCTTTTGAGGAATTATTGGGTCCTATCCAGGGTCTTATGCTGTAACTCATAAAAGAATAACCCAAGGGGTGTGATAAAAAATCAAGATAATATTTCTCAAGAGGAAATATAAGGAAAGGGAATGAAAAAGGGAGTGTAAAAAGAAAAGACTTAGGTATCTTAAGAGAATAATTTAGGAGATAAGAGGCATACTAAGAACATGCAAAGACACTAAGTGACTAGTGGTTGTCTATATACAAAGGAGACCTATTTCCTATAGACACAAATATTTGTAGGTAGATAAGTGTGCTACTAAGATTTGCTCATGACTGTAGATTGGCATAATGAAAATTAAAATGGACCTACCTCCCTACGACATGTTTCCCACTCCTCAGGACCCCTTATAGATTTGTCAGTCTAATATGACGATTGGGTACTTGCATGAGAAATTAGGTAGCACCAAAAGATTTTTTTTTTGAATTCCCCTATTCTATTATACTAGCCTACCACACCCCAAAGGACTTCAACTATTTGTGAAGTCGAATGTGGAGTTTGAGCTTTGATTGGAGATAGGAGATTTGCTTGTATCACATATTTTAGTGTGATTAGACTTTTAAGAATATTTAATATTTTTTCCATTTGATATCATTGCCTTTTATTTAAATGATTTGGATTTTAACTTTCTTTTTTTAAGGCTTTTTTTAGATTCCTCCTCCATATAAATTTGGAATAACCAAGCATGAGAGAGATAGTGATACACACAAATGAGCTATAGGCTAAGGCTAAAGGAAGCTAAGTAACCAAAGACAAAATATTTACTAGGACACTTAGGCTTGATAATGAACAAATATGTGATCTCAAATCTCAATTGTGCATATGCTTAGTTTGCAGAAAAAGGAAGAAAGGAAAAGTGAGATCCAAAGATGGACCAATAAAAGGAAATAATAATGAGAGATTATTTGCTAACTGATCACATGGTAAAAGGAGACAATAACCAAAGGGAATAGGGTAAATACAAGCAAGTCACCATGATAATTATCTGTGAAAATAAAGGATAAGAAAATAAACAATCACAAAGATACAAGGCAATAATAAGCCAAATATGGTGATTTTGTGAGGATCTACTAGATCCTACCATGGTCTTATAAAGAAACTCATAAAATAAATATCCAAGGGATGCAACAAGAGTAAAATAAAAATTTAAATCAATGATAAGGAAGAACAAACATATGTGAAAAAGATATAATATAAAATTAACAAAAAATAGAGTACAATAAAGAATATAATGATATAAGATAGGTAAGAATTTGACATAGTGTCAAATGATATAATTAGATATAGAAAAAGAAATAAAATTAGAGCACACATCCAATAAATATACAAATGTAAAATTACCATGCATGTGCTCATAAGTATTGGTAAATCTATCCACACACATTATCCAAGACATTAGATAAATCTTTATGAAGTTGGATACGAAATAATGCTAATGTGTCATCAATATTTGCAAAATGCTAGGAAAATACTTATTTTATAATCTCCTCAACTAAAAAAGTATGAAAAATAATTGGATCATGCTGAGGAGGGAAATTAAGTGAATTATGATTAGAAGAATGTGTGGGAACGTGATCTATAGGAGGAGTCACTGGTGGAGAAGGAACCACAGGTGGAGGCACATAAGGAACCATAAGAGGTGTAATTATGGGAGAAGAAGGGGGAATTTTCTTATGATAATGAAATATGGGAGGAATATTAGGTGTTCCAAGGATATCTATAAGATGATCCTTAAGATGTTGCTAAAGGGTACAATAACAATCAAAATGATGTGTGCTACATTAGTGCCATATATAATACCTCTCACCTTACTTAGGTATATAATCAGGAAGAATCTTGGGAGGAGGTATGGTAGTGTCTATGAATGGGGAAGAAGGATACAAAGTATCAAAATATTATCACAACTTATGATAATGGGTATAAGAATGAGTATCTATCCCATGAAAGCAATATATATTCTTGTGAGTGTGTTTAAAAGGAACAATCACAGAAGAAAGTGTAACAATTATGGAAGAAGAGGGAGATGACTCATCACCCTATTTGGTGGGAAAGGGATACATATTAGGTAAAGGAATCAAAACATCAACAAGAGGAGGTGATGATGGAGGAGGAATAGAGCTAGACTTAACAGGAAGAGAACTAGTTAAAGAAGCAAAAGTAGACTCACAAATAGTGGAAGAAATAATAATAACTAGTTTTGACATAGATTCCACTATGGGAGGAGTAGGATCAATATAATGTCTAATAAGGGTATCACTAACCTCAAGAGTAAACCAATGATGGGAATTAGGGAACCTAAAAAAAATGGTAAGGGTCGGTCATAATATGATCCATGAGCATAGTCCTACGGGCTCCTTAGAAACTAGAGGTGTTGGTGGCATCTCCACTATATGATAAAGAGGAAAAATATGAAAATAAATAACTATAAAAGTTGGAACATGAGAAGATGCACAAAAATACTCAAGTAAAGAAGAATGATAACACATAATTTCAACATCATAGGCTTGGACAAGACTACTTATTAAAGGATCATCTAAGGAATAACCATCATCATAATTAGGTGAATGAAGATCAATGACACATGTAAAAATAAATTTGTCATCAAAAAAATCATGGTGAATAGAATGATGAGTCTTGGATAAGACTACGAGAATGCCATTATAATGAGGTTTATGAGAATGAAGTTGCAAGGAAGTGGGAAGTTGCAAGATGAGATGAGGTGTGAGATCAGAAGTTTTGATATTGAGATTAATCTCATTAGGCTCATCATCATCAGAGTCTAAAAGGTTGGGAGGAATATTAACAATAAGCTTGAGATGCACATTATATCCTCTAGTTGAGTTGACAAGAAAATTTAGATGCTGTGACTCAAAAAATGGAACATAGGTAAAGGCTCAAGAGTAGGAATCTTAAAAACACCATGATCTTGGAATTGTTCAAAATTCAAAGGGTTAATATCTCTTTTAATCCTATAAATGGATCCATTATGAGGAAATTTAATGCATTGGTAGGAAAAATAAGTGATATCTCATATATTATGAGTCTTTGACCTACCAAGTAAGATGTTATAAGAAAGAAGAAAGTTAAATATCATCATCTTCACATGATCAGTGACAAGTGAGATAGTAATGGGAAGCCACACACACCCAAGAGGAGGCATTTTAATTATATCATATCCTTAGTAGGTTCTACATGTGGACTTAAGATTGCATTTATAATATCCAAGGGTTTTAATGAAATCAAGAGAAGCAACACAAGTTTTAGAACCCTCATTAATCAAAGCATGCTTAACTTAGACATAATTGATTTGAATGCTAATAAATAGGGGAGGATCATCTGAATGAAGTAGATTGTCATCAAAAATCATAGATGCGATGATAAATTTTAATGAAAGATAAGTGTTGATAGTTTCATCAACATTGATGGACATCTCTTCACACTATTGCAAGATACTATGCTCAAAATTAGATAAGGTTGCCTCCCATCCCACTAAGGGAGGATGAGGGACATTAATCTCAAATAATAGTTTCATAAGTTGGTATTGATGATGGGGATATGTCCTCATGAGTTTAAGAAATGGAATTTGAGAAGGGTGATTAGTGAGCTCTTTAATGGGATCCCACTCATCATAACCCATGATAAGATTATTAGATTTAGGTGTGTAATTGTTAAGGAGGTCTTCAAAGGGAGGAGATGAAGAGCATTGAAATTTATGTTTATAATAATGAGAATGTTTAGAAGAAAGTTGTAAATCATGTTGAGATGATGAAATAATAGTTCAACGTAATTTTGAGAAGTAGAAGAGGTTTTAATAGAAGGTTGATTAACATTGGAAGGAGAAGATGATAAAAGAGTGGTAGAAATAACATGGCATGTGTTATCCAAAGGAGAATCATAATTTGGATCTTCATCAAAGGTTAATAGATATTCTTACCCCAACTCATTTAAATTATTTAAAGAAGAATCTTGAATAACACGGTATGCTTGAAAAGGAGGTAGGATGTAGATAGGCTGAGAATCAATGAAATCCACTAATATTTGCATATTAGTCATGATAACCACATTTTATTTAGAAATTGATTCCACAAGACTTTTTATATTATTGGTGGAAGAGATGGGATTGCCTTGGTTTTATTTAATTGGTTGATGATTAGGTAAAGGATCCTTATAAATAGTTAAATGAACATTTTCTTGATTCAAGGTTTGAGCTTTGAACATATGCTCATAATATTGTTGACATTGGTGCATGATAGAATCATAGTAAAAATTAGGTCCAAGAAGAAAGTACATAGATAAATTATGAAGTTATCCATAGGTCTCATGAGAATGACCCCAACTAGAATGAAACCAAAAAAACTTTCTACGATCATACCTAGTTTTCATAAGATGAGTAGGGTCAATTTTATGAGGAAGAGGCCTAGGTAGACATTTAAGCAATTCAACTAAGGAAAGAGGTTTATGAAAATTAATTTTATTTGTTGAGAAATGAGGACTAGTAAATTGTTGAGAAGAGGAAGCTGATTTTGAAGAAGGGGTGGGATCACTAGCTTGAACATGGTGAATGGTATCATATGAATAAAAAACACCTTCACTAGTAACATTGTGGTTTTTATTTTCAAGTCCTTATTAGGGTTTTAGGGAGTTTTAAAAGGGTTTTGGGTTCTTAACAATAGTTCATAGAGGTTAGGGTTTTATCCTCTAAACTAATTCCACTAAACTCTTATAGACAAAGCCCCCCACATCTCCTAAGATGATAAGATTACCATGTAGTAGATATGTGTAGTTATGAGCTTGTCAAATATCCTTTTGGGTGAAAAGTATGCATTTTGGGAAATTTTGAGGAGTCTACAAGCCAAATTGACTAGATGTGTATCTCCTCTACAATTCAAAGTGACATAACACATATATAAAAACATGATAATCATCTTCATAAAGGTTTGGGGTGTCCTCTAATATCAATTTTATCCTCTATTATAACCTCTAAGTGGCACTATCTTAATGAAGGTGCTAGATTAGTAGGTATAAGTATAGGGTTCCTAAGTATTGGTCTTAAGCTATGGTTGTGAGGAACCTAGCCACTATTATTAACATGCAGATCATTCCTGAGGGCCATTAGAATAAATATATCCATTTGATCAAACCATTTTCTTCGTTTTATATGCATTCAATTTCTCACTTGGACACCTAGGCCTATCTGAGAGACTTACCAATCATGGAGGCCCTTGATGGTGGCTAATGTGAGATCATTTGGGAAATTTGGGACCCTCTCTCTCTTAAAAAACCTATGGCATATGAAAATATTTCCCAACTCCTTACTAGAGGATTAAAATATCTTTCTCAAGCCTGATCCATATAGTATTTGCCCTGCACATGCCAACCAATAGGCCATTTGAGTGTTTATAAGACCTAGGGAGATCATTAAGACCATTTTATAGCTTAATTACCCTATTTGAATACATTTAGAGGCATAATTATATCATTGGGTGAAAACTAGGGTTTAAGAAGGGTTTTAGATGTCCACCAGATTAACAATGGCTCATACAATACATAAATTCAAACCAAAACTTCTTATCATGAATTTCTAGACCACTGATCCATTCATCTCTCCTAAACAACTTAGGGTCCCATGCAAAGTGTGTGTGGGGATATGAGTAGAGGATGGTATGTCTCAAGCTCCCCATTAGGTAGTCTATGTAGGTTATATTATTAACATTCATTCATAAAGATGGGCCACTCAACCCCAATCATTACTTTAAGAATTTTGATTCCATAGGGGTGCTCAAGTTTCCCTAAGAGCTCTAGGTCTAGGTCTCTTTGTGGTGAAAGGAATGAGTGTTTGAAGGTGTAACTTGACCTGTCTGCTTAAGAAATGGAGCTTGAAAGGGAGTTAAAACCAAAGAAAACTATATTATTTCATTACTCTACCTTTGAATACCTTATCTAGGGTTTGAAACACCTCCTTATACCCCCTTATTTCATTGATTCTCTTTAGAGTTATGATTTTGCATTTATGTGGTCTTGAAACCCAAATGAGACTTTAGAGCTTAGAGTGCTGATACCAAGTGTTGAATCCCCCATTTAAATGTAGGTATATATGTAGTTCTAAGGTTGTCATAGCATCTTTCCTAGTTCAATATCCATCTTCTGCACATACTCTTATCTACTCAGACCCCTCACCAACCCTACTCTCTCTTGTAGCCCAGCTTAAGCATCATTGCTTAGTTTATAGGGTTGAAGCAGTTGACATTGGTAAATTGAGAAATATATTTTAGCTCCTTATAAGGGTGTGATTAGGACTCACACATCATGTTTAAATTCTTGATCAAAATCCCTGAGGTCATCCCTTTTAACTTTGTCAACATGTGGGTATGCACAATTAGACCTCAAGTTGTATGTTTTAGTTCTGCAACTTAGCTAGACAACTTCCTTACTTAGGAGTACCATCAAGAGGATATTGAGGGGTTTTGGATATATTTTATTCTCCCTAAAATTTCACTTTTATATGTTATTTAGATTTCCACTCTCCTTAGTTTAGCATATTCACTATTTAGGCAACCTTGACTGACTATATGTGCCAATCCTAACCCATAGTGCATTTCTACAAGTTTCTTTGCCTTTGGTAACACAACATCCCTATCTTACCTTCATTAGTTTGGGTTCCTTACTCATATGCATATATTGTATCATATATAGGGTAGGATATAGGGTTAAGACTATCAACAATATTGTAGGTACTGATCCATGTATGTTGATTGAACAAGGGTCTTTGGAACATGGTCTCTGAGTTAAGAGAGTGCCCTCTTAGTTATGCTTGAGGTCCCAATAGTTATCTTATGTTATAATCCATCTCTACAAGATAATTTTCTACCTATTCATATCCCTCTCTTATGCTCAGGGCTCATCTACATATGATGACTTTGAAGGACTTTTGCATGGTAGATCTAGGTCATTTCTTATAAATGGTGATCATGGTATCTCAATAGGGTTTATGATTGTGTAAGTTCATTTCCTCTTAGTACTAATGATGTTTGATAGCACTAAAAGGTATTTAGACCTTGTTTCAATACATTAGTCTTGAGTATAGGGTTTTGACTTGTAGGTGATAACTTGGTAAGGTCACATGGAGCCTAGAACTTAGAAATAGGGCTAACAATGAGGTAAGTTGATAGTGCTAAGGTGGCCAAATGGCATAAGTTATTTAAGGCTTTGTATTGAACCATGAACTCATACCCATAATGATTTTGAAGGACCCCAATCATCTTCACACACATACCTAATATAATGAAACACTTCAAGATCATGGATGAGGCATACATAGTGAAAAATGAAAACTTAGGACTTTTAAAAAACCTTAAATTTTGCTAAATAACCTTAAAATATGTTAAATAGGACTGTGGAGGCATTTGAGAATTAAATGGTGGTTTATTTTCCTATAAGGGATATGATGAAGGTTTGTTTAGCCTATAATAAGGGGATTATCATTAATACAAAATATTCACTTATAACTTCTATGGCATCTTTATGGTGTCCAATAGTCATTCTCTTTAAGCACACTATGTTTCTTTGCAATGAAACCCAATCATGTAGGCAAATTAAATTTAACTCATAATTTGAGAGAGTTGGGGATCTATCTGAACATTCAAGTTGGACTAAATAGACATGAGTAACTTCAAGACACCATTGTCTAACCTTTAAGCACTATTCACTGTCAAATGTATGCACTGAACACTATTTTTCACCAATGAAACCTTATCTATAGCCTACAGATATTGGTGGTTTGGATGCTTATCACTCTTATAAGCCCACACATGTGTACCAAAGGTTGAGGATGCAATGAAATATATTTGTAGGACTAAAGGAAACATGAATAGCCACTCGTTTGATCAAATATACCAAAACTCATTGAAACTATTCCCATTCTTTTGCCTTATGTAGATGAAGATGGTGACAAGGTTACCCAGCTTCTTAAAATTTATTTATAAAGCTCAGACTACTAAACCTAAAACCAATGCCCATGATTGGAAGGTCCTCAAGTCTACTTTCTTTGGTGAAGAGCCTAGACCTTCTCTCTCTCTCCTTTATATGAAATGAACACAAACCTGAAGTGCTCTCCATGTCTACCAAAGAGCTAGGTGGAGGAAGTGAACAAGTTTTGGGCTCTTTTGGCCCTAAAACACTTTGATTTATTCAACATATACCTATAGTGAACTCCCCTTGCAGACTCCAAAATCTACTTGAGCCAATCTATACTATGCAAAACTATAGTTCTCATGTTTCAAACCAGAAATCATTATTAGTGAGAAGGAGGAGGGAAAATAAGCATCAAATAATGTCTCAAAGATCATTTTATGACATTGGGGAGTTTAGGAAACATGTTTCCACACATGTGGGGCCCATTTATTGGCAATTAAGTGTGTTGACTTGTGAAAAGGGCATCATTAGTATATGAAATGGTTGGTCATGACAATGTGGTGTTCATGGGGGCCCTTAAAGGTGTGTTTGATGGCTATAGTGGCATTTTGGGGTCAAATATCATCATTTAAGGCCAAAAACTCTCTTTTTGAGATAATATATCATGTTTTCCACTAAAGGCTTCAAATGAATGACATTTTAATACTTATTAAAGTGGGATAGAACATGCTAAAGACTTCAATTAGGATTCCATGCTCCTAGATAACATGCATAAAACTTAAGATTAAGCCATACCTTGCATATTCTCAACACACTAGATAGGTTCATGATGAGTTATCAGCTACAACATTTAATTATCTCCATCATGGCATATTTGAATGTTGAGACCACTTCAAAGCCTTGTCATAGACCCTCACACATACTCAAACACTAGGAGGACACTTGACATAAGTTGAAATAGGGAACAAAGGCAACCACCATGATAGTTTCTTGGCATGACACAAAACTAGACGTGCTATCCTTGACATGACAACTAGTTACTTCCTTTGGACTACCCTAACCCCTCAAGGACATAAGAAAGATGATCAAAAGTGATGCTTTTGTGTTCTTATGCATGGGTTGAATCCTTTATGGGCCTAAGGGTATAAAAGGAGAGGAAAGGCTCAAATTTTGAGGGTTCCCCATTCTTTTTTTCCTTTTCTGAAAGGAAATTGGCTTGTTAACAACTTTCCCATGGTCTTTGTATACTGGGTCATGGCAAATTAGATACCTCAATTGGATGATGCAAGATGTTACATATAAGGGGCCTATAAAACATGCACTATGATATACAAAAAATAAATTTAGAGTAATAAAGACTCAACTCATTTAGATTTCCTTATGAACTCATCCCTAAGAAACACTTATCTCCAACATACTAGATTCAATAATGCCTTAAAAAGAGACAAGCAAGGGATAAATAATCTGGATGAAGCATGAAAGAACTGATTATAGATTAAGCTAATATAAAACTAAACTAATAAGTGATAAAAAAGGGTAAAAAAATAAAGGGTAAAGAGGAAGAGAAATGAGCCTATAATACAATGCATATAAGTTTGGTTCATTCAGTTAGACAAATTCCATAAAACCACTCTTTTATTTGACCAATATTCACACAATCATAAACAAAGATGGTTTTTAAAGCTCAAAGAAAACTTAAATGTGAAGAAAGAGGGACATGATTACCATATGAATGCACAAATTATCGACATTAGGATCATAACCTTCTAATTTAAAGATATCGAATAAAAGAAACATCTTGGATTCACCCTTTCCAGCTGAAACTACATAAATGCCTTCGAATAATATATCTCATAGGAAAAGAAACTAATTAAGAAACTGAAAAATAATAAGAAAATGAAAAAAGAGTATAGTTCTTCTATTTTAGCTAATTAAATCTAAATGAACCAACCCTTCTCATAATAAAGCATTGGTCTTATATAGATTTTTAGTCCAATCAGTTCCAAAATTAGCCCACAAATGGGTGGTTATGATAGATCAATGAGCTGGGTCCACTTGAAATGAACTCAAGTTCTATTTTAACCATGATCAAAGTGCCACAGACCATGCTAATTGAATTCCACCTAAATTTTTCATAGCGGAATGTCTTTGAGATCCTTTTTAGGATTTCTAATTGCCTACATATTATGATTAGAGACCATGCCTCTTTTAGGCAAATTTTTTGTTTTATGATTTTCATTGGGTCCCAAGGTGCACAAATTTAGTTAGTCAATACCACTACCTGATTTGATTATAATTTTACATCCCATGATCCTCATACTAATAGAAAGAAATCATACCCTGATCATGCCTACCATAATGGACCCATAGTCCACTTTTCATATATTGATGGTCTAGATGGGAAAAATGTCTGTCAAATCTAATCTTGAACATATTTCAAAGAGGTCCATGTATCCACCTTAAGAAATATTCACCAGGTGAATGTTTCCCACTACTCCATGATGCCCACATGTTTTCATGAGTTAGGGCCACACTATGTGGTGATTTTTCCTTACTTTTTTGCTTGGTTTGAGGACCCATATCCTCTAACTTTTATTTGGATCTAGGGCAATAAGATCTTACCGTGTGGTGTGATCTTGCTTACTTAGAGATTGTTGGTTTTGGCTCAAGGTTTCATATACTCTAATTACTTTGGGGCCTCAATATTTTAACATGTGTCCTCTTCTTGAGCATCCATGGATTTGTTATTCTTTTGGTTTACATGGATTATCCTAGGGATATAGTGAAGCAATATTACGCCACATGGCATCATCCCATTCACCCATTTAATATCTTACCTACCTACCTATTTTGGTTGACCTAGAAGAGTCCAAGAAGTGAGATGTTTCCACATAGCATCATCTTATTTATTTAGGGGTTTTAACACCTACTCACTCTTTATTGACCATCTGATGGCCCAGGGAAACATGATCATGCCATGTGGCATCATCTCGAGCACCTAAATGATCTTTAGATGAACTCCTAATTATAGGCACTTTAGAGAATCAAAGGAGTAATATATTAACACTTATCAACATACCATTTACTTGAGAACTCACTTGAATATCAATGTGCATGTACCAGCTCATGAAAGTGATTAATCAAGATCATGCCACTTGGCAACATCTCAATTTTTCTATGGATACAAGAAATAAAGTAGTCATTAGGATTAAATTTTATAAATAAAATGAATAAGTAAAATCAAAAATAAATTCCCTTTTATCCAAATCCAAATTATCCCATTATATAATAAAAATTGTTTAAGTCCTTAAGATGAAATAGTAAAAACATTAGCCATTTAAACCCAATCCAAAGTATAAATGAACCATCTAAGATAGATTTAGTAAATAAAAATATCTAACTACTAATCTAAAAATCTCTTTAAGTTCATTCTTGGGTTTTGATGGGTTGTTAGACTATTAAATTTAAGTTCATGAATTACTGACATGGATGCCATCATGTCATCTAGTTGGCAGGTCATGCCACACATCTCCACATTCATCTGGGGCTCAATTGAGGCATCACCATATATTAATCATCATGTAGATGAGATGTAACAAGATCATGCCACATGGAATGATCATGCTCATTTAGAAGGTTGTGAATCCTAGCTCAAAAGCCAAGATATACTGACTGTAGTGGGGACCCAAGATTATGACAAGTGATATCATATCATTTACTTAAGAGGTTTATAGTGTTTGATGTGCATGGATCACTCAATGATGTGAAGAGGATAAATCATGACACACATCATGATCCTACTTACCTAGGACCTTATTGCTATCCCAAAGTGCAATAACTACCCTAGGGTCTTGGAGAAATGAGATATCACCATGAGGCATGATCTCGCTTACCTAAAAGCTCAGCGGAGAGGCCTAACAATCAAAGCATCCTTTGGAAGCAAATAAGTGGAATGATGATATGTGTTAACATCCTAGGCATGTATAATGTTGAAGCTCTTATAAATAGACTATCTTGAAAGCTCATGGAGAAGCGAGTGGGTGATAAGTGGTGTCTTGATGTTTATCTAGGGCCTATAGAAATTGAAATTAGTTATTAGCTTTTGAATTTGAAAATTCCCAAAAATGGCTAAGTAAAAGAGTCAAAAATGAAAGTAAAGGCAAACATAATAAGCCAATCAATGTAACCATTTTTTTAAACCTACAACTAAATTAGCTCATTTTAGATAAAATGACTAAGTGAGGGAATCAAACAAAATAAATGCTTAGTCATTTTAACTAAAAAAAAGTAGAATGGGATTAAATAGAGATAAAATCAAGAAATAAAATAATCCCATTTGCTAAAAAATATATACAAGTTAGTCCAATACAAATAAAATGACTAAGTCCAAAAAATGAAGCGATATAAGCCCTTAGTCTACTTAATTCAAACTGAAGCAGAATTAGACCAACTTGCTAAGGAAAAGAAAGCAATGTTTTGTGATAGTTAGGTAATTCACATAAATCTAAGGTAAAATTCTTTAGAAGGGAAACTTTAGTGCAACTAAAAGACATGCTTTAGAATAGACCAAGATTTAGTATTTTTTGGCAAATTAAGATGATAAGATCAATGGAGTCCTCTATGTAATCTTCTTAGACCAAGCGCTCATAATGAACATTTCAAGTCTAGACTTAGTTAAAATAATAAATCAAGATTAAAGCCTGGATTACAACATCTTCAAGACATTTTTTGATCAAATCAATAGATCAAATAGGTCAAGGTCACCAACCCCTTCAACTAAAAACCATATTTTAGATCAAAAAGAGGTTCCATTATTTCATAAGGAATTTAGGAGGTGTTGTGCAAGAAATAACATGACCACCATACTTTTTATTATAAGGTAAGGTAGGTCCTCAATATTGAAATATAGAGGTAGTTTAACACCTATCCCTATAAGATGCAGTAAGGCTTGATCTTTGTGTTCTAAGAGATAGCTATAGACTTAGTCAGGTATTTCCTTAGGCAAATCATTAGCTTCAAGATCGTTCTCATTATAGTTAACAAGGTTATGAACATTATTCACCTCTACATGCTCTTATTGATTCTCAAAATGGAAAGGATCTCTACCAAAAGAATCTTCCCTATATTAAGTACTATTTAAGTAATCTTGATGTCGGGTAGTTGGAGACATGATGTGACTGTATATATATGACCTAGGATTAGGCTTGGATCTAATATTTTAGAGAAAAAAGAGGTTCCATTATTTCATAAGGAATTTAGGAGTTGTTGTGCAAGAAATAACATGACCACCATACTTTTTCTTATAAGGTAAGGTAAGTCCTCAGTATTGAAATATAGAGGTAGTTTAACACCTATCCCTATAAGATGTAGTAAGGCTTGATCTTTGTGTTCTAAGAGATAGCTATAGACTTGGTCAGGTGTTTCCTTAGGCAAACTATTAGCTTCAAGATCATTCTCATTATAGTTAACAAGGTTATCATCGTTATTCGCCTCTACATGTTCTTATTGATTCTCAAAATGGAAAGGATCTCTACCAAAAGAATCTTCCCTATATTAAGTACTATTTAAGTAATCTTGATGTCGGGTAGTTGGAGACATGATGTGACTGTATATACATGACTCAGGATTGAACTTGGATCTAAGATTTATTTTAGGACTCAAGAATGTTTATATGTTGGATTGATTTGGAATATGGCTTGAATCCAAGATTGGTTGTGACTTTGATTCATGATTTTTATTGGATCAAGATAATATTAATGCAAAATGATTTGGATTTTGACTCAAAATGGACCATGACCCAAGATAGTTTGGATTCATAATTTTGACTCAAGGTGATTTGGGTTTTGACTCAAAATGGACTACGACCCAAGATAGTTTAGATTCATGATTTTGGCTCGAGATGATTTTGGATTTTGGCTCAAAATAGACTATGATCAAAGATAGTTTGTGTATACATCTAAATATGATTGCCTTAATTATTCAACTAAACTTAACAATTATCTCAACTAATTTTGTTTAAAAAAAAACCCTTTTCCTAACTAATAATCTAATCCCCCTTCCCCTTTTATATTTATCACACCATAATAGCTTCCTACACACCCCACATTATATTAATCCATTATTTATCCTGTTAATACTCTATTAACCTATTAATCCTACTTCACTTAATAACAAATTGTCCACTTGCCAATTTTAAATTCAAAATATACTACCTACCCCCACCCTACCTAGACATAGCCTTTCCTACAAACCTAGTTCCATAAACCCATCTAAAACCCCTAATCTAATCCTCATTAATTCCTAATTAAGTCTAGAGTTATCTAAATCTAGAAACTTCCTCTAATATCTCCACTACTATAAAACCCTCTAAATATAGAGGATTCTTATAAATTTAAAATTCCTTTTTATTCCCTCAACCACCCTTATGAATAACCAAGCAAGGTCCTTTGGTTAGACTAAAATTGGAAAATCCATAAGCTCACATAGTTTGCATACTCTCTATCACATTGCATCCATAACCCTTATTTTTCATCCAAAATCATCAATATTTTGCATCCATTTGAAAGTCTTGAAGCCACCTAGTCTAACAATTCAACATCATATAATCAAATTATCTTGGAGAATAAATTTATGATTTTGGAGAGAAGACTTATGGATAAAAAATGAGGGTGAGATTATTTTAATTACAAGATAATTGCTTCTTCATTCTCTCTTTTTAAGTTTTTTGTGAATTTTGAGTTTATTTAGCTTATTTTGTGTATTTAAATCTATTGCTCAAATTTTAAAATCATACATTGGTGACCATAGTGGGAGCCCTCCTTTGGAATAACCATTGTGTGAGTGAAGTGTGAAAAATTTATCTTATAGTACTGGTTAGGAAGAGATTGGGATTAAAAATGTCATAATTTTTACATTGCAAATAGTCACAATTCTACTTTGCAACTAGTGATTTTGCATCTACAAGTCATGACTTTAAATTGACCATGTAAACTTAACCACTAATCATTAGTCTACCTAGCGGTTTAGTAACCCTTTTCAAAATCACTTATAAGTAGTCACATTTTTTATTTCCATTTGTGGTTTTGTTTAGTAGTGATTTTGAGTTAAGTTATAAATTAAAACTTGTTTAATTAGCATTTAAAAATTTGGTTTCTTTATTCCTTGACTAATATTGTGAACTTACAAGAATAAAACAAAACTCTACCCCTTCCAAAATAACTAGATATTTTATACTAAGCAAAACTGCTTAATGTCATCCATGATATTGATTTATATTAATGCTTTTGCTTCTAATAGTTGTAGTTTTGACTTGGATTTAATCTTACTTATAAACATTGCAATTTGGTATTTTGATAGCCTTATTGCTCTCTGATCGACCTTGTTCTGATTGTAGGAAAGGATAAACCTTTTCAAAATGAGGTCATTGTTGTCCCCAAAAAATGACTACTCATTTTTGGGACAACCTACAGATCAAAATCCTCCCTTCCCCTTTCAAAAATTGTTTTGAGCATTCAGGGTCAAAGGCTTCTGTAGGTGGTTTCAGTCAAAAGAATTAGTTTTTCAACACTTAGTCATTTTTCAGGACTATTTCAGTGCCTTGGTTCAAACAAAAATCTCCTTCGGCAAACACCATCAGCAGGTTCAATGGGTTCATGGTTCAACAACGGGTTCAACCAAAGGAACGGTTCAATGGCTCGATTCAACCAAGTGGTTCAATGCTTTATTTCACTCAGGTGGTTCATTCCCTTTGTTTTAGCATCTTTTGGTTCAATACTTAGTTCATCAGCTTGAACCATTTTTGGTTCAACCGATTGGTTCAACGTCTTGGTTCAACAAAAAGGTTCAACGTTTTGGTTCAAAGACATGGTTCAAAGGCAAGTTCAAATGTTCAATTCAATGCTTAGTTCATCGACTCGGTTCATTCAAATTGAACCATCAGTTTGAACCATTGGCTTGAACCATTTTTGGTTCAACTGATTGATTCAACATCTTGGTTTAATGGAATGGTTCATTGCCAAAGTTCAAAGGGGTGGTTCAATGCAAAAGGAAGCTTGTCGAAGGACAAGTCAAGGGCACTTAATCAATCAAAGCATCCTTTGGAAGGGTCATTTTCAAGGAAGTTGAAAGGTAATTCTTTCAGATTTGTTTAAGGCATTTAAAATTGGTTCCTTGGACCTTTTGTCTATGGGAATTTTCCCTGGGGAAAATGTCCATGGAGGAAGCGTAAGAAAAGCCTGGGGGAATATCTAAAAATTCCATCAAAGGAAATAAAACCCGAAGGCCACCTGAAAGATCTCAAAGGGTAGGTACCCTTGTGGGAGGCTCTCACTGAAGGAAGTAGACTTTTTCTCAAGGCCCCAAAAGGGCAAGTCCCCTCCAGGAAAGATCAAACGACAAAGTCGAAGGAATTGCCAAGGAAAGTGATGGGCCCGTAGATGTCAAATTGATGGCAATAAAATAACTATTGATCTTTGAAGGCTTGAGCATGGACCCAAATGCATTTTAAAGCCAAAATTCCAAAGGGAAGAATCACTAAGAAAATGAGCATAAAGATCTAGCAAAGCTGGGAACGTATCCTGATAGCTCAAATTGCAGCAAGAAGAGACAAAGCTGGAAAAGCCTGACTGAATAGAAAAGCCTGCAAAAAAGCACCCAATGAAAAAAGACAAAGTATAGTAGAACGTGAAGTGTTTGCATCGTTTGGTCTCTCCCTTCCCCATCTACCTTCTGAGTATCCTCCCCATGCCGAGGTGGTGATTTTCACTACCCCTCCTTCTCTCCCATGTTTTCCTATTTTCCTACCTGCCAAGGGCGGCGAATTTTCTGCCCTAGCCTTGCTATTTACCTTAACCTATATTGGTGGTGGATTTTGATACCTATATAGGTCTATCCTTTTTCAACCTGCACAGGTGGAAAATTTTGCCACACATTCTCCCTTTTTCTCCATGTTTTCCCTAACCTCGATGCTTCAAAACTTGCATCAACGGCAAATTTTGTTGCTGATACAAGTTCCTTCCTGACCTACATCGATGAAAAAATTTGCCATTGACACAGGCCAAAAGTACACGAGTGATGAATTTCACTGCCCCTGCACTTTCCTTCCAAACTTGCATAAGTAGCAGAATTTGCCACCCGTGCCATTTTCTTCTCCCTCTTGCATGTAAGGGCAGTGAAATTTGCCACCCGTGCATGCAGTTCATTCCACATGCTTGGGCGGCAAATTTCACCGCCCTTGTAGTTTTCCTCTAAATTTATCCAACTCCAGAGAAATTTTAATGTTTTTCATTTTTTTCACTTTCTCCCCTTTTTTCCCTCATTTTCCGACCCAGCCCTGTTAAGTGCCCTTCCTTGGTCATGATCACCCAACGTGCAAATTCCCCAATTTGCCCACTGTTCCCTAATTACACGATCATAATTACAGTTCCCCCTAAATATTCTTGTTTGTTGACACCCATTTAACTGAGACCAGTTCCAAAAGTTATTCCATATCACTGGAGTTTCTCTGAAGAAGTTGAAGACCATGAGGAAGACTGGAAATAAAGATTGAAGCTGTTGTTCCATGCTTTATTCAAAATGCACTTTGTAATTGACTTGGGAAATTTTCACATGCAATTTTGTAATATGTAATCTCAAAGTCAAAGATGAGTCATCTTTGACTAGGATATTTTTGTATTTTAATATTTTCTAAAATTTTGAAGGTTTCTCCCTATATATAGAGGGGACCTCTTTTGTAAATGGATCTCTGATAATTAAGAGCAAAAACTCTGTTGAAATTGAGACACTTCTTGAGACTTTGTGCTCAACTTGTAAATCATATTTTGTTGAATGAATGAGAAGCAGGTTCATTTCAGACTTTGTGTTGAAGTTATCTGCTTTATTTAGGAAATAGTTCTTATGTCCTCTTTCCTGATAATCTCTTATTTGTTTGATTTAATAAGCAAAGTGTGTGTGTTGATATTATCTAAGGATGTTTCTAAAAGATAAAAGAGAGACTTTGAGCTACTTTTATCTTTGTGATCCTTTTATCCTTTGTAGTTTTAGGCAAAGACTTTGTGCTTCGTTTCACTCTATGGTTACGTGTGTTCTGAATCGGTGAAGGAGACAATGGAAGACTTTGTGCTTACGTAGGTTTATTTGTTAACTTTGTTACTTACTTCAAGTGATTTTATGCTCTACGCTGGATACCATTCCTAAAAGAAGAGGAATGTTGTTGGCCAACGACCAAGATTTCTCTCTCTTGTTCCTTGGACATCACCTCTGAAAAAAGAGAGGTGGATGCTATTATACATCCCAAGTATTATTTTTTGCTTAGTTATATATACATATAGCATATAAATATTCATAGGGAACCTCCCCTTGATGAGAGGAGAGATTTACCTCGTCCAGATCTAGTAAACCCACAATTTTTGTGGTGTAAATCTCCTTGTGCTATGGTTGATATACCCATTTTGTCATCAGTTAGTTGACAACAAAATATTCACCCAACAGTCATCACCTCTTAATTCAATCTTTTGGGCATCTTACTCAACATTGCTTATAACAAGAAGCGATTTCTATTTTGAATCATGATTTTGACATATTAAGAGTGATTTTGACAATAGTTAACTAATAAGTGTTATTTTCATTCTATATTTGTAAATAGTATAGTTTTTATCTTTACTTGTAAATAGTCTAATGTTAGTATATTATCTTATAAGTGATTTTAGTCCTTTTTTTATATATATTTTGTATATATTATATTTTTCCAATATGTAAAATCACCTTTGGTAAATAGCAATTTTGATTTGAAAAAGTGATTTTCAAATATTATCAATGATTTTGACTCATTTTTTTTGGAAATATCCCAATTTGATAGTATTTGGTATAATCTTGATTTAAAACTTACTAACCCTTTTTAACACTCTATAATAAATAATTATTCTATTTGGGTAGAATTTTCAATACCACTTATCATGTTCTATGATTTTGATTAATAGTTATGATTTTGAATAAGCCATAAGTGATTTTGAATAATTAATTATGTGATAACCATTCATTAACCACTTACAAAATTACATTTTGCTTATATATAATTTTAACCTATTAATAACAATTTTGCCTTCCTGTAAGTGATTTTGAAATATTCTGACTTTGTGCAACTATGAAGAAGAGATTTTAAAGAATAAAAAGGTGAATTCAACTTATAAGTATTTCTATCAAGACTAATAACAACTTTTTGGGTAGGATAAATAAGCAAAAGACTAAAAATCAAATTTATAACTTGTTTACAGGACCAGGATGTGGGTTTGAGATTTATGATTTTGAAATATTTTAAATCTATTTGTTTGTTTGGTTTGTTTTGCATAATTAAATAAGTGGTTAAATAAATTTTTTATGTGCCTCCATGTTACCCAACACATTTTATTTTATAGGGTGTAATATGATGGAATTCATCCCCACACACTTGCATAATTTATGGGTTGGTGATGTGGATTTCATCATCATGCATTAAACCACATGCCATGTTCTGGTAAAGTATAAAAATTAAGGAAAACTATCATGAGACTAAGTGGTTGACCCCATATAGGTCTTTTGTGAAGGGAAAGAGTTAATCTTTGACCCATGCATTAGACAACACCCTATATAGATTTGGGCCCCATGTACCTAGTGTATATCAGGTATGCCCCTTATAAGCCTTTTCTAACCTAGAATAAGACCTTTAGACCATAACATGTAACTTGTTGCCAGGGCCAATATCACTCTCCATAGTGACTATCAAGTGCAGATGGGGTTGTTTGGGAGACTCTATATGGGTCATCGACCTATAGCCTCACCCATGAAGCTATTAGATGGTGTAGTCACTGAGTTACACTCCTAAATTGGTTTACTAAATAATAAGGCTTGCAATTATCTTGATTGTATGTGTGTTGTACTAAACCAATACTATTTTTGAGTTGAGTTAGACTTATACTCTTTGTAAACACCTAGAAAATCCTTAGGATACACTCATCCCATATAAGGCTTAACTTAAACTATCTTTATCTTTTTCTCATAATCATATCTTCATCCATTCCATTCTCAAAAATCTTGAGCATTATATTTGTCTTGTGATTAAGCTATAGTGGTCATTTATCCTCTCTTAAAGGTTCTAAAATCATCCTACTCATTACTCCATCCATTACAAAACATATTAATTTGATTAAATATTTCCAAAGTCTATAACTCTTATAGATTTCATCTAGCACATTATCATATTATCATCTTGCTTGTTCATAACTAGCTTTATCTAGTCATCATCTCGCTAGTGTGAATATAGGCACCTAGTCATCTCATCATCTAGTCTCCTTGCTAGGTTGAATCTCGATAGAGTTGACACATTGGTAATACCTGATAATTATTATCCTTAATCTCAAAAATCTGAATCCCATCTCTATCACTATAAATATCTTGACCATTTTATCTTAAAACCATGACAATTTTATCACTCAAGAATCACATTTCTTATTAACTTATATCAAATCAACAACTTTAATGTCTATATCACCCAATATTATCTAGCATGCAAATTAGAACCCATGCACAAATATTAAGATTGGGACAAGGATAAAACTAAAAAAATGACATCCTAATGACTTTAGGTAAATAAAGTAGGGATAATAAAGAAAACCAAAGTGACATGCATACTACTTGAGGAGAGGAAAAAGTTAACAATGAAATTTTCAATAATGATGAGATTATATCCTAATTTTACCAATATATATATATATATATATATATATATATATATATATATATATATATATATATATGAAATCAAGATGAAATATTATCCCAAGTCATTGGAATGGGAGGAAAATCACCCCTTCTATTTAATCTTAACCTTATACACCATCTAATCCAAGCATCATCTAGACATAACGCTCTCTGCACCAACCTATCACAAACTAAGATGGGGGGAATCTTGAAAATGAACAAGAACTAGATGATGAATAAGAAACCCCTCAAAATAAACATGTTGAGGCTAATATAATAAGATCCACCTTAGAAGATCTTCTAGACTAACTCACCCAATAAGTCAACTCACTAGTATCTCAAATTCATTTCGAAGCCCATAAACCTACACAACCGAGGAGAATAATTAAAAGCCCTATAAACATCAACATTGATCAATTAAAACCAAAAATAAGATAGACCAATAATTCTAATCTTTTAATTGACCCTTCCTTCACCCAAGAATGGAAAATGATGAGGGAGACTCTTCAACAGATAGATCCCCATTGTCAGGTAGTGACATATAGATATGAAGATTTTTGTACATCCCCACTAGATATGAGTATTTTATAGATACCCTTTTTGGCAGAATTTGAAATTCCAAAATTTGATAAATATAAGGGGAAGGATTCCCTCATCACCATGTCTAAATTTTTTATGTAACATGCCATGAGGTAGCTTACAATGATGCTTACTTACTTCATCTCTTTCTCAAAAGTCTCACACGACCTGCTCTAGAATGGTTTATGTATTTACCTAAAGGGTCCTATTGTCTCTAAATATTTCACCCTAGAAGAGAGTGTTTAGTCCTCTCCTTTATTTGGGCAATATTGGAACATTTCTAGGCCTGTGGCTATGCCTAAAGAAGAAATGGACCTCTACATTGAAAGGGCTAGCTCCCTGTATATGTCTCTACAAGATAATCTCTAATAAACCAACTTATTTAAAGGGAGAAGAGTTAGAAATTTATAGATAAAAATTGTATTCTAAGAGTGGTGATACACTAAAACTATTTTCCACATGAATGTCAGATTCTAGTGCATAATACAATAAAAACACAAACCTTCCCAAACTCTAAAGATTCTAACAACAATATTTCAACACAGAGGTGAGATGTGTAAAAAATGACACAAGGTAAATGAGATAAAAGGTAAACTTTACACATTTAAGAAAGTAATACACATACATAAATTCAATACACTCAGATACACACTGTGTGATCGATTAGACTAAGAACTCTTGTTTAGGTATGAAGGATAAATTAGGTAGAAGGATGGAAAATCATCACATGCTGCCACTATACATCTCTTTCACACTCAGACCAAAAACCTATAAAAATCTTGAAGGAAATAGATTTATGTTAAATGCTTAAAGGTAGAACTTGAATCATTCCAATAGGGCTTTACCATACACTGCATGCTCTCCTTTTTCACTATCCAAGGGGCTATATATATAGCCAGAAGGAAGAGAGAGAGGAAAGCTTTTGGCACCAAGGAGATGAATCAATTTTTTTGGAAGTCTTCATCTTTAATTGAAATTAACTTTGTTGATGATGCTCATTAGGGCATTCTGATAGATCCATGTCACCCTCATGAACACCCTTGGCTTGCCCTCTTGAAGATGTTTTCTTTTACAATTACACAACCCAATTGAGATGTTTAGAGATGGCATTAAAATGGTTGCTATCAATGGAGCCACCTGTTAAAAATCTATTTCAGTGCCCAACTGCTTCTCCTTGGCTTGTCGTGATGCACAATGGCATGAAAAAGAGTCACTTTCATTCTATTTTGCCTTAAAGAGGCATTGCTGGGAATCCATGTGCTCATTGATTGATCTTTCCATTGGCTAGTCATAATGACCTTGATAATTGATTTTCACCATCGATCTACCTATCATGGATCAACCGTTAGATCAAGCTTTATAAGTTAAGTAATCTCGAAAACCCAATTTACACTGTCAAGAGCTTTTTGGGTTTTTCAAGCTTTTCTACTTTAGGTTCTTCAAGCTTGAGGACTTTGGGTTCTTCCAAATTTAAGTCTTTGGGCTTTAGAAAGTGACCCTTAAATTTTTTTTTGAAGGGCACTTGGAGAGAAAGTGACCCTATATCCTCTGAAGATCTCATTTTGCTCTGATACTAGATATTGATAAAAATCAAAGTTATATAATAATGAAGGAGCCAAACATAGAATTAATAATATAATTCTTCACACACTGTATTCATTTGAAACATTAGATGGCACTTATATAGGAAGCGCAAACACTATATATGGGGATATCAAGATACCTATAAAATCTCATTAGCTAACCTCCAAACTATATATGAAATATATTGTTCCAACAATATATTCATATAACTAACAATCTAATTAGTAATAACTAATTACTAACTTACCATATGGTACATACTATCTAGTAAATAATACTTTACCCTATAGTAAATACCAATGTAAATGCTAATCCTTAACAGGATCCATGTATTGGATGTTGATCTTCCATATAACATGCTTTTGGGATGTCCTTGGATCCATGAGATCAGAGTGGTACCCTGTACTCTACATTAATGCCTTAAATTCCCATATTCAAGCATGGAGGTGACCATCCTAGGTGAAATTGAACAATTTTGTAGCTATCAAATGGAATGATCAAACTATGATCTTTATTGTCCAAGCACTCAAAGCTTGTATTAAAACCCAAGAGCTATGAAATATGTACATCCTGATAGCCTATCACCCTATTCCTTTGAGTCATCATAAAACACACATCTAAAAATCATCTCTGAGGGATGTGGAAAATATGAATATAAAACCCTTTACGTAGGAGATCTTCCACTATCCCCTCAAAGCTATGGGTGTCAGTTATGTGGAAACATAAACCTACCATTTATTAGTTTAGGTTGACTACTTTTACCATCTTAGTAATGCCATTAGAAGAACATTTTGGGGATCCTGATGATTCTTGGATAATTCATGAAGATGTGGCCCTTTGTTTAAATTTAAAAAAAAAATATCCCAAGGTACATAAAATGCTTCAAAATATAAATTACAGGGGTTAAGGAATAGGTCAAGATGAACAAGGGATGTTGGAACCTATCAGTATTTAAGGACATCCAGGATGATTTGGATTAGGGTATAAACCACTAGGCATCAACTTCGACACTATCATCATAGACTCTTATTTTATTCCCGAAGAGTCAACCTATGATGAAGAAGTTGAGATAGGTTCTATCTATAGCCTTTATTTCTTGATGTATCCATTTCCACCATCAATATTAACCTTCGCTATGCTAAGTTGATAGGTTGGGATCACTAAGAAGAACCATCCTTTGATATATTTCAAAGTGATGAAGCCATCATTGAGTATATGGGAGCCCAAAGTTGTATGCCATCAAGGGATCATAAAAAAGGATTAACTATTAGTTTAAATGATTCTTTTAGAGATAAAAATAAATCCTTGAATCAATTAGAAAAAGAAAAATATAGTGAAGCTAATCTCTCTCCAATCATAGAATAAATTTAGTTAAATGCTAATGAGCAAAATTTGTATTATGAACTATGTACAAAATTTCTATCCAAGTTTGCTTCAGGTGAAGAGATGCCACCACCTCAAACATATATACAAGACCAATCACCTTCCTTAATTGAGGAAGTCACATAGCTAAATATTAGAACTAAAGAAAATTCTAGAATAATCAAACTGTGAGAAGTTCTTACTTTTGAAGAATGATAAATTCTGATTGAGCTTCTCAAAGAGTTTATAGATATATTCACATGGAGCTAAGCATACATGTCAGATTAGACCTCACTTTGGTGATTCATCACCTAATAGTGCATCCCAATGTAAATCCAATCAAATAGAAGCTTCGAAAGATGCATCCTAAAGTGGCATTATTGGTAAAAAAGAATTACAAAAGTTCTTGGAAGCAGGGTTCATTTGGCCAATTGATTATTTCAAATGGATTTCTAATATTTTTCCTTTTTCAAAGCTACAAGGAGGAATAAGTATTTGCACTAAATTTTGAGACATCAATAAGGAATGTCCTGAAGATGAATTTCCTTTACCTAATATTGACATGATCCTAGATTCCATAGTAGGATATGAAATGCTCTCCTTCATGGATGGCTTTTCAAGATATAATCAAATCAAAATTGTTTTAGAATATTAACACAAAACTACGTTCATCACTCCATTGGGGACCTTTTTTTATCAAGTGATGTATTTTGGAATATAAATTTAGGAACAACCTACCAAAGGGCCTTGACAATTATTTTCCATAACATGATGCATGATATTTTAGAAGACTATGTGGATGGTATCTTAGGAAAGTCCAAAATAAGAATAGAACATCTAGTGGTATTAAGAGAAATATTTGAGAGACTTAGAGAATATAAAGTTTTATTAAACCCCAATAAATATTTATTTGGGGTTACTTTAGGCAAACTCTTGGGTTTTATAGTATCCTGGTGAGGCATCGAAGTAGATCCTGCTAAAGTTAAAGCTATTATTGAAATGCCTTTTCCCAAAAACCAAAAGCAATTATGTAGCCTTAAAGGAAAGTTACAAGCTATTTGATGATTTATTTCTCAATTGGTAAATAAATGCCATCTGTTCACTTATATATTAAAGCAAGGAACTCACTTTGACTAGAATCCAAAATGTCA
Organism: Torreya grandis; assembly: GCA_037957365.1. Taxonomy (NCBI): domain Eukaryota; kingdom Viridiplantae; phylum Streptophyta; class Pinopsida; order Cupressales; family Taxaceae; genus Torreya; species Torreya grandis. The sequence goes on along the minus strand of JARHVA010004084.1, from coordinate 533,716 downwards.
AATAACATTCGATAACTTAAAGTAATATCTATTGAAACCCCCAGTTCTATCACCACCAATATTAGGAAGGCCGTTACTCTTGTATATATCTGCTACACCATGTGCCATAGGGTCCCTTGTAGCAAAAAATAATGATGAAATAAAATAATGAGCCATATACTAAAGTAGAATTCTCATCACACATGAGCTTAATTATACTCCTATTGAGAAATCATGCTTGGCCATTATATTTGCTTCCCAAAAGCTCAGACATTATATGTTAAAAATCAAGTAAAATTGTTCACTAAAGTTGATCCACTTAAATATATGTTATCTAAGTTCACCTTAATATGGAGGATATCTAAATGGATTATGATTTTAAGTTAATTTGATGTCGACTATGTGAATCAAAAAACCATCAAGTGATAAATTATCATGGATTAACTATTATCAACACCTATAGTGGATACAAAACCATTGACAACAACTTGCCTAGATGAATCCATATTTACAACTAAAGAATTATTGGGATGGAAAATTTATTTTGATGGATCCTTTACCATGCATGGGTCAGGAGCTGATATCCTTTTGGTAAAACCATAAGAATACTTAATCCCTAAGGCTTTATAAATAGCTTTCTCATGTAGATATAATATCTTGAAATATGAATCATTAATTTTAGGACTACAAATTTCCATCTAATGGAATATTTAACATCTTCAAGTTCTATGTGATTTTGAATTGATTATCGAACATGTCAATGTAAGAGTTCCAAACCAAAGATGAGAAGTTACTTCTGTATAAACAAATGGTTGATCAATTAAAGAAGTTTTAGTCCATAACCTTTGATAAAGTATCAAGAGAAAGTAACAAATCAATATACATAATGGCCACTATTGGGTCTCTAATAGATCTCCTAGAATATGTCTTTAAAGGTAACTTTTTGGTTAAAAAATTACTACTACTTGTACATCAAGCTTCAACTCACTATCAAATATGCACAATCCTTGATGTTAGTTGGATATGGTAACATGATATTTATGCTTACCTTCATGACAACACCCTTCCACCAAACCTTAACCATAATCAACACAAAGCCTTCATCCAATGTGCCTCCTGTTACACTATCCTTGGCAACACACTCGTGATGTGACAGGACCCTATTGAGATGCCTGAACTTAGAGGAGGCTCTTCTTGTAATTAAGTAAGTTCATGATAGTATTTATGGGGGAAATATAAGTGAAATGGCCCTAGCCAATAAATTACTCTAGGTTGGATACTATTGGCCTACCATGGATCATGACATTTGTCAATACATGTGAAAATGTGTAGCTTGTCAGAATCTTCAGAGTATGTAGGCAATACTCGACCACTTTTTAGTGCCCAAGGATAGTTCAACCACTAGTTTCCTTCGTATACCCTCATGGTCACTTGAATTTATCTCTATTAATCATGTTGAGATACATTATCCTATCATCACATCACATCCTTTATATTGCTCTGTTATCACTCGTAGCTCTCTCTTGCATGCACCTTTACTTAGGATATGTTGAAAGTTCATGGCCTTATATGTCTTAGTATACACATCCTTTGATATATTTATTTATCTTGGAATTACTCATCTTATATATCAAACCTACTTACATCTTTCATCAACCTTCATATTTACCTACGACTTATCTTAAGAGGCTAATCATTATTGCTATGGTGTTTTCCCCCTTGGGACTAATCTTACACCTGTAACCTCACATGTATTTATTCCCTTGCATCCTCACTTCAGAAATAATATCACTTATAGCTGAACTACCATAAGGGGAATACTGATCCCTACTCATCTTGACTATATTCCCACCTCATGTCTCTTTTTGAGTGACCATCTGGTCCACTCCTCCATGCATGCCCTCTCGAGGGGGCATCATGCATCCTCATTTTTACCATTCATCGCACAATGGTTCTTATTTGAAAGACCATTGTTCCCACTTCATCACTTACAATTCATTTTAAAAGAGGGAAAACATGTATCCATCTAAATCTGCTCACCTTAATTGTTCAAGTAAACTTGCTAATTATCTCGACTAATTTCATTTAAACTAAATAACCCTTTTCATAGCTAATAATCTAATAATCTAATTTAAACTAAAGGGTCTATTCACTACATGTTCACTCCATACATAAGATTTTGGTAGAGTGCAATTGTAAATGTTAGTGTATGTTACTCATGTTTACTAGGCTTTAGGTATTTATATTTATGTAGTTTTGTCTTATGTAAGGTTTAGTCCCACATTGGATACTTTAGCTTGTCTATTGATTTGTCTTGCCTATATAATTAAGTCCTATGCTTTGTAATATACATGATTATTTATGCCTTTACATGTTTCATAATATTTTGCATATCTCATTGTGTGTTAACAACTGATCTTGTTTTCAATTGGTTTCTTCTAAGTCTATGCTAAAGCATCAATGGCTGTGGTAATAAGACATTAAAGAGACCTTGGTTGAAGAGTTTTGATAACTCTTTCATGGTCATCAGAGCCATCTCCAATATCCATTACTAAACTTGCTTCATTGCATTGTTTGTCCTTACAATGTGACTATGGATCTCCACTATTGAGATTGTATACAACAATGTTAGATTCCTCAGCTTAGCTTGGGTCAAACCCTCCACTAAAGGCTTATTAAAATTAGATATATCTCTTTCATCAAATTATGATATTGATTTGATTTATTTTTATTTGCATTGGCCTAGATATATATATATATTTTAAACCTATGGGGTATCCTTTTTCTTTATGATCTACATCCTTTTTTGGAGCCTTTTTTTTTTTTTCTAGACCTACAAAATTTATAATGATAGAGAAAGGCATTGGATGCAAAATTAGCACTTTGGATCTATCATTTTGTAGCTTGGCATTGGAAATAAAATAGATAGAGGAGAAACCAGGTGTTGGAAGCTGAGATGGAGTGTTGAAAGCTAAGATGTAGCATTGGGAGAAGCATTAGAAATTTCATTTATTAGATAGCATTGAATCCTTCCTTACTCTATGTCCTACTACTAAATGCCACCCAACCATACTATGTATTACCACCCATGTATATGCCTTGACTCTCCCTTGCTTGTGTGATATTGCCCAGTTGCTTCTAGGTACCTACCCACACCAATGCTATTCTAGTGATATTTGCCTCTCCCTGCCTGCATACCACTACCAAGCTACATCTAGGTACTTGGGGATATGAAAACTATTAAGTAATCCTCTTTAAAATTGCTATAAGTTTTTCAATCTCAAATCTAGAATTTTTGTTAAATTTGGTGGAGATCTAAATTTCATGGGAGGTGCATTGGAAATTTATGGTTCTAGAGGTCTGTGTTGGAGAGATTTTGAGGCAAGAAATATTTATAGATCTACTATTTGTTGAGTTAGGTAGTGTTATTTTTTTTTATCTACTTAGAGACTACATTTTGATGGCGCTATCAATGTGGATGTGATGAATTTTTAGACTAATTTGGTGCCCTACCCTCGTATACATTTCATATTTTCATCTTATGTCCCAATGATCTCTTCAAATAAGGATTATCATGAGCAACTGTCTATTGCAAAGAATAATAATAAAACCTTTGATCCCTCATCCATGATGGAAAAATGTGACCCCTACCATGGAAAGTACATTGTATTTTGTCTCGTGTATAGAGGAGATGTACCCAAAGATGCATTTTATTTTTAGTAAGTGACCATGTGAAAAGGAGAGGTGAATTACTAATGATGGGAGGCCATTTATTATTTTTTGATAGACAATAGGGATCTACCTTCCCTTAATTATCCTCTTAAAATTTCTATTAATTCATTTTTTTGCCTTATCAATTGTATTTTTTTCCTTAAGAGGAAGTCTAGTTCACTTACAAGATCATAGGGGTCACCGGATGCATGTTTTTTGACTTTTGTTAGCTTGAGGAGATTCTTGGTTCCATACCACTTCTAATAGATTGTTTAATAACTTTTGATTAGTAGCTCAAAATTGAGTACCATTTTTTGAAAAATTTCATGTTTTTCAATTTCCCATGCATTAGGATTATTTACATTATAAAATGTACTAAAATATAAAGTGCCACATTCTTATGGGTCTCTTTGCATTGATTTTGATACCTTATGATTTGTTATTTGTGGTGATACATTTGATATCTTGTGAACATTTATAGAGGGATTATTCATTGTTTTGAATGTACCTTATCTCTTTCATTTGTTAGAGATTGGAGGGTGAGGTTTGGTCTGGTAGGAGGTGAGACCCCCTCACAAGAACCACAAACTTCCTTCTTAATTCTTCTTGATTGTATTATCATCTTTTGTTGTACTCATGGATGCATTTTTAGCTGAGTCTGATGTCTTATTATTGAGTTTACATTATCACTACTATGGGGTTTCTTGTGATATAGGCCCTACATCATACTTCACACATGTACTATCATAGATGCATTTTCAGCTGAGCTTGACATCCTTTTACATGTGCTTTGCACATTGTTGTTTTTTGGCTGCTGATTGTTTTTTGGTGTGCTTGCATACATTATGGATCTTTTCTTCATTTGACACACTCTTCTATCAACCCATGACATGCATTAGTACCTTGACACATTGGTAGTTGTGCCATGTCTCCTTGAGGCCCCTTTCTTAGCACATCACCTTCTTATATAGGGACACCTCTTCACTCCCTTCTTTTTGGAGCATCTCTCTTGATGGATTTTTCAACAGGTCAATACTCTCCTCATTTAGAGTTATTCTATTGAAGCCTAGTGTCTTCTTTGTTACCATTTGGTATTTGTGTATGGGTTATATTATACTCATACTGATATATAAAATGCCATGGGGGGTTTGCTAATACAATATTGTCTACTTCATGCATTTGTGTGCTCTATTTTGGGTACCTTTTCACTTAGTTAGTTGATTTTCTTTTCCATCACCACCATAGACCATCATATTTGAGAAACTTATATATATTTTTGATACTTTTTTTGATAGTTAACAATCTCTTTGTTTGGAACTATTATGGTGTATATAGTGTCAACTTGTTTGATATTTGAATAGTGGATTCAGACCACTCATGCAAACCTTTGTTATCCCCCAACTTCACTTGAAGGGGTGTGTTTTCTAGATTAGTAATTTTTACATGGGTATCTTAGTTAGGAACTTTGTTTTCTAGAACCTATATGAGGATTGTTACTTGATTCCATGGCCTTCTTGGTGATTCTTATAGTGATACTAGTGTGGTATCCCCACCAGTGACTCTAGTGTGGCAGCCCTACCAATCTTTGTGCTCACTTCACCATCATGTTGGAATTTGTTTAAGTGATGATTCCTTAGGTTTATAATTCTACCTAGTAATTTAGAGAATAATGTTTTTATTTAGTGATCCTCATATTCAACACCATTCCCATTTCATTTGGCAGTTACAGAGACTCAACATCTATGCACTTTGACATGATAGATTGGTGTCCATAAGGACACATGACTTCACACTGTATCCTATATTTTTATCCCCTATATTCACTTAAGTGGAGGTATTAAAGTATCTTACTCATGCTCGCTAGGCTCTAGGTATTTGAGTTTACCTAGTTCTGTCTTATGTGAGGTTTAGTCCCACATTGGCTAGTTTAGCTTGTCTATTTCTTTGCCTTGCCTATATAAGTAAGTTCTTTAATTTTTAATATACATGATTATTTATGACTTTACATGTTTTATAATATTTTTCATATCTCATTTTGTGTTAAAAATTGATCTTGTTTTCAATTGGTTTCTTCTAAGTCTATGCTAAAGCTTTAATGACTGTGGTAATGAGTAATTGGAGATATCCTGGATAAAGAGTTTTGATAACTCTTTTAGGAAAATCTAACCTTGGGGTAGCTATCAAAACCTTGGGTATTGGTAGTCAAATCCACCTCATGTCACTTGGAGATTAACTAAGTTTAAGAAATTGAAATAAATAATTCTCAATTTGTATACCCTGTCAATACATGAGGTTTGGCCTATTACGTGGTGATGAAATCCATGGTTGATAGATTCCATAGAAAATAAAAAATAAAAAGACTCAAATTATTTTTTATTTTCAAGATCGCCACCTAGGTGGTGTGATGAAAGATCATACATAGTTTACTAATAACATAGATAAAGACTTACTAAAATGAAATTAAGTAAATACAAGTGAAATTAAATAATTAAGATTTTACTTTAAGATTTTTAACAAGAAATTTTAGTAAACCAAATAAAACAAGATGAAATTAATTTAAGCAAATAAAAACTTAGTAATAAAAGGTGTTAACAAGTCAAAATTTTCTTACTTTGATTAATTTATGTCTTTCACAAGTGAGACTACATAAAATCTATTGTTAGTTTGTGAGAAGTGTCTTTAATAAGTGGTAAGGCTGAAAATTAGTAAAAAATGATAGAAAACAACAAATAAAAATATGTAGAGAATAATTTCTTTGAAACTCAACTATTTTTCCTAAAATCAAAACTATTTCACTACTACTAGAAAACCAAAATAAAATCACATAAATAAAAAAATAGTCATTAGAATGATTTCATTGAAAATTACAATAACATTTCTAAAAATATTCATGATTTCACTTAAAATAGGCATGATTTCTCTAAAACTTTACATGATTTCACTATTTTTTAACAAATAAAAAAAATTAGACTATAAGATAGAAAATAAGAAACATAACATAGAAATTAGGAAAAATAGACAGTATAAAGCAAAAATAAACAAATACAAAATAGCAACAAGGTAAATTAAATAGGTAAATGACAATTTTCCTATTGGATTTGGCAAATTTTCCAATATTACCTATGATTTTAGTGATTTTTTTGCTATTTCTTTGATACTTACAGAACATGCAAAATAAACTATTAAGATAATCTCAATATGATTCACATTTTTGGGAAAGCACAAAACATTTTCTCCACTCACATGAACAATGTCATCAAAACTAAGTTTACAAGCAAACTAAACATAATGGAGTAATATAGATAAATTTCACCTATAATGACAAGCAAAACCTTCCAAAAACATGTTATAGTAGTTAGTGAATCAAAAAGACTTTAAAGAAACTAAAAAACTAATGAGAATGCATGATTAAAAAGATTAGGAATGTATTCCACCAAGCATGCTAGAATGTGATAGCTATAAATTAGAGCTTGAAAGCTAAGAAACCAAAACTAATTAATCAAATTATTAATCTAAAATATTTTTAAAACCTCAAATAAAGTTTCAAAAAAATAAAGATAAAAATTTACCTTCAACTTACCAACCATGTGAAGATATTCTCCTTTGATGATTTGATTGTGCTCTTGTGATCTTGGAACATGGTTGCTCAATTCAAAACTCTAATTAAAGGGAAATTTAGTAGCATAAGGACACAAAAATCATGATTTTAAGTGGATGATGGATTTAATAATTTGATAGCTTGATGATTGATGCCTTCAACATGGAAGAAGTGAGTCAATTTACAAAATTCTCATATGAGGAATGAATGGTCAAATTTAATTTTGAATTATTAAATCTATTGATTTATGGATGGTTATATTTGAGCCATCCAAGTGGAGAATACTAACTATTCAAGTGGTTGAGAAATGTGGGTGAAGTTAGTTGGTAGTTGAAATATTATAAAAAATGAGTCAAGGTAGTTAAATGAATCACCAAGTTAGTTGAATGTTTCAAGGAGTTGGGTGGATGACTCAACACTTGGTTTAGAGAATTATGGAAATGGTTGGGTGACTCAATCTATTGGTGGAGAGAATTAAGGATGTCTTTTGGTGATCTAGAATTTATAATTATTAATCACTTTTACGGAATTATGTGTGCATGATTAATTTGAAATGGATTAGTTAGTTAAGTTTATTAAGTATTTGAATTTTGGAGGGAAAATGATATAGGGAACTTAGGAATAAATTTAGAATTTGAATGGTGAGTTAGTAAATAATAGTGGTGATTATATTGATATTTAGTGAAGTAATATATTCCATTAAATGTAGCATAATTTAGGTGTCTACAATAATGTATGTATCAATCAAGGCATGCATGTAACATATATAATTTAAGTTAGGTAAGTGTAATATGTTGACAAATGTATAAATGAAACATGCAATATAAGTATCTATAAAGAAAATACACAATAATATTGCATGATATATAGCATGACACCCATCAATGCCAATAAGATCAATAAATGCCAATGTTAATTATCACAAATAAGCCAAAAGGGCCATGTACAAGGGACATAAAATGTCACAATAATCAAGGAAAAATTCCACAGATGGGAGGACATAAAAAAATCACAAATAAGGGACATTAATTGATGTCACATAAAGAAATCCCAAGGGACACACACAAAGTAATATATCATGTAAAAGAGTAATAACATCAATGGAACATAGAACATGGAACTAGTCTACATCATCCATATGTATCAGTTGCTTATCACAGTAAAATGACATATCATGTGTCACTATATAATAAATGAGTAATTAACAAGGCATATGTAAGTAATATAGGTGGTTTAACATGGTATAAAGGTCATAGAAATATATAACATGTAATAGTGAAACCTATGGAATGATATACCCCTATTGTGGCCACTAGGTAAAGGGAAAACCAACATTTGTATGTCCTACATAACACTTAGAAATCATGAAGTGCATGTGTGTATGTAAATAATATGCCATTTACCAAACATGTGATAAATAAAATATGTAAAAATTTAAAGTATCCTGTCATTATCAAGTTATAATTTTGGATTTTTGGAATATTTAAATTATTTTGTACTTTTGATTATTTGATTTTTTGAAAGATTTGACATTTGGAAAAACCAACCAATGAAGCAATCAAGGGGAGGCCCAACAGAGGTGATACCTATATTAGGTGGTGGAGGGAGACTATGTCATGAATGGGAAGTATACAATAGGGATGGGCCAAAACCTATTATAGATTCAGGTGGTGTATCATTTCTATCATGCTCAATACTCATGAAAGTTGAGGTATGATGAATGGATTTAGAAGGCCCAGGAATTTGTGGTATCCATTATGAAATAGATGGGTGTTTCACTACTTGTGTTCATTATGGAATAAGTTAAACTATTTGTGGTGTTGAGCATGTGATGTATAATATGGTGCTTTATATGGTATCTAAGTATATCTTTAATGTAATCAATGTGGAATAATTCATTAAAAAGCTGAATCATGTGTATGTGTAATAATCAAATCTATAATTGATCTTAGATATTTATGTTAACCATATATAGATATTGATCATGAATGCATGTATCATCCATCTTTGAATAATGATCCTAAATACTTGTATCAACCATTCATGGTGGAGGTGGGGGTAGATGAAGGAGATATCAATGACTATAGGGTATATTCATACCATACTCCTTGAACTATAACCATTTTGTTGTTGTATATGTACTTTAGTCATCAATGTAATATAGATGAAATTGTATAAAGTCTCTCCCTCCATGGGCATCTTGAAAAACATGTTAAAGACACCATTAATATATAATATTAGAAATGGTATGGATAATATGGCTAATTATACCTAAAGAGATAATAATATGCATACCAATGTACTATGTCTCTATCTATATAATTAATTAATTGATTTTGTTGTATCTTCCCAATCATGTCATGTGTATCCAAGAGATTGAAGAATTATCATCTTGCAAAAATTATTACTTGAGTCATTTTCAATCATAAAACTATATATAGGTTGTTACTTAATGTAGGCACGTATGAATAATCATGAAAATATGAATCATTATCAATCATCTCATTGTCATCAAATGTAATCATAAGGCACTACGGTGGAATATATTTTAACGTACCAATGATAGTATCTAGTGGATGACCATATATCATTGATGGAGGATGAATGTGATATGCATTATGTGCCTCTAGATTATATTTTGTTTTTTTTTGACTCGTGTTTAGGGAAGGGATCACTAAGAATATTTAAATTTTTATTTTCATTGTATGATGGTCAAGATTATTCTGTGTGGGCACCCAAACCGATAATTTCATTAGCAATGAGATCTTGTATCTTGTATTTTAGCTTAAAACATTTATTTATTTAATGCCCCATAATATAATGATACTCATAATATGCATTACCTTCATAGTTATTTTGTCTAGGTCTACTTGGATCAATCTCTTGTGGAGGAATGAGTGTGATAAGGTTACACTCAAGAAACTTCTTTAGAATCACATGGGGAGGTGATGGTAATCATGAAAACTATCTCTTTGGTGGAGCTATCACTTGTAATTGGTTCATAGGTTATGATACTGTATTGCCTATAATCTTCACCTCATTCTTATTATCACTTGGTTTGACTTTATAATTTGGTATGATTTGAAACTTCATTGTTGAGGTAGTCCTTGGAGTTTATGTATACTTAAGTTTACTCAAAGCAATTAGCTTGAATTATTTATCCCTCACTATATGCCATCACTCATGAAATGATTTGGATCTCTTGAATGTGATTGATTCATGGAGTGGTGATTGTAAAATTTATTTGAAAATATATTGAAATTCATTATCAGCCATAACATTAGTCATTTTGGCTTGCAAAATATTATATGTTTACTGATTGGTTCACTAGATTATTTATTTAGCTTGAAATTTGTATATAGGATAACTTATCATCAATGTTAGTGGAAGAGTGTGTTAATAATTAGTTAGTTAATGTGTTGAATTATCTTATAGATTGAAGAGGAAGATCATAAAACTATCTCAATGCATAGTCTTTAAGACTCCTAGTAATTAACTTGGTTAATACCTTATTGTTGTATGCATAGTCCAAGAAAGATGCACGGAATGATATAAAATGTTTTTTAAGATCACCTTTACCTTATTACAATTAAAGCTTTGAAATTATGAAGCTTATAAATAAAGAGTAGAATACTATCTCGTGAGTTAATGGATTATGGATCAAGGCATATGAATCCATGGTATGACTAGCTTTCAATTCATCTTGATCTAATTACAACACCTTGGTATGCAAAGCTATAACAACTTGATCAAGGGAATGTGAATTAGGAGAGAATTTAAATGGAATATTTGTAAGAATTCTAGATGGGGTGAAGGTTACCAATGTAGGAATGGGCATCAAAATATACTAAAAACCTTGTGATGCCCCCAAATTTTGGGCAAATGTCACATAGGTCATGAAATGAGGAAGCAAGGGCCTGGTACCAACAATAGTGGTTTGAATACCTGATGTGGAGGAAATAACTCAAAAGGATTTTTTTATAATGGTAATGGGATATTATTGAAGCAATTGAGATATAACAAGCTTAGCTTGTGTGAATTTAGATGTTATAATCAATTTGACAACTCTACCCAGTTCTTTAGGATATTTTTAGAATTTTGCATAAAATTTAGATAATATTTTATTAATTATATCTAGGCCTTCATAAATATCTTGATTGTTATGTTCATTTTGATTCTAGCTACACATATCATAAATAATTACATCATTAAAAGAATAATAGAAATTCATTATATCCATTTTAGTTATAGTAATGTGAATCTGATTATGCCTTGTATGGGTCCCACTTAACATAAAACTTTTACTTTACGGTACAAGGGAACTATCCTTCTTGGATGGCATAAGATGGGATCATGAAAGGGTGTAGGTTACTAGGGCCGAAGGTAAAAATATTTAATGTATTTTGTATGGGAAAAATAGAAATTAGATTTGAAATATTAAGAAAAAAATATGAAATCCTAGAAGGATAAAACCCTAAGTGAAAACCTAGGGTTTTGAGTTGTTTGATATGTGTACACGATCACCAATATGTTTTACCTAATTTGGATTAATAAGTTAGATTAATATAATTAAGATAGAACTTTGGAATAGAATTTAGATCAATAAATATGATATCACACATACACACACACATATAAATGTAAATGATTGACAATTGATTCTTATAATTTGATAAGGGTATGTGCTAAATATGGAAAATACTAAAGGGACCATGATACTTAAATTTTATGGTTGACTCTCTAATTATGACTATGTTTTCAAAATGGAAAAACAAGTTAAGCATGCCTCTAGTTTTCATGGTTCAAGAATTGATGCATTGCCTTTGTTGGGTCAATTTCACAAGATTGGGTTAGTATCATCAATTTATAATGACTTACTAGTCGGTACTGACTTGCATGGAAGTGTGACACATTAATTATATGATTACCTATAATATATTTGTTTGCTCTATATTTATAATCCTAAATACTAATGATGCATGCATATCTATAAATCAACCTCCTTTTCCTTGAAAACCCTAGATGTGTTTATGAGGTTAGAAACCTATAAAAAAAGGGGGAAGTGTAATGGGTTGAGCTGACCCCAATCACCCTTGCTTGATGATTGAATATTACCTACATATCCAATGCTCTAAGGATATAAATCAATCCAAACGTAGTTCTCCCACCTAGTGTGAATGTGTAATTATGCTCCCTCACTATGTGTATACAACTAATGATTGGCTTTAGTAATTGATAATGATTTCTTTGACCTAGGTTTTAAGTGATTCATAATTTTCTTGTGATTGATCCTAGTGATAGGTATGCAAATTGGGAAGAATATGATAGATTTTCTTAGTGTATAAATGTATCATCGATAAATTCTAGATCCCTTTTGAATGAGACCTTGATTTATTTTTATATGGATTCATTTGATTAAATAATCACATAGCTAACACACTAGGCTTATGGGCTAATCTTAAGGATGGGTTTAATTTAAAAAAATAATTGTTGCTATGAGTGGGATGCTTCTAATTAGTGTAGGTTATTATGGACTAGTGATAATGACTGTAACTTGTCAAATTGACCCGTATATAGGAGGACTACCTAGATATAATTATGTAGGATATTTAGTAGGTTTAAAGTAAATAGTTAGGTTATTATGGGTATATAGTAGTATAACATAAGGGTTAACCCATAAGATAACATGCAAGTGTGAGAGGATGGTGATTTTGGACCTTGTTTAGTGGCTCAATTCATAAGTGATAAATGTGTGTTAAGCTTTTAATTGTCAAGTAATAAATACCATATTTTACTATATACACAAACCCAAGCCTCCAACCTATTTGGGATGATAATAGAGGTTAAAATACACTATTTATAAATAAGTTTTCCCTTCAAACTTTGTCCAATTTTTTTTTGAAAGAGATTTTCCAAACTTTTTTATGTAATTTTAAAAATATCCATGAGAAATAGTAAACATGAGATGTAACTAAAATATTGGAACAAATCTAAAATGTACCAGCAAGATAGATAGGTTGGTGAGCCAATGTGTTCATTTTCTCCTCTATATAAACTACATAGTTCCAAAGCTCAAGTTTAAAAACTTGGAATGAAAAGGAAACACCTAAGGACTTGAACATATCCCCATGTAAGATCCAATTCTAAATGTAGTTTACAGACCAAACTAACTTAGGTCTAAAGGATTTTATGTATCAATTTATTTTACCCCATTGAATGCTTGAGACTAATGCAAGGCAAAAAGGATTAAGGCACTCAATAATGTTGCTAACTCTTCCCCTTTAAGAAAAATAAGGAAAAAGTCATCAAAAAATTTACCATTGATAATCTAATGGTCAAGGGAGTTAAATAGGGAGATATACTTTTAAAATCCTTTAAAATCATAGTTACTTAATATGTAACCAAAACCTTCAATGAATAAAACATAGAGAGAGGGGGCTAACAAACAATCTCACCTAATGGATCTAAAAAGGAAAAAATATTCAAATCGATGATCATTAATGGATAGTTAGGCAAAAATATATTGAAAAGGAGATTAAACAGAGTACACAAACCTAGGACCAAACCCTAGAGCCTTCAACATAGCAATGATGAAAAACCACTCAATGTGATCATAATCCTTATTGCAATCATTTTTGACAAACACGATGTTTTGATTAGAGGATTTAACCCACTCTATGCCATCCCAAAAAATAATAATATTATCAATAATGTATCTATAAATAATGTATCTACCTTGAATAAAACAAGCTTGTTAAAAAATAAAAATAATAGGAAGAAAGTGTTGAATACTAAAAGCAAGGGCTTTAGCAGTGATCTTTTAAGAAACACTGAGAAGGGTAATTGGTATCTAATCAATAATTAGATTGGGATATCCATCATTGGGGATGGATGTAATGTTTCCATTATTAATTAATTTTTTAAGAGAGTGAACATGCAAAGTTTTAGGCTATATATTTTACATATCAGATCCAACAATATCCCATGAGCTTTGATAAAAACTTACAAGGAAACCTATCAACACTAGGTGCCTTGTCATGAGCCATATTATTTAATGCATCTTAAAACTCATAAATGGTGAGATGATTATCATATTCCACTCATATATCATCACTGAGGTTACAAGGAAAAAATCTAGTGTATTTTTGAAGAGTAACTTCTCTCTCAATGGTTTAAGCTTGATATTCAAATACCTATTTATCATGGATAAAAAATTAATAAAGGATGTCAGGAGATAGTATCAAATTTACTTAAGTTCCTTAATTTTTGTAGTGGAGTGTTAAGCTCTAATGTGTTTAAATAATTCCTTGGAAACCATATCCCCTAATTTAAACTAATGAATTTGGGCCTAGATCTGAGCTTCATGAGTTTGATAGATCTCTAAAAACTTAATTTTAGGGTGTAGAATAACATTATACAGATGAAGGGATTAATTCAAGGTTAAGATCTCTAGATCTTGAAAAACCCTCTTAAAATATCTAATAGTGACTTAATTATCCCTTCTTCTGTAGAAGGTGATTTGTTTTGTAAAAAACAAACACAAGAAAGTGGTAGTTAAGGTAATGATAACTTACGACCACTCAATATAACCTATATCATGATTTAGGTTGAATAAATAATTTTCAAACCCATTAAATTTTAGTAAAGGTATGCTTATACAACTATTATAATTGGTTTTTATAAATTTTGATAAGAGGGGTTATCCAGTCTATACAAATTCTAATGGGTTGATGGTAAAATAAAAGAACATAAAAGATAATAAAAAAAATGAGTAAAGGTAAAATTATTTTGCTTAATTATCATGGCCGTATCAAGTTGTTTAACAACCTACTTATCTCCTTTAAAATTTAGACTAGGGAAACTAGGTGTAGGGAGGGTAGTTTCTTAGGTGGTGACTAAGGACATGAATCTAAATCTTATTTTGCATATTGAACTAGGATTATATATCATACTTAAAACACAAAATAGTGAGGATCCATTATTTATCTTCCATATATTGCACCAAGTTAAAATATCTAAAAAATACCTAGTTATCTATGAGGAACTCCTCTACCAAAGACTCCCAAAGATTTACGCACTCCATGACATCATTGAAAGTGTAGAGACTAACAAGGTTAATAGATCCCCTATAAAAATGAAAAAGTATACAAATGATGCATTTGGATGATTTCACACCTCAGTCCATCACAAATGACACATATCATGATGAAAACACTCCCATTACCTGCTTTGTGGCATGGCATGTGACATTTAGTGTCATAACAAATCATCTTTAATAAATATCATTCTTCACTATTGCCATATAATTTTTGTACAAAAATAGTTATTGTATACTTTTTACAAAAACATCACTAATCTACATTGACCATCACTTATCCTACACATTATCCCTCCTTTCCTTTTAGGGATATGAACATAGTGTAGATCATTGACATGGAGAAATAGGAGTATCTCATTTTTTACAAACCCGTGTTGAATTAATCACCTCAATTAAGGAATGTGAAGTAGGCATAGTATCTTATGAGCTAATAATAATAGTGATTAAAATTAATAGTCTCATGTTGACTTATGTAGACACCTAAATTTCATATAAGATAATTATCCTTAGTGTCTTTTCCCTCATTTATCATATTTGAATTAACTATTCTTAATTTCTTAATTTCGGACTTATTTTTACCCACTATAATCTTTATGTTAGTCCTTTAGTCTTATAAACATGTATAACACTCACCATAATATATTTTTTAGCTAATGTTTACTTATTTTATGATTAATGTTATATAAATAAGACCAAACCATGGGTATTCATATTCTATAGAATAAGGAAACAAACATACAAATATAAATGTGAAAGAGGTAGATTTATATTGCACTTACTAAGTTTATAATTGATAAATTAATGAAGGGGACATGAACATTGTTGATTTATGATCTTTGTAGCTTATTGTGTTTGTGATTGATGTGGAAAATGCTCTATATTTTATTTGTAATTATTCAGATCAAGAAACATGATCTAAAAACCTATATGGATGCTGCTAGAAAATTTTAGACCCCTACAACAATTGGTAATGTCCAAGATTTATTAGTATTATCCTTGTTAATGTGTCACTTAATACCAACTCAGATCAATACATCCATACCTATAGATGAATTCTATAATTGTGCTTATCTTCAAACTTATGCATTGATCCTTATTTTACTTCTCCTTATTTTGAAACCCTAATTACACTTTTGAAATAATATGAAAATTGAAAAATGGGTTGGACAATCCCAACCACTCTCTATTGAGTGATTGAGAATTATCTCTATTCCTATACTATAAACAAGGCTCAAACCACTTGTATTTTTACCGCCTAGGTGTGTGTTTGCACCATAATGATCATATTATAATGCAATGCAATGCTTAGCTTTTGAAACATGATAACATGCAACTTTGACCTATGTTTGTATTCATACTTAGATCTAGGTCTTATTTTTTAAGGGGGTTTCACATGTGTGTGCTTTTGTGATATTGTCTCAAGGGAGTGCTAATAGATTTCTCAAGATTGATAGTACTTTCCAAGATGAGTGCTAGATGAGTATGATCTTAGCATTGATTTATATTTTTAAATGACTCTTTCATATTTCTCATATAATTGAACCATGAAACATGTCAAGGAAAATCTAATGGAGACATCCATATTTTAAAAGTAGTCATTGAGTGTTTCTTGACACTACCAATAGAGGCAGACAGCTATAGAAAACTAGTGATTTGAATATGATGATATTCTATTTAGGATTTTGGAGTGTTCTTGTACAAACTAGGGTGATCTTGAATATATGTATTGTTAAATTATGTTAGGAATGATATTAAGATGGGTAGATGGATATGAGAAAGTGTGCCATATTTGATGTTTCCAAGTGTCTAATACCAAATTTAGGTGTTTACAAGTTCCCTATTTAGTATAATATTGAAAATTATAGATTAAAAGGATAAAATAAAAATTTGATACCAATGATTAATCACACTTGATGTTGATAGGTATGCCCTAAATGTCCTAGTTTCTCCATGCAGAACTTATAAGAACAATTGTATAAATCAATATCCACTCATGATAGAAATATGAAATAATCTAGATCATTGAATTATTTGAAAGTGAAAAGTTAAGGAATGAATACCCCTAAGGGTATGTAAACTAAGCTACCACTTGTTTGGAGAATACCATAGGGTGATTATTCCCATAGTAGATTGAAATATTAAAACCTGACATTGACGAGTGTTAATGCATCATATTGGATATATATAAGTGCTAAACGTCAAGCACCATAGAAATATCCACTACACCATTCTAAATATCATCATAATTCTTTTATGTAACCTTGAAACAAGTTTGTATGTAAATGTGGAAGCTCAAAATATGTTCATATGTAAATTATAACTTTAAAATCAACCATTACCATTGTATTTTATATCCAAAGTGCTTAAGTGGTACCATCATTCCCCATTAATCCCCAAATAGAAATAGAAAAGCGTTTGCATGAATAATATTCATGCCCCAAATATGATCCATTTTACCTCAAAGTGATATAGAATGCCCTAAAATATTTTTAATATTATAAAATATGGTAAATATGCTTAATCTAACCCATAAAATATGTCTCAGAATGCTTGGAATTATATTTTAGATAGATTCTAAGGGAAATTACTAGTTGGAAAGGTATTTTACCCTCTCAAGTAGGTAGGCTAATGTTAATTAAGAGTACCCTTCAAAATTTTATAGTGTATTTAATGTCATTATTTAAAATTCCCAAGAAAATAATAGAGAAGATAAAAAGGATTCATAATAGATTTATGTGGTTAAGGTCTGAAGATAAAAATAGGTTCCCATTGGTTCTATGGGATCATGTTTGTTTTCAAAAAAACCTTGGAGGCCATGGGATTCATAATATTAAGTCTATGAATAAGGATACTATAAGAAAGATGGTTTGGAGGTTCATCAATGAATCTAATCAATGGACTGATATCCTTTAAGATAAATATATAGATTCCAGAGAGGCGGTTAATATCCTATATGATGATAACTTCACTAGAGGCTCTTACTTTTGGAAAATTTTAGTCAAAAAAAGTAAATTTTTGATTAAAAGTTATAAATGGAAGGTGGGGAATGGTACTAGAGTGTGTTTTTAGGAATAATCTTGGGCTCTTGATCTTTTTTTGAATGAATTATAACTTTGGTATTTGATTGGTGAACCCTTCAAAGGAAATATGGGATTAAAGTTGAAGATTATATTTAGACCTCTGAGAGAGGGAGGGAATGGAAATATCAAAGTCTTGATAATATGGTGAACACTTGGAATAAATCCCTTGGAAGGATTTAAAATTACTTTGGTTGGCTTTTTTTGTTGTTTGTTTTTTGGCTATGTAGTGATTGTTTAGTTATTGTTGGTTAGTTAGTTATTTTTTATTTAGAAAATTTTATTATTTTATTCTAAATTTTATGTTGTGTTTGCTCATTTATTATATTAGGGTTGGGTCCATGTAAAAAACTCTCTTTTACCCTTGATTAAAAAAATATCTCAAAATTACATAAAATATCCCAATCATTCCTCAAAATCTTGTATAATGTGTTAGAACACCACTGGGTTTAACCAGAATTAGGTATTTTTTTTAAATTTTACTTCACTAATATAAACTAGATTAATCTAAAATAAAGTTAGGATAGTTTATATTTAACTAAATGCATCTGAAATTCATATATTAGTTTTGAATAATTTAGTTAATGATCAATTTAAAAACAAGCTAAATTACATAACCAACTCATTACAAATTATAAATCTATAGTATATTATCTAAGCCAAGTAATAAAAATTTATATAATAAATTATACAATAAGAGTATATAATTGCTGAATGATAACATGTAATAATAGTACAATAATACAATGCTTATAATTAGAATGTGAATATACATTTATACAATGTTCCTTGAAACAAAGGAGTATCCACAAACTTACCAATATATAGTATGTAATAATGAGTAAAAGTCTCTATCAGTTTATTGTTGGAGGAGAGGGAAAACATCATTAGAGTGATTTTCCACACCAGCCACTTACCATAGATCCCCCACATAATTTCCCAACTAAGGAATGGACTTCCCTTTACAAATGAGTAGATGATAATGGTACAAGTATCGAGAAGTCAACTAGAACCCATGTGTTGTAAGATAACCATAACATGTAACATATCATAAATAATTATATTCTAACATAATATCTTACATACATGTATTTAAATCAAACAAGTGAAATGACAATATTTAACTATAAACATTACTTTGGCCAAAGTTTTCATATAGTTTAAAGATCACACAGATCAATCATATTCACACACACACACACACACACACACACACACACTCAATCAGATTTCATTCATCCTGTGTATTATTGACTCTAAGTAAGTGCATGAAATAATTCTCACATAATTAATTTCTTAGTGTCATTAATACCATAATTCACTAATTAAATCATATACAAGAATCTATGATTTCCCATATAGATATCTATACTAATACCATAGTATTTAAATACAAAGGAATCATGAATTAATCACATGTTTTATAATAACAACATAAAAACACTCTATTATATTTTACTAAGTTCCAATAACAACTTAACATTCATTTTAAAATAAGGCTCTATTACTAGTAATTCACTTACCAAACAATATTTAAGATAGTCAAGTATTTACAAGTGCATGTATAATTATCCTTTATCTGTATTATAATGAAAGTAAATAGAATCTAGAATTTCACACTAAATTCTAAGTTTTTAAGCAAATACCATTAACATAGCTCATTTGCACTCAAAATTAACTACCTATTTTCCAATCAATTAAGTCTAATATAAACACATTATAATTCAATGAAATATATCATGGTTTTCATATAAATGCATTTGTTCACAATATGCAAACATCTATATTCTTACTAGGTTATCCGCATATACATCTATATACTTTATATGTCCATTTATATATATGGATTTTAAAACTCTTACCCACTTAATTTCTAATGATTATATATATATATATATATATATATATATATATATATATATATATATATATATATATATATATATATATATATATATATATATATATATATATATATGGCCATATTTATATATACATGTCTATGCATATAATATATATATATATATATATATATGCCTTTATGACTTATTCATAATAGTATTTATGTCATTATGTATAACTCATAAACACACACACACACACACACACACACACATTTATATATTTTGCATTTAATATTTATCCTAACTTCTCAACTTAAGAAAACTTTAACTCAATATATAACCAAAAACATAACTCACATTTGTACCACACAACACAAAATGTCCCAACAAGAATGCATTAAAGCATAAAAACACCAAATGTGACTACACTGTTGTGTACCATATGGTATATCAATTTCATGGAAATCATTCAACACGGTATTATTTATAACCCTATGGCCTACTAAATTAGTACACGTATATAACCATATTGAAAGTATGTTGAGGTTGAATTTGGTTCTTCAACATGAATTCAATCCTAAAAAATTCATGTTAACCTATTCAACTCAAACCTTAAACCATTTATTAATAATATCAAGACACATCATTTTCCAAATAACTTATACACAATCATTTGCAAATAAACTTACACACAATCGATAACTAATTATGGTATGTTCAACAAAAAACCCTTGTTCTTATTTATTTATACCACTGTATAAATACTCAACCAAATTAAAAACCCTATGGGTGTTTACATGTGCTCAATGGCTAAGTCATTCAATGTAGTTTATTTTAAATAAACAACATAACCGTTTAATAAAAATACAAAATAAGTGACACAGTCAACTTCCTTATAAACTATCATTGTTGTTTAACAAATAAACCAATACTATCATTTTCTATATAAATTAACACATATATATGCCAAATAGCAACACATAATCATGTATCAAAATAACTTACACAACCATGTACCAAATAACAACACAAAATTATTTTCATATAAATTAACATACAACCATTTAACAAATAAACAATACACATAGTTGATATATATCCAAATAACAATACATAAACATGTATAACCAAACAAGCACAAAACTCATGTTTATTTTCATTACCCTAACCAACTATATTCATGCCATAACTATATCAAATCAGTGATTTGATTATGTGGAGAGATTTATCATTCCACAAGGTCGAATCCTTAATTTTTATTATGGTATAAATAAATTAAACAAGTAGTATTGAAACCATATAAACATTCAATAGAACCCAATTTAACATCAACATAACTATTTAGGGTAAATTTAAGAACAAATCTTACTTATTCAATTGCCTTTGATGAAGATTATATTCCTTACCTACACCAAATGTTCCTCCTTTTCCCTCTATTCCTTCTTGTCAACCACATCTTGCTTTCTTCTTGAAAAAACCTTCATGTTTTATCATATCCTCAACCATCTGCATGCCACTAGAAACCCTTAATTTTATGGTGAACACTTCTCCATCATTTAAAATCAATAACAACTCACCATAAACACCATAATTTCTTGACATGATAGAATACTCGTTGTCTCATCCCCAAAACAACACAATCACCCTTCAAACTTCAATAAAACTTCATAGTCAAACCCTAGTTTTTTTCCACTTTGCATGACTTGACACAACCAAAAACAATGATAACTCCCCCAAATTAGGGTTGAAAATCAAACATCAAAATATATAATAATTAATTTAATAATTTGAAATATATAAAAACAACAATATTTAAACAATACAAAGTTTATGTTTAATTTAACCCCTTTCTGGGTGTTGCTAATCATACCACCATGGAAACCCCCAAAAGTCACATTCACCTAGTACCTAGGTTTTTCTAATGTTTATAAAATCAACTTATTTAATAAACTACAAACTGTAATCTATATCCATGCCATTTATAATCTTTTCTGACAATAGATTTTTTTGTTGATTGCTTATAGGTACTCTCCAAAAAGGATTCATCTAAAAAGATATTTATAATTATAATATTCCATAACGACATAAAACATCTCAATCATAAAGAATAATAAAAATTGTAAACATGCCAATATTAACATCTAATCATAGATCTAAACTAGTCAACATTATCAAGCTCAAAATAACTAAATATAATTTAACTTAGAGAAAATATATAATCCATAAACTCATAAACAACATGCATTTAAATATACTACATGGTGTGTGTAGGGTTCTTTGTCAAATCTTTCTACCCCCAACATAGTCATGTGTTATACCCTCTTTGATGATACTCTCCCTCCATATCTATCTAGAGAGTGGAGTATCTCCTTCATCCACCTCAACAAATGTAAATAGTAGTTAATCCATATCAATAATTACTAATAAAATGCTATTAAAACATAATAGTATAGAATAAGCATGATCAATATACATATGAAACTTATGCACAACTAATCAATAAGCAATGAGTCATACAATAATCATTATATGTCTATCCTTACATTAACATAAATGAAAATAGTTTGATACAATAGTAAATTAACTATAATTAACCTCATTAATATCAATTAAATAAGCAAATAAAGTTTAGTGAGGAAATCAGGATGCAACATCTATCCCCTAAAACTGGTCATCATCCTAATGACACTTATTTCAAATCATAGTTATGAAATTAAATATTATATAGTAGCAAATCAAATAACATCAGTAAATACTAAACAAATAAATGTGAAAACAACCTATAAAACACATCATAGTCCTCCCAAGTGGCGCTATTATCATAATATTGGTCCTACTGGACCTTACACTGTGAAACTTATCTATTACATAAAATACGTTTGCAAGGGTTAATGATTTTGACTAGTTATATTGTGACCACCACAAGATCCATAACTTATAAAGCATTCCAATCCAATATATGGGAATGACCAGTTACATACTTTTTAAGATAGGACACATGGAAAATATTATGAAAGATAACTAGAGCTGGTGGTAAAGTAAGCCTATACACTATGAGATTGATCACTTTCAAGACCTCACAAGGTCCCACATATCTTGGTGAAAGATTCACTAATTTACCAATCTTAATCAAGCTCTTCTGAGGCTTAACCCACATAAATACTTTATCACCAACAAAAAGCTATCTTGTTATCCTTTTTAGATCAACATAACTTTTCTATCTATCATTGGCTTCAACAAACCTTTACCTTATTGATTTGAATTGCTCTTCCATTTACACAGGCATTTCAAGACCAAAGACAACATTATATTCAATCTTGTCCTAATTGATTGGTGTTTAGCACCTCCTTCCATATAAAGCTTCAAATGGAACCATCTTTAAAGCTGATTGGTAAGAGTTATTATAAGAAAGCTCTACCAGTGGAAGTTACTCCTCTCACTTGTAATGATAATCCATGAAATACATTCAAAAAAGATATTATAGAACTTGGTTTACCCTTTCCATTTATCAATCCATTTCTGGATGATATGCAATACTAAAATTCAACTGTGTGCCCAAAGATGAATTTAGATTCAACTAAAACCTAGATGTCATTCTTAGATCTCAATAAAAAATGATCTTCTTCAAAAAACCATGTAGTTGATACACTTATTGCAAAAACATATTTACAAGCATAGGTACATTATTCATCAATTATTATACATAAGAGTGCAAATATACATCTGCACAATGTTCCATAAAACAAACGAGTATTTATAAACTTGTCAATATGCAATATGTAATCATGAGTAAAATTATCTATCAATTGACTATTGGAGGAGAGGGATAGCATCATCAGAGTGATTTTACACACCAAACATAGAACATATATTCCATGTACAATCTCTAAACTAGGAAATGACCCTCCCTTCAGGGACGAGCAGATGATAATGGTGCAAGTATCAAAAAGTCAATTAGAACCCGTGTGTTATAATATAACCATCACATGAAACATATCATAAAGAATTATATTCTAACATGATATCATTCATACATGAATTTAAATCAAATAGGTGAAATGATAATGTTTAACTATAAACATTACTTTGGTCAAAGTTTTTATATAGTTTAACATCACACTGATCAATCATATTCACACACACACACACACACACACTCAATCTTCTTTCATTCATCTTGTGTATTATTGATTTTAAGTAAGTTTGTGAATTCTTTCACATGTAATTACCTTCTTAGTGTCATTAACACAAGAATTCACTAATTAAATTATATATAAGAATCTACTATTTTCCATATAGATCTCTATACTATTACCACAATATTTAAATATAAAAGAATCATGAATTAATCCCATGTTTTATAATAACAACATAAAAGCCCTCTGTCATATTTTCATAATTTCTAATAACATCCTAATATCCATTTTAAAATAAGGCTCTATTACTAGTAATTCACTTACTAAATAATAGTCAAGTATTTACAAGTTCATGTATAATTACCCTTTATATGTATTATAATGAAAGTAAACATAATTTGGAATTTCACACTAAATTCCAAGTTTTTAAACAAATACCATTAACACAATTAATTTTCACTCAACATTAACTACCTGTTTTCAAATCAATTATGTGTGAATAAACACATTATAATTCAATGAAATACATCATGGTTTTCATATAAATGCATTTGTTCATAATATGCAAACATCTATATTCTTACTAGGTTATCCGTATATACATCTATATACTTTATATGCCCATTTATATATATGGATTTCAAAACTCTTAACCACATAATTTATAATGGATACACATAGACACAGACACAAACACATACACACACATACATCTTTATGAATTATTCATAAAAATATTTATGTCATTATGTGTAACTCATAAAAACACACACACACACACACATTTATATATTTTGAGTTTCATATTTATCCTAAATTATCTACTTAATAAAATGTTAACTCAATATATAACCAAAAACATAACTCACATTTACACCACACAACACAAAATGTCCTAAATATAATGTGTTAAGGTGTAAAAATGTTAAATGCAACTACCCTATTGTGTATCACATGGTACATTGATTTCATGGAAACCATTCAACATAGTATTATTTATAACCCTATGGCCTACTAAACTAGTTCAAACATACAACCATATTGAAATTATGCTGAGGTTGAATTCATTTCTTCAACATGAATTTGACCCCAAAACATTCATGTTAACCTATTCAACTCAAACCTTAAATAAATTATTAATAATATCAAGACAACCATTTTACAAATAAATTATACACATTCATTTACAAATAAATTTACACACAAATGATAAATAATTAGGGTATGTTTAACAACAAGCCCTTGTACTTAATATTTATTTATACCACTGTATAAATGCTAAACCAAATGAAAATCCCAATAGGTGTTTATATGTGCTCAATGGTTAAGCTGTTCATGTAGTTTATTTTAAATAAACAACACAACCATTTAGTAAAAATATAAAACAAACAACACAATTGACTTCATTATAAAATATCATCGTAATTTAACAAATAAACCAACACTATGATTTTCCACATAAATTAACAAAACTATATGCTAAATAAAAACACACAGTCATGTATCGAATAAGCTAACATATCCATGTGACAAATAAAAACACAGTCATTTTCATATAAACTAACGTACAACCTTTTAAAAAATAAATAACACACATAGTCAATATATATCCAAATAACAACACACAATCACATATAACCAAACAAACACAAAACCCATGTTTATTCTCATTACCCTAACCAACTATATTCATACCATAACCATATCAAATCAATAATTTGATTCTATGGAGATATTTATCCTTCCACAAGATTGAATCCCTAATTTTTATTATGGTTTAAACAAACTAAATGAGTAGTATTGAAACCATTTAGATATTCAACGAAACCCAATATAACATCAACATATCTATTTAGGGTAAATTTAAGAACAAACCCTACCTCTTCAATTACCTATGATGAAGTTTCTATTCCTTGCCAACTCCAAATGTTCCTCCTTTTTCTTCTATTCTCCTGTTGACCATAGCTTACTTTCTTCTTAAAAAACCCTTCATGTTTTATCATATCCTCAACTGTCTGCATGCCACCAGAAACCCCTAATTTCATGGTGAACCCTTTTATATCATTGAATCTCAAGAATGACTCACCATAAACACCATAATTTAGCATGATTGATAACTCATCATATCCTCCCCAAAATAACATAGTCACCATTGAAAAATCCATAAAACTTCACAATCAAACCCTAGTTTTCTTCCACTTCACATGGTTCAAATAAACCAAACACAATGATAGCTCCCTTAAATTAGGGTTGACAATCAAATGTCAAAAGACATAATGATTAATTTAATAATTCAAAAAATATATAAAAAATAACATTTAAAATTTTTAAAGTTTATGTTTAACTTAACCCCTTTTTCGGTGTTGCTAATCATACCACCACGAAAGCCCCCAAAAGTCACATTTACCTTGTACCTAAGTTTTTATAATGTTTATAAAATCAACTTATTTAATAAACTACAAACTGTAATCTATATCCATGCTATTTACAATCTTTTCTAATGCTAACTTTTTATATTAATAGCTTACAGATACCCACCAGTAAGGGGTCATCTAAAAATATATTTATAATTAAAATATTTCACAATTACATAAAACATCTCAATCATAAAGAACAATAATAACTGCAAACATGCCAATATTAACATCTAATCATGGATCAAAACCAATCAACACTATCAAGATCAAAACAACTAAATTTAATTGAGATTAGAAAAAATATATAATCCATCAACTCATCAAAAACATCCATTTAACTATATTACATGGTGTGTGTAGGGTTCCTTGTCAAATCTCTCTACCCCCAACATAGTCATTTGTTTCACCCTTTCTACTGATACTCTCCCTCTATATCTATTTGGAGAGTGGACTATCTCCTACATCCACCTCAACAAATGTAAATGGTAGTTAGCCCATATCAATAATAACTAATAAAATGCTGCTAACACATAATAGTACTAAATAAGTATGATCAATATACAAATGAAAGGTATGCACAACTAACCAATAAGAAATAAGTCATATAATAATCATTATATGTCTATCCATACATCAACATAAATGAAAATAATTTTCTACAATAATAAATTAACCATCATTAATAACATTAATGTGAATTAAATAATCAAGTCAAGTTTAGTGAGGAAATCAGGAGGTAACATCCTTCCCCCTAAAATAGGTCATCGTCTCAATGGCACTTATTTTAAATCATAGTTTTAGAATTAAATAGTATATAGTAGTTAATAAAATAACATCAGAAAATATTAAATAAATATATGTGGAAACAACTTATAGAACTCATCACAGTCCTCCCAAATATCACTATCATCAGAATATTGGTCCCACTGGATCTTTCACTATGACACTTCCTTATTATGTAAACTAAGTTTGCAAGTCTTAATTATTATGAGTGGTTATACTATGACCACCCCATATTTATAACCTATAAAGCATTCCAATCCAATACATGAGAAAGATAAGCTATGCACTTTTTAAGATAGGGCTCATGGAAAACATTATTTAATAAATCTAGAGCTAATGGCAAAACAAGCCTATACATTATGGAATTGATCACTTCTAAGATGTCAAAGGGTCCCACATATATTGATGAAATATTTAGTGATTTACTAAACTTAATCGATCTCTTCTGAGGCTTAACATGTAGAAATACTTTATCAACAATAAAAACTGTCTTGCTATCCTTTTTAGATCAACATAACTTTTTTGTCTATCATTGGCCTTAGCCAACCTTTGCCTTATTATTTTGACTTGCTCTTCCATATCCATAAACATTTTAGGACCAAATACTACCCTATCTTCAAGCTTATCCCAACTGATTGGTGTTTGACACCTCCTTCCATATAAAGCTTCAAATGGAGTCATCTTTAAATATGATTGGTAAGAGATATTATAAGTAAACTCTACCAATGGAAGATACTCCTACCACTTATATTTATGTTCTATGAAATACATTTGAATAAGATCTTCTATAACTTCATTTAACCTTTCTATTTGTCCATCCATTTTCAAATGATATGCAATACTAAAATTCAACTATGTACCCAAAGTTAAATTTAAAGTCAACCAAAACCTAGATGTCATTCTTGGATCTTGATTAGAAATGATCTTCTCTATAAATCCATGTAACTGATACACTTCTTTCATAAATATATTCGTAATCATAGGTGCATCATCCATCAGATTACCTGGTATGAAGTGAGCTACCTTGGTTAGTTTGTCTACTACTACCAAGATCATGTCATGTCAATTTTATGATAAGAACAAACCTTGGATAAAGTCCATACTAATTACATGCTATTTCCTTTCTGGTATATCATGAGGATATAAAAATCCTACTAGATGTACATGTTTAGCCTTCACACACTGACACTCTAAACAATGAGACACAAAATCCACTACATCCTTTTTATTTTGCTTCTAGAAATAGAGAGGTCTTAGCTCAACCATGAGCTTAGTCACTCCAAAATGAATTGAATAGGGGGCATTGTGCAATTATTTTAGCTCTATACTCCTCAAATTATCTCTATTAGATACATACATTATACCATTATACCTCAAAAGATCATCATTCTCCAACTTAAATCCTTTAAACTTAGGATTTTGAGCATCCTTTAGTAAAGCTTTCTTAATCTACTCATAGAATTAATCTCTAAGGGATAATTTAATTACCTAATCATAGAAATTACTTTTCATAATAGCCAAAGTTGCTATGTATCTTCTACAACTAAGGGCATCTACAACTTTATTTTCATTACCCTTGATGTAGCTAATATCAGAATCATAGTTGGATAAGAACTCTAGCCATTATCTCTGATGGGCATTCAGGTTTAGTTGGGTGAAGATATATTTGAGCCTCAAGTTTTTAGTATTGAGCTCAAATGGCTTTCCCAATAGATAATGCCTCCAAACTTCCAAGACATGAATTATTATAGCAAGTTCTAGATCATGTGGGGCATAATTTGCCTCATATGGCTTAAGCTTCCTAGATTCATATGCTATACCTGGACCATATTTCATAATAAATCCTCCAAGACTATCCTTAGATGCATCTATAATCACTGAGAACTGACCATTAGGATTGGGAACTCTATGCTAAAGTAAGTCTTTTTTTAGCTCTTGAAAGGCTTTTTTGCACTTGTGTAACCAGATAAAAATTTGATTCTTTTATTTAAGAGAGGTAATTATGTTAGATATTTTTGATAAATTTGGAACAAATTTTCTATAATAACCTCTTAATCCCATAAAATTTTTCACTTCATGCACATTTTTAGGTGTTGGCCTCTCCATTATGGCTCTTATCTTTGCCAGATCAACTAAAACTCTATAGACAAAGATAATGTGCCCAAAATATTGCACTTTATTCTAGAAGAATACAACTTAGATAACTTACCATATAATTTGGGTTTTCACAAATGCTGCAAAAAAAAATCTAGATTTTATAGATGTTATTCCCCATTATTAGAATAAATGAGGATATCATCGAGAAAAACTAACACAAAATGGTCCAAATAATCCTTAAACACATTTTTCATGAGATTCATAAATGCTGTTGGAGCATTTGTTAACCTGAAAGGAAGCACTATAAATTTATAGTGTCCATACCAAGTTATAAACACTAATTTGGGAATATCTTCTTCATACATTCTTAATTGGTTATACCTTACTTGGAGGTCTATCTTAGAGAAAATTGTTTCCCCATGTATTTGATCAAAAAGATCATGAATGCGAGCTAATAGATACCTATTCTTGATTGTCACCTTGTTTAATATCCTACAATCAATACATAGGCAAAGAGTACCATATTTCTTCTTAACAAACACCACTAGTACACCCCATGGTGACACACTCAGTCAAATTAATCCCTTATATAATAACTGATGTATTTTAGCTTTTAACTCAACCAATTATATAGTTATCATCCTATAGGGTGCCTTTGATTGTGGTTTTGAACTAGGTATTATGTCTATCAAGAAATTAAACTCTTACTTGGGTGGTAAACTTGACAATTCCTTTGGAAACACATCTTAAAATTTCCTAAGAAAAGGATAATCTTCTATGGATGATTCCTTAGATTCCTTCATCTCATTTATATTAATAATAAATTCTTGTCATCCTTTTTTGTGAGCCTTCTTAAGCTAAATTGTGAAAATATGCCTAAGTTTTAAGTTCCTTTTCTCATCTTGAATATGAGTTTGATTCCCAAAATCATCCTAACATTAAACCTTCTTGAGATATAAATTTACCTTATCTTTATTATTAACAATCCAATTTACCCCTAAGATCACATCATATGATCTTAGTGGTGCTACATAAATATTTACTATGGATGTGAATTCAAGCAATTCAATCTTAGATTTAATTAATCACCTATAAACTTTGATCTTGGCCTCGTTCCCATATTTCACTGACCATGCATTTGCCATTATACTAGCTTTCCTAGACAACTTATTTAAAATTCAAAGAGAAATAAACAATCTGTAGCTCTAGTGTCAATCCAAATGAAAATGGGATGAACAAAAATATTACCTATAACCTCAATAGGTGAGACTTATAAATTAGTTCAATGGTTGTTAACAACTGAATGGATTCTCTGTTGAAAAGTTATTTGCTACAAAATACCCTTTAGCTTTACCTTATGATTTTATTTGAGTAAACTATTTGGCATAGTGATCATCCCCATAGATGAAACATTTTACATCTGGTCCTTTTATTTCAGACTACTAGTTTTCATTCAAACCAGTTTTGAACCCACCATCCATTTTTTTATTATCTGAGAAGTTACTGAGTTTAACATTCTGGTTCCTGAGCTAGTTTTTAGAATTTTTATTCTTTTTTAGTTCTTTTTAAGAATGGGTTGGAACCTCCAATCTTCTTATTTAAATTTTATCTGACCTTAACGAGGTACTTTAGCTTTAGCTCCTAATTTACTACCTTCTCAAAGACCTAATCCATCATAGATGGCCCATGCCCATCTACATCACATCTTATTTGGGGTTTTAATCCCATTATGAACTTTCGAATGTGAAACCTTTCATCTGCCTGATACTGAAGAACATATTTTAGGAGCTTAGTGAATTGTTCTGAGTATTCATTCACTGAAATATCTCCCTATTTTATATTCTATAAATATGTTAGTTTCTGGTCAAAATATAATTGGGGCAACCATCGTGATCTAAACAAACCATGAATTGTTCCCATGTGGTGGTGGTGGAGTCAAGGTTCATCTCAAGCTTCTTATTTACCCACCATGTTACTACTTCTCTAGTGAGCTAATACGCTACCCAAAATACCTTGGTGAATTTTGAGTAATTGTTGATCTTAAATTAATTTTCCATCTTTATCAATCAGGCTTTCACACCATCTCCTAACATAGTTCCATTAAACTTAGGAGGATTAACTTTCTTCATGTCCCGTGTTAGTTATGTAGCTACATTAACCCTCACATATTGTGTCACCTCTTCATGCCTATGCTCTTATAGAGATTCTTTATATGTAGGGTTCTCTTTAAGATTTTCTTGATTGATTTTCTTAGCATGTCCATGAAATTTCTACTCTAAGGCCTTGATTCATTCCCTAGTTTCATGCATTCTACCAAGGATCTAATTCAAATTCATAGCTTTTTCTATGGAAAATTAATTTAGATCTAATATAGGGTTAGTATTTGAAGTACCCTCACCCTCAGGTCTACCACACACCATTCTCCTTTCTATTTAATAGGAAGATACAAATACGTTAGTGGACTCTTTAGGTTCTAGATTTTGAGCCTCAGCTCTGTTACCACAATGTTAGAACCCCATTGGGTTTAACGAGAATTAGGTATTTTTTAAAAAATTTTACTTCAATAATCTAAACCAAACTAATCTCAATTAAATTTAGGATATTTGATCTTTAACTAAATACATCTAAAATTCATACTTTGGTTTTGATTCATTTAGTTAATGATCAATTTAACAACAACAATCTAAATTACATAACCAATTCATTAAAAATTACAAATCTATAGTATATTATCTTAACCAACTATTGAAAGTTTACATAATAAATTATAAAATAAGAGTATCCAACTGCTAAGTGATAAAACATAATAATTATACAATAATACAATGTTTTTACATTAGACTATGAGTATACATCTATAAAATGTTCCATTAAAAAAACAACTATCCAAAAACACACTAATATGCGATATGTAATTATAATCACCTAAAAGTGGTAATTAGATGCTAAGTGTGTTGCTTGAGTTATCCTATCCCTAGGCTAGCCATAAACCTATCTTTGAGCATTACATTTAATTTTTTAGTCATTCAAAAGACCATAAACACCTACAATTGGTCAAAACATAATCCCATAACTATCATCTTAGATCCTTATCCAAATTTCTTAGTAGTATACAAAGAGGACATTAGCACCACATTTGGGACATTATACCCACATGACACCAGTGTCCCAAACTAGGCACTACTATCCTTAGCACTAGCTCTTCCTAAAAGATAATATTTCAAATGTGTGCCCCTCTTAAGGTCAACTTGAGCTCATTTTCTTATGTGCATAAGAATCAAAACCCTATAAATACAAGTCTAATCCACCTCTATTCACTAGATGTAAAATAAATGCAAAAGCTACTCAAACCAAAGACAAAGTTGAGTAAAATTAAGGTATTTGATCCCTATTATATCCTACTTTATGCATACTACCATATACAACATCCCTAAGCCTAGTTTTTGAATATTTCAATGCTCAATCACATTAAATGCATCCAAGGCACTCTCATTCTAGAATTCACTTATTCTTACATCAAACACTAGGTGGGAGAACTACATCAGGATTGATCCCTCTTCAAAGTATTAGTATGTAGGCAAATATCTTCATAATGGGGTGTTGAGTATGTCTAGTCTATCCTACTAACACACACAAAATTATTTCTCATGCCATAATTTCAATGAGGATTAGGTTTTTCACATTAAATTAGATTTTCCAAGCACAACACAGATCTCTAGGTTTTGTACATGCAAGAATAGGACACAAAGACATAGGTGTAGGTGCTCCCCAAAAAAAGGAATAGTCTTACAAAGGGGAAATTAGTGCCACATTGAGGACACTATACATAGATGGCACTACTATCCATATTGGGTGCTACTATCTAGTGAGAAGACAAACCTTAGAATCCTGTTGATAACATAAATAACTATCCAGATCTCAACTTTTAGATCCCAGATCATCCATGATAGTCAATTTTTAGATAAGTCTCTATTTATCCTTGTTTAATGCTATTATTATAAATTCAATTAAGGTCAAATGCTATTAAAAATTAGTACTTAATTATTTCATATTTATTTAGTTGATTTAGACATCTTAACCCTTTAATCTAAACATAGGATTTTTATTGTAAAACCCTAAAAGGTTGAATCATTTGGTGAACTTATCTTACTTTGAATATTGCTTCAAACCCTCTCTTGCATTCATGCAAATTTTGTTTAATAAATTTAGGGTAGAATAGTTCTATTTTTTTAATATTTTTTAGACAACCTAGCTAATTAAAATTAATTTTACATTAGGGTTTTAATTTATTTTGTATATAATTTAAATTGGTGTAAAGAAACCCTAGCTTAAAATACCTTAACCCTAGACACACTTAGGGTTTGTATCCTTTTTCTATATTCTTAGATTTAAAATTCTAAAATATCTAATTTTGTGTAATATTTCATTTTTTTACAATCTTTCATAGATTACTATTCTTAAAAGGCTCAAAACATACAAAACTTATTTTCCTACCTTTCAACCTAGAATGGCAAAATTTAACCATAAATATGATGAAATCGATAAGCATCAATTAAAATAATTTGTGTCCAAATGTAAGGATTTTCAAGATAATTTCATAAACATTCATGAAGATGAACTTCAAAAGATAAACAATGGTCAATATTCAACCCCTCCAATTAATAATGTTGTTACTCCTTCAGTGGGTCCAACTCAACCAACTTAGATAACACAACCCAAGATTGTTATTTGACCATCAATGATAAATACACCATTTATGTCTAACTCTTCTACTCCAAATGTAAAATCCCTTATGCAAGAGGTTCTTACTCTATAATCTAAGGTGTTACATCTTGAATAGGGATCAACTAAGATATGACATGCCTTAGATTCCAAATTATCTTGCATACACCTTTGGCACATCACATAACAATAATTCATTTTCAATCTAGTTTATTGGAACCAAATCTCACATTATATGATGAAAAGGGTGACCCAAAACATCATCGTGGAGCCTTTCATGCAACATGCTTAGACTATGTGTGTAATGATTGGATTCTTGCAAAGCTATTTCCATGAAGTCTCAAGGATTATGCCCTAAAATGGTCTATTATTTGACCAACCAATCTATCATGAAATTTAATACTTTAGTAGATATGTTCCTAACACACTTCTCTATCAAAATCAGTGATAAGATATAATATGCACAAGTGGCACAACTAAAGGAAAAGTCAAATGAGATGATCACTGATTATGTCTTATGATATAAGATAATATTATCCAAATTGAGTATCCCCATGGAAGATAGAGAGCTTAAAGATATATTTAAAGAAAGTCTGTTACCAAAATTGGAAAGAGCTATCTTATTCAAGAAGTTTCCCACATTTACCAATATGTGCCACACAATCAAGGAAAGAAAGGTTAAGCTCTTAGTAATGGGAAAACTCAAGTACACAAACAGATCAGATTAAACTATTAATAGTACAAACAAACATATATATAAGGTCAAGGATATAGAAAACAAAAGTGAGATAAAGGCCATAGTCAACACAACTTCTAAGCCTTCTTCCAGATTGATTTTATCTACTCAACACATAGTCTTCACTAATCTTCTAGAGTCACCAGTATGAGTTCTAAAATAACTATTAGAATGCAATGTCATATATCTTGCTCCAATTAAAGAGGTTGATATGACATGACCTCTTCCAAAGAGTTATGATTTAAATGTATTTGTTAGGTTGTGGAGCTAAAAGCTTCAACCTTTGCAAACTGAGGAACAGATGGTTGCTGAGTTCTACAGGAACCGGCGTCGGCAGCAGGACCGACGTCGACAGAGACCAGTGCAGAAGGCCACCGGCGACGGCAGGAAGTCGGCTGACGTCGGCAGAACCAGACTAGTAGGGACCAGCGTCGGTCGCCTGTGTGTTCCCGAAGTGTTCATTTCACGGATAGTTAGTTAAGTGAATGATGAGTTTGCATGTTAAGACCACCCAGAGTCTTGGGCTGCGAGGATAATTGTCTAAATTAAGATTCTAAGTTATTGTTTGAGTTAGGGATCTATTTATAGACCCATTGGCATGTATTGTTTAAGGCATGAGATAGAAAGGAAGAGTTCCTTCTAGTTGTAAGATCTATGAGTTGCAGGTTGTTGCAAGCTCATTGGGGATCTACATGTAAGTTTGGTCTTTGAATTGCAGGTTGCAGTTCATGAGAGATCAGCTTGAAGTGCTATAGAGTGCTTGGTGTACCGGCAGGGTTATTACTGACTGGTTGGTGAGGTGAACACCAATTCTGTGTGTGAGTTGGTTGTTGGGACCGTTTTTTGTGTAGGAGAGTGTGTGTGAGAAGAATTACTGTACACTTGAGGTGTGGTGAATCTCTGTAAGGTGAAAGAGTGTGGCGGCTCTTTGATGTATTCTTTTCTGTATAGTGTTAATACAAGATAGTGTATTGTCTCTCATATTCTGTGTTATTGGTGAATTCTAGTTACTTGTGTTTCTGGTTATTTTCGCATATTCAATTGCTTATATTTGGTAATCATACTGTGCTCTTTCTGAGGAGCAAGATCCTAACGGGTGGAATTAGAACAGGTGTGTTTGTTCTTGGATTTATCTCCACCCCCCTCTCCCAACAAGTGGTATCAGAGCTTTTGGTTGGGATACTAACAAATTGGTGTAGATCTGGGTAGTGTGTTTTGATTACAGGTTACTATAGGGTTTCTATTTGAGTGGGAGTTGAGCAATGGCAGAAAACAGTCAACTACGAATGGAAAAGTTTAATGGCAAGAACTACCAATTATGGAGGATGCAGATTGAGGACTATCTGTATCAGAAAGATTTATACTTACCGTTGGGTGGGGTTGCTAGCAAACCCTTGGATATGAAAGATGAAGAATGGGAGGTTCTTGATCGGAAGGCTCTGGGATCTGTTAGATTGAGTCTTGATTCATCTGTGATTTCCAGCTTATCACAGTGTAAGACAACGGTGGAGTTGATGAAATCTTTGGCAAATTTGTATGAAAAACCCTCGGCTTCTAATAAGGTATTTCTTATGAAGCGTTTATTTAATTTGCAAATGTTGGAAGGTGGATCTGTTCATAGCCATCTTAGTGATTTCCATGGTTTGGTAAACTAGTTAAGTTCAGTGAATATTGTATTTGATGATGAACTTAGAGCTCTCTTAATCTTGTGTTCATTGCCTGAAAGTTGGGAAGGTTTGGTAATGGCAGTTTCTAATACTGTGTCTCCTTCAAAAGTCTTAAAAGTGGATGATGTTGTGAGTGTGATCTTGAATGAAGAGATACGCAAGAAAAGCACAGGTGAATCATCTGGAGATGCTTTGAGTGTTGAAGGAAGAGGAAGGCCAAGAGAGAAGACAGAGCGTGGGAGATCAAGGTCGAAGATAGGCAAAAGATCCAAGTCCAGGTATGGCAGAATAACCTGCTGAAAATGTAGAAAGCAAGGGCACTTAAAGAGAGATTGCAGATCGGGTGAAGATTAGCATGAAGGACATGTAGAAGAAGTAAATGTTGCAGGTTACGTTGCACAGGATGCTCTGGTATGTTCTTTGGATAAAGTAGAATCTTGGGTATTAGATTTTGGTGCCTCTTTTCATGCATCCCCACATAGGGAATTTTTCCATGAGTATGTCCAGGGAGACTTTGGAGAAATTTGTGTAGGGGATGGTAAGCCTTGTCAGATTGTTGGCAAAGGCGAAGTGAAGCTGAAATTGCAGACAGGTGACACATGGGTGTTAAAGGAGGTCATGCATGTCCCAGTTCTGAAGCGGAATCTGATTTCTGTTAGAAGTTTGGGTGAAGAGGGTTACACAGTAACTCTCACAGCGGACTCTTGGAAGGTTACCAAGGGTACACTTGTTGTAGCTAGAGGTAAGAAAGTAGGTACGCTTTATCTATCTACTTGTTTTACTGATTCTCTTTCTGGGTTATCTACTTCAGCTGTAGATTCAGAGATGTGGCTTGATAGGCTTGGTCACATAGATAAGAAGGAGATGCTGGTTCTTGAGTCAAAGAATATGCTTTCAGATTTGGAAGGCATGGATCGTGGTTTCTGTATGCAGAAGAAGAAGGTAAGGTTTCTTGAGGAATCTGATGTTAGTGACAAGAACGGGAAAGCCTTGGTTTTCAAGGAGAAAGTGACGGACAGAGTTCAGCATAAGGTGTAGAGGAATTCTGAGCAGAGCAAGGGTGATTTGGACAAGGTTTTGATCCAAAAAGAGCTCACGGGAAAAAGTCAGGTCTCACAAGAAAAACACAGAGACCGACGTCGGCAGGAAAACTGGCGTCAGTGTCCAGACAGGGACCGACGTTGGCTATGTGCAGCTCGACGTCGGTGACTCATGGCAGACAGAGACCGGCATCGGCCAGGGGAAACCGACGTCGGCAGGAAGGCAGTCGCAGGGAATCGACATCGGTCGGCTGTAGATTGAGATGTGATCGGCATCGGTTACTGAGACAAATTTTGGGTGGACAGCTAGTTGTCATGGAGTCTCAAGCACCCATATGGAGGACTGAAGGTGTAAGTAAGTTCTTAAATTCATCATTTCCCTTCTTTACACTACTTGTTACTCACTTATGGCATAGGACCAGGAAGTTATTGAAGAAGCAGAACAGGTAGATCCAGGAAACAGTGGGAGCTTGGCATGAATGAGGATGTGATTCCTTGGAGGAGAACCAAACAGGTGTTTTGGGTAGTGTTGCCAGCTGGAAGTAAGCACTGAGAGACGAATGGATGTTGAGGATGAAGAAGAGTGGAAATGGATATGTGAGATGGAAGATCAGGGTATATGATCTTGTTTTAGCTGTAGGGCAATGGAGGTTTGATCATTGTGTTTCTCTTTACCAGGTTGGATAATATTAGCTACATTATCCTATTTTCTGTATGATGTGCTTGTTGCAGGGTTACATATACAGGTATTGCTGAACTAAAGGTAAAGCTAGTTCAAGTGTTTGTCATGGAGAATCTGGGAGCAGCAAGATTCTTTGGCATGAGTGTGTTCTAGAGACATGGAGGTCTTGTTGACTTTGTTTCAGGATGATTGTGTGAATCCGGTTAGCACGCCAATGGTTAGACAGTTCATAGAACAGGTGACCTGAGTTTTCCCAAGCAGTGGGAGTTGTCACAAGTTTGGAGTCAATCCGGGAAAGTAATACTGAAGGGCAGTTCAGTGGGACCAGCAGCAGGTGCACATGCTATGCAAGGTCAAGTTCTATATCTACATGGTTGTAGATGTAGATGTGGCAGGTAATTTGGATGACAGATTTTGCACCATGGATTTTGTGGTGGTTAGTCTTCAAGAGTGATCTTGAGGAGGGATACAAAGCCAAGGAAACAAACTAGACGGTGTACAGGTACAGGTTACAGCTATTTATCTCCAAGTGGGATATTGTTAGGTTGTGGAGCTAAAAGCTTCAACCTTTGCAAACTGAGGAACAGATGGTTTCTGAGTTCTATAGGAACCAGCGTTGACAGCAGGACCGACGTCGGCAGAGACCAGTGCAGAAGGCCACCGGCGACGGCAGGAAGTCGGCCGACATCGGCAGAACCAGACTAGCAGGGACCGGCGTCGGTCGCCTGTGTGTTCCCGAAGTGTTCGTTTCACGGATAGTTAGTTAAGTGAACAATGAGTTTGCATGTTAAGACCACCCAGAGTCTTGGGCTGCGAGGATAATTGTCTAAATTAAGAGTCTAAGTTATTGTTTGAGTTAGGGATCTATTTATAGACCCATTGGCATGTATTGTTTAAGGCATGAGATAGAAAGGAAGAGTTCCTTCTAGTTGTAAGATATGTGAGTTGCAGGTTGTTGCAAGCTCATTGGGGATCTACATGTAAGTTTGGTCTTTGAATTGTAGGTTGCAAGTTCATGAGAGATCAGCTTGAAGTGCTATAGAGTGCTTCGTGTACCGGCAGGGTTATTATTGACTGGTTGGTGAGGTGAACACCAATTCTGTGTGTGAGTTGGTTGTTGGGACCATTTTTTGTGTAGGAGAGTGTGTGTGAGAAGAATTACTGTACACTTGAGGTGTGGCGAATCTCTGTAAGGTGAAAGAGTGTGGCGGCTCTTTGATGTATTCTTTTCTGTATAGTGTTAATACAAGATAGTGTATTGTCTCTCATATTCTGTGCTATTGGTGAATTCTAGTTACTTGTGTTTCTGGTTATTTCCGCATATTCAATTGCTTATATTTGGTAATCATACTGTGCTCTTTCTGAGGAGCAAGATCCTAACGGGTGGAATTAGAACAGGTGTGTTTGTTCTTGGATTTATCTCCACCCCCCTCTCCCAACAGTATTCTATGAGTATCATAGGGTACCAAGTCACACAAAAAATACATGCGTTATCCTGAAGCATAATATTTAATATCTCATTGAGGTTAACATTATTAATGTTGGCATACCCAAAGAGGCATAGAAATAGTAGACAAAGGCTAAGGCACTTAATATATTTTTAGATACTTTCTTGAAGCATACAAAAAATTAGGTAGGGGCACATCAAGTGTTCATTATACATATTAAGTTAATCTACCACTAGCTTCCTATCACATAGTTATAGAGGAGACACATCCCTTGCATAAAATTATTGGCATGTATCACACTATAGTGCCCCTTAGAAAGCTTATCACATTTTTAGAGTAGGAGATTGTGGATGATGACATAGATTTACATGCATTCTTCATACAAGCATATATAGACTACCATCCTATTCATAATGTTATAGTTGATAATGGGTCAAGCATAAACATGTGCACCATGACACTCTTACATCACTTGGGCTACACACAATAGGATATATTCCCTATAGATAAAATCATTAGTGGTTTTAGTGGCCATGTTCAAAGCTCCATCAGGGAGATTATCCTTCCATTAAAAGTTGGACTAACATACATAGACACTTGGTTCTTGATAGAACCTAGGGTGGGTATATTTATTATATTATTAGGTAAACCATGGTTCTAGTAGTTCTGAGCCATCCCATATATAGTACACCAATTTATGAAGTATATACATACAAACTAGGTGGTTAATATTTAGGGTGTCCCATATGAGTATCCTCTTACCATCCCATAGATAGTTCGAATATGGTTTTTAGCTACAGTTCAAACACTGAACTGGTTACAATTCTAGCATTACCAAATATTGCACAATTATTAGTTATAGTAGAGATCACAACTCTTATTCATACATCACAATGTTTAGTAGAGTCATTAGAGTAGGCTAGGTCTACTACTATGATATATACATGCAAACATAATCTCCCATGGAGACCTTTACTAGAGAGACCATTACATCAGAGATACATCAAAATTTTTAGAGGATCTTCTTATACTTAGTTTACACTGAGATATGTTATATTGGGGTCTAATGGTTCTTAGCATAGGGCACCTACATCACCTACTTTTAATTCTACTAGATGGGTCCCTAAGACCCCTACAGTCCATAGGGCATCAAAGTCAGTGCCATAAAATCATAGCATCACTACTTAGGCAACTTCATACTCATATTATACAACATAACAGATCATGGGCTCATAGTTGCCCTTTCACACCACACACATAATTATGGTTATATTATTTGACACAAGTTATGATAATGGTTAGTCTCTCATGAGACTCATTGGTTAGTATGGTTCTTACCCTTGTACATACTTCCTTCTCTCTCTCGCTCCTTGTACATAATTTATTATCATTTGCTTGTACTTAGCTTATACTTAGAAAACACAAAAACAATATAACATGTCAAAATATAAAAACGTTCAAATATTTTAACATAAAATTTATAGATTGTATGTATTGCTATGTTTATATTTCTATTACTTTCAAGATATTACATATTTCTAGCTATCATAATATAGTTAATTTTATCATACACATATGCTTCACTTGTTCTTGTCGAGTGCTTGTAGATTCTAGATAGGAATTATGTCCACTACACTGATCCAAACCAACCATCATCTACCCATTGGGGGAATTTACATCTTTCCAAGTTTATATATTTTATACATCCTCCCACTTGGGGGCATCTCCTACGTAGTTGATATAATCAATTTTTATCTTTACATATTATAAAATCTAGTTTACACATTAATTTATCTTGATATTGATCATTGCTACTCATTACTCATATTTTTTTCCAACTATCACAAGTTAGACTTAGTATATATGCATCCTAGAATCTACATAGATTTGTATTACATATTTATACATGCTTTCATTTCTTGTTCCTAGATTATATTTGATTGTGTCTTGTATGCTTCTTCCATCTTCAAGGGAATTTGAATATGCCATTATTATTTGGATTCTATGCCACTTCTATATTTATATGCCTTGAACATGTGCCCATGTCCTTTATGTGTACTTTTTTGCTTCTATATGCAGACATTTGAACATGTCCTTCTATTTGGATCTATGCCAAATTTCTTGTTATTTACATATGTGGACATCTAAATAATGTCCTTGTATGTCTTCATTCTCAAATTTAGTGACATGTGCCCATGTCCCTTGTATTGTGGCCTCTTAGCCTAACTCTTATGTGCCTCATGTGATTGTATGTTTTCTTACTTTTATGATTCTACACCATGATAATTATATTTGCTTGTTACACACACACACACAAGTTTTCAATGCCATGAGGGATTTCATGCATCTACCCTTCCTACTTGGGTGCCATGATGGACATAATAACCCGTATCCCTAAGTATTTACTTAGATTTTGATACTATATAAATTACTTACACCTATCTTGACACCATAGTATAATGCTAAATTATAACATACATCTTACATTTCCTACTTATGCTTAGATACATTTACATTCTGATGTTATATTTATAACCTTTAATTAGGATATCATGCACATGATTTAGATAACACATTTTATAGAGATACTTATTTACAGGGAATTTCTTACACAATTTCCTCAACTACCCTCAAAAGAGGGGACATTCATAGGGTTTTTTCATAGAGATCTGGCTCTTACATTGATTTTCACAAATATATTTCAGCACATAGGCTCAATTTCAAACATCAAACTTAGGGTAGACATAAAACAAAATAGAGATTCAAAATTTGGTTTAGATCACTTAGAAATTAGACCAAGTAATCATTAGTGCCTAGAGTGGGACCCTAACACCATAGGGTGATACTATATACTATAGGGACTACTATCCAGTAGCCCTAACTTTAGGAAAGTTTGGATCATTTAGACTAGTACACCAGGGATAATACATATTTATATAGATACAGTCATATATTGGATAATTATGTTTGGATTTAGCTCAAATTCAATCATTTCAACTCTGATTCATACTAGTTTTTCATATTCATACTAGTTTCTCAGATTTGGGGGCATTATGCATGATATGATCACTCATACATTAATTTTAGTTAATTTGACTATTACATAATCAGTTTAGATTCAATATCCTCAGATATCAGATTATAGGCATGTGTGTGATACATTAGTTTCTATACACTTAGCTACACATAGGTTAGTTAGATGGAATGGCAAACTTTATGTCATTCTATACACTGTATACACTTTATATCACATATCAGGTTGTCACTAAATTCATGCCATACTCCATCTATAGTGGTTGGAATTCCCAAATGGCCTAGAGCTACCTAATATACCAAAGTGGCCATGAAGCTGAATACATAGATAGATTTACTCAGTGATATACTTTCAACACTTTGTGCATTAAATTTATAGATGCATCTCCTTCACATAAGTGGGAAATTATTTTGTCATGGCCTACTTGAGTTCTTGATCCACCTACATAAGAGGGTTAGATATACTTATAGTCTTATCCAAGATATACATAGATTTCAAGATCCATCGAGAAAGGATGGATAATTATGGAGTTAAAATCATATTGATTTCTTGAGCCACCCATATGAGGATTGAGCAAACCATTAGCTCAGTCCAAACTATTCAATGATATGATCATTATACACACTCACATGCATAATTTTTCACTAGGTTCATGCATTGGTTTATGTACCCAATGAGGCATATTCATTATTTTTCTCTCTCTTTACTCAACTTTACTCAGTTACATTTATTCAACATAGTCTTTTGCTTTTGATTATCTCTTAAGCAAGGGCTAATTTTTGCATGTTTCATTGTAGGATATTGTTTTGGATCATGTTCTATATACATAGACCCAGATTCTCATTTTTAAACTTAGCTACATGACATTCACTTCAAAGG
The DNA here is from genome assembly GCA_037957365.1 of Torreya grandis. Lineage (NCBI taxonomy): Eukaryota > Viridiplantae > Streptophyta > Pinopsida > Cupressales > Taxaceae > Torreya > Torreya grandis. The sequence continues at coordinate 489,768 of JARHVA010004084.1, read as the reverse complement.
TAAGTCTAGGTACATGCTTATTTTTCCTTTATACTAGTCATTTTTATTTGCTACATTACTAGCATAAAGAAGGGGGGAATGTAATCACCTAAAAGTGGTAATTGAATGCTAAGAGTATCGCTTGAGTTAACCTATCCCTAGACTAGCCATAAACCTATCCTTGAGCATTAGACTTAGTTTTCCAATCATTCAATAGACCATAATCACATATAGCTATTCAAAACACAATACTTTTATTGTCATCTTAGATCTTAATCTAAATTTCTTAACAATTTACAAAGAGGACATTAGTGCCACATTTGGGACACTACAGCCACATAGTGCTAGTGTCCCCAATTGGGTGCTACTTTCCTTAGCCCTAGATCTTCCCAAAATATAATTTTTCAAATGTGTGCCTCTCCTAAGATCAGCCTAAGCTCATTTTCTTATCCACACAAGCAACAAAACCTTATAAATACAAGTTTAATCCACTTCTATTCACTAGATGGAAAATATATGAAAAATCTATTCAAACTAAAGACCAAGTTGATAAAAATTAAGGTAGTTGATAGAAATTAAGTGGCTAAGATATATATATATATATATAAATGGTCATATTTATATATATAAGTCTATGCATATAATTTATAGGTAATACACACACACACATACACATCTTTATGAATTATTCATAACAATACTTATGTCATTATGTGTAACTCATAAACACACACATATATATTTATATATTTTGAGTTTAATCTTTATCCTAAGCACTCAACTTAAGAAAACATTAACTCAATATATAACCAACAACATAACTCAAATTTTTACCCCAAAACATAAAATGTCTGAATAAGGATGCATTAAGGCATAAAAACACCAAATGTGACAACCCTATTGTGTACCATATGGTACATTGATTTCATGGAAACCATTCAACATGGTATGATTTCTAACCCCATGGACTAATAAATTAGTTTACACATAAAACCATATTGAAATTATGAAGAGGTTGAATTTGATTATTCAACATGAATTTGGCCCCAACACATTTATGTTAACCTATTGAACTCAGACCTTAAACAATTTATTGATAATATCAAGACACAATCATTTTCCAATTAACTTATACATAGTCATTTGTAAATAAAATTACACACAACCGATAACTAATTAGGGTATGTTCAACAAAAAACCCTTGTTCTTATTTATTTATACCATTATATAAATGCTAGACCGAATGAAAAACCATACGGGTGTTTACATGTGCTCAATGACTAAGACATTAAATGTAGTTTATTTAAATAAATAACACATCCATTTAATAAAAATACAAAATAAATAACCTAGTTGACTTCCTTATAAACTATCACCATTTTTTAACAAGTAAACCAACACCACCATTTTACACATAAATTAACATAGCTATATGCTAAATAGCAACACATAGTCATTTATCAAATAAGCTAACATAGACATGTACCAAATAATAACACACAGTCATTTTCATATAAGCTAACAAAAAATTGTTTAACAAATAAATAATACACATAGTCAGTATATATCCAAATAACAACACACAGTCATGTATAACCAAACAAACATAAAACCCATGTTTATTCTCATTACCCTAACCAATTATATTCATGCCATAACCATATCAAATTAGTGATTTGATTTTATGGAGATATTTCTCCTTTTATAGGGTCAAATCCCTAATTTTTATTAATTTATAAATAAATTAAATGAATAGTAGTAAAACCATTCAAACCTTTAATAGAACCCAATATAATATCAACAAAAAATTTAGGGTAAATTTAAGAATAAACCCTACCTCTTCAATTGCCTCTGATGAAGATTATATTCCTTGTCTATGACAAATATTCCTCATTTTTATTCTATTCCTTCCCATCAACCATGACTTTCTTTCTTCTTGAAAAAACCTTCATGTTTTATCATATCCTTAACTATATGCATGCCACCAAAAACCCCTCATTTCATGGAAAACCCTTCTCCATCATTAAATCTCAAGAATGTATTACCATAAATACAAAAATTTCCCATCATGTATAATAACTCACTATCTTATCCACAAAACAACAAAATCACCATTTTAAACTCCATAAAACTTCACAATCAAACCCTTGTTTTATTCCTCTTCACATGGCTCGACTCAACTATACACAAAGATAGCTCACACATATTAGGTTTGACAATAAAATGTCAAAAGATAATAATTAATTTAATAATTTGAAATATATAAAAATAATAACATTTAAATAATATAAATTTTATGTTTAATTTAACCCCTTTTTGGGTGTTTCTAATCATACCACCATGGAAACCCCAAAAATTCACATTCACCTAGTACCTAGGTTTTTATAATGTTTATAAAATCAATTTATTTAATAAACTACAAACTATAATCTATATCCATGTCATTAATAATATTTTATAATGATATCTTTTTTTGTTGATTGGTTATAGGTACCCAGCAGTAATGAGTCATCTAAAAAGATATTAAAATTATAATATTCTACAATGATATAAAACATTTCAATCATAAAGAACAATAACAACTACAAACATGTCAATATTAACATCTAATCATGGATAAAAACCACTCAACAATATCAATCTCAAAATAAATAAATGTAACTAAGATTAGAGCAAATATACAATCTTTCAATTCATAAACAAAATGCATTTAACTATACTGTGTGGTGTGTGCAGGGTTCCTTGTCAAATCTCTCTACCCCAAACATAGTCATCTATTGCACCCTCTTTAACGATACTCTCCCTCCATATCTACGTGGAGAGTGGAATATCTCCTACATCCAACTCAAAAAATGTAAATGGTAGTTGGCCCATATTAATAATAACCAATAAAATATTGCTAAAGCATAATAGTACTAAATAAGCATGATCATTATACATATGAAAATTATGTACACCTACCCAATAATCATTGGGTCATACAATAATCATTATATATATATCCATACATCAACATAAATGAAAATCATTTGCTACAATATTAAATTAATTATCATTAGCCACATTAATATAAGTTAAATAAGCAAATCAATTTTAGTGAGGAAATCATGATGTAACATAATGCCTCACATATACCTAAATATTCTCAATTTATACCATCTAAATCATATAATCTAACCCAAAATATGAACTATTTATCTATCATGACCTGAATCTCCAAGACAAGCCCACAATGCGACCCCATTTTGATATGAGGGATGAAGCCTATGAATCCTTCATCTTAGAAGAAAGAGTTATGTGGACCTTATGTTATATAAAAAAGGTAATCATGTAAAGTGTGTATATGAACATGATAATATATTTCATCATATAAATATTTGATCATTTAATAATGTATGAATTTATATACACTTAAATATAGTATTATACACTTGATAATGTCAATCTTAAACTATCCTTACCTTACATGACTTGTGCATATACATATGGTTTTTGCACACCCTTTTTTCCTATCCACTTGCCTTTTATGAGCCAAACCTTCTTAATTTGCTATCAGTCACCTACATGATTTCCTTAATTTGTGTCTAACATACTTACTATCATACTCAAGCTATATCCTTATAATTAAATCATCATTCTTATTTTATAGACACCTATGACCATACTAATATGGTTTTATATTTATAAAACCGTCCACCTTTGTCAGACTCATCTATCCACCAAACATGCTCTTTTCCCAATTTTAAATGATATATATGGATTAGATTGTATATTTTGCATTTTGATGGCATGAAAAGTTACCCAAATATTAATCTATTTATACACAATAGGGATTAGACTATTCCCTATATAGAACTTATCAAGAAAACATATATAAATTACCAAGAGCACATCTATTATCCACTTGCACATTGAGAGGGATTGTCTTAAATGTCCCATATCATAAATTAGTCACAAGGAATAGGCTATATATAAATTTTAATCACTTAATCCAAGTCAATTTTTTCATTTTCATGTGTTGAAAGCTATATTTTGGGTTACATTCATAAAAGGAGTACCATTTCACACATACACTTAAAGGGAAGAACTACATGTGGTTTGGTTTCCCTCCTCGATGTTAGATATATAGGTAATGTTATCATCAAAAGTTTCATCTTTTATGAGGTTATTCAATCCTTCTCACTTAAGTTATAACATGGGACCATTCTTAGGATGTGAGTCTCTATATAGGGCTATCTCCCTTGATGCCTCACTTAATAAATACAAACTAAGCCTATTACTTGCAAGAGAAAAGGGATAGAGAGAACTGAAAAAAAAACTAATTAAGAAGGTGATGCACCAAATTATTAACCACTAACACACATTTGTAAGTGCATAATGAACATATAACTGATCTATTCATACACTACTCCTGATATGCTCCTCTTAAATTAATATTTTAATATGAAGGTGGTAGATGATGATTAGGCAAGGAGGGATGATTTTTAAGAGGTTTAAAAACTTTTTAAAATATTTCCTCACTTAAACTTCACAATACTACTTCAACACTTCATATAACTCACAAGAATGAGTTCAAATTGCATATAGGTGAGAGAATGAGGCAACATGTCAAGGAGAACTAAATCAACACTAGAAAAGATCAATCATTCATGACTAAACACTAAAATATAGTCATAAGAGAAGTTAAAACCAGATTTTCTATTGATTTAATGGTTTACATAAGGAGTAGGGATTTTCCATACTAAAGTGGAGGATGCCTTACAATGCTAAAATTAGGCACATATATAGAGGATAATGATAAAGAGAGAAGATATGGACGTTGGAGAAGTCCATGACAAATGACATTGCATGAGGAAACAAGTTATAATCAAGAAAGTATGAAAATAGGTAGTTATGAAGTCTCTTGTCAACATGCATATACCTTATCTGATCCTCCTCTTCATTAGGGTGGTGTAGAGTGACTCTTGACCTTCTTGGATGACTCATCAACTTCATTTGAAACTTCCCTCCTCTTAGTTGAGAATTGACAAGTTGCATTATTATTATTATTATTATTATTATTATAACTCATCTTAAACTAACCTCTGTCCACTTTGACACTTTTCATATGTTTAAGAGCCTTCCATATTGATGTTGTAGTGAAAACCATGTTCTCTTAGGTGTCTTGAAACCCTTCAACTTCACTACACTTCTCCTTCAAAGGTCTTAAATGAAATACTAAAATATCATGATCAAATATGCCTATATTCACTTAGTTAAAATTGTTCATGGCCTAAGGAATTTAAAGAGTATCAACAAGTATCCTTATTAATGTTTTAAGGACTCTGAAGCTCTTCAGTAGGTCTACAATCATACCTTTTCTTAAGCACATAAGGAAATAGTCTTAGTTTAGGTCTATTTATTGATTAAATAAATTATTATATCATCATGTAAACCTATAAAATGACTTGGAAAGTACCTTCACACCTATTTATAGGTTTACAAAGTCATCCCAATTAACTAAGAGTCTTCCATAGCTCACATCCCTACAAATAGGCTTAAAACTACCACTTTTAAGCCAATTTTTGTATTGTCTCCCCTTCACACATGCCATTAAATGACCAATTTATGTTCCGATGGGACTTATAAGTAATTTAGGTCATATTTTGGCAAAAAAATAATAATTGAGGTCATTTAAAGAGGAAACACAATCATTGGTCATTAATAGGGTTTAGAGGTGGCAAACTTATTAAGGATTATTCATAAAGAACATATTCAGAATCCTTTAACTAATGAATTTTTTTTGATAAAATAAATCCATTAAACATATAAAAATTACATTATTATCCATGTAAATACTCTTGTATATACTGAGCAAAATAATGATCCCTTTGATCTCTTCACAAGGTAGAAAACAAGGTTTTGAGATAGTAACTTTCTTAACAATGGTTCATAGAGTTAGGAACTATGATGGATTGTATAATGCCATAAATTTTCATTATAAAGTACCATTTAATAAATCACATTGGTACTTGGACCCATGCACCTTATCAATCTAGTTCACATGTGAAAACAAAACCTCTTGACTTTCCATGCCTGCATGTTGGAATCGAGAAGACTAGTTTACTCTTAAACACGTCAAATTGCTTGATCTTGAATTGGAGATGATTAATAAATGTTTAATACACCTCCCATAAATTATATATATGTTATTCCAATAATTTTTAACTCAATAAACTTTTATATTCTGCTTTAGACCATTTCAAGGATTTGTTAGTAGTTATATCATTCTAATCCTAGTGGCCTATTTGAGGTGGTTCCAAACCCTTATGAGGGAACCTTTATCACTTTAGGAGACATAATAGGACCATAAATATCTCTCAAAAATTTTCCCACTTCCAATTCACTATAAAAATTCACCTTTCTTTCTCACATTGATGACTGTAACATGACTGCCTATTTGAATTCACTTATTTTCAAGCTACTCTTGGGGTTTTGAGCATAGGAGATGAGATACTTAAATTTTTTGGGGCCCTATAAATCAATAAAAATGTTTTAAAAATTCATTAAATACACTATCTTATCTAGGATCCATCAACCTATTTCCATTCTTGAGTACTTGTAGCAAGATTATCAAATTGAAAGCTCTCACTGCCTATCACTTATAGATTTACCAAAATGAGAGTAAATAAGGTTTGAATGTTGGCTGGGTAGTATTTTGAGATTTAAAAATATTCTATTTATAACCTCAAAACTTTATCAATCAAAACAACACCAAATGTATATGCTTTCCTTCCTTAATATATATGGATGTAATTACATATTTAGACATTTTCCTTATGTTGTTTTTCCCACCATGGTAGAATATTACTCAAATAGGTGTCTTTGAGGTATTAAAATGTTCCCTAAGTATTTACAAATCATTTTATAATGTTTTAGGTCGCTTGAAAATCATTTTTAGCCATTGAGCTCTGATTGAGATCTTGATAAGATTCTGGACATATTGATTTTTAGGGTTGATTCATAAGACATGAGGCCTTAAGATCAGAACCAATGACAAAAATTATTAATATAAAAACCCCTCCATATTATTCAAAGATAATATGAATCCATGCACAACCTCTCTAGAGTTTGAATGCAAAATCATCAAATCTCTCAGGCTTCTTCAAAGGAAAAAAGGTTGTAGAGTAGTTTAGGATCTTAACCATAATTCATATAGGATGAGGCCTCTTCTCAATAACTAATGATTTAAACCTATTTTATAAATTCCCATCCATCCTTACCATTATTATTGGTAGACCATGTAGACCCTTCAATGATTTATATGATGAATAAATGGACCTTTTAGAATTACAACTTGTTGTTTTCTAGTCAAGAGAGAGAGTTTTAGGACAAAAGAGAAGTCATGAGACCTTTTCAAGGCTTAATATATCCCCCTATTTATCTATATATTTATTTTTATATTTTTAAAAATCCATCTTGATTGATTTTTTTTCACATTCAAACATCTTAGTGAGGGTTTTATGCTTGATTAGTCCTTTTCTTTGTATTTTTCCATGTTTGAATATTTTTGACCACCTATAACACTAATGTTTTTAGTTAATAATATGAAATTATGACTTTAGATAACATGTTCACTCCTATTATGATATAAGAAGATGAATTATCTAGATGATCATATCTTCTATAACCTATTTCTTGCATAAGCTTAGTGGGAAGGCTCCAATTTAGACCTGCAACCTTTTGTTCTCTCTTGAAACCAATGTATGAAGTTTTATACCAATACCAAGCAAGCATACTCTTGATTTTAAGAATGGATATGTAATATATAAATAATTTCCCATACTGACCATTACTGACTTCTATGATAAAATTTTATCTTTAGACATTGAAAGTAGTGAATAAGTTAGTTGTACATTGAAAAGAGGAGGAAATGACATATTGAATATGTGTACGATAGAAAGGAGTATTATATGATGTTTATAAAATGCCACCTATCTTCAAGAGACCCTTTTGATTTGTCTTCTACATTAAAACCTGGTCTAAAGACTTTGTAACAAATAACATAGCCATGTAATGAAAACCTCAACATTTTCCATGTACACCTTAACTTCTGGTAAAGTATATCAAACTTTACAAAACATGGGTTTGTACTATTTCTTTCTCATATATATGATGATTCATTCTCCTTCTCACTAATATCCTCATGTTATCTTGATGGGTTATCATTTCACTAATAGTTCACCTAGGTCCAATCACAAATTTAGACCTTATAAAAGAACCTTAATATTTATAAAATACATCAAACATCACTAATTGTTTCATGGAAGGATCAAGATCATGGAGATTAACCCTAAAATTGAGGATCATGGCTCTTGGGCTTAGACTAGACCCCCTAACACCTTTACATAACCTAAGGACAAATGAATATGCCATCACCTAAAGACAAATCATGACCTTACAACATGGTCTAATAGAGGCTATCAATAAAGCTAAAGGGATAAAAACAAAGGTTTTAATTAGAGTCCCCTATGTAAGCTAATTTTGGCTAACATCTTTGGTGACCTCCTGGGACTTCATGCTTGCTATGCATCTAGACCAGTTGCTTAGTCCATACATTGGGATATGGAGTCACCCATACTAAAAAAAAACCTGATTGGACCTTGAGAACTTGACTATAAACCTCTTAAAATAAATGGAATAGCTAACTACCTTCACCACGCACAACAAGACAAGAAGCAAACATGCTAAAGAAAGACACCCAAATAAACAAGATACACACTATTCTAAGAAGCACTTAGGTAAAATAAAATAGAAACTACTATATAAAATTACCATTTAAGATGTAATCCTCCTAGATCGAAAGGAAAACTCCTTAATTCATATTCATGTGATGAATAATAATAATGTACAAACTACTTTTCATACCTTGTGCTTGCTTTATCAACTCCTTTCTTAACCACCACTATCTTTAGCTTGATCTCAAATGAGTTAACACTAGTAAACATGTCTCCAATGAAGACAAATTCATATTAAAGTTCATAACCTACCTCACACTACCCTTTGTACATAAGAGAACTCACCAATATGACCATAACTACCACCTCAATCTTTGATGGTTCATTAGGGTCATGTTATTCAACTTTGACAAACACCTCATCAATATTTTTATTAGGATATATAGGCCTATGAATAAATTCAACCTCTTAAATGATATCAAGGTATGGTTTCCATAAATTATTATGAACTTGTTCCTATCCACATTGAGATTCCTTGAACCCACTAAGAGAGAAGATGATATCCTTTTCAACTTTTACAAACTAATCAAGAAGTTAATAACTAACTTTAAGAACATGAAACATGTATTCATCAAGTGAAGTAGTCTCTTGGTAAGATACGTTTATAAAGTTTATCTCCTTAGCCTAAATCATATTATAGTCCCCTTTTAAGAGCACATAACCTAATTATAAGACCATAAATAAGTCTTGTAGTTATTCTTCACATATTGATGCCTCATTTGGGTATTCTTTTGCTTCCATAGAGGCTGGTATGGTGATGTTCTTATCAAGAAAAGAGGAGGGATTGAAGTCTCTAATTAGATCAAAATTAAGTATATTCTTCAATATTCTTCAACCTTCACAACTACCTTATCTATGTCTTTACATGGAGATATGGGTCTACTATCCAAGCTTGAATTATTTTTTTGTAATTCTTCCCAAAAGGCAACTTCCTCTTGATCAATTGAAAGAGTAATCACCTCATCCTTCACTTTAAATGGTCCACTAATGATTTTAGGCTTATCTTGGGCTTTAAGTTATTTAAAAAGAGGAGTAAACTCTTTTTGTAGCATGATTTATAGTGGGTGAATTTAAGCTAATTTATCAACCTTTTCTTTGCAACAAGAGGTGGAATAATCATCTTCAACATAAAAAGGATGTCCAAATTAAATTTACTTCCTTTTAATCATTTAAAAATTCTTGAGAAACATTTAACTATACTTATATTATTGTAGCTACTTGAACACCTTCATCATGGCCTTCTTGGAGCACACTTTCGTAACTTTATGTGGTGTAATATTCATCACATATTGCAAGGGTGCTTGAAACTTCTTCACTCATGCTTTTACCATGCTCACTAGTCAAGACATCTATCTCATCTTGAATTCCTTCTCTCCTTTTTTCTAAATCTGATCTAATAGTAGAATGAGGGATACCAATGATTATTTATTCATCATAATCACTCACATCTTCATAATGACATTATTGAGATCCACTTACAACTACAAATTCTATGCAATCAAAATTATATGGTGTACATGAATCAATCTTGGATTGGATAAGATAGATCACACCTACACGTCTGATTAGGGCACACACTTATTAAGTGGGAGCATGACCAATATTAGGATATTCTAGACATGATTAGGGGATCACTTGTATCATCTGTCACAACACATCATGATAGATAGGGTTCCAAAGCCTAGAATCTAACACATTCGCACAAGCCTTAAAGAGTCCTATGGTTTCTATATTCACTTATGATAATAAAAAAGAAAGTAAACTAATCTAATAATAAGAAAAGTAAACTAATCCAGTGCTCACCAATGCTTTTGGCGTAAAGTAGGGGTTAGAACAAAATAAGGAAATAACAACTAAACTAAACATGTATATGAGAATATACTCATGTCAATGTATATGGGATCCTAATACATATGAGATAAGAATACATACTAAATTATCTATCTACTTTTATAAAAAATAAATAAAGTGAGGAATATTTACCTTTGAATATGAACCTACCGAGTCTTAACCTCTCCCTTGGCCAATGGTGCTTTGTAAGAGATTATTGTGGCTTGTAAGGACAACCAAGATAAATCAGCTCTAGGCTATATGACCTACCTAAACATCCAAAATACTTCTCCATAAGATAATATTAGAGATCCTAAAGAAAGTATTGAACCCTAAATATTTATTACTCAATTAAAATGGTCAATAAGTAGATGTTCATTTACACTTCTTCATTTAATTCAACTCCCTTATAAAATGGTAAGGAATGACCTTGTATATGTAGTAGTATCTCACCCTAAAGACTTTTAGACATGTTAGTTGTGCTAGGTTAACTAGGTTGACCTAGCACATTATCAAGATAATGCCTAAAGTTTGTGCTAGGTTGGTTGGGATGCAAAATAATAAGGAAAGGTAACATATCCCCATAATAAGCTAGGTTAACCAAGTTGACCTAGCTTACTAAATAGATCAAAGGGGAAACAAGGTAAGAAATAAGGGATAAATCATGATACATGGTGGGAATAGATAGGAAAGAGAGAAATAAGCTTAGGGTTCAAGGTTTTAATAGGTAAGAGTGTAGATAACAAGTGGAAAAAAGAACAACAATCTTATGAAGCACCAAAGGTCTACCCACCCCTTTTTTGGTGTACCCCTTAAGGCAAGATACAAAGTGTCAATTAAAAATAAATGTGTGTAAATATTGTGTATACATATGCCCCAATTGAAGCTCATCACGTGTCATGTAAGTGCAACATGGGATGATGCTTTGGGATAGAACCTAATAACACATAACACTAATGCTAAGTAAAGTGAAATAAGACAAATGAAAGGATAGAATTCAAAAACACATACCTTTAACTTACCTTAGTGTTAGATAAGAAGACTGGAAAAAGGTGAAGGTGTCCAATGTAAATCACACTAGGTGAACCTATAGAAGTTAGTGCAAAAATAGCCAAAAATTGAAATTTTTGAACGATAGGCATATAATAGTGGAAAATAATCTCTATGTCATCATGAATCTAAAAAATTTTATGGTTTGAAAAATGGATGAATAGAAATAAAGAGATGATAAAAATAAAGAATCTAAAGGAAAATAAATGAAGAATTTGAATGGCTAAAAAGTAATTTTAAATATGAAAAAGAGAATTCATTTTGTTATTTTACATTGTAAGAGAAGAGAGAAAGAGCTCTAGAGATAAAACAAGCTATAATGGTGAGGTAACAACATGCTAGATGAGAGGGAGCTCCAGGAGTGAGAGTAGGTGTACCACATGTATGCATCTAAGAATCTCAAATAAGATTTTGAAATTTGAAATGAATTAAGATAATTTTGATAAAATTTAATTTTAAGCATTTATATATGATCAAAATGAATAAAATTAGATTCTAAGGGAGGGAAATAGGAAGATGGGAAATGGGTTGGAAGGAATTAGGGAAAAATATAGACAAACACAAGTTTCTGGCAAAATGTGCTAGGTTAACACACTAAACCTACTAGGTCAACCATGTTGACCTAGTAGAGTAAATCATACTAAAATCCATGTGGTTGACCTAACACATTCTGGAAGCCAAAAACCTAGTGTGAGGTATCTAGTTGGTTTGTAAGGGCCAAAATAGAAACTTAACACCAAATAAACAAGAATAAGAAGGAAAATAAGAAATGTGGAGAAAAATATGAAATTCTTTGGTCAAACTATGTTGACTAGGGAACCTGAAAAAGCACAAAAAGCATGTAAAAAGTTGAAAGAGAGATAGAATGGTCTAAAATGACCAAAGAAGGGCAAGGGGGACCAAAATAGGCTAAAATGGATAAGAAATGAATAAATTATACTTGTTTAAGATTAAAAATAAAATATATAAATAAATTATTGTGGTTATACATGACACAAAGGAACTAATACATCCTTTATTGTTTCTTGATTATAGAGACAATGATGGCTTTAGAGATTGCTAGATGTCTCTTAGCTACCATAATTTTTGGAGAGATGAATAGATGGAGATAGGGATATAATGATATCCATAAGTCTAGGAGGGATAGCAGATATGTATAGGATACCCCTAAGTATAGACCTATTAGTCATGTTCCTTGGTTATTGGGAATGATTGACTAACACCTTCAAATGGGAGGTGGATGGGGATGTGATAGAGGTGGCTATCACACTAAAGGATACCCATTCCATCCTAAAGATACCTATTGTAGGAGCACCAATGACCATAAGGATACCAGATAGCGAAGAGGAGAGGAGAGCCTTATCCATGTGGGCTATAGGCTCAGAGATGATGTTATTGGGGTGGAGAGTGAGCATGTATGCTGTCTATATATCATAGATTTTATATCTCTATAAGGTAGTGATAGGCCTTGTGATATAACAGGTGCTCTATCATAAGTCAGATGGCAAGGTACCACTATACATGGTAGCCTTGAGTAGGATAATGCTTGAGGAGCAAGTACTATATGATCTAGGCTCTGCCATCTAGTTTTAACTTATGCATGATCTATATGAGATGCTAGCCAGAGGGCAAAAGATTATGGGACTGATCATACTACTGAAAACATAATTATATGAGATATTTAATATGTATCAGACAACTAGGTTTCCCCCTATGGTTGATGATAGGTCACCTCAAGTGAAGATATAGAGAGAGGACAAAGTAGTGTGGGCCATGCTCCATATGCTAACACTATAGACAGTGAGACACACTGACATAGTATGGAAACTTTATGAGAAACTAATGACTACTTAGGAGAGTTGGCACATAGTTAGAATAGTGCTAGAGAGGAGAGAGGTGATAAGACACTATACATGGTAGAGAGAGCCACATCTAGTGGCACGGGTGCTAAGACAAATGGGTCTACCTCATCCAATGACATTGATACTCATGCCTAAATAGTGTAATTGGAATTTGATGGAGTCATGAGGGAAGAGGGGATTTAGACCATTGATAATGAGTTTAACACTATGACCATGCCAAGATTGATGATGGATTGATTGGGTATGATGAGGGGAAGAGTAGGAGGAGGAGGTAGAGGTAGTGATATTAGATGTACCACCACTAGCTCCATAGAGAGATGATTTATGACCACCAAGGATACAACATTGATGGAGGTAGGAAGAGAGAGTAGAGACCATCATAATCCTTGGTGAGTCATTAGAGGAGCCAAAGGAGACATAGATGAGTGAGAGACCACTCAGGTGTAGGCTAAGATGGATGTGAGCCGTGGTAATCAAGTTCAAGATATGAAGGTGAAATATAGAGGAGGTACTAAGAGGTCACATAAATGGGGAGACTATGATAGGTGATCATGTGGATGGTGAGACCATAGTAGCTGAGACATAAATAGATAATTAAATATGATTAATTTATTACTTAAGCTTTAAATTAAAAGATAGATAGATATTATGATATATGACAATGATCCAATATCCCTCTAGTGTGATTTTGTAAGTGTACCTAAAGATGAGGAGGAGATATGGGGGTCCTTAGTTAGGGGAGAAATCCATGATGTCCTAGATGAGTCTTTGTAGCCATATGACCCAATAACACTGGAGGATTTGAGTGTACCATCTGCCCTAACTTAGGTGAGCTGGTTTAGACTAACAGGAGAGGCCATAAAGTAGATACACATACAGAGAGAGGGAACATCCACCAATAGAGATGGGTTTGGGAGAGAGGTAGGCCTAGAAATCCCTAGTCAATGAGATAGTTATGCATCTAGAGATAGTGACACATATGATACAAGCATACACATTGATGCAGACCCAACTAACATAGGCACATGCAGTGACCTAGATTGAGTTGGTATAGGCATAGGTGTAGATAGCATGTCTATAGGGATAGGTAGAAGGATTTAGATATTAGACTACCTTGTTATAGTGTACCATTTGGAGGAGTCAGATTGAGGCCTGAGTAGGTAGTGTGGATAGGCCATGAGATAGACAAGATGGAGCCCAACCCTAGTGCTAAAAAATTATTTATGATTTTATATGTTGTATCAAACTCTTGCGATTATATATATATGATGTATCATTTTGGATCACTGATGTGATTGTGTATGCCATCACTATGGATATATTGTTATCATTATGCTGTTATGTATGTGGATGCTTTGGATATATTTTTTTCTAGCACATGTATTTAGATTCATTGTATATGTTATAGGAAATATATGTGATGTGGTTTATTTTCTAGCATTATGAGAAACACATGCATGGTTTAAAAAAATAGGCAAAAAGACTTAGAGAAATATAATCAATCAAAAATACACTACACTCTAATTCAAGCTGTGAAATATGTAATAAAATGAAAGATGACTAAGTATAGAGAACCAAAAATTGGAAAATAAAATGGTAAAAAGGAGATTTGTTTTCAAACCAAAGATGAAAGATTTTTGCACCAAATTAAAACAAGTAAAATCATACTATATCACATTGGAAAGTATGAAAAACAAAGTAATAAAATGGAAAGTATGCAGAAGGTCACACAAGGTAAGAAAAATAAATGAAAAGTTAATGAAAATTTAGTTTTAAATTTATCAAACTAATTCAAGCTGAGAAGTATGATAAAATTCAAGAAATGGTTGAAATCTTACATGCACTTAGAAAATAAGAAAATAAGAGGCAAAATAAAAATGAAGTAAGCATAAAACGTACTAGTTCCAACTGGGAAGCATGTCAAATGATGTGTAACTTCATAATCAATCGAATCTTATCTCAAACTTGACAAATGTAATTTGATGGTGACTTGATTGTTGGAAAAATTTGTGAGGAGGGCCAGGTCCTATCTATGGTCTTACACTACAAATAAACAAAGGGAACAACACATGGGGTGGAATAAGCATGAATAATCAAGTACATGGGGAATAAGGGAATATGATAAAACACTCATAAATAAAAAATCCAAAAGGATGCCAAAACAACTTTGGTAAGTAGAATAGTAATATTGGATTGAAATGCAAAAGGGATGGTAATCTTTTGAGGAATTATTGGGTCCTATCCAGGGTCTTATGCTGTAACTCATAAAGAATAACCCAAGGGGTGTGATAAAAAATCAAGATAATATTTCTCAAGAGGAAATATAAGGAAAGGGAATGAAAAAGGGAGTGTAAAAAGAAAAGACTTAGGTATCTTAAGAGAATAATTTAGGAGATAAGAGGCATACTAAGAACATGCAAAGACACTAAGTGACTAGTGGTTGTCTATATACAAAGGAGACCTATTCCCTATAGACACAAATATTTGTAGGTAGATAAGTGTGCTACTAAGATTTGCTCATGACTGTAGATTGGCATAATGAAAATTAAAATGGACCTACCTCCCTAGGACATGTTTCCCACTCCTCAGGACCCCTTATAGATTTGTCAGTATAATATGAAGATTGGATACTTGCATGAGAAATTAGGTAGCACCAGAAGATTTTTTTTTTGAATTCCCCTATTCCAATATACTAGCCTACCACACCCCAAAGGACTTCAACTCTTTGTGAAGTTGAATGTGGAGTTTGAGCTTTGATTGGAGATAGGAGATGTGCTTGTATCACATATTTTAGTGTGATTAGACTTTTAAGAATATTTAATATTTTTTCCATTTGATATCATTGCCTTTTATTTAAATGATTTGGATTTTAACTTTTTTTTTTTAAGGTTTTTTTTAGATTCCTCCTCCATATAAATTTGGAATAACCAATCATGAGAGAGATAGTGATACACACAAATGAGCTATAGGCTAAGGCTAAAGGAAGCTAAGTAACCAAAGACAAGATACTGACTAGGACACTTAGGCTTGATAATGAACAAATATGTGATCTCAAATCTCAATTGTGCATATGCTTAGTTTGCAGAAAAAGGAAGAAAGGAAAAGTGAGATCCAAAGATGGACCAATAAAAGGAAATAATAATGAGAAAGATTATTTGCTAACTGATCACATGGTAAAAGGAGACAATAACCAAAGGGAATAGGGTAAATACAACCAAGTCACCATGCTAATTCTTTGTGAAAATAAAGGATAAGAAAATAAACAATCACAAAGATACAAGGCAATAATAAGCCAAATATGGTGATTTTGTGAGGATCTACTAGATCCTACCATGGTCTTATAAAGAAACTCATAAAATAAATATCCAAGGGATGCAACAAGAGTAAAATATAAATTTAAATCAATGATAAGGAAGAACAAACATATGTGAAAAAGATATAATATAAAATTAACAAAAAATAGAGTACAATAAAGAATATAATGATATAAGATAGGTAATAATTTGACATAGTGTCAAATGATATAATTAGATATAGAAAAAGAAATAAAATTAGAGCACACATCCAATAAATATACAAATGTAAAATTACCATGCATGTGCTCATAAGTATTGGTAAATCTATCCACACACATTATCCAAGACATTAGATAAATCTTTATGAAGTTGGATACGAACTAATGCTAATGTGTCATCAATATTTGCAAAATGCTAGGAAAATACTTATTTTATAATCTCCTCAACTAAAAAAGTATGAACAATAATTGGATCATGCTGAGGAGGGAAATTAAGTAAATTATGATTAGAAGAATGTGTGGGAACGTGATCTATAGGAGGAGTCACTGGTGGAGAAGGAACCACAGGTGGAGGCACATAAGGAACCATAAGAGGTGTAACTATGGGAGAAGAAGGGGGAATTTTCTTATGATAATGAAATATGGGAGGAATAGTAGGTGTTCCAAGGATATCTATAAGATGATCCTTAAGATGTTGCTAAAGGGTATAATAACAATCAAAATGATGTGTGCTGCATTGGTGCCATATATAATACCTCTCACCTTACTTAGGTATATAATCAGATTGAATCTTGGGAGGAGGTATGGTAGTGTCTATGAATGGGGAAGAAGGATACAAAGTATCAACATATTATCACAACTTATGATAATGGGTATAAGAATGAGTATCTATCCCATGAAAGCAATATATATTCTTGTGAGTGTGTTTAAAAGGAACAATCACAGAAGAAAGTGTAACAATTATGGAAGAAGAGGGAGATGACTCATAACCCTATTTGGTGGGAAAGGGATACATATTAGGTAAAGGAATCAAACCATCAACAAGAGGAGGTGATGATGGAGGAGGAATAGAGCTAGACTTAACAGGAAGAGAACTAGTTAAAGAAGCAAAAGTAGACTCACAAATAGTGGAAGAAATAATAATAACTAGTTTTGACATAGATTCCACTATGGGAGGAGTAGGATCAATATAATGTCTAATAAGGGTATCACTAACCTCAAGAGTAAACCAATGATTGGAATTAGGTAACCTAAAAAAAATGGTAAGGGTCGGTCATAATATGATCAATGAGCATAGTCCTACGGGCTCCTTAGAAACTAGAGGTGTTGGTGGCATCTCCACTATATGATAAAGAGGAAAAATATAAAAATAAATAACTATAAAAGTTGGAACATGAGAAGATGCACAAAAATACTCAAGTAAAGAAGAATGATAACACATAATTTCAACATCATAGGCTTGGACAAGACTACTTATTAAAGGATCATCTAAGGAATAACCATCATCATAATTAGGTGAATGAAGATCAATGACACATGTAAAAATAAATTTGTCATCAAAAAAATCATGGTGAATAGAATGATGAGTCTTGGATAAGACTATGAGAATGCCATTATAAGGAGGTTTATGAGAATGAAGTTGCAAGGAAGTAGGAAGTTGCAAGATGAGATGAGGTGTGAGATCATAAGTTTTGATATTGAGATTAATCTCATTAGGCTCATCATCATCAGAGTCTAAAAGGTTGGGAGGAATATTAAAAATAAGCTTGAGATGCCCATTATATCCTCTAGTTGAGTTGACAAGAAAATTTAGATGCTGTGACTCACAAAATGGAACATAGGTAAAGGCTCAAGAGTAGGAATCTTAAAAACACCACGATCTTGGAATTGTTCAAAATTCAAAGGGTTAATATCTCTTTTAATCCTATAAATGGATCCATTATGAGGAAATTTAATGCATTGGTAGGAAAAATAAGTGATATCTCATATATGATGAGTCTTTGACCTACCTAGCAAGATGTTATAAGAAAGAAGAAAGTTAAATATCATCATCTTCACATGATCAGTGACAAGTGAGATAGTAATGGGAAGCCACACACACCCAAGAGGAGGAATTTTAATTATATCATATCCTTAGTAGGTTCTACATGTGGACTTAAGATTGCATTTATAATATCCAAGGGTTTTAATGAAATCAAGAGAAGCAACACAATTTTTAGAACCGTCATCAATCAAAGCATGCTTAACTTAGACATAATTGATTTGAATGCTAATAAATAGGGATCATCTGAATGAAGTAGATTGTCATCAAAAATCATAGATGCGATGATAAATTTTAATGAAAGATAAGTGTTGATAGTTTCATCAACATTGATGGACATCTCTTCACACTATTGCACGATACTATCCTCAAAATTAGATAAGGTTGCCTCCCATCCCACTAAGGGAGGATGAGGGACATTAATCTCAAATAAGAGTTGCATAAGTTGGTATTGATGATGGGGATATGTCCTCATGAGTTTAAGAAATGGAATTTGAGAAGGGAGATTAGTGAGCTCTTTAATGGGATCCCACTCATCATAACCCATGATAAGATTATTAGATTTAGGTGTGTAATTGTTAAGGAGGTCTTCGAAGGGAGGAGATGAAGAGCATTGAAATTTATGTTTATAATAATGAGAATGTTTAGAAGAAAGTTGTAAATCATGTTGAGATGATGAACTAATAGGTTCAACCTAATTTTGAGAAGTAGAAGAGGTTTTAATAGAAGGTTGATTAACATTGGAAGGAGAAGATGATAAAAGAGTGGTAGAAATAACATGGCATGTGTTATCCAAAGGAGAATCATAATTTGGATCTTAATCAAAGGTTAACAGATCTTCTTACCCCAACTCATTTAAATTATTTAAAGAAGAATCTTGGATAACACGGTATGCTTGAAAAGGAGGTAGGATGTAGATAGCCTGAGAATCAATGAAATCCACTAATATTTGCATATTAGTCATGATAACCACATTTTATTTAGAAATTGGTTCCACAAGACTTTTTATATTATTGGTGGAAGAGATGGGATTGCCTTGGTTTTATTTAATTGGTTGATGATTAGGTAAAGGATCCTTATAAATAGTTAAAAGAGCATTTTCTTGATTCAAGGTTTGAGCTTTGAACATATGCTCATAATATTGTTGACATTGGTGCATGATAGAATCATAGTAAAAATTAGGTCCAAGAAGAAAGTACATAGATAAATTATGAAGTTATCTATAGGTCTCATGAGAATGACACCAACTAGAATGGAACCAACAAAACTTTCTACGATCATACCTAGTTTTCATAAGATGAGTAGGGTCAATTTTATGAGGAAGAGGCCTAGGTAGACATTTAAGCAATTCAACTACGGAAAGAGGTTTATGAACATTAATTTTATTTGTTGAGAAATGAGGACTAGTAAATTGTTGAGAAGAGGAAGCTGATTTTGAAGAAGGGGCGGGAACACTAGCTTGAACATGGTGAATGGTATCATATGAATCAAAAACACCTTCACTAGTAACATTGTGGTTTTTATTTTCAAGTCCTTATTAGGGTTTTAGGGAGTTTTAAAAGGGTTTTGGGTTCTTAACAATAGTTCATAGAGGTTAGGGTTTTATCCTCTAAACTAATTCCACTAAACTCTTATAGACAAAGCTCCCCCCATCTCCTAAGATGATAAGATTACCATGTAGTAGATATGTGTAGTTCTGAGCTTGTCAAATATCCTTTTGGTTGAAAAGTATACATTTTGGGAAATTTTGAGGAGTCTACAAGCCAAATTGACTAGATGTGTATCTCCTCTACAATTCAAAGTGACATAACACATATAGAACAACATGATAATCATCTTCATAAAGGTTTGGGGTGTCCTCTAATATCAATTTTATCCTCTATTATAACCTCTAAGTGGCACTATCTTAATGAAGGTGCTAGATTAGTAGGTATAAGTATAGGGTTCCTAAGTATTGGTCTTAAGCTATGGTTTTGAGGAACCTAGCCATTATTATTAACATGAAGATCATTCCTGAGGGCCATTAGAATAAATATATCCATTTGATCAAACCATTTTCTTCCTTTTATATGCATTCAATTTCTCACTTGGATACCTAGGCCTATCTGAGAGACTTACCAATGATGGAGGCCCCTGATGGTGGCTAATGTGAGATCATTTGGGAAATTTGGGACCCTCTCTCTCTTAAAAAACTAAGGCATATGAAAATATTTCCCAACTCCTTACTAGAGGATTAAAATATCTTTCTCAAGCCTGATCCATATAGTATCTGCCCTACACATGCCAACCAATAGGCCATTTGAGTGTTTATAAGACCTAGGGAGATCATTAAGACCATTTTATAGCTTAATTACCCTATTTGAATACATTTAGAGGCATAATTATATCATTGGGTGCAAACTAGGGTTTAAGAAGGGTTTTAGATGTCCACCAGATTAACAATGGCTCATACAATACAGAAATTCAAACCAAAACTTCTTATCATGAATTTATAGACCACTGATCCATTCATCTCTCCTAAACAACTTAGGGTCCCATGCAAAGTTTGTGTGGGGATATGAGCATAGTATGGTATGTCTCAAGCTCCCCATTAGGTAGTCTATGTAGGTTATATTATTAACATTCATTCATAAAGATGGGCCACTCAACCCCAATAATTAATTTAATAATTTTGATTCCATAGGGGTGCTCAAGTTTCCCTAAGAGCTCTAGGTCTAGGTCTCTTTGTGGTGAAAGGAATGAGTGTTTGAAGGTGTAACTTGACCTGTCTGCTTAAGAAATGGAGCTTGTAAGGGAGTTAAAACCAAAGAAAACTATCTTATTTAATTACTCTACCTTTGAATACCTTATCTAGGGTTTGAAACACCTCCTTATACCCCCTTATTTCATTGATTCTCTTTAGAGGTATGGATTTGCATTTATGTGGTCTTGAAACCCAAATGAGACTTTAGAGCTTATAGTGCTGATACCAAGTGTTGAATCCCCCATTTAAATGTAGGTATATATGTAGTTCTAAGGTTGTCATAGCATCTTTCCCAGTTCAATCTCCATCTTCTGCACATACTCTTATATACTCAGACCCCTCACCAACCCTACTCTCTCTTGTAGCCTAGCTTAAGCATCATTGCTTAGTTTATAGGGTTGAAGCAGTTGACATTGGTAAATTGAGAAATATATTTTAGCTCCTTATAAGGGTGTGATTAGGACTCAAAAATCATGTTTAAATTCTTGATCAAAATCCCTGAGGTCATCCCTTTTAACTTTGTCAACATGTGGGTATGCACAATTAGACCTCAAGTTGTATGTTTTAGTTCTGCAACTTAGCTAGAAAACTTCCTTACTTAGGAGTACCATCAAGAGGATATTGAGGGGTTTTGGATATATTTTATTCTCCCTAAAATTTCACTTTTATATGTTATTTAGATTGCCACTCTACTTAGTTTAGCATATTCACTATTTAGGCAACCTTGACTGACTGTATGTGCCAATCCTAACCCATAGTGCATTTCTACAAGTTTCTTTGCCTTTGGTAACACAACATCCCTATCTTACCTTCATTAGTTTGAGTTACTTACTCATATGCATATATTGTATCATATATAGGGTAGGATATAGAGGTAAGACTATCAACAATATTGTAGGTACTGATCCATGTATGTTGATTGAACAAGGGTCTTTGGAACATGGTCTCTGAGTTAAGAGAGTGCCCTCTTAGTTATGCTTGAGGTCCCAATGGTTATCTTATGTTATAATCCATCTCTACAAGATAATTTTCTACCTATTCATATCCCTCTTTTATGCTCAGGGCTCATCTACATATGATGACTTTGAAGGACTTTTGCATGGTAGATGTAAGTCATTTCTTATAAATGGTGATCATGGTATCTCAATAGGGTTTATGATTGTGTAAGTTCATTTCCTCTTAGTAATAATGATGTTTGATAGCACTAAAAGGTATTTAGACCTTGTTTCAATACATTAGTCTTGAGTATAGGGTTTTGACTTGTAGGTGATAACTTGGTAAGGTCACATGGAGCCTAGAACTTAGAAATAGGGTTAACAATGAAGTAAGTTGATAGTGCTA
The DNA here is from genome assembly GCA_037957365.1 of Torreya grandis. Taxonomy (NCBI): domain Eukaryota; kingdom Viridiplantae; phylum Streptophyta; class Pinopsida; order Cupressales; family Taxaceae; genus Torreya; species Torreya grandis. The sequence goes on along the minus strand of JARHVA010004084.1, from coordinate 466,850 downwards.
AGGTGGACAAATGGCATAAGTTATTTAAGGCTTTGGATTGAACCATGAACTCATACCCATAATGATTTTGAAGGACCCCAATCATCTTCACACACATACCTAATATAATGAAACACTTCAAGATCATGGATGAGGCATACATAGTGAAAAATGAAAACTTAGGACTTTTAAAAAACCTTAAATTTTGCTAAATAACCTTAAAATCTGTTAAATAGGACTGTGGAGGCATTTGAGAATTAAATGGTGGTTTATTTGACTATAAGGGATATGATAAAGGTTTGTTTAGCCTATAATAAGGGGATTATCATTAATACAAAATATTCACTTATAACTTCTATGGCATCTTTATGGTGTCCAATAGTCATTCTCTTTAAGCACACTATGTTTCTTTGCAATGAAACCCAATCATGTAGGCAAATTAAATTTAACTCATAATTTGAGAGAGTTGGGGATCTATCTGAACATTCAAGTTGGACTAAAGAGACATGAGTAACTTCAAGACACCATTGTCTAACCTTTAAGCACTATTCACTGTCAGATGTATGCACTGAACACTATTTTTCACCAATGAAACCTTATCTATAGCCTACAGATATTGGTGGTTTGGATGTTTATCACTCTTATAAGCCCACACATGTGTACCAAAGGTTGAGGATGCAATGAAATATATTTTTAGGACTGAAGGAAACATGAATAGCCACCCGTTTGATCAAATATACCAAAACTCATTGAAACTATTCCCCTTATTTTGCCTTATGTAGATGAAGATGGTGACAAGGTTACCCAGCTTCTTAACATTTATTTATAAATCTCAGACTACTAAACCTAAAACCAATGCCCATGATTGGAAGGTCCTCAAGTCTACTTTCTTTGGCCAAGAGCCTAGACCTTCTCTCTCTCTCCTTTATATGAAATGAACACAAACCTGAAGTGCTCTCCATGTCTGCCAAAGAGCTAGGTGGAGGAAGTGAACTAGTTTTGTGCTCTTTTGGCCCTAAAACACTTTGATTTATTCAACATATACCTATAGTGAACTCCCCTTGCAGACTCCAAAATCTACTTGAGCCAATCTATACTATGCAAAGCTATAGTTCTCATGTTTCAAACCACAAATCATTATTGGTGAGAAGGAGGAGGGAAAATAAGCATCAGATAATGTCTCAAAGATCATGGTATGACATTGGGGAGTTTAGGAAACATGTTTCCACACATGTGGGGCCCATTTATTGGAAATTAAGTGTGTTGATTTGTGAAAAGGGCATCATTAGTATATGAAATGGTTGGTCATGACAATGTGGTGTTCATGGGGGCCCTTAAAGGTGTGTTTGATGGCTCAAGTGGCATTTTGGGGTCAAATATCATCATTTAAGGCCAAAAACTCTATTTTTAAGATAATATATCATGTTTTCCACTAAAGGCTTCAAATGAATGACATTTTAATACTTATTAAAGTGGGATAGAACATGCTAAAGACTTCAATTAGGATTCCATGCTCCTAGATAACATGCATAAAACTTAAGATTAAGCCATACCTTGCATATTCTCAACACACTAGATAGGTTCATGATGAGTTATCAGCTACAACATTTAATTATCTCCACCATGGCATATTTGAATATTGAGACCACTTCAAAGCCTTGTCATAGACCCTCACACATACTCAAACACTAGGAGGACACTTGACATAAGTTGAAATAGGGAACAAAGGCAACCACCATGATAGTTTCTTGGCATGACACAAAACTAGACGTGCTATCCTTGACATGACAACTAGTTACTTCCTTTGGACTACCCTAACCCCTCAAGGACATAAGAAAGATGATCAAAAGTGATGCTTTTGTGTTCTTATGCATGGGTTGAATCCTTTATGGGCCTAAGGGTATAAAAGGAGAGGAAAGGCTCAAATTTTGAGGGTTCCCCATTCTTTTTTTCCTTTTTTGAAAGGAAATTGGCTTGATAACAACTTTCCCATGGTCTTTGTATATTGGGTCATGGCAAATTAGATACCTCAATTGGATGATGCAAGATGTTACATATAAGGGGCCTATAAAACATGCACTCTGATATACAAAAAATAAATTTAGAGTAATAAAGACTCAACTCATTTAGATTTCCTAATGAACTCCTCCCTAAGAAACACTTATCTCCAACATACTAGATTCAATAATGCCTTAAAAAGAGAGAAGCAAGGGACAAATAATCTGGATGAAGCATGAAAGAACTGATTATAGATTAAGCTAATATAAAACTAAACTAATAAGTGATAAAAAAGGTCAAAAAATAAAGGGTAAAGAGGAAGAGAAATGAGCCTATAATACAATGCATATAAGTTTGGTTCATTCAGTTAGACAAATTCCATAAAACCACTCTTTTATTTGACCAATATTCACACAATCATAAACAAAGATGGTTTTTAAAGCTCAAAGAAAACTTAAATGTGAAGAAAGAGGGACATGATTACCATATGAATGCACAAATTATCGACATTAGGATCATAACCTTCTAATTTAAAGATATCGAATAAAAGAAACATCTTGGATTCACCCTTTCCAGCTGAAACTACATAAATGCCTTCGAATAATATATCTCATAGGAAAAGAAACTAATTAAGAAACTGAAAATTAATAAGAAAATGAAAAAAAAGTATAGTTCTTCTATTTTAGCTAATTAAATCTAAATGAACCAACCCTTCTCATAATAAAGCATTGGTCTTATATAGATTTTTAGTCCAATCAGTTCCAAAATTAGCCCACAAATGGGTGGTTATGATAGATCAATGAGCTGGGTCCACTTGAAATGAACTCAAGTTCTATTTTAACCATGATCGAAGTGCCACAGACCATGCTAATTGAATTCCACCTAAATTTTTCATAGCGGAATGTCTTTGAGATCCTTTTTAGGATTTCTAATTGCCTACATATTATGATTAGAGACCATGCCTCTTTTAGGAAAATTTTGTGTTTTATGATTTTCATTGGGTCCCAAGGTGCACAAATTTAGTTAGTCAATACCACTACCTGATTTACTTATAATTTTGCATCCCATGATCCTCATACTAATAAAAAGAAATCATACCCTAATCATGCCTACCATAATGGACCCATCGTCCACTTTTCATATATTGATGGTCTAGATGGGAAAAATGTCTGTCAAATCCAATCTTGAACATATTTCAAAGAGGTCCATGTATCCACCTTAAGAAATATTCACCAGGTGAATGTTTCCCACTACTCCATGATGCCCACATGTTTTCATGAGTTAGGGCCACACTATGTGGTGATTTTCCTTACTTTTTTGCTTGGTTTGAGGACCCATATCCTCTAACTTTTATTTGGATCTAGGGCAATAAGATCTTACCGTGTGGTGTGATCTTGCTTACTTAGAGATTGTTGGTTTTGGCTCAAGGTTTCATATACTCTAATTACTTTGGGGCCTCAAGATTTTGACATGTGTCCTCTTCTTGAGCATCCATGGATTTGTTATTATTTTGGTTTACATGGATTATCCTAGGGATATAGTGAAGCAATATTATGCCACATGGCATCATCCCATTCACCCATTCAATATCTTACCTACCTACCTATTTTGGTTGACCTAGAAGAGTCCAAGAAGTGAGATGTTTCCACGTAGCATCATCTTATTTATTTAGGGGTTTTAACACCTACTCACTCTTTATTGACCATCCGATGGCCCAGGGAAACATGATCATGCCATGTGGCATCATCTCGAGCACCTAAATGATCTTTAGATGAACTCCTAATTATAGGCACTTGAGAGAATCAAAGGAGTAATATATTAACACTTATCAACATACCATTTACTTGAGAACTCGCTTGAATATCAATGTGCATGTACCAGCTCATGAAAGTGATTAATCAAGATCATGCCACTTGACAACATCTCAATTTTTCTATGGATACAAGAAATAAAGTAGTCATTAGGATTAAATTTTATAAATAGAATGAGTAAGTAAAATAAAAAATAAATTCCCTTTTATCCAAATCCAAATTATCCCATTATATAATAAAAATTGTTTAAGTCCTTAAGATGAAATAGTAAAAACATTAGCCATTTAAACCCAATCCAAAGTATAAATGAACCATCTAAGATAGATTTAGTAAATAAAAATATCTAACTAGTAATCTAAAAATCTCTTTAAGTTCATTCTTGGGTTTTGATGGGTTGTTAGACTATTAAATTTAAGTTCATGAATTACTGACATGGATGCCATCATGTCATCTAGTTGGCAGGTCATGCCACACATCTCCACATTCATCTGGGGCTCAATTGAGGCATCACCATATATTAATCATCATGTAGATGAGATGTAACAAGATCATGCCACATGGAATGATCATGCTCATTTAGGAGGTTGTGAATCCTAGCTCGAAAGCCAAGATATACTGACTGTAGTGGGGACCCAAGATTATGAGAAGTGATATCATATCATTCACTTAAGAGGTTTATAGTGTTTGATGTGCATGGATCACTCAATGATGTGAAGAGGATAAATCATGACACACATCATGATCCTACTTACCTAGGACCTTATTGCTATCCCAAAGTGCAATAACTACCCTAGGGTCTTGGAGAAATGAGATATCACCATGAGGCATGATCTCACTTACCTAAGAGCTCAGGGGAGAGGCCTAACAATCAAAGCATCCTTTGGAAGCAAAGAAGTGGAATGATGATATGTGTTAACATCCTAGGCATGTATAATGTTGAAGCTCTTATAAATAGACTATCTTGAAAGCTCATGGAGAAGCGAGTGGGTGATAAGTGGTGTCTTGATGTTTATCTAGGGCCTATAGAAATTGAAAGTAGTTATTAGCTTTTGAATTTGAAAATTCCCAAAAATGGCTAAGTAAAAGAGTCAAAAATGAAAGTAAAGGCAAACATAATAAGCCAATCAATGTAACCATTTGTTTAAACCTACAACTAAATTAGTTCATTTTAGATAAAATGACTAAGTCAGGGAATCAGACAAAATAAATGCTTAGTCATTTTAACTAAAAACAAGTAGAATGGGATTAAATAGAGATAAAATCAAGAAATAAAATAATCCCATTTGCTAAAAAATATATACAAGTTAGTCCAATACAAGTAAAATGACTAAGTCCAAAAAATGAAGCGATATAAGCCCTTAGTCTACTTAATTCAAACTGAAGCAGAATTAGACCAACTTGCTAAGGAAAAGAAAGCAATGTTTTGTGATAGTTAGGTAATTCACATAAATCTAAGGTAAAATGCTTTAGAAGGGAAACTTTAGTGCAACTAAAAAACATGCTTTAGAATAGACCAAGATTTAGTATTTTTTGGCAAATTAAGATGACAAGATCAATGGAGTCCTCTATGTAATCTTCTTAGACCAAGTGCTCATAATGAACATTTCAAGTCTAGACTTGGTTAAAATAATAAATCAAGATTAAAGCCTGGATTACAACATCTTCAAGACATTTTTTGATCAAATCAATAGATCAAATAGGTCAAGGTCACCAACCCCTTCAAATAAAAACCATATTTTAGAGCAAAAAGAGGTTCCATTATTTCATAAGGAATTTAGGAGGTGTTGTGCAAGAAATAACATGACCACCATACTTTTTATTATAAGGTAAGGTAGGTCCTCAATATTGAAATATAGAGGTAGTTTAACACCTATCCCTATAAGATGTAGTAAGGCTTGATCTTTGTGTTCTAAGAGATATCTATAGACTTAGTCAGGTATTTCCTTAGGCAAATCATTAGCTTCAGGATCGTTCTCATTATAGTTAACAAGGTTATCAACATTATTCACCTCTACATGCTCTTATTGATTCTCAAAATGGAAAGGATCTCTACCAAAAGAATCTTCCCTATATTAAGTACTATTTAAGTAATCTTGATGTCGGGTAGTTGGAGACATGATGTGACTGTATATATATGACCTAGGATTAGGCTTGGATCTAATATTTTAGAGAAAAAAGAGGTTCCATTATTTCATAAGGAATTTAAGAGTTGTTGTGCAAGAAATAACATGACCACCATACTTTTTCTTATAAGGTAAGGTAAGTCCTCAGTATTGAAATATAGAGGTAGTTTAACACCTATCCCTATAAGATGTAGTAAGGCTTGATCTTTGTGTTCTAAGAGATAGCTATAGACTTGGTTAGGTGTTTCTCCATGCTTTCGCTAACCTCGATGCTTCAAAACTTGCATCAGTGACAAATTTTGCCGCCGATACAAGTTCCTTCCTGACCTACATCGATGAAAAATTTGCTGTTGACATAGGCCAAAAGTACATGAGCGATGAATTTCACTGCCCCTGCACTTTCCTTCCAAACTTGCATAGGCATCAGAATTTGCCACCCATGCCATTTTCTTCTCCCTCTTGCATGCAAGGGCAGTGAAATTTGCTACCCGTGCATGCAGTTCATTCCACATGCTTGGGCGACAAATTTCACCACCCTTGCAATTTTCCTCTAAATTTATCCAACTCAAGAGAAATTTTAATGTTTTTCATTTTTTTCACTTCCTCCCCTTTTTTCCCTCATTTTCCAACCCAGCCCTGTTAAGTGCCCTTCTTTGGTCATGATCACCCAACGTGCGAATTCCCCAATTTGCCCACTGTTCCCTAATTGCATGATCATGATTACAGTTCCCCCTAAAGATTCTTGTTCGTTGACACCCATTTAGCTGAGACCAGTTCCAAAAGTTATTCCATATCACTGGAGTTTCTCTGAAGAAGTTGAAGACCATGAGGAAGACTGGAAATAAAGGTTGAAGCTGTTCTTCCATGCTTTATTCAAAATGCACTTTGTAATTGACTTGGGACATTTTCACATGCAATTTTGTGCAACTATGAAGAAGAGATTTTAAAAAATAAAAAGGTGAATTCAACTTATAAGTATTTCTATCAAGACTAATAACAACTTTTTGGGTAGGATAAATAAGCAAAAGACTAAAAATCAAATTTATAACTTGTTTACAGGACCAGGATGTGGGTTTGAGATTTATGATTTTGAAATATTTTAAATCTATTTGTTTGTTTGGTTTGTTTTGCATAATTAAATAAGTGGTTAAATAATTTTTTTATGTGCCTCCATGTTACCCAACACATTTTATTTTATAGGGTGTAATGTGATGGAATTCATCCCCACACACTTGCATAATTTATGGGTTGGTGATGTGGATTTCATCATCATGCATTAAACCACACGCCATGTTCTGGTAAAGTATAAAAATTAGGGAAAACTATCATGAGACTAAGTGGTTAACCCCATATAGGTCTTTTGTGAAGGGAAAGAGTTAATCTTTGACCCATGCATTAGACAACACCCTATATAGATTTGGGCCCCATGTACCTAGTGTATATCAGGTATGCCCCTTATAAGCCTTGTCTAACCTAGAATAAGACCTTTAGACCATAACATGTAACTTGTTGCCAGGGCAAATATCACTCTCCATAGTGACTATCAAGTGGAAATGGGGTTGAGAGGGTTTGGGAGACTCTATATGGGTCATCGACCTATAGCCTCACCCATGAAGCTATTAGATGGTGTAGTCACTGAGTTACACTCCTAAATTGGTTTACTAAACAATAAGGCTTGTAATTTTCTTGATTGTATGTGTCTTGTACTAAACCAATACTATTTTTGAGTTGAGTTAGACTTATAATCTTTGTAAACACCTAGAAAATCCTTAGGATACATTCATCCCATATAAGGCTTAACTTAAACTATCTTTATCTTTTTCTCATAACCATATCATCATCCATTCCATTCTCAAAAATCTTGAGCATTATATTTGTCTTGTGATTAAGATATAGTGGTCATTTATCCTCTCTGAAAGGTTCTAAAATCATCCTACTCATTACTCCATCCATTACAAAACATATTAATTTGATTAAATATTTCCAAAGTCTATAACTCTTATAGATTTCATCTAGCACATTATCATATTATCATCTTGCTTGTTCATAACTAGCTTTATCTAGTCATCATCTCGCTAGTGTGAATATAGGCACCTAGTCATCTCATCATCTAGTCTCCTTGCTAGGTTGAATCTCGATAGAGTTGAAACATTGGTAATACCTGATAATTATTATCCTTAATCTCAAAAATCTGAATCCCATCTCTATCACTATAAATATCTTGACCATTTTATCTTAAAACCATGACAATTTTATCACTCAAGAATCACATTTCTTATTAACTTATATCAAATCAACAACTTTAATGTCTATATCACCCAATATTATCCAGCATGCAAATCAAAACCCATGCACAAATATTAAGATTGGGACAAGGATAAAACTAAAAAAATGACATCCTAATGACTTTAGGTAAATAAAGTAGGGATAATAAAGAAAACCAAAGTGACATGCATACTACTTGAGGAGAGGAAAAAGTTAACAATGAACTTTTCAATAATGATGAGATTATATCCTAATTTTACCAATATATATATATATATATATATATATATATATATATATATATATATATATATATATATATATATATATATGAAATCAAGATGAAATAATATCCCAAGTCATTTCAATGGGAGGAAAATCACCCCTTCTATTTAATCTTAACCTTATACACCATCTAATCCAAGCATCATCTAGACATAACACTCTCTGCACCAACCTATCACAAACTAAGATGGGGGGAATCTTGAACATGAACAAGAACTAGTCGATGAATAAGAAACCCCTCAAAATAAACATGTTGAGGTTGATATAATAAGATCCACCTTAGAAGATCTTCTAGACTAACTCACCCAATAAGTCAACTCACTAGTATCTCAAATTCATTTCGAAGCCCATAAACCTACACAACCGAGGAGAATAATTAAAAGCCCTATAAACATCAACATTGATCAATTAAAACCAAAAATAAGATAGACCAATAATTCTAATCTTTTAATGGACCCTTCCTTCACCCAAGAATGGAAAATGATGAGGGAGACTCTTCAACAGATAGATCCCCATAGTCAGGCAGTGACATATAGATATGAAGATTTTTGTACATCCCCACTAGATATGAGTTTTTTATAGATACCCTTTTTGGCAGAATTTGAAATTCCAAAATTTGATAAATATAAGGGGAAAGGATTCCCTCATCACCATGTCTAAATTTTTTATGTAACATGGCATGAGGTAGCTTACAATGATGCTTACTTACTTCATCTCTTTCTCAAAAGTCTCACACGACCTGCTCTAGAATGGTTTATGTATTTACCTAAAGGGTCCTATTGTCTCTAAATCTTTCACCCTAGAAGAGAGTATTTAGTCCTCTCCTTTATTTGGGCAATATTGGGACATTTCTAGGCCTGTGGCTATGCCTAAAGAAGAAATGGACCTCTAAATTGAAAGGGCTAGCTCCCTGTATATGTCTCTACAAGATAATCTCTAATAAACCAACTTATTTAAAGGGAGAAGAGTTAGAAATTTATAGATAAAAATTGTATTCTAAGAGTGGTGATACACTAAAACTATTTTCCACATGAATGTCAGATTCTAGTGCATAATACAATAAAAACACAAACCTTCCCAAACTCTAAAGATTCTAACAACAATATTTCAACACAGAGGTGAGATGTGTAAAAAATGACACAAGGTAAATGAGATAAAAGGTAAACTTTACACATTTAAGAAAGTAATACACATACATAAATTCAATACACTCAGATACACACTGTGTGATCAATTAGACTAAGAACTCTTGTTTAGGTATGAAGGATAAATTGGGTAGAAGGATGGAAAATCATCACATGCTGCCACTATACATCTCTTTCACACTCAGACCAAAAACCTATAAAAATCTTGAAGGAAATAGATTTATGCAAAATGCTTTAAGGTAGAACTTGAATCATTCCAATAGGGCTTTACCATACACTGCATGCTCTCCTTTTTCACTATCCAAGGGGCTATATATATATAGCCAGAAGGAAGAGAGAGAGGAAATCTTTTGGCACCAAGGAGATGAATCAATTTTGTTGGAAGTCTTCATCTTCAATTAAAATTAACTTTGTTGATGATGCTCATTAGGGCATTCTGATAGATCCATGTCACCCTCATGAACACCCTTGGCTTGCCCTCTTGAAGATGTTTTTTTTTAAAATTACACAACCCAATTGAGATGTTTAGAGATGGCATTAAAATGGTTGCTATCAATGGATCCACCTATTAAAAATCTATTTCAGTGCCCAACTGCTTCTCCTTGGCTTGTCGTGATGCACAATGGCATGAAAAAGAGTCACTTTCATTCTATTTTGCCTTAAAGAGGCATTGCTGGGAATCAATGTGCTCATTGATTGATCTTTCCATTGGCCATTCATAATGACCTTGATAATTGATTTTCACCATCGATCTACCTATCATGGATCAACCGTTAGATCAAGCTTTATAAGTTAAGTAATCTCGAAAACCCAATTTACATTGTCAAGAGCTTTTTGGGTTTTTCAAGATTTTCTACTTTAGGTTCTTCAAGCTTGACGACTTTGGGTTCTTCCAAATTTAAGTCTTTGGGCTTTAGAAAGTGACCCTTAAATTTTTTTTTGAAGGGCACTTGGAGAGAAAAATGACCCTTTAGAAAAATTCCGAAGGGCACTTTGGAGAGAGAATAGTGACCCTTCAAAAAAATTCTAAAGGGCACTTGGAGATAAAATTGACCATTTGGAAATTTTTTGAAGGGAACTTGGAGAAAAGTGACCCTTTAGAAAAATTCTAAAGGGCATTTTGAAGAGAGAAAGAACCCTTCAAATTTTTTTTGAAGGGTAATCTTTTGAGAAAAGATAGGCCAAATACCTTCGAGTTTTTTGTCTGAGACAAAGGATTCCTTTGAGAAAGGCAAAGAGACCATTCTTTACGAATTTTTGTCTAAGACAAAAAGTTTGAAAAAATTCTTAGGCTTGGACAAAAAACCCGAAACAAAAGAAACCTTCTAAATGAGATAACACTTAGGTAAAAGGGGTGAAAAAACACTTGAACAAGGCTAAAACAAACCTTTCAAAGAATAAAAAACAACTAGTTTCTTCATGAGTCCTTCATAATTGGATTAAAAATAGACAAGAGATGTTGAACTTAGCCAAAGGAAATTTCAAAAATAAAGGTAACAAATTTGGCTAACAGGTTCATTACCACCTTTGAAAAATTAACATAGAAATTTGTGAGACACTTTTCCTTCAACATTGAGCATGATATTTATATAATTTATCTTTATAATACCAAACAAAGGAAAAAAGAGAGTCTTGCATCATTCTTACAGTGATGGAGAAGCCTAGTTAGTCACTTCTAATGTATCACCCCTAAAAAATAATTAGCTAAATCTTCATTGACAATCTTAATTTAGAATCAACATATTAATTAAAATTATAAAGTGCCAAGTCATTCGATGTGATGAAATTATAGAAACAGGTATCCAAATTGAAAAAACACTTATGAAAAGGGGGATTCTCAAGTTGTATACCCAAAATGAACAAAATCAAAATCAGGATAATGCTTCTTCAGGTAAGCCCAATATCTTTAATTAAAATAAGAATATTTTTTGAGATAGAGTTATTTATTCTAAACATGTATAAATAGTTCAAAAATATTCCCTTACTACCAAAAATTAAAATATCTCCAACATTAATATATAAAAAGGGAAGCCACTAACTAGAATGGGGAAACATCATCTTACAAGTCTTGGTGTGCCAATTGAGATGACCCTAAATAAATTAATTTCTACTAATATGATAACTCTCCCAAAAAATTGTCTTTTAGATGACAATATGCCATGCCCTGATTGGTATTGTGAAGATGAATTTTGTCATTATAATTATGTGAAAGGGCATGATAATGAAAAGTGTATGTAGCTACGATAATTCATTTAAGATTTGATAAAAAAAGGAGAAATAAAAATTAAAGGTGAAAGCCATGCAAGTTAGTGTAAAAATTAGCAATTTGGAATATATTAGGATCCCCTACTTAAGCATGATAAAAAAATAGAAGAAAACACCAAGGGATCAAGGTCAATCTTTTAGTTCCAATAAAATTAATTACCACTTTCTCTCAAATCACCACATCAACACCATTAAGATCAAATTCCCCCAAAATCCCTCAAATCTACCTTATCTTATCCTTAAGATTAACAAGGCCACTTAAGATTGTAGTTACCACAAGATGTATTAAAATAATAGTTCCTAGAGTACTTTCAAAAGACTCACCCTCCTCCTCATCTAAAAAAAACACCATCCCTAATAAAACTCTAAATATTCTTGATAAAAGGTATGACATTATTCAACAGTTAAAAGAGACTCCTACTTAGATTTCTATCATGGATGTTCTCAATACTTCATCTTTTCATCAAGAAATATTAAATCATATCCTACATGAGTCAAAAGTTCCTAAGGATATTGATATTAATCAATTCTAAGCTTTGGTGGGTCATTTGTCTCCATCACAATAAATCACATTTAGTGCCCATGACATGCCTCCAATAGGCCCTCATCATAATTATCCCCTGTTCATAGAAATATCCATTACAACCCATAATATCCCATGGGTTCTTATAAACAGAGGATCTGCTCTAAATTTGTGCAATATCAAATTTATCAAGAAGTTGGGATATTCAGAATCATCTTTGGGGCCTACTTTGATAATGATAAAGGCTTATGATTAAATGAATGATCATTGACAGGAATGATATATCTTCCCATAAGAGTGGTTCTTGTAGTTCATCAAACATTGATCTATTGAGAAAAATTAGAGTTATACAATAATGAAGGAGTCAAACAAAGAATTAGTAATATATTATTCACACATTTTATTCATTCAAAACATTACATGATACTCATATAGGAAGTGCAAACACTATATGTGGGGATCCTAAGATCCATATAAAATCTCATTGACTAATCTCCAAGCTATATACAAAATATATTATTACAATAATATATTCATATAACTAACAATCTAATTAGCAATAACTAATTACTAACTTACTATACGATACATACTATCTAGAAAATAGTAATTTACCCTATAGTAACTACTGATGTAAATGCTAATCCTTAACATTCCCCACTTATTTTTTACATGGGGAGAATGTACATCTTCAAAAACTAGTCCAAACAAAATCATATGCCAATGCATACTTTTAGGTTTGCATACTACTGTCTAAATCTTGCTATTTGGATCTTGATACACATGATCTCTACTATGTGAAGAGCACATCCCACATTTAATCCATGTGATAACAATTTATGTTTCACTAGCTGATCATCTTCATAAGGAAGTATGATTGTCAAAGGATCTTTAAAGTTAGAGGATTTTTGTAGTTAACTACCCTCCTATACAACCATTACCATATTCCATTATATATACACTCTCCTTTTCTCTAATACAAAAGGGTAATGAAAACACACATAATACTAAAAAATGAAATATTATGAGGAATAAATCCTCATTTTCATCTTACGCAACCTCTATTGATGTTTTTTTCCACCTAAATAAAAACAACATAGACAATTTACATTACCATTGAAGCACTATCCTTGGCGTTAGTTAATTTAGCACAAAACACACCACACTAAAAAATGAAAAAGCACACCAATAAAAGATGCCATCAAATCATCTGAGGCCTTGTCATCGGTGATTGATGAGAGACTCTAAAATCTCCAACCTTCATTTCCTCCATCCTCTAGTGAGTGAAGCTACTTACTCAACACATGTGTCGATGGAGTTCAATTGTATGAAGATTTTGAGGAGAACCCCCCCATAATTTAGACATTATGTACAAGTGATAATGCATTTGTAAGTTAATATTTTTTTCAATTTTTAACATTGAGGACTCAACTATTGAATTTATTATTTTACTAACCATATGACATAAAGACCTTGTTATCTTTTATGTTTTTGACAAGACTCTTTTGATAGCTTAAACTTAACAATAAAAAATTATTTGACATAATTATTTTTATACTTTTAAATTTAAAACTATTGCTGGAATGATGCATAAAATCTCAAAATGAAGTATTAAAGACTTATAAAATACTATGACTAACTAATCATTATCCAAGACTCTAAATGTTATAACAATGACATGACTGTATAAACTTAATGTCACTTTTTGACTTAATGGATAAAAACAACTTATACTTTTAAAAACAAATGTAAAATAATGAATAAATATTTATCTATGACTTAAAAAAACTTAAAATTGATGCAACTTAACTATTTAAATACTGACCAAAACTAACATTACATGCACAAAGAGATATGAGTTTATCAAGTGTGATACTAAATAAAGTGAACAAGAGTCAGGATCTACCAATGTGTTATTTATTTACTTCTTCAAGGGTTATGATGAGCACATCTTATGTGGTTCATGCATAACTAATTATAACTCTTGATTAATATATAGACTTCATTCGTTGAATAGATCTCCCTATTTGAGGATGATGGTACGTAGCCAAAATAGTGAGATTAGAAACAACAGACTATTCTTATAATAAAAATCATGCTTGGACCATGATTCATGGCATGAAGCATTGAATGTTCATAAAATGATGGAATTGATTTCTTTCTTGGGTTCTTGAACGAGATCTTTAGTTACACAAAGATCTATCCAAAAAACACTTGGTGGGAGAATGGATGCTTGGTGAAAAGAACACAACACATATCTTCTAGAATTTTAACTAATGAATGGCAATATTTAGATCTGCATGAATCATATATATATAGACTTGCAAGTGTGGAATGATGACAAGTTAGATTGGACTCACATGGTGGATCAACTTGAATATTCTAATGTAAAAATGTAGATTTGCAATAGTTAAGTGATGCAACATATATAGGTCATATGGAGCTTAATGTGGAGATTTGACTAGAATGAGTTCAATTTGAAATGATTTAGTAATGCCTCTAACCATCGAAAACACAATGTTATGCACAAAATACTAACAAAGTGAAATGCGTTAAAAAACTAGCCTATACATAGCTTAAAAATATTTACTAATTCCATCTACAGGAACAACCATAAATTACACCAGTTGTTCCCCTATATCCTCTGAAGATCTCATTCTGCTCTGATACTAGATATTGATAAAAATCAAAGTTATATAATAATGAAGGAGCCAAACATAGAATTAATAATATAATTCTTCACACACTGTATTCATTTGAAACATTAGATGGCACTTATATAGGAAGTGCAAACACTATATATGGGGATATCAAGATACCTATAAAATCTCATTAGCTAACCTCCAAACTATATATGAAATATATTGTTCCAACAATATATTCATATAACTAAAAATCTAATTAGTAATAACTAATTACTAACTTACCATATGGTACATACTATCTAGTAAATAATACTTTACACTATAGTAAATACCAATGTAAATGCTAATCCTTAACATGATCCATGTAGTGGATGTTGATCTTCCATATAACATGCTTTTGGGATGTCTCTGGAAACATGAGATCAGAGTGGTACCCTGTACTCTACATTAATGCCTTAAATTCCCATATTCAAGCATGGAGGTGACCATCCTAGGTGAAATTGAACAATTTTGTAGCTATCAAATGGAAGGATTAAACTATGATCTTTATTGTCCAAGCACTCAAAGCTTGTATTAAAACCCAAGAGTTATGAAATATGTACATCCTGATAGCCTATCACCCTATTCCTTTGAGTCATCATAAAACACACATCTAAAAATCATCTCTGAGGGATGTGGAAAATATGAATATAAAACCCTTTACGTAGGAGATCTTCCACTATCCCCTCAAAGCTATGGGTGTCAGTTATGTGGAAACATAAACCTACCATTTATTAGTTTAGGTTGACTACTTTTACCATCTTAGTAATGCCATTAGAAGAAAATTTTGGGGATCCTGATGATTCTTGGATAATTCATGAAGATGTGGCCCTTTGTTTAAATTTAAAAAAAAAATATCCCAAGGTACATAAAATGCTTCAAAATATAAATTACAGGGGTTAAGGAATAGGTCAAGATGAACAAGGGATGTTGGAACCTATCAGTATTTAAGGACATCCAGGATGATTTGGATTAGGGTATAAACCACTAGGCATCAACTTCGACACCATCATCATAGACTCTTATTTTATTCCCGAAGAGTCAACCTATGATGAAGAAGTTGAGATAGGTTCTATCTATAGCCTTTATTTCTTGATGTATCCATTTCCACCATCAATATTAACCTTCGCTATGCTAAGTTGATAGGCTGGGATCACTAAGAAGAACCATCCTTTGATATATTTCAAAGTGATGAAGCCATCATTGAGTATATGGGAGCCCAAAGTTGTATGCCGTCAAGGGATCATAAAAAAGGATTAACTATTAGTTTAAATGATTCTTTTAGAGATAAAAATAAATCCTTGAATCAATTAGAAAAAGAAAAATATATTGAAGCTAATCTCTCTACAATAAGGAATGTCCTGAAGATGAATTTCCTTTACCAAAAGCAATTATGTAGCCTTCAAGGAAAGTTACAAGCTATTTGATGATTTATTTCTCAATTGGTAAATAAATGCCATCTGTTCACTCATATATTAAAGCAAGGAACTCACTTTGACTAGAATCCAAAATGTCAAACAACATTCGATAACTTAAAGTAATATCTATTGAAACCCCCAGTTCTATCACCACCAATATTAGGAAGGCCATTACTCTTGTATATATCTGCTACACCATGTGCCATAGGGTCCCTTGTAGCAAAAAATAATGATGAAATAAAATAATGAGCCATATACTAAAGTAGAATTCTCATCACACATGAGCTTAATTATACTCCTATTGAGAAATCATGCTTGGCCATTATATTTGCTTCCCAAAAGCTCAGACATTATATGTTGAAAATCAAGTAAAATTGTTCACTAAAGTTGATCCACTTAAATATATGTTATCTAAGTTCACCTTAATATGGAGGATATCTAAATGGATTATGATTTTAAGTTAATTTGATATCGACTATGTGAATCAAAAAACCATCAAGTGATAAATTATCATGGATTAACTATTATCAACACCTATAGTGGATACAAAACCATTGACAACAACTTGCCTAGATGAATCCATATTTACAACTAAAGAATTATTGGGATGGAAAATTTATTTTGATGGATCCTTTACCATGCATGGGTCAGGAGCTGATATCCTTTTGGTAAAACCATAAGAATACTTAATCCCTAAGGCTTTTTAAATAACTTTCTCATGTACTTATAATATCTTGAAATATGAAGCATTAATTTTAGGACTACAAATTCCCATCCAATGGAATATTTAACATCTTCAAGTTCTATGTGATTTTGAATTGATTATCGAACATGTCAATGTAAGAGTTCCAAACCAAAGATGAGAAGTTACTTCCGTATAAACAAATGGTTGATCAATTAAAGAATTTTTAGTCCATAACCTTTGATAAAGTATCAAGAGAAAGTAACAAATCAATAGACATAATGGCCACTATTGGGTCTCTAATAGATCTCCTAGAATATGTCTTTAAAGGTAACTTTTTGGTTAAAAAATTACTACTACTTGTACATCAAGCTTCAACTCACTATCGGATATGCACAATCCTTGATGTTAGTTGGATATGGTAACATGATATTTATGCTTACCTTCATGACAAAACCCTTCCAACAAACCTTGACCATAATCAACACAAAGCCTTCATCCAATGTGCCTCTTGTTACACTATCCTTGGCAACACACTCTATCATTAGTGATGTGACAGGACCCTATTGAGATGCCTGAACTTAGAGGAGGCTTTTCTTGTAGTTAAGTAAGTTCATGATAGTATTTATGGGGGAAATATAAGTGGAATGGCCCTAGCCAATAAATTACTCTAGGTTGGATACTATTGGCCTACCATGGATCATGACATTTGTCAATACATGTGAAAATGTGTAGCTTGTCAGAATCTTATACATGCCCTAACTCGAGAACTATATCCTATCATGAGCCCCTAGCATTTCTTAGTATGGGGATTAGATATCATTAATAAAATTAATCCCACCTCATTAAATGGTCACAAATTCATTATTATAGCTATAAAGTATTTTAAAAAATAGGTGGAATCCAAGTTGCTCATATATATTAAAGGGATTCAAATATCCAAATTTATTTTGAACCAGATTATCTGTTGTTTTAGAATTCCTTTTAAAATAAGATCCAATAATGGAAAGTCTTTCAAAATTAGGAAGTGGAAGACTTGTGTAATAAATATCATATTGAGAAACATTTTTCAACATCCTTCACCCACAGGGCAATAGACAAGCAGAAGCTACAAATAAAACACTTATACAAATACTTAAAAAAATTAGCTATGATGCTGGAAGGAATTAACATCTATAGTTGTATCCTACAATATGGTCGTATAGAACCAACATCTAAATGCCTATTGGGGCCACTATGTAATATTCAGTATATGGAATTGAAGCCATTTTACCAGTTGAGGTTGAACTCCCCTCATTGTGCATATCCTTAAGATTCATGATCATGAACAATGCATACAAAATTGAGCGGTTATAATAATTTGAATTATTATATGAGAAAAATCATAATGATTTTGATCACCTTATAACATATCAAAATAATTTAAAAGGCCAATATCACAATAAAATCCAATCTTGATAATTTTAAATTGGTGACCTAGTCCTCAAAGAAAATAAAAATAACACCAATGCTGATTGAGAAAAGAAAAGAAAATTGGAGCCCAACTAGCTTGGGCCTTACATAATTATTGCCAAATTCAGATTTAGGGCATATAGGTTGGCCACTTTATAATGTGAAGAACTTGACGATCCAATGAATATTATGCATCTCAAGTGGTTTTATACTTAAAAAACATGGAATATTCTATCTTGTATCTGTAAGAAACTATGCTACCAACACTCACATATACTTGGGGGCATTCCCATCCATAATTATTCATCTCCTATAAAGATACATATTCCATCTAATCCACCCACCTTCCACATGGCCTTGATCCCAATGGTGGATGGAAGTTATATGTTTCAAAAATAAAGAGGTGTGCTTATAAAAAATGGGAAGATTAATGCTGAAAGTGCAGAGGAAACTATTAAAGAGTCATCTAAAACATTTAATCCACTCATTTACTATAGAACCAATAATCACTGTTCATATCCAAATTCAAACAAGATTGATTCTCCTAGATGGCTCTTATTCCTATCATCCTCAATAACAATTATCTTCCTTCATCCCCACTTATTTAGCATATATCACCCTTCCATACTAATTTAATCATTAGAGAAAGGTCATTAATCATCTTTCCTTCAGGATGTATAACATATTTTGTAAAAAATTAAATAGAGTCTCTTATCCCTTTTCAATATTCATGAGACATATAATTACATTTTTAAGGACAACCTATTAGAATCTTGACACATTTCAAAGATTATAAATCATCCATATTACCACATTATTTATTTCATTTTTATGTCATCACAACATATTTTTATACTATATCCATTTGCTATATTAATGTACATGACATTAACATCCATGTCAATCATAATCATAATTTGTCATCTCATTACTATATGCTTAAAATATAAAATCAAAATACATCCACAAGCAAACTTGATTATAAATCATTGAGTTACCTTGACACATGTAAATAATCCTAATAACCATTATGCATCCAAAATACATCAAATATGAATATCTATCATAACAATGCAGTAGATAATCCAATTTTATTATCTAACCTAGCATCACATCATAATCACACATATAATATCCATAAAAACATAATATAACACAATAAATCACACCATTATATTATCACATCAAATGCCCATGAGTCATGTCAAAAATAATATACAAACATAAGCATCATGGACATCCATGTGCTAAGAATGAAAAATACAAGTCTAACATAAGGTAAATGTCTCATACCAAGAACCCTATAGTCTTAATGGTATTTTAGGAGGCTGATGAAGGGAATGTGAAGAAGTAATAGCCTTCTACGATGGTGTTCATTGATTAAATAACACAACACCCTCATATAAGATCTTATATTAATGTGCCTCCTTGGTTAACCAATATATTTTCCTAGTCACATTTACCAAACCACACCTTTGAAGTAATGTGGTGCCCTCATCTTTATCCCTCTCATCCACCTATAAATATACATCTCACTAACTAAGTTTGTCCTGAATATGTATGACTTATCCTTATAGAGCTTTAATCTTTATGTCTCTATCATCAATCTATCCCAATAATGTAGTCAAGCAATATAATATAGTACCCATCTACATATCTCTCTTAGCTATTTGCCACTATAAATCAATAACTTGTCCTTGATATCTATCCCTCTCTATTATAATACCATAAATCTCTCTTACTCTTTCCCTCACCTCTTACTCCAAGCTCTTTATTCAAGCCTGGTCTTTATCCCTCATCGATCGTATTGGTATCCCAACAACATCATTGGGTCCTTGTCTTTTACCTATCCTTACATCTATCCATATAATCATGTAACCAACCCTTGTATCTCCATCAATAACCAACAATGCATGACCATCTCCACCATCCCACTATTTTTTTATACCTTATATAAACACTCAGTATCTATAAGCATGTGTGTGCCTGAAGGATAATTTGAACTAACCCTCTCCTACTAGGCCTCTGAATAGGTCTCAATAGTCTCCTTGGTATCCTCTACCTCCACCACATTATATATTCCACAATAACACTAGGACCAACCATCATAATCTAAAAATATAAGATGATGAGAGTTATGCCAGCATACTCTACATGAGCTATAACCCTATCTAGTCGATATCTCTCTACTATGTAGTCATGCTGTCTAGTTAGGTAATACTTGGTCAATATGTAGCTAGTATAATCAACATCCTTAGGCTAACCCAACTTAACCTATATGTAAGGTATATATATAATTTATGCCTCTATCAAATTATCAAATGATTTTTTTATAAAATCTCATGTCCCTAGCATGGGCCCTATGAACTCCAATAATGATATGCCATCCAAAAACTAATGGCTAGTCTAGCTCTTGGTTAGCTCCTGTGCGTAATGGACTCTCTACATCCACATGATCCGATGACCATATCCATAATAATAGGGATGGCCCAAAAGTATTACCCTCTATAAGCACCCATATGAAGCTCCTTGTACAAATTTCCTAATACAACCAGTCCCTAGGAAAATACCCTATAGTCCTAAACTATGTATGCTACCATATATCATAATCTCAACTAGAACCATTAACCACTCTTGTCTGATAATAATATACCAGTCATAAGAGACATAAAAACTAGATTTAGCCAATCCATAGTCTCATCCCTAAAATCCCTATCAATATCAATTTGTGAATTTCTAAAACCAACCTATAAATGACCAAAAAATCTCTAAATAGTATATGTAAGTGACTGAGATATCTAATAAATAACATCCCCTATCATCGATAATCTAAAAATCTACCAGATGTCATCGAGGGTCACAATTATCTCACCAATAACAAAATGGAAGGTACTCATCTTTAATTACCACCTCTCTACTAATATAGTCATCAAGGCCTGATCTATCCTGATAAATGGCATAGTCATAATATAATATAATCCCTTTATCTCAAATTCTCCAAAATCTTCTAATCTTAGTTGATGTATCTTGTGAAACACCATTGGCCATCACAATCTAGATGCTAAAACCCCTAAATCCTCCTGCACAAACCACCTTATTAGCCTATACTAACCACAAACCTATAAACTAACCCTAATTTTATTATTTTATCCCTACCTTATCCACCCAATTTACCTATTCCTTTACTTATACCTTATATAATTAACCCCTACAAATATCCTAACAAAATTGCTACTCACTCTATAACCTTAATCATGATTTTGAAAAATTGCTAATCTATTATGGTGATTTTGTAAAACCATCACTCATTTTTTGTAGTATTTCAAAATCGTAACTCCCCTATTATAGTTTTACAATACCAAAAGTACCTTGTTGCATTTTTGCAAAATCAACTATTGTTAGTCATAATTTTTCAAAATTATAGATGTTGAGTGTGATATCATAGATTACGAGTGTAAAAATGAAACTCAAGGTGATGCCCCTATTTGTAATTTTTCTCTCTTACATTCCCTCCTAATAAATGTGAAACAAATGAAATAAATGCAAAAATTAAAAAACTAGGGTGGGATACTTACAGTTGGTCCAACATTTATAGGCCTCTGGTACTCCCACACTCTCTCTCCATGATGTGATGCATGTGGAATGTGATCCATAGCTAATGGATCCAAAGCAAAATTTTGATATAACCTATGGTAAAAATAAATCCTTTTTTACCCCCTTTTTATATTTTATCCCCTTACGACCTTATCTCTTTTTCCTGACTAATCCTGTTTAACCTTCACTAACCTTTTCTTATCACTATTTTTATTTTTAATACTTCCACCTAAACATTTAATCACATCCATTGTAACCATTATCTATTCATTAATCATTTTTAGGGATTGGAGGGTGAGGTTTGGTCTGGTAGGAGGTGAGACCCCCTCATAAGAACCACAAACTTCCTTCTTAATTCTTCTTGATTGTATTATCATCTTTTGTTGTACTCATGGATGCATTTTTAGCTGAGTCTGATGTCTTATTATTGAGTTTCCATTATCACTACTATGGGGTTTCTTATGATATAGGCCCTACATCATACTTCACACATGTACTATCATAGATTCATTTTCAGTTGAGCTTGACATCCTTTTACATGTGCTTTGCACATTGTTGTTTTTTGGCTGCTGATTATTTTTTGGTGTGTTTGCATACATTGTGGATCTTTTATTCATTTGAAACACTCTTCTATCAACCCATGACATGCATTAGTACCTTGACACATTGGTAGTTGTGTCATGTCTCCTTGAGGCCCCTTTTTTAGCACATCACCTTCTTATATAGGGACACCTCTTCGATCCCTTCTTTTTGGAGCATCTCTCTTGATGGATTTTTCAACAGGTCAATACTCTCCTCATTTAGAGTTATTCTATTGAAGCCTAGTGTATTATTTGTTACCATTTGGTATTTGTGTATGGGTTATATTATACTCATACTGATATATAAAATGCCATGGGGGTTTGCTAATACAATATTGTCTACTTCATGCATTTGTGTGCTCTATTTTGGGTACCTTTTCACTTAGTTGATTTTCTTTTCCATCACCACCATAGACCATAATCTTTGAGAAACTTATATATATTTTTGATACTTTTTTTGATAGTTAACAATCTCTTTGTTTGGAACTATTATGGTGTATATAGTGTCAACTTGTTTGATATTTGAATAGTGGATTCAGACCACTCATGCAAACCTTTGTTATCCCCCTGCTTCACTTGAAGGGGTGTGTTTTCTAGATTAGTAATTTGTACATGGGTATCTTAGTTAGGCACTTTGTTTGCTAGAACCTATATGAGGATTGTTACTTGATTCCATGGCCTTCTTGGTGATTCTTATAGTGATACTAGTGTGGTATCCCCACCAGTGACTCTAGTGTGGCAGCCCTACCAGTCTTTGTGCTCACTTCACCATCATGTTGGAAGGTGTTTAAGTGATGATTCCTTAGGTTTATCATTCTATCTAGTAATTTAGAGAACAAGGTTTTTATTTAGTGATCCTCATATTCAACACCATTCCCATTTCATTTGGCAGTTACAGAGACTCAACATCTATGTACTTTGACATGATAGATTGGTGTCCATAAGGACACATGACTTCACACTGTATCCTATATTTTTATCCCCTATATTCACTTAAGTGGAGGTATTAAAGTATCTTGCTCATGCTCACTAGGCTCTAGGTATTTGAGTTTACCTAGTTCTGTCTTATGTGAGGTTTAGTCCCACATTGGCTAGTTTAGCTTGTCTATTTCTTTGCCTTGTTGCCTATATAATTAAGTTCTTTAATTTTTAATATACATGATTTTTTATGACTTTACATGTTTTATAATATTTTTCATATCTCATTGTGTGTTAACAATTTATCTTGTTTTCAATTGGTTTCTTCTAAGTCTATGCTAAAGCATTAATGGCTGTGGTAATGAGTCATTGGAGATATCCTGGCTAAAGAGTTTTGATAACTCTTTTAGGAAAATCTAACCTTGGGGAAGCTATCAAAACCTTGGGTATTGGTAGTCAAATCCACCTCATGTCACTTGGAGGTTAACTAAGTTTAAGAAATTGAAATAAATAATTCTCAATTTGTATACCCTGTCAGTACATGAGGTTTGGCCTATTACGTGGTGATGAAATCCATGGTTGATAGATTCCATAGAAAATAAAAAATAAGAAGACTCAAATTATTTTTTATTTTCAAGATTGCCACCTAGGTGTTGTGATGAAAGATCATACATAGTTTACTAATAACATAGATAAAGACTTACTAAAATGAAATTAAGTAAATACAAGTGAAATTAAATAATTAAGATTTTACTTTAAGATTTTTAACAAGAAATTTTAGTAAACCAAATTAAACAAGATGAAATTAATTTAAGAAAATAAAAACTTAGTAATAAAAGGTGTTAACAAGTCAAAATTTTCTTACTTTGATTAATTTATGTCTTTCACAAGTGAGACTACATAAAATCTATTGTTAGTTTGTGAGAAGTGTCTTTAATAAGTGGTAAGGCTGAAAATTAGTAAAAAATGATAGAAAACAACAAATAAAAATATGTAGAGAATAATTTATTTGAAACTCAACTATTTTTCCTAAAATCAAAACTATTTCACTACTACTAGAAAACCAAAATAAAATCACATAAATAAAAAAATAGTCATTAGAATGATTTCATTGAAAATTACAATAATATTTCTAAAAATATTCATGATTTCACTTAAAATAGGCATGATTTCTCTAAAACTTTACATGATTTCACTATTTTTTAACAAATAAAAAAAATTAGACTATAAGATAGAAAATAAGAAACATAACATATAAATTAGGAAAATATACAGTATAAAGCAAAAATAAACAAATACAAAATAGCAACAAGGTAAATTAAATAGGTAAATGACAATTTTCCTATTGGATTTGGCAAATTTTCCAATATTACCTATGATTTTAGTGATTTTTTTGCTATTTCTTTGATACTTACAGAACATGCAAAATAAACTATTAAGATAATCTCAATATGATTCACATTTTTGGGAAAGCACAAAACATTTTCTCCACTCACATGAACAATGTCATCAAAACTAAGTTTACAAGCAAACTAAACATAATGGAGTAATATAGATAAATTTCACCTATAATGACAAGCAAAACCTTCCAAAAACATGTTATAGTAGTTAGTGAATCAAAAAGACTTTAAAGAAACTAAAAAACTAATGAGAATGCATGATTAAAAAGATTAGGAATGTATTCCACCAAGCATGCTAGAATGTGATAGCTATAAATTAGAGCTTGAAAGCTAAGAAACCAAAACTAATTAATCAAATTATTAATCTAAAATATTTTTAAAACCTCAAATAAAGTTTCAAAAAAATAAAGATAAAAATTTACCTTCAACTTACCAACCATGTGAAGATATTCTCCTTTGATGATTTGATTGTGCTCTTGTGATCTTGGAACATGGTTTCTCAATTCAAAACTCTAATTAAAGGGAAATTTAGTAGCATAAGGACACAAAAATCATGATTTTAAGTGGATGATGGATTTAATAATTTGATAGCTTGATGATTGATGCCTTCAACATGGAAGAAGTGAGTCAATTTACAAAATTCTCATATGAGGAATGAATGGTCAAATTTAATTTTGAATTATTAAATCTATTGATTTATGGATGGTTATATTTGAGCCATCCAAGTGGAGAATACTAACTATTCAAGTGGTTGAGAAATGTGGGTGAAGTTAGTTGGTAGTTGAAATATTATAAAAAATGAGTCAAGGTAGTTAAATGAATCACCAAGTTAGTTGAATGTTTCAAGGAGTTGGGTGGATGACTCAACACTTGGTTTAGAGAATTATGGAAATGGTTGGGTGACTCAATCTATTGGTGGAGAGAATTAAGGATGTCTTTTGGTGATCTAGAATTTATAATTATTAATCGCTTTTACGGAATTATGTGTGCATGATTAATTTGAAATGGATTAGTTAGTTAAGTTTATTAAGTATTTGAATTTTGGAGGGAAAATGATATAGTGAACTTAGGAATAAATTTAGAATTTGAATGGTGAGTTAGTAAATAATAGTGGTGATTATATTGATATTTAGTGAAGTAATATATTCCATTAAATGTAGCATAATTTAGGTGTCTACAATAATGTATGTATCAATCAAGGCATGCATGTAACATATATAATTTAGGTTAGGTAAGTGTAATATGTTGACAAATGTATAAATGAAACATGCAATATAAGTATCTATAAAGAAAATACACAATAATATTGCATGATATATAGCATGACACCCATCAATGCCAATAAGATCAATAAATGCCAATGTTAATTATCACAAATAAGCCAAAAGGGCCATGTACAAGGGACATAAAATGTCACAATAATCAAGGAAAAATTCCACAGATGGGAGGACATAAAAAAATCACAAATAAGGGACATTAATTGATGTCACATAAAGAAATCCCAAGGGACACACACAAAGTAATATATCATGTAAAAGAGTAATAACATCAATGGAACATAGAACATGGAACTAGTCTACATCATCCATATGTATCAGTTGCTTATCACAGTAAAATGACATATCATGTGTCACTATATAATAAATGAGTAATTAACAAGGCATATGTAAGTAATATAGGTGGTTTAACATGGTATAAAGGTCATAGAAATATATAACATGTAATAGTGAAACCTATGGAATGATATACCCCTATTGTGGCCACTAGGTAAAGGGAAAACCAACATTTGTATGTCCTACATAACACTTAGAAATCATGAAGTGCATGTGTGTATGTAAATAATATGCCATTTACCAAACATGTGATAAATAAAATATGTAAAAATTTAAAGTATCCTGTCATTATCAAGTTATAATTTTGGATTTTTGGAATATTTAAATTATTTTGTACTTTTGATTATTTGATTTTTTGAAAGATTTGACATTTGGAAAAACCAACCAATGAAGCAATCAAGGGGAGGCCCAACAGAGGTGATACCTATATTAGGTGGTGGAGGGAGACTATGTCATGAATGGGAAGTATACAATAGGGATGGGCCAAAACCTATTATAGATTCAGGTGGTGTATCATTTCTATCATGCTCAATACTCATGAAAGTTGAGGTATGATGAATGGATTTAGAAGGCCCAGGAATTTGTGGTATCCATTATGAAATAGATGGGTGTTTCACTACTTGTGTTCATTATGGAATAAGTTAAACTATTTGTGGTGTTGAGCATGTGATGTATAATATGGTGCTTTATATGGTATCTAAGTATATCTTTAATGTAATCAATGTGGAATAATTCATTAAAAAGCTGAATCATGTGTATGTGTAATAATCGAATCTATAATTGATCTTAGATATTTATGTTAACCATATATAGATATTGATCATGAATGCATGTATCATCCATCTTTGAATAATGATCCTAAATACTTGTATCAACCTTTCATGGTGGAGGTGGGGGTAGATGAGGGAGATATCAATGACTATAGGGTATATTCATACCATACTCCTTGAACTATAACCATTTTGTTGTTGTATATGTACTTTAGTCATCAATGTAATATAGATGAAATTGTATAAAGTCTCTCCCTCCATGGGCATCTTGAAAAACATGTTAAAGACACCATTAATATATAATATTAGAAATGGTATGGATAATATGGCTAATTATACCTAAAGAGATAATAATATGCATACCAATGTACTATGTCTCTATCTATATAATTAATTAATTGATTTTGTTGTATCTTCCCAATCATGTCATGTGTATCCAAGAGATTGAAGAATTATCATCTTGCAAAAATTATTACTTGAGTCATTTTCAATCATAACACTATATATAGGTTGTTACTTAATGTAGGCACGTATGAATAATCATGAAAATATGAATCATTATCAATCATCTCATTGTCATCAAATGTAATCATAAGGCACTACGGTGGAATATATTTTAACGTACCAATGATAGTATCTAGTGGATGACCATATATCATTGATGGAGGATGAATGTGATATGCATTATGTGCCTCTAGATTATATTTTGTTTTTTTTTGACTCGTGTTTAGGGAAGGGATCACTAAGAATATTTAAATTTTTATTTTCATTGTATGATGGTCAAGATTATTCTGTGTGGGCACCCAAACCGATAATGTCATTAGCAATGAGATCTTGTATCTTGTATTTTAGCTTAAAACATTTATTTATTTAATGCCCCATAATATAATGATACTCATAATATGCATTACCTTCTTGGATGACTCATCAACTTCATTTGAAACTTCCCTCCTCTTAGTTGAGAATTGACAAGTTGCATTATTATTATTATTATTATTATTATTATTATTATTATTATTATTATTATTATTATTATTATTATTATTATTATTATTATTATTATTATTATTATTATTATTATTATTATTATAACTCATCTTAAACTAACCTCTGTCCACTTTGACACTTTTCATATGTTTAAGAGCCTTCCATATTGATGTTGTAGTGAAAACCATGTTCTCTTAGGTGTCTTGAAACCCTTCAACTTCACTACACTTCTCCTTCAAAGGTCTTAAATGAATTACTATAATATCATGCTCAAATATGCCTATATTCACTTAGTTAAAATTGTTCATGGCCTAAGGAATTTAAAGAGTATCAACAAGTATCATTATTAATGTTTTAAGGACTCTGAAGCTCTTTAGTAGGTCTACAATCATACCTTTTCTTAAGCACATAAGGAAATAGTCTTAGTTTAGGTCTGTTTATTGATTAAATAAATTATTATATCATCATGTAAACCTATAAAATGAATTGGAAAGGACCTTCACACCTATTTATATGTTTACAAAGTCATCCTAATTGACTAAGAGTCTTCCATAGCTCACATCCCTACAAATAGGCTTAAAACTACCACTTTCAAGCCAATTTTTGTATTGTCTCCCCTTCACACATGCCATTAAATGGCCAATTTATGTTCCGATGGGACTTATAAGTAATTTAGGTCATATTTTGGCAAAAAAATTATAATTGAGGTCATTTGAAGAGGAAACACAATCATTGGTCATTAATAGGGTTTAGAGGTGGCAGACTTATTAAGGATTATTCATAAAGAACATATTCATAATCCTTTAACTAATGCAATTTTTTTGATAAAATAAATCCCTTAAACATATAAAAATTACATTATTATCCATTTAAATACTCTTGTATATACTGAGCAAAATAATGATCCCTTTGATCTCTTCACAAGGTAGAAAACAAGGTTTTGAGATAGTAACTTTCTTAACAATGGTTCATAGAGTTAGGAACTATGATGAATTGTATAATGACATAAATTTTCATTATAAAGTACCATTTAATAAATCACATTGGTACTTGGACCCATGCACCTTATCAATCTAGTTCACATGTGAAAACAAAACCTCTTGACTTTCTATGCCTGCATGTTGGAATCGAGAAGACTAGTTTACTCTTAAACACTTCAAATTGCTTGATCTTGAATTGGAGATGATTAATAAGTGTATAATACACCTCCCCTAAATTATATATATGTTATTCCAATCATTTTTAACTCAATAAACTTTTATATTCTGCTTTAGACCATTTCAAGGATTTGTTAGTAGTTATATCATTCTAATCCTAGTGGCCTATTTGAGGTGGTTCCAACCCCTTATGAGGGAACCTTGATCACTTTAGGAGGCATAATATGACCATAAATATCTCTCAAAAATTTTCCCACTTCCAATTCACTATAAAAATTCACCTTTTTTTCTCACATTGATGACTGTAACATGACTGCCTATTTGAATTCACTTATTTTCAAGCTACTCTTGGGGTTTTGAGCATAGGAGATGAGATAATTAAATTTTTTGGGGCCCTATAAATCAATAAAAATGTTTTAAAAATTCATTAAATACACTATCTTATCTAGGATCCATCAACCTAGTTCCATTCTTGAGTACTTGTAGCAAGATTATCAAATTGAAAGCTCTCACTGCCTATCACTTATAGATTTACCAAAATGAGAGTAAATAAGGTTTGAATGTTGGCTGGGTAGTATTTTGAGATTTAAAAATATTCTATTTATAACCTCAAAAATTTATCAATCAAAACAACACCAAATGTATATGCTTTCCTTCCTTAATATATATGGATGTAATTACATATTTAGACATTTTCCTTATGTTGTTTTTCCCACCATGCTAGAATATTACTAAAATAGGTGTCTTTGAGGTATTAAAATGTTCCCTAAGTATTTAAAAATCATTTTATAACGTTTGAGGTCGCTTGAAAATCATTTTTAGCCATTGAGCTCTGATTGAGATCTTGATAAGATTCTGGACATATTGATTTTTAGGGTTGATTCATAAGACATGAGGCCTTAAGATCAGAACCAATGACAAAAATTATTAATATAAAAACCCCTCCATATTATTCAAAGATAATATGAATCCATGCACAACCTCTCTAGAGTTTGAATGCAAAATCATCAAATCTCTCAGGCTTCTTCAAAGGAAAAAAGGTTGTAGAGTAGTTTAGGATCTTAACCATAATTCATATATGATGAGGCCTCTTCTCAATAACTAAAGATTTAAACCTATTTTATACATTCCCATCCATCCTTACCATTATTATTTGTAGACCATGTAGACCCTTCAATGATTTATATGATGAATAAATGGACCTTTTAGAATTACAACCTGTTGTTTTCTAGTCAAGAGAGAGAGTTTTAGGACAAAAGAGAAGTCATGAGACCTTTTCAAGGCTTAATATATCTCACTATTTATCTATATATTTATTTTTATATTTTTAAAAATCCATCTTGATTGATTTTTTTTCACATTCAAACATCTTAGTGAGGGTCTTATGCCCGATTAGTCCTTTTCTTTGTATTTTTCCATGTTTGAATATTTTTGACCACCTATAACACTAATGTTTTTAGTTAATAATATGAAATTATGACTTTAGATAACATGTTCACTCCTATTATGATATAAGAATATGAATTATCTAGATGATCATATCTTCTATAACCTATTTCTTGCATAAGCTTAGTGGGAAGGCTCCAATTTAGACCTGCAACCTATTGTTCTCTCTTGAAACCAATGTATGAAGTTTTATACCAATACCAATCAAGCATACTCTTGATTTTAAGAATGGATATGTAACATATAAATAATTTCCCATACTGACCATTACTGACTTCTATGATAAAATCTTATCTTTAGACATTGAAAGTAGTGAATAAGTTAGTTTTACATTGAAAAGAGGAGGAAATGACATATTGAATATGTGTACGATAGAAAGGAGTATTATATGATGTTTATAAAATGCCACCTATCTTCAAGAGACCCTTTTGATTTGTCTTCTACATTACAACCTGGTCTAAAGACTTTGTAACAAATAACATAGCCATGTAATGAAAACCTCAACATTTTCCATGTACACCTTAACTTCTTGTAAAGTATATCAAACTTTACAAAACATGGGTTTGTACTATTTATTTCTCATATATATGATGATTCATTCTCCTTCTCACTAATATCCTCATGTTATCTTGATGGGTTATCATTTCACTAATAGTTCACCTAGGTCCAATCACAAATTTAGACCTTATAAAAGAACCTTAATATTTCTAAAATACATCAAACATCACTAATTGTTTCATGGAAGGATCAAGGTCATGGAGATTAACCCTAAAATTGAGGATCATGGCTCTTGGGCTTAGACTATACCCCCTAACACCTTGACATAACCTAAGGACAAATGATTATGCGATCACCTAAAGACAAATCATGACCTTACAACATGGTCTAATAGAGGCTATCAATAAAGCTAAAGGGATAAAAACAAAGGTTTTAATTAGAGTCCCCTATGTTAGCTAATTTTGGCTAACATCTTTGGTGACCTCCTGGGACTTCATGCTTGCTATGCATCTAGACGAGTTGCTTAGTCCATACATTGGGATATGGAGTCACCCATACTCAACAGAAACCTGATTGGACCTTGAGAACTTGACTATAAACCTCTTAAAATAAATGGAATAGCTAACTACCTTCACCACGCACAACAAGACAAGAAGCAAACATGCTAAATAAAGACACCAAAATAAACAAGATACACACTATTCTAAGAAGCACTTAGGTAAAATAAAATAGAAACTACTATATAAAATTACCGTTTAAGATGTAATCCTCCTAGATTGAAAGGAAAACTCCTTAATTCATATTCATGTGATGAATAATAATAATGTACAAACTACTATTCATACCTTGTGCTTGCTTTATCAACTCCTTTCTTAACCACCACTATCTTTAGCTTGATCTCAAATGAGTTAACACTAGTAAACATGTCTCCAATGAAGACAAATTCATATTAAAGTTCATAACCTACCTCACACTACCCTTTGTACATAAGAGAACTCACCAATATGACCATAACTACCACCTCAATCTTTGATGGTTCATTAGGGTCATGTTATTCAACTTTGACAAACACCTCATCAATATTGTTATTAGGATATATAGGCCTATGAATAAATTCAACCTCTTAAATGATATCAAGGTATGGTTTCCATAAATTATTATGAACTTGTTCCTATCCACATTGAGATTCCTTGAACCCACTAAGAGAGAAGATGATATCCTTTTCAACTTTTACAAACTGATCAAGAAGTTAATAACTAACTTTAAGAACATGAAACATGTATTCATCAAGTGAAGTAGTCTCTTGGTAAGATAAGTTTATAAAGTTTATCTCCTTAGCCTAAATCATATTATAGTCCCCTTTTAAGAGCACATAACCTAATTATAAGACCATAAATAAGTCTTGTAGTTATTCTTCACATATTGATGCCTCATTTGGGTATTCTTTTGCTTCCATAGAGGCTGGTATGGTGATGTTCTTATCAAGAAAAGAGGAGGGATTGAAGTCTCTAATTAGATCAAAATTTTAAGTATATTCTTCAATATTCTTCAACCTTCACAACTACCTTATCTATGTCTTTACATGGAGATATGGGTCTACTATCCAAGCTTGAATTATTTTTTTGTAATTCTTCCCAAAAGGCAACTTCCTCTTGATCAATTGAAAGAGTAATCACCTCATCCTTCACTTTAAATGGTCCACTAATGATTTTAGGCTTATCTTGGGCTTTAAGTTATTTAAAAAAAGCAGTAAACTCTTTTTGTAGGATGATTTATAGTGGGTGAATTTAAGCTAATTTATCAACCTTTTCTTTGCAACAAGAGGTGGAATAATCATCTTCAACATAAAAAAGGAAGTCCAAATTAAATTTACTTCCTTTTAATCATTTAAAAATTCTTGAGAAACATTTAACTATACTTATATTATTGTAGCTACTTGAACACCTTCATCATGGCCTTCTTGGAGCACACTTTCGTAACTTTATGTGGTGTAATATTCATCACATATTGCAAGGGTGCTTGAAACTTCTTCACTCATGCTTTTACCATGCTCACTAGTCAAGACATCTATCTCATCTTGAATTCCTTCTCTCCTTTTTTCTAAATCTGATCTAATAGTAGAATGAGGGATACCAATGATTATTTATTCATCATAATCACTCACATCCTCATAATGACATTATTGAGATCCACTTAAAACTACAAATTCTATGCAATCAAAATTTTATGGTGTACATGAATCAATCTTGGATTGGATAAGATAGATCACACCTACACGTCTGATTAGGGCACACACTTATTAAGTGGGAGCATGACCAATATTAGGATCTTCTAGACATGATTAGGGGATCACTTGTATCATCTGTCACAACACATCATGATAGATAGGGTTCTAAAGCCTACAATCTAACACATTCGCACAAGCCTAAAAGAGTCCTATGGTTTCTATATTCACTTATGATAATAAACAAGAAAGTAAACTAATCTAATAATAAGAAAATTAAACTAATCCAGTGCTTACCAAAGCTTTTGGCATAAAGTAGGGGTTAGAACAAAATAAGGAAATAACAACTAAACTAAACATGTATATGAGAATATACTCATGTCAATGTATATGGGATCCTAATACATATGAGAGAAGAATACATACTAAATTATCTATCTACTTTTATAAAAAAGAAATAAAGTTAGGAATATTTACCTTTGAATATGAACCTACCGAGTCTTAACCTCTCCCTTGGCCAATGGTGCTTTGTAAGAGATTATTGTGGCTTGTAAGGACAACCAAGATAAATCAGCTCCAGGCTATATGACCTACCTAAACATCCAAAATACTTCTCCATAAGATAATATTAGAGATCCAAAAGAAAGTATTGAACACTAAATATTTATTACTCAATTAAAATGGTCAATAAGTAGATGTTCATTTACACTTCTTCATTTAATTCAACTCCCTTATAAAATGGTAAGGAATGACCTTGTATATGTAGTAGTATCTCACCCTAAAGACTTTTAGACATGTTAGTTGTGCTAGGTTAACTAGGTTGACCTAGCACATTATCAAGATAATGCCTAAAGTTTGTGCTAGGTTGGTTGGGATGAAAAATAATAAGGAAAGGTAACATATCCCCATAATAAGCTAGGTTAACCAAGTTGACCTAGCTTACTAAACAGGTCAAAGGGGAAACAAGGTAAGAAATAAGGGATAAATCATGATACATGGTGGGAATAGATAGGAAAGAGAGAAATAAGCTTAGGGTTCAAGGTTTTAATAGGTAAGAGTGTAGATAACAAGTGGAAAAAAGAACAACAATCTTATGAAGCACCAAAGGTCTACCCACCCCTTTTTTGGTGTACCCCTTAAGGCATGCACTTAGAGATATTGAGACTAGGTAGGTTCTTGCAAGATACAAAGTGTCAATTAAAAATAAAAGTGTGTAAATATTGTGTATACATATGCCCCAATTGAAGCTCATCACGTGTCATGTAAGTGCAACATGGGATGATGCTTTGGGATATAACCTAATAACACATAACACTAATGCTAAGTAAAGTGAAATAAGACAAATGAAAGGATAGAATTCAAAAACACATACCTTTAACTTACCTTAGTGTTAGATAAGAAGACTGGAAAAAGGTGAAGGTGTCCAATGTAAATCACACTAGGTGAACCTATAGAAGTTAGTGCAAAAATAGCCAAAAATTGAAATTTTTGAAAGATAGGCATATAATAGTGGAAAATAATCTCTATGTCATCATGAATATAAAAAATTTTATGGTTTGAAAAATGGATGAATAGAAATAAAGAGATGATAAAAATAAATAATCTAAAGGAAAATAAATGAAGAATTTGAATGGCTAAAAAGTAATTTTAAATATGAAAAAGAGAATTCATTTTGTTATTTTACATTGTAAGAGAAGAGAGAAAGAGCTCTAGAGATAAAACAAGCTATAATGGTGAGGTAACAACATGCTAGATGAGAGGGAGCTCCAGGAGTGAGAGTAGGTGTACTACATGTATGCATCTAAGAATCTCAAATAAGATTTTGAAATTTGAAATGAATTAAGATAATTTTGATAAAATTTAATTTTAAGCATTTATAAATGATCAAAATGAATAAAATTAGATTCTAAGGGAGGGAAATAGGAAGATGGGAAATGGGTTGGAAGGAATTAGGGAAAAATATAGACAAACACAAGTTTCTGGAAAAATGTGCTAGGTCAACACACTAAACCTACTAGGTCAACCATGTTGACCTAGTAGAGTAAATCATACTAAAATCCATGTGGTTGACCTAACACATTCTGGAAGCCAAAAACCTAGTGTGAGGTATCTAGTTGGTTTGTAAGGGCCAAAATAGAAACTTAACACCAAATAAACAAGAATAAGAAGGAAAATAAGAAATGTGGAGAAAAATATGAAATTCTTTGGTCAAACTATGTTGACTAGGGAACCTGAAAAAGCACAAAAAGCATGTAAAAAGTTGAAAGAGAGATAGAATGGTCTAAAATGACCAAAGAAGGGCAAGGGGGACCAAAATAGGCTAAAATGGATAATAAATGAATAAATTATACTTGTTTAAGATTAAAAATAAAATATATAAATAAATTATTGTGGTTATACATGACACAAAGGAACTAATACATCCTTTATTGTTTCTTGATTATACAGACAATGATGGCTTTGGAGATTGCTAGATGTCTCTTAGCTACCATAATTTTTTGAGAGATGAATAGATGGAGATAGGGCTATAATGATATCCATAAGTCTAGGAGGGATAGCAAATATGTATAGGATACCCCTAAGTATAGACCTATTAGTCATGTTCCTTGGTTATTGGGAATGATTGACTAACACCTTCAAATGGGAGGTGGATGGGGATGTGATAGAGGTGGCTATCACACTAAAGGATACCCATTCCATCATAAAGATACCTATGGTAGGATCACCAATGACCACAAGGATACCAGATAGGGAAGAGGAGAGGAGAGCCTTATCCATGTGGGCTATAGGCTCAGAGATGATGTTATTGGGGTGGAGAGTGAGCATGTATGCTGTCTATATATCATAGATTTTATATCTCTATAAGGTAGTGATAGGCCTTGTGATATAACAGGTGCTCTATCATAAGTCAGATGGCAAGGTACCACTATACATGGTAGCCTTGAGTAGGATAATGCTTGAGGAGCAAGTACTATATGATCTAGGCTCTGCCATCTAGTTTTAACTTATGCATGATCTATATGAGATGCTAGCCAGAGGGAAAAAGATTATGGGACTGATCATACCACTAAAAACATAATTATATGAGATATTTAATATGTATCAGACAACTAGGTTTCCCCCTATGGTTGATGATAGGTCACCTCAAGTGAAGATATAGAGAGAGGACAAAGTAGTGTGGGCCATGCTCCACATGCTAGCACTATAGACACTGAGACACACTGACATAGCATGGAAACTTTATGAGAAACTAATGACTACTTAGGAGAGTTGGCACATAGTTAGACTAGTGTTAGAGAGGAGAGAGGTGATAAGACACTATACATGGTAGAGAGAGCCACATCTAGTGCACAGGTGCTAAGACAAATGGGTCTACCTCATCCAATGACATTGATACTCATGCCTAAATAGTGTACTTGGAATTTGATGGAGTCATGAGGGAAGAGGGGATTTAGACCATTGATAATGAGTTTAACACTATGACCATGTCAATATTGATGATGGATTGATTGGGTATGATGAGGGGAAGAGTAGGAGGAGGAGGTAGAGGTAGTGATATTAGATGTACCACCACTAGCTCCATAGAGAGATGATTTATGACCACTGAGGATACAACATTGATGGGGGTAGGAAGAGAGAGTAGAGACCATCATCATCCTTGGTGAGTCATTAGAGGAGCCAAAGGAGACATAGATGAGTGAGAGACCACTCAGGTGTAGGCTAAGATGGATGTGAGCCGTGATAATCAAGTTCAAGATATGAAGGTGAAATATAGAGGAGGTACTAAGAGGTCACATAAATGGGGAGACTATGATAGGTGATCATGTGGATGGTGAGACCATAGTAGCTGAGACATAAATAGATAATAAAAATATGATTAATTTATTACTTAAGCTTTAAATTAAAAGATAGATAGATATTATGATATATGACAATGATCCAATATCCGTCTAGTGTGATTTTGTAAGTGTACCTAAAGATGAGGAGGAGATATGGGGGTCCTTAGTTAGGGGAGAAATCCATGATGTCCTAGATGAGTCTTTGTAGCCATATGACCCAATAACACTGGAGGATTTGAGTGTACCATCTGCCCTAACTTAGGTGAGCTGGTTTAGACTAACAGGAGAGGCCATAAAGTAGATACAGATACAGCGAGAGGGAACATAAACCAATAGAGATGGGTTTAGGAGAGAGGTAGGCCTAGAAATCCCTAGTCAATGAGATAGTTATGCATCTAGAGATAGTGACACAGATGATACAAGCATACACATTGATGCAGACCCAACTAACATAGGCACATGCAGTGACCTAGATTGAGTTGGTATAGGCATAAGTGTAGATAGCATGTCTATAGGGATAGGTAGAAGGATTTAGATATTAGACTAACTTGTTATAGTGTACCATTTGGAGGAGTCAGATTGAGGCCTTAGTAGGTAGTGTGGATAGGCCATGAGATAGACAAGATGGAGCCCAACCCTAGAGCTAAAAAATTATTTATGATTTTATATGTTGTATCAAACTCTTGAGATTATATATATATATGATGTATCATTTTGGATTACTGATGTGATTGTGTATGCCATCACTATGGATATATTGTTATCATTATGCATGTTATGTATGTGGATGCTTTGGATATATTTCTTTCTAGCACATGTATTTAGATTTATTGTATATGTTATAGGAAATATATGTGATGTGGTTTATTTTCTAGAATTATGAGAAACACATGCATGGTTTAAAAAAATAGGCAAAAAGACTTAGAAAAATATAAGCAATCAAAAATACACTACACTCTAATTCAAGCTGTGAAATATGTAATAACATGAAAGATGACTAAGTATAGAGAACCAAAAATTGGAAAATAAAATGGTAAAAAGGAGATTTGTTTTCAAACCAAAGATGAAAGATTTTTGCACCAGATTAAAACAAGTAAAATCATACTATATCACATTGGAAAGTATGAAAAACAAAGTAATAAAATGGAAAGTATGCAGAAGGTCACACAAGGTAAGAAAAATAAATGAAAAGTTAATGAAAATTTAGTTTTAAATTTATCAAACTAATTCAAGCTGAGAAGTATGATAAAATTCAAGAAATGGTTGAAATCTTACATGCACTTAGAAAATAAGAAAATAAGAGGCAAAATAAAAATGAAGTAAGCATAAAACGTACTAGTTCCAACTGGGAAGCATGTCAAATGATGTGTAACTTCATAATCCATCGAATCTTATCTCAAAATTGACAAATGTAATTTGATGGTGACTTGATTGTTGGAAAAATTTGTGAGGAGGGCCAGGTCCTATCTATGGTCTTACACTACAAATAAACAAAGGGAACAACACATGGGGTGGAATAAGCATGAATAATCAAGTACATGGGGAATAAGGGAATATGATAAAACACTCATAAATAAAAAATCCAAAAGGATGCCAAAACAACTTTGGTAAGTAGAATAGTAATATTAGATTGAAATGCAAAAGGGATGGTAATCTTTTGAGGAATTATTGGGTCCTATCCAGGGTCTTATGCTGTAACTCATAAAAGAATAACCCAAGGGGTGTGATAAAAAATCAAGATAATATTTCTCAAGAGGAAATATAAGGAAAGGGAATGAAAAAGGGAGTGTAAAAAGAAAAGACTTAGGTATCTTAAGAGAATAATTTAGGAGATAAGAGGCATACTAAGAACATGTAAAGACACTAAGTGACTAGTGGTTGTCTATATACAAAGGAGACCTATTTCCTATAGACACAAATATTTGTAGGTAGATAAGTGTGCTACTAAGATTTGCTCATGACTGTAGATTGGCATAATGAAAATTAAAATGGACCTACCTCCCTACGACAT
Organism: Torreya grandis; assembly: GCA_037957365.1. Lineage (NCBI taxonomy): Eukaryota > Viridiplantae > Streptophyta > Pinopsida > Cupressales > Taxaceae > Torreya > Torreya grandis. The sequence continues at coordinate 427,182 of JARHVA010004084.1, read as the reverse complement.
GTTTCCCACTCCTCAGGACCCCTTATAGATCTGTCAGTCTAATATGAAGATTGGGTACTTGCATGAGAAATTAGGTAGCACCAGAAGATTTTTTTTTTGAATTCCCCTATTCTATTATACTAGCCTACCACACCCCAAAGGACTTCAACTATTTGTGAAGTCGAATGTGGAGTTTGAGCTTTGATTGGAGATAGGAGATTTGCTTGTATCACATATTTTAGTGTGATTAGACTTTTAAGAATATTTAATATTTTTTCCATTTGATATCATTGCCTTTTATTTAAATGATTTGGATTTTAACTTTCTTTTTTTAAGGCTTTTTTTAGATTCCTCCTCCATATAAATTTGGAATAACCAAGCATGAGAGAGATAGTGATACACACAAATGAGCTATAGGCTAAGGCTAAAGGAAGCTAAGTAACCAAAGACAAAATATTTACTAGGACACTTAGGCTTGATAATGAACAAATATGTGATCTCAAATCTCAATTGTGCATATGCTTAGTTTGTAGAAAAAGGAAGAAAGGAAAAGTGAGATCCAAAGATGGACCAATAAAAGGAAATAATAATGAGAGATTATTTGCTAACTGATCACATGGTAAAAGGAGACAATAACCAAAGGGAATAGGGTAAATACAACCAAGTCACCATGATAATTATCTGTGAAAATAAAGGATAAGAAAATAAACAATCACAAAGATACAAGGCAATAATAAGCCAAATATGGTGATTTTGTGAGGATCTACTAGATCCTACCATGGTCTTATAAAGAAACTCATAAAATAAATATCCAAGGGATGCAACAAGAGTAAAATAAAAATTTAAATCAATGATAAGGAAGAACAAACATATGTGAAAAAGATATAATATAAAATTAACAAAAAATAGAGTACAATAAAGAATATAATGATATAAGATAGGTAAGAATTTGACATAGTGTCAAATGATATAATTAGATATAGAAAAAGAAATAAAATTAGAGCACACATCCAATAAATATACAAATGTAAAATTACCATGCATGTGCTCATAAGTATTGGTAAATCTATCCACACACATTATCCAAGACATTAGATAAATCTTTATGAAGTTGGATACGAAATAATGCTAATGTGTCATCAATATTTGCAAAATGCTAGGAAAATACTTATTTTATAATCTCCTCAACTAAAAAAGTATGAAAAATAATTGGATCATGCTGAGGAGGGAAATTAAGTAAATTATGATTAGAAGAATGTGTGGGAACGTGATCTATAGGAGGAGTCACTGGTGGAGAAGGAACCACAGGTGGAGGCACATAAGGAACCATAAGAGGTGTAATTATGGGAGAAGAAGGGGGAATTTTCTTATGATAATGAAATATGGGAGGAATATTAGGTGTTCCAAGGATATCTATAAGATGATCCTTAAGATGTTGCTAAAGGGTACAATAACAATCAAAATGATGTGTGCTGCATTGGTGCCATATATAATACCTCTCACCTTACTTAGGTATATAATCAGGAAGAATCTTGGGAGGAGGTATGGTAGTGTCTATGAATGGGGAAGAAGGATACAAAGTATCAACATATTATCACAACTTATGATAATGGGTATAAGAATGAGTATCTATCCCATGAAAGCAATATATATTCTTGTGAGTGTGTTTAAAAGGAACAATCACAGAAGAAAGTGTAACAATTATGGAAGAAGAGGGAGATGACTCATCACCCTATTTGGTGGGAAAGGGATAAATATTAGGTAAAGGAATCAAAACATCAACAAGAGGAGGTGATGATGGAGGAGGAATAGAGCTAGACTTAACAGGAAGAGAACTAGTTAAAGAAGCAAAAGTAGACTCACAAATAGTGGAAGAAATAATAATAACTAGTTTTGACATAGATTCCACTATGGGAGGAGTAGGATCAATATAATGTCTAATAAGGGTATCACTAACCTCAAGAGTAAACCAATGATGGGAATTAGGGAACCTAAAAAAAATGGTAAGGGTTGGTCATAATATGATCCATGAGCATAGTCCTACGGGCTCCTTAGAAACTAGAGGTGTTGGTGGCATCTCCACTATATGATAAAGAGGAAAAATATAAAAATAAATAAATATAAAAGTTGGAACATGAGAAGATGCACAAAAATACTCAAGTAAAGAAGAATGATAACACATAATTTCAACATCATAGGCTTGGACAAGACTACTTATTAAAGGATCATCTAAGGAATAACCATCATCATAATTAGGTGAATGAAGATCAATGACACATGTAAAAATAAATTTGTCATCAAAAAAATCATGGTGAATAGAATGATGAGTCTTGGATAAGACTACGAGAATGCCATTATAATGAGGTTTATGAGAATGAAGTTGCAAGGAAGTGGGAAGTTGCAAGATGAGATGAGGTGTGAGATCAGAAGTTTTGATATTGAGATTAATCTCATTAGGCTCATCATCATCAGAGTCTTAAAGGTTGGGAGGAATATTAACAATAAGCTTGAGATGCCCATTATATCCTCTAGTTGAGTTGACAAGAAAATTTAGATGCTGTGACTCACAAAATGGAACATAGGTAAAGGCTCAAGAGTAGGAATCTTAAAAACACCATGATCTTGGAATTGTTCAAAATTCAAAGGGTTAATATCTCTTTTAATCCTATAAATGGATCCATTATGAGGAAATTTAATGCATTGGTAGGAAAAATAAGTGATATCTCATATATTATGAGTCTTTGACCTACCAAGCAAGATGTTATAAGAAAGAAGAAAGTTAAATATCATCATCTTCACATGATCAGTGACAAGTGAGATAGTAATGGGAAGCCACACACACCCAAGAGGAGGCATTTTAATTATATCATATCCTTAGTAGGTTCTACATGTGGACTTAAGATTGCATTTATAATATCCAAGGGTTTTAATGAAATCAAGAGAAGCAACACAAGTTTTAGAACCCTCATTAATCAAAGCATGCTTAACTTAGACATAATTGATTTGAATGCTAATAAATAGGGGAGGATCATCTGAATGAAGTAGATTGTCATCAAAAATCATAGATGCGATGATAAATTTTAATGAAAGATAAGTGTTGATAGTTTCATCAACATTGATGGACATCTCTTCACACTATTGCAAGATACTATCCTCAAAATTAGATAAGGTTGCCTCCCATCCCACTAAGGGAGGATGAGGGACATTAATCTCAAATAATAGTTTCATAAGTTGGCATTGATGATGGGGATATGTCCTCATGAGTTTAAGAAATGGAATTTGAGAAGGGTGATTAGTGAGCTCTTTAATGGGATCCCACTCATCATAACCCATGATAAGATTATTAGATTTAGGTGTGTAATTGTTAAGGAGGTCTTCAAAGGGAGGAGATGAAGAGCATTGAAATTTATGTTTATAATAATGAGAATGTTTAGAAGAAAGTTGTAAATCATGTTGAGATGATGAAATAATAGGTTCAACCTAATTTTGAGAAGTAGAAGAGGTTTTAATAGAAGGTTGATTAACATTGGAAGGAGAAGATGATAAAAGAGTGGTAGAAATAACATGGCATGTGTTATCCAAAGGAGAATCATAATTTGGATCTTCATCAAAGGTTAATAGATATTCTTACCCCAACTCATTTAAATTATTTAAAGAAGAATCTTGGATAACACGGTATGCTTGAAAAGGAGGTAGGATGTAGATAGGCCGAGAATCAATGAAATCCACTAATATTTGCATATTAGTCATGATAACCACATTTTATTTAGAAATTGGTTCCACAAGACTTTTTATATTATTGGTGGAAGAGATGGGATTTCCTTGGTTTTATTTAATTGGTTGATGATTAGGTAAAGGATCCTTATAAATAGTTAAATGAACATTTTCTTGATTCAAGGTTTGAGCTTTGAACATATGCTCATAATATTGTTGACATTGGTGCATGATAGAATCATAGTAAAAATTAGGTCCAAGAAGAAAGTACATAGATAAATTATGAAGTTATCTATAGGTCTCATGAGAATGACCCCAACTAGAATGAAACCAAAAAAACTTTCTACGATCATACCTAGTTTTCATAAGATGAGTAGGGTCAATTTTATGAGGAAGAGGCCTAGGTAGACATTTAAGCAATTCAACTAAGGAAAGAGGTTTATGAAAATTAATTTTATTTGTTGAGAAATGAGGACTAGTAAATTGTTGAGAAGAGGAAGCTGATTTTGAAGAAGGGGTGGGATCACTAGCTTGAACATGGTGAATGGTATCATATGAATAAAAAACACCTTCACTAGTAACATTGTGGTTTTTATTTTCAAGTCCTTATTAGGGTTTTAGGGAGTTTAAAAAGGGTTTTGGGTTCTTAACAATAGTTCATAGAGGTTAGGGTTTTATCCTCTAAACTAATTCCACTAAACTCTTATAGACAAAGCCCCCCACATCTCCTAAGATGATAAGATTACCATGTAGTAGATATGTGTAGTTATGAGCTTGTCAAATATCCTTTTGGGTGAAAAGTATACATTTTGGGAAATTTTGAGGAGTCTACAAGCCAAATTGACTAGATGTGTATCTCCTCTACAATTCAAAGTGACATAACACATATAAAAACATGATAATCATCTTCATAAAGGTTTGGGGTGTCCTCTAATATCAATTTTATCCTCTATTATAACCTCTAAGTGGCACTATCTTAATGAAGGTACTAGATTAGTAGGTATAAGTATAGGGTTCCTAAGTATTGGTCTTAAGCTATGGTTGTGAGGAACCTAGCCACTATTATTAACATGCAGATCATTCCTGAGGGCCATTAGAATAAATATATCCATTTGATCAAACCATTTTCTTCCTTTTATATGCATTCAATTTCTCACTTGGACACCTAGGCCTATCTGAGAGACTTACCAATCATGGAGGCCCCTGATGGTGGCTAATGTGAGATCATTTGGGAAATTTGGGACCCTCTCTCTCTTAAAAAACCTATGGCATATGAAAATATTTCCCAACTCCTTACTAGAGGATTAAAATATCTTTCTCAAGCCTGATCCATATAGTATTTGCCCTGCACATGCCAACCAATAGGCCATTTGAGTGTTTATAAGACCTAGGGAGATCATTAAGACCATTTTATAGCTTAATTACCCTATTTGAATACATTTAGAGGCATAATTATATCATTGGGTGAAAACTAGGGTTTAAGAAGGGTTTTAGATGTCCACCAGATTAACAATGGCTCATACAATACATAAATTCAAACCAAAACTTCTTATCATGAATTTCTAGACCACTGATCCATTCATCTCTCCTAAACAACTTAGGGTCCCATGCAAAGTGTGTGTGGGGATATGAGTAGAGGATGGTATGTCTCAAGCTCCCCATTAGGTAGTCTATGTAGGTTATATTATTAACATTCATTCATAAAGATGGGCCACTCAACCCCAATCATTACTTTAAGAATTTTGATTCCATAGGGGTGCTCAAGTTTCCCTAAGAGCTCTAGGTCTAGGTCTCTTTGTGGTGAAAGGAATGAGTGTTTGAAGGTGTAACTTGACCTGTCTGCTTAAGAAATGGAGCTTGAAAGGGAGTTAAAACCAAAGAAAACTATATTATTTCATTACTCTACCTTTGAATACCTTATCTAGGGTTTGAAACACCTCCTTATACCCCCTTATTTCATTGATTCTCTTTAGAGGTATGATTTTGCATTTATGTGGTCTTGAAACCCAAATGAGACTTTAGAGCTTAGAGTGCTGATACCAAGTGTTGAATCCCCCATTTAAATGTAGGTATATATGTAGTTCTAAGGTTGTCATAGCATCTTTCCTAGTTCAATATCCATCTTCTGCACATACTCTTATCTACTCAGACCCCTCACCAACCCTACTCTCTCTTGTAGCCTAGCTTAAGCATCATTGCTTAGTTTATAGGGTTGAAACAGTTGACATTGGTAAATTGAGAAATATATTTTAGCTCCTTATAAGGGTGTGATTAGGACTCACACATCATGTTTAAAGTCTTGATCAAAATCCCTGAGGTCATCCCTTTTAACTTTGTCAACATGTGGGTATGCACAATTAGACCTCAAGTTGTATGTTTTAGTTCTGCAACTTAGCTAGACAACTTCCTTACTTAGGAGTAACATCAAGAGGATATTGAGGGGTTTTGGATATATTTTATTCTCCCTAAAATTTCACTTTTATATGTTATTTAGATTTCCACTCTCCTTAGTTTAGCATATTCACTATTTAGGCAACCTTGACTGACTATATGTGCCAATCCTAACCCATAGTGCATTTCTACAAGTTTCTTTGCCTTTGGTAACACAACATCCCTATCTTACCTTCATTAGTTTGAGTTCCTTACTCATATGCATATATTGTATCATATATAGGGTAGGATATAGGGTTAAGACTATCAACAATATTGTAGGTACTGATTCATGTATGTTGATTGAACAAGGGTCTTTGGAACATGGTCTCTGAGTTAAGAGAGTGCCCTCTTAGTTATGCTTGAGGTCCCAATAGTTATCTTATGTTATAATCCATCTCTACAAGATAATTTTCTACCTATTCATATCCCTCTCTTATGCTCAGGGCTCATCTACATATGATGACTTTGAAGGACTTTTGCATGGTAGATCTAGGTCATTTCTTATAAATGGTGATCATGGTATCTCAATAGGGTTTATGATTGTGTAAGTTAATTTCCTCTTAGTACTAATGATGTTTGATAGCACTAAAAGGTATTTAGACCTTGTTTCAATACATTAGTCTTGAGTATAGGGTTTTGACTTGTAGGTGATAACTTGGTAAGGTCACATGGAGCCTAGAACTTAGAAATAGGGCTAACAATGAGGTAAGTTGATAGTGCTAAGGTGGCCAAATGGCATAAATTATTTAAGGCTTTGGATTGAACCATGAACTCATACCCATAATGATTTTGAAGGACCCCAATCATCTTCACACACATACCTAATATAATGAAACACTTCAAGATCATGGATGAGGCATACATAGTGAAAAATGAAAACTTAGGACTTTTAAAAAACCTTAAATTTTGCTAAATAACCTTAAAATATGTTAAATAGGACTGTGGAGGCATTTGAGAATTAAATGGTGGTTTATTTTCCTATAAGGGATATGATAAAGGTTTGTTTAGCCTATAATAAGGGGATTATCATTAATACAAAGTATTCACTTATAACTTCTATGGCATCTTTATGGTGTCCAATAGTCATTCTCTTTAAGCACACTATGTTTCTTTGCAATGAAACCCAATCATGTAGGCAAATTAAATTTAACTCATAATTTGAGAGAGTTGGGGATCTATCTGAACATTCAAGTTGGACTAAATAGACACGAGTAACTTCAAGACACCATTGTCTAACCTTTAAGCACTATTCACTGTCAAATGTATGCACTGAACACTATTTTTCACCAATGAAACCTTATCTATAGCCTACAGATATTGGTGGTTTGGATGCTTATCACTCTTATAAGCCCACACATGTGTACCAAAGGTTGAGGATGCAATGAAATATATTTGTAGGACTAAAGGAAACATGAATAGCCACTCGTTTGATCAAATATACCAAAACTCATTGAAACTATTCCCATTCTTTTGCCTTATGTAGATGAAGATGGTGACAAGGTTACCCAGCTTCTTAACATTTATTTATAAAGCTCAGACTACTAAACCTAAAACCAATGCCCATGATTGGAAGGTCCTCAAGTCTACTTTCTTTGGCGAAGAGCCTAGACCTTCTCTCTCTCTCCTTTATATGAAATTAACACAAACCTGAAGTGCTCTCCATGTCTGCCAAAGAGCTAGGTGGAGGAAGTGAACTAGTTTTGGGCTCTTTTGGCCCTAAAACACTTTGATTTATTCAACATATACCTATAGTGAACTCCCCTTGCAGACTCCAAAATCTACTTGAGCCAATCTATACTATGCAAAGCTATAGTTCTCATGTTTCAAACCACAAATCATTATTAGTGAGAAGGAGGAGGGAAAATAAGCATCAAATAATGTCTCAAAGATCATTTTATGACATTAGGGAGTTTAGGAAACATGTTTCCACACATGTGGGGCCCATTTATTGGCAATTAAGTGTGTTGATTTGTGAAAAGGGCATCATTAGTATATGAAATGGTTGGTCATGACAATGTGGTGTTCAAGTGGCATTTTGGGGTCAAATATCATCATTTAAGGCCAAAAACTCTCTTTTTAAGATAATATATCATGTTTTCCACTAAAGGCTTCAAATGAATGACATTTTGATACTTATTAAAGTGGGATAGAACATGCTAAAGACTTCAATTAGGATTCCATGCTCCTAGATAACATGCATAAAACTTAAGATTAAGCCATACCTTGCATATTCTCAACACACTAGATAGGTTCATGATGAGTTATCAGCTACAACATTTAATTATCTCCATCATGGCATATTTGAATGTTGAGACCACTTCAAAGCCTTGTCATAGACCCTCACACATACTCAAACACTAGGAGGACACTTGACATAAGTTGAAATAGGGAACAAAGGCAACCACCATGATAGTTTCTTGGCATGACACAAAACTAGACGTGCTATCCTTGACATGACAACTAGTTACTTCCTTTGGACTACCCTAACCCCTCAAGGACATAAGAAAGATGATCAAAAGTGATGCTTTTGTGTTCTTATGCATGGGTTGAATCCTTTATGGGCCTAAGGGTATAAAAGGAGAGGAAAGGATCAAATTTTGAGGGTTACCCATTCTTTTTTTCCTTTTCTGAAAGGAAATTGGCTTGTTAACAACTTTCCCATGGTCTTTGTATACTGGGTCATGGCAAATTAGATACCTCAATTGGATGATGCAAGATGTTACATATAAGGGGCCTATAAAACATGCACTATGATATACAAAAAATAAATTTAGAGTAATAAAGACTCAACTCATTTAGATTTCCTTATGAACTCCTCCCTAAGAAACACTTATCTCCAACATACTAGATTCAATAATGCCTTAAAAAGAGACAAGCAAGGGATAAATAATCTAGATGAAGCATGAAAGAACTGATTATAGATTAAGCTAATATAAAACTAAACTAATAAGTGATAAAAAAGGGTAAAAAAATAAAGGGTAAAGAGGAAGAGAAATGAGCCTATAATACAATGCATATAAGTTTGGTTCATTCAGTTAGACAAATTCCATAAAACCACTCTTTTATTTGACCAATATTCACACAATCATAAACAAAGATGGTTTTTAAAGCTCAAAGAAAACTTAAATGTGAAGAAAGAGGGACATGATTACCATATGAATGCACAAATTATCGACATTAGGATCATAACCTTCTAATTTAAAGATATCGAATAAAAGAAACATCTTGGATTCACCCTTTCCAGCTGAAACTACATAAATGCCTTCGAATAATATATCTCATAGGAAAAGAAACTAATTAAGAAACTGAAAAATAATAAGAAAATGAAAAAAAAGTATAGTTCTTCTATTTTAGCTAATTAAATCTAAATGAACCAACCCTTCTCATAATAAAGCATTGGTCTTATATAGATTTTTAGTCCAATCAGTTCCAAAATTAGCCCACAAATGGGTGGTTATGATAGATCAATGAGCTGGGTCCACTTGAAATGAACTCAAGTTCTATTTTAACCATGATCAAAGTGCCACAGACCATGCTAATTGAATTCCACCTAAATTTTTCATAGCGGAATGTCTTTGAGATCCTTTTTAGGATTTCTAATTGCCTACATATTATGATTAGAGACCATGCCTCTTTTAGGCAAATTTTGTGTTTTATGATTTTCATTGGGTCCCAAGGTGCACAAATTTAGTTAGTCAATACCACTACCTGATTTGATTATAATTTTGCATCCCATGATCCTCATACTAATAGAAAGAAATCATACCCTGATCATGCCTACCATAATGGACCCATAGTCCACTTTTCATATATTGATGGTTTAGATGGGAAAAATGTCTGTCAAATCTAATCTTGAACATATTTCAAAGAGGTCCATGTATCCACCTTAAGAAATATTCACCAGGTGAATGTTTCCCACTACTCCATGATGCCCACATGTTTTCATGTGTTAGGGCCACACTATGTGGTGATTTTTCCTTACTTTTTTGCTTGGTTTGAGGACCCATATCCTCTAACTTTTATTTGGATCTAGGGCAATAAGATCTTACCGTGTGGTGTGATCTTGCTTACTTAGAGATTGTTGGTTTTGGCTCAAGGTTTCATATACTCTAATTACTTTGGGGCCTCAATATTTTAACATGTGTCCTCTTCTTGAGCATCCATGGATTTGTTATTCTTTTGGTTTACATGGATTATCCTAGGGATATAGTGAAGCAATATTACGCCACATGGCATCATCCCATTCACCCATTTAATATCTTACCTACCTACCTATTTTGGTTGACCTAGAAGAGTCCAAGAAGTGAGATGTTTCCACATAGCATCATCTTATTTATTTAGGGGTTTTAACACCTACTCACTCTTTATTGACCATCTGATGGCCCAGGGAAACATGATCATGCCATGTGGCATCATCTCGAGCACCTAAATGATCTTTAGATGAACTCCTAATTATAGGCACTTTAGAGAATCAAAGGAGTAATATATTAACACTTATCAACATACCATTTACTTGAGAACTCACTTGAATATCAATGTGCATGTACCAACTCATGAAAGTGATTAATCAAGATCATGCCACTTGGCAACATCTCAATTTTTCTATGGATACAAGAAATAAAGTAGTCATTAGGATTAAATTTTATAAATAAAATGAATAAGTAAAATCAAAAATAAATTCCCTTTTATCCAAATCCAAATTATCCCATTATATAATAAAAATTGTTTAAGTCCTTAAGATTAAATAGTAAAAACATTAGCCATTTAAACCCAATCCAAAGTATAAATGAACCATCTAAGATAGATTTAGTAAATAAAAATATCTAACTACTAATCTAAAAATCTCTTTAAGTTCATTCTTGGGTTTTGATGGGTTGTTAGACTATTAAATTTAAGTTCATGAATTACTGACATGGATGCCATCATGTCATCTAGTTGGCAGGTCATGCCACACATCTCCACATTCATCTGGGGCTCAATTGAGGCATCACCATATATTAATCATCATGTAGATGAGATGTAACAATATCATGCCACATGGTATGATCATGCTCATTTAGAAGGTTGTGAATCCTAGCTCGAAAGCCAAGATATACTGACTGTAGTGGAGACCCAAGATTATGACAAGTGATATCATATCATTTACTTAAGAGGTTTATAGTGTTTGATGTGCATGGATCACTCAATGATGTGAAGAGGATAAATCATGACACACATCATGATCCTACTTACCTAGGACCTTATTGCTATCCCAAAGTGCAATAACTACCCTAGGGTCTTGGAGAAATGAGATATCACCATGAGGCATGATCTCGCTTACCTAAGAGCTCAGCGGAGAGGCCTAACAATCAAAGCATCCTTTGGAAGCAAATAAGTGGAATGATGATATGTGTTAACATCCTAGGCATGTATAATGTTGAAGCTCTTATAAATAGACTATCTTGAAAGCTCATGGAGAAGCGAGTGGGTGATAAGTGGTGTCTTGATGTTTATCTAGGGCCTATAGAAATTGAAATTAGTTATTAGCTTTTGAATTTGAAAATTCCCAAAAATGGCTAAGTAAAAGAGTCAAAAATGAAAGTAAAGGCAAACATAATAAGCCAATCAATGTAACCATTTGTTTAAACCTACAACTAAATTAGCTCATTTTAGATAAAATGACTAAGTGAGGGAATCAAACAAAATAAATGCTTAGTCATTTTAACTAAAAAAAAGTAGAATGGGATTAAATAGAGATAAAATCAAGAAATAAAATAATCCCATTTGCTAAAAAATATATACAAGTTAGTCCAATACAAATAAAATGACTAAGTCCAAAAAATGAAGCGATATAAGCCCTTAGTCTACTTAATTCAAACTGAAGCAGAATTAGACCAACTTGCTAAGGAAAAGAAAGCAATGTTTTGTGATAGTTAGGTAATTCACATAAATCTAAGGTAAAATTCTTTAGAAGGGAAACTTTAGTGCAACTAAAAAACATGCTTTAGAATAAACCAAGATTTAGTATTTTTTGGCAAATTAAGATGATAAGATCAATGGAGTCCTCTATGTAATCTTCTTAGACCAAGCGCTCATAATGAACATTTCAAGTCTAGACTTAGTTAAAATAATAAATCAAGATTAAAGCCTGGATTACAACATATTCAAGACATTTTTTGATCAAATCAATAGATCAAATAGGTCAAGGTCACCAACCCCTTCAAATAAAAACCATATTTTAGATCAAAAAGAGGTTCCATTATTTCATAAGGAATTTAGGAGGTGTTGTGCAAGAAATAACATGACCACCATAATTTTTATTATAAGGTAAGGTAGGTCCTCAATATTGAAATATAGAGGTAGTTTAACACCTATCCCTATAAGATGCAGTAAGGCTTGATCTTTGTGTTCTAAGAGATAGCTATAGACTTAGTCAGGTATTTCCTTAGGCAAATCATTAGCTTCAAGATCGTTCTCATTATAGTTAACAAGGTTATTAACATTATTCACCTCTACATGCTCTTATTGATTCTCAAAATGGAAAGGATCTCTACCAAAAGAATCTTCCCTATATTAAGTACTATTTAAGTAATCTTGATGTCGGGTAGTTGGAGACATGATGTGACTGTATATATATGACCTAGGATTAGGCTTGGATCTAATATTTTAGAGAAAAAAGAGGTTCCATTATTTCATAAGGAATTTAGGAGTTGTTGTGCAAGAAATAACATGACCACCATACTTTTTCTTATAAGGTAAGGTAAGTCCTCAGTATTGAAATATAGAGGTAGTTTAACACCTATCCCTATAAGATGTAGTAAGGCTTGATCTTTGTGTTCTAAGAGATAGCTATAGACTTGGTCAGGTGTTTCCTTAGGCAAACTATTAGCTTCAAGATCGTTCTCATTATAGTTAACAAGGTTATCATCATTATTCGCCTCTACATGTTCTTATTGATTCTCAAAATGGAAAGGATCTCTACCAAAAGAATCTTCCCTATATTAAGTACTATTTAAGTAATCTTGATGTCGGGTAGTTGGAGACATGATGTGACTGTATATACATGACTCAGGATTGAACTTGGATCTAAGATTTATTTTAGGACTCAAGAATGTTTATATGTTGGATTGATTTGGAATATGGCTTGAATCCAAGATTGGTTGTGACTTTGATTCATGATTTTTATTGGATCAAGATAATATTAATGCAAAATGATTTGGATTTTGACTCAAAATGGACCATGACCCAAGATAGTTTGGATTCATAATTTTGACTCAAGGTGATTTGGGTTTTGACTCAAAATGGACTACGACCCAAGATAGTTTAGATTCATGATTTTGGCTCGAGATGATTTTGGATTTTGGCTCAAAATAGACTATGATCAAAGATAGTTTGTGTATACATCTAAATATGATTGCCTTAATTATTCAACTAAACTTAACAATTATCTCAACTAATTTTGTTTAAAAAAAAACCCTTTTCCTAACTAATAATCTAATCCCCCTTCCCCTTTTATATTTATCACACCATAATAGCTTCCTACACACCCCACATTATATTAATCCATTATTTATCCTGTTAATACTCTATTAACCTATTAATCCTACTTCACTTAATAACAACTTGTCCACTTGCCAATTTTAAATTCAAAATATACTACCTACCCCCACCCTACCTAGACATAGCCTTTCCTACAAACCTAGTTCCATAAACCCATTTAAAACCCCTAATCTAATCCTCATTAATTCCTAATTAAGTCTAGAGTTATCTAAATCTAGAAACTTCCTCTAATATCTCCACTACTATAAAACCCTCTAAATCTAGAGGATTCTTATAAATTTAAAATTCCTTTTTATTCCCTCCACCACCCTTATAAATAACCAAGCAAGGTCCTTTGGTTAGACTAAAATTGGAAAATCCATAAGCTCACATAGTTTGCATACTCTCTATCACATTGCATCCATAACCCTTATTTTTCATCCAAAATCATCAATATTTTGCATCCATTTGAAAGTCTTGAAGCCACCTAGTCTAACAATTCAACATCATATAATCAAATTATCTTGGAGAATAAATTTATGATTTTGGAGAGAAGACTTATGGAGAAAAAATGAGGGTGAGATTATTTTAATTACAAGATAATTGCTTCTTCATTCTCTCTTTTTAAGTTTTTTTTGTGAATTTTGAGTTTATTTAGCTTATTTTGTGTATTTAAATCTATTGCTCAAATTTTAAAATCATACATTGGTGACCATAGTGGGAGCCCTCCTTTGGAATAACCATTGTGTGAGTGAAGTGTGAAAAATTTATCTTATAGTACTGGTTAGGAAGAGATTGGGATTAAAAATGTCATAATTTTTACATTGCAAATAGTCACAATTCTACTTTCCAACTAGTGATTTTGCATCTACAAGTCATGACTTTAAATTGACCATGTAAACTTAACCACTAATCATTAGTCTACCTAGCGGTTTAGTAACCCTTTTCAAAATCACTTATAAGTAGTCACATTTTTTATTTCCATTTGTGGTTTTGTTTAGTAGTGATTTTGAGTTAAGTTATAAATTAAAACTTGTTTAATTAGCATTTAAAAATTTGGTTTCTTTATTCCTTGACTAATATTGTGAACTTACAAGAATAAAACAAAACTCTACCCCTTCCAAAATAACTATATATTTTATACTAAGCAAAACTGCTTAATGTCATCCATGATATTGATTTATATTAATGCTTTTGCTTCTAATAGTTGTAGTTTTGATTTGGATTTAATCTTACTTATAAAAATTGCAATTTGGTATTTTGATAGCCTTATTGCTCTCTGGTCGACCTTGTTCTGATTGCAGGAAAGGATAAACTTTTTCAAAATGAGGTCATTGTTGTCCCCAAAAAATGACTACTCATTTTTGGGACAACCTACAGATCAAAATCCTCCCTTCCCCTTTCAAAAATTGTTTTGAGCATTCAGGGTCAAAGGCTTCTGTA
The DNA here is from genome assembly GCA_037957365.1 of Torreya grandis. Classification (NCBI taxonomy): domain Eukaryota; kingdom Viridiplantae; phylum Streptophyta; class Pinopsida; order Cupressales; family Taxaceae; genus Torreya; species Torreya grandis. Next base: position 412,095 of record JARHVA010004084.1, on the reverse strand, counting down.
GGTGGTTTCAGTCAAAAGAATTAGTTTTTCAACACTTAGTCATTTTTTAGGACTATTTCAGTGCCTTGGTTCAAAGGAAATAAAACCCGAAGGCCACCTGAAAGATCTCAAAGGGTAGGTACCCTTGTGGGAGGCTCTCACCGAAGGAAGTAGACTTTTTCTCAAGGCCCCAAAAGGGCAAGTCCCTTCCAGGAAAGATCAAACGACAAAGTCGAAGGAATTGCCAAGGAAAGTGATGGGCCCGCAGATGTCAAATTGATGGCAATAAAATAACTATTGATCTTTGAAGGCTTGAGCATGGACCCAAATGCATTTTAAAGCCAAAATGCCAAAGGGAAGAATCACTAAGAAAAGGAGCATAAAGATCTAGCAAAGCTGGGAACGTATCCTGATAGCTCAAATTGCAGCAAGAAGAGACAAAGCTGGAAAAGCCCGACTGAATAGAAAAGCCTGCAAAAAAGCACCCAATGAAAAAAGACAAAGTATAGCAGAACGTGAAGTGTTTGCATCGTTTGGTCTCTCCCTTCCCCATCTACCTTCTGAGTATCCTCCCCATGCCGAGGTGGTGATTTTCACTACCCCTCCTTCTCTCCCATGTTTTCCTATTTTCCTACCTGCCAAGGGCGGTGAATTTTCTGCCCTAGCCTTGCTATTTACCTTAACCTATATTGGTGGTGGATTTTGATACCTATATAGGTCTATCCTTTTTCAACCTGCACAGGTGGCAAATTTTGCCACACATTCTCCCTTTTTCTCCATGTTTTCCCTAACCTCGATGCTTCAAAACTTGCATCAACAGCAAATTTTGTTGCTGATACAAGTTCCTTCCTGACCTACATCGATGAAAAAATTTGCCATTGACACAGGCCAAAAGTACACGAGTGATGAATTTCACTGCCCCTGCACTTTCCTTCCAAACTTGCATAGGTAGTAGAATTTGCCACCCGTGCCATTTTCTTCTCCCTCTTGCATGCAAGGGCAGTGAAATTTGCCACCCGTGCATGCAGTTCATTCCACATGCTTGGGCGGCAAATTTCACCGCCCTTGTAGTTTTCCTCTAAATTTATCCAACTCCAGAGAAATTTTAATGTTTTTCATTTTTTTCACTTTCTCCCCTTTTTTCCCTCATTTTCCGACCCAGCCCTGTTAAGTGCCCTTCCTTGGTCATGATCACCCAACGTGCAAATTCCCCAATTTGCCCACTATTCCCTAATTACACGATCATAATTACAGTTCCCCCTAAATATTCTTATTTGTTGACACCCATTTAACTGAGACCAGTTCCAAAAGTTATTCCATATCATTGGAGTTTCTCTGAAGAAGTTGAAGACCATGAGGAAGACTGGAAATAAAGATTGAAGCTGTTGTTCCATGCTTTATTCAAAATGCACTTTGTAATTGACTTGGGAAATTTTCACATGCAATTTTGTAATATGTAATCTCAAAGTCAAAGATGAGTCATCTTTGACTAGGATATTTTTGTATTTTAATATTTTCTAAAATTTTGAAGGTTTCTCCCTATATATAGAGGGGACCTCTTTTGTAAATGGATCTCTGATAATTAAGAGCAAAAACTCTGTTGAAATTGAGACACTTCTTGAGACTTTGTGCTCAACTTGTAAATCATATTTTGTTGAATGAATGAGAAGCAGGTTCATTTCAGACTTTGTGTTGAAGTTATCTGCTTTATTTAGGAAATAGTTCTTATGTCCTCTTTCCTGATAATCTCTTATTTGTTTGATTTAATAAACAAAGTGTGTGTGTTGATATTATCTAAGGATGTTTCTAAAAGATAAAAGAGAGAATTTGAGCTACTTTTATCTTTGTGATCCTTTTATCCTTTGTAGTTTTAGGCAAAGACTTTGTGCTTCGTTTCACTCTATGGTTACGTGTATTCCGAATCGGTGAAGGAGACAATGGAAGACTTTGTGCTTACGTAGGTTTATTTGTTAACTTTGTTACTTACTTCAAGTGATTTTATGCTCTACGCTGGATACCATTCCTAAAAGAAGAGGAATGTTGTTGGCCAACGACCAAGATTTCTCTCTCTTGTTCCTTGGACATCACCTCTGAAAAAAGAGAGGTGGATGCTATTATACATCCCAAGTATTATTTTTTGCTTAGTTATATATACATATAGCATATAAATATTCATAGGGAACCTCCCCTTGATGAGAGGAGAGATTTACCTCGTCCAGATCTAGTAAACCCACAATTTTTGTGGTGTAAATCTCCTTGTGCTGTGGTTGATATACCCATTTTGTCATCAGTTAGTTGACGACAAAATATTCACCCAACAGTCATCACCTCTTAATTCAATCTTTTGGGCATCTTACTCAACATTGCTTATAACAAGAAGCGATTTCTATTTTGAATCATGATTTTGACATATTAAGAGTGATTTTGACAATAGTTAACTAATAAGTGTTATTTTCATTCTATATTTGTAAATAGTATAGTTTTTATCTTTACTTGTAAATAGTCTAATGTTAGTCTATTATCTTATAAGTGATTTTAGTCCTTTTTTTATATATATTTTGTATATATTATATTTTTCCAATATGTAAAATCACCTTTGGTAAATAGCAATTTTGATTTGAAAAAGTGATTTTCAAATATTATCAATGATTTTGACTCATTTTTTTTGGAAATATCCAAATTTGATAGTATTTGGTATAATCTTGATTTAAAACTTACTAACCCTTTTTAACACTCTATAATAAATAATTATTCTATTTGGGTAGAATTTTCAATACCACTTATCATGTTCTATGATTTTGATTAATAGTTATGATTTTGAATAAGCCATAAGTGATTTTGAATAATTAATTATGTGATAACCATTCATTAACCACTTACAAAATTACATTTTGCTTATATATAATTTTAACCTATTAATAACAATTTTGCCTTTCTGTAAGTGATTTTGAAATATTCTGACTTTGTGCAACTATGAAGAAGAGATTTTAAAGAATAAAAAGGTGAATTCAACTTATAAGTATTTCTATCAAGACTAATAACAACTTTTTGGGTAGGATAAATAAGCAAAAGACTAAAAATCAAATTTATAACTTGTTTACAGGACCAGGATGTGGGTTTGAGATTTATGATTTTGAAATATTTTAAATCTATTTGTTTGTTTGGTTTGTTTTGCATAATTAAATAAGTGGTTAAATAATTTTTTTATGTGCCTCCATGTTACCCAACACATTTTATTTTATAGGGTGTAATGTGATGGAATTCATCCCCACACACTTGCATAATTTATGGGTTGGTGATGTGGATTTCATCATCATGCATTAAACCACACGCCATGTTCTGGTAAAGTATAAAAATTAGGGAAAACTATCATGAGACTAAGTGGTTGACCCCATATAGGTCTTTTGTGAAGGGAAAGAGTTAATCTTTGACCCATGCATTAGACAACACCCTATATAGATTTGGGCCCCATGTACCTAGTGTATATCAGGTATGCCCCTTATAAGCCTTTTCTAACCTAGAATAAGACCTTTAGACCATAACATGTAACTTGTTGCTAGGGCCAATATCACTCTCCATAGTGACTATCAAGTGTAGATGGGGTTGTTTGGGAGACTCTATATGGGTCATCGACCTATAGCCTCACCCATGAAGCTATTAGATGGTGTAGTCACTGAGTTACACTCCTAAATTGGTTTACTAAATAATAAGGCTTGCAATTATCTTGATTGTATGTGTGTTGTACTAAACCAATACTATTTTTGAGTTGAGTTAGACTTATACTCTTTGTAAACACCTAGAAAATCCTTAGGATACACTCATCCCATATAAGGCTTAACTTAAACTATCTTTATCTTTTTCTCATAATCATATCTTCATCCATTCCATTCTCAAAAATCTTGAGCATTATATTTGTCTTGTGATTAAGCTATAGTGGTCATTTATCCTCTCTTAAAGGTTCTAAAATCATCCTACTCATTACTCCATCCATTACAAAACATATTAATTTGATTAAATATTTCCAAAGTCTATAACTCTTATAGATTTCATCTAGCACATTATCATATTATCATCTTGCTTGTTCATAACTAGCTTTATCTAGTCATCATCTCGCTAGTGTGAATATAGGCACCTAGTCATCTCATCATCTAGTCTCCTTGCTAGGTTGAATCTCGATAGAGTTGACACATTGGTAATACCTGATAATTATTATCCTTAATCTCAAAAATCTGAATCCCATCTCTATCACTATAAATATCTTGACCATTTTATCTTAAAACCATGACAATTTTATCACTCAAGAATCACATTTCTTATTAACTTATATCAAATCAACAACTTTAATGTCTATATCACCCAATATTATCCAGCATGCAAATCAGAACCCATGCACACATATTAAGATTGGGACAAGGATAAAACTAAAAAAATGACATCCTAATGACTTTAGGTAAATAAAGTAGGGATAATAAAGAAAACCAAAGTGACATGCATACTACTTGAGGAGAGGAAAAAGTTAACAATGAAATTTTCAATAATGATGAGATTATATCCTAATTTTACCAATATATATATATATATATATATATATATATATATATATATATGAAATCAAGATGAAATATTATCCCAAGTCATTGGAATGGGAGGAAAATCACCCCTTCTATTTAATCTTAACCTTATACACCATCTAATCCAAGCATCATCTAGACATAACGCTCTCTGCACCAACCTATCACAAACTAAGATGGGGGGAATCTTGAAAATGAACAAGAACTAGATGATGAATAAGAAACCCCTCAAAATAAACATGTTGAGGCTAATATAATAAGATCCACCTTAGAAGATCTTCTAGACTAACTCACCCAATAAGTCAACTCACTAGTATCTCAAATTCATTTCGAAGCCATAAACCTACACAACCGAGGAGAATAATTAAAAGCCCTATAAACATCAACATTGATCAATTAAAACCAAAAATAAGATAGACCAATAATTCTAATCTTTTAATTGACCCTTCCTTCACCCAAGAATGGAAAATGATGAGGGAGACTCTTCAACAGATAGATCCCCATTGTCAGGTAGTGACATATAGATATGAAGATTTTTGTACATCCCCACTAGATATGAGTATTTTATAGATACCCTTTTTGGTAGAATTTGAAATTCCAAAATTTGATAAATATAAGGGGAAGGATTCCCCCATCACCATGTCTAAAATTTTTATGTAACATGTCATGAGGTAGCTTACAATGATGTTTACTTACTTCATCTCTTTCTCAAAAGTCTCACACGACCTGCTCTAGAATGGTTTATGTATTTACCTAAAGGGTCCTATTGTCTCTAAATATTTCACCCTAGAAGAGAGTGTTTAGTCCTCTCCTTTATTTGGGCAATATTGGAACATTTCTAGGCCTGTGGCTATGCCGAAAGAAGAAATGGACCTCTACATTGAAAGGGCTAGCTCCATGTATATGTCTCTACAAGATAATCTCTAATAAAACAACTTATTTAAAGGGAGAAGAGTTAGAAATTTATAGATAAAAATTGTATTCTAAGAGTGGTGATACACTAAAACTATTTTCCACATGAATGTCAGATTCTAGTGCATAATACAATAAAAACACAAACCTTCCCAAACTCTAAATATTCTAACAACAATATTTCAACATAGAGGTGAGATGTGTAAAAAATGACACAAGGTAAATGAGATAAAAGGTAAACTTTACACATTTAAGAAAGTAATACACATACATAAATTCAATACACTCAGATACACACTGTGTGATCGATTAGACTAAGAACTCTTGTTTAGGTATGAAGGATAAATTAGGTAGAAGGATGGAAAATCATCACATGCTGCCACTATACATCTCTTTCACACTCAGACCAAAAACCTATAAAAATCTTGAAGGAAATAGATTTATGTTAAATGCTTAAAGGTAGAACTTGAATCATTCCAATAGGGCTTTACCATACACTGCATGCTCTCCTTTTTCACTATCCAAGGGGCTATATATATAGCCAGAAGGAAGAGAGAGAGGAAAGCTTTTGGCACCAAGGAGATGTATCAATTTTTTTGGAAGTCTTCATCTTCAATTAAAATTAACTTTGTTGATGATGCTCATTAGGGCATTCTGATAGATCCATGTCACCCTCATGAACACCCTTGGCTTGCCCTCTTGAAGATGTTTTTTTTAACAATTACACAACCCAATTGAGATGTTTAGATATGGCATTAAAATGGTTGCTATCAATGGAGCCACCTGTTAAAAATCTATTTCAGTGCCCAACTACTTCTCCTTGGCTTGTCGTGATGCACAATGGCATGAAAAAGAGTCACTTTCATTCTATTTTGCCTTAAAGAGGCATTGCTGGGAATCCATGTGCTCATTGATTGATCTTTCCATTGGCCATTCATAATGACCTTGATAATTGATTTTCACCATCGATCTACCTATCATGGATCAACCATTAGATCAAGCTTTATAAGTTAAGTAATCTCGAAAACCCAATTTACACTGTCAAGAGCTTTTTGGGTTTTTCAAGCTTTTCTACTTTAGGTTCTTCAAGCTTGATGACTTTGGGTTCTTCCAAATTTAAGTCTTTGGGCTTTAGAAAGTGACCCTTAATTTTTTTTTTGAAGGGCACTTGGAGAGAAAAATGACCCTTTAGAAAAATTCCAAAGGGCACTTTGGAGAGAGAATAGTGACCCTTCCAAAAAATTCTAAAGGGCACTTGGAGATAAAATTGACCATTTGGAAATTTTTAGAAGGGAACTTGGAGAGAAAAGTGACCCTTTATAAAAATTCTAAAGGGCATTTTGAAGAGAGAAAGAACCCTTCAAAATTTTTTTGAAGGGTAATCTTTTGAGACAAGATAGGCCAAATACCTTCAAGCTTTTTGTCTAAGACAAAGGATTCCTTTGAGAAAAGGCAAAGAGACCATTCTTTCAGAATTTTTGTCTAAGACAAAAAGTTTGAAAAAATTCTTAGGCTTGGACAAAAAACCCGAAACAAAAGAAACCTTCTAAATGAGATAACACTTAGGTAAAAGGGGTGAAAAAACACTTGAACAAGGCTAAAACAAACCTTTCAAAGAATAAAAAACAACTAGTTTCTTCATGAGTCCTTCATAATTGGATTAAAAATAGACAAGAGATGTTGAACTTAGCCAAAGGAAATTTCAAAAATAAAGGTAACAAATTTGGCTAATAGGTTCATTACCACCTTTGAAAAATTAACATAGAAATTTGTGAGACACTTTTCCTTCAACATTGAGCATGATATTTATATAATTTATCTTTATAATACCAAACAAAGGAAAAAAGAGAGTCTTGCATCATTCTTACAGTGATGGAGAAGCCTAGTTAGTGACTTCTAATGTATCATCCCTAAAAAATAATTAGCTAAATCTTCATTGACAATCTTAATTTAGAATCAACATATTAATTAAAATTATAAAGTGCCAAGTCATTCGATGTGATGAAATTATAGAAACGGGTATCCAAATTGAAAAACACTTATCAAAAGGGGGATTCTCAAGTTGTATACCCAAAATGAACAAAATCAAAATTAGGATAATGCTTCTTTAGGTAAGCCCAATATCTTTAATTAAAACAAGAATATTTTTTGAGATAGAGTTATTGATTCTAAACATGTATAAATAGTTCAAAAATATTCCCTTACTGCCAAAAATTAAAATATCTCCAACATTAATATATAAAAAGGGAAGCCAATGACTAGAATGGGGAAACATCATCTTACAAGTCTTGGTGTGCCAATTGAGATGACCCTAAATAAATTAATTTCTACTAATATGATAACTCTCCCAAAAATTTGTCTTTTAGATGACAATATGCCATGCCCTGATTGGTATTGTGAAGATGAATTTTGTCATTATAATTATGTGAAAGGGCATGATACTGAAAAGTGTATGTATCTACGATATTTCATTTAAGATTTGATAGAAAAAGGAGAAATAAAAATTAAAGGTGAAAGCCATGCAAGCTAGTGTAAAAATTAGCAATTTGGAATATATTAGGATCCCCTACTTAAGCATGATAAAAAAATAGAAGAAAACACCAAGGGATCAAGGTCAATATTTTAGTTCCAATAAAATTAATTACCACTTTCTCTCAAATCACCACATCAACACCATTAAGATCAAATTCCCCCAAAATCCCTCAAATCTACCTTATCTTATCCTTAAGATTAACAAGGCCACTTAAGATTGTAGTTACCACAAGATGTATTAAAATAATAGTTCCTAGAGTACTTTCAAAAGACTCACCCTCCTCCTCATCTAAAAAAAACACCATCCCTAATAAAACTCTAAATATTCTTGATAAAAGGTATGACATTATTCAACAGTTAAAAAAGACTCCTACTTAGATTTCTATCATGGATGTTCTCAATACTTCATCTTTTCATAAAGAAATATTAAATCATATCCTACATGAGTCAAAAGTTCCTAAGAATATTGATATTAATCAATTCTAAGCTTTGGTGGGTCATTTGTCTCCATCACAATAAATCACATTTAGTGCCCATGACATGCCACCAATAGGCCCTCATCATAATTATCCCATGTTCATAGAAATATCCATTACAACCCATAATATCCCATGGGTTCTTATAAACAAAGGATCTGCTCTAAATTTGTGCAATATCAAATTTATCAAGAAGTTGGGATATTCAGAATCATCTTTGGGGCCTACTTTGATAATGATAAAGGCTTATGATTAAATGAATGATCATTGATAGGAATGATATATCTTCCCATAAGAGTGGGGCTTGTAGTTCATCAAACATTGATCTATTGAGAAAAATTAGAGTTATAAAATAATGAAGGAGTCAAACAAAGAATTAGTAATATAATTATTCACACATTTTATTCATTCAAAAAATTACATGATACTACAAAGAAGCCAAAGAAGCCATGAACTTGATACTGGAACTGGATGAATAATCTGGTCCTTCTTGTTGGTTTAGAAACTGGTACTGATCTCTATTCCCCTTTTGTTATCTTTTGTATGTTGTGCTACCAGACTTCTGTTTCTGGGTTTTGACCGGATGCGTCTCTAATGGTTTCAAATCCATTTAAAACCTATTTTTGCTACTTCTTTGTAGTGTTTTTTAGGCATTGCCTGTGGGCTTAGACGTTCTTTATTTTGCTTTCTGTTACAGGGTTTCAGGGCCCCTTCAAAACCTGCTTTTACCTCAATCTAAAACATTACATGATACTCATATAGGAAGTGCAAACACTATATGTGGGGATCCTGAGATCCCTATAAAATCTCATTGACTAATCTCCAAGCTATATACAAAATATATTATTACAATAATATATTCGTATAACTAACAATCTAATTAGCAATAACTAATTACTAACTTACTATACGATACATACTATCTAGCAAATAGTAATTTACCCTATAGTAACTACTGATGTAAATGCTAATCCTTAACATTCCCCACTTATTTTTTACATGGGGAGAATGTACATCTTCAAAAACTAGTCCAAACAAAATCATATGCCAATGCATACTTTTAGGTTTGCATACTACTGTCTAAATCTTGCTATTTAGATCTTGATACGCATGATCTCCACTATGTGAAGAGCACATCCCACATTTAATCCATGTGATCACAATTTATGTTTCACTAGCTGATCATCTTCATAAGGAAGTATGATTGTCAGAGGATCTTTAAAGTTAGAGGATTTTTGTAGTTAACTACCCTCCTATACAACCATTACCATATTCCATTATATATACACTCTCCTTTTCTCTAATACAAAAGGGTAATGAAAACACACGTAATACTAAAAAATGAAATATTATGAGGAATAAATCCTCATTGTCATCTTATGCAACCTCTATTGATGTTTGTTTCCACCTAAATAAAAACAACATAGACAATTTACATTACCATTGAAGCATTATCCTTGGCGTTAGTTAATTTAGCACAAAACACACCACACTAAAAAATGAAAAAGCACACCAATAAAAGATGCCATCAAATCATCTGAGGCCTTGTCATCGGTGATTGATGAGAGACTCTAAAATCTCCAACCTTCATTTCCTCCATCCTCTAGTGAGTGAAGCTACTTACTCAACACATGTGTCGATGGAGTTCAATTGTATGAAGATTTTGAGGAGAACCCCCCCATAATTCAGACATTGTGTACAAGTGATAATGCATTTGTAAGTTAATATTTTTTTCAATTTTTAACATTGAGGACTCAACTATTGACTTTATTATTTTACTAACCATATGACATAAAGACCTTGTTATCTTTTATGTTTTTGACAAGACTCTTTTGATAGCTTAAACTTGACAATAAAAAATTATTTGACATAATTATTTTTATACTTTTAAATTTAAAACTATTGCTGGAATGATGCATAAAATCTCAAAATGAAGTATTAAAGACTTATAAAATACTATGACTAACTAATCATTATCCAAGACTCTAAATGTTATAACAATGACATGACTGTATAAACTTAATGTCACTTTTTGACTTAATGGATAAAAACAACTTATACTTTTAAAAACAAATGAAAAATAATTAATAAATATTCAACTATGACTTAAAAAAACTTAAAATTGATGCAACTTAACTATTTAAATACTGACCAAAATTAACATTACATGCACAAAGAGATATGAGTTTATCAAGTGTGATACTAAATAAAGTGAACAAGAGTCAAGATCTACCAATGTTTTATTTATTTACTTCTTCAAGGGTTATGATGAGCACATCTTATGTGGTTCATGCATAACTAATTATAACTCTTGATTACTATATAGACTTCATTCGTTGAATAGATCTCCCTATTTGAGGATGATGGTACGTAGCCAAAATAGTGAGATTAGAAACAACAGACTATTCTTATAATAAAAATCATGCTTGGACCATGATTCATGGCATGAAGCATTGAATGTTCATAAAATGATGGCATTGCTTTCTTTCTTGGGTTCTTGAACGAGATCTTTAGTTACACAAAGATCTATCCAAAAAACACTTGGTGGGAGAATGGATGCTTGGTGAAAAGAACACAACACATATCTTCTAGAATTTTGACTAATGAATGGCAATATTTAGATCTGCATGAATCATATATATATAGACTTGCAAGTGTGGAATGATGACAAGTTAGATTAGACTCACATGGTGGATCAACTTGAATATTCTAATGTAAAAATGCAGATTTGCAATAATTAAGTGATGCAACATATATAGGTCATATGGAGCTTAATGTGGAGATTTGACTAGAATGAGTTCAATTTGAAATGATTTAGTAATGCCTCTAACCATCGAAAACACAATGTTATGCACAAAATACTAACAAAGTGAAATGCATTAAAAAACTAGCCTATACATAACTTAAAAATATTTACTAATTCCATCTACAGGAACAACCATAAATTACACCAGTTGTTCCCCTATATCCTCTAAAGATCTCATTCTACTCTGATACTAGATATTGATAAAAATCAAAGTTATATAATAATGAAGGAGCTAAACATAGAATTAATAATATAATTCTTCACACACTGTATTCATTTGAAACATTAGATGGCACTTATATAGGAAGTGCAAACACTATATATGGGGATATCAAGATACCTATAAAATCTCATTATCTAACCTCCAAACTATATATGAAATATATTGTTCCAACAATATATTCATATAACTAACAATCTAATTAGTAATAACTAATTACTAACTTACCATATGGTACATACTATCTAGTAAATAATATTTTACCCTATAGTAAATACCAATGTAAATGCTAATCCTTAACATGATCCATGTAGTGGATGTTGATCTTCCATATAACATGCTTTTGGGATGTCCCTGGATCCATGAGATCAGAGTGGTACCCTGTACTCTACATTAATGCCTTAAATTCCCATATTCAAGCATGGAGGTGACCATCCTAGGTGAAATTGAACAATTTTGTAGCTATCAAATGGAAGGATCAAACTATGATCTTTATTGTCCAAGCACTCAAAGCTTGTATTAAAACCCAAGAGCTATGAAATATGTACATCCTGATAGCCTATCACCCTATTCCTTTGAGTCATCATAAAACACACATCTAAAAATCATCTCTGAGGGATGTGGAAAATATGAATATAAAACCCTTTACGTAGGAGATCTTCCACTATCCCCTCAAAGCTATGGGTGTCAGTTATGTGGAAACATAAACCTACCATTTATTAGTTTAGGTTGACTACTTTTACCATCTTAGTAATGCCATTAGAGGAACATTTTGGGGATCCTAATGATTCTTGGATAATTCATGAAGATGTGGCCCTTTGTTTAAATTTAAAAAAAAAATATCCCAAGGTACATAAAATGCTTCAAAATATAAATTACAGGGGTTAAGGAATAGGTCAAGATGAACAAGGGATGTTGGAACCTATCAGTATTTAAGGACATCCAGGATGATTTGGATTAGGGTATAAACCACTAGGCATCAACTTCGACACTATCATCATAGACTCTTATTTTATTCCCGAAGAGTCAACCTATGATGAATAAGTTGAGATAGGTTCTATCTATAGCCTTTATTTCTTGATGTATCCATTTCCACCATCAATATTAACCTTCCCTATGCTAAGTTGATAGGCTGGGATCACTAAGAAGAACCATCCTTTGATATATTTCAAAGTGATGAAGCCATCATTGAGTATATGGGAGCCCAAATTTGTATGCCATCAAGGGATCATAAAAAAGGATTAACTATTAGTTTAAATAATTCTTTTAGAGATAAAAATAAATCCTTGAATCAATTAGAAAAAGAAAAATATAGTGAAGCTAATCTCTCTCCAATCATAAAATAAATTTAGTTAAATGCTAATGAGCAAAATTTGTATTATGAACTATGTACAAAATTTCTATCCAAGTTTGCTTCAGGTGAAGAGATGCCACTGCCTCAAACATATATACAAGACCAATCACCTTCCTTAATTGAGGAAGTCACATAGCTAAATATTAGGACTAAAGAAAATTCTAGAATAATCAAACTGTGAGAAGTTCTTACTTTTGAAGAATGATAAATTCTGATTGAGCTTCTCAAAGAGTTTATAGATATATTCACATGGAGCTAAGCATACATGTCAGATTAGACCTCAATTTGGTGATTCATCACCTAATAGTGCATCCCAATGTAAATCCAATCAAATAGAAGCTTCGAAAGATGCATCCTAAAGTGGCATTATTGGTCAAAAAGAATTACAAAAGTTCTTGGAAGCAGGGTTCATTTGGCCAATTGATTATTTCGAATGGATTTCTAATATTTTTCCTTTTTCAAAGCTACAAGGAGGAATAAGTATCTGCACTAAATTTTGAGACATCAATAAGGAATGTCCTGAAGATGAATTTCCTTTACCTAATATTGACATGATCCTAGATTCCATAGTAGGATATGAAACACTCTCCTTCATGGATGGCTTTTCAGGATATAATCAAATCAAAATTGTTTTAGAAGATTAACACAAAACTATGTTCATCACTCCATTGGGGACCTTTTGTTATCAAGTGATGTATTTTGGAATATAAATTTAGGAACAACCTACCAAAGGGCCTTGACAATTATTTTCCATAACATGATGCATGATATTTTAGAAGACTATGTGGATGGTATCTTAGGAAAGTCCAAAATAAGAATAGAACATATAGTGGTATTAAGAGAAATATTTGAGAGACTTAGAGAATATAAATTTTTATTAAACCCCAATAAATATTTATTTGGGGTTGCTTTAGGCAAACTCTTGTGTTTTATAGTATCCTGGTGAGGCATCGAAGTAGATCCTGCTAAAGTTAAAGCTATTATTGAAATGCCTTTTCCCAAAAACCAAAAGCAATTATGTAGCCTTCAAGGAAATTTACAAGCTATTTGATGATTTATTTCTCAATTGGTAAATAAATGCCATCTGTTCACTCATATATTAAATCAAGGAACTCACTTTGACTAGAATCCAAAATGTCAAATAACATTCGATAGTTTAAAGTAATATCTATTGAAACCCCCAGTTCTATCACCACCAATATTAGGAAGGCCATTACTCTTGTATATATCTGCTACACCATGTGCCATAGGGTCCCTTGTAGCAAAAAATAATTATGAAATAAAATAATGAGCCATATACTAAAGTAGAATTCTCATCACACATGAGCTTAATTATACTCCTATTGAGAAATCATGCTTGGCCATTATATTTGCTTCCCAAAAGCTCAGACATTATATGTTAAAAATCAAGTAAAATTGTTCACTAAAGTTGATCCACTTAAATATATGTTATCTAAGTTCACCTTAATATGGAGGATATCTAAATGGATTATGATTTTAAGTTAATTTGATATCGACTATGTGAATCAAAAAACCATCAAGTGATAAATTATCATGGATTAACTATTATCAACACCTATAGTGGATACAAAAGCATTGACAACAACTTTCCTAGATGAATCCATATTTACAACTAAAGAATTATTGGGATGGAAAATTTATTTTGATGGATCCTTTACCATGCATGGGTCAGGAGCTGATATCCTTTTGGTAAAACCATAAGAATACTTAATCCCTAAGGCTTTTAAAATAGCTTTCTCATGTACTTATCATATCTTGAAATATGAAACATTAATTTTAGGACCACAAATTTCCATCCAATGGAATATTTAACATCTTCAAGTTCTATGTGATTTTGAATTGATTATCGAACATGTCAATGTAAGAGTTCCAAACCAAAGATGAGAAGTTACTTCCGTATAAACAAATGGTTGATCAATTAAAGAAGTTTTAGTCCATAACCTTTGATAAAGTATCAAGAGAAAGTAACAAATCAATAGACATAATTGCCACTATTGGGTCTCTAATAGATCTCCTAGAATATGTCTTTAAAGGTAACTTTTTGGTTAAAAAATTACTACTACTTGTACATCAAGCTTCAACTCACTATCGGATATGCACAATCCTTGATGTTAGTTGGATATGGTAACATGATATTTATGCTTACCTTCATGACAACACCCTTCCACCAAACCTTAACCATAATCAACACAAAGCCTTCATCCAATGTGCCTCCTGTTACACTATCCTTGGCAACACACTCTATCATTAGTGATGTGACAGGACCCTATTGAGATGCCTGAACTTAGAGGAGGCTCTTCTTGTAATTAAGTAAGTTCATGATAGTATTTATGGGGGAAATATAAGTGGAATGGCCCTAGCCAATAAATTACTCTAGGTTGGATACTATTGGCCTACCATGGATCATGACATTTGTCAATACATGTGAAAATGTGTAGCTTGTCAGAATCTTATACATGCCCTAACTCGAGAACTATATCCTATCATGAGCCCCTAGCATTTCTTAGTATGGGGATTAGATATCATTAATAAAATTAATCCCACCTCATTAAATGGTCACAAATTCATTATTATAGCTATAAAGTATTTTAAAAAATAGGTGGAATCCAAGCTGCTCATATATATTAAAGGGATTCAAATATCCAAATTTATTTTGAACTAGATTATCTGTTGTTTTAGAATTCCTTTTAAAATAAGATCCAATAATGGAAAGTCTTTCAAAATTAGGAAGTGGGAGACTTGTGTAATAAATATCATATTGAGAAACATTTTTCAACATCCTTCACCCACAGGGCAATAGACAAGCAGAAGCTACAAATAAAACACTTATAAAAATACTTAAAAAAATTAGCAATGATGCTGGAAGGAATTAACATCTATAGTTATATCCTACAATATGGTCGTATATAACCAACATCTAAATGCCTATTGGGGCCACTATGTAATATTCAGTATATGGAATTGAAGCCATTTTACCAGTTGAGGTTGAACTCCCCTCATTGTGCATATCCTTAAGATTCATGATCATGAACAATGCATACAAAATTGAGCGGTTATAATAATTTGAATTATTAGATGAGAAACATCATAATGATTTTGATCACCTCAGAACATATCAAAATAATTTAAAAGGCCAATATCACAATAAAATCCAATATTGATAATTTTAAATTGGTGACCTAGTCCTCAAAGAAAATAAAAATAACACCAATGCTGATTGAGAAAAGAAAAGAAAATTTAAGCCCAACTAGCTTGGGCCTTACATAATTATTGCCAAATTCAGATTTAGGGCATATAGGTTAGCCACTTTATAATGTGAAGAACTTGACGATCCAATGAATATTATGCATTTCAAGTGGTTTTATACTTAAAAAACATGGAATATTCTATCTTGTATCTGTAAGAAACTATGCTACCAACACTCACATATAATTGGGGGCATTCCCATCCATAATTATTCATCTCCTATCAAGATACATATTCCATCTAATCCACCCACCTTCCACATGGCCTTGATCCCAATGGTGGATGGAAGTTATATGTTTCAAAAACAAAGAGGTGTGATTATAAAAAATGGGAAGATTAATGCTGAAAGTGCAGAGGAAACTATTAAAGAGTCATCTAAAACATTTAATCCACTCATTTACTATAGAACCAATAATCACTCTTCATATCCAAATTCAAACAAGATTGATTCTCCTAGATGGCTCTTATTCCTATCATCCTCAATAACAATTATCTTCCTTCATCCCCACTTATTTAGCATATATCACCCTTCCATACTAATTTAATCATTAGAGAAAGGTCATTAATCATCTTTCCTTCAGGATGTATAACATATTTTGTAAAAAATTAAATAGAGTCCTAAAATATTTTACCTAGTTCTTGGGATTTTAATATACCCGGTTTGATATAATCACAATCATTATAATAAACTTCTTTGTAAATATTTTCAGGTCATTTTGTAAATATTTACTCCATGTTATATTTCTTTTAGAACTCCTTTTTATTCACATATTATGTCATTTTGTAAATATTTATTCCATATTATCTTTCTTGTAAAAATTCTTTTATTTACATATTAAATTGTTGTATATTCATTCTATATAATCATTATCTTGTTATTTGCATATTAGGTCATTTTTAAAATATTTATACAATCATTATCTTTCTTGTAGAAATATTTTTTAATCACATATTAGGTTGTTGTATAAATATTTATTATAATCATTTATTTTTCTTGTAAAAATCATGTATTAAATGATTGTGTAAATACTTGATCATTGTAACTTTTATAAATACTTGTGTGCAATATTTTTGTAAACATTTGATGTGGGTAATTTTTGTCTTATTTATAATTATTTATAATTTTATATATAGGGAACAAGGATGGTATGAATGACTACGCATTATGATATGGGAATGTCAGTCATGGAGTTATTTCTTAGTCTCCATGCACTATAGTACCAATGTCACCCTGACTACTCAAATATCACAATATATTTTTAATGAGTGAAACAATAAAATGGATCACTAACATTTATATGGATTAAAAACATTACCAATATCTTACCCTAAATCCACACCCCCTAATCGTTAAACTATCCCATTTTCAATCTTATCCAATCTAGACATACCACCTAACCTAATTTTCAATCCCCGTTAGTCTACTAATTTATCTATTCACCTTCATGGGCCAGGAAGATTATCTCTTATCCCTTTTCAATATTCATGAGACATATAATTTCATTTTTAAGGACAACCTATTAGAATCTTGACACATGTCAAAAATTATAAATCATCCATATTACCACATTATTTATTTCATTTTTATGTCATCACAACATATTTTTATACTATATCCATTTGATATATTAATGTACATGACATTAACATCCATGTCAATCATAATCATAATTTGTCATCTCATTACTATATGCTTAAAATATAAAATCAAAATACATCCACAAGCAAACTTGATTATAAATCATTGAGTTACCTCGACACATGTAAATAATCCTAATAACCATTATGCATCCAAAATACATCAAATATGAATATCTATCATAACAATGCAGTAGATAATCCAATTTTATTATCTAACCTAGCATCACATCATAATCACACATATAATATCCATAAAAACATAATATAACACAATAAATCACACCATTATATTATCACATCAAATGCCCATGAGTCATGTCAAAAATAATATACAAACATAAGCATCATGGACATCCATGTGCTAAGAATGAAAAATACAAGTCTAACATAAGGTAAATGTCTCATACCAAGAACCCTATAGTCTTAATGTTATTTTAGGAGGCTGATGAAGGGAATGTGAAGAAGTAATAGCCTTCTACGATGGTGTTCATTGATTAAATAACACAACACCCTCATATAAGATCTTATATTAATGTGCCTCCTTGGTTAACCAATATATTTGCCTAGTCACATTTACCAAAACACACCTTTGAATTAATGTGGTGCCCTCATCTTTATCCCTCTCATCCACCTATAAATATACATCTCACTAACTAAGTTTGTCCTGAATATGTATGACTTATCCTTATAGAGCTCTAATCTTTATGTCTCTATCATCAATCTATCCCAATAATGTAGTCAAGCAATATAATATAGTACCCATCTACATATCTCTCTTGGCTATTTGCCACTATAAATCAATAACTTGTCCTTGATATCTATCCCTCTCTACTATAATACCATAAATCTCTCTTACTCTTTCCCTCACCTCTTACTCCAAGCTCTTTATTCAAGCCTGGTCTTTATCCCTCATCGATCCTATTGGTATCCCAACAACATCATTGGGTCTTAGTCTTTTACCTATCCTTACATCTATCCATATAATCATGTAACCAACCCTTGTATCTCCATCAATAACCAAAAATGCATGACCATCTCCACCATCCCACTATTTTTTTATACCTTATATAAACACTCAGTATCTATAAGCATGTGTGTGCCTGAAGGATAATTTGAACTAACCCTCTCCTACTAGGCCTCTGAATAGGTCTCAATAGTCTCCTTGGTATCCTATACCTCCACTACATTATATATTCCACAATAACACCAGGACCAATGATCATAATATAAAAATATAAGATGATGAGAGTTATGCCAGCATACTCTACATGAGCTATAACCCTATCTAGTCGATATCTCTCTACTATGTAGTCATGCTGTCTAGTTAGGTAATACTTGGTCAATATGTAACTAGTATAATCAACATCCTTAGGCTAACCCAACTTAACCTATATGTAAGGTATATAGATAATTTATGCTTCTATCAAATTATCAAATGATTTTTTTATAAAATCTCATGTCCCTAGCATGGGCCCTATGAACTCCAATAATGATATGCCATCCAAAAACTAATGGCTAGTCTAGCTCTTGGTTAGCTCATGTACGTAATGGACTCTCTATATCCGCATGATCCCATGACCATATCTATAATAATAGGGATGGCCCAAAAGTATTACCCTTTATAAGCACCCATATGAAGCTCCTTGTACAAATTTCCTAATACAACCAGTCCCTAGGAAAATACCCTATAGTCCTAAACTATGTATGCTACCATATATCATAATCTCAACTAGACCCATTAACCACTCTTGTCTGATAATCATATACCAGTCATAAGAGACATAAAAACTAGATTTAGCCAATCCATAGTCTCATACCTAAAATCCCTATCAATATCCATTTGTGAATTTCTAAAACCAACCTATAAATGACCACAAAATCTCTAAATAGTATATGTAAGTGACTGAGATATCTAATAAATAACATCCCCTATCATCGATAATCTAAAAATCTACAAGATGTCATCGAGGGTCACAATTATCTCACCAATAACAAAATGGAAGGTACTCATCTTTAATTACCACCTCTCTACTAATATAGTCATCAAGGCCTGATCTATCCTGATAAATGGCATAGTCATAATATAATATAATCCCTTTATCTCAAATTCTCCAAAATCTTCTAATCTTAGTTGATGTATCTTGTGAAACACCATTGGCCATCACAATCTAGATGCTAAAACCCCTAAATCCTCTTGCACAAACCACCTTATTAGCCTATACTAACCACAAACCTATAAACTAACCCTAATTTTCTTATTTTATCCCTACCTTATCCACCCAATTTACCTATTCCTTTACTTATACCTTATATAATTAACCCCTACAAATATCCTAACAAAATTTCTACTCACTCTATACCCTTAATCATGATTTTGAAAAATTGCTAATCTATTATGGTGATTTTGTAAAACCATCACTCATTTTTTGTAGTATCTCAAAATCGTAACTCCCCTATTATAGTTTTACAATACCAAAAGTACCTTGTTGCATTTTTTCAAAATCAACTATTGTTAGTCATGATTTTTCAAAATTATAGATGTTGAGTGTGATATCATAGATTACGAGTGTAAAAATGAAACTCAAGGTGATGCCCCTAGTTGTATTTTTTCTCTCTCACATTCCCTCCTAATAAATGTGAAACAAATGAAATAAATGCAAAAATTAAAAAACTAGGGTGGGATACTTACAGTTGGTCCAACATTTATAGGCCTCTGGTACTCCCACACTCTCTCTCCATGATGTGATGCATGTGGAATGCGATCCATAACTAATGGATCCAAAGCATAATTTTGATATAACCTATGGTAAAAATAAATCCTTTTTTACCCCCTTTTTATATTTTACCCCCTTACGCCCTTATTTCTTTTTCCTGACTAATCCGTTTTAACCTTCACTAACCTTTTCCTATCACTATTTTTATTTTTAATACTTCCACCTAAAAATTTAATCACATCCATTGTAACCATTATCTATTCCTTAATTATTTTTAGGGGCATGGTCTTCCATATCCTTATTCCACATCTAACATTGAGAGTCAAAACTACATTGGCTTGAGGTCTCTTCAGAGTATGTAGGCAATACTTGGCCACTTTTTAGTGCCCAAGGATAGTTCAACCACTAGTTTCCTTCCTATACCCTCATGGTCACTTGAATTTATCTATATTAATCATGTTGAGATACATTATCCTATCATCACATCACATCCTTTATATTGCTCTGTTATCACTCGTAGCTCTCTCTTGCATGCACCTTTACTTATGATATGTTGAAAGTTCATGGCCTTATATGTCTTAGTATACACATCCTTTGATATATTTATTTATCTTGGAATTACTCATCTTATATATCGAACCTACTTAAATCTTTCATCAACCTTCATATTTACCTACGACTTATCTTAAGAGGCTAATCATTATTGCTATGGTGTTTTCCCCCTTGGGACTAATCTTACACCTGTAACCTCACATGTATTTATTCCCTTGCATCCTCACTTGGGAAATAATATCACTTATAGCTAAACTACCAGAAGGGGAATACTGATCCCTACTCATCTTGACTATATTCCCACCTCATGTCTCTTTTTGAGTGACCATCTGGTCCACTCCTCCATGCATGCCCTCTCGAGGGGGCATCATGCATCCTCATTTTTACCATTCATCGCACAATGGTTCTTATTTGAAAGACCATTGTTCCCACTTCATCACTTACAATTCATTTTAAAAGAGGGAAAACATGTATCCATCTAAATCTGCTCACCTTAATTGTTCAAGTAAACTTGCTAATTATCTTGACTAATTTCATTTAAACTAAATAACCCTTTTCATAACTAATAATATAATATTACTTGCCCTTATATATTTCTCACACCATAATAACCTTCCTACACACCCCACATTATATTAATCCATTATTTATCCCATTAATACTCCATTAACCTATTAATCCTAATTCACTTAATAACCACTTTCCCACTTACCAATTTTAAACTTTAAATACACTACCTACCCCACATACCCTACCTATCCATAAACTTTCTTACAAACCTAGTTCCTTAAACCCATATAAAACTCTAATCAAATCCTAAATAATCCCTAATGAAGTCTAGAGTTCTCAAACTCTAGAAACTTCCTCTAATCTCTCCACTTCTCTAGAACCCTCTAAATCTAGAGGATTCTTAAGAATTTAAAATTCCTTTTTATTCCCTTCACCACCCCTATAAATAAACAAGAAAGGTCCTTGGTTAGACTAAAATTGTAAAGTCCACAAGCTCACATAACCTTCATACTCTCTATCACATTGCATCAATAACCCTTATTTTACATCTAAAATCATCAATCTTTTAATTCATTTGAAAGTCTTGAAGCCACTGAGTCTTGCAATTTAACATCATATAATCAAATTAGCTTGGAGAAGCAATTTATGATCTTGGAGGAAAGAATTATGGAGGTAAAATGAAGGTGATATTATTCTAATTACAATATTATTGCTTCCTCATTCTATTCTTCTAAGTTTTTTTTTGAATTTTGAGTTGATTTAGCTTATTTTGTGTGTTTAAATCTATTGCTCAACTTTCACATTATACAATTTGGATTCATTATTTTGATCAAGATGATTTTGGATTATAGCTCAAGATGGACTATGACCCAAGATAGTTTGAATTATATATGTCTATAATGATTGTAATTAAAGATGGTTTGGTTCATAATATTCTTTTCATCTGGAAGTTAAGACAGTTTGACTCAAGATTGGTTCAAATTAAGGATTTGGTTTTGACTCCAAGATAACCATACTTAAGATAACTTATGTTTATAAATGGAATTTTAAATTAGACTTGAATTTAATTTTTTGATATTTAGTTTTCATGATAATTTTATTGGACTTGATGAAAAATTTAATAATTCAAGAACTAGTATAACACAAGGAAAACTAAAAAAAATTAATGTATACAACATAAAACCTAAATTATTCAAGCAGAATATGAACACAATATAAGAAAACCAAAATAATAAAGGATGAATCTAGGCAAGGTGTTGATTGATTTATGGGCCCTCATAAATAATTAATTTCTCATTGGATAGTGTTGGTCTAATATTTTAGAGCACTAACTACGAAGGATTCTATCTATGTAGCCCACTTAACCTAAATTTAAGGGTACAATGATAGTAACTTCCCTGGGTGATACTCTCCTCTCAAGTGCATTGGGAATCAAATAAAAAAAGTCTTCTTATGGCTTAAGGTTTTCAAAAGTTTAACTAGGGGATGTCCTATATATACCTTTCCATATGGTGAGGTGCAAGATTGTAGAAGAGGAAGATTAATAGGTTACATGAAAGGGTCTATTCACTACATGTTCACTCCATACATAAGATTTTGGTAGAGTGCAATTGTAAATGTTAGTGTATGTTACTCATGTTTACTAGGCTTTAGGTATTTGTATTTATGTAGTTTTGTCTTATGTAAGGTTTAGTCCCACATTGGATACTTTAGCTTGTCTATTGATTTGCCTTGCCTATATAATTAAGTTCTATGCTTTGTAATATACATTATTATTTATGCCTTTACATGTTTCATAATATTTTGCATATCTCATTGTGTGTTAACAACTGATCTTGTTTTCAATTGGTTTCTTCTAAGTCTATGCTAAAGCATCAATGGCTGTGGTAATAAGACATTAAAGAGACCTTGGTTGAAGAGTTTTGATAACTCTTTCATGGTCATCAGAGCCATCTCTAATAGCCATTACTCAACTTGCTTCATTGCATTGTTTGTCCTTACAATGTGACTATGGATCTCCACTATTGAGATTGTATACAACAATGTTAGATTCCTCAGCTTAGCTTGGGTCAAACCCTCCACTAAAGGCTTATTAAAATTAGATCTATCTCTTTCATCAAATTATGATATTGATTTGATTTATTTTTATTTGCATTGGCTTAGATATATATATATATATATATATATATATATATATATATTTTAAACCTATGGGGTATCCTTTTTCTTTATGATCTACATCCTTTTTTGGAGCCTTTTTTTTTCTTCTAGACCTACAAACTTTAGAATGATAAAGGAATTGGATGCAAACTTAGCACTTTGGATCTATCATTTTGTAGCTTGGCATTGGAAATAAAATAGATAGAGGAGAAACCAGGGGTTGGAAGCTGAGATGGAGTGTTGAAAGCTAAGATGTAGCATTGGGAGAAGCATTAGAAATTTCATTTACTAGATAGCATTGCATCCTTCCTTATAGACTTGTACCCTTCCTTACTCTATGTCATACTACTAAATGCCACCCCACCATACTATGTACTACCACCCATGTATATGCCTTGACTCTCCCTTGCTTGTGTAATATTGCCCAGTTGCTTCTAGGTACCTACCCACACCAATGCTATTCTAGTGATATTTGCCTCTCCCTTGCCTGCATACCACTACCAAGCTACATCTAGGTACTTGGGGATGTGAAAACTATTAAGTAATCATCTTTAAAATTGCTATAAGTTTTTCAATCTCAAATCTAGAATTTTTGTTAAATTTGGTGGAGATCTAACTTTCATGGGAGGTGCATTGGAAATTTATGGTTCTAGAGGTCTGTGTTGGAGAGATTTTGAGGCAAGAAATATTTATAGATCTACTATTTGTTGAGTTAGGTAGTGTTATTTTTTTTTTATCTACTTAGAGACTACATTTTGATGGCATTCTCAATGTGGATGTGATGAAGTTTTAGACTAATTTGGTGCCCTACCCTCGTATACATTTCATATTTTCATCTTATGTCCCAATGATCTCTTCAAATAAGGATTATCATGAGCAACTATCTATTGCAAAGAATAATAATAAAAACTTTGATCCCTCATCCATGATGGAAAAATGTGACCCCTAACATGGAAAGTACATTGTATTTTGTCTCGTGTATAGAGGAGATGTACCCAAAGATGCATTTTATTTTTAGTAAGTGACCATGTGAAAAGGAGAGGTGAATTACTAATGATGGGAGGCCATTTATTATTTTTTGATAGATAATAGGGATCCACATTCCCTTAATTATCCTCTTAAAATTTCTATTAATTCATTTTTTTGCCTTATCAATTGTATTTTTTTCCTTAAGAGGAAGTCTAGTTCACTTACAAGATCATAGGGGTCACCGGATGCATGTTTTTTGACTTTTGTTAGCTTGAGGAGATTCTTGGTTCCATACCAGTTCTAATAAGTTGTTGGAAGGATAGGTTCCCTTAGTTGTAGTGCTTTTTAAAAAAATTTAGTGCAAATTTTTATTAAATAGGTCTTATTTATGGGAAATAGATTGTTTAATAACTTTTGATTAGTAGCTCAAAATTGAGTACCATTTTTTGAAAAGTTTCATGTTTTTCAATTTCCCATGCATTAGGATTATTTACATTATAAAATGTACTAAAATATAAAGTGCCACATTCTTATGGGTCTCTTTGCATTGATTTTGATACCTTATGATTTGTTATTTGTGGTGATACATTTGATATCTTGTGAACATTTATAGAGGGATTATTCATTGTTTTGAATGTACCTTATCTCTTTCATTTGTTAGATATTAGAGGGTGAGGTTTGGTCTGGTAGGAGGTGAGACCCTCTCACAAGAACCACAAACTTCCTTCTTAATTCTTCTTGATTGTATTATCATCTTTTGTTGTACTCATGGATGCATTTTTAGCTGAGTCTGATGTCTTATTATTGAGTTTACATTATCACTACTATGGGGTTTCTTGTGATATAGGCCCTACATCATACTTCACACATGTACTATCATAGATGCATTTTCAGCTGAGCTTGACATCCTTTTACATGTGCTTTGCACATTGTTGTTTTTTGGCTGCTGATTATTTTTTGGTGTGTTTGCATACATTATGGATCTTTTCTTCATTTGAAACACTCTTCTATCAACCCATGACATGCATTAGTACCTTGACACATTGGTAGTTGTGTCATGTCTCCTTGAGGCCCCTTTTTTAGCACATCACCTTCTTATATAGGGACACCTCTTCGCTCCCTTCTTTTTGGAGCATCTCTCTTGATGGATTTTTCAACAGGTCAATACTCTCCTCATTTAGAGTTATTCTATTGAAGCCTAGTGTTTTCTTTGTTACCATTTGGTATTTGTGTATGGGTTATATTATACTCATACTGATATATAAAATGCCATGAGGGGTTTGCTAATACAATATTGTCTACTTCATGCATTTGTGTGCTCTATTTTGGGTACCTGTTCACTTAGATAGTTGATTTTATTTTCCATCACCACCATAGACCATCATCTTTGAGAAACTTATGTATATTTTTGATACTTTTTTTGATAGTTAACAATCTCTTTGTTTGGAACTATTATGGTGTATATAGTGTCAACTTGTTTGATATTTGAATAGTGGATTCAGACCACTCATGCAAACCTTTGTTATCCCCCAGCTTCACTTGAAGGGGTGTGTTTTCTAGATTAGTAATTTGTACATGGGTATCTTAGTTAGGGACTTTGTTTGCTAGAACCTATATGAGGATTGTTACTTGATTCCATGGCCTTCTTGGTGATTCTTATAGTGATACTAGTGTGGTATCCCCACCAGTGACTCTAGTGTGGCAGCCCTAACAGTCTTTGTGCTCACTTCACTATCATGTTGGAAGGTGTTTAAGTGATGATTCCTTAGGTTTATCATTCTACCTAGTAATTTAGAGAACAATGTTTTTATTTAGTGATCCTCATATTCAACACCATTCCCATTTCATTTGGTAGTTACAGAGACTCAACATCTATGTACTTTGACATGATAGATTGGTGTCCATAAGGACACATGACTTCACACTGTATCCTATATTTTTATCCCATATATTCACTTAAGTGGAGGTATTAAAGTATCTTACTCATGCTCGCTAGGCTCTAGGTATTTGAGTTTACCTAGTTCTGTCTTATGTGAGGTTTAGTCCCACATTGGCTAGTTTAGCTTGCCTATTTCTTTGCCTGGCCTATATAAGTAAGTTCTTTAATTTTTAATATACATGATTATTTATGACTTTACATGTTTTATAATATTTTTCATATCTCATTGTGTGTTAACAATTTATCTTGTTTTCAATTGGTTTCTTCTAAGTCTATGCTAAAGCATTAATGGCTGTGGTAATGAGTCATTGGAGATATCCTGGCTAAAGAGTTTTGATAACTCTTTTAGGAAAATATAACCTTGGGGCAGCTATCAAAACCTTGGGTATTGGTAGTCAAATCCACCTCATGTCACTTGGAGGTTAACTAAGTTTAAGAAATTGAAATAAATAATTCTCAATTTGTATACCCTGTCAGTACATGAGGTTTGGCCTATTACGTGGTGATGAAATCCATGGTTGATAGATTCCATAGAAAATAAAAAATAAAAAGACTCAAATTATTTTTTATTTGCAAGATCGCCACCTAGGTGGTGTGATGAAAGATCATACATAGTTTACTAATAACATAGATAAAGACTTACTAAAATGAAATTAAGTAAATACAAGTGAAATTAAATAATTAAGATTTTAATTTAAGATTTTTAACAAGAAATTTTAGTAAACCAAATTAAACAAGATGAAATTAATTTAAGAAAATAAAAACTTAGTAATAAAAGGTGTTAACAAGTCAAAATTTTCTTACTTTGATTAATTTATGTCTTTCACAAGTGAGACTACATAAAATCTATTGTTAGTTTGTGAGAAGTGTCTTTAATAAGTGGTAAGGCTGAAAATTAGTAAAAAATGATAGAAAACAACAAATAAAAATATGTAGAGAATAATTTATTTGAAACTCAACTATTTTTCCTAAAATCAAAACTATTTCACTACTACTAGAAAACCAAAATAAAATCACATAAATAAAAAAATAGTCATTAGAATGATTTCATTGAAAATTACAATAATATTTCTAAAAATATTCATGATTTCATTTAAAATAGTCATGATTTCTCTAAAACTTTACATGATTTCACTATTTTTTAACAAATAAAAAAAATTAGACTATAATATAGAAAATAAGAAACATAACATAGAAATTAGGAAAAATAGACAGTATAAAGCAAAAATAAACAAATACAAAATAGCAACAAGGTAAATTAAATAGGTAAATGACAATTTTCCTATTGGATTTGGCAAATTTTCCAATATTACCTATGATTTTAGTGATTTTTTTGCTATTTCTTTGATACTTACAGAACATGCAAAATAAACTATTAAGATAATCTCAATATGATTCACATTTTTGGGAAAGCACAAAACATTTTCCCCACTCACATGAACAATGTCATCAAAACTAAGTTTACAAGTAAACTAATCATAATGGAGTAATATAGATAAATTTCACCTATAATGACAAGCAAAACCTTCCAAAAATATGTTATAGTAGTTAGTGAATCAAAAAGACTTTAAAGAAACTAAAAAACTAATGAGAATGCATGATTAAAAAGATTAGGAATGTATTCCACCAAGCATGCTAGAATGTGATAGCTATAAATTAGAGCTTGAAAGCTAAGAAACCAAAACTAATTAATCAAATTATTAATCTAAAATATTTTTAAAACCTCAAATAAAGTTTCAAAAAAATAAAGATAAAAATTTACCTTCAACTTACCAACCATGTGAAGATATTCTCCTTTGATGATTTGATTGTGCTCTTGTGATCTTGGAACATGGTTGCTCAATTCAAAACTATAATTCAAGGGAAATTTAGTAGCATAAGGACAGAAAAATCATGATTTTAAGTGGATGATGGATTTAATAATTTGATAGCTTGATGATTGATGCCTTCAACATGGAAGAAGGGAGTCAATTTACAAAATTCTCATATGAGGAATGAATGGTCAAATTTAATTTTGAATTATTAAATCTATTGATTTATGGATGGTTATATTTGAGCCATCCAAGTGGAGAAGACTAACTATTCAAGTGGTTGAGAAATGTGGGTGAAGTTAGTTGGTAGTTGAAATATTATAAAAAATGAGTCAAGGTAGTTAAATGAATCACCAAGTTAGTTGAATGTTTCAAGGAGTTGGGTGGATGACTCAAGACTTGGTTTAGAGAATTATGGAAATGGTTGGGTGACTCAATCTATTGGTGGAGAGAATTAAGGATGTCTTTTGGTGATCTAGAATTTATAATTATTAATCACTTTTACGGAATTATGTGTGCATGATTAATTTGAAATGGATTAGTTAGTTAAGTTTATTAAGTATTTGAATTTGGGAGGGAAAATGATATAGGGAACTTAGGAATAAATTTAGAATTTGAATGGTGAGTTAGTAAATAATAGTAGTGATTATATTGATATTTAGTGAAGTAATATATTCCATTAAATGTAGCATAATTTAGGTGTCTACAATAATGTATGTATCAATCAAGGCATGCATGTAACATATATAATTTAGGTTAGGTAAGTGTAATATGTTGACAAATGCATAAATGAAACATGCAATATAAGTATCTATAAAGAAACTACATAATAATAGTGCATGATATATAGCATGACACCCATCAATGCCAATAAGCTCAATAAATGCCAATGTTAATTATCACAAATAGGCCAAAAGGGCCATGTACAAGGGACATAAAATGTCACAATAATCAAGGAAAAATTCCATAGATGGGAGGACATAAAAAAATCACAAACAAGGGACATTAATTGATGTCACATCAAGAAATCCCAAGGGACACACACAAAGTAATATATCATGTAAAAGAGTAATAACATCAATGGAACATAGAACATGGAACTAGTCTACATCATCCATATGTATCAGTTGCATATAACAGTAAAATGGCATATCATGTGTCACTATATAATAAATGAGTAATTAGTAAGGCATATGTAAGTAATATAGGTGGTTTAACATGGTATAAAGGTCATAGAAATATATAACATGTAATAGTGAAACCTATGGAATGATATACCCCTATTGTGGCCACTAGGTAAAGGGAAAACCAACATTTGTATGTCCTACATAACACTTAGAAATCATGAAGTGCATGTGTGTATGTAAATAATATGCCATTTACCAAACATGTGATAAATAAAATATGTAAAAATTTAAAGTATCCTGTCATTATCAAGTTATAATTTTGGATTTTTGGAATATTTAAATTATTTTGTACTTTTGATTATTTGATTTTTTGAAAGATTTGACATTTGGAAAAACCAACCAATGAAGCAATCAAGGGGAGGCCCAACAGAGGTGATACCTATATTAGCTGGTGGAGGGAGACTATGTCATGAATGGGAAGTATACAATAGGGATGGGCCAAAACCTATTATAGATTCAGGTGGTGTATCATTTCTATCATGCTCAATACTCATGAAAGTTGAGGTATGATGAATGGATTTAGAAGGCCCAGGAATTTGTGGTATCCATTATGCAATAGGTGGGTGTTTCACTACTTGTGTTCATTATGGAATAAGTTAAACTATTTGTGGTGTTGAGCATGTGATGTATAATATGGTGCTTTATATGGTATCCAAGTATATATTTAATGTAATCAATGTGGAATAATTCATTAAAAAGCTGAATCATGTGTGTGTAATAATCGAATCTATAATTGATCTTAGATATTTATGTTAACCATATATAGATATTGATCATGAATGCATGTATCATCCATCTTTGAATAATGATCCTAAATACTTGTATCAACCTTTCATGGTGGAGGTGGGGGTAGATGAGGGAGATATCAATGACTATAGGGTATATTCATACCATACTCCTTGAACTATAACCATTTTGTTGTTGTATATGTACTTTAGTCATCAATGTAATATAGATGAAATTGTATAAATTCTCTCCCTCCATGGGCATCTTGAAAAACATGTTAAAGACATCATTAATATATAATATTAGAAATGGTATGGATAATATGGCTAATTATACCTAAAGAGATAATAATATGCATACCAATGTACTATGTCTCTATCTATATAATTAATTAATTGATTTTGTTGTATCTTCCCAGTCATGTCATGTGTATCCAAGACATTGAAGAATTATCATCTTGCGAAAATTATTACTTGAGTCATTTTCAATCATAACACTATATATAGGTTGTTACTTAATGTAGGCACATATGAATAATCATGAAAATATGAATCATTATCAATCATCTCATTGTCATCAAATGTAATCATAAGGCACTACGGTGGAATATATTTTAACGTACCAATGATAGTATCTAGTGGATGACCATATATCATTGATGGAGGATGAATGTGATATGCATTATGTGCCTCTAGATTATATTTTGTTTTTTTTTGACTCGTGTTTAGGGAAGGGATCACTAAGAATACTTAAATTTTTATTTTCATTGTATGATGGTCAAGATTATTCTGTGTGGGCACCCAAACTGATAATGTCATTAGCAATGAGATCTTGTATCTTGTATTTTAGCTTAAAACATTTATTTATTTAATGCCCCATGATATAATGATACTCATAATATGCATTACCTTCATAGTTATTTTGTCTAGGTCTACTTGGATCAATATCTTGTGGAGGAATGAGTGTGATAAGGTTACACTCAAGAAACTTCTTTAGAATCACATGGGGAGGTGATGGTAATCATGAAAACTATCTCTTTGGTGGAGCTATCACTTGTAATTGGTTCATAGGTTATGATACTGTATTGACTATAATCTTCACCTCATTATTATTATCACTTGGTTTGACTTTATAATTTGGTATGATTTGAAACTTCATTGTTGAGGTAGTCCTTGGAGTTTATGTATACTTAAGTTTACTCAAAGCAATTAGCTTGAATTATTTATCCCTCACTATATGCTATAACTCATGAAATGATTTGGATCTCTTGAATGTGATTGATTCATGGAGTGGTGATTGTAAAATTTATTTGAAAATATATTGAAATTCATTATCAGCCATAACATTAGTCATTTTGGCTAGCACAATCTTATATGTTTACTGATTGGTTCACTAGATTATTTATTTAGCTTGAAATTTGTATATAGGATAACTTATCATCAATGTTAGTGGAAGAGTGTGTTAATAATTAGTTAGTTAATGTGTTGAATTATCTTATAGATTGAAGAGGAAGATCATAAAACTATCTCAATGCATAGTCTTTAAGACTCCTAGTAATTAACTTGGTTAATACCTTATTGTTGTATGCATAGTCCAAGAAAGATGCACGGAATGATATAAAATGTTTTTTAAGATCACCTTTACCTTATTACAATTAAATATTTGAAATTATGAAGCTTATAAATAAAGAGTAGAATACTATCTCGTGAGTTAATGGGTTATGGATCAAGGCATATGAATCCATGGTATAACTAGCTTTTAATTCATCTTGATCTAATTACAACACCTTGGTATGCAAAGCTATCACAACTTGATCAAGGGAATGTGAATTAGGAGAGAATTTAAATGGAATATTTGTAAGAATTCTAGATGGGGTGAAGGTTACCAATGTAGGAATGGGCATCAAAATATACTAAAAACCTTGTGATGCCCCCAAATTTTGGGCAAATGTCACATAGGTCATGAAATGAGGAAGCAAGGGCCTGGTACCAACAATAGTGGGTTGAATACCTGATGTGGAGGAAATAACTCAAAAGGATTTTTTTATAATGGTAATGGGATATTATTGAAGCAGTTGAGATATAACAAGCTTAGCTTGTGTGAATTTAGATGTTATAATCAATTTGACAACTCTACCCAGTTCTTTAGGATATTTTTAGAATTTTGCATAAAATTTAGATAATATTTTATTAATTATATCTAGGCCTTCATAAATATCTTGATTGTTATGTTCATTTTGATTATCTTGATTATCATGTTCTAATGGAGGCATATCAACATAGTCATTTAGCTACACATATCATAAATAATTACATCATCAAAAGAATACTAGAAATTCATTATATCCATATTAGTTATAGTAATGTGAATTTGATTATGCCTTGTATGGGTCACACTTAACATAAAACTTTTACTTTACGGTACAAGGGAACTATCCTTCTTGGATGGCATAAGATGGGATCATGAAAGGGTGTAGGTTACTAGGGCCAAAGGTAAAAATATTTAATGTATTTTGTATGGGAAAAATAGAAATTAGATTTGAAATATTAAGAAAAAAATATGAAATCCTAGAAGGATAAAACCCTAAGTGAAAACCTAGGGTTTTGAGTTGTTTGATATGTGTACAGGATCACCAATATGTTTTACCTAATTTGGATTAATAAGTTAGATTAATATAATTAAGATAGAACTTTGGAATAGAATTTAGATCAATAAATATGATATCACACACACACACACACATATAAATGTAAATGATTGACAATTGATTCTTATAATTTGATAAGGGTATGTGCTAAATATGGAAAATACTAAAGGGACCATGATACTTAAATTTTATGGTTGACTCTCTAATTATGACTATGTTTTCAAAATGGAAAAACAAGATAAGCATGCCTCTAGTTTTCATGGTTCAAGAATTGATGAATTGCCTTTGTTGGGTCAATTTCACAAGATTGGGTTAGTATCATAAATTTATAATGACTTACTAGTCGGTACTGACTTGCATGGAAGTGTGACACATTAATTATATGATTACCTATAATATATTTGTTTGCTCTATATTTATAATCCTAAATACTAATGATGCATGCATATCTATAAATCAACCTCCTTTTCCTTGAAAACCCTAGATGTGTTTATGAGGTTAGAAACCTATAAAAAAAGGGGGAAGTGTAATGGGTTGAGCTGACCCCAATCACCCTTGCTTGATGATTGAATATTACCTACATATCCAATGCTCTAAGGATAGAAATCAATCCAAACGTAGTTCTTCCACCTAGTGTGAATGTGTAATTATGCTCCCTCACTATGTGTATACAACTAATGATTGGCTTTAGTAATTGATAATGCTTTCTTTGACCTAGGTTTTAAGTGATTCATAATTTTCTTGTGATTGATCCTAGTGATAGGTATGCAAATTGGGAAGAATATGATAGATTTTCTTAGTGTATAAATGTATCATCGATAAATTCTAGATCCCTTTTGAATGAGACCTTGATTTATTTTTATATGGATTCATTTGATTAAATAATCACATAGCTAACACACTAGGCTTATGGGCTAATCTTAAGAATGGGTTTAATTTAAAAAAATAATTGTTGCTATGAGTGGGATACTTCTAATTAGTGTAGGTTATTATGGACTAGTGATAATGACTGTAACTGGTCAAATTGACCCGTATATAGGTGGACTACCTAGATATAATTATGTAGGATATTTAGTAGGTTTAAAGTAAATAGTTAGGTTATTATAGGTATATAGTAGTAGAACATAAGGGTTAACCCATAAGATAACATGCAAGTGTGAGAGGATGGTGATTTTGGACCTTGTTTAGTGGCTCAATTCATAAGTGATAAATGTGTGTTAAGCTTTTAATTGTCAAGTAATAAATACCATATTTTAATATATACACAAACCCAAGCCTCCAACCTATTTGGGATGATAATATAGGTTAAAATACACTATTTATAAATAAGTTTTCCCTTCAAACTTTGTCCAAATTTTTTTTGAAGGAGATTTTCCAAACTTTTTTATGTAATTTTAAAAATATCCATGAGAAATAGTAAACATGAGATGTAACTAAAATATTGGAACAAATCTAAAATGTACCAGCAAGATAGATAGGTTGGTGAGCCAATATGTTCATTTTCTCCTCTATATAAACTACATAGCTCCAAAGCTCAAGTTTAAAAACTTGGAATGAAAAGGAAGCACCTAAGGACTTGAACATATCCCCATGTAAGATCCAATTCTAAATGTAGTTTACAAACCAAACTAACTTAGGTCTAAAGGATTTTATGTATCAATTTATTTTACCCCATTGAATGCTTGAGACTAATGCAAGGCAAAAAGGATTAGG
The DNA here is from genome assembly GCA_037957365.1 of Torreya grandis. NCBI lineage: Eukaryota > Viridiplantae > Streptophyta > Pinopsida > Cupressales > Taxaceae > Torreya > Torreya grandis. The sequence goes on along the minus strand of JARHVA010004084.1, from coordinate 377,409 downwards.
GCACTCAATAATGTTGCTAACTCTTCCCCTTTAAGAAAAATAAGGAAAAAATCATCAAAAAAGTTACCATTGATAATCTAATGGTCAAGGGAGTTAAATAGGGAGATATATTTTTAAAATCCTTTAAAATCATAGTTACTTAATATGTAACCAAAACCTTCAATGAATAAAACATAGAGAGAGGGGGCTAACAAACAATCTCACCTAATGAATCTAAAAAGGAAAAAATATTCAAATCAATGATCATTAATGGATAGTTAGGCAAAAATATATTGAAAAGGAGATTAAAAAGAGTACACAAACCTAGGACCAAACCCTAGAGCCTTCAACATAGCAATGATGAAAAACCACTCAATGTGATCATAATCCTTATTGCAATCATTTTTGACAAACATGATGTTTTGATTAGAGGATTTAACCCACTCTATGCCTTCCCAAAAAATAATAATATTATCAATAATGTATCTATAAATAATGTATCTACCTTGAATAAAACAAGCTTGTTAAAAAAGAAAAATAATAGGAAGAAAGTGTTGAATACTAAAAGCAAGGGCTTTAGCAGTGATCTTTTAAGAAACACTGAGAAGGGTAATTGGTATCTAATCAATAATTAGTTTGGGATATCCATCATTGGGGATGGATGTAATGTTTCCATTATTAATGAATTTTTTAAGAGAGTGAACATGCAAAGTTTTAGGCTATATATTTTACATATCAGATCCAACAATATCCCATGAGCTTTGATAAAAACTTACAAGGAAACCTATCAACACTAGGTGCCTTTTCATGAGACATATTATTTAATGCATCTTAAAACTCATAAATGGTGAGATGTTTATCATAGTCCACTCATAGATCATCACTGAGGTTACAAGGAAAAAATCTAGTGTATTTTTGAAGAGTAACTTCTCTCTCAATGGTTTAAGCTTGATATTCAAATACCTATTTATCATGGATAAAAAATTAATAAAGGATGTCAGGAGATAGTATCAAATTTACTTAAGTGCCTTAATTTTTGTAGTGGAGTGTTAAGCTCTAATGTGTTTAAATAATTCCTTGGAAACCATATCCCCTAATTTAAACTAATGAATTTGGGCCTAGATCTGAGCTTCATGAGTTTGATAGATCTCTAAAAACTTAATTTTAGGGTGTAGAATAACATTATACAGATGAAGGGATTAATTCAAGGTTAATATCTCTAGCTCTTGAAAAACCCTCTTAAAATATCTAATAGTGACTTAATTATCCCTTCTTCTGTAGAAGGTGATTTGTTTTGTAAAAAACAAACACAAGAAAGTGGTAGTTAAGGTAATGATAACTTACGACCACTCAATATAACCTATTTCATGATTTAGGTTGAGGAAATAATTTTCAAACCCATTAAATTTTAGTAAAGGTATGCTTATACAAAAATGAGCAATATTCAACTATTATAATTGGTTTTTATAAATTTTGATAAGAGGGGTTATCCAGTCTATACAAATTCTAATGGGTTGATGGTAAAATAAAATAACATAAAAGATAATAAAAAAAATGAGTAAAGGTAAAATTATTTTGCTTAATTATCATGGCCGTATCAAGTTGTTTAACAACCTACTTATCTCCTTTAAAATTTATACTAGGGAAACTAGGTGTAGGGAGGGTAGTTTCTTAGGTGGTGACTAAGGACATGAATCTAAATCTTATTTTGCATATTGAACTAGGATTATATATCATACTTAAAACACCAAATAGTGAGGATCCATTATTTATGTTCCATATATTGCACCAAGTTAAAATATCTAAAAAATACCTAGTTATCTATGAGGAACTCCTCTACCAAAGACTCCCAAAGATTTACTCACTCCATGACATCATTGAAAGTGTAGAGACTAACAAGGTCAATAGATCCCCTATAAAAATGAAAAAGTATACAAATGATGCATTTGGATGATTTCACACCTCAATCCATCACAAATGACATATCATGATGAAAACACTCCCATGACCTGCTTTGTGGCATGGCATGTGACATTTAGTGTCATAACAAATCATCTTTAATAAATATCATTCTTCACTATTGCCATATAATTTTTGTACAAAAATAGTTATTGTATACTTTTTACAAAAACATCACTAATCTACATTGACCATCACTTATCCTACACATTATCCCTCCTTTCCTTTTAGGGATATGAACATAGTGTAGATCATTGACATGGAGAAATAGGAGTATCTCATTTTTTACAAACCCGTGTTGAATTAATCACCTCAATTAAGGAATGTGAAGTAGGCATAGTATCTTATGAGCTAATAATAATAGTGATTAAAATTAATAGTCTCATGTTGACCTATGTAGACACCTAAATTTCATATAAGATAATTATCCTTAGTGTCTTTTCCCTCATTTATCATATTTGAATTAACTATGCTTAATTTATTAATTTAGGACTTATTTTTACCCACTATAATCTTTATGTTAGTCCTTTAGTATTATAAACATGTATAACACTCACCATAATATATTTTTTAGCTAATGTTTACTTATTTTATGATTAATGTTATATAAATAAGACCAAACCATGGGTATTCATATTCTATAGAATAAGGAAACAACCATACAAATATAAATGTGAAAGAGGTAGATTTATATTGCACTTACTAAGTTTATAATTGATAAATTAATGAAGGGGACATGAACATTGTTGATTTATGATCTTTGTAGCTTATTGTGTTTGTGATTGATGTGGAAAATGCTCTATATTTTATTTGTAATTATTCAGATCAAGAAACATGATCTAAAAACCTATATGGATGCTGCTAGAAAATTTTAGACCCCTACAACAATTGGTAATGTCCAAGATTTATTAGTATTATCCTTGTTAATGTGTCACTTAATACCAACTCAGATCAATACATCCATACCTATAGATGAATTCTATAATTGTGCTTATCTTCAAACTTATGCATTGATCCTTATTTTACTTCTCCTTATTTTGAAACCTTAATTACACTTTTGAAATAATATGAAAATTGAAAAATGGGTTGGACAATCCCAACCACTCTCTATTGAGTGATTGAGAATTATCTCTATTCCTATACTATAAACAAGGCTCAAACCACTTGTATTTTTACCACCTAGGTGTGTGTTTGCACCATAATGATCATATTATAATGCAATGCAATGCTTAGCTTTTGAAACATGATAACATGCAACTTTGACCTATGTTTGTATTCATACTTAGATCTAGGTCTTATTTTTTAAGGGGGTTTCACATGTGTGTGATTTTGTGATATTGTCTCAAGGGAGTGCTAATAGATTTCTCAAGATTGATAGTACTTTCCAAGATGAGTGATAGATGAGTATGATCTTAGCATTGATTTATATTTTTAAATGACTCTTTCATATTTCTCATATAATTGAACCATGAAACATGTCAAGTAAAATCTAATGGAGACATCCCAATTTTAAAAGTAGTCATTGAGTGTTTCTTGACACTACCAATAGAGGGAGACAACTATAGAAAACTAGTGATTTGAATATGATGATATTCTATTTAGGATTTTGAAGTGTTCTTGTACAAACTAGGGTGATCTTGAATATATGTATTGTTAAATTATGTTAGGAACGATAATAAGATGGGTAGATGGATATGAGAAAGTGTGCCATATTTGATGTTTCCAAGTGTATAATACCAAATTTAGGTGTTTACAAGTTCCCTATTTAGTATAATATTTAAAATTATAGATTAAAAGGATAAAATAAAAATTTGATACCAATGATTAATCACACTTGATGTTGATAGGTGTGACCTAAATGTCCTAGTTTCTCCATGCAGAACTTGTAAGAACAATTGTATAAATCAATATCCACTCATGATAGAAATATGAAATAATCTAGATCATTGAATTATTTGAAAGTGAAAAGTTAAGGAATGAATACCCCTAAGGGTATGTAAACTAAGCTACCACTTTTTTGGAGAATGCCATAGGGTGATCATTCCCCTAGTAGATTGAAATACTAAAACTCGGCATTGACGAGTGTTAATGCATCATATTGGATATATATAAGTGATAAACGTCAAGCACCATAGAAATCTCCACTACACCATTCTAAATATCATCATAATTATTTTATGTAACCTTGAAACAAGTTTGTAGTTAAATGTGGAAGCTCAAAATATGTTCATATGTAAATTATAACTTTAAAATCAACCATTACCATTGTATTTTATATCCAAAGTGCTTAAGTGGTACCATCATTCCCCATTAATCCCCAAATAGAAATAGAAAAGCGTTTGCATGAATAATATTCATGCCCCAAATATGATCCATTTTACCTCAAAGTGATATAGAATGCCCTAAAATATTTTTAATATCATAAAATATGGTAAATATGCTTAATCTAACCCATAAAATATGTCTCAGAATGCTTGGAATTCTATTTTAGATATATTCTAAGGGAAATTACTAGTTGGAAAGGTATTTTACCCTCTCAAGTAGGTAGGCTAATGTTAATTAAGAGTACCCTTCAAAATTTTATAGTGTATTTAATGTCCTTATTCAAAATTCCCAAGAAAATAATAGAGAAGATAAAAAGGATTCATAATAGATTTATGTGGTTAAGGTTTAAAGATAAAAATAGGTTCCCATTGGTTGTATGGGATCATGTTTGTTTTCAAAAAAACTTTGGAGGCCATGGGATTCATAATATTAAGTCTATGAATAAGGATATTATAAGAAAGATGGTTTGGAGGTTCATCAATGAATCTAATCAATGGACTGATATCCTTTAAGATAAATATATAGATTCCAGAGAGGCGGTTAATATCCTATATGATGATAACTTCACTAGAGGCTCTTACTTTTGGAAAATTTTAGTCAAAAAAAGTAAATTTTTGATTAAAAGTTATAAATGGAAGGTGGGGAATGGTACTAGATTGTGTTTTTAGGAATAATCTTGGGCTCTTGATCTTTTTTTGAATGAATTATAACGTTGGTATTTGATTGGTGAACCCTTCAAAGGAAATATGGGATTAAAGTTGAAGATTATATTTAGACCTCTGAGAGAGGGAGGGAATGGAAATATCAAAGTCTTGATAATGTGGATATAGATGAGAATACTATATTAAATGATTTAAATGTTATTATTAAAGGCATTCGTGTTACCAATATCCTTAAATAATATGAATTAATTTGGAGGGATTCATTTGATGGTAATTATAATGTCAAGTTGGGGTACTACATGGTGTTAAAAGTAATACCTTTCGGTTTTATTTGAAGCAAGTTGTGGACCAAGGATTTGACTCCTAAAATTAATATTTTACTATGGTTAAAATATAATAAAATTATTACTATATACAATCTCATAAAAAGAGGCTTGATGTTCATGAATATATGTACTTTATGCAAAAAAAAACATTGAGTCTATTCAAAATTTAATGTTCAAATTCCCTTTTACTTTTAAATTTTGGGTTTCATCATAAAAAAATTATAGATTACTTTTATTCAACCTCCATATTTGTTTGATTTATGTAATTATTGAAAATCCCATTCAAGAATAAATATCTTTAGAAAATTTGGCATTTAACTTTGCCCCACATTTTATGTGGTATTTAGAATGAGAGGAATAATATAATTTTAGAAATCACAAAAATTCAAGTAAGATGGTGTTCATTAGAGTTAAGGATTTTTTGATTAAATTATTTAAGAAAATTAAAATAGGTAAAAATGATAAATTTAAAGAAGAGGAGCTAAGGATTATGAGGAATTGGTAGCTGAATAATGAGGATAGATTTGATATATATCCTAAAGACAAATTAAGGAAAGGGTGAGATTCTATGTTCTATCCCCATGTTATGTCACTAATTTTGATGGTGCATCGAAAGGCAATCTAGGATTGTCTAGAGGAGGAGGCATAATCTGAGATAATAAGGGTGAAGTCATGGTAACTTATGAAAGTAACATAGGAATTCAAACTAATATTTGGGTGGAAGCTTTGCCTTCACTATGGAAAATTTATCTAGAAAAAGAGGTTGATGTTAGTCATTTATTTGTATAAAGAGATTCACTAAATATTATTAGTTACTTATCTAAGAAATATGAGGTAAATTGGTCCATTAAAAAATTGATGGAGGAGGCCCATAATAGTCTTCTTTCTTTTGAATAGGTCTCTATTCAACATGTCTATAGAGAGGGGAACCAAATGGTATATTGGTTTTCTAATTAGGGGGTGGTTTCCTAAAGATTCAATAAATGGGTAAGAAAGGAAGATTATTATGATGATATTCTCCAAAATACTAATAGGGAGGCCAATAATTAGGTCTAAGGGGGTCCCATTCACATATCAAATAAGGAAAGATAATTTCATTTTCCTTAAGGTCAAGAAATGGGAAGCTCAAAGAGTTCTCACATTGCTTTTAAGATTGATGATTTGAGAGCCTTAATGAATAATCATGATAAATTAGATGACCATAATATTTTTCATGTTATGGGGGGTGATATAGCTGGTCATTTCATGATTATAAAAAATGTTTCACATGAATGTTTGGTAGCAACTGATGGAATTTTATTAAGGGTCATTTCTATATTTTCTACTCATTGTAGTTTAGCCATTTCAAGTGTTGAGAAAGGGCTTAACTAGGTTAGCATTTCCCAAGTCTATGCTAAGATGGGAGGGGGATTATGTAGGTTAGAACCCTCCTTTGTGAATATTTTTGAAGAATAATATGAAGTTGTGGGAGGTTCTATAGGAAGGGGAATTTTTAAATTTCATTCAAAGGATTGAAGGATATGATCCTCATATCTTGGTTGACTTTGCTAAGAATTGGAAAAGTAGAGTGGTTGAGATGCATTGTGTTTACATTTTCATCTCAAATGAGACTATTGCTCTTGTTAATAACATTAAAATGGAGGGTCATAAGATATTTAAATCCAACTATGATATTAAGGTGGAAGGTACATTTTTGAAAGAGGAGGATTAACTTATTGCCTTCCAGGGTGGTTACCTGTGAGACTCAATCCCTTATCCTTATAATGAAGTGTCTAAAAAAGTAATACAAATTATCATGGTAAATGGAAGATACAAGGTAATTTGTGCTTATCATTTTGTGTTTTTAAACTATTTTAGGCACCATGTTCATGAAAAGCTCTATCATAGATATCCAGTTAGGGAAAATGGCTTTTCTTTAGCATCAAGCAGTATTTTTCTATTGTATAAGTATGTTAAGTCTATGATGATATGTCTCACTTCAGAAAATAAATTAGTTGATACTGATAATAGGGGTTTTATGGCTAAAATACGTGTCTTGAAAGGTGGTAGTAAAGAGAAACAATACAAAGTGAATATTATCAAGATTCTTAAGAAATAAAAGGAGAAGGCAAGGGTCATGTCTAATAAAAGTATGGTTAAAATTGAGCATAATATTGAATCTTACACTAGGAATATCAAGGAAGTAGTTGGTGGACTAATTATGTTAAAAGGTCAGAGTTTAGGAGTGAAAAATATGGAATTTTTTGAGGGAAATATAAAAGGGAAAGAGAAAGAGGGGGTGTGGTTGAGGAAGTTGTAGAGAAATATACTAGTGACAAAATGAGTTTAGTTATGGGGGATTTGTAATTACATAAAGGCATCCTCAGGTGGTTTATGAAGGATAAAAAACTCATGAAATAACCCCTTAAATGCTTGAAAATTCAATGTGAGAATTTTTGTCAAAAAAGGATTTGAAGGAAGCGGTGTTGGAAATCAAGAGTCTGGAGGAAAAATGTGCTAATCTGGAAAAGGAAAATTCCATGATCAAGAAGAATATAGGTAACCTGGTTCAATTTATTATGGTGACTTTTGATAAATTTCAACATAATATAGATGCATTTAAGTAGTTGCTTAAGAGGAGGCAAGAAGATGCAGATTCAAGAAAATCATGTAAAAATGATAGAAGTATTGTTCAAAACAAGGAAGGGGACATGGAAATGAAAGGGATACATCACATTGAATCACTATTAAAAAATATGGTGAACACTTGGAATAAATCCCTTGGAAGGATTTAAAATTACTTTGGTTGGCTTTTTTTGTTGTTTGTTTTTTGGCTATGTAGTGATTGTTTAGTTATTGTTGGTTAGTTAGTTATTTTTTATTTAGAAAATTTTATTATTTTATTCTAAATTTTATGTTGTGTTTGCTCATTTATTATATTAGGGTTGGGTCCATGTAAAAAACTCTCTTTTACCCTTGATTAAAAAAATATCTCAAAATTACATAAAATATCCCAATCATTCCTCAAAATCTTGTATAATGTGTTAGAACACCACTGGGTTTAACCAGAATTAGGTATTTTTTTTAAATTTTACTTCACTAATATAAACTAGATTAATCTAAACTAAAGTTAGGATAATTTATATTTAACTAAATGCATCTGAAATTCATATATTAGTTTTGAATAATTTAGTTAATGATCAATTTAAAAACAAGCTAAATTACATAACCAACTCATTACAAATTATAAATCTATAGTATATTATATAAGCCAAGTACTAAAAAATTATATAATAAATTATACAATAAGAGTATATAATTGCTGAATGATAACATGTAATAATAGTACAATAATACAATTCTTATAATTATAATGTGAATATACATTTATACAATGTTCCTTGAAACAAAGGAGTATCCACAAACTTACCAATATATAGTATGTAATAATGAGTAAAAGTCTCTATCAGTTTATTGTTGGAGGAGAGGGAAAACATCATTAGAGTGATTTTCCACACCAGCCACTTACCATAGATCCCCCACATAATTTCCCAACTAAGGAATGGACTTCCCTTTACAAATGAGTAGATGATAATGGTACAGGTATCGAGAAGTCAACTAGAACCCATGTGTTGTAAGATAACCATAACATGTAACATATCATAAATAATTATATTCTAACATAATATCTTACATACATGTATTTAAATCAAACATGTGAAATGACAATATTTAACTATAAACATTACTTTGGCCAAAGTTTTCATATAGTTTAAAGATCACACAAATCAATCATATTCACACACACACACACTCAATCAGATTTCATTCATCCTGTGTATTATTGACTCTAAGTAAGTGCATGAAATAATTCTCACATAATTAATTTCTTAGTGTCATTAATACCATAATTCACTAATTAAATCATATACAAGAATATATGATTTCCCATATAGATATCTATACTAATACCATAGTATTTAAATACAAAGGAATCATGAATTAATCATATGTTTTATAATAACAACATAAAACACTCTATTATATTTTACTAAGTTCCAATAACAACTTAACATTCATTTTAAAATAAGGCTCTATTACTAGTAATTCACTTACCAAACAATATTTAAGATAGTCAAGTATTTACAAGTGCATGTATAATTATCCTTTATCTGTATTATAATGAAAGTAAATAGAATCTAGAATTTCACACTAAATTCTAAGTTTTTAAGAAAATACCATTAACATAGCTCATTTGCACTCAACATTAACTACCTATTTTCCAATCAATTAAGTTTAATATAAACACATTATAATTCAATGAAATATATCATGGTTTTCATATAAATGCATTTGTTCACAATATGCAAACATCTATATTCTTACTAGGTTATCCGCATATACATCTATATACTTTATATGTCCATTTATATATATGGATTTTAAAACTCTCACCCACTTAATTTCTAATGATTATATATATATATATATATATATATATATATATATATATATATATATATATATATATATATATATGCCTTTATGACTTATTCATAATAGTATTTATGTCATTATGTATAACTCATAAACACACACACACACACACACACACATATTTATATATTTTGCATTTAATATTTATCCTAACTTCTCAACTTAAGAAAACTTTAACTCAATATATAACCAAAAACATAACTCACATTTATACCACACAACACAAAATGTCCCAACAAGAATGCATTAAAGCATAAAAACACCAAATGTGACTACACTGTTGTGTACCATATGATATATCAATTTCATGGAAATCATTCAACACGGTATTATTTATAACCCTATGGCCTACTAAATTAGTACACACATACAACCATATTGAAAGTATGTTGAGGTTGAATTTGGTTCTTCAACATGAATTCAATCCTAAAAATTCATGTTAACCTATTCAACTCAAACCTTAAACCATTTATTAATAATATCAAGACACGTCATTTTCCAAATAACTTATACACAATCATTTGCAAATAAACTTACACACAATCGATAACTAATTATGGTATGTTCAACAAAAAACCCTTGTTCTTATTTATTTATACCACTGTATAAATACTCAACCAAATTAAAAACCCTATGGGTGTTTACATGTGCTCAATGGCTAAGTCATTCAATGTAGTTTATTTTAAATAAACAACATAACCATTTAATAAAAATACAAAATAAGTGACACAGTCAACTTCCTTATAAACTATCATTTTTGTTTAACAAATAAACCAATACTATCATTTTCTACATAAATTAACACATATATATGCCAAATAACAACACATAATCATGTATCAAAATAACTTACACAACCATGTACCAAATAACAACACAAAATTATTTTCATATAAATTAACATACAACCATTTAACAAATAAACAATACACATAGTTGATATATATCCAAATAACAATACATAATCATGTATAACCAAAAAAGCACAAAACTCATGTTTATTTTCATTACCCTAACCAACTATATTCATGCCATAACCATATCAAATCAGTGATTTGATTATGTGGAGAGATTTATCATTCCACAAGGTCGAATCCTTAATTTTTATTATGGTATAAATAAATTAAACAAGTAGTATTGAAACCATTCAAACATTCAATAGAACCTAATTTAACATCAACATAACTATTTAGGGTAAATTTAAGAACAAATCTTACTTATTCAATTGCCTTTGATGAAGATTATATTCCTTACCTACACCAAATGTTCCTCCTTTTCCCTCTATTCCTTCTTGTCGAACACATCTTGCTTTCTTCTTGAAAAACCCTTCATGTTTTCTCATATCCTCAACCATCTGCATGCCACTAGAAACCCTTAATTTTATGGTGAACACTTCTCCATCATTTAAAATCAATAACAACTCACCATAAACACCATAATTTCTTGACATGATAGACTACTCGTTGTCTCATCCCCAAAACAACACAATCACCCTTCAAACTTCAATAAAACTTCATAGTCAAACCCTAGTTTTTTTCCACTTTGCATGACTTGACACAACCAAAAACAATGATAACTCCCCCAAATTAGGGTTGAAAATCAAACATCAAAATATATAATAATTAATTTAATAATTTGAAATATATAAAAACAACAATATTTAAACAATACAAAGTTTATGTTTAATTTAACCCCTTTTTGGGTGTTGCTAATCATACCACCATGGAAACCCCCAAAAGTCACATTCACCTAGTACCTAGGTTTTTCTAATGTTTATAAAATCAACTTATTTAATAAACTACAAACTGTAATCTATATCCATGCCATTTATAATATTTTTTGACAATAGATTTTTTTATTGATTGCTTATAGGTACTCTCCAAAAAGGATTCATCTAAAAAGATATTTATAATTATAATATTCCATAACGACATAAAACATCTCAATCATAAAGAATAATAAAAACTGTAAACATGCCAATATTAACATCTAATCATAGATCTAAACTAGTCAACATTATCAAGCTCAAAATAACTAAATATAATTTAACTTAGAGCAAATATATAATCCATAAACTCATAAACAACATGCATTTAAATATACTACATGGTGTGTGTAGGGTTCTTTGTCAAATCTTTCTACCCCCAACATAGTCATGTGTTATACCCTCTTTGATGATACTCTCCCTCCATATCTATCTAGAGAGTGGACTATCTCCTTCATCCACCTCAACAAATGTAAATAGTAGTTAATCCATATCAATAATTACCAATAAAATGCTATTAAAACATAATAGTATAGAATAAGCATGATCAATATACATATGAAACTTATGCACAACTAATCAATAAGCAATGAGTCATACAATAATCATTATATGTCTATCCTTACATTAACATAAATGAAAATAGTTTGATACAATAGTAAATTAACTATAATTAACCTCATTAATATCAATTAAATAAGCAAATAAAGTTTAGTGAGGAAATCAGGATGCAACATCTATCCCCTAAAACTGGTCATCATCCTAATGACACTTATTTCAAATCATAGTTATGAAATTAAATATTATATAGTAGCAAATCAAATAACATCAGTAAATACTAAACAAATAAATGTGAAAACAACCTATAAAACACATCATAGTCCTCCCAAGTGGCGCTATTAACATAATATTGGTCCTACTGGACCTTACACTGTGAAACTTATCTATTACATAAAATAAGTTTGCAAGGGTTAATAATTTTGACTAGTTATATTGTGACCACCACAAGATCCATAACTTATAAAGCATTCCAATCCAATATATGGAAATGACCAGTTACATACTTTTTAAGATAGGACACATGGAAAATATTATGAAAGATAACTAGAGCTGGTGGTAAAGTAAGCCTATACACTATGAGATTGATCACTTTCAAGACCTCACAAGGTCCGACATATCTTGGTGAAAGATTCACTGATTTACCAATCTTAATCAAGCTCTTCTGAGGCTTAACCCACATAAATACTTTATCACCAACAAAAAGCTATCTTGTTATCCTTTTTAGATCAACATAAATTTTCTATCTGTCATTGGCTTCAACAAACCTTTACCTTATTGATTTGAATTGCTCTTCCATTTACACAAGCATTTCAAGACCAAAGACCACATTATATTCAATCTTGTCCTAATTGATTGGTGTTTAGCACCTCCTTCCATATAAAGCTTCAAATGGAACCATCTTTAAAGCTGATTGGTAAGAGTTATTATAAGCAAGCTCTACCAGTGGAAGTTACTCCTCTCACTTGTAATGATAATCCATGAAATACATTCAAAAAAGATATTATAGAACTTGGTTTACCCTTTCCATTTATCAATCCATTTCTGGATGATATGCAATACTAAAATTCAATTGTGTGCCCAAAGATGAATTTAGATTCAACTAAAACCTAGATGTCATTCTTAGATCTCAATAAAAAGTGATCTTCTTCAAAAAACCATGTAGTTGATACACTTATTTCAAAAACATATTTATAAGCATAGGTACATTATTAATCAATTATTATACATAAGAGTGCAAATATACATCTGCACAATGTTCCATAAAACAAACGAGTATTTATAAACTTGCCAATATGCAATATGTAATCATGAGTAAAATTATCTATCAATTGAATATTGGAGGAGAGGGATAACATCATTAGAGTGATTTTACACACCAAACATGGACCATATATTCCATGTACAATCTCTAAACTAGGAAATGACCCTCCCTTCAGGGACGAGCAGATGATAATGGTGCAAGTATCAAAAAGTCAATTAGAACCCGTGTGTTATAATATAACCATCACATGAAACATATCATAAAGAATTATATTCTAACATGATATCATGCATACATGAATTTAAATCAAATAGGTGAATGATAATGTTTAACTATAAACATTACTTTGGTCAAAGTTTTTATATAGTTTAACATCACACTGATCAATCATATTCACACACACACACACACACACTCAATCTTATTTCATTCATCTTGTGTATTATTGATTTTAAGTAAGTTTGTGAATTCTTTCACATGTAATTACCTTCTTAGTGTCATTAACACAAGAATTCACTAATTAAATTATATATAAGAATCTACTATTTTCCATATAGATCTCTATACTAATACCACAATATTTAAATATAAAAGAATCATGAATTAATCCCATGTTTTATAATAACAACATAAAAGCCCTCTGTCATATTTTCATAATTTCTAATAACATCCTAATATCCATTTTAAAATAAGGCTCTATTACTAGTAATTCACTTACTAAATAATAGTCAAGTATTTACAAGTTCATGTATAATTACCCTTTATATGTATTATAATGAAAGTAAACATAATTTGGAATTTCACACTAAATTCCAAGTTTTTAAACAAATACCATTAACACAATTAATTTTCACTCAACATTAACTACCTATTTTCAAATCAATTATGTGTGAATAAACACATTATAATTCAATGAAATACATCATGGTTTTCATATAAATGCATTTGTTCATAATATGCAAACATCTATATTCTTACTAGGTTATCCGTATATACATCTATATACTTTATATGACCATTTATATATATGGATTTCAAAACTCTTAACCACATAATTTATAATGGATACACATAGACACAGACACAAACACATACACACACATACATCTTTATGAATTATTCATAAAAATATTTATGTCATTATGTGTAACTCATAAAAACACACACACACACACATTTATATATTTTGAGTTTCATATTTATCCTAAATTATCTACTTAATAAAATGTTAACTCAATATATAACCAAAAACATAACTCACATTTACACCACACAACACAAAATGTCCTAAATATAATGTGTTAAGGTGTAAAAATGTTAAATGCAACTACCCTATTGTGTATCACATGGTACATTGATTTCATGGAAACCATTCAACATAGTATTATTTATAACCCTATGGCCTACTAAACTAGTTCAAACATACAACCATATTGAAATTATGCTGAGGTTGAATTCATTTCTTCAACATGAATTTGACCCCAAAACATTCATGTTAACCTATTCAACTCAAACCTTAAATAAATTATTAATAATATCAAGACAACCATTTTACAAATAAATTATACACATTCATTTACAAATAAATTTACACACAAATGATAACTAATTAGGGTATGTTTAACAACAAGCCCTTGTACTTAATATTTATTTATACCACTGTATAAATGCTAAACCAAATGAAAATCCCAATAGGTGTTTATATGTGCTCAATGGTTAAGTTGTTCATGTAATTTATTTTAAATAAACAACACAACCGTTTAGTAAAAATATAAAACAAACAACACAATTGACTTCATTATAAAATATCATCGTAATTTAACAAATAAACCAACACTATGATTTTACACATAAATTAACAAAACTATATGCTAAATAAAAACACACAGTCATGTATCGAATAAGCTAACATATCCATGTGACAAATAAAAACATAGTCATTTTCATATAAACTAACGTACAACCTTTTAAAAAATAAATAACACACATAGTCAATATATATCCAAATAACAACACACAATCACATATAACCAAACAAACACAAAACCCATGTTTATTCTCATTACCCTAACCAACTATATTCATACCATAACCATATCAAATCAATAATTTGATTCTATGGAGATATTTATCCTTCCACAAGATTGAATCCCTAATTTTTATTATGGTTTAAACAAACTAAATGAGTAGTATTGAAACCATTTAGATATTCAACGAAACCCAATATAACATCAACATATCTATTTAGGGTAAATTTAAGAACAAACCCTACCTCTTCAATTACCTATGATGAAGTTTCTATTCCTTGCCTACTACAAATGTTCCTCCTTTTTCTTCTATTCTCCTATTGACCATAGCTTACTTTCTTCTTAAAAAACCCTTCATGTTTTATCATATCCTCAACTATCTGCATGCCACCATAAACCCCTAATTTCATGGTGAACCCTTTTATATCATTGAATCTCAAGAATGACTCACCATAAACACCATAATTTAGCATGACTGATAACTCATCATAGCCTCCCCAAAATAACATAGTCACCGTTGAAAAATCCATAAAACTTCACAATCAAACCCTAGTTTTCTTCCACTTCACATGGTTCAAATAAACCAAACACAATGATAGCTCCCTTAAATTAGGGTTGACAATCAAATGTCAAAAGACATAATGATTAATTTAATAATTCAAAAAATATATAAAAAATAACATTTAAAAAATTCAAAGTTTATGTTTAACTTAACCCATTTTTCGGTGTTGCTAATCATACCACCACGGAAACCCCCAGAAGTCACATTTACCTTGTACCTAAGTTTTTATAATGTTTATAAAATCAACTTATTTAATAAACTACAAACTGTAATCTATATCCATGCTATTTACAATCTTTTCTAATGCTAAATTTTTCTATTAATAGCTTACAGATACCCACTAGTAAGGGGTCATCTAAAAATATATTTATAATTAAAATATTTCACAATTACATAAAACATCTCAATCATAAAGAACAATAATAACTGCAAACATGCCAATATTAACATCTAATCATGGATCAAAACCAATCAACACTATCAAGATCAAAACAACTAAATGTAATTGAGATTAGAAAAAATATATAATCCATCAACTCATCAAAAACATCCATTTAACTATATTACATGGTGTGTGTAGGGTTCCTTGTCAAATCTCTCTACCCCCAACATAGTCATTTGTTTCACCCTTTCTACTGATACTCTCCCTCTATATCTATTTGGAGAGTGGACTATCTCCTACATCCACCTCAACAAATGTAAATGGTAGTTAGCCCATATCAATAATAACCAATAAAATGCTACTAACACATAATAGTACTAAATAAGTATGATCAATGTACAAATGAAAGGTATGCACAACTAACCAATAAGAAATAAGTCATATAATAATCATTATATGTCTATCCATAAATCAACATAAATGAAAATAATTTTCTACAATAATAAATTAACCATCACTAAGAACATTAATGTGAATTAAATAATCAAGTCAAGCTTAGTGAGGAAATCAGGAGGTAACATCCTCCCCCCTAAAATCGGTCATCGTCTCAATGGCACTTATTTTAAATCATAGTTTTAGAATTAAATAGTATATAGTAGTTAATAAAATAACATCGGTAAATATTAAATAAATATATGTGGAAACAACTTATAGAACTCATCACAATCCTCCCAAATATCACTATCATCAGAATATTGGTCCCACTGGATCTTTCACTATGACACTTCCTTATTATGTAAACTAAGTTTGCAAGTCTTAATTATTATGAGTGGTTATACTATGACCACCCCATATTTAGAACCTATAAAGCATTCCAATCCAATACATGAGAAAGATAAGCTATGCACTTTTTAAGATAGGGCTCATGGAAAACATTATTTAATAAATCTAGAGCTAATGGAAAAACAAGCCTATACATTATGGAATTGATCACTTCTAAGATGTCAAAGGGTCCCACATATATTGATGAAATATTTAGTGATTTACTAAACTTAATCAATCTCTTCTGAGGCTTAACCTGTAGAAATACTTTATCAACAATAAAAACTGTCTTGCTATCCATTTTAGATCAACATAACTTTTTTGTCTATCATTGGCCTTAGCCAACCTTTGCCTTATTATTTTGACTTGCTCTTCCATATACATAAACATTTTAGGACCAAATACTACCCTATCTTCAAGCTTAACCCAACTGATTGGTGTTTGACACCTCCTTCCATATAAAGCTTCAAATGGAGTCATCTTTAAATATGATTGGTAAGAGATATTATAAGTAAACTCTACCAATGGAAGATACTCCTACCATTTATGTTTATGTTCTATGAAATACATTTGAATAAGATCTTCTATAACTTCATTTAACCTTTCTATTTGTCCATCCATTTTCAAATGATATGCAATACTAAAATTCAACTATGTACCCAAAGCTAAATTTAAAGTCAACCAAAACCTAGATGTCATTCTTGGATCTTGATTAGAAATGATATTCTCTATAAATCCATGTAACTGATACACTTTTTTCATAAATATATTCATAATCATAGGTGCATCATCCATCAGATTACCTGGTATGAAGTGAGCTACCTTGGTTAGTTTGTCTACTACTACCAGGATCATGTCATGTCAATTTTATGATAAGAACAAACCTTGGATAAAGTCCATACTAATTACATGCTATTTCCTTTCTGGTATATCATGAGGATATAAAAATCCTACTAGATGTACATGTTTAGCCTTCACACACTGACACTCTAAACAATGAGACACAAAATCCACTACATCCTTTTTATTTTGCTTCTAGAAATATAGAGCTCTTAGCTCAACCATGAGCTTAGTCACTCCAAAATGAATTGAATAGGGGGCATTGTTCAATTATTTTAGCTCTATACTCCTCAAATTATCTCTATTAGATACATACATTATACCATTATACCTCAAAAGATCATCATTCTCCAACTTAAATCCTTTAAACTTAGGATTTTGAGCATCCTTTAGTAAAGCTTTCTTAATCTACTCATAGAATTAATCTCTAAGGGATAATTTAATTACCTAATCATGGAAATTACTTTTCATAATAGCCAAAGTTGCTATGTATCTTCTACAACTAAGGGCATCTACAACTTTATTTTCATTACCCTTGATGTAGCTAATATCAGAATCATAGTTGGATAAGAACTCTAGCCATTATCTCTGATGGGCATTCAGGTTTAGTTGGGTGAAGATATATTTGAGCCTCAAGTTTTTAGTATTGAGCTCAAATTGCTTTCCCAATAGATAATGCCTCCAAACTTGCAAGACATGAATTATTATAGCAAGTTCTAGATCATGTGGGGCATAATTTGCCTCATATGGCTTAAGCTTCCTAGATTCATATGATATACCTGGACCATATTTCATAATAAATCCTCCAAGACTATCCTTAGATGCATCTATAATCACTGAGAACTGACCATTAGGATTGGGAACTCTGTGCTAAAGTAAGTCTTTTTTTAGCTCTTGAAAGGCTTTTTTGCACTTGTGCAACCAGATAAAACTTTGATTCTTTTATTTAAGAGAGGTAATTATGTTAGATATTTTCGATAAATTTGGAACAAATTTCCTATAATAACCTCTTAATCCCATAAAATTTTTCACTTCATGCACATTTTTAGGTGTTGGCCTCTCCATTATGGCTCTTATCTTTTCCAGATCAACTAAAACTCTGTAGACAAAGATAATGTGCCCAAAATATTGCACTTTATTCTAGAAGAATACAAATTAGATAACTTACCATATAATTTGGGTTTTCACAAATGCTGCAAAAAAAATCTAGATTTTATAGATGTTATTCCCCATTATTAGAATAAATGAGGATATCATCGAGAAAAACTAACACAAAATGGTCCAAATAATCCTTAAACACATTTTTCATGAGATTCATAAATGCTGTTGGAGCATTTGTTAACCTGAAAGGAAGCACTATATATTTATAGTGTCCATACCAAGTTATAAACACTATTTTGGGAATATCTTCTTCATACATTCTCAATTGGTTATACCTTACTTGGAGGTCTATCTTAGAGAAAATTGTTTCCCCATGTATTTGATCAAAAAGATCATGAATGCGAGCTAATAGATACCTATTCTTGATTGTCACTTTGTTTAATATCCTACAATCAATACATAGGCAAAGAGTACCATATTTCTGTCAGGGAAACCCCAGAACAATAAACATGCTCTGATCCCTATTGAGTCAGGATCTTGCTCTACCAATTAGAACACATGTGATTACTTCTTGTATTAGCAACTAAACATGGAATTATACCAGAATCAATAAGTAACTGGAAATATGAAACAACACAGGAATTAAGAGACAATACACAATTGTATTATATACATAGAAGAATATACAATAAGGAAGATGCCACTTCTTCCTCCACCTCAAAGGTTTGCCACACCTCAAGACCTTCTTCCCTCTCTCTCTCAGTCCCAACAATCAACTCCAATACAGAATTGATGTTCACCTCATCAACCAGTCAGTAACACGCTGCCAGTTCACCAAGTACACAACCGTACTCCAAGTAGATCCCCTGCTCTCTGCTACCTGCAAATCACTAGACCTTACTCTCCATGTAGACATCTCTACACCCCTAAAGAACCCTTGTCCTTGCCTCACCAAGTCCTTATGATTCTTCAACTAGTACTCCAGTGGATCAGCTCCTTGACCTTGTAGACCTTGCAACTCTCCCTGATCATACACACTCAGCACCCCTTGGAACTAGGAGGAGCTACACTAGCTCTCTCTAAAAGCTCTATGGCTTTATAGCACACATTTACAATACAGCCCATGAGTCCATATATAGATATCATGCTTAAAATAATTAGACTAACCTAATTACAATAACTAGACTCGCAACTCAAGACTACGACTAGCCTTCAACATGCAAACTAACAGTCTCAAAATAGACTCTCCCAGATTCGTCATGCAAACTGCCTGTTCTCACACAGGCTACCGACGTCGGCACCTCCATGACCGATGTCGGCCGACTGGTAATCGACGTCAGTTGCTTCCTCTTGCTATCTGACTGACGTCGGCTAATCAGACTGATGCCATTTCTCCTGCAACTGATTCTACAACTCTGCATCCTTCGTAACTTCTCCTGTTTGCAACCTGGTGAAGCTTTTAGCTCCACAACCTAACAATCTCCCACTTGGAGATAAATAGTTGCACCTGTACCTGTACCTGTACACCATCTAAATTATTCCCTGGCTTGTATCCCTCTTCAAAATCCATCCTGAAGACCAACCACCACACAACTGTGATGCTATACCTGTCATTCAAGTAACTTGCCACATCCGAACCTACACATCCATGTAGTGAAGAACTTGATCCTGCATAACAAGAATCCCTGCTGCTAGTCCCACTGAACTGCCCTCCAGTACTCCTTCCCCGAATTGGCTCCATACTTTCTGACAACCCCCACTGCTTGGGAAAACTCAGGCCTAAACTAGACCTCATGTGATTTCGAACCCTGTTTCAAGCTAAGCTTGAACTGTCCAGCCATTGGTGTGCTTACCGATTCTGCATCCTGCGTAATGAACCTCGCCAACACCATCTTCACATCAGCTCCCACTGAAGATAGAATCTCCATGTCTCTTATGCCAAAGAATTTTGCTGCTCCAAATTCTTCATGACACACCTCTGAACTAACCTTACCCTTAGCTTAACATATACCTATATGTACAAACCTACTAGTAAATCACCCACATACAGTAACAAGATGATGTCATGACTCATCATCCACCTGGTAAGATAAACACAATAGTTACACTGACATTGACTAAAGCCATGCTTAGTCATCCACCTGTCAAAACCTGTACCACTGTCCTGCAGCTTCCTCAAGACCATATATATGCCTTGGCCTTCCGTCTCTTGTATCCATCCACTCTCTTCTCTAAAATGGGAATCTGTCTCTCAGTGCTTTCTTCCAGCTAACAACTCTACCAATAAGTACCTGTTTGGTTTTTCTCCAAGGACTCATACTCCTCATCCATGCCAAGCTCCCACTGTATCTGGACTCTACCTGCATTGCTTCTTCACATCCTCCTGGTTCTTGACCATCAGTAAGCAATATAAAGAAGGTGAACAATGAATATGAGGTTCACTTACCCTTTCCTGACCTCCACATGAGCGTTTGAGACTTGTTGTCTGCCCAATATCCGTTCTAGTGACCGATAATGGCCATCTCCTAGTCTGCTCCCGATCGATGTTGGTTCCCTGCACTGACCCTGACTACCGACGTCGTTTCCCTGGCCGATGCCGGTATCCTTTTAGCCAATGTCGGTTCCCTCATGGCCGATGTCGGTCTTCCTGTTGCCGACGTCAATTATTGTGTGACCGATGCTGGTACCTGTGTTCGTCTGTAAGTGACAACTTTTTAATCGCGAGCTCTCCATGGATCAAAATCTTGATCAAATCAACTGTGCTCTACTCAAAATAATTTAGTTCTCTCACCTGATCTCTGTCCGTCATCTCCTCCATGAACACCAAGGCTTTCCAGTTCTTTAGCTTATCAAAAACCTCTGTCTTTCACTTCAGAACCTGCATTCTTCTTCTACATATGTGACTAAACCTATGAAGCCACATCTCTGCAACAGAAGGTGAATTAGAAATATAAGTAGATAGATAAAGGATACCTACTTTCTTACCACCATCTAATTCAAGTGTATCCACTGTGAGAGTTACAAAACATCTCTCATCACCCAAATTTCCTAAAGAAATTAGACCCATCTCCAAGACTGGTACCTACATGACTTCCTTCAACCAATGTGTGTCGTCTATCTGCAATTTCAGCTTCACTTCCCCTTTGCCAATTATTTGGCAAGGCTCACCAGCTCCTCTCCCTGGGGCTGCATGGAAAGAGGCAACATAACCTGTTATCCAAGATTCAACTTTATCCAAGAAACCTCCCAAAGCATCCTGTGTAACAACACCTGCAACATCTGCATCTTCAGTTCCTTCATGCTGATCTGTAACCAACCAACAATATCTTTTTCTCTGCTCTTTCTTTCCATCAATCAGACCATTCATGCTATTCAGTTTCTCCATTCGTAGCTTACTTCCTTCTGCCATTGCTATACTCCCACTCAATCAAAAACCCCTGTGAGCAACTTGTAATCAATAAACACTACCAGATCTGAAACCACCTGTTAGTAACCCAACCAAAAGCTCTGATACCACGTGTCAGGGAAACCCCAGAACAATAAACATGCTCCGATCCCTACTGAGTCAGGATCTTGCTCTACCAATTAGAACACATGTGATTACTTCTTATATTAGCAACTAAACATGGAATTATACCAGAATCAATAAGTAACTGGAAATATCAAACAACACATGAATTAAGAGACAATACACAATTGTACTATATACATAGAAGAATATACAATAAGGAAGATGCCACTTCTTCCTCCACCTCAAAGGTTTGCCACACCTCAAGACCTTCTTCCCTCTCTCTCTCGGTCCCAACAATCAACTCCAATATAGAATTGATGTTCACCTCATCAACCAGTCAGTAACATGCTGCCAGTTCACCAAGTACACAACCATACTCCAAGTAGATCCCCTGCTGTCTACTACCTGCAAATCACTAGACCTTACTCACCATGTAGACATCTCTACACCCCTAAAGAACCCTTGTCCTTGCCTCACCAAGTCCTTATGATTCTTCAACCAGTACTCCAGTGGATCAGCTCCTTGACCTTGCAGACCTTGCAACTCTCCCTGATCATACACACTCAGCACCCCTTAGAACTAGGAGGAGCTACACTAGCTCTCTCTAAAAGCTCTATGGCTTTCTAGCACACATTTACAATACATCCCATGATTCCATATATAGATCTCATGCTTACAATAATTAGACTAACCTAATTACAATAACTAGACTCGCAACTCAAGACTACGACTAGCCTTCAATATGCAAACTAACAGTCTCAAAATAGACTCTCCTAGATTCGTCATGCAAACTGCCTATTCTCGCATAGGCTGCCGACGTCGACACCTCCATGACTGATGTCGATCGACTGGTAATCGATGTCGGTTGCTTCCTCTTGCTATCTGACCGATGTCGGCTGATCAGACCGATGCCATTTCTCCTGCAACTGATTCTACAACTCTGCATCCTCCGTAACTTCTCCTGTTTACAACTTGGTGAAGCTTTTAGCTCCACAACCTAACAATTTCTTCTTAACAAACACCACTAGTACACCCCATGGTGACACACTCAATCAAATCAATCCCTTATATAATAATTGATGTATTTTAGCTTTTAACTCAACCAATTCTATAGTTATCATCCTATAGTGTGCCTTTGATTGTGGTTTTGAACTAGGTATTATGTCTATCAAGAAATTAAACTCTTACTTGGGTGGTAAACTTGACAATTCCTTTGGAAACACATCTTAAAATTTCCTAAGAAAAGGATAATCTTCTATGGATGATTCCTTAGATTCCTCCATCTCATTTATATTAATAATAAATTCTTGTCATCCTTTTTTGTGAGCCTTCTTAAGCTAAATTATGAAAATATGCCTAAGTTTTAAGTTCCTTTTCTCATCTTGAATATGAGTTTGATTCCCAAAATCATCCTAACATTAAACTTTCTTGAGATATAAATCTACCTTATCTTTATTATTAACAATCTAATTTACCCCTAAGATCACATATGATCTTAGTGGTGCTACATAAATATTTACTATCGATGTGAATTCAAGCAATTCAATATTAGATTTAATTAATCACCTATAAAATTTGATCTTGGCCTTGTTCCCATATTTCACTGACCATGCATTTGCCATTATACTAGCTTTCCTAGACAACTTATTTAAAATTCAAAGAGAAATAAAAAATCTGTAGCTCTAGTGTCAATCCAAATGAAAATGGGATGAACAAAAATATTACCTATAACCTCAATAGGTGAGACTTATAAATTAGTTCAATGGTTGTTAACAACTGCCTGGATTCTCTGTTGAAAAGTTATTTGCTACAAAATACCCTTTAGCTTTACCTTCTAATTTTATTTGAGTAAACTATTTGGCATAGTGATCATCCCCATAGATGAAACATTTTACATCTGGTCCTTTTATTTCAGACTACTAGTTTTCATTCAAACCAGTTTTGAACCCACCATCCATTTTTTATTATCTGAGAAGTTACTGAGTTTAACATTCTGGTTCTTGAGCTAGTTTTTAGAATTTTTATTCTTTTTTAGTTCTTTTTAAGAATGGGTTGGAACCTCCAATCTTCTTATTTAAATTTTATCTGACCTTAACAAGATACTTTAGCTTTAGCTCCTAATTTACTACCTTCTCAAAGACCTAATCCATCATAGATGGCCCATGCCCAGCTACATCACATCTTATTTGGGGTTTTAATCCCATTATGAACTTTCGAATGTGAAACCTTTCATCTGCCTGATACTGAAGAACATATTTTAGGAGCTTAGTGAATTGTTCTGAGTATTCATTCACTAAAATATCTCCCTATTTTATATTCTAGAAATATGTTAGTTTCTGGTCAAAATATAATTGGGGCAACCATCATGATCTAAACAAACCATGAATTGTTCCCATGTGGTGGTGGTGGAGTCAAGGTTCATCTCAAGCTTCTTATTTACCCACCATGTTACTACTTCTCTAGTGAGCTAATACGCTACCCAAAATACCTTGGTGAATTTTGAGTAATTGTTGATCTTAAATTAATTTTCCATCTTTATCAATCAGGCTTTCACACCATCTCCTAACATAGTTCCATTAAACTTAGGAGGATTAACTTTCTTCATGTCCCGTGTTAGTTCTGTAGCTACATTAACCCTCACATATTGTGTCACCTCTTCATGCCTATGCTCTTATAGATATTCTTTATATGTAGGGTTCTCTTCAAGATTTTATTGATTGATTTTCTTAGCATGTCCAGGAAATTTCTACTTTAAGGCCTTGATTCATTCCCTAGTTTCATGCATTCTACCAAGGATCTAATTCAAATTCATAGTTTTTTCTATGGAAAATTAATTTAGATCTAATATAGGGTTAGTATTTGAAGTACCCTCACCCTCAGGTCTACCACACACCATTCTCCTTTCTATTTAATAGGAAGATACAAATACATTAGTAGACTCTTTAGGTTCTAGATTTTGAGCCTCAGCTCTGTTACCACAATGTTAGAACCCCATTGGGTTTAACGAGAATTAGGTATTTTTTTAAAATTTTACTTCAATAATCTAAACCAAACTAATCTCAATTAAAGTTAGGATATTTGATCTTTAACTAAATACATCTAAAATTCATACTTTGGTTTTGATTCATTTAGTTAATGATCAATTTAACAACAATCTAAATTACATAACCAATTCATTAAAAATTACAAATCTACAGTATATTATCTTAACCAACTATTGAAAGTTTACATAATAAATTATAAAATAAGAGTATCCAACTGCTAAGTGATAAAACATAATAATTATACAATAATACAATGTTTTTACATTAGACTATGAGTATACATCTATAAAATGTTCCATTAAACAAACAAGTATCCACAAACACACTAATATGCGATATGTAATTATAATCACCTAAAAGTGGTAATTAGATGCTAAGTGTGTTGCTTGAGTTAACCTATCCCTAGGCTATCCATAGACCTATCTTTGAGCATTACATTTACTTTTCTAGTCATTCAAAAGACCATAAACACCTACAATTGGTCAAAACATAATCCCATAACTATCATCTTAGATCCTTATCCAAATTTCTTAGTAGTATACAAAGAGGACATTAGCACCACATTTGGGACATTATACCCACATGACACCAGTGTCCCAAACTAGGCACTACTATCCTTAGCACTAGCTCTTCCTAAAAGATAATATTTCAAATGTGTGCCCCTCTTAAGGTCAACTTGAGCTCATTTTCTTATGTGCATAAGAATCAAAACCCTATAAATACAAGTCTAATCCACCTCTATTCACTAGATGTAAAATAAATGCAAAAGCTACTCAAACCAAAGACAAAGTTGAGTAAAATTAAGGTATTTGATCCCTATTATATCCTACTTTATGCATACTACCATATACAACATCCCTAAGCCTAGTTTTTGAATATTTCAATGCTCAATCACATTAAAGGCATCCAAGGCACTCTCATTCTAGAATTCACTTATTCTTACATCAAACACTAGGTGGGAGAAATACATCAGGATTGATCCCTCTTCAAAGTATTAGTATGTAGGCAAATATCTTCATAATGGGGTGTTGAGGATGTCTAGTCTATCCTACTAACACACAAAAAATTATTTCTCATGCCATACTTTCAATGAGGATTAGGTTTTGCACATTAAATTAGATTTTCCAAGCACAACACAGATCTCTAGGTTTTGTACATGCAAGAATAAGACACAAAGACATAGGTGTAGGTGCTCCCCAAAAAAAGGAATAGTCTTACAAAGGGGACATTAGTGCCACATTGAGGACACTATACATAGATGGCACTACTATCCATATTGGGTGCTACTATCTAGTGAGAAGACAAACCTTAGAATCCTGTTGATAACACAAATAACTATCCAGATCTTAACTTTTAGAACCCAGATCATCCATGATAGTCAATTTTTAGATAAGTCTCTATTTATCCTTGTTTAATGCTATTATTATAAATTCAATTAAGGTCAAATGCTATTAAAAATTAGTACTTAATTATTTCATATTTATTTAGTTGATTTAGACATCTTAACCCTTTAATCTAAACATAGGATTTTTATTGTAAAACCCTAAAAGGTTGAATCATTTGGTGAACTTATCTTACTTTGAATATTGATTCAAACCCTCTCTTGCATTCATGAAAATTTTGTTTAATAAATTTAGGGTAGAATAGTTCTATTTTTTTAATATTTTTTAGACAACCTAGCTAATTAAAATTAATTTTACATTAGGGTTTTAATTTATTTTGTATATAATTTAAATTGGTGTAAAGAAACCCTAGCTTAAAACACCTTAACCCTAAACACACTTAGGGTTTGTATCCTTTTTCTATATTCTTAGATTTAAAATTCTAAAATATCTAATTTTGTGTAATATTTCATTTTTTTACAATCTTTCATAGATTACTATTCTTAAAAGGTTCAAAACATACAAAACTTATTTTCCTACCTTTCAACCTAGAATGGCAAAATTTAACCATAAATATGATGAAATCGATAAACATCAATTAAAATAATTTGTGTCCAATGTAAGGATATTCAAGATAATTTCATAAACATTCATCAAGATGAACTTCAAAAGATAAACAATGGTCAATATTCAACCCCTCCAATTAATAATGTTGTTACTCCTTCAGTGAGTCCAACTCAACCAACTTAGATAACACAACCCAAGATTGTTATTTGACCATCAATGATAAATACACCACTTATGTCTAACTCTTCTACTCCAAATGTAAAATCCCTTATTCAAGAGGTTCTTACTCTATAATCTAAGGTGTTACATCTTGAACAGGGATCTAAGATATGACATGCCTTAGATTCCAAATTATCTTGCATACACCTTTGGCACATCACATAACAATAATTCATTTTCAATCTAGTTTATTGGAACCAAATCTCACATTATATGATGAAAAGGGTGACCCAAAACATCATCGTGGGGCCTTTCATGCAACATGCTTAGACTATGTGTGTAATGATTGGATTCTTGCAAAGCTATTTCCATGAAGTCTCAAGGATTATGCCCTAAAATGGTCTATGATTTGACCAACCAATCTATCATGAAATTTAATCCTTTAGTAGATATGTTCCTAACACACTTCTCTATCAAAATCAGTGATAAGATATAATATGCACAAGTGGCACAACTAAAGGAAAAGTCAAATGAGATGATCACTGATTATGTCTTATGATATAAGATAATATTATCCAAATTGAGTATCCCCATGGAAGATAGAGAGCTTAAAGATATATTTAAAGAAATCCTGTTACCAAAATTGGAAATAGCTATCTTATTCAAGAAGTTTCCCACATTTACCAATATGTGCCACACAATCAAGGAAAGAAAGGTTAAGCTCTTAGTAATGGGAAAACTCAAGTACACAAATAGATCAGATTAAACTATTAATAGTACAAACAAACATACATATAAGGTTAGGGATATAGAAAACAAAAGTGAGATAAAGGCCATAGTCAACACAACTTCTAAGCCTTCTTCCAGATTGATTTTATCTACTCAACACATAGTCTTCACTAATCTTCTAGAGTCACCAGTATGAGTTCTAAAATAACTATTAGAATGCAATGTCATATATCTTGCTCCAATTAAATAGGTTGATATGACATGACCTCTTCCAAAGAGTTATGATTCAAATGTATTTTATGAGTATCATAGGGTACCAAGTCACATAAAAAATACATGCGTTATCCTAAAGCATAATATTTAATATCTCATTGAGGTTAACATTATTAATGTTGGCATACCCAAAGAGGCATAGAAATAGTAGACAAAGGCTAAGGCACTTAATATATTTTTAGATACTTTCTTGAAGCATACAAAAAATTAGGTAGGGGCACATCAGGTGTTCATTATACATATTAAGTTAATCTACCACTAGCTTCCTATCACATAGTTATAGAGGAGACACATCCCTTGTATAAAATTATTGGCATGTATCACACTATAGTGCCCCTTAGAAAACTTATCACATTTTTAGAGTAGGAGATTGTGGATGATGACATAGATTTACATGCATTCTTCATACAAGCATACATAGACTACCATCCTATTCATAATGTTATAGTTGATAATGGGTCAAGCATAAACATGTGCACCATGACACTCTTACATCACTTGGGATACACACAATAGGATATATTCCCTATAGATAAAATCATTAGTGGTTTTAGTGGCCATGTTCAAGGCTCCATCAGGGAGATTATCCTTCCATTAAAAGTTGGACTAACATACATAGACACTTGGTTCTTGATAGAACCTAGGGTGGGTATATTTATTATATTATTAGGTAAACCATGGTTCTAGTAGTTCTGAGCCATCCCATATATAATACACCAATTTATGAAGTATATACATACAAACTAGGTGGTTAATATTTAGGGTGTCCCATATGAGTATCCTCTTACCATCCCACAGATAGTTCGAATATGGTTTTTAGCTACAGTTCAAACACTGACACTGGTTACAATTCTAGCATTACCAAATATTGCACAATTATTAGTTATAGTAGAGAGCACAACTCTTATTCATACATCACAATGTTTAGTAGAGTCATTAGAGTAGGCTAGGTCTACTACTATGATATATATATGCACACATAATCTCCCATGGAGACCTTTACTAGAGAGACCATTACATCAGAGATACATCAAAATTTTTAGAGGATCTTCTTATACTTAGTTTACACTGAGATATGTTATATTGGGGTCTAATGGTTCTTAGCATAGGGCACCTACATCACCTAATTCTAATTCTACTAGATGGGTCCCTAAGACCCCTATAGTCCATAGGGCATCAAAGTCAGTGCCATAAAATCATAGCATCACTACTTAGGCAATTTCATACTCATATTATACAACATAACAGATCATGGGCTCATAGTTGCCCTTTCACACCACACACATAATTATGGTTATATTATTTGACACAAGTTATGATAATGGTTAGTCTCTCATGAGACTCATTGGTTAGTATGGTTCTTACCCTTGTACATACTTCCTTCTCTCTCTCGCTCCTTGTACATAGTTTATTATCATTTGCTTGTACATAGCTTATACTTAGAAAACACAAAAACAATATAACATGTCAAAATATAAAAACATTCAAATATTTTAACATAAAATTTATAGATTGTATGTATTGCTATGTTTATATTTCTATTACTTGCAAGATATTACATATTTCTAGCTATCATAATATAGTTAATTTTATCATACACATATGCTTCACTTGTTCTTGTCGAGTGCTTGTAGATTCTAGATAGGACTTATGTCCACTACACTGATCCAAACCAACCATCATCTACCCATCGGGGGAATTTACATCTTTCCAAGTTTATATATTTTATACATCCTCCCACTTGGGGGCATCTCCTACGTAGTTGATATAACCAATTTTTATCTTTACATATTATAAAATCTAGTTTACACATTAATTTATCTTGATATTGATCATTGCTACTCATTGCTCATATTTTTTGCCAACTATCACAAGTTGGACTTAGTATATATGCATCCTATAATCTACATAGATTTGTATTACATATTTATACATGCTTTCATTTCTTGTTCCTAGATTATATTTGATTGTGTCTTGTATGCTTCTTCCATCTTCAAGGGAATTTGAATATGCCATTATTATTTGGATTCTATGCCACTTCTATATTTATATGCCTTAAACATGTTCCCATGTCCTTTATGTGTACTTTTTTTCTTCTATATGTAGACATTTGAACATGTCCTTCTATGTGGATCTATGCCAAATTTCTTGTTATTTACATATGTGGACATCTAAATAATGTCCTTGTATGTCTTCATTCTCAAATTTAGTGACATGTGCCCATGTCCCTTGTATTGTGGCCTCTTAGCCTAACACTTATGTGCCTCATGTGATTGTATGTTTTCTTACTTTTATGATTCTACACCATGATAATTATATTTGCTTGTTACACACACACACACACAAGTTTTCAATGCCATGAGGGATTTCATGCATCTACCCTTCCTACTTGGGTGCCATGATGGAAATAATACCCCGTATCCCTAAGTAGTTACTTAGATTTTGATACTATATAAATTACTTACACCTATCTTGACACCATAGAATAATGCTAAATTATAACATACATCTTACATTTCCTACTTATGCTTAGATACATTTACATTCTGATGTTATATTTATAACCTTTAATTAGGATATCATGCACATGATTTAGATAACACATTTTATAGAGATACTTATTTACAGGGAATTTCTTACACAATTTCCACAACTTCCCTCAAAAGAGGGGACATTCATAGGGTTTTTTCATAGAGATCTGGCTCTTACATTGATTTTCACAAATATATTTCAGCACATAGGCTTAATTTCAAACATCAAACTTAGGGTAGACATAAAACAAAATAGAGATTCAAAATTTGGTTTAGATCACTTAGAAATTAGACCGAGCAATCATTAGTGCCTAGAGTGGGACCCTAACACCATAGGGTGATACTATATACTATAGGGAATACTATCCAGTAGCCCTAACTTTAGGAAAGTTTGGATCATTTAGACTAGTACACCAGGGATAATACATATTTATATAGATACAGTCATATATTGGATAATTATGTTTGGATTTAGCTCAAATTCAATCATTTCAACTCTGATTCATACTAGTTTTTCATATTCATACTAGTTTCTTAGATTTGGGGGCATTATGCATGATATGATCACTCATACATTCATTTTAGTTACAACAATTTGACTATTACATAATCAGTTTAGATTCAATATCCTTAGATATCAAATTATAGGCATGTGTGTGATACATTAGTTTCTATACACTTAGCTACACATAGGTGAGTTAGATGGAATGGCAAATTTTATGTCATTCTATACACTGTATACACTTTATATCACATGTCAGGTTGTCACTAAATTCATGCCATACTCCATCTATAGTGGTTGGAATTCCCAAATGGCCTAGAGCTACCTAATATACCCAAGTGGCCATGAAGCTGAATACATAGATAGATTTACTCAGTGAGATACTTTCAACACTTTGTGCATTAAAGTTATAGATGCATCTCCTTCACATAAGTGGGAAATTATTTTTTCATGGCCTACTTGAGTTCTTGATCCACCTACATAAGAGGGTTAGATATACTTATAGTCTTATCCAAGATATACATAGAGTTCAAGATCCATCAAGAAAGGATGGATAATTATGGAGTTAAAATCATATTGATTTCTTGAGCCACCCATATGAGGATTGAGAAAACCATTAGCTCAGTCCAAACTATTCAATGATATGATCACTATGCACACTAACACGCATAATTTTTCACTAGGTTCATGCATTGGTTTATGTACCCAATGAGGCGTATTCATTATTTTTCTCTCTTTACTCAACTTTACTCAGTTACATTTATTCAACATAGTCTTTTGCTTTTGATTATCTCTTAAGCAAGGGATAATTTTTGCATGTTTCATTGTAGGATATTGTTTTGGATCATGTTCTATATACATAGACCCAGATTCTCATTTTCAAACTTAGCTACATGAGATTCACTTCAAAGTTAAGTCTAGGTACATGCTTATTTTTCCTTTATACTAGTCATTTTTCTTTGCTACATTACTAGCATAAAGAAGGGGGGAATGTAATCACCTAAAAGTGGTGATTGGATGCTAAGAGTATCGCTTGAGTTAACCTATCCCTAGACTAGCCATAAACCTATCCTTGAGCATTAGACTTAGTTTTCCAATCATTCAATAGACCATAGTCACATATAGCTATTCAAAACACAATACTTTTATTGTCATCTTAGATCTTAATCTAAATTTCTTAACAATTTACAAAGAGGACATTAGTGCCACATTTGGGACACTACAGCCACATAGTGCTAGTGTCCCCAATTGGGTGCTACTTTCCTTAGCCCTAGATCTTCCCAAAATATAATTTTTCAAATGTGTGCCTCTCTTAAGATTAGCCTAAGCTCATTTTCTTATCCACACAAGCAACAAAACCTTATAAATACAAGTTTAATCCACTTATATTCACTAGATGGAAAATATATGAAAAATCTATTCAAACTAAAGACCAAGTTGATAAAAATTAAGGTAGTTGATACAAATTAAGTGGCTAAGATATATCCATTATAAATTAACTAGCTAAGATATATATATATATATATATATATATATATATATAAATGGTCATATTTATATATATAAGTCTATGTATATAATTTATAGGTAATACACACACACACACACATACACATCTTTATGAATTATTCATAACAATACTTATGTCATTATGTGTAACTCATAAACACACACATATATATTTATATATTTTGAGTTTAATCTTTATCCTAATCACTCAACTTAAGAAAACATTAACTCAATATATAACCAAAAACGTAACTCACATTTTCACCCCAAAACATAAAATGTCTGAATAAGGATGCATTAAGGCATAAAAATACCAAATGTGACAACCCTATTGTGTACCATATGGTACATTGATTTCATGGAAACCATTCAACACGGTATGATTTCTAACCCCATGGACTAATAAATTAGTTCACACATAAAACCATATTGAAAGTATGAAGAGGTTGAATTTGATTATTCAACATGAATTTGGGCCCAACACATTTATGTTAACCTATTGAACTCAGACCTTAAACAATTTATTAATAATATCAAGACACAATCATTTTCCAATTAACTTATACATAGTCATTTGTAAATAAAATTACACACAACCGATAACTAATTATGGTATGTTCAACAAAAAACCCTTGTTCTTATTTATTTATACCATTATATAAATGCTAGACCAAATGAAAAACCATACGGGTGTTTACATGTGCTCAATGACTAAGACATTAAATGTAGTTTATTTTAAATAAATAACACATCCATTTAATAAAAATACAAAATAAATAACCTAGTTGACTTCCTTATAAACTATCACCATTTTTTAACAAATAAACCAACACCACCATTTTACACATAAATTAACATAGCTATATGCCAAATAGCAACACATAGTCATTTATCAAATAAGCTAACATAGACATGTACCAAATAATAACACACAGTCATTTTCATATAAACTAACATAAAATTGTTTAACAAATAAATAATACACATAGTCAGTATATATCCAAATAACAACACACAGTCATGTATAACCAAACAAACATAAAACTCATGTTTATTCTCATTACCCTAACCAATTATATTCATGCCATAACCATATCAAATCAGTGATTTGATTTTATGGAGATATTTCTCCTTTTATAGGGTCAAATCCCCAATTTTTATTAATTTATAAATAAATTAAATGAATAGTAGTAAAACCATTCAAACATTTAATAGAACCCAATATAATATCAACAAAACAATTTAGGGTAAATTTAAGAACAAACCCTACCTCTTCAATTGCCTCTGATGAAGATTATATTCCTTGTCTATGACAAATATTCCTCATTTTTATTCTATTCCTTCCCATCAACCATGACTTTCTTTCTTCTTGAAAAACCCTTCATGTTTTGTCATATCCTTAACTATCTGCATGCCACCAAAAACCCCTCCTTTCATGGAAAACCCTTCTCCATCATTAAATCTCAAGAATGTATTACCATAAATACAAAAATTTCCCATCATGTATAATAACTCACTATCTTATCCACAAAACAACAAAATCACCATTTTAAACTCCATAAAACTTCACAGTCAAACCCTTGTTTTATTCCTCTTCACATGGCTCGACTCAACTATACACAAAGATAGCTCGCACATATTAGGTTTGACAATAAAATGTCAAAAGATAATAATTAATTTAATAATTTGAAATATATAAAAATAATAACATTTAAATAATATAAATTTTATGTTTAATTTAAACCCTTTTTGGGTGTTGCTAATCATACCACCATGGAAACCCCAAAAATTCACATTCACCTAGTACCTAGGTTTTTATAATGTTTATAAAATCAATTTATTTAATAAACTACAAATTGTAATCTATATCCATGTCATTAATAATATTTTATAATGATATCTTTTTTTGTTGATTGGTTACAGGTACCCAGCAGTAATGATTCATCTAAAAAGATATTAAAATTATAATATTCTACAATGATATAAAACATTTCAATCATAAAGAACAATAACAACTACAAACATGTCAATATTAACATCTAATCATGGATAAAAACCACTCAACAGTATCAATCTCAAAATAAATAAATGTAACTGAGATTAGAGCAAATATACAATCTTTCAATTCATAAACAAAATGCATTTAACTATAATGTGTGGTGTGTGCAGGGTTCCTTGTCAAATCTCTCTACCCCAAACATAGTCATCTGTTGCACCCTCTTTAACGATACTCTCCCTCCATATCTACGTGGAGAGTGGAATATCTCCTGCATCCAACTCAAAAAATGTAAATGGTAGTTGGCCCATATTAATAATAACCAATAAAATATTGCTAAAGCACAATAGTACTAAATAAGCATGATCATTATACCTATGAAAATTATGTACACCTACCCAATAATCATTGCTACAATATTAAATTAATTATCATTAGCCACATTAATATAAGTTAAATAAGCAAATCAATTTTAGTGAGGAAATCATGATGTAACATAATGCCTCACATATACCTAAATATTCTCAATTTATACCATCTAAATCATATAATCTAACCCAAAATATGAACTATTTATCTATCATGACCTGAATATCCAAGACAAGCCCACAATGTGACCCCATTTTTATATGAGGGATGAAGCCTATGAATCCTTCATCTTAGAAGAAAGAGTTATGTGGACCTTATGTTATATAAAAAAGGTAATCATGTAAAGTGTGTATATGAACATGATAATATATTTCATCATATAAATATTTGATCATTTAATAATGTATGAATTTATATACACTTAAATATGGTATTATACACTTGATAATGTCAATCTTAAACTATCCTTACCTTACATGACTTGTGCATATACATATGGTTTTTGCACACCCTTTTTTCCTATCCACTTGCCTTTTATGAGCCAAACCTTCCTAATTTTCTATCAGTCACCTACATGATTTCCTTAATTTGTGTCTAACATACTTATTATCATACTCAAGCTATATCCTTATAATTAAATCATCATTATTATTTTATAGACACCTATGACCATACTAATATGGTTTTATATTTATAAAACCGTCCACCTTTGTCAGACTCATCTATGCACCAAACATGCTCTTTTCCCAATTTTAAATGATATATATGGATTAGATTGTATATTTTGCATTTTGATGGCATGAAAAGTTACCCAAATATTAATCTATTTATACACAATAGGGATTAGACTATTCCCTATATAGAACTTATCAAGAAAACATATATAAATTACCAAGAGCACATCTATTATCCACTTGCACATTGAGAGGGATTGTCTTAAATATCCCATATCATAAATTAGTCACAAGGAATAGGCTATATATAAATTTTAATCACTTAATCCAAGTCAATTTTTTCATTTTCATGTGTTGAAAGCTATATTTTGGGTTACATTCATAAAAGGAGTACCATTTCACACATACACTTAAAGGGAAGAACTACATGTGGTTTGGTTTCCCTCCTCGGTGTTAGATATATAGGTAATGTTATCATCAAAAGTTTCATCTTTTAGGAGGTTATTCAATCCTTCTCACTTAAGTTATAACATGGGACCATTCTTAGGATGTGAGTCTCTATATAGGGCTATCTCCCTTGATGCCTCACTTAATAAATACAAACTAAGCCTATTACTTGCAAGAGAAAAGGGATAGAGAGAACTGAAAAAAAAACTAATTAAGAAGGTGATGCACCAAATTATTAACCACTAACACACATTTGTAAGTGCATAATGAACATATAACTGATCTATTCATACACTACTCCTGATATGCTCCTCTTAAATTAATACTTTAATATGAAGGTGGTAGATGATGATTAGGCAAGGAGGGATGATTTTCAAGAGGTTTAAAAACTTTTTAAAATATTTCCTCACTTAAACTTCACAATACTACTTCAACACTTCATATAACTCGCAAGAATGAGTTCAAATTGCATATAGGTGAGAGAATGAGGCAACATGTCAAGGAGAACTAAATCAACACTAGACAAGATCAATCATTCATGACTAAACACTAAAATATAGTCATAAGAGAAGTTAAAACCAGATTTTCTATTGATTTAATGGTTTACATAAGGAGTAGGGATTTTCCATACTAAAGTGGAGGATGCCTTACAATGCTAAAATCAGGCACATATATAGAGGATAATGATAAAGAGAGAAGATATGGACGTTGGAGAAGTCCATGACAAATGACATTGCATGAGGAAACAAGTTATAATCAAGAAAGTATGAAAATAGGTAGTTATGAAGTCTCTTGTCAACATGCATATACCTTATCTAATCCTCCTCTTCATTAGGGTGGTGTAGAGTGACTCTTGACCTTCTTGGATGACTCATCAACTTCATTTGAAACTTCCCTCCTCTTAGTTGAGAATTGACAAGTTGCATTATTATTATTATTATTATTATTATTATTATTATTATTATTATTATTATTATTATTATTATTATTATTATTATTATTATTATAACTCATCTTAAACTAACCTCTGTCCACTTTGACACTTTTCATATGTTTAAGAGCCTTCCATATTGATGTTGTAGTGAAAACCATGTTCTCTTAGGTGTCTTGAAACCCTTCAACTTCACTACACTTCTCCTTCAAAGGTCTTAAATGAAATACTAGAATATCATGCTCAGATATGCCTATATTCACTTAGTTAAAATTTTTCATGGCCTAAGGAATTTAAAGAGTATCAACAAGTATCCTTATTAATGTTTTAAGGACTCTGAAGCTCTTCAGTAGGTCTACAATCATACCTTTTCTTAAGCACATAAGGAAATAGTCTTAGTTTAGGTCTGTTTATTGATTAAATAAATTATTATATCATCATGTAAACCTATAAAATGACTTGGAAAGGACCTTCACACCTATTTATAGGTTTACAAAGTCATCCCAATTGACTAAGAGTCTTCCATAGCTCACATCCCTACAAATAGGCTTAAAACTACCACTTTTAAGCCAATTTTTGTATTGTCTCCCCTTCACACATGCCATTAAATGACAAATTTATGTTCCTATGGGACTTATAAGTAATTTAGGTCATATTTTGGAAAAAAAATTATAATTGAGGTCATTTGAAGAGGAAACATAATCATTGGTCATTAATAGGGTTTAGAGGTGGCAGACTTATTAAGGATTATTCATAAAGAACATATTCATAATCCTTTAACTAATGCAATTTTTTTGATAAAATAAATCCCTTAAACATATAAAAATTACATTATTATCCATGCAAATACTCTTGTATATACTGAGCAAAATAATGATCCCTTTGATCTCTTCACAAGGTAGAAAACAAGGTTTTGAGATAATAACTTTCTTAACAATGGTTCATAGAGTTAGGAACTATGATGAATTGTATAATGCCATAAATTTTCATTATAAAGCACCATTTAATAAATCACATTGGTACTTGGACCCATGCACCTTATCAATCTAGTTCACATGTGAAAACAAAACCTCTTGACTTTCCATGCCTGCATGTTGGAATCGAGAAGACTAGTTTACTCTTAAACACTTCAAATTGCTTGATCTTGAATTGGAGATGATTAATAAATGTATAATACAACTCCCCTAAATTATATATATGTTATTCCAATCATTTTTAACTCAATAAACTTTTATATTCTGCTTTAGACCATTTCAAGGATTTGTTAGTAGTTATATCATTCTAATCCTAGTGGCTTATTTGAGGTGGTTCCAACCCCTTATGAGGGAACCTTGATCACTTTAGGAGACATAATAGGACCATAAATATCTCTCAAAAATTTTCCCACTTCCAATTCACTATAAAAATTCACCTTTCTTTCTCACATTGATGACTGTAACATGACTGCCTATTTGAATTCACTTATTTTCAAGCTACTCTTGGGGTTTTGAGCATAGGAGATGAGATAATTAAATTTTTTGGGGCCCTATAAATCAATATAAATGTTTTGAAAATTCATTAAATAAACTATCTTATCTAGGATCCATCAACCTATTTCCATTCTTGAGTACTTGTAGCAAGATTATCAAATTGAAAGCTCTCACTGCCTATCACTTATAGATTTACCAAAATGAGAGTAAATAAGGTTTGAATGTTGGCTGGGTAGTCTTTTGAGATTTAAAAATATTCTATTTATAACCTCAAAAATTTATCAATCAAAACAACACGAAATGTATATGCTTTCCTTCCTTAATATATATGGATGTAATTACATATTTAGACATTTTCCTTATGTTGTTTTTCCCACCATGCTATAATATTACTCAAATAGGTGTCTTTGAGGTATTAAAATGTTCCCTAAGTATTTAAAAATCATTTTATAATGTTTGAGGTCGCTTGAAAATCATTTTTAGCCATTGAGCTCTGATTGAGATCTTGATAAGATTCTGGACATATTGATTTTTAGGGTTGATTCATAAGACATGAGGCCTTAAGATCAGAACCAATGACAAAAATTATTAATATAAAAACCCCTCCATATTATTCAAAGATAATATGAATCCATGCACAACCTCTCTAGAGTTTGAATGCAAAATCATCAAATCTCTCAGGCTTCTTCAAAGGAAAAAAGGTTGTAGAGTAGTTTAGGATCTTAACCATAATTCATATAGGATGAGGCCTCTTCTCAATAACTAATGATTTAAACCTATTTTATACATTCCCATCCATCCTTACCATTATTATTGGTAGACCATGTAGACCCTTCAATGATTTATATGATGAATAAATGGACCTTTTAGAATTACAACCTGTTATTTTCTAGTCAAGAGAGAGAGTTTTAGGACAAAAGAGAAGTCATGAGACATTTTCAAGGCTTAATATATCCCCCTATTTATCTATATATTTATTTTTATATTTTTAAAAATCCATCTTGATTGATTTTTTTTTCACATTCAAACATCTTAGTGAGGGTTTTATGCCCGATTAGTCCTTTTCTTTGTATTTTTCCATGTTTGAATATTTTTGACCACCTATAACACTAATGTTTTTAGTTAATAATATGAAATTATGACTTTAGATAACATGTTCACTCCTATTATGATATAAGAAGATGAATTATCTAGATGATCATATCTTATATAACCTATTTCTTGCATAAGCTTAGTGGGAAGGCTCCAATTTAGACCTGCAACCTATTGTTCTCTCTTGAAACTAATGTATGAAGTTTCATACCAATACCAAGCAAGCATACTCTTGATTTTAAGAATGGATATGTAACATATAAATAATTTCCCATACTAACCATTACTAACTTCTATGATAAAATTTTATCTTTAGACATTGAAAGTAGTGAATAAGTTAGTTGTACATTGAAAAGAGGAGGAAATGCCATATTGAATATGTGTACGATAGAAAGGAGTATTATATGATATTTATAAAATTCCACCTATCTTCAATAGACCCTTTTGATTTGTCTTCTACATTACAACCTGGTCTAAAGACTTTGTAACAAATAACATAGCCATGTAATGAAAACCTCAACATTTTCCATGTACACCTTAACTTCTGGTAAAGTATATCAAACTTTACAAAACATGGGTTTGTTCTATTTCTTTCTCATATATATGATGATTCATTCTCCTTCTCACTAATATCCTCATGTTATCTTGATGGGTTATCATTTCACTAATAGTTCACCTAGGTCCAATCACAAATTTAGACCTTATAAATGAACCTTAATATTTCTAAAATACATCAAACATCACTAATTGTTTCATGGAAGGATCAAGGTCATGGAGATTAACCCTAAAATTGAGGATCATGGCTCTTGGGCTTAGACTAGACCCCCTAACACCTTGACATAACCTAAGGACAAATGAATATGCCATCACCTAAAGAAAAATCATGACCTTACAACATGGTCTAATAGAGGCTATCAATAAAGCTAAAGGGATAAAAACAAAGGTTTTAATTAGAGTCCCCTATGTTAGATAATTTTGGCTAACATCTTTAGTGACCTCCTGGGACTTCATGCTTGCTATGCATCTAGACCAGTTGCTTAGTCCATACATTGGGATATGGAGTCACCCATACTCAACAAAAACTTGATTGGACCTTGAGAACTTGACTATAAACATCTTAAAATAAATGGAATAGCTAACTACCTTCACCACACACAACAAGACAAGAAGCAAACATGCTAAAGAAAGACACCCAAATAAACAAGATACACACTATTCTAAGAAGCACTTAGGTAAAATAAAATATAAACTACTATATAAAATTACCATTTAAGATGTAATCCTCCGAGATCGAAAGGAAAACTCCTTAATTCATATTCATGTGATGAATAATAATAATGTACAAACTACTATTCATACCTTGTGCTTGCTTTATCAACTCCTTTCTTAACCACCACTATCTTTAGCTTGATCTCAAATGAGTTAACACTAGTAAACATGTCTCCAATGAAGACAAATTCATATTAAAGTTCATAACCTACCTCACACTACCCTTTGTACATAAGAGAACTCACCAATATGACCATAACTACCACCTCAATCTTTGATGGTTCATTAGGGTCATGTTATTCAACTTTGACAAACACCTCATCAATATTTTTATTAGGATATATAGGCCTATGAATAAATTCAACCTCTTAAATGATATCAAGGTATGGTTTCCATAAATTATTATGAACTTGTTCCAATCCACATTGAGATTCCTTGAACCCACTAAGAGAGAAGATGCTATCCTTTTCAACTTTTACAAACTGATCAAGAAGTTAATAACTAACTTTAAGAACATGAAACATGTATTCATCAAGTGAAGTAGTCTCTTGGTAAGATAAGTTTATAAAGTTTATCTCCTTAGCCAAAATCATATTATAGTCCCCTTTTAAGAGCACATAACCTAATTATAAGACCATAAATTAGTCTTGTAGTTATTCTTCACATATTGATGCCTCATTTGGGTATTCTTTTGCTTCCATAGAGGTTGGTATGGTGATGTTATTATCAAGAAAAGAGGAGGGATTGAAGTCTCTAATTAGATCAAAATTTTAAGTATATTCTTCAACCTTCACAACTACCTTATCTATGTCTTTACATGGAGATATGGGTCTACTATCCAAGCTTGAATTCTTTTTTTGTAATTTTTCCCAAAAGGCAACTTCCTCTTGATCAATTGAAAGAGTAATCACCTCATCCTTCACTTTAAATGGTCCACTAATGATTTTAGGCTTATCTTGGGCTTTAAGTTATTTAAAAAGAGCAATAAAATCTTTTTGTAGGATGATTTATAGTGGGTGAATTTAAGCTAATTTATCAACCTTTTCTTTGCAACAAGAGGTGGAATAATCATCTTCAACATAAAAAGGAAGTCCAAATTAAATTTACTTCCTTTTAATCATTTAAAAATTCTTGAGAAACATTTAACTATACTTATATTATTGTAGCTACTTGAACACCTTCATCATGGCCTTCTTGGAGCACACTTTCGTAACTTTATGTGGTGTAATATTCATCACATATTGCAAGGGTGCTTGAAACTTCTTCACTCATGCTTTTACCATGCTCACTAGTTAAGACATCAATCTCATCTTGAATTCCTTCTCTCCTTTTTTCTAAATCTGATCTAATAGTAGAAT
This sequence comes from Torreya grandis, assembly GCA_037957365.1. Lineage (NCBI taxonomy): Eukaryota > Viridiplantae > Streptophyta > Pinopsida > Cupressales > Taxaceae > Torreya > Torreya grandis. The sequence continues at coordinate 334,549 of JARHVA010004084.1, read as the reverse complement.
GAGGGATACCAATGATTATTTATTCATCATAATCACTCACATCCTCATAATGACATTATTGAGATCCACTTACAACTACAAATTCTATGAAATCAAAATTATATGTTGTACATGAATCAGTCTTGAATTGGATAAGATAGATCACACCTACACTTCTGATTAGGGCACACACCTATTAAGTGGGAGCATGACCAATATTAGGATCTTCTAGACATGATTAGGGGATCACTTGTATCATCTGTCACAACACATCATGATAGATAGGGTTCCAAAGCCTATAATCTAACACATTCGCACAAGCCTAAAAGAGTCCTATGGTTTCTATATTCACTTATGATAATAAACAAGAAAGTAAACTAATCCAATAATAAGAAAATTAAACTAATCCAGTGCTCACCAAAGCTTTTGGTGTAAAGTAGGGGTTAGAACAAAATAAGGAAATAACAACTAAACTAAACATGTATATGAGAATATACTCATGTCAATGTATATGGGATCCTAATACATATGAGAGAAGAATACATACTAAATTATCTATCTACTTTTATAAAAAAGAAATAAAGTTAGGAATATTTACCTTTGAATATGAACCTACCGAGTCTTAACCTCTCCCTTGGCCAATGGTGCTTTGTAAGAGATTATTGTGGCTTGTAAGGACAACCAAGATAAATCAGCTCTAGGCTACATGACCTACCTAAACATCCAAAATACTTCTCCATAAGATAATATTAGAGATCCAAAAGAAAGTATGAACCCTAAATATTTATTACTCAATTAAAATGGTCAATAAGTAGATGTTCATTTACACTTCTTCATTTAATTCAACTCCCGTATAAAATGGTAAGGAATGACCTTGTATATGTAGTAGTATCTCACCCTAAAGACTTTTAGACATGTTAGTTGTGCTAGGTTAACTAGGTTGACCTAGCACATTATCAGGATAATGCCTAAAGTTTGTGCTAGGTTGGTTGGGATGCAAAATAATAAGGAAAGGTAACATATCCCCATAATAAGCTAGGTTAACCAAGTTGACCTAGCTTACTAAACAGGTCAAAGGGGAAACAAGGTAAGAAATAAGGGATAAATCATGATACATGGTGGGAATAGATAGGAAAGAGAGAAATAAGCTTAGGGTTCAAGGTTTTAATAGGTAAGAGTGTAGATACCAAGTGGAAAAAGGAACAACAATCTTATGAAGCACCAAAGGTCTACCCACCCCTTTTTGGTGTACCCCTTAAGGCATGCACTTAGAGATATTGAGACTAGGTAGGTTCTTGCAAGATACAAAGTGTCAATTAACAATATAAGTGTGTAAATATTGTGTATACAGATGCCCCAATTGAAGCTCATCATGTGTCATGTAAGTGCAACATGGGATGATGCTTTGGGATAGAACCTAATAACACATAACACTAATGCTAAGTAAAGTGAAATAAGACAAATGAAAGGATAGAATTCAAAAACACATACCTTTAACTTACCTTAGTGTTAGATAAGAAGACTGGAAAAAGGTGAAGGTGTCCAATGTAAATCACATTAGGTGAACCTATAGAAGTTAGTGAAAAAATAGCCAAAAATTGAAATTTTTGAAAGATAGGCATATAATAGTGGAAAATAATCTCTATGTCATCATGAATCTAAAAAATTTTATGGTTTGAAAAATGGATGAATAGAAATAAAGAGATGATAGAAATAAAGAATCTAAAGGAAAATAAAAGAAGAATTTGAATGGCTAAAAAGTAATTTTAAATATGAAAAAGAGAATTCATTTTGTTATTTTACATTGTAAGAGAAGAGAGAAAGAGCTCTAGAGATAAAACAAGCTATAATGGTGAGGTAACAACATGCTAGATGAGAGGGAGCTCCAGGAGTGAGAGTAGGTGTACTACATGTATGCATCTAAGAATCTCAAATAAGATTTTGAAATTTGAAATGAATTAAGATAATTTTGATAAAATTTAATTTTAAGCATTTATATATGATCGAAATGAATAAAATTAGATTCTAAGGGAGGAAAATAAGAAGATGGGAAATGGGTTGGAAGGAATTATGGAAAAATATAGACAAACACAAGTTTTTGGCAAAATGTGCTAGGTCAACACACTAAACCTACTAGGTCGACCATGTTGACCTAGTAGAGTAAATCATACTGAAATCCATGTGGTTGACCTAACACATTCTGGAAGCCAAAAACCTAGTGTGAGGTATCTAGTTGGTTTGTAAGGGCCAAAATAAAAACTTAACACCAAATAAACAAGAATAAGAAGGAAAATAAGAAATGTGGAGAAAAATATGAAATTCTTTGGTCAAACTATGTTGACTAGGGAACCTGAAAAAGCACAAAAAGCATGTAAAAAGTTGAAAGAGAGATAGAATGGTCTAAAATGACCAAAGAAGGGCAAGGGGGACCAAAATAGGCTAAAATGGATAAGAAATGAATAAATTATACTTGTTTAAGATTAAAAATAAAATATATAAATAAATTATTGTGGTTATACATGACACAAAGGAACTAATACATCCTTTATTGTTTCTTGATTATAGAGACAATGATGGCTTTGGAGATTGCTAGATGTCTCTTAGCTACCATAATTTTTGGAGAGATGAATAAATGGAGATAGGGCTATAATGATATCCATAAGTCTAGGAGGGATAGCAGATATGTATAGGATACCCCTAAGTATAGACCTATTAGTCATGTTCCTTGGTTATTGGGAATGATTGACTAACACCTTCAAATGGGAGGTGGATGGGGATGTGATAGAGGTGGCTATCACACTAAAGGATACCCATTCCATCATAAAGATACCTATGGTAGGAGCACCAATGACCACAAGGATACCAAATAGCGAAGAGGAGAGGAGAGCCTTATCCATGTGGGCTATAGGCTCAGAGATGATGTTATTGGGGTGGAGAGTGAGCATGTATGCTGTCTATATATCATAGATTTTAGATCTCTATAAGGTAGTGATAGGCCTTGTGATATAACAGGTGCTCTATCATAAGTCAGATGGCAAGGTACCACTATACATGGTAGCCTTGAGTAGGATAATGCTTGAGGAGCAAGTACTATATGATCTAGGCTCTGGCATCTGGTTCTAACTTATGCATGATCTATATGAGATGCTAGCCAGAGGGCAAAAGATTATGGGATTGATCATACTACTAAAAACATAATTATATGAGATATTTAATATGTATCAGACAACTAGGTTTCCCCCTATGGTTGATGATAGGTCACCTCAAGTGAAGATATAGAGAGAGGACAAAGTAGTGTGGGCCATGCTCCACATGCTAGCACTATAGACAGTGAGACACACTGACATAGTATGGAAACTTTATGAGAAACTAATGACTACTTAGGAGAGTTGGCACATATTTAGACTAGTGTTAGAGAGGAGAGAGGTGATAAGACAATATACATGGTAGAGAGAGCCACATCTAGTGGCACGGGTGCTAAGACAAATGGGTCTACCTCATCTAATGACATTGATACTCATGCCTAAATAGTGTACTTGGAATTTGATGGAGTCATGAGGAAAGAGGGGATTTAGACCATTGATAATGATTTTAACACTATGACCATGTCAAGATTGATGATGGATTGATTGGGTATGATGAGGGGAAGAGTAGGAGGAGGAGGTAGAGGTAGTGATACTAGATGTACCACCACTAGCTCCATAGAGAGATGATTTATGACCACCGAGGATACAACATTGATGGAGGTAGGAAGAGAGAGTAGAGACCATCATCATCCTTGGTGAGTCATTAGAGGAGCCAAAGGAGACATAGATGAGTGAGAGACCACTCAGGTGTAGGCTAAGATGGATGTGACCCATGATAATCAAGTTCGAGATATGAAGGTGAAATATAGAGGAGGTACTAAGAGGTCACATAAATGGGGAGACTATGATAGGTGATCATGTAGATGGTGAGACCATAGTAGCTGAGACATAAATAGATAATAAAAATATGATTAATTTATTACTTGAGCTTTAAATTAAAAGATAGATAGATATTATGATATATGACAATGATCTAATATCCGTCTAGTGTGATTTTGTAAGTGTACCTAAAGATGAGGAGGAGATATGGGGGTCCTTAGTTAGGGGAGAAATCCATGATGTCCTAGATGAGTCTTTATAGCCATATGACCCAATAACACTAGAGGATTTGAGTGTACCATCTGCCCTAGCTTAGGTGAGCTGGTTTAGACTAACAGGAGAGGCCATAAAGTAGATACAGATACATAGAGAGGGAAAATCCACCAATAGAGATGGGTTTGGGAGAGAGGTAGGCCTAGAAATCCCTAGTCAATGAGATAGTTATGCATTTAGAGATAGTGACACAGATGATACAAGCATACACATTGATGCAGACCCAACTAACATAGGCACATGCAGTGACCTAGATTGAGTTGGTATAGGCATAGGTGTAGATAACATGTCTATAGGGATAGGTAGAAGGATTTAGATATTAGACTACCTTGTTATAGTGTACCATTTAGAGGAGTCAGATTGAGGCCTCAGTAGGTAGTGTGGATAGGCCATGAGATAGACAAGATGGAGCCCAACCCTAGAGCTAAAACATTATTTATGATTTTATATGTTGTATCAAACTCTTGAGAATATATATATATATGATGTATCATTTTGGATTACTGATGTGATTGTGTATGCCATCACTATGGATATATTATTATCATTATGCTGGTTATGTATGTGGATGCTTTGGATATATTTCTTTCTAGCACATGTATTTAGATTTATTGTATATGTTATAGGAAATATATGTGATGTGGTTTATTTTCTAGCATTATGAGAAACACATGCATGGTTTAAAAAATAGGCAAAAAGACTTAGAAAAATATAATCAATCAAAAATACACTACACTCTAATTCAAGCTGTGAAATATGTAATAACATGAAAGATGACTAAGTATAGAGAGCCAAAAATTGGAAAATAAAATGGTAAAAAGGAGATTTGTTTTCAAACCAAAGATGAAAGATTTTTGAACCAAATTAAAACAAGTAAAATCATACTATATCACATTGGAAAGTATGAAAAACAAAGTAATAAAATGGAAAGTATGTAGAAGGTCACACAAGGTAAGAAAAATAAATGAAAAGTTAATGAAAATTTAGTTTTAAATTTATCAAACTAATTCAAGCTGAGAAGTATGATAAAATTCAAGAAATGGTTGAAATCTTACATGCACTTAGAAAATAAGAAAATAAGAGGCAAAATAAAAATGAAGTAAGCATAAAACCTATTAGTTCCAACTGGGAAGCATGCCAAATGATGTGTAACTTCATAATCAATCGAATCTTATCTCAAACTTGACAAATGTAATTTGATGGTGACTTGATTATTGGAAAAATTTGTGAGGAGGGCCAGGTCCTATCTATGGTCTTACACTACAAATAAACAAAGGGAACAACACATGGGGTGGAATAAGCATGAATAATCAAGTACATGGGGAATAAGGGAATATGATAAAACACTCATAAATAAAAAACCCAAAAGGATGCCAAAACAACTTTGGTAAGTAGAATAGTAATATTGGATTGAAATGCAAAAGGGATGGTAATTTTTTGAGGAATTATTGGGTCCTATCCAGGGTCTTATGCTGTAACTCATAAAAGAATAACCCAAGGGGTGTGATAAAAAATCAAGATAATATTTCTCAAGAGGAAATATAAGGAAAGGGAATGAAAAAGGGAGTGTAAAAAGAAAAGACTTAGGTATCTTAAGAGAATAATTTAGGAGATAAGAGGCATACTAAGAATATGCAAAGACACTAAGTGACTAGTGGTTGTCTATATACAAAGGAGACCTATTCCCTATAGACACAAATATTTGTAGGTAGATAAGTGTGCTACTAAGATTTGCTCATGACTGTAGATTGGCATAATGAAAATTAAAATGGACCTACCTCCCTACGACATGTTTCCCACTCCTCAGGACCCCTTATAGATCTGTCAGTCTAATATGAAGATTAGGTACTTGCATGAGAAATTAGGTAGCACCAGAAGATTTTTTTTTTGAATTCCTCTATTCCAATATACTAGCCTACCACACCCCAAAGGACTTCAACTCTTTGTGAAGTCGAATGTGGAGTTTGAGCTTTGATTGGAGATAGGAGATGTGCTTGTATCACATATTTTAGTGTGATTAGACTTTTAAGAATATTTAATATTTTTTCCATTTGATATCATTGCCTTTTATTTAAATGATTTGGATTTTAACTTTCTTTTTTTTAAGGCTTTTTTTAGATTCCTCCTCCATATAAATTTGGAATAACCAAGCATGAGAGAGATAGTGATACACACAAATGAGCTATAGGCTAAGGCTAAAGGAAGCTAAGTAACCAAAGACAAAATACTGACTAGGACACTTAGGCTTGATAATGAACAAATATGTGATCTCAAATCTCAATTGTGCATATGCTTAGTTTGCAGAAAAAGGAAGAAAGGAAAAGTGAGATCCAAAGATGGACCAATAAAAGGAAATAATAATGAGAAAGATTATTTGCTAACTGATCACATGGTAAAAGGAGACAATAACCAAAGGGAATAGGGTAAATACAACCAAGTCACCATGATAATTATCTGTGAAAATAAAGGATAAGAAAATAAACAATCACAAAGATACAAGGCAATAATAAGCCAAATATGGTGATTTTGTGAAGATCTACTAGATCATACCATGGTCTTATAAAGAAAATCATAAAATAAATATCCAAGGGATGCAACAAGAGTAAAATAAAAATTTAAATCAATGATAAGGAAGAACAAACATATGTGAAAAATATATAATATAAAATTAACAAAAAATAGAGTACAATAAAGAATATAATGATATAAGATAGGTAATAATTTGACATAGTGTCAAATGATATAATTAAATATAGAAAAATAAATATATTTAGAGCACACATCCAATAAATATACAAATGTAAAATTACCATGCATGTGCTCATAAGTATTGGTAAATCTATCCACACACATTATCCAAGACATTAGATAAATCTTTATGAAGTTGGATACGAACTAATGCTAATGTGTCATCAATATTTGCAAAATGCTATGAAAATACTTATTTTATAATCTCCTCAACTAAAAAATTATGAACAATAATTGGATCATGCTGAGGAGGGAAATTAAGTAAATTATGATTAGAAGAATGTGTGGGAACGTGATCTATAGGAGGAGTCACTGGTGGAGAAGGAACCATAGGTGGAGGCACATAAGGAACCATAAGAGGTGTAACTATGGGAGAAGAAGGGTGAATTTTCTTATGATAATGAAATATGGGATGAATAGTAGGTGTTCCAAGGATATCTATAAGATGATCCTTAAGATGTTGCTAAAGGGTACAATAACAATCAAAATGATGTGTGCTGCATTGGTGCCATATATAATACCTCTCACCTTACTTAGGTATATAATCAGGAAGAATCTTGGGAGGAGGTATGGTAGTGTCTATGAATGGGGAAGAAGGATACAAAGTATCAACATATTATCATAACTTATGATAATGGGTATAAGAATGAGTATCTATCCCATGAAAGCAATATATATTCTTGTGAGTGTGTTTAAAAGGAACAATCACAGAAGAAAGTGTAACAATTATGGAAGAAGAGGGAGATGACTCATCACCCTATTTAGTGGGAAAGGGATACATATTAGGTAAAGGAATCAAACCATCAACAAGAGGAGGTGATGATGGAGGAGGAATAGAGCTAGACTTAACAGGAAGAGAACTAGTTAAAGAAGCAAAAGTAGACTCACAAATAGTGGAAGAAATAATAATAACTAGTTTTGACATAGATTCCACTATGGGAGGAGTAGGATAAATATAATGTCTAATAAGGGTATCACTAACCTCAAGAGTAAACCAATTATGGGAATTAGGGAACCTAAAAAAAATGGTAAGGGTCGATCATAATATGATCCATGAGCATAGTCCTACGGGCTCCTTAGAAACTAGAGGTGTTGGTGGCATCTCCACTATATGATAAAGAGGAAAAATATAAAAATAAATAACTATAAAAGTTGGAACATGAGAAGATGCACAAAAATACTCAAGTAAAGAAGAATGATAACACATAATTTCAACATCATAGGCTTGGACAAGACTACTTATTAAAGGATCATGTAAGGAATAACCATCATCATAATTAGGTGAATGAAGATCAATGACACATGTAAAAATAAATTTTTCATAAAAAAAACAATGGTGAATAGAATGATGAGTCTTGTATAAGACTATGAGAATGCCATTATAAGGAGGTTTATGAGAATGAAGTTGCAAGGAAGTAGGAAGTTGCAAGATGAGATGAGGTGTGAGATCAGAAGTTTTGATATTGAGATTAATCTCATTAGGCTCATCATCATCAGAGTCTAAAAGGTTGGGAGGAATATTAACAATAAGCTTGAGATGCCCATTATATCCTCTAGTTGAGTTGACAAGAAAATTTAGATGCTGTGACTCACAAAATGGAACATAGGTAAAGGCTCAAGAGTTGGAATCTTAAAAACACCATGATCTTGGAATTTTTCAAAATTCAAAGGGTTAATATCTCTTTTAATCCTATAAATGGCTCCATTATGAGGAAATTTAATGCATTGGTAGGAAAAATAAGTGAGATCTCATATATGATGAGTCTTTGACCTACCAAGCAAGATGTTATAAGAAAGAAGAAAGTTAAATATCATCATCTTCACATGATCAGTGACAAGTGAGATAGTAATGGGAAGCCACACACACCCAAGAGGAGGAATTTTAATTATATCATATCCTTAGTAGGTTCTACATGTGGACTTAAGATTGAATTTATAATATCCAAGGGTTTTAATGAAATCAAGAGAAGCAACACAAGTTTTAGAACCCTCATCAATCAAAGCATGCTTAACTTAGACATAATTGATTTGAATGCTAATAAATAGGGGAGGATCATCTGAATGAAGTAGATTGTCATCAAAAATCATAGATGCGATGATAAATTTTAATGAAAGATAAGTGTTGATAGTTTCATCAACATTGATGGACATCTCTTCACACTATTGCAAGATACTATCCTCAAAATTAGATAAGGTTGCCTCCCATCCCACTAAGGGAGGATGAGGGACATTAATCTCAAATAATAGTTGCATAAGTTGGTATTGATGATGGGAATATGTCCTCATGAGTTTAATAAATGGAATTTGAGAAGGGAGATTAGTGAGCTCTTTAATGGGATCCCACTCATCATAACCCATGATAAGATTATTAGATTTAGGTGTGTAATTGTTAAGGAGGTCTTCGAAGGGAGGAGATGAAGAGCATTGAAATTTATGTTTATAATAATGAGAATGTTTAGAAGAAAGTTGTAAATCATGTTGAGATGATGAACTAATAGGTTCAACCTAATTTTGAGAAGTAGAAGAGGTTTTAATAGAAGGTTGATTAACATTGGAAGGAGAAGATGATAAAAGAGTGGTAGAAATAACATGGCATGTGTTATCCAAAGGAGAATCATAATTTGGATCTTCATCAAAGGTTAACAGATCTTCTTACCCCAACTCATTTAAATTATTTAAAGAAGAATCTTGGATAACACAGTATGCTTGAAAAGGAGGTAGGATGTAGATAGGCTGAGAATCAATGAAATCCACTAATATTTGCATATTAGTCATGATAACCACATTTTATTTATAAATTGGTTCCACAAGACTTTTTATATTATTGGTGGAAGAGATGGGATTGCCTTGGTTTTATTTAATTGGTTGATGATTAGGTAAAGGATCCTTATAAATAGTTAAATGAGCATTTTCTTGATTCAAGGTTTGAGCTTTGAACATATGCTCATAATATTTTTGACATTGGTGCATGATAGAATCATAGTAAAAATTAGGTCCAAGAAGAAAGTACATAGATAAATTATGAATTTATCTATAGGTCTCATGAGAATGACCCCAACTAGAATGAAACCAACAAAACTTTCTACGATCATACCTAGTTTTCATGAGTAGGGTCAATTTTATGAGGAAGAGGCCTAGGTAGACATTTAAGTAATTCAACTAAGGAAAGAGGTTTATGAACATTAATTTTATTTGTTGAGAAATGAGGACTAGTAAATTGTTGAGAAGAGGAAGCTGATTTTGAAGAAGGGGTGGGAACACTAGCTTGAACATGGTGAATGGTATCATATGAATCAAAAACACCTTCACTAGTAACATTGTGGTTTTTATTTTCAAGTAATATAAGAGAACTCGTGGAAGGTTGGGGTGGTCTGAATTGATGCATAAGGAAATCTTGTCATTTAGCTTGATAAATAGCTTCTTCCAAAGTGCATGGATAAAGGCTATAGAATCAATATTATAATTTGGGATAAAGAAAATTTGTAAAGAGATGAAAAATATTATCATTGGCCATGTTGTGTTCACATTTGTTTGATAAATTCCTCCATCATTTAATAAATGCTTGGGTGGTTTCATTTTTGCTTTGGTTGTAATTGATGAAATGGGCCAAAGTGTTTTCAAGACGATCACTAGTTTGGAATTATTGAACTAAAGCATTCACTAAATCCTCCAAATTAGTAATGGAATGAGGTCTAATTTGATTGTACCAATCCAAGGCATTACCTGTGAGGGTCTTAACAAGGATCATGGTAAAGGAAAATGTGTTTTATTTAACCCAATATTTATAAATATTCCCAAATGTTTTAAGATGAAGAGAAGGATTAGTTGATCCATTATAAGAGATTGTAGGTGTTATACCTCCTATATCAATGTTATCAATTTGAGTAGTGAGAGGTTCATTTGATAGATGATTGATATTCTTATTGATTAAAGGAGATTTAGGAATAAAATTGCCTTGAGGATCTCGAAGAGGAGGGGGAGGAACACTTTGGTTATGTGTGCCCCAAACCATTGGTTATGGTTGTGTTTGAAGATGAATAAGATGATTTTGCATTCTCATCATTTGATTTATGTTATGTGCTTGGAAATCATTCATTTGATTGAGAGTTTATAATATAAGTTGGTAGAGTTTGAATAACATTATTAGAAGAGTTGGTGTTGGTATTCGTGGCTTTGGTACCACTATTGGTGTTGTTGAGAGCTTGAGATTAATGATGAGAATGAGAGGCACTAGTGGTAAAGCTTACTTGTGTAAAAAAAAATGGACTAGTGAATGGAAGAGAAGAAGAAGCACTAGAAGCATGAGTGCCTTAGGTAGCAAATAATGAATTAGTGGAAGGATTAAGGATAGTGGATCTTAAGAGAGGTCCACTAGATGTAGAACTAGCCATGGTAGTTGAGATACTAGGCATGGAGGTAGAAGAAAGAAACAAAGAAGATGAAGCATAACAAGAGGTCATGATTGAAGGGAGAGGTTGTGAAGAAAAGAAATTAGTACTACCAAATCTATTTGAGAATGTCTAATGTGGTGAATGAATTTCATTGTCTTGACCACTAATCATGAGATTGTAAATGGTAGATGGATCTTTCTATTTATGTTGGGGAAATTGGTTAATAGAGAAAAGAATTTTAGGAGTATACTCTAATTTAGGTTGGTTTTCTAGGAGAAAATATAGATTATGTTGCAAAGAGGTATCATGATGGAACCCATAGTCCATTATGCAAGTTGCAATATGGACATTACTAACATTTACAAAAGGAACTCTACTTTGTCTATGGGAAACCCTATGAGGATTGGTGAATTCCATCATGCTTGCTATTTGAGATTCAGTGTTGTCACCCATAGAAAATCCATGATGAAAGAGGAAGGAAATAAATATGAGAAAACAAAGGATTTAGAAAGTGAAAAAAAGAAAGCTAGGTCAACCTGATCGATCTAGTGCAAAACAAGGATAATAAAGCTGGATAGGGTCCATAGAACTGACCTAGTATAGAGAGAAGAAACTAATAAAAAAGGGAAAAATGCCTAAAAACTATGGTAGGTCAATGTGATTGACCTAGTGTAGTGCATAAGAGCTATATAAATTGCTAGGTTGACCAGGTCAACCTAGTGTAGTTGATAGAGGCAAAAAATTGGGCCTGGGATAGTGCAGAGTCAAGTTGGTTGACATAGCACAATAGACAAGAAAATAGAAAGGATTGATAAAAAGGTGAAAAAATGAAATGAGATATGCCTATAGCTAGTCTATAAAAGTAGATAATAAAATGAAATACATAGTTGATTGAATTAACATTGGCCAATCCAATTGGTACACATATACAAATTATAATTTTGAAAGAAAAGTATAGAGCATAGTAGAAATAGAAAAATATAAACTAACCTTGTTATTTTGGAGATGAAAATAAAATAGGTAAATGACCTGTAACTTTGTAGAAAACTACCCAAATCTATTGAACTGGGTCAAGCTGGTCGACCAAGTGAGACAGGAACCTACTGCAAAATTTGAAAAAGTGTGCTAAGTTGACCTGGTCAACCTAGTAGACTGAACTAGATGTCTAAAAATGTGCTAAGTCAAGCTAGTCAACCTAGTTAATATATTAAAAATATAGAATTATAAAATTTGGAACCTATATTATGAATCCTAAATAGGAACTTGCTGTAAAGTGGTTAGAAATGTGCTAGGTTGACCTAGTCGACCTAGTAGGATGAATAAAAAGTATGCAAAATGTTAGAAACCTGTAATGGGTTTAGTTAGTTGATCTAGTTGCCTATTCCTACATATAGATAAAAATAGATGGGTTGATAGAATCAAGCTAACAAGTCAAAAGATATGATAGAAAATATGAAAAAATGAATAAAATAAGTGAAAGAACCCCTACAAAGGTTTGATTCATGTCAATTTCACCAAAATGTATGCAATAAAAATTACATGGTGTGCATGAATCAATCCTGGATTAGATAAGATAAATGAAACCTACACTTCCAATTGGGGCACACACTTGTTAAGTGAGAGAATGACTAATATGAGGATTTGATAGACCTGATTAGGGGATCACTTGTATCATCTATCATAACACATCATGCTAGGCAGGGATCTAAAGCCTACAATCTAACATAATCACATAGCAACCCTAAAAGAGTCTTATGGTTTTTATATTAAATTATGATAATAAATAATAAAGTAAACTAATCTAACAAAAAAAAAATCTAGTGCTCACCAAAGCTTATGGCACAAAGTAGGGGTTAGAAAAAAACAAGTAAATAACAACTAAACAAGACATGTGTAAGAGACATATACTCACATTAATGTATATGAAATATTAATACATGGGAGAGAAGAATAAATACTACATTATCTATCTACTCTTACAAAGGAGAAATAAAGTTAGGAATACTTACCTTTAAAGACAAACTTGTCGAGTCTCAACCTCTCCCTTGGCCAATGGTGCTTCACAAGAGATTATTGTGGCTTGTAAGGATAACCAAGATAAATCAGATCTAGGCTACATGAACTACCTAATCATCCATAAGACTTATCCACAAGACCGATCAGATCTCTAAAAGAAAGTATTGAAACCTAAAGCTTTATTACTCAAGTAGAATGGTCAATAAGTAGATGTTTATTTGCATTTCTTTACTTAATTCAGCTCTTTTATGAAATGGTAAGGAATGACATTGTATATATAGTAGTATCTCACCCTAAAGACTTTTAAACATGTCAACTATGCTAGGTCAACTAGGTTAACCTAGCACATTATCAAGCTAATGCTTGAAGTTTGTGCTAGGTCAGTTAGGATCCAAAGCAATAAGAAAAGGCAAAGTATCCCCAAAATAAGCTAGGTTGACCAAGTCAACCTATCTTACTGAACATGTCAAAAAGGAAATAATGTAAGAAATGAGGGATAAAGCATAAAAAACTATGGGAATAGATAAGAAAGAGAGAAATAAGCTTAGGGTTCAAGGTTTTAGGAGGCAAGAGTGTAGATAACAAGTGTAAAAAGGAACAACAATCTTATGAAGTACCAAAGGTCTGCCCACTTGTTTCCTAGTACACCCCTTAAGGCATGCACTCAGAGAGATTGAGACTCGATAGGTTTCTACAAGATACAAAGTGTCAATAATCAATAAAAGTGTGAAAATGTTATATATATACACAACTTCCTCAATCCTTGTAAGGACTCTCACTTCATCTTCTTTTCTTGACAAGCTCTATTTTCTAATAAAAAATTCATCTTTTGCCCTTAATGCAATAGTTTCTCCTTCACAAAAGGAGGAGGTAAGAGGGAAAGAGAAAATTTTGGCTTGTTTTAAACCTACTGAAGTTTCCTTATAACTAAGTTTCTTAGGAGGGTTAGGTTGATTTTGGTATTATTAGAGATATGGATTAGGAAATTGTACTAAGGATGCTCCATTCTTCTCCTTTCACTCTTTAATTAATCTATCAAACTTGGTGGTATCTAGAACTTCATGAATAGCTCCAACTTGAGGGAAGGGTGAGGGATTAAAATAATTTACAAGCTCTCTTAGTTTGAAATCAACTACCTTCTCCAAATTTTAATTTTGGATGGGCATAGGAAAAGGTTTTCTAGGGAAAATAGGTGGAGCCTGAGGAACAATGGGTGAGGCTTTCATATAATCAAGCTTTTTTGATGGAAAATTACAAGTTGGAGCAAGTTAAGAGTAAAATAAGATTGATATGGAGTAATAAAAGGTAATTGAGATTTATGGTACTGTAATTATTGCTTTCCCCATCTTATTAACCTATCCTCCATTTTAAATCTCTTATTTCCATCTTTTCATTGGTTAAGACATGTTGGTTTCTTTCTTTAAAAGTTGCCCATTCACTCCTCAAAAACTATAACTAATCCCTCAAATTTTGAATGAGATGAATAGGATCAAATTAGAAAATCTTTACAATAATATCTATCTTTCTCACTACTATTTCATCTTTTAACATTTTTATGAGCAACTGGGAGTCTTTCTCTTTCTTAGGTTGAAGTTGCTTAGCTATATACTCATCCTTATATATTAACTCTTGCTCATGGACAAAGTCTTGATATCCAAGTTATTTTTTCTAATTATTGGTCTCCCTTATCCTATAATTAATTTTCATTTGCCTTTTAAACTCAAGTTTTAATTCTAAGATATCCTCTTCATGGTGGTTAGGAACATGGATTTGATAAGGGAGATTGGAAACATGAGAAGAAATGGGAGGGAGATAAGTGTTATGGCAA
This sequence comes from Torreya grandis, assembly GCA_037957365.1. NCBI lineage: Eukaryota > Viridiplantae > Streptophyta > Pinopsida > Cupressales > Taxaceae > Torreya > Torreya grandis. The sequence continues at coordinate 319,409 of JARHVA010004084.1, read as the reverse complement.
GGATGATATGTAGCCAGAGGTCTACTTGAGGAGAAGTCATAAACATCATCAACTTGATGTGAAGGATATGAAATCAAGGAATATGCATTTTGATTAAAATAATTATGAGGATAGATACCACTTTTCTAATTTTCTGGTACTTAGACTGATTATACAAGCTATAAATCACTTGGAGTCTCCATTGATACTCATGTTCATGCATCCATAAGCTGATATACTAAAGAAAAGAACCAAAAACTCTTCAATGTATGAGATCCTTATCCCACCAAGCATGCTAAAACTATTATCATCAAAATTTTCACCCTTGAGGAGGTTGTTCAAGCCTTCTCACTTAAGTGATAACATGGGAACAATCCTAGGTTGTGGGTGATTTAAAGAATGGATTAAAAATATAGATAGGGATAGCTCCATTGATGCATCACTTAAGAACTAAAAACTAAGCCTATTTCTTGAAAGGGAAAAGGGATGGAGAGAACTCAAAAAAACTAATGAGGTGATGCACCAAATTGTTGACCACTACTACACATCTAAAAATGCATAATGAACATAGAACTGATCTATTCATACACTAATCCTAATTTGCTCATCTTACATTAGTATTTAAATATGAAGGTGGTAGATGATGATTAGATAAGTAAGGTTGATTATTAAGAGGTATAAAGACTTCTTGTAAGATTACCTCACTTAACCTTCAAAAGACTACTTCAACACTTCATATGACTTGCAATAATGAGTTTAAACTACATATGTGTGAGAGAATGAGACAACATGTCAAGGATAACTAAATCAACACTAGACAAGATCAATCATTCATGCCTAAAAACTAAAATATAGTCATAAGAGAAGGTAAAACCAGATTTTTATTACTATAATGACATACAAAAGGAGCTGGGATTAACCATACTCAAGTAGAGGATGCATTACAATGCCAAAATGAACCATATATATAGAGGATAATGATAAATAAAGAGGAAATGGACATTGGAGAAGTCCATGACAAATTTCATATCATGAGGAAACAAGTTAAAATCAAGAAAGCCTATAAATAGGTAGTTATAAAGTCTCTCATCAACATGTGTATATTTTATTTAATCCTCCTATTCATCAAGGTGGAGTAGATCAACTCTTGACCTTCTTAGATGACTCATAAACTTTGTTTAGAAATTCCTTCCTCTTGGTTGAAAATTGACAAGTTGCATTATTTCTCTTCTAACTCATCTTGAATTTCCTTATACCCTCTTTAACACTTTACATATGTTTGATAGCCTTCCATACTAATGTTATAGAGGTAATCATGTTCTCTTAGGTATCTTGAAACTTTTAAAATTCATTACACCTCTCCTTGAAAGGTATTCAATAACATACTAGAGTATAATGCTCAAATTTTATTATGTTCACTTGGTTGAACTTGTTCATGGCCTAAGGACTTAAAATATTATAAAAAAAGTATCCTTATTTATGTTATAATGAATCTTAAGCTCTTCATGATCTTTAGTAGGTCTATAATCTTACATTTTATTAAACAATAAGGAAATAGTATTGGTTAAGGTTTATTTTTTGCCTAGATAAACTATTATATAATCATTTAAGCCCATGAAATGAATTTAAAAGGACCTTCACACCTCTGTACAGGTCTAAGAAGTCATTCTAACTGACCAAGAGTCTTACACAACTCACATACCTATAAACAGGCTTACAACTACCACTTCTAGACTAATTTTTATACTATCTCCCCTTCACACGTGCCACTATATGAATCATTTAGGTGACCATGGGACTTACATAAGTAATTCTAGTCATATTATGGAAAAACAAGTACAATTGAGGTCATTTGAAGAGGAAACATAGTCATCAGTCATTAGTAGGGTTTTAGAAGGGTTTATAGGTGGTATAATTTTTAAGGATTGTTCATAAAGAATAGATCCCCAATCCTTTGACTAATGAAATTATTTTTAAACACAAAAATCCCTTAAACATCTCTAAATGACACTCTTATCCATACAACTACTCTTGTAGAGACTGACCAAAAGAGTGATCCCTTTGAGCTCTTCACAAGGCAAAAAATAAGGTTTTGAGATAGAAACTTTCTTAACAATGGTTCATAGAGTTAATAACTCTAATGAATTGTCTAATTTCATAAATTTTTAGTATAAATACCCATTTATAAACCCAAACTATAACTTGGTTCCATACACCTACTCAAGCTAGTTCACCATGAAAAGAAAACCTCTTGACGTTCCAGGCTTGTATGTTGGAACTGAGAAGATTATTTTGATCTTCAACACTTCAAATTGATTGATCTTAGATTGGATATGGTTCCTCAATGTATGATACAACTCCCCTAAATTTTATATATTTTATTCTAATTAGTTTGACCTTAATAAAATTTCATATCTTGTTTTAGCCCATTTCAAGGGTTTGTTAGCAGTCATATCATTCTAACCCTATTGGCCTATTTGAGGTGGTTAAAACCCATTATGAGGGACCTTGGTAATTTTAGGAGACATAATAGGACAATCCATATATCTCAAAAAAATTTCCACTTCCCTTTCACTATAAAAATGTACCTTTATTTATCACATTAATAATTGCAACATGAATATCTCTATTTGAATTCACTTATTTTCAAGCTACTCTTTTCATCTTGAGTGTAGGAGAGGAAATAGTAGACTTTTTTTGGATCCTCTAAATTATTTAAAATGTTTTAAAAATGAATTATATCCATTATCTTGGTTAGGATCCATCAACTTATTTCCATTCTTGAGTTCTTACAACAAGATTATGAAATTGAAAGCTCTCACTACCAGTCACCTACAACTTTAACAAATTAAGACTAAAGAAGGTTTTAATGTTGGTTTGGTAGTATTTTGAGATTTATACATATTCTATTGATAACCTTAAAATTTTTTAGTCCTCTTTACAACTCAAAACAACACCAAATGCATATCCTTTCATTCCTTAATATATAGGCATGTAGTTGCATATTTAAACCTTTTCCTTGTGTTTTCTTGCCTACCATGATAGAATGTTACTCAAATAGGTATATTTGAGGTAAAAAAGTGTTAAGTATTTCCAAATCATTTGATAACCCTTGAGGTCACTTTAAAAACATTTTTATCTATTAAACTCTGACTGAGATCCTGATAGGATTCTAGACATATTGCTTCTTAAGGTTGATTCATAAGACATGGGGCCTTAAGATTAGAACCAATTATACAAATGATTAATATACACCCACTAAATATTATTAAAAGATTATAATAATACATGAAAAACCTCCTTGTATTTTAAATGCAAAATGATCAAATATCTCAGGCTTCTTCAAAGGAAGCAAGGTTTTAGAACAATTTAGGCTCTTAAACATAATTCATAAAAGATGGGACCTATTATCAATAAATAAATCCATAAAAATATTATATACATGCCTATTAATCCTTACCATTATGCTTGGTAGACCATGTAGACCCTCCAATGATTTATATGATGAAGAAATTGACCTTTTTGAATTGTAATATGTTATTCTCTACTTGAGAGAGAGTTTTAGGACAAAAGAGAAGTCATGAGACATTTTAAAGGATTAATATATAATCCTATATATATGTATATATATATATATATATATATATATATATATATATATATATATATATATATATATATATATATATATATATATATATATATATATATATATATATATGTCTTTTTAGATGTTTCAAAATACATATTTCTTGAAAAACAAGTTTAACATTTGAATATCCTAGTGAGAATTTTAGGTCTGATTAGGCCTTTTCCCTATGTTTTGTCATGTTTGAATATTTTAGACCACTTGTAACACTAATGTTTTTGGTTTCTCATATGAACTTATGACATTATAAAACATGTTAAATCCATATATTATTTGAATATATGAATTATTTATTTGATCATATCTTCTATACCTGATTCATGCACAAGTGTAGAGGGAAGGCTCCAATTTAGACTTTTAACCTATTGTTCTCACCTAAAAATAATATATGATATTACATACCAAGACCAATTGAGATGAGTATTACTTTTGAGGATGGATATGTACCATCTAAATCATTACCCATATTGACCATTGCTAACTTTTATGATAAAATTCTATCTTTAAACATTGAAAGCAGTGAATAAGTCAGTTGTACATTGAAAAATGGAATAAATGACATATTGACTATTTGCACATTAGAATGGAGTGTGCTATGATGTTTATAAAATACTATTTGCCATGTATTGAAAACCTCAATATTTCTAAACAAACCTTAACTTTTAATAAAGTATCTTAAACCTTCTAAAGCATGGGATTATACCATTTATTTCATATATATTTGCTTCTTTATTCTCATTCTCACTAAAATCCTCATGCTATTTGATGAGTTATCATTTCAATAATAGTTCGCATAGGTCCAAGCACAAATTTAGACCTTTTAAAAGAACCTTTATATTGTCAAAATACATCAAACAACACTAATTATTTCATGAAAGGACTGAGGTCATGAATATTGACCTTGAAACTAAGGATAATGGCTCTTGGGCTTAGACTAGATCCCATAACACCTTGACATAACCTAATAATAAATGAATAAGACATCACTTAAATACAATGCATGGCCTCACAATATGGTCTACTAGAGGCTATCAATAAAGCTAAAGGGATAAAAACTAGGTTTTGAATTAGACTCTCTAATGGTAACCAGTTTTACTAATAGGTAGTGCTCAATCCTTCATTAGGGAGTGGTTTGGGTCAGATCAACCCATCATTATTCCACATTTTTTATAGGTTAACCTAGTACCAAAAGTGGATTCAGGGTTTCAAAGTGAAATAAAAAAGATTATGTATTTTACACACATAATGAACAACTAATATCACACAAGATGATGATTTACAGATAGGCACAACAACCTATGTTAAGATAATGAGGCATAATCTATAGTGATAGATATAGTGGAAGTTAGATGCCTATGTCTAATGTAGGTGTAATAGATATTAATAAAATTATCCAAGTCAAGCCAAATATCTAGTTTCCTAGTTTGAGCAACTCTTGATCAGTGTTCAACCCTTCCTATCACCTACCTATAGTATCAGAACTACAAAAACATGAAACAAGATAAATATATTAATCCCTTAGGTTATTAACATTTATGGTAAATTGTAATTATTCAATTATACTTTGTTGTAACATTTAGATATTTTTTAATTTAGCCATCTTAAATAACCTAAATTATTTTAAAATACCAATCTTATTGGATCACATTAATCAAAATAAAGTAAGACATATTGGAGAACCTAGATATTTTATTCAACATATCAAACCCTATGTTTCTCTTAGGGTTTCATCCTTCTTTATTAAGGTTTCAATCTAAATTTTAGACTTGATTTTTGATTTTTTCCTTTATAGAAGTTTCTTATCTCATATGATTCCATTTATTAACACCATATAATTTATGTTAGCCCTCATACTAAGACTAGGCTTGATTATTTTATTTTTGTCCATCTGTAGTTACTAAAATATGGTATTAAGTACTTGACAATGACAAGCTTGACATATATTTACCTTGCATAACTTGAGTGCATAAACATGGTCCTAATCCACCATTTTACCACACCTACATGTTATCTTCTGAATCTTAACCTTTTTTTATTCTATTACACACATACACAAACCTCACTATCTATTTCAAACCAACTTAATATCCTACACAAACATCTCCATAACTTTAGTTTAATTTTCTTATACACACATCAGTTCCATCAATTTTGGCCAATATTGCTAGTCGATGTTGACCAAATCTGGTAAAAAGTAAACCTATCACAATAAAGGCTACCTTTTAAAATCAAACCTTTCCTTAGGTTCAAACCATCTTCCTAGCATGTTAGTGGCATGGTATATTACCTAATTAGATGCATATATATATATATATATATATATATATATATATATATATATATATATATATATATATATATATAGGTAGTCACAAGAAAAGTCTAAATTATGAATCTATCACTAGGATAAGTCATAAGAAAAGTCTAAAGTATACCAAATATAAGTTAAATAAATCATTATTGAGTATCAAAATATTAATCATTAGCTACATACATATAATGAAGAACAATTATGCAATCACAGTAGGTGGGAGAACTACATGTGGATTGATTTCCCTCCTCAGAGTATCATATATGTAGGTAGTGGTCAATCATAAAATGAGGGTGATTGGGGTTATTTCAACCCACTACACTTTTTTAGTTTTGTAGGTTTCTATCCCTCACAAGTATACCTTGGGTTTCAAGTTAAAAGAAGCTAATTTATAAAGTTACAGGCATCATCAAGGTTTAACATCACACATACATAGATTTTTTAGATAGGTGAGGGTTACCGTATGGTAATAGTACCTAGATTACACACATGTTATTACAACCAACATATGTTAGTATCATTTGGTGATATTGACCACAATCTAACGTAACTGACCCTACATAGACAAAAACATAATTCTTAAACTAGATAAATCACAGGCCTACTTTATTCTATTTTCCATAACTAGAGTATAGTCATAGTTAGATAATCAATCAAAAAATATATGTAATAATTAAGCTACTATACTTACTATATTTAACTTATGCCACTTGTACAATCATTAAAATCAATTTTAATATTTTACTTTTGGATGTATGCACAAATGACATATCTTAGTATCTGAATTATTATACTAGTTTTTATCCTATTAGGGTTTTTTAAACCAAATTGAGGTTTATTAATATTTGATTTCCCATTTCATACATGTTTATTTTCTCCTAGGGTTCTAATTCTTGAAACCATATAGTCTATGCTAGTCCTGACACTAGGCTTAGGCTTGGTTATTGTGTTTCTTGCCCTCTTAAAATTTGGTATAAAGCAAAGCGTTAGGTCAAGTGGTATAGAGATTGAAAATAATAATATTTATAAGGTTATCTTTATACATTATTATTATGTGGATGTTCCTCATGAACCATCATTATCTATGCCTACTATGTGATATCTCATGCAGATTATTCTAGATCTATAAGTTAAAGTGTTGTAGTTAGAGAAAAGCTATTTTATAGTGGTTCATCTGATTGAATTTTATTCAAAGAAAAAAATCCTAATTTGAATAAAAACATGATTACCTATGTTAAGGATAACCTTACACCACTAGTTATTTATTTGACACAATATGATTTCAGACTAAAATACTTATAAAAGTTTAGATACAATGATCAAGGATTAGGTAAGTGTGAACAAGGCATCACAAAACTTGTTGCCCCACTTAAGTACAAAGTTAAACAAGGCCTTAGATATGTATACCACTCACATTTCAATAAATAATTTTAAGAGATAAATATATGTTTATTCATACACATTTCCTTAAGACAACACAAGATGTTTATATAGGCCTTGATGATAATAATAAGGTTGATCCTCTTGAAGGGTGGTCTATTAAACATGAAATAAAATAAAATATTATATTATATATTAAAAAAACTAATAATAATAAAATTTAAGTGAGTAATAGTAGAAAATGGTTCATGAATGAACATTTACATCATAAAATGTTTACAATCATTGGGAATTAACATGGCTTGTATTCAAAAGTAAGCTAAGATCATAAGAGGATACAATGATATTAATTGTTAGGTATTTGGAATAATATCATTGAATGTGACCATGGGACCTAAGACATCAAATACCATGTTTTAATTCATACCTATTCCTTTACCTTATAACTTACTCTTGGGTCAACCATAGATTCATGCTATGGATGAAATACTACCCACATTAAATAGGTGTGTGTAATTTTTATATCAAGGGTATTTATATATATCATGTGGATTAAAATACCTTCTAATATTATACCTTAGTAAAACCTAATATTGAACTTGTCATATGAGCTCCCTAAAGGAGGTGGTTTTCATGATTACCTGAACCTCATCATCAAATATTATAAAAGTTACTTGAGAGCAACTTCATATCTATCCCTCTACAAAAATAGGTTGATATGAGTAAGCCTCCACCTAAGGGATACTATATTAATCATATTGTGATTATCATGGCTACATAGGGAAATTATAGATATATGATTTTTTCTAATACATAAGATTTAATATATAATTAATGATAACACTATTGAGCTTAATGATAGTGACACACCTACAAATGAATAAGGACCACAAACAAATGGGAATGAAAAAATTAATTTCTTTTCCAATCCATTTAAAAATCATGTGATAATTGAAACTAAGGCTAATTTTGATGTACATATGAATTATAATATATATCCTCATTCTTTGGCATATGAGCACCCATTAGATGGTATTATTAGTATACTTACAATCATATTTGTACAAGGACCTACTATTACATTTTATGGCAATGAGATTGTGGATGATGATATTACTTATACATTATTATTTGTATGCACCTACATTAATTTTTAGCATATACTAAGTGTCATTAAAGATAATAGTTCAACTAAAAAAGTTTTTACTATGACATTCCTTAATTATATTGGATATACAAATGAAGATTTGATGGATACAAAAAAATATAGTTAAATTATTGATGGAAAAATATATAACCCCCTTGGGTGCATCATGTTGCCACTTTAGGTGGGCCCTATAATAGTTTCTAATTTATTCTTAGTCTCACCAAGTATAGGGACATTTGAATTGTGGTTAGGACGTCCTTGGATAAATAATATATATGGTTCTAGTACATAAATATGTAATGTATATAAATGGAAGTAGGTTGGTTAAAATTTTGGGTATTCCATATGAATATCCTATTCTGCTAGATACATTTCCTCCTCCACCCCCACCACCACCACAATAAGTTATACAACCTAATAAGGTTCATTCTAAATATACTATTCAAATAAGGTAATTTAATTTACTAGAGTACTAATACTTTGACACCCATTACATTAGAGGGTCATTCAATACTTACCTCAACCATTATCCACTCCATCATGTCCTACGCTAGTGTTACAAAGAGATTTATGTGTTTCATATTGAACACAAACACATTATTTAACTATAGCGTGTAATCTAAAATATACTATAGGTACTAAGGTTATTCATAATACACATGATAATGTGAGTATACATCATGCACATTATCATATGACTCATGATGGTAATGGTGGATATAATACAATGTGTGATCATCTCTCAGATTCATATACAAATACATATGAGACTACTTGTCTAGAAAAAGTTACCATTTATACATTTGATACATGACCTACATGGAGCATCCCATTATGGGATAATTGGTTAGAAAAATATTTTAAAAATTCTAAAAAATCAAAATATTCAAAATTATTTAAGAAAATAAAAAATTAAGACTTAAGCATAAATGTTTGCTATTCGATACATTGATCTATGTTATTTATCACATGTTTGGTGGATTATATATTATTTATATACACATATGCATTTAATGGTATATATGAGTGAGATGGAGGACATATAGGTAATACACGATACATGGATGTGCAAATACTAAACATTCCTACACCTGGGGCCTTATCAATATTGGGGCAAACTCATTCCATAGGTTATGTTGTTATAAGTTATAAATTTATATGACATTTCCATTTATCATTTGAGCTACACTTATTGCTTACACATTCCTTGATATTTTTTGTATTATTTATAGTGTTACATTTCATTGATATGTTATTTTCCTATGTTATAACATTAACATAGATTGATGTTATAGACTAGTTGGGCTTATTATGATTTATCATTACCATTTCATTTCATATAGTCTAATAATTTCATATGTGGTTCTTTCCTTCTTATATGATTTTTTTATTGATTGAGTGTGTCATTATATACTTAATTATTTGGTCATTGACTTCTTTTGTGACTTTTTTAGTAATTTTGTATCATTTTATAAATCTTTATTTATGTGGATTTTACATTATTGTGTGATATTTGATTGTCCATTATGTGTGTTTTTAACCCTAAAAAGATCTAGATTAGAGTTATCTAAGGTTAAAGGGGTAGATATAGCCTAGGGTATAAGGATGATAAAATATATTTAAAATAATCCAATTGGGTGATAAACTCAAATATAAACATATGTTGAATTCATTAAATTGATATAGGATAAAATAATAAGTATAACTATGCTAGATATGGAGAGGACAAATAAGTAATGTAATTAACTTATTCCTATGAAAACATAATTTTAGATTTAGAACATGTAGAAAGAAGACTAGAATAATATTTTTAATCAATCATTATATTATGGATTAGATGTTTCAAGTCCATGAACACTAGTGTTATCCTAGGATGGTTGTGTCGATGCTACTATATGAACTTGGGGTAGGTGTCCTCTATGGAATACTAAGTAAAAAAATAATGAAACCATATGGATGATTTTGGGTTTGAATTAACCTTCAATTTAGTGCATTAAAATATGGTCATGGACTATTTCTCCTCATAAATTTTCAAAATCCTAGTTATTCATCTTCATAGTGACCCTGAGGGAAAATGGGATAGTGGGCACATGGTGTCGAAATGACCCCAAATACCCCTTTATAAATGAATGCCACCTTCATATAAAAAAATTGAAGAGTGAATCACACTAATGTAGTTCTCCCCTGCATGTTGGATTGTGTGAGTCATGCAATATGTGTAAATCAAGTATAATAATGACCTAGATTGTAACTTACAAAATATAAATAATGGGATACTCCTTTAATAATTTAGACCTATGTACTTGTTGTCCCTATGAATAATATGTAAATAGGAAAAAATAGGGAAGTTTTACTTTATTGAGTTCTTGATTGAATACTTTGATAAGTTGCCTTAGGTATTTTATTAGTGTATGCTAGGTGAGGATTGAATGAGGGTTGATCTTGTATTTATATCAATACCTTTAGAGAAATAACTCACATTAAATCACTTAGGTTGACCATTAGGATTAATTTTATTTTAAAATTGGATGAGTTTAGAGAATTAGACATTTATATCAGAGCATGACACCTATGTCAATGAAAATTTCTATCTCAGACATTAGTGTTTAGGGAGAAATAAAGTAGGTACAGATTTAAAACTTATAGCAGTGGAAAATAAGTAGGTTTTAAGCATTCTAGGAAAGCTATAATGTTTGGGTAATCAACATAAGACTAGTCAAACTAAGAAATAGGCTAAGGGGCACAAAATATAACAAATGCAAGACTTCAAAAAGTAGGAAAGGTCTAAAATTGAGAGGAATATCCAAGGTCTGAGTTTGCCAAGTATACAAGATTGAGGTACTATACAACCCATATATAGTGTCGATAGTGTGGCTCTTGTCTTGGGTGAAATTTGATTATCTATTGTGTGTGGATCTTGCCTTTTGTGACATTTCATTATCCATTGTCTATTAACTTTTCCTTATGTGATATTTTATTACTCATTATGTGTGGATCTTGCCTTGTATGACATTGAGTGCTATTGTGTGTGTCATGGCCATGATGTCATGCTTAAAAAATGACATGAAGGAAACATAAAAAAATAGATTTTTTTTGAGAATGTACAATTCACATTTTGTACAATTATGTTGGTGATTAACTATCCACCTTTGAGGCATGAGATGAATAAATCATCTAAATAAATCACATGCACAAATGGCATGGAGATATTGAAAAAGTGAAAATAATAAGAATGGATGTTGTATATATATTAAGACTATGTTATTTTGCATAAATACATAAACTTAATGAAGAATAACTTTGTTCACTTTGTGATCATGTTTGCATTTTGATTGTGTTCTAGTTTTGCACAACAATCCTTGTAATAACATGTTGTGATGGGTTTTACAAGAACCTAAACTAATAAACATGTAATGAGCATGGAATATTAAAACATGTTGTGATGGATACTAAGATAAAGAGACACATAAAGATGGCTCAAAAAATGAATTTATAATTTATAAGAGGAATAAGTAAGAATAATAGGAAGTTCTATGTAAGAAGTTATTCATGAGCACATTTATAGTGAAATTTATGAGGTTTTCTAGTGTGAATTGCCTAGAATATTAGCTACATAGTTATCAAGATTGGAATACTATTAATTTTGGAAAAGAAGGACAAAAATTATAGCTTGGACAAAATAAATACTAGAAAACCTACAAATATTAGACATCAATTAGAGTCATGCAATAGATCATTGGATAAAAATAACATTGAAAAATATATTACATATTTTTTTATACAAGGATATTTAGATTTTGAAGCTACACATGGCCTATTTGTGAGAGGCATCCAAGGAAAGAGTCTCCATCGAATACCTACTCTTATTAAGATATTGGTTATTGAAAAGGTCATGATGGCTACCCCTACTAATATAGAGTAGTCACTTTAAGTGTTATGGGTGTGTGTGTGTGTTGGATGTATAAGTGAATGCTCAAGAACTAAGTGGAGGAACTTTAACCTAAACCCAAAATATGGAGGATGTAGAGAATTAAAGTGATAAGAAAATTTTGGAATTGGAAAGATATCTATGATAATAGAGAAGTGGAATAAATAAGACAACCAAAATGTAATTGCAAATAAGTGTTAGGTTATGGAGCTAAAAGGTTCACCCAGATGCAAACATGGAGGGTTGCTGAGTGTCACAGTCACTAGCGTCAGTTAGGACAACTGACATCAGTCAGGTGGAGATAGGAAGTTGCTGACATCGGTCATGGATCGGTCGACGTCGATCATCCCTAGACAGACAGGGACCGACGTCAGTCACATGTGCGGTTCTAAACTACGAGTTTCACAAATAGTTTGTTAATGAACTAGTTGTTTGCATGTTAAAAGGATAATTTTAGTCTTGAGCTATAGATCTAATTATTGTAATTGGATGTCTAATTATTGTTTGCATGAGATCTATTTAAGAGACTCATGGGATGTATTGTAAAGTGTGAGGGATCAAAGCAGGGATTCCCAGGGTGCTAGATAGAGAGAGCAAGGTTGGCTCCTCATAGTGCCACAATGCCAAGTGTGTATGATTAGGTAGATCTATGGGAGAGCAAGATCTGGTAGAAGATCTATAGGGGTGCTGGTATGGAGAATCATACGGACTTGGTAAGGCAAGGACAAGGGTTCTTTTGAGTATGTAAGATCAAGTTGATCTGCAGGTGTGTAAGATCAGGTAAGAGATCTACATGGGTAAGTAAGGTTGATTGATCTGCAGGTGTGTGTGTGTGTAAGATCAAAGGAGATCAGTAACACAATAGGGAGCAAGATTAGGGAGATCTACTTGGAGTACGTTGCATACTTGATGTACTGGCAGTATTGTTACTAACTGGTTGGAGGTGAACAACAACTCTGTGTTTGAGTTGTTTGTTGTGACCGTAGTTGAGAGAGTGAGCTCTTGAAGAGGTTTACTGTTTATGCCCTAGAGGTGTGGGAGCCCTAGAGGAGTGTGAAGAAGATTGTGGCATCTTTTTTGTTGTATTTTCTTTTGGAAGAGTATTAATACAATTAGATAGTTAAAGAGTACCTAATTTCTTACCTCTTGCTAAAACAAGTGCACCCTTGGTAACTTTCCAAGAGTCCACTGTGAGAGTTACTGTGCATCTCTCATCACCCAACTTTCCTACAGAAATCAAATTCTACTTTAGAACTTGGACATGCATGACATCCTTCAACACCCATGTGTTGCCCATCTACAATTTTAGCCACACTTCCCCTTTGCCAACCATTTGACAAGGCTTACCATCCCCTAAATAAATCTCTCCAAAGTCTCCCTGGACATAATCATGGAAAGATGCTCTATTTGGGGTTGCATGGAAAGAGGCACCAAAATCTAAAACCCAAGATTCCACTTTATCCAAGGAACATACAAGAGCATCTTGTGCAACAATATCTGCAACATCTGCTTCTTCATTTCCTTCATGCTGATCTTCAACCAACCAACAATCTTTCTTTACATGCCCTTTCTTTCCACAATGCCAGTAGATTTTCCTGCCAGGCCTGGATCTAGGTCTCCTGCCTTTCTTTGACTTCCCTTGCTCGATCTTCTCTCTTTCCTTTCCTCTACTTTCAACACTCAAAGCATTCCCTGATGATTCACTTGTGCTTTTCTTGCAAATTTCTTCATTCAAGATTACACTAACAACATCATCCACTTTTAAGATATTTGAAGCAGACACAGTATTACTAACTGCCATTACCAAACTATCCCAACTTTTAGGTAAGGAGCACAAGATTAAGAGAGCCTTAATTTCATCATCAAAAAAAATATTGACTAAAACTAACTGATTTACTAATCCATGGAAATCACTAAGATGACTATGTACCGATCCACCTTCCTGCATTTGCAAATTAAATAATTTCTTCATAAGAAATACCTTATTCAAAGCCGAGGGTTTTTCATATAAATTTGCCAAAGATTCCATTAACTCTACCATTGTCTTATCCTATGATAAGTTGGAAATCACAGACGATACTAGGCTCAACCTTATAGTTCCCAGAGCTTTTCGATCAAGAACCTTCCATTCTTCATCTTTCATACTTGTGGGCTTGCTTGTAACCCCACCCAATGATAAGTATAGATCTTTATGACATAGATAATCTTCTATCTGCATCCTCCATAATTGATAATTTGTGCCATTGAATTTCTCCATTCTTAGCTTACTTTCTTCTGCCATTGCTATACTCCCACTCAAACAAAAACCCCTGTGAGTGACCTGTAATCAAAACATAAACCCCTGATCCCTGCAACTTGGCTCTGATACCACTTGTCAGGGTCTAGAACATAAAGCTTTGATACCACTTTGTCAGGACCTAGGAAGCACAATTGATTACCATGTATAAGCAACTAAACATGCAGAATTTAACCAGAACTAATAAGTAACTAGAAACCAAAAACAACACAAAATTTGAGAGACAATACCCAATTATATTAATACTCTTCCAGAAGGAAATACAACAATAAAAAGAGTAAAATAGAGGATGAATAAGAGAGGGGATCCCAAATAGAGGCTATCAAATTTACAAAATTTGGAAAAGTTAGAGATTATATAGAATGAGGAATGAAAGGGATTGAGAAATAAGAGGATAAAGATGTGGATATAGAGGATATGGAGTGGAGTGAGGAGAAATAAAAAAAGTAGAGTAGAAGTAGAGAAATTAGAGGATAGTGGTAGATTATATCTAAAATGAAGGATATTATTGGACAAGGGAAAGAATATTATTTAGAGGAAGTTATGAAAAATTATAGGATTATCACAAGTTCAAGGTCACATAAATAAGAAATAAAAAATTAGATCATCCATTTTTTGAGTATACATCCCTTAAACCCATTTTATCATTAA
Organism: Torreya grandis; assembly: GCA_037957365.1. Taxonomy (NCBI): domain Eukaryota; kingdom Viridiplantae; phylum Streptophyta; class Pinopsida; order Cupressales; family Taxaceae; genus Torreya; species Torreya grandis. The sequence goes on along the minus strand of JARHVA010004084.1, from coordinate 304,068 downwards.
AAAGGAGATATAAAAGTGAAAAAACTGGGATAAGTGGAAATTAGTTTGATTCATTTATGGATAAATTTGGTAAAATCAGTACAAAGATTCAAAAAATAATAAACAAAAATAAGTTAGAATAGGTTGGGTTTTATTTCACCATGAGTTTTAATACATTGGTAAAGACTAGTTTGTAGAAGCCAATAATACTTACAAGTGCTCCAAACATGTCTCTGAATGTAGGAATGTTATTTGCTTTGACACCATATGATGGGTCTTCTGACCCTAAGTTGTATTTGTTAACTTGTGATATGAAATGGTATGTTAAGGGAGTGACCACTGATGATGTGAAAAAGTGTGAGCTCATCAAGGCCTTAATAGGACAAGATTTAGAAGTCATATACAAAAGAGATGTTTCTTACCTAATACTTCAACATGTTAATGAATAATTAATCACATAATTCAAAATGAATAAGTATTCCAACTAGACCATTCAGTATCTTAAATATATTTGATAGAAAAGTGGAGAATTAGTATGGGATTACAACCATAGATTATCAGATGTAATAAATAAAATTAACTTCATTTTGGAAGATAAAGATAAGGCTTCTTGGTTTATGGAGGGACTTTGATCAAGGATTATGTTTTCCATTGTGTAGTCATAGTTCCTTACTAAGGCTAATGCATAAGTAACTACACTTTAGGTATAGATAATTGAGGACTATGGATATGTTTCATCGATTGACACTAAAATTGAGATGAAAATATATGTTTTTATGAGAAGAATGGATGAGCTTCATGAAAGCAATAAACCCAAGTTGAGCCTATGGTGTATGGAGTGTATAAAATAAAGGCATCATAAGAGTGATTTATCTAAAATAAAAATAGAGTTATGTGACATATGCATGATACTAGGACATACAACATCAAAATTTAATATACTATATCAGTATAGTCAAAGACCACATAGTTTATATTATAATTTTTGTAAATCACCAAATCATGAAAAGAAGAATTTTTAAGCTTTAAAAAAATAAAAGGAGACATCACTAAGAATTTATTCATAGTAAAAACACAACATATACCTAATATGAAGTAGAGAATCTTAGGCCTAGAGGTAGAAATGTATAGCATGACAAAAGGTGATCCTAGGTGGATGCATTTATTACCACAATATTTACCCCATGGTCTGAGAATATGGATGCCATCATCTCCATAATATTAGTACTATTCATCATGAAATACTATAATTCCCAAACCATAATAATCAAATTAGATTCCAACATCCCCTTAGTGGTAATATGGATGATATGATGCATAACAATAGTAGTAAGGGGGATTTAATGGGAAACAATCACAAGGATGGGGTTTCTAACAAGATAGTTTGGGATTTAGAGGGGGTTTTGTAGTGGATATTAGGGAGCTCATAGTAAAGATAAATATAAATCTCATCAACTAATTAAGTAATATATGTGTGGTGAATATAACTAATTCTCACAAAACTACTCGACTAACCCTCAAAGGCTGAATTACTATGTCTATTACAAAGTTCCAAGATAAAACCATACTAAATATTGTTTAATTTTAGATAAGAAAAGGAAAGAGAAACCTATGTGAAATATAAACATGATAAATTTTCACCCCAAGGAGAATGTGTTCATACAATCAATTACAAGGCAATAGTATGCTGAGTGGGAATTACCTCCTTTAGAAATACCACATTATCATGAAATTAGAAAGGTTCAATATGATAAATATCTTGACACTAAAATAAAAAACCTTGATATACCAAGAAATTCAAGTTCTTTAGAATATTCAATAACAGGCTGTGTCATAGGGTGATGCCATATTTATCAATGCACAAATATATGGGTATATTGTACACATAATAAGGCAAGAGGGAGTAATGACTGCCTTGACTAACCTTCTAAAATTTTTGAGTACTATATGAAATGAAGATATCTCATAAAATATTATAAATATTCTACATGATTTTCTAGAGTGTGCATAGTGAGGTCAATAACATAACAATAAGGTATTTTGGTACGTAAAGATAAAGAAACCTTGGGATGTTGATTCCCACATGGATATTAAGCTGGCAAGATATGAAGTACCCAATGATTTATTTTATTTTAGAATCACACTTAATATGATTCCTTGGTCTACTTAGGAATTTATTAGATGACAAACACTCAATTATAATATAGTAATACTAAGGCTCACGAATTATAGTAGGGTAGAGCCTATTAGTCGATTGGAAGATGTGGAAATCAAAGTGGCTAAACTAAACATGTGAGGATATTTTGAAGTGATTGACATGAAGATTGATGAAATTCACTACCCTACATTAATTGGTATGATGTGGGCCTATTATGGATATATGACCATTAATAAAATGCATAATTAGATATAGTCATACCAAGGGGATAAAATCTTCATTATACCCTTGAATGAAGTAGATCAAAAGCCATACATAATACCTAAGGAGCTATATTGACCATATATGTATGGAGATATTAAATGGTTCAAGGTTAGTACAAAATCTAAGCGTAATGCTTTATGATATACATAATATAATTTTTTCCATTCAGAAAAGTAACTTCAATAACAATTACAACCAACTAGACAATTTGCCTCTAGATCCATGATCACAAAGGCACCAAATTTTTTAGTTTCAAATGGATGAGTGAAGGTCACCTTATATACATTCATCAATTAAGTATAAAGTGTATTTTGTGGAAAAATCAAGTGTGATAGACATGGTATACATGGAGCCAATGAAGGAAGGTATTTAACCTTGGGAGACTTAAATACTTACATGTTGAATCGGTCAATGGGAGATCATGAGGTACACCCAATATGCATGGATTTTGTCATATGATCTCAATTATCTCAATAATTTGAAATTGATGAATTGAATCAATTTATTATAATATTAGAACATCATACTTCAGATATAGATCATAGGGTAAGCACACTAAATTATGCACTAAAAGGAATTGTTATGACTTGGTGGGTAGTCCATAGGATAAACTAGTTACATTTAGATGAGGTATGAAAAGTGTTGTGTACTCACTTATAAATACCTTATAATATCATGGAATAATGGCCATTTTTCTAAGAAGGATAGTGCCCAAGAATGCACATTCATAAGTGTGTGGATGTATGGTCTACACAAGGTGTATAACCCAAATTATTGGTGCACATATTTATATATACTTTGGTAACACTCCTAATAGCCTTGTACATGCATAAGGAACACATATGGGAGATAAATAATTGGTTCTAGGTATAACCATATTTCATTCAGAATTTTTTTTAAAGATGATAATCCTTTGGTGTAGAAAAATATTTAGAAGTTGATTTTTTAAGTATTACAATTGACTTATCTTTGAAGCAAAAAGAATCTAGAGATTTGAATGTAGCTAAAGAATTTATAGAGTCAATAATAGTGATGATTATTTATATTTTAAGGGGTTTATTGAACCAAAGTGAGAAGTGGAGTAGCTTAAAGCCAAAGTCATAGACCAAAATAAATACCAAAAACTATGAAATATTAATATCCAAGATCAAGAAGGGCATAAAATAGTACAAGGTTACATTCAAGTCATTTTAATAAAATATATCAGAATCCATTAAATACATTGGTAGGAAATATTGGGATAAAATAAATGCCAAAATGTGTGACTTTGGGTGACTATTAAATGCTAAATGAGACTTTAAAAGCATTGAAATTACTACATGATTGCCAAGATGTATTTCCAATAAAATTCACATAAGTGAAAGGGGTAGACCCTTCTCTAGGCGAAATACACATAGAGAAAAAGGAATGCACATGGTCTATGAAAAAGTGACCATACAGGTTAAACCCCAACATGAAGTTGAAAGTAAAGGTTGAATTAGATCGCATGTAAGATACATGTATTATATATCCAGTGGAAAATGTAGATTTGGCTAGTCCCATGGTAGTTCAACCTAAGAATTCTATGGAAATTAGAGTGTGTGGGGACTATCATGCACTAATTGATGTCTATATAAATTATTATTTCCTAATTCCTTTCATGGATGAAGTCTAGGAGTTATTCACAAGACATGAAGTATATTATTTCATAGATAGGTTTAATGGTTACCATTAGATCCTAATTAAAACAAAATATTAATCTAAAATAATAATTGCAATAGAGTGGGGATCTTTTGCATATAAGGTAATTCATTTTGGGTTGAAAATTATCTAGATGTGTTCTCTAGGGTGGTGGTCATGGCCTTTAAAGACTTCATCCATGATTTTATTGAAGTCTACCTAGATGATTATGCTATATTTCCTTGTTCAAAGAACACTTGATTAAGATGTGACTTATGCTAGAATGATGTTGAGATTTATGCATTGTGATAAACTTAAAGAAGTGCTTATTCTTCACACCTTTTGGTTTATTATTGGGATACATAGTATGTAAATATGGGATCTTGGTGGAATAAGATAAAATCACATTAATTGTGTGTATGCCACCTCCAACACACTTAACAAAGGTGTGATAATTCCTGGGGCATACATGATATTGCATCAAATTCATAAAAGGCTATGCAAGTATATATTACCTAATGGATAAGTTACTATGCAAATATATAAGGTTTGAGTGAAAAAATGAGTACCAAATATCATTCATTGATCTAAAATAGAGATTGGTCATAACACCCATTTTGGTCTCTTCTAACTAGAGAAAACCTTTTGATGTTCATGTAGATGATTGAGAAACTATGATACAAGGTGTTCTTGTACAACTAGGATACATAATATTAGACCATCCAATCCACTTCACAAGTCACAAAATATAGAAAAATTATACAAATAAATAATGGGAAGTTTTGGCCATTGATTTTTCACTCAAACCATTTATACATACCTTCTGGAAACACTGTTTGAATTTTTCACTGATCATAAGGCTTTGTGATACCTAGTAAATAAGACTATGTTAGGGGATGGATATCTCAATGGTTGATCCTATTTAAAGATTTTTAGTTTAGGATTAATTCTAAGTTAGGAAGTGAAAATATGGGACCAGACTATTTTAGTTAAATACACAATTGAGAATAACTATAAAAACTCATAGATGAATCATCAGATGCACATTTATTTAATGTCTCTATAATTCCTAATAATATGGAAGACATAAAATATTTTATAAAATAAGGAACATTTCTTATGCACCATGTATAAAGGGACAAAAATTAATTGATTACAAGAGCCATTGTGTTCAACATCATTAATGGTTTTTTATACAAATTGGGGAAATATGATATACTACGTAGAGTGGCTTTGATCATGAGTGACATTAACTTATAGAGGAGGCACATCAGGGAATTATAAGAGGAAATTTTGTAGGATAATCCAACATAAGAAGATACTATAAAGTGGTCTATGATGGCTTACTCTGTTTCAAGATGCACATCGAGTAGTAAAACACTATGATATCTACCAAAGGATGGGAAAGCTTAATTAGAGAGATGAAATGCCATCTAATCCTATGTTAGTAGAGTAGCCATTTAAATAGTAGGAAATTAATTTTTTAGGGCCATTCAATCCACCTAGTAAGCATAGTAATTAAATATACATTATTACCATGACATACTGATTCATCAAATGGGTAGAAGCTATTATGACACCAAGCTACAGTGCCAAGGACATATCCAAGTTATTGTATGAAAATATTATAACTAGATTCTAGTGTTTGATAAATCTAGTCAATGATAGAGGCAAACATTTTCTAAATAACACCATCAAGACCCTAATGGAGGATTTTATGATATCACACCACAAAAACATAGTTTATCATCTACAAGCAAATGGACAAATGGAATCATCAAATAGATTACTTGGTAAGTTGCTCATAAAGATATATAATTCCAACAATATTATTGGGAGGATTATATTATTGTGATCTTATGGGAATATAGAATAAAATAAAAGTGTGCAATATGTTTCATGATATTTTAGCTAGTATATGGCATTGATGCAATAATGCCCATGGAATTCATAGTTCCTTGTTTGTGCATTACAATGATCATGAGGCCAAGGTATCGATCTTATCTGTAGGCATAGTTGATGGATTTAATAATAATGGAAGAAAATAAGTAAAGGGCACAATGGACACATGATGTTAACAAGCTTAGTCAAAAAGTGTGGCATGATCAAAACTCATGATCTAAAGAATTCTTTCTAGAACTAGTGGTATTACTATATGATATCATATTTAGATCATTTACAAGCAAGATGCACATTGGATGGAAGTGACCTTACATCATTCATGACATCTCATAACAAGGAACAATTATCATAAAAGATCTTCAGGGAACCATTATATCTAGAGATGCAAATGGATGCAAAATTAAAACTTACTGCCAATAATATCTAACACTTTTCACAAAAAAATGAGAGAGGGTGATAAGTAACACCATGTAGTTTCGGATTATTGATTAATGTATTATTTTCCTATTTTTGTTTTAGATTTTCTTATGTTTATATAGTGTGATGTTTATATCATAGGACATTCGAACTAGTGTTGAAAATTTAAAGTCATAGAGTGTGATCCGTGAAAAATTACAATATGAAAGGAAGATAACTTGAAATGGTTACATGGGGACCATCAATTAATTTTGGGAATGAAGCACTGATAACCAATGTATAGAGAAAGGATAATCAAGGGTCATTAAAAAAGTGTTAATGATGATACACTTGAAATATGACCAAAGAAAATCAAATGTCTGAATGAAAGGATGCATAAAAAAGGAAAGTGGATCGGTGAGAAGACAATGCATCACATAAATCAATCCCACCACATCACTAAATGTTTATACATATAGAATAGTAAATGTCACATCACTAGCAATTGGTTGACATTAATTCACTATTTGAAATCATGCAAAATTATATCAACACATTTAAATCATTATACCATATGGATTTGATCGAAAAAATCTATATAACAAAGGGAAAAAACACAAGGACATTACACACTATTAAAAATAAGATACATATGTGATTTGATTCTAATTCAATCAATCATGCACAAATTTATTGATAGTACCACTATAGCCAAGGAAATTATTCAAACATGACTATAACAAAGAACATGGATCATGCATAACTTTTAATCCCTCTCAAAAATATACAAAAAGAAGAAATGGGATTGGTCTAGTGCTCAAACAAACTAGATACCATGATCTAAACCCCTTTGAATTCATTGATGCTATAAAATCTATATGTTCAGCCATGACCAATCAACAAAAACATAAGTAAGATCCCTAACACTCTCACACCCTCTACGAGGCTATGATATGAAGTGAATCATTAAGCTTCCTAATTTTAGGTAGTTGGATGAGGTGATGTTCACAATACTTAGCATATATAATGAGGGTGTGATCCATATATTAAATGATGTAACCTTTTTCATCACCCCTACAACTATGGCATGAAAAACAAGACTCCTAGATTGGGGAGAATATCTTATGCCTTATAAAACCAAGGCTCACCCAATTCATTCAAATATAAAGAAGTATAATAGGGAATTTAGGGGGTTCCTATCAACACACTGAAGGATATGTTAGTGCACATTATTTATGAGTGCATTACCAAGAATTTTTAGTAGACTAACAAAAATGCATGGTAAGTAATAAAATGGGTCATTAACATTGCCTAAATAATGATTTGGCTACACAAGAATTTTAATTGGCCCATGTTTTTAGCTTTTGAGCTCATGAAAAATATTTATACTAGGGGTTTTAATACTAATTTTTGGTCTTACTACTCTATTTTATGTAGTAGAAGTCACTAGAGGCTCTAATCAACCTAGATGAAGAATTTTGACTTATGACTACATTTTCAAACCTTACCTAGACCAAAATGAGGTAATTGTTATTGTTCAAAATATGCATCTATGGATTATCTATGGCACAAGGGAGTTTTTTCTATGGGGTACTGGGTATAAAATTATTATGGCTTGGCTACACATGAGAGCATTAGTTGTCTCATCATAATGATGGTAACATCCCCAAAGCATGGGACCCTTGTGCTCCTTGGGATGAGCCTCTAGAGTAGGATGGATTCCTTCTATTCTAAGTTCACCTAGTTTAAGACCAATACACAGGCCTAAATATCATAAAGGTAATCTTCTACTAGTCTAAACCTAATATCTTCAAATAAAAGGGAGGGAGAAGGTAAGAAATGCTGAAAGTAAAAGGTGATACACCCATAATAGAACAAGAGCTGCTATTGACATAAACATAGTGGAAACTTTTGAGAACCAAACAATATCACACATTTTCCACCAAGTCACTCCAAATGCATAAGTATTTTGCATAAAGGCATGGGAACACAATAAAACACTTAGAGGGATGACAAATGGTCCATAGATAATATCAACATAGACCCAAGTATGCATAGGATATGAGATGCAAGTGAGCTTCAAGTTTGATGGAGAGGTATAAGGAATGGATGATAGAGATAGGGGAAACCATTATCCATAATCAAATATAAACAAACATAAACAACACAAAGATTATCAAACTAATAGAAATAGGTGAACTTAATTCTCATTAATATACAAGGTTTAGCCAATACAAGTGCTCATGGAGGGAAATTTTAGTATCATAAGGTTGTTAAAATGTGTCAAACCTTTTTATAATGACAAACTAAGATTTTATAGAGAATAAGATTGATTTAAAATTAATGCAACACTTGGGGTGATGGGTATAACTTTTAATTCATTTACGACACTGAAACCACACTTTCTATAGTTTGTTTGACAAGTTGGGCCTGGAAATGATAATAGGAACCTTACATTCACATGGGGGGAGGAATATTTATCTAACAAGATTATAAAATGGTGTGAACTTGTAGTTTGATGTCTAGTGGTTGCTTATGCATTCAACTATTTTGGTAATGCCTTGAGATCCTATGTATTAATGTCCCATTTATCAAAGGACAAGATCACCATGCTTATGAATCTAATAGATCCATGGTGATGTCTTATTTTGGGTGGCTACATATTGAATATATGGCTAATATGATCTTCCATTAATTATACACATCTACCTTTGTTTTGAAACCTAGACCTGAGCCAACTATAGATGAAAATCAATCTAAGATAATTGGTTTTCCTATAGTTTAGATAGATGACACTCTACTCGAGGCTTGGTCCTTTTTATAACAAGTTGCCCCCTTTTGGCATATATTAGGTATAAAAGACCTACCTTACCTCTATGAATCTATGTTGGAAATGTTTGGTCCTTATTATTAATCTTAGTTTAACTTGGGTTGAGCTCGAGCTTAGTTCTATGTATTTTCCACAAGCTTAGGTCTATTCATTTATTTTTCTTGAGTCAAACTACTCCATTGACCTTAGTCAAAAAATATCCTATCTTGGTCCTTTGTTCATTTTTTAATAAAATGACTCAAGCTCTATTGACTTTGACCCTCACTCACACCATCATATCTCCTTGACAGGTTGAATGCATGCTATTAGATCTGTTACCCAAGCTTACACACTATTAACACTTGGCACCCATGTACTTGGTCCTTAAATTAATTTTATAGTCTTATTTCACTCATGTTTATATCCACTATCAGTTCCTCAACTCATTGACTCTTTGAATATTCTCAAGTGCCATTGATATACATTTATATGCTCAAATGTGCTTAATTAGATTTGATCTGGGTTTCCAAGATCTAGACAATTATCAAGCCAACGTTCAGTCAAGGACCCTTTGATGGTTTTTTGAATACCAATGGCTATTTTGTGAGGACCAAATTTGATGTCTACGTGAACATCCTTGGATTTTTAAATTCAAATGGCTACTTTTAGGGGCCCAAAATTAATGTCCATGCACCTATCATGGGATATTTGAATCCCAATGGCTATTTACTATCCTTAAATTTGATATTTTCATGACCATCCTAGACCTTGTGAATCAATTTTTTTAAAATAATTTATCCAAAAGAATTCATCTACAGGTTTTGCCTCAAAAAATTTGTTCAAAAGAAATTGATCTTTGAGGAAATTATTGTGGAGCAATTTCCTCAAAAGATTTCATGCCTTAGCCAAATTTTGGAAATAGTTTTCCTGAAAGAATTTGTGCCATTGTACCCTTTGTCAAAATTTTTGTTAAGAATACTTGCCCTATAGAATTTCCTTTCAACCCTTTCAAAATGGCCCTTTGCCCCTCGAGATTACCCTTCAATATTTTAGAAAGTGCCCTTTGAAACTTTTGTTTTGATCCATTTTGCTCAAAAAGTACCCTTTTTAAACTTTGTATTGGACATTTTGGTGAAGAAATACCCTTTGGGATTTTTGAATGGATCACTTTGACTAAAAAAAGACTTTTCAGGATTTTTGTTTGGTACACTTTCTAAGAGAATGATCCTTCAAGATTTTTGTTTTAGACAAAATGTCCCAAACAATTCCTAATACTTAGCCCAAAAGACCCAAAATAAATCTCCCGAAAGAAATAACACCTATCCCTTTTTAACATAACCATTTTTAACACTTAACCATTTTTGATGTAGACAATTTATTTGAAAGAAATAGGTCTTCAAAAAATTTGTATTTGTCTTTTTCTTTGGACAAAATGTTTGAGAGAGTTCATGCTTTGGAAACTTTGTTTTGGACAAATTGTCTGAAAGAATCTTCAACACTTAGCCAAAAGAAGGTCCTAAAAGATTTTGAACTTAGAAGAATAAAATATTGAAAGAAATTTTCCAAGTGAGGACTTATCCAAAACAAAGGTTTTGCACCTAGCTCTTTTGAAATCCTATAGGCCCTTTGAAACTTGTTCACAAAACTACTATTTGACCTTCAACACTCTATAACTCTACTCATCTTGTCCATCTAGGCACAATCTTGGTATATGGACCAAAAATAGCAAATATTTATGGTGACTCATAGCAAAGCATGCCTACTATGCTTGAGAACCCAAACCATGAGCAATCTATCAGGTACAAAGTCTTTTAAAATTTTGATTCTTTCACTTGTAAACACACCAATTGTGTAAATTTGGCTTTGAAATGAATTGAAATTCACTTGACAAGACAAGAAATGTGCCAGAGGTGCTTAGAGGAAAATACCTAAGCCAAAAAAACACTATGCACATGTGCTTAGAGTAATTGAAACTACTCTAAAATAAGGGGGCACAAAGCACATTTTAGGGAAGTGAAAACATCTAATCTACTTATTTAAATATGTATAAAAATATTAATGGAGATCGTGTTTAAGATGAATCCCATTGGCTGGGATTGGTAGCTCCTCTTTATCCATTCTATAAAATTAGAAGGTGTTAAATGGAATACAACTAGTGATGGTATATGGACCACTCCATATTACATCAAAATTAGTCTACCTTTTAGATTTTTCTCTATCTGCATCCCATTTGAGCCTAAGTCTCTCACTTAGAAACTTCTCTCACTGGCCCTTTGATTAAAGACCCTCTTGGTCTATGCCTATTAGAGTTCTAAGGTACACACAACTTGCACTCTAGATTATTTGAGCTCCATGAGCTCTGCTATTCTTACTTCAAGGGGATCACTCTTGAGAAGTTCCAACTGATGTACAAGTTTCAAGGAAGGTAACTCTAGGAATGCTAATGACCTAGCTTTCATTCCATAGACTAACATGAAGGGTGAGTTTCCCAAAAATCTCTTGGGTGTGATTTGATCATCCTAAAGAGTAGTTTTGAGCTTAGTGTGCCAAGTTCACTGGTTATCCTCTAGAGTCCTTTTTATGATGTGAATCAAGTTTTTATTTATGGACTCAACTAGACCATTACCTTGAAAGTAATAGTTTAATGAAATGCTCAAGTATATGTTATGTTTGATGGCCCATTCATTGATCTTGGTTCCAAGGAAAGCTAGTGTTGATGCAGAAGATTACACCCTTGGCAGGAAGCCAAGCTCCTACCTTCTTCACGCAACTATGGAAACTCTCCTCTCGCCTGTGGGACCAGTGAAGCTGGAGGGGAGAGTCTCTAGATAAGGGATAGCTCCCTTTGATGCATCTGATTTGTTCTAGTAAATGCTAATATATATGTATATAGATATATAATGGGGGGATGAAAAGGGAGAAAGATTGTAGGAAAATGAACTACTCTAAAGGAGGTGATGCACCAAAATAAATTTGACCTTCTCACCCTCACACTTAAAATTAGACAAACACATACATACACTTCAAACTGGCAGAAGGACCAGGCTGCAAGAGCTTGATAGGGAGGCTTTAATGGAAAATATAGAAAATAGAGAATCACCAAAGGTGCTGTGAAAGGCACACTGTATAGTAATTTCTTCTATTTTTGCACTTCCAAATACAACTCTCCTTATCATCTACAAAAATGGCACCTTATAGACACCAGATATGTTGGTGTTGAACTTGTGAAAGCATCAAGAAATAATGACTAAACATAAACTAACACTCAGACATACACAGAAATATCTAACCAAGATAGAGGTAAAAAATGCGTTTATTGATTCAGGTGAAAATTTTCCAGGGCTACGCCTTACAAATGTGGAAGATAATTCTCAAATGACAAGTCTCCAATATATAGAATAAGAAAGGAGGCCTTTTGGAGTCCTTTTTACAAGTGACCCATTCATGTCCTTCTCTTTGGGAAGAGCAAGATGCTCAAAACATCAATGAGTGGCACCCTTTTTCTGTTTGTAAGGCCACTTCTTCTAGGTGATTACACAGTTTGTCTACTCATAAATGTGAAGTGAAGAAAATTGATTGCATTGCTACCTATTTGTGCCTCCCAATGGTCACTTTGTAGACACTATTTCACTTGCTAAAGTAATTTCTTGAATCAATGCCTCCCTTCACCACTTAGACTATCTACCTGCTCCATGCTCTTGACACTTTTGTCTTTTCCCTACCTTGTCTCTTCTAGCTCCTTCAGGCCTCGAGGCTATCTTTGGGTAGGTCACTGCATTTTTGGGCCTTTTCCATGGTTGGCATCCTTTTAGTTTGAAAGGAAATGACTATTTCACTGTGTTAATTTTGATGTTCATGTGGCCATCATCACTTTGAAAACCAATGGCTAATTCACTTCCTTAAATTCAACAGCTTTCAAGATGTCATCGTCCTTGGAAAAATGTCATCGGGTCCTTCGCTTTGCTTTAAACATTTTTTATGGGCTTTCTGTTTGGGCATTTTCTTGCAGACAAAAAGTCTGTGAGAATTCTTATCGGGCTCCTTAGCAGGGCCTCCCTGAATTCCTTCGAGCCCTTTTCTTTTGTTTTGGACTTTTTCCCCGCAGATAAAAGTCCATGGGAATTGATGCTTTAATTTTCCCAGGCCCTTTCTTGCCTCCAAATTTCTTTAGACTTTTTGTCTGAAGGAATTCCTTCAGACAAAAGTCTAAAAAATTCATCTTCGCCTACTTTAAGCCAAAATTTTGAAACCTTACCCTTTTACAACTATCTTTGAAATGCCCCTACCCTTCGTAAGGGCTTATGGACTTTGAGCTGCCCATTGACCCTTTGGGCACACCCTTGAACCAAGCCATTGAACCAACAATGGTTCAATGATTTAAGTGGTTCAATCATTGTGCACCAATGCCAAGTGAACCAAAGCTGATGAACTTGAAGCTACTGGAACACCTAGTTGAACCAAATGATTGAACCATTCAATTGAACTGAACATTCGAACCAATTCATTGAACCCACAAGTTGCACTAGTGATTGAACCAGAAGCAAAGAATGAAGCAGTGGATCTACAACGATAAGCTAAGGCCTGTAATTGAAATGATGATCTTGAAGATTGAACTGAGGCTTGAACCAGGGCTGGTTTCATTAGACAAGAGCCTGAAAAGCCTTGTAAACCCCAACATTCTCTGAACTAATCCTCCTTACGCCAAAAGACTAACTAGTTGAGTCCATAGAAAATGTGAAGTTTGCAGGGAACTGCTGAATCTGTGGAAATCACTAGACCTACACAAAATAAAAAAGAAGTGGCCTAGAACAATAAGAGGTAGAAGGGGACCAAAATTTTTGCCTGTTGGGCAAAAATTGGTCAATAAATTGGTGACTCCTAGAGGAAGCATGCTTGTTATGCTTAGAGACCAGTTGCCTTGTAGTCCATTAGGCACAGAGTTAGATGGTAACTTAAAGACCATCAATAGATCTGATAAATATAGAACCAATCACATAGATTTACCTCCAAGAAGAAATGAAAAACACACACAAAACTAAGAAAACTACTACTTGTGTAATAGCACTTAGGGAAAATAGGGAAAGAAAATAAGGGAAAATATATAAAGATGAAAGGAGACTCAGTTGCAGTGCTTAAAATGTATCCCATTAACTGGGATATGTAGTTCTTCACCATCCAACCTAGAGAGTTAGAATGCATTATGCTTCTTGCACTAAGTGATTATGTATGGGCCACTCTATAAGGCATCAAATTTTGCATGCTTTCTAGGCTTAGCTCGGTCTTCGTCCCATTTTAAGACAATGTCTCCTTCAAAGAAATCTTTTGATGAAGATTTCTTATCAAAGTGTCTCTTTGTTTGCTGTTGGCAGCTAGTCATAGAAGCCATAACCCAGTCCCTTATCTCTTGGAGCTCCATCAACTCGCACAACTTGACCTCCATGCTACTTCCTTCTTCTAATTGCAGCTGGCGAGCGAGGTCCAATGCTGGCAATTCAAGCGAGATGGGAAGCCTAGATTCCATTCCATATATGAGCATTTATGGAGAATTTCTGATTGCTCTCTTTGGAGTGATTTAATTAGCCCATAGAGTTATTTTTAGCTTGGCATGCCAAGTCCTCTAATTTTCTTCCATGGTTTGCTTGATGATCCTGATCAAGTTTTTGTTGGTGGACTCAGCCATCCCATTACCCTGTGGGTAATAATTGGATGAAGTGCTGAGATATATGCCATACCTTAGTGCCCATTCACTTGTTTTGGTTCCCAAAAAATCCAAGGTATTATCTAAGATTATGGTGGTTGGGACCCTGAATCTTGTCACCAGGTCCTCATAAAACTCCAAGACCGCACTTTCATTTACCTCCTTCACAGCAATAGCCTCTACCCACCTTGTGAAATAGTCTGTGGTGGTCATGACCCACTTGTGTCCAACACTAGAGGGAGGATTAATCATCCCTATGAAGTCTAGGCCCCACTACATGAATGGCTATTCCACCTGAATAGGCTGTAGAGGCATGGCAACCAACTGTTATTTCCCATCAAAAAGTGCACACTTTTGGCACTTTCTTACCCAAGTATGGGTGTCCCTAAAAAGAGTAGGCTAGAAATAGCTAGCTCTCATTATCCTTAGTACAATAGCTCTAGGAGCAAAATGACCACCTATCAGCCCATCATGGAACTCAGATAGCACCTTGTCAGCTTGATTTGAGTCTATGCATCTTAGAAGGACCCCTAAGAGATCCTTCCTAAACAATACTCCATCAACCAGGACATAAGGGAGAGATTGGAGCCTAAAAAACCTTCTTTTGGTCCCATCAATACCCTACAAGCACTCACTAGTGAGAAGAAAATCCCTCAAGTCCGATGTCTAATCCCTCATGATAGCTGGTTCTTTTGCTATTGCTACATCATGAATTAGTAAGCTGCCTTCCCCTTTTTGATTGAAGTCTATAGCAAGGTGTTCACACAAGCCTCTTCTCCTCACCAGCTTGGTGATCTTGATGTCTACGTCATACTCCATCACCTTGGTGATCCACCCCGCTCTCTTCTCATTTAGGTCTTGATTGGTCAAGAAATCCTTGATGCTAGGATGTGGAACCATGAGATGAATCCTACTGTTAGACAACATATGCCTGAATTTCTTCAGGCTCCGCACTACTACCAGGACTTGTTTCTCTACATACATGTATCTAAATTCAAAATCCTCTAACCCTTGGCTAAAAGAAATCAAGTGGTTGCTCGAGGTCATCACTATTTGCTTGGGTAAGCATGGTGGAGATTACATCTTCATTGCCAAAAGTGTAGAGGTTGAAGTCTTTGTTGAAGTCAGGGATGATCAAAGTAGGAGCCTAGGTTATGGCCTATTTGATGTCTTCAAAGCTATCCTTCCTTTGTGTTGTCCACTTGAACTCTTCACCCTTCCTCAGCATAGAGGTTAGTGGCTTGACTATCTCTACAAAATTTAGAATGAATCTTTGAATGAAATTTATCCTACCAAAGAAGCTCTGCAGGCCTTTCTTATGTTTAGGTAGGGACATCTCCAGGATAGAATGAACTCTCTCAGGGTCAATGGATAAGCCCTCCTTGGACACAACATCACCAAGGAGTTTCCCCTCATAAATAGTAAACATGCATTTCTTTGGGTTAAGAGAGATGCCAAACTCCCTACACCTTTCAAAAATCTGCCTGAGGTGTTTCATGTGTTGGCTCGCTTCCTTGGAGAATACCATCACATCATCGAGGTATACCAGCACATTGTTGTTTATCAAGCCTCTAAAAGCCATGTCCATGGCTCACTGAAAGGTAGCACCAGCATTAGCTAGCCTGAATGGCATCTTCTTGTAGGTGAACATTCCCCATTTAGTAGTGAAGGCTATTTTGTGCTGGTCACAGTCTTGCACCAAAATATGATTATACCCTGAATATCCATCCAGGAGGGAGAAATGCTCACTACCTATTACCTTCTAAAGGATCCACTCCATGCTCGAGAGGGGATAATAGTCTTTTACAGAGACTTTATTAAGGTCCCTAAAATTGACACATAGCCTGATCTCCCCATTCTTCTTTCTAACAAGAACAAGATTGGCTAGCTAGGAGGAATGTTTGACTGGAAATATAATCCTGGACTCAATCAATTTGGCTAGTTCCTTATGCATGAGAGGCTCAATTGTCAGGTTGATAGGTCTCTACTTTTGCATGACTAGCTTGGCACCTTCTTCTAATTTGATGGTGTGCTAGGTGATTTTTGGGTCAAAACCCTTCAAATCACTATAATCCCATGCAAAAACATCGACAAACTCCTGACACAACAAAATGAAAGCCTACCTTTCTTGAACCGTGCAAACTTTTCCAAGCACAAGCAGCTTGTCCTTGAAGATCTGAACCCTTTCATAATTCTCCTCCTTAGTTGTGATGCATGCCTTGTCATTTCTCAACTGGTCATGTCCATTGAAGATGCTCTCAAGAGTGACCAAACCTTTAGGGAGCTTATTGTTCTTCAATTGAACATTCTAGTCACCATATTGCTATTGCAGCTTTGCCTGATTCCTTGTTGTGAACTCAGCTTCTTCTTACAAGAAGAAAGCTATTTGCTGGTCATTTTCAAAAACCTACTAGTTTGTAATGTTGTCGGGGACAGAGGGCCAAACTACCACCTTTAAATAGCATGAACTGCAGTCTCAGCTTATCTCCTTGGAAACATCAAACTGAGCACCAATTGCTGCTAGTCTATCCACTTGTTTGTTCTGCTCTCTAGGAATGGAGGCAATATTGAAAGCAAGGAAATATTCCACCAAGTCCTAGACCCTATGCTTGTAGGACTGCAACAAGGGATTTTTAGTTAGATTCTAGCCTTTCACCTGGTTTACAATTAGCTCACTGTCTCCCAAAACTTGTAACTCCTTGATCCCTCTTTTTCTTGCCCATTCTAGACCATGGATAAAGGACTCATATTCTACAACATTGATTGTGCAATAAAATTGGAAATGAAAGGCTGAAAAGTATCTCTCCTTTGAAGGGGAGACTAACATCACTCCACCACAACTCCCAACCTACTTTTGGAACTGTCAAAATATAGCTACCATAGGCCTAGGTCTTCTTGGCTTGCCTTCATTATATTTGGTATGAAAGCACCCTCCTCGTGCATGTAGTAGACTCCAAGGCCTACCTCCTCTATGAAATTGTAAGGGTCATGCTTGAAATTATCACTTACCCACTCATCCAAGAGTAGGTCGACAACTCCTTCAAGAGTAGAGGATGGAGATTGGTCTGTCTGGGACTCTTCTGGGTTGATAATGGTGTAACTGACATTTGCTGCCTTGAGTGAATATGGTTCTAGATGGTCTTTGTAGAGTGGCTCAGATTCAATCTTTACCTTGGTCCCATACTTGGTTCTAAAAACTAGATAGGACCAATTCACTACTAGATAGCCACCTATCTTTGATGTGAAGTCCCTGGATAAACAAATTACAAAATAAGGAGGAACATCTACCACTACTATATCATGGGGAATTGAGAAGGTTGGGCAAGCATGTAATGTCAAGCTTAAACCCTTCAATATCCCAACTATTTTTGTAGGTGTCCCATCCAGCTGCAGGACTCCCTTATTCATCTCCTCATATTTCAGTCCCATCTTGTTAGCAATGCACTTGGGCATCACTGAGGTACTAGCCCCACTATCAATGATGCAGTTGTGCACCAATAAATCACCTATAATCAGGGACACATAAAAAGGGGGAATTTTCTCTTCTTTCTTAACCTAGCCTGAGGTGGAAGGTTGCCCATTCATCATCAAGATATTATCGGTCCTTGCTGGGATAGCTTACCAGTCTAGCTCATGCAGTTCCCTTTGTAGCATGTCATTCTATCTTGGTAGAGACAATGAATCCCATAAAGAGATGTTCATATGTAGCTTATTCATTTGGTCCACTATATTGACTTGAGGACTGCCTCCCTTCAAGCTTTCTTTGGGGCTAATTCCAACTTGAGGTGTAGGCTGAGGGGCTAAAGGTAAAAATGGCAGTCTGAAGTGTGGTCCTTTTTTATTTGAGTGTGATGGGGAGGGTGCAGCTATTGATTGGGTAGTAGCCTAGGCTTCTCCCATTGCTCTCCTCTTGAATCTTGTGTTGGCTACAACACAGTTAGCTTGATTGTCTATGGTGCCCACATAATTGATTGCATAGAACTCACCTTCCAGGTGGTTCATAAGAGTAGAATCAAGATGACTCTGAGTGCTGCTTGTGCTAGGTTGCATTGGAGCTTCAAAGACCTAGAAATGAGCAGTTGCCTAATTGTCTGCATTCTGGAAATAACCCATCATCTCATTTTTATAAACAACTTATTCTTGATCATATCCCATGGTCAAAAAACTTGGCTATTCCTATACTAGATTGTTCTGAATAGGCACCATGACTTTAGATGATGAAGGGGGGCTTGAGTTGTAGTTTTGAAATAGTCTGGTCTGAGTAAGCTAACCCTGTCCTTGATTATAGTTTTGGAAAGGGGGTCTAGGGGCTTGACCATAATGCTGGTATCCTTGATTCAGTCTGTTGCTTTGAGCTTGTTTCCTTTTAAGAGCTATAAGTTTGTTTGACATGCTCTACAATAGACTCTTAACCTCATGAAGCTCATTGGATGGAACAATAGCTAATTTCTCTATGCTAGGTAGAGGAGCTAATGTGGGAGCAATGACCTGAATTGGAGGTAGAATTTCTGTGAAAAGTGGCATGTGAGGTCTAGGGGCTATTTTCCTAGCCTGTACTAAGCAATTTTTAGTTGTTATGGCTACGTCATAAGCATTAGGCAGTATATGCCCTCCCATGGATTGTATCATCACAAAAATATCACTATTTAATGCTCTTAAATAATATAAGAAAGCATAGCTAGCAGTTGGTCTTACCAGAATGGGGATTCTATCCCAAGTCTTCTAAAATCATGTGTTGAAATCCTGCATATACTCGTGTGGGGCTCTTTTTATGGTCATCAGCTACTTAGCAAGTGAGAGGTCATCACTCTTTTCCCCAAAATGGTTTGTCAACTGAGTACCCAATTCATTATAGGAATGGATTGAATTTACAGGCAAGGTCTCATACTAGTCAAGAGCCTTGCCTTTGAGAGACAATGCTAGCAATCTGATGGCAATATTTTCCTCTGTGACATTGTGAATATTGCAGAGTTTAGCAATATTCCTAATGTGCTCGATGACTATAATGGGCCCCTCTCCATCAAAAGAAGGCACACTTTTGAGGGCTATTCTAAGGATTAGATCATAACGTGGGAGATTCAAGGGGCGCTAACCACGAAAAGCCATAAAGGGCAATGCCATAACTGGGATGGGATGTAGCTATGACTCTATTATGTATGTGTCCCTTACAATAGGTCTAGGAGGGTGGCTTGTTGAATAAAGATGGGTCTTCTCAAACCTTAGTCTTTTTGCTGAGTTCAAAGGCAACTCAACAAAATTGAATGGGACACCCTTAGAAGCAGATCGTGTGGTGACTTTAGGCAAAGGAAGTTAAAACTAGTCTTTGATTGAAAAATTGAAACTCTTACCAGTGGAGTCACCAGATGCTAAAAAATAGTTAATTTACTGTAACAAGACTAGCATCAATCTTGAAACCTTACTGAGTTGTAAAAATTGTGTCCCACCATGCATGCCAAAATTGTTGACGCAGAAGATTGCACCCTTGGTAGGAGGTTGAGCTCTTGCCTTCCTCATGCAACTATTGAAACTCCCCTCTCACCTGTGGGACCTGCGAAACTAGAGGGGAGAGTCTCTAGATAAGGGATAGCTCCCTTTGATGCATCTGATCTATTCTAGTAAATGCTAATATATATGTATATAGATATATAATGGGGGGGATGAAAAGGGAGAAAGATTACAGGAAAACAAACTACTCTAAAGGAGGTGATGCACCAAAATAAATCTGACCTTCTCACCCTCACACTTAAAATTAGACAAACACATACATACACTTCAAACTAGCAGAAGGACTAGGCTGTAAGAGCTTGACAGGGAAGCTTTAATGGAAAATACAGAAAATAGAGAATCACCAAAGGTGTTGTGAAAGGCACACTGTATAGTAATTTCTTCTATTTTTTCACTTCCAAATACAACTCTCCTTATCAGCTGTAGAAATGACACCTTATAGACACCAGATATGTTGGTGTTGAACCTATGAAAGCATCAAGAAACAATGACTAAACACAAACTAACACTCAGACATACATAGAGATATTTAACCAAGATAGAGGTAAAAAATGCATTTATTGATTCAGGTGAAATTTTGCTAGGGCTACGCCTTACAAATGTGGAAGATAATTCTCAAATGACAAGTCTCTAATATATAGAAGAAGAAAGGAGGCCTTTTAACATCCTTTTTACAAGTGACCCATTCACATCCTTCTCATTAGGAAGAGCAAGCTGCTCAAAACATCAATGAGCTATGCCCTTTGTCTATTTGTAAGGCCTCTTCTTCCAGTGATTACATGGTTTGTCTACTCATAAATGCAAAGTGAATAAAACTGGTTGCACTGCTAGCTATTTATGCCTCCCAATGGTCAATTCATAGACACTGTTCACCTTCTGAAGTAATTTCTTGAATTGATGCCTCCCTTCACCACTTGGACTATCTGCTTGCTCCATGCTCTTGACACTTTTGTCTTTTCCTTGCCTTGTCTCTTTTGGCTCCTTTGACCCTCGAGGCTATCTTTGGGTGGGTCACTACATTTCTAGGCCTTTTCCATGGTTGGCATCCTTTTAGTTCGAAAGGAAATGGCTATTTCACTGTGTTAATTTTGATGTTCACGTGGCCATCATCACTTTGAAAACCAATGGCTAATTCGCTTCCTTAAATTTGATGACTTTCAGGACATCATCATCCTCCACAAAATGTCATCAGGTCCTTTGCTTTGCTTTAGACATTTTTTGCGGGCTTTCTGTTTGGGCATTTTCTCACAGATAAAAAGTCTGTGAGAATTCTTATCGAGCTCCTTGGCATGACCTTCCCAAATTCCTTCAAGCCCTTTTATTTTGTTTCAGAATTTTTTCCTATGAACAAAAGTCTATGGGAATTGATGCTTTGATTTTCCCAAGCCCTTTCCTGCCTCTAAATTTCTTCAAGCTTTTTGTCTGAAGGAATTCCTTCAGACAAAAGTCTAAAAAATTCATCTTCACCCGCTTTAAGCCAAAATTTTGAAACCTTACCCTTTTGTGGCTATCTTTGAAATGTCCCCTACCCTTTGCAAGGGCTTCTGGACTTTGAGCCACCCCTTGACCCTTTGGGCACACCCTTGAACCAATCCCTTGAACCAATAATGGTTCAATGGTTCAAGCGGTTCAATCATTGCGTGCCAATTCCAAGTGAATCAAAGCCAATGAACTTGAAGCCACTGGAACACCTAGTTAAACAAAATGATTGAACCATCTAATTGAATCGAACATTCAAACCAATTCATTGAACCTACAGGTTGCACTAGCGATTGAACCAGAAGTGAAGAATGGAGCGATGGATCTACAGTGATAAGCTAAGGCCTATAATTGAAGCAATGATCTTGAAGATTGAATTGAGGCTTGAACTAGGGCCGATTTCATCAGACAAGAGCCTAAAAAGCCTTGTAAACCCCAACATTCTCTAAATTGATCCTCTTTGTGCCAAAATACTAACCAGCTGAGTCCATAGAAAATGTGAAGTCTATAGGGAACTGCTGAATCTGTGGAAATCACTGGACCTACACAAAATCAAAAATAAGTGGCCTAGAATAGCAAGAGGTAGAAGGGGACCAAAAATTTTGCTTGTTGGGAAAAAATTGGTCAACAACTAGTGCATTATTGGAGATAATGGTGGCTGAAACACTAAATCTCATTATGCTACCTTCATAAAAGTTAAGGATGGGTCTTATTAGCCTCCTTGAGCACAACCACTTCTATCCACCTTGTGAAATAGTCAGTGGCTATGAGAATTGATTTATTCCCATCACTTGATGGGTTAATCATGCCTATGAAATCTAGGCCCCACTATACAAAGGGTTGATCATCTTGAATTGGGCATAGTGGTAAGGATGCAAGTCTTTGTTTTCTTGTGAAGAAGGCACATTTCTTACAATTTTACGCATACATGTGTGCATATTTGAAAATATCTGGCCAATAATAGCTAAATCACATGATCTTTAAAAAAAAGGTCTTAGGTGAGTAATAATGTCCTATAAGGCCATCATGGAATTCTTGAAGAATTCTACTTATTTACTCTTCTTCAACGCACCTCAGGAGGAATCCATTGAGATCCTTCTAGAAGAGTGCATCTTCTATGAGCACATAGCTAATGGACTATAGTCTAAAATACCTATGCTTATCTTTGTTAAGTCTAAGAGGATACATATTATGCTTAAAGAAGGTCTTCATATCATGTAACCAGTTAGTCATGGCTTCTTCACTTGCACTCTCTTCTTCATGTGACATTAGGATTATGTCATCTTCAAGTTCTGTTGCTTTCACCAGTTCTTCATAGAGTCCTTTTACTTAAACTAGCTTGGTGACCTGAATATCTAAATCATATTATATCACCTTAGAGATCCAACCAGCTCACTTCTTGCTAATGTCCCTACTAAGCAGGAACTCCTTGATACTCACATCTGTGACCATGAGCTAGATCTTGTTGTGGAAGAGTATATACCTAAATTTATTCAATGCTTTCATAACTATGAGTGTGTGATTCTCTACAAAACTATAACATAAATCATAATCCTTCAGTGCCTGGTTGAAAAAGGAAATTGGCTAATTTAGTTAGTCTTTGTTCTTCTATTTCAAGATGGTTGAGATGCCTTTGACTCTACCAAATGAATAAATGATGAAATACTTGCTATAATCGAGGTTGATCACAGTGGGGGATTGTATGATGGCATGCTTGATGGCATCAACACTTTCCTTAACCTTATACATCTAATTGAATGAAATGTTCTTCTTTAACATCATAGTGAGAGGCTTGATGAGGATGACAAAGCTAGGCACAAACCTTCTCACAAAGTTGATTCTCCATAGGAAGCTCTAGAGACTTTTTTTTATGGCTCAGAAGAGGGAGGTACGAGATAACCTTGACTCACTCTAGATCAATCATGAGTCATTTTTTTGAAATAATGTGCCCAAGGAGGGTGCCTTCATGAACTATAAAGATGCATTTGTTTGGGTTCAAAGATATTCCAAATCATGGCACTTCTAAAAGACTTACTCCAGGTGATCCAAATGATCCTTAGCATGTTTAGAGAAAATGGTTATGTCATCGAGGTAAACTAAGATGATATTATTAATGAGATTTTTAAATGACATATCCATGGCTCTTTAGAAGGTCATGCCTATGTTTTTAAAACCAAATAACATGTGATAGTATGCAATTATTCCCCACTTAGTGGTGAACATGGTTTTGTAATGGTCATACTCTTACACAAGGATATAGTTATAGCTTGAATAACCATCCAAAAATGATAATCTCTTCACTTATATGAATTTTTTAAAGAAATAATCCATTGATGGGAAAGGATAGTAATATTTAAGGGAAACCTTGTTTAGCTCTTTGAATTCCATGTAGAGATGCATCTCCCCATTTTTCTTATGTACTGGGACTAAGTTGATGACCCATGAGGAATGTTTGATTAGAAGTATTATACTAGCCTCAATGATCTTGGAGAGTCCTTTATGCATCAATGGAACCAAATTTGAATTATCAGACCTCTAATTTTGGTGCATGGGTTACGTAATAATATCTAACTCAATTTTATGCTATGTTAAGCCTGGGTCAAAGCCCCTTAGATCCTTGTAGCTCCATGCAAAGACATCATCATATCTCCTACTGAGTTGAATAAAGCTTTTGATTTCTTGTGTGGAATAAACCTTACTAACTTTAAGATTTTTAATCTATAAAACTACTATAGATCCAGAGATTTATTCTTTGGATATCATGCTTCACCTTTCTCCTTTGAATTGTTCATCAGAGTTGAAGATAATTTCTAGGGTGACTAGACCCCTTGGTAGTTTATTTCCTTTTAATTAGATGAATTGATCTTCATATTGGGCTCATAGTTGCACCTAGTTCATGGTAAAAACTTCTACCTCATCCTATAAGAATTTGATTATTTTTTCATAACTTTCAAACACTTGCCAATTTATGTGTTGTTAAGAACTATCAGTCTGACCACAAGCTTGACAAGTTGTTCAGACTCCTTCATAAGGTTGTACAAGATGTCATACTATGCACCTAAAATCACAAGCCTATCTACATAAAAATTCTTGATTTTAATAAGGAAATGATGTTAAATTCATCCAAACATTCTATCAGATCTCACACTCTATCTTTATAGGCTTTCATCAAGCTGCTCTTAGTCATGTTCTACGCTCTAACTTGGTTGACAACTAGATCACTTTTACCTAGTGCTTTTAGTGTCTTGATTATTTTATTCTACATGAGTTAGAGGCCTTGAATTAGTGCCTCATAATTGGTAGAATTATTCATGTAATAAAATTATAGTCTAAAGGTATGGAAGTATTTTTAGTTTTGGGTGGAGACCAACACGACAATGGCTCCTGCACCATTCCTAATTTGGGAGCCATCAAAATATAATTGCCACATATATTTAGGGTTCTCATGTGCTTTCATAAGCTCAAGCAACATGGAATTTTATTTCATCATGTAATATGTGCCCAACCCTATTTTTACATTGTCATATGGGTTTCACTTAAAGAGTTCGTGTACCCATTCATCTAGTATATTATTTGGGGTTTCCTCTAGTAGTGTCACAGATTCGTGGAGAATTGAATCCTCCTCTTGGTCAAACATTACACAATTTTTATTAACTAGGATGGAAGAGTATGGATCTACATGGATTTTGAAGATAGGATCTACCCTTATAGTCACTTTGGTCCTATATCTAGTTCTTATCAGCATGTGTGACCAATCTAAAGACAAATATCCATCCACCTTTGTCATGAAGTCTTGGGAGAGGTAGATGGAAAAATAAGGGGGTAAGTCAATGACTATGATATCTTACATAATGGAAATTCTTGAGAATGCATGAAACATTAGATTTAAATCCTTGATTATACCTATCACTTTGACCATCATGCCATCAAGCTGTACCACTCCTTTTAGAATAGGGGAATACATAATTCATAGCATATCCATGATAGTTTTGGGCATCATCAAGCTACTTGTACCTAAGTCAATCATGCAATTATGTACCAAGTGATAGCTTATGATTAAATATACATAGAATGGGGATGGATTATTGCTATTATGTACTTGTGCTTCTTCTTTTGCCAAGCACAAGCTCATAGAGGTAGTAGGTGATAGCTAGTGTGTCTGATGTTCCTAAAAACCTTTTAGCACATCCTGCAGTAGATTCTATTAGGATAGAATAGTGAGTGCATCTCACATTGGGATGTTGAGGCTTGTTATCTTCATCTATTATATTATATTAAAGGGAACCTAAGATCCCTTTGGTTATAGATTTGGAATAATAACCTCTCGTGGTGTTGGTACATTAACTTGAGATGATCCCTCCTTCTACACCATCTTTATTAGGTGTAAAGGTTGTGCAGGTGCCTTGGTTTATGCAACTATGTGATTGACTTGGGGTGATGAAGGCAAAGGCACTAAGGCTAGTATATCTTCTTTTATAGCTCTCATTTTGAATCTTATGTTAAAAGTGATTGGAGTGTTCCCTCTACTAAGTGCACTACTTTGATTCACATAGATAAAGTCCTATTCTTTCTAGTTGATGAAAATAAACCCATCTTGTGGTTAAAATGGTGTTTGGATCCCCTCCTCTTGTGGGGCTATGCTTTTTGTTTGGTCTTATAACTCAGATATGTTTTGCATCAAGAACACTTAGTTCAAGATCTTGTTCACATATGTAGCTTGATTATGTGATTGATTGTATGGGAAGAACCATTAAAAATATTGTGATAGATTATTCTATACCAAAATAAGGGCTTTGGAGGTGATTTTAGCATCAATATTTTATGCATAAGGTGCTCTATTATATGTGAGATGATTTTGCATTTGAGCACCACCTTGGTATGGAGGCTTGTTTGACTAGTATTATTGGGTGAAAGGTTGATGATGTTTAAGATACTACACTTTTTGGCTTTTGAGGGTAACTAGGTCATTCCCAAAAGTTTTCAATAACATCTTCACTTTGTGAAATTCATTAGAAGACATGATAGGTGGATTAGGTGGAATTACTGTAGTAGGAATAGGTGCTAGCATAGGTTACATAGTTCCTTGATTAGGGAGAGGTTATATAAATATAAGCATAGGGGATCTAGGAATAATATTTCTCACTTGAATCAAATAATTCTCTACACACAAAACTTCTTCATAGGCATTAGGGAGAACCATGCCTTTAATGGACTGAATCATCACCACTATGTCATTATTAAGAGATTTTAAGAAATATAAAAATGTAGTGTTAGGAGATGACTTACACAAGGGTGGGATTCTATCCCAGACTCTCTAGAATATGAAGTTGAAGTTGACCATCATCTCATGCAGGGATCAGTTTATGGTCATGAGATACTTTATCAGGGATAAATGGTCACTTTAGTCTTTAAAATAATTGCACAACTCTTTAATGAGTTCATCCTAACTATGAATATATTTCAGCCTCAACCCTTGATACCATTGGATAGCTTTTATTTTTAATGAGGAGGTAAGTAGTCTAATCATGACATTATTTTTAGTGACATTATGCACTAAGTAATTATTTATGATGTCTTGAATATGCTCCACAGGGGAAGTTAAATTCTCACTCATGAAATAGGATAAAATTTTAAGGTCTATGATTGGGATGTCTTCATACTACACTAGGAATAATGGACTACCTCCATTAAAGGGAAAAAAACACTTGATTCCTTAGCATAACCATGAATGGGATAGGGAATAGACCTCTCAAATTCTTGCATAAAACCTTTTGAATAGAGGTGTAGATTGTACTCTAGGAGGTTACTAGCTTGTGCTATGTATTTTGATAGGGGACAAGGATATTATAACTCTCATTCTTCTTGAAGGTTCTATAAACTCACTAAAATGGAAATCAATGCCTCTTGTAGATGATCTTGTTCTTCTTTGCATGTAGGTAAGGGACTAATATTTATGGACCAAAGATGTTTAAAGTTTCCAGGTACTCTCAATAAGTGTCTACTACACTTATTATCTAAAGATAACACCAATTCCTTATCATTTATTCAATTCCATTAAACATGCCTAAAAATGTTGTCATTCAAAATGTGCACGCATGGATGTTTTATGACATAGGTGAGTTTTTGCTATGGGGCACTGAGTGCAGAAGCATTATGGCTCAAATGCACATGAGAGCATTGGTTGTCTCATCACATTGATAGGAATGCCCTTAAGGTATGGGACCCTTGCACTCCTTGGGATGAGCCTCTAGAGTAGGCTAGATTCCTTCTATTCAAAGCATACCTAATTTAAGACCAGTGTACAGGCTTGAAGAGTAAAAAGGCAATATATCACTAGTCTAAGCCTAATATCTTCAAGGAAAAGGTATGGAGAAGGTAATAAATGCTAAAAGTAAAAGGTGATACACCCAAAATATAACAAGTACTCCTACTTCCATAAACAATGCAAACTTTTAAGAACTAGATAATATCACATAGTTTCTTCAAAGTCACTCCAAATTCATAGGTATTTTTCATAAAGGCATGGGAACATAATGTAATACTAAGAGGGATGAAAAATGGTCTATATATAGTATTAACATAGACCTAAGTGTGCATAGGATACAACTTGTAAGTGAGATTCAATTTTGGTGGAGAGATGCAAGGAATGGATGACAAAGAGAGGGGCAAACATTACCCATAGTTAAAGATCAACAAACACAAAAAACACACAAATCATCAGAATAATGGAAAGAGGTGAAATTAATTCTCATTAATTTACAAGGTTTAGCCAATATAAGTGCTCATGGAAGGAAATTTTAGTATTATAAGGTTGCTAAATGTGTCAACCCTTTTTATAATAGAAAGTAAGGATTCATAGAGAACAATCCTATTTTAAAATTAATGTAATGCTTGGGGTGATGGGTACAAATTTTAATTCCTTTACGGTACCACAACCATGCTTTTTGCAATTTGTCTAACAAATTGGGCTTATAAATCATAGTAGGAACCTTATGTGTACATGGGGAGAGGAATATTTCCCTGACAAGATCAAAGAGTGGTATGAACTTGCATTCTGATATCTAGTGGCCACTTATACATTCAACTATTCTAGCATGCCTCAATATCCTATGTATTAATGTCCTATTTACTAAAGGATAAGATCACCATGCTTATGAATCTAATAGATCCATGTAGACATCTTATTTTGGATGGATACTTACTAAAGATATGGCTTAGATTCTCCTCCATTAATTATGCACATCTACCTTTGCTTTCAAACCTAGATTTGAGCCAACTATAAATGAAAACCAATCTAATATCATTGGTTTTCCTATAGTTTAGATAGATGGTACTCTACTTGAAGCCTAGTCTATTTTACGACAATTTGACACCCTTTTGGCCTATATTAGGTCTAAAATATCTATCTTACCTCTATGGAGCTCTGCTATTAATGTTTGGTCCTTATTATCGATCTTGGTTTAAATTAGATTGAGCTCGAGCTTAGTTTCATTTATTTTCCACTAGATAGAGTCCATTCATTTGTTTTCCCTAAGTCAAACTGCTCCATTGACCTTAGTTAAAAAATGTCATAACTTGATCCTTTATTCATTTGTTAGTAAATTGACTCGGGCTCTATTGACTTTGACCCTCATTCACACCATTTGATCTCCTTAATAGGTTGAATTTATGCCATTAGATCTTTTTCTTGAGCTTATGTACTATTAATACTTGGAACCCATGCATGTCATCCTTGGATCTACTTGCTATTATTTTTGTTCCTGTGCTTATGCCACATGTCATCTCCTCAACTTATTGACTCTTTGAATATTATTTCATACCATTGATTTGATTTTATATTCTCAAATTAACTAAATTAGATTTGATTTAGGTTCTCGAGATCTAGACACTTGTCAAACCTACATTCAATTGGGGACCCTTTGATGGTTTCTTTAATGCCAATGGCTATTTCATGAGGACTAACTTCAACATCTATGTGAATGTCCTTCGATTTTTAAATTCAAACATATACTTTTAGGGGCCCAAAATTGATGTTTATACACCTATCATAGGATATTTGAATCCCAATGGCTATTTGCTATGTTTGAATTTGACATTTACGGGACCATCCTGGACCTTTTGAATCAACTTTGTTGAAACAATTTATTTGAAAGAATTCATATGTAGTATTTACCTTAGATAATTTATCCAAAAGAAATTGATATTCAAGGAAATTATTTCAAAACAATTTCCAGGAAAGATTTCATGCCTTACTCAAATTTTAGAAACATTTTTCTTGAAAGAATTCGTGCCCTTGTACCTTTTGTCAAAACTTTTGTTAAGGACACTTGCCTTACAAAATTAAATTTTAGACCTTTCAAAATGGTCATTTGCCCCTTGAGATTAACCTTTAGGCTTTCTAAAATCTCCCTTAAAACCTTTTTCTTTTGTCTATTTTTTTGTAAAAGTACCCTTTGAAAACATTTTATTGGACCTTTTTGGCGAAGAAATATCCTTTGGGATTTTTGAATGGACCACTTTGGATGAAAAAAGACCCTTCAAGATTTTTTTTTGGTATGATTTCCAAGAGAATAATCCTTTTATATTTTTCTTTGGGAAAATATGTTCAAAATAATTATTGATACTTATCCCAAAAGACTTGAAACAAATCTCTTGAAAGAAATAAAACCTAGCCATTTTTAGCACTTAGCCCTTTTTGATGTGAATAATTTCACCAAAAGAAATAGGTTTTTAGAAATTTTCTCTTCGTCTTTTGCTTAATAAAAATATCTAAGAGAATTCATGCCTTTGAAAAAAATTTCTCAGATAAGTTGTCTAAAGTAATCTTCAACACATAGCCAAAAAAGGGTCCCAAAAGATTTTGAACTTAGCAAAATAAAAGCCTGAAAGAAATATGCCAAGTGAGAACTTAGCAAAACAAAGGTTTTATAACTATATCTTTTAAAAACCTATAATCCATACCAATCTTATTCATGAAACTATTGTTTAATCTTCAAAGCTCTGGAACTCTACTCAGCTTGTCCATCTAGGCACAAACTTGGTATGCGGACCAATAATGGCTAACAATAATACTATAATCAATTGGTCAAGTTTAACTAATGTTAGGTTTAGATCCAATACCTAATCATATCACACCTTAGGGTACCTAGGGATGTTCTATAATATCTAGGGTAGTATGCATCTATCATTAGATTCTATAAATTACCCAAATAAATAGTCCACTGCTCTTCTTCATTACCATTTTGTATTATAAGGCATAATTATTGTGATAGAAAGCCATGTATTCTAGATCAATTTTACCCTTATGGTTTATGAATTTAGGGTCAAAACAACCCTTACCTACATAATCTCAAGCATTAGCACATGTACCACCATAAACAAAATCAAATCTCTCATAGACTACTAAGGGAAATAAAAAGACACCAATGTGATGAACCTTACCACTACTACCAAATAAGAGGACCCACAACACCAAATCCTAGATAGAAAACAATTATATCCAAAAAAATAATATATAATGTGAACTTGCAGAGCTGGGTGTCAAAGAAGAGGAAGTTTTATAGTCCATGTTTGCAAACATAGGCAAAGAGGTTTATGATCAAGAAGAATAGAAATATTTTCTATTTTGGAAGGTAGTGCACACATAATAAGTGTAGAACCAAGTGAAATAAGACTCATGGTTGATATCACTCAACCTCATCCATCTATAATAGTAGATACTTTAGGTTAGAAATTAATCCATAAATGTTTTCAATCTAAGCTCTTTCACATAGATCTAGTTGTAGAATATTCTAGTGCATAAGTAGAATACTCACCACTATAGTTTAGTCCACAAATAGCTCTAGTGCATAGGTTAGGGACCCAATATGTTTTTAGAGCATCCATAATAATAAAGGAATAGATGGTTTCATTTACATATCTATTAGAGGAATTCAAAATTTATTAGGCTAAGGAATCACATAACAACCTTAGGAGATAGTTTGGGCTTACAAGAGATTAAAGAAGATATAAATCATCCACTATCTTCTAGGATAAAGGCATAAAAACATAAGGGCACCGTGTTTTAATCAACCTCATCATCTAAATCATAGTTAGTGCTTGATTCACCAACTCCTATGAAGGAACTAGAAAAGAACTCCACCATAGCCTGAGTAGTTAACTAAACATATATATATCATAACATAAGAATAATATACCACAACACAATAAGAAGATAAGGTGTATAAAGTGACTATGAATAAGGCTTAAAAGGTAGAGAGGAAGAATAAGGAAGAGGCAAAACATAAGGCTTCTAAAAAAGAGGAGTAGTGAAAAAAGAGGAGGAAAATAGTGGAAAGACCAAGAAAACTGAGGTAGAAAAGAAAAAATGAAAAACTAGAGACAAAAAGTAGAAGTTTAATCTATGAGGAAATAATAAGAAAAAGTAGCTCAATAAGTGTAATTAATGAAAAATAAGAAAGATGAGTCTAAGGCAACAACAAAGGCTCAAGAAGAGGAGAAAGAGAAATAAGTGCTATGTACTTACAAAGAGCAATTGAAAAAATAAGCCTAGGAGTAAGAGGGAAAGAACAAGATTGAGGAAATTTTGAAAGCCAAGGCATAGACAAATGTTAAATCCAAGTTAGAGGTAGATTCTAAATTCAAGGTAGAGGAAGATTCCAAAACCAAGGTAGCAATACAGTGCAAGGTCAAACAAGAAGGTATGACCAAACATGTAGTAGAGACCACCAAGATGATGTGGATACCTAAGACCCAATATCCATCATCCACATCTCAAGGCTCAGATTATACTCAAGGGTGTGCATAGGAAGAGGCATCACAACACATTCCCTAAATCTCTATTCAATGGTTATGGGATATCCTTGTACCCTCCACATGTCACAAAACATTTTATCTACCCATGGCATAGATAAAGAAGGCACACATGATGACTACAAATTCAAATTTAGCCTTGGATATTATAGTGCAAGAAACATCACTTGATATTTTGTACCTAATTCTACCCAAAAAAATTGAGGGAACAACTATATTTTAGGAATCCATCACATGAAAGGTGTCTGCTTTGCGGCACATTAGATTAAAAAATTGTCAAGGGGAAAAATGTGGACTTTCAGTCAATAATATGGGGATAAAGTCCTCATGTTAGTCAATAACATAGGGATAAATTCCCTCTCATATTATCAAGTGGAGCTATATTTATTGAAAACTAAAAATGGAAAGTAGGAAAAGAGCTATTCACAACTATACACACCAAAATTATTTTATGTGGGGATTTCATACTTTTAATTGAAAAGTGAAGAAAGGAAATCAAAAGGAAATGAAGGGAATGATGGGAAAAAGGGGAAAGGATAAAGGAAAGGATAAAGGAAGAAAGGAATTACTATAGTCAGTAAAAATTGTGGCACAAAGTCTTGTAAATCATTTATATATTTATATTATATGGGGTTTTACATATAAATTCCTTCCTTCCATATTACTAAATGTTCTCATACTATCAAAAATCCAACTAGAAAAAAGCCAATCTAAGCTCAACTGAATATAACTTTACAAATAAACCCCAAACTCATATTTATAAGTTACAATGGGTGGTTATGTTTTAGATTAAGGTAAAAGTAGGTTTTGAAGGGGCCCTGAAACCCTATTACAGAAGCAGAAAAGATAAACGTTTACAAGCTCCAGGAGAAGCATTCCTGAATCCTACTAAGAAGTAGCAACAACCATTGGTTATACAAGGACGGCCTCAATATTCAATTACATCCAGCCTTCTAATTTCCAATAAATAGTTTAATAACTATTTTTTGGGGGTAAAATCCAGAATTGTTGCCTGCCTTCCATCAGCTATATTCTGCTTGCTTTCTAACTCTCTGATTTTTCTTATGGGTTTTCTTCCAGGTTTGTATGGACAGCCAACATCCGCTTTCACTTTTGAATTTTGCTCTTCTCTTTTTCCAGATTTATCCAAAATAGAAGCACTATTTTTCACCTTCATTTGCTGGTCTTTTTTGCTGCTTCTAGTTTCTATTCCTTTCGTATTTGTCTTCTTTTTAGCCCTTTTCCTTTGGTTAGGAAAATGCTTTAAATTTTCTCCTTTAACATTCACAGGAAGCTCTTCCAAAGGCAATTCATTATCAACCTGATTCTTCATTGGCTGAGACAGAAGAGGAACTCTCTCCTTTAATTTATTTCCTGTATCAGCCAAGATTTCTCCTTCCTCCATCACTACTTTACCTTCTGCCTCTCTCCGTAGATCCTCTACCCTTTGGTATAGAATGATTTCCTTTGATAAATCTATCAAATCTTCTTTGCTATGTGTGGGTACTGTGGTTTCTGATTGCCTTCCCTTCCCTTCTGTCTCAGAATTTTCTATATCTCCCCAGCTGTCTTCTATCTTTTGATAGCCAACAATTTGTTTAGTTACATCTATCAACTCATCTTTCCTTTGTTCAGGATTTGTGATTTCTGGTTGCAGCCCATATCCTTCTTGCTCAGAATTTTCTTTCTCCACCTCAGCCTCTTCATCTGCATCTGATTGTGGTTCTTTTGATTCTTCAATAGGGATCTCTTTCTCCTCCTCAGCATGCAGTACTTTAATATCTTCATTCTTCTTTAGTTCTTTTTGATTGTTTTCTTTAGTTATCCATACTTTCTTGTGCTGAACCTTGTTCTTCCTTTCATCCAAAACACTGCTTGAATAATATTTCCTTTTGTAGGGACAGTTTCTGGCCCAATGCCCCTATTTTTTACAGACATAACAGGAATTGGGCAAATCTTCAAACACAAACCTTTGAGTTTTTTTACCATGCTTTGAGATTAAATCCATTTTTTCTGGGAGGTTGTTCAAATCTGCAACTTTAACATAAAGTCTGGCATATTGAAGTTTGGATCTGGTTACCGTTGCATTGTCCAATGCCACAAGTTCACCAAAAGCGCTGGCTATACCTCTAAAAATGTCCTCATGCCAGAATTCTAAGGGAAGTCCAGGAAGTCTTACCCAAATGGGAGTGGTTAAGAAGAAGGAATCTGATAAGTCCATATTGGGCTCCCATTTTTTAATAGTTAAAGAAAATTTGCCAAAAGACCATGGTCCTCCACACAGAACCTTGTTCATATCCTCTTTACAGTTGAAATTAAACAAAAAGAAGCCATTCAACATTGGAGCCATTTCAACATCTCCTCGAATAACCCATTTCCTTTTAACCATTTTGGAAAGGGATTCTAAATCTGGTCTTGCCCCTAAAAATTTACCAACTAAGGTGGATTCCAATGAAGACACAGAAAAATCTAAAAAAGGATCAGGGATGAATACTTGGAACTCACCTTTCTCCCAACAAGATTTAGTAATAACCAGCGGGAAGAGAAGTTTTTCTTTGGATTTCTTGCCGAACAGAGAGAACCACTTCCTTTGTTCTGAGTGCTCTACCTTCTGCACTTCTAAGGCTTCTTCCTTGTTTAAACACCCTTTCTCTTTCTCCCTTTCAGTCTTTTGCCCCAGCACAGCAAGAGAATAATCAGCATAAAATTTAGATCCTTCATTTTCTTTATCATCTCCTGTTATCCCTTCTCTGTTGATACCTCCTTCCTGGTTTTCCACCACCAGTTTTTCCTTTCACCTTCCACCCTTCATTTCCCCTTTCAGGAGGGGCGTCTTCTTTCTGCCTCCCTACATATTTAGCTGCAGGTTCTGGGAAAGCTTCCAACGCGCCCAACACACCTAACATAATGGGTGGTTATGTTATGTAATCACCTTTTTTGTATTTTATTATCTTGAAAAAGCATGTTAGCAAAAACACACAACTTAAACCTGAAAAAATGTGTTGAACAATTTTCATAACTTTCAAAATTATAATGATAAATTTACACAACTTGTAAAAGTTCATTAGTGTTTTTGTATAACTTAGTAAAGTGTATTGACCAATTTTCATGACTTTAAAAAGTGAATTGATGTTTTTATACAAATTGAAAAAGTGCAATGGCCAATTTTCATAACTTGAAAAAGTGACTTGATAGTTTTGTACAACTTGAAAACTATAAAATTCACCTTGTTTTTACAACTCTTATTCTCACCTTGATTTTAGAAGTTGAAAATGGAATATTTTCACCATGGATTTTTGATAATTTTTTTTCTTCATCATATTATATTTCCAATCCATTGAATGATATCCAAATTATATTTTGGATGTGATAGTTATGGCTAGAGGGAGATCGGACCCTAGTTAGACACATTTAGAATTTTTCCTTTTTTAAAAAACTATGATTCTCCCCCTTGATTTTAGAAGTTCAATATGATTTGTTTTTCACCATGTGTTATTAAGGTAATGATATTCATCGAATTATCTTTCCAATTCATTGAACAAGAGCAAAAAATGAGTTAAAATGTGAAATTTATGGCCCAAGGGAGATTATACCTTGTTTTACTATTTTTGCTTGTAGGGGTGTTAGATTCTGACCTTTCTACTTGTAGGGGTGTTATATTCTTACCCCTCTTCTTATATGGGTGTTATAATCTGACCCATATTCTTGCATAGGTGTCACATTTTGACAAGAAAAATAATTAGGAAACTTTTGATTTTCTCTGTGATTCTTCTAGAACCTATTGAGGAACTTTTTAATGTAAGGCATTTCAAGTTTGATAGTTTGGAATTTTGCTCTGCTTGGATAATTGTGATTCTCCCCATTGATTTTAAAAGTTTAATATGGAAATATATAATCATGTGTCCTTAAGGAAAAATTTTCTTCATCAAATTATCTTTCTAATGCATCAAACAAGATAAAAACTAGAGTTTAAATGTGAAAGTTATGGCCTGAGGGAGATTGGACCCTATTTTAACAATTTTTTCTTTTCAGGGTGGTAGATTATGACCCCTCTACTTACATGGGTATAGGATTATAACCCCTCTACTTATATGGGTATCATATTCTATCCCCCATGATAACAACATTGTATTTCTCCCTTTTGATTTTATCAAGTTGAGATGAAGTTTTTATACCAAGCGTTTATAGTCAAAATTTATATCTTAAATTTGGTCTTCATATTGGAAAAAATTAGGAGATTTTTGAGAAGTTTAAATTTTACTTAAATTTTCACTCTATGTTGATAAGATCAAATGAATTCTTGAATTATCTGTTCTCTACATCATAGTACTTAGCCATTGTCAGGACTAGCTCTAGATACCACATTGAAGTTAGAAAAGTAAATACCTAAGGTAGTCCACTATCATGAATACTTTGACCATAATCTATTTTATGAATTACATTTATTCTTTATTAAAAAATTGTAATATATATAAGCCCAGATTTTGTATCTATGCCTTCTTCTATCGGGGACCTAAAGTTGACATCTAATGTGATCAAACAACCTATGTGGAGAACATGTTACTCAAGTTTATATTTGATGGAGTTCTTATATTTGGATGAAGAAATTAGATTATATTTCCCTTGATGAAGATAAAAGTCTAAGTCTTTAGTCAAAAATTTGTTTTTTGAAAAGTTACAAATGGGGCTATCAGACTCTATGAGTATTGTTAGCATTTATTGTGGGTTATGCAAGTTGTTATTGCATAGGTATCAAAATATAGGGGTGTTGTTAGCACATCGATCAGGTTTTAAGGGTTATGTTGGTAGGCCTCATGATATATGGGGTTGTGTTTAAATATCTATCAGAGTTTGATAGGTCTATTGATAGAAAAGTCAAGATCTATTGGGTCTACCTACACTAGTTGTGGGATCTGGTAGGGTCTTTTGAACATATATGATTCATCATAGACTTATTTTCTATCCAAATAAAAAGATGAATAATTTAATATCCATATCAAAGCCTCTATTCTCTTTAACCCTTAAAATGTCACCTAATCCCATATGTAAGAATAATATTCATGCCCTATACTTATTCTACTGAAAGAGAAATTATCAAGATATCCTCAACACTCCCAAATTTGTGACTTAAAACTCTTAGATTGGTATTGACCAAGTTATTCTCCTCAAATGTATATCAATCCATAATTCTACTTTGAATACCACTCAATGGCTCACCATTTGGTATTTCAAAGGATATTGTAGATCTCAGTATACAAACCAAGCCTTGTCCATTGTGATATAGAGTTGGTGTCCATTTTGAAAAAAACTATTGTCCTTATCATTAAAACACCTCTAATTATTCATGAGAGCACAATTATGGGTGTTGTCATGAAATGTAAAATTTCATGACAATAATTGGCTCTAATTATGGGACTTCATTTCCAAAGGGAATGTAGGAAAAATATAGAATATTAGATGAATAGTGCATTATTACCATAGATATCTAAAAATTTGTGTAGTTTATATTTTCACGTCCTTATCCAACTAACTAATAACTAGTTTTCCTATCTCAATTATATGAGAAATTAACATGCATTGTAAGTTTAGATCCCTTATTCTAAAAATTTACATTTTTATCACATTTTCACTTTAAGAGATCCATGAAAAACATGTTAATTCTATCACTTGAGAAACCAACATTCATATCACCATTTTCAATATTGTAAAAACTATCTTCAGAATACACTGTGGAATGTTTGTTCCATAGATTGACTTAACTGAAATGTTTCAAAGATTCTATTCTATATGTCATTTTAGAAACTGAAGAAGCTTTGTAATAAAGAGCTAACATAGGATCATGTTGAACTCATTTAGATTAAAATGTGTTTAAATAAATATTTATGCATAAATTGAGGCAAAAAATAATAATTATATATAAATCCATTAAAAATGGGATCCTTCCATTCATTCTAAAGTAATGACTATTTTGACATCTTTTTGAATGATGTGTTCATCCACTAAGAGTTTCAAGGTAGGGAGTAAAACTACAAGAATTTGTAGGCAAAAAAACTAATACATGGAGAGGAAATAATAATAAACAACCTATTGCATTTATTAAAAAATAACACACACACACACCAAAAAAGAAATGGGATAAGAAAACAACCCAAAATAGGGAAAATATAACCAATTTAACTTTTAAAGGATTATGAAATGTAAACCCTATGTTATTAAAGGGTATTAGTATGATAAAATAGGGTTAAAATATGTAATAAATATATCTATTAATTTATGGAAGAATTAACCTAATCTAATATTTCCAAAAATAGTAATAAATGACATAAATAAGTACTTAGATTGAAACTAACTGAGAAGGATGATCTAGAGGCTAAAAACTAGCACATAAGTTGATATTAGTGTCACAAAAAAGGTCCAAGTGTCAAAAAACCTCCTAGATAGTAGTGTGGTACCTTAGACAATAGCACACCATGCTAGTTTCCTACTTTTAACATTAGTTTCCTTTATGCAAAAACTCTGTGATCTTATGATACACATTTGACTGAGTCTGATCCACCTTTACATGTGTGGATGAGCCCTAATTCACTATTTATGCACTAATTTTGATTAATTTAGGAGTGAACCTTATACTTCCATGTTATTAGGGTATTTGAGTGGCATAAATAGTAAAAGTGTGATTTTCTCTGGGTAGGCTAGACATCCTCAACACCCTAGTGTGTTGAGAGTTACCTACATATCAATACTCTGAGGTGGGATTAAGCCAAATATAGTTCTCCCATCTAATTTCTTGGTGTAAGTGCAAGTGAATGCTAGTATGAGTGTTGATTTGAGTACTTTGAATTATTATTGAAATTAGAA
This sequence comes from Torreya grandis, assembly GCA_037957365.1. Taxonomy (NCBI): domain Eukaryota; kingdom Viridiplantae; phylum Streptophyta; class Pinopsida; order Cupressales; family Taxaceae; genus Torreya; species Torreya grandis. Next base: position 264,549 of record JARHVA010004084.1, on the reverse strand, counting down.
ATATATATATTCTAGGCTTGGGATGACTATAGATGTCTATATGTAGAAGCAGGGTAGAATAGGGATCAATAACCTTAATTATTCACAACTTGTTTTAATCTTGTTTGTGTATTTTTCATATGATTTCCATCTAGTGGATAAAGGGATAAAAGTCATGTATTTATACTGCTATGATGTTTATGCAAAGTGTGAAATAGGTCTAGGCTAACTCTAGGTGTCTTAGGAATTTAAAACATATCTATAGGGGTTGAATTTTGGCAAAGGAAACTAACATTATACCTTGGTTACTATCACTGGGTACTAGTGTCTAAGGAACTATGCTAGTGTCCAAGTGGCATAACCTAGAACACTAGGGGCCTAGATCCCTGAGGGAAGGTCTAGGACTAAATTTAGGATGTCTAAGGATGTGTAATGCTCACATGAAAGCTAGACAAGGGTTGAAAGAGGCCCTAATATAGGTCTAGGGATAAGCTAAGGATGGGTGGTATCAATTGACACTCATTAAACTTAATTAATATTTTATATGGCTACATTTCTCCCTTTATTCTAGAAATACAATAAAGTAAAATGATTAGGATAAAGGAAAAATAAGTGTATCTAGACTTACCTATGAGGCAAAGCCTATGAATATGGGTTTGAGTGTGTGAAGCATGCTACAATGTATATCCTAAAAATGAAACATGTATGAATCAGTCCTTATTTAAGGAATAGAAAAATAAAATGCAAAACTAGGAAAATAGATGAGAGAAAGAGGAAATGAATGAATACACCTCATTAGATATGTCAATCCATACAAAAACTTGGTGATATCTAGTGTGTGTATGTAGATAGTGATAGAATGGTAAATAACTTGGACTAAGCTAATGGATTGCTTAATACCCATGTGTGGGTGGCTCAATAACTCAATTTGGTTTTGAATCCATCATTGCCCACCCCTACTCGATGGAGTGTGCATTATGAATAATTTAGATTGGACTGATGTCTTGTCTAACCTTCCTATATAGTTGGCTCAAAAACTCAAATAACATAAATCCATCATTTCCTACTCATGTTAGGTTGTGGAGCTAAAAGATTCACTGATGCAGACATGGAGAAGGCCATTGGAGGAGTTGCTGAAGGTTGCTGAGCATCAGAGCAACCAGCGTCAGTCTGATCAGCTGACGTCGGTAGGATAGTGAAGAGAAGCAACTGACATCAGTTAGGGATCGGTTGGCGTTGGTCACCTCCAGGCAGATAGGGACCGACGTCGGTCGCCTGTGTGGTTCGACTGCGAGCTTATTACGGGCAGTTAGCTATCGAACCAAGTGTTTGCATGATTAGAGCTATTTTTAGACTGAGAGCTGCGGATCTAATTATTGTAATTAGATGTCTAATTATTGTTTGGATGAGATCTATATAATAGACTCATGGTTGTATTGGAAAGGTGTTCTAGTTTGAGTTGAGCAAAGTTTGCTCCTTCTGTGTGTGAGGTGAGCAAGGGTGTTCCTCCTAGTTCCACAGCAGTACCAAGGTGGGTGCTAGTTTTGGAGAGTGAGCAGGATTCTTCAGGTGTGTAGGATCTTGGTCACAGGTGCATGGCCTATATAGGAGATCTACATGGTAAGTAAGATCGTTGATCTGCAGGTGTATGTGTGTGCAAGGTCAAGGTTCACAGGTGTGCAGAACCAGGTTGATTTGCAGGTGTGTAAGATCAGATAGGACAGCAACACAATAGGGAGTAGAATCAGGCAGGATCTACTTGGAGTACAGGTGTGTACTCGGATAGAGCAAAGAGGAAGGCAAGGGAGTTCCTTCCATAAGTATGGTCTGTTGAATTGCAGGTTGTTGCAGGTTCATGGGAGATCTACTTGAAGTACCTTGAGTACTTGTGGAGTACGTGGAGTACTTGTGGAGTGCATGGAGCACTTGTGGTGTGCATGGAACACAGGAGGTGAACACCAACTCTGTATTTTGAGTTGGGTGTTGGGACCTGAGAGGGAGAGCTTTGAGGAGAGAATTACTATTCACTTGAGGTGTGGCGAGCCTCTGAAGAGGTGGTGGAGAAGAAGTGGCATCCTATTTATTGTATTCTTTTCTGTAAAGTGTTAATACAAGTTGTGTATTGTCTCTCATATCATGTGTTATTCTGAATTCTAGTTACTTGGTGAATCTGGTTAATTTTTGCATATTAAGTTTCTCGGTTTGGTAATCATATTGTGCTCTTTTTTGGTGGAGCAAGATCCTGATAAGTGGTATCAGAGCTTTTGGTTGGGATACTAACAGATTGGTTTAGATCTAGGTAGTGTGTTTTGATTACAGGTCACTCTCAGGGGTTTCTGATTGAGTGGGAGTAGAGCAATGGCAGATGAAAGTAAGCTAAGAATGGAAGAGTTGAAAAGCACAGATGGTCTCTTAAGGTCTTATGAAAAGATAGATCAGGTAAAAGAATATTGTTGGTCTGTGGAAGATCAGCATGAAGAAACTGAAGAAGTAGATGTTGCAGGTGATGTTGCAGAGGATGCTATGGGAGGTTTCTTGGATAAAGTTGAATCTTGGTTAAAAGATTTGGTTGCCTCTTTCCATGCAGCCCCAGGTAGAGGAGTTGGTGAGCCTTGCCAAAGAATTGGCAAAGGGGAAGTGAAGCTGAAATTGCAGGTGATGAACACACAGGTGTTGATGAAGGTCATGCAAGTCCCAGGTTTGGAGATATGGCTAATTTCTTCAGAAAGATTGGGTGATGAGAGATGCACAAGAACTCTCACATCAGATGCACTTGAATTAGTTGGTGGTAAGAAAATAGGTACTCTTTATCTACTTCTTTATATTACTGATTCTCCTTCTATTGTGGAGACGTGGCTTCATAGGCTTGGTCACATGAGCAGGAAGGAGATGCATGTTCTTAAGCGGAAGACATATATATTTGACAGGCTTAAAAACTGGAAAGCCTTGGTGTACTTGGAGGAGATGGCAGACAGAAACCAGTGGATGGTGCTGGATACTTCTGAGTAGGGTAGTTTGGACATGGGAATTGATTTAAAGGAGCTCACGGGTAAAAATTCATCACTCACAGGTGAACACAGGTACCGGCATCAGTCAAGAGGAACTAACATCGAAAAGACAAGTGCCGATGTCAGTCATGTGCAGACTGAAGCTGGTGATATCAGGCAGGGTAAGACCGACGTCCGTCAGGAGGATCGACGCCAGTATTAGGTAAGACCGATGTCGGTCAGAGGACCGACGTCGGCAACAGGGACACCACAGGGTCGATAGTCAGGGATAGACGCATGGGAATCAATGTCGGTCAGATGCAGACTGTGGGGTGGCTGAGGTCAGTCACTGTAATGGATTTTGGGTGGACAACATGCTGTCAAGGAGTCTCAAACACCCATACGGAGGATTGAAAATGTAAGTAGGCCCTCAAATTTGTTGTTCCTCTTCTTTATACTCGTTGCTGATTGTAGAGCAGGAAAGATCCAAGATATAGGTGTGAGCTTGGCATGGATGAGGATGTGATTCCTTGGAGGAGAACCAAACAAGTGTTTTTGGTAGGATTGCCAGCGGGAAGAAAACACAGAGACGAATGGATACCTTAGTTGAAGAATAGAGTGAACGAATACGTGAGACGAAAGACCAGGTATATGGTCTTGAGGAGCTGCAGGACAGTGGTACAGGGTTTGACAGGGGGAGGATGAAGCATGGCTTTAGTCAATGTTAGGGTAACTACTGTGGTTTGTCTTACTAGGTGGATGATGATTACAACATCATTTTGTTGCTGTATGTGGATGGTATGTTTTGCTAGCAGGATTGTACATATAGGGTTTTGCTGAGCTAAGGGTAAGATTAGTTCAGTGGCATGTCATGAGGAGTTTGGAGCAGCAAAATTCTTTGACATGGGAGACATGGAGATCACAGGTTGATTTTGTCTCGAGTGGGAGCTGATGTGAATCAGGTGTTGGCAAGGTTCAAGATGCAGAGATGGAGCACACTAAGGGCTGGATAGGTACAGTGTCTGAAATCACATGAGGTCTGGTATAGACCTGAGTATTCCCATTCAGTGGGAGCTGTCAGAGAGTTAGGAGCCAATTCGGGGAAGTGGATTCTCAGGTATTTGAGAGGGACAAGCAGCAGGTATACATGTAGGGTCAGGACTTCACTACATGTGTTTGTAGGTTCGGATGTGGCAGGGTACTCAGATGACAGGAGGTACATCACAGGTTGTGTGGTGGGTTGTCTTCAAGATTGATCTTGAAGAGGGATACAAACTAGGAAACAAATTAGACAGAGTACAAGTACATGTACAGTGCAATTGTTTATCTCCAAGTGGGAGATTGTTAGGTTGTGGAGCTAAAAGCTTCACTGATGTAGACATGGAGAAGGCCATTGGAGGGGTTGCTGAAGGTTGCTAAGCATCAGAGCAACTGGCGTCAGTCTGATCAGCGGACGTCGGCAGGATAGTGAAGAGAAGCAACCAATGTCGGTCAGGGATTAGCCAGCGTTGGTCACCTCCAGGCAGACAGGGACCGACGTCGGTCGCCTGTGTGGTTCGACTGTGAGCTTATTATGGGCAGTTAGCTATCAAACCAAGTGTTTGCATAATTAGAGCTATTTTTAGACTGAAAGCTGCGGATCTAATTATTGTAATTAGATGTCTAATTATTGTTTGGATGAGATCTATATAATAGACTCATGGTTGTATTGGAAAGGTGTTCTAGTTTGAGTTGAGCAAAGTTTTCTCCTTCTGTGTGTGAGGTGAGCAAGGGTGTTCCTCCTAGTTCTAGAGCAGTACCAAGGTGGGTGCTGGTTTTGGAGAGTGAGCAGGATTCTTCAGGTGTGTAGGATCTTGGTCACAGGTGCATGGCCTATATAGGAGATCTACATGGTAAGTAAGATCGTTGATCTGCAGGTGTATGTGTGTGCAAGGTCAAGGTTCACAGGTGTGCAGAACCAAGTTGATTTGCAGGTGTGCAAGATCAGATAGGATAGCAACACAACAGGGAGTAGAATCAGGCAGGATCTACTTGGAGTATAGGTGTGTACTCGGATAGAGCAAAGAGGAAGGCAAGGGAGTTCCTTCCATAAGTATGGTCTGTTGAATTGCAGGTTGTTCCAGGTTCATGGGAGATCTACTTGAAGTACCTTAAGTACTTGTGGAGTATGTGGAGTACTTGTGGAGTGCGTGGAGCACTTGTGGTGTGAGTGGAGTACAGGAGGTGAACACCAACTCTGTATTTTGAGTTGGGTGTTGGGACCTAAGAGGGAGAGCTTTGAGGAGAGAATTACTGTTCACTTGAGGTGTGGCGAGCCTCTGAAGAGGTGGTGGAGAAGAAGTGGCATCTTCTTTATTGTATTCTTTTCTATAAAGTGTTAATACAAGTTGTGTATTGTCTCTCATATCATGTGTTATTCTGAATTCTAGTTACTTGGTGAATCTGGTTAATTTCTGCATATTAAGTTGCTTGGTTTGGTAATCATATTGTGCTCTTTTTTGGTGGAGCAAGATCCTGACAACTCATGTGTAGTAGATGCATCTATAACTAAAACTATGCAATGTAACTGAAACTATGTAGGATAGCCCTTAGGCCATTTAGAAACTTTGAAATGAAAAATAACTTAGGGGCCTCTTGGGCACTTAAGAATGTAGCTCAGGACTACACTAAAATGCCAACCACTATAAATTAAAAAAGGCATCAATATAGTGTGGAACCTGGTGCAAATGAAGTTTGAAGTATATAACATAGAGAATCATATGGAGTTTACCATTCTATATGAGATGAGTTGGTGCAAAACTAATCATGTGGAAATAATGTGCTATGCACTACCCCCAACTTTGATATTTATGTAAATGAAATCTAGACTAAGTTATAACAATCTATATCTAAGTATCTAAAACTAAAATGGGAGTGATCACGCTATGTACAATGGCCCCAATCTAAGCAAAATTAGTATGATTATGTGTAAAACTAAGCATAAATTGATCAAATCTGATAATATGTGATTAAAACTATGTAAATCTAGTTTGTAATTATTGTGCTCTTCTATCAAATTTGGATTTTCTTATTTTTAGGCTACTAGATAGTAATGTGGTTCCTTGGATAGTGTTGCACTGTAATAGTGTCCTACTTTAAACACTAATGTTATTCTATGTTTTTTATATATAAACTAAAATTGATATGTGTCTGACTATATTCCTAATTTTGAGCTCTATATTTCTATGTTTGCATGCTAAAAACTATATTTTGAGTGCCCCAAATGACCTGATATTTATGATAAACCTGTATGAATGCCCCCTCTTTTTAGGGGAGTAGTTTTACTTGTGAAATAACTATCCTCAAGATAAAATCTTTGTATGATGTGTGTTAGGCTGAAAACATATGATATCTATGTAATAGACCAATATAATGTGTATACATGACATCGAATTATAAGAGAATTTGAACATAAGTTGGTAATGTATGATGTATGTTATATATAACATACAAAATGTTGTCAATATATATGTGTGTGTGTGTGTGTGTGTGTGTGTGTGTGTGTATATATATATATATATATATATATATATATATATATATATATATAACAATTTAATCATGTGTATGGACTACATAATCTATGAATATTTTTGTGTAAACAACCTAGAGGGATGGGGCATGTGTTGGATGGTGGAGCCTGATCTTATTGTAATGCCTAGTTCCTTATAGGGGGTGTGGGGGCGGGGGCATCAATGACCCCCCACTAAATTTGCCATGGGGGTCTATGGGGGTGGAAACCTACTTTAGAAACCCCTAGTGGGGGTTTGGGGGAAGCACCCTTGAAGTAAAATTTTGTGAAAAGTGCATCGTTAAATATTTTAATTTTATAGTAAATTTAGACCATTCATTATTATGTCATATATTTAACAGTAGAAATTATGTTGGTTCATTTTTACCATAATATGTAACTCTCTTTTGATATGAGTGCATTTTAATCATGATATTACACTATGTGTGAGTGAAGAGGATATTATAGTGGATGTATTACAAGTTTATTCCTTCATTTATTGGACTAAATAAAAGAAGCACTGATTATTTCTATGGGGATGTAACCCATTTTGGTAAACCACATTAAATATGTCTCTCTCTCTCTCTCTCTTGTATTATGTTTTTTGTATTTTATTTCCATATTTATTTCATTAATATTTCTGTATGTTCTATATTCCTAACAACTGGTATTAGATCTGAAGGTTTATTTTGTAGATAAACTCATAGAAAAGAGGGTTCCTAGTTCAAATGGGAGCAATGGTGGAAAAAGGCAAGTTTAAGGTTGAGAAGTTCAATGGCCAAAACTACCAGCTATGGAAGATGCAAATTGAAGACTATCTATATCATAAGGATCTTTTCCTACCATTGGGTGGAATAACAAAGAAGCTGATGACTATGAAGGATGAAGAATGGGAGGTTCTTGACATAAAGGCACTAGAAACAATACAATTATGCTTAGAAACATTGGTGGCCTTTAATATTTCAAAAGAAAAGATAATAGTAGATGTGATAAATGTAATAGATAGAGTGTATGAAAAACCCTCAACCTCCAACAAGGTATTTCTTATGAAGAATTTATTTAATTTGGAGATGTCAAAAGTTAGGTCTATTGTTGACCATTTAAATGAATTTAACATGGTCACAAATTAATTAAGCTCTGTAAGAGTAAACTTTGATGATGAGGTTAGGGATATTTTGATTATATGCTCATTGCCAAAAATCTAAATGGATTGGTTATGGTTGTGAGTAATTATTTCTTTGGTTTAAACACTTTAAAGTTTGATGATGTTATTGATGTTATTCTTAGTGAGGAAATGTGATTAAAAAACATAGGTGAGACATCAGGCAATGCTTTGACTATGTAGAATAGGGGAAGATAAAAGGACATAATAAAGGGCCCAAGGAATCATGGGAAGTCTAAGAAGGGTAGATTCAAATCTAGAGGAACATTGGTTTAATGGATTTGTGGGAAGAATGGATACCTGAATAAAGATTGTTGGTTTTGAAAAGGAAAACAAGGATATGGATAACAAGATAAAAATTAGGAATCAAATGTAACAAGTGATGTGTTACAAGATGGTTTAATCATTTATTTAGACAATATTAATTATTCTTGGGTGTTAGATTTAGGGGATTCATTTCATGATACACCCCATAGGAAATATTTTCAAGACTATGTTCAAGGTGATTTTGGATAAGTTTATTTCGGTGATGGTGAACCCCATAAAATTACTAGAAAGGATAAGATAAATATAACATTACAGAATGGAAACAAATGGTTGTTGAAAGAGGTGAGGCATGTTCCTAAGTTGAGAATAAATCTAATTTTAGTAGAGCAGTTGGGAAATGAGGGATGCATAGTTACATTTGTAGAAAATTTATGGAAGGTCACTAAAAGATCACTAGTAATAGAAAAAGGAGAGAAGGTAGGTATATTAAATTTATTTAATGGTAATGTTGAATCTTTTATTACTTTAGATTATACATAAGTAGATATAAAATTATGGTACCACAGACATGAGCACATGAGTGAGAAGGGGTTGCAAGTTCTCCACTCAAATTTTTTTACCAGATTTGAAGAAGATGGATTTGGATTTCTGTGAGCACTATGTGTATGGAATATAAAAGAGAGTCAAATTTCTTAGAGTTGGGAAAACAAAGAAGGATGAAAAGTTAGATCTTATGCATATGAATGTATGGGGACTAGCTCATGTATCATTCCTTGGTGTCTCTTATTAATATGTTACTTTTATTGATGATGTAACTAGAAAAACTTACGTTTATTGCATAAGAAATAAATATGATGTTTTTGATACTTTTAAGAAATGGAAAGATTTGGTTGAGAATGAGATAGGAAATAAGTTGAAGTGTGTTAGATTAGATAATGAAGATGAATACTGTAGTAAGGAGTTTAATACTTAATGTTCATTCCATGGGATTTGTATAGAGTAGATAGTTCCAAGAACACCACAACAAAATGGTGTGTCAGAAAGCATGAACATGACAATCATGGACAATGTAAGGAGTATGAGATTTCCTGTAGGGTTACCCTTATAATTTTGGGTAGATGCTATGGATAGTATTTTTTACTTAATAAAAATAGGGCCTTCAAGTCTTTTGGATTGTGGAATTTGAGAGAAAGCATGAATAGGTGAAAACATAGACTATTCCTTTTTGAAGACTTTTAGCTGTGAAGAATTTGTCCATATTAATAATTAAAATAGAACCAAGCTTGAAGCAAAATCCAAGAAATGTACTTTTATTGGATATGGAGTTAATGATTTTGGTTACCATTTATGGGATTTTGAAAATCACAAAATCATTAGGAGTAGAGATATGATCTTTACTAAGAAGGTCATGTTTAGAGATTATTTATAGGGAAAGAAACAAGAAAAGTCAAATAAAAAATATGCAATACTTATTGAAATCATTAGAAATGAAAATCTAAAAGTGCCAAAAAATTAGAATGTGCAATAACTACAATAATAACACGTACCTCAAACTCTTGAAAGTGTAGTTAGAAGATCTACTAGAGTAAGTAGACTCGTTGAATGATACTCTCCTTCACTTTATTATTTATTATTAACTGATGGTGGTGAGCCAAAAATCTATGAAGAAGAAATGTAGGTAAAAACTAGAAGGAAGTGGGAGCAAGGCATGAAAGAGGAGATGGACTCCTTGGTTCATAACCAAACATGGGATTTGGTTCAGTTTCCTACAAGTAAAAGAGCATTGTATAATAAATGGGTTTATAGGTTAAAGGAAGAAGATGGACGCAAAAAGAGGTATACGTCTAGACTTATTGTAAAGGGGTTTGCATAAAATAAAGGTATATATTTTGAATAAATATTTTCTTCAGTTGTTAAAATGACTTCCATAAGAACTAATTTAAGTTTGGTAGTAGTAGAAGATTTGCACCTTGAATAGTTAGATATGAAAAATTCCTTCATTCATGATGACTTGGAGGAATAAATATATATGGATCAACCCCAAAGACATGAAGTCAAAGTTAAGGAGAAAATAGTGTGTAGGTTGAAGAAGAGTTTGTATGGCCTAAATCAAGCTCCAAGGCAGTGGTATTTAAAATTTGACATGTTTATGATAGAACAAGGTTACACTAGATGCCATTATGACCACTATGTTTAATTTAAGAGATTACATAATGGCAACTATATTATCTTGTTATTGTATGTAGATGACATACATGCATGATATAAATGAGATCAAAATAAAACTAGTAGATTCATTTGCAATGAAGGATTTGGGTGCTTCAAAGAAAATCCTTGGTATGAGAATAACAAGAGACAATAAAAATAAAAAATTGACATTGTCTCAAGAAGAGTACATAAATAAGGTGTTAGTTAGGTTCAATATGCAAGATGCAAAACTTGTGAGTACAGCTTTGGGAGGGCACTTCAAATTGAGCAAGGAATAGTGTCCTAAAACATAGGAATAAATAAATTACATGTCCAATGTTACCTATGCTTTAGTATTTGGAAGTATAATATTTGATATGGTGTGCATGGGACTGGACATTAATCATGTAGTGGGAGTTGTCAACAGGTTTATGAATCATCTAGGAAAGGAACATTGGGATGTAGTCAAGTAGATTCTCAAGTACCTGAGAGGGATAACTAATAGATAATTATGATATAAAGGTTTAGATGTTACCTTACAAGGATATGTTAATAGAAACATGGCTAGATATTTATATGGTAGGAGGATCACCATAGCTTATGTATTCACTATTGGTGAAAAAATAATTAGTTAGATTTCAAAATTGTAGAAGATAGTTGTTTTATCAACTATAGAGGCGAAATATGTTGTAGCTACATAAGCAAGAAAGGAGATGATATGGATGTAATGGTTCATGGAAGAGTTGAGGTAGAAGAAAGAAAATTGTAGGTTATATAGTGATATCTAGAGTGCAATTGATTTAACAAAGAACTTAGCATTCCACTCAAGAACTAAACATATATAACTTAGGTATCACTTCATTTGTTCAGTTTTGGAGGATGGTCAACTAAAGTTTGGAAATATCCATATAAGTCAAAATCTTATAGATATGATAATAAAGGTAGTCATAATAGAGAAGCTGGAGAGTTATTTAGCTTCAATAGGTCTTCAAATATAAAAAGGAAGATGAGAAACATGCCAAGGTCAAAGTTTAAAGAAAATTCCAAGGAAAAGTGTAGCATTGGAGTTGCAACAATCAGTCTCCAAGGGGGGAATTGTTGGATGGTGGAACTTGATCTAATTATAATGCCCAATTATTGACATGGGGTATGGGGGGAAACTCCCCCCACTAAGGTTGCCATCTAGGTTAGGGGGTGGGGGGACCTACTTTTGAGCCACCCTAGAGGGGGTTTGGGGGTAGTGCCCCCAAAGCAAAATTTTATGAAAAATGCATTGTAAAATATTGTAATTTTGTAATAAATCTAGATCATTCAGTATTAGGTCATAAATATAATTGTAGAAATCATGTTGGTGCATTTTTTCCATAATATGTAACCCTCCTTTGATATGAGGGTATTATAATCATGGTAGTAAACTATGTGTGAGTGAAGAGGAGACTGTAGTGGATTTATTGTAAGTTTATCCCTTTATTTGTTGGACTAAATAAGAGAAGAATTGGTTATTTCTATGTGGGCGTAGCCCATTTTGGGTAAACCACGTTAAATCTATGGTTCTCTTGTATTATGTTTTTTGCATTTTATTTTCATCTTTATTTCATTAATATTACCATGTTTTCTATATTTCTAACAACATGATGTCCATCAAGGCACCCTAGGATGAAGGGCAGATGCATGAGGGCACTCATGACATCAAAAGTAGGGTGCATAAGCAATAAATAAGACATAAGTTTCATGGACATAATGCATACATAAAACACATATGAGGCACACAAAATAGGCCAAGGGGACAAAATACAAAGGACATGAGAACATGTCACTAAATCTGAGAAATCAACACATATAAGAACATGTTCAAATGTCCACATACATAAACAAGTATGGTTAGTTTAGAGCCAAATAGAAGGACATGTTAACATTTCCACATACACAATCAAGAAGGCACACATAAGGACATGGGCATATTTACAAAGCATACACACAATGGAAGGAAGTGGCATAGAGCTGTAGAACAATGGCATATTAAAATTCCTTCGAATAGATGTAGAAGCAAAAAGACACAATCAAGTCTCAATGAATAAAATTATAAATGAAAGTATGCATGAACATGTGGTAAAAATATATATAAGAGATAAGATGTACATAAACTAAGTATATAATAGTAGTAGTCAACAAAAATCTAAGTAATATAGAATAATATAAACTGGTAAAGTGGAAGTTGTGTATAAGATACCCCCAATGGGCAAATGTATTAATGCTGAATTAGTGTATCTATGTATATGCACCCAATGGGTAGATAGTAACAAATTTAGATCTATGTGATGGACTTGAGTCCTATAATAAACTATTAACACTTGAAGGGAACCAATGAAACATGTATGTATGATAAAAATTGACTATACTAAGATAGATAACATATTTAGTACCAGACAATTATATAAAGAATGTAAACATGGATATGCAAACAATCTAAATTTTGTGTTTTTGAGAAATATTTGAATGTTTTTGTATTTTTAGCATATTATATATTTTTTTTGTTTTATGAGCATATAAGGTATGTATAAACAATCATGAAATGAAACTATATACAAGTGTAATGTGAGTTACTTATGTATAGAATCTCCATAAAATGATGTTCAATGGGTTCTTGATAACATTACCTTCGAGTGAAGCTAGATGGTATACCTTTGGGATAAGTTTTTCAATTATTAATTAGGTGCCAACACAATTTGATTTGAACTTATCTTTTGTCTCTTCTTTGGAATTGATGTTTTTGAGATTCTCTTTGAGGATGAGATCATTAACTTTGAATTCTTTACTATGAACATGGCTATTATAGGCTCGATGGATTTGTTTCTGGTATGATTTGAGATGTATTATGACTTGGATGTGTGTGTTATCTAACTATTTTAATTCATAAAGATGTCCTTCTCTTTAATGATAATTTGTAATAATACCTTTGAGTGATACCCGTAAGGATGGGATTTCTAATTCTAATAGGCTAACTAATTCTATGCCATTTACTAGTGAATAAGGATTAACTCCTGTTGGTTTGTGAATAATATTACAATAGGCCCATAGTGCATAGATGATCTGATTGTGCCAATCATCACCAAATTTGGTAACTATTTTATTGAGGATATTATTGATTTTCTTATTTTTAGCTTTTACTTGGCCATTACCCCATGGGTAGTATGGAGTAGAGAATGCGTGTTAGATCTTATATTTATCACAAATTTCTTCATGTTTTTGTTTTTGAAATAAGTTCCATTATTTATAATGAAGGATGATATTAGGCTAAAATGAGAAATAATGTTATTCATGAGAAAATGGCATATATTTTCTCCTTTTATAGATTGTAATATAATAGCCTCTACCCAATTTATAAAGTATTCTATAGCTGTAATAATGTAGAAACATGATTTACTATATTATCTACCCATGAAATGGGTAGACAAAATACTATATACTGATAAGCATGGTGAGAGGACTTGGCATTAGATGTGTTATCCTTATATCTAAGTCCTTATCTCCAGTTTTGATCATATGCCTTAATAATTTTAAAAGTTCCTTGTTCATGTTTTACGAGGCCTTGTCCTATGTAGCCATTTTTTTGAAATATTTTAATGGAAATGGAGAAGTGAATCTATTATCATGTACTCTAGAGGTGTCTAAGGGAGTTATACATGACCTATTTATAGTAGATTGGAGAGGTGTTGTAGTAAAATCCATGTGAGGAATATAATAATTGTATAAAGGCTTTGTATGTTGACAATATTTGAATGGTTATTGATCCATAGGGCATGTGTAGATATGACATTTGTAGATAAAATTTACACATGCATGTAAAGTTGATGTAACTTCATGCATATCATGAATCCAAGGTATCCCAAGCAAGTTATTGTAATTAATATCATTAGGCATAACTTGGATTTTTGTAGGTAGTGTTATAGGTCCAATGTAAGGTTTAGTGTGATTTTACCTAAAACTTTGCTTGGAATATTATCAAATCCTTAGATGTTCATATTAGAAGGATCTAGATCCTTAGCTTGTATATTACAAATTTAGAGAAAATATATATTATAAATATTCAACCATAATCAATTTTCAACTAACACTCATTTGATACCCACCTCATTAATTCACAATGCAATGTAGAGAAGCAAGTGCCAATCTATGATGTGCTGAGGTGGGAGATCTTATTTTTTGAATGAAACATGCTCTTTGGTCCATTTCATAGTATTGATTATATAATAATCATAAGCTGGATCTACTTTGTGAGGCACCTAAATATCATAGAGTGTTGCATATAAAGTATCTTTGTATGTGTCAAAATGATGTAGGATCTCTAAAATGGAAACTTTTGTTGAATAATCACTACTTTGGTTGACAAAACTATAGCCAGGGGTTTTTATAACTTGTCATGCTTTGGGATCACACGTGGACATCATAGCATGGACCATAGGGTATACTACGAGCATAGAGTTAGTGGTAGAGGTGGGTATACTAAGATGTGTAGGGTTTAGAAGTAGGAGGGATAAATGAAACTACTAATGATTTCTTATGTCTACTAGTGATAGATAAGGAATCAAAGTGAACAAAAGAGTCAAAAGCATCTAAATGAGACTTTTTAATTTTAGGTAGTGTGTTTTTTATCTTATGTATTATATCCTCTATGTGTGTAAAGAGTTATTACTTTAATTCCAAACAAGATAAAGATAACATGCTATAGAAATAATGAAATATTACATATATTTGAACCAATTTAAATCATCATGTACATATGTGTTTATGTCATCTTTGAATTCATTCCAAATGAAAGGAAATAAAAATACAAGAGAATCTAAAAAACTTTGCATAAAAAAGTGATAAACTTAATCTTTCATTATTATCATGATTATACAAATATAAATCATAAAATATAGGGATTTGAAATCTAAATTTGGGTCTTAGAAGGTTAGAAACATAAACCCTAGGGTTAGGGTTTTTGCACTATTTGAAATAAGTCAGGTTCACCAAACGATTTAAATTTTAAAGGGGTATAGAACGCAAATCCTAGCTTATTAAAGAGTCTAAGTATAACAAATCAATGCCAAAATATGAAATAAATACAACCACTATTTATGTAAGAATTTACCTAAGTTGATATTTCCAAAAATAATAATAAATGACATAAATAAGTACTTAGTTGGAAACTGACTAAGATAGATGATCTAGAGGCTAAAAATAGGGACAACATATAATTTTAGTATCATAAATAGGGTCCATGTGTAAAAAACCCTATTGGATAGTAGTGAGATACCTTGGATAATAACACACTATGCTAGTATCATACTTTCAGTACTAGTGTCCTTTATGTAGAAACTATGTGATCTTCTAGATGCACCTCTAACTAAGTCTGATGTTCTTGTAGCTATGCGATCTTTTTGAAATTGTACACTAATTGTACTAATTTATGAGTGAGCCTTAGATCTCCATGTTGTTAGGGTATCTAAGTGGTATACGTAGCAAAAGTGTGATGTTAGTTGGGTAGGATGGACATCCTCAACACCCTGTTGTGTTGAGAGTTGACTACATACCAATACTCTAAGGTGGGATCAATCCTAATGTAATTCTCCCACCCAAGTGCTTGGTACAAGTTCAAGTGAATTCTAGTATAAATTTCAACTTGAGTTCTTTAAATGAGGCTTGATATTGGAAATATATATATTTTGGGCTTATCATGGCTATAGATGATTATATGAAAAAGTATGTTAAAATAGGGATAAATAACCTTGATTGTGCATAATTTATTCTAAGCTTGTTTATGTATTTTGCATTTGATTTTCATATATTGGATAAAGGGATAAAATTCATGTATTTATACTGATCTAGTGTTTGTGAAGAGTGTCAAATAAGTGTAGGCTTACCCTAGGTGTCTTAGGAATTGAAAACACATCTATTGAGGTTGAAATTTGGCAAGGGGAAAATAACACTATACCTTGGTCACTAACACAAGGCATTCATGTCTAAATAATTATGCCAATGTCAAAGCTATAAAACCTAGATCCCTAGGGGCCTAGATCCCTAAGGGAAGGTATAAGACTTAATCTGGGATGTCTAGGGATGTGTAATGCCCACATGAAATATGGATAAGGGTTGGAAGAGGATCTAAGATGGGTCTAGGGATAAGCTAGGAATGGGTGGTGTTAAATGACACTCATTTCACTCGAGTGACATTTTAT
The DNA here is from genome assembly GCA_037957365.1 of Torreya grandis. Lineage (NCBI taxonomy): Eukaryota > Viridiplantae > Streptophyta > Pinopsida > Cupressales > Taxaceae > Torreya > Torreya grandis. The sequence goes on along the minus strand of JARHVA010004084.1, from coordinate 248,196 downwards.
ATGATTACATTTCCCCCCCTTTATTCTATAAATTTAATAAATCATAGTGACCAGGATAAAGGAAAAAAAGTGTACTTGGACTTACCTATGAGATAAAGCCTATGAATTTGGGTTTAAGTGTGAAAAGCATGTTCTATTGCATATACTACAAATGAAACATGGATGAATCAATCCTTACTTAAGGAATATTAAAAACAAAGGCAAAACTAAGTAAAGAGATAAGAGATAAAGAGAGTAAAATAACAAAAATACCTCACTGGGTACGTGAACTAATGCAAAAACATGGTGATATCCTATGTGTGCGCATGTAGATAGTGATCAAATGGTGAATATATTGGACTAAGATGATGGATTGATCAATCAACATGTGTGAGTGGATCAATAACTTAATCAAAATTTCACTCCAACATTTCCCACCCCTTCTTGGTGGATCATACACTATGAATAACTTAGATTAGACTAATGACTTATCTAACCCTTCTATGTAGGTGGTTCAAGAGATCAAATAGGTTATGAATTCATTATTGCCTACCCATGTGTAGTAGATTAATATATGAATGAATCTATGTAATGTAACTAAAATATATATAGGATGGACTTGGGGACATTTAGAAACTTTGAAATGAAAAATGGCCAAATGGGCCTCTTGGGCACTCAGGAATGTATCTTAGGACTATGTGGAAATGCCAATCACTCTAGATGAAATAATGCATCAATATGGTGTGGAACGTAGTGAAAATGGTGTTATAAGTATACAACATAGAAAATGACATGGAATTTTTCATTCCATTTAAGATGAGCAAGTACAAAATTGATCATGTGAAAATAATGTGCCATGCACATGCCCCCAATTATGATATCTATGCATATGGATTTTGGATTGAGTTATAGAAATCTATGTCTGAGTATTTAGAACCAAAATTGGAGTGATCATTTCATGCATGATTCCCCAAGCTAAGTAAACTTGGTATGATTTTGTGCAAAACTAAGCATAAATTGATCAAATCTGATAACTTGTGACTAAAACTATGTAAATATGCACTGCAACTACTATGTTATTCTATCAAATCTAGATTTTACTATTTATGGGATACTATATAGTAGCATATTTCTTTGGATAGTATCACATATTTATAGTGTACTACTATTAGTACTAATGTCCTTATGTTTTTTTTCTATGCAAACTAAAAATGATATGTGTTTGACTATTTTACATTGTGTTTTCCTAATTTTGAGCTTTGTATTTTTATGTTTGCATGTTAAAAATTGTACTCTGAGTACATTAGATGGCCTAATCTCTATAATAAACCCCTATGACATCTTTTTATGGGAGTTGTTATACTTGTGTAATAACTATCCTCAAAATAAAAATATTTTTATGATGTGTGTTAAGCTGAAAACATATGATATATGTGTAATAAACCAATACAATGTGTATAAATGACATTAGAATGTAATATAATCTAATCATAAATTGGTAATGTATGATGTATATTAGATCTAGCATTCATTAGGTTTTCAACATAGATATAATAATGTAAGCATGTGTATGAAATACATAATATGATAATAATGTGTGTGAACAACCTAGGGGGGTGGGGATGATGTCCATCAAGGTACCTAATAAGGAAGGGGAGATGCAATAGGGTACTCATGGCATTGAAAATTGGGTGTGAAATCAATAATTAAGAGACAAGTGTCATGGCCATTTCGCATACATAAAATCATACATACAACATACACAAAGCACATAAAGTAGGCCAAAGGGACAATATAAGGGACATGGACACATGCCACTAAATCTAAGAAATAAACACATACAAGGACATGTTCAATTGTCCACATATGCAAACAATAAGCAGGGTTAGTTTAAAGCCACATAGAAATAAATGTTCAAATGTATGCATAAACAATCAAGATGGCACACAAAAGGACATGGGCACATGTCCAAAGCATACATACAATGAAAGGAAGTGGCAAAGAGATTTAGAATAATGGCATATTAAAATTATTTGAATAGATGTATAATAAAAAATATACAATCAAGTCTAAGTTAGGAAAGCTAGAATTGAAATTATGCATGAACATGTGGTACAAATTCATATAAGAGAAAAGATATACATAAACTGAGCCTGTAGTAGTAGTAATCAGCAAAGATCAGAGTAGTGTATAATGATATAACTTGGTCAAGAAAAAGTTGTGTATAGGATGCCCCTGATGGGCAAATGTATCAATACTGAATTAGTGTATATGTGTATCTTCCCCCAATGGGTAGATAGTAATAAATCTAGATCTATGTGATGGAGGTAAGTCCTATAAAAATCTGTGAACACTTAAAGAGAACCAGTGAAACATGTATGCATGATAAAAATTGACTATTCTAAGATAGATAACATATATAGTACTAAGAAAGTATATAAAGAATGTAAACATGGATATGCAATCAATATAAATTTTGTGTTTTAAAGAAATATTTGAATGTTTTTGTATTTTGAACATATTATATTATTTTTGTGTTTCCTAAGCACATAATATATGTACAATAAATCATGAAAATGAATCTATATATGAGTGTAATCTGATTTATTTATGTATAAAATATCCGTAGATGCATGATGTTCAATGGGTTCTTGATAACCTTACAATTGAGTGAAGCTAGATGGTATACATTTGGGTTAAGTTTTTCAATTATTAAGTATAAGCCAATCTAATTTGGTTTGAACTTGCCTTTTATCTCTTCTTCAACATTGGTATTTATGAAATTCTCTTTAAGGACGAGATCATTAACTTCAAATTATATGTTGTGAATATGGCTATTACAAGCTTGTTGAATTCATTTCTAGTATGCTATGATATGTTCTATGTCTTAGATGCATGTGTGATCTAACTATTCTAATTCATGGATACATATGTTTCTCTTTTTATTATTTGTAATAATCCCTTTGATTGATACCCATAAGTATGGGATTTTTAATTCTAGTGGGATAACTAATTTTATGCTAGATACTAGTGAATAAGGAGTAGCTCTTGTTGGCATGTGAATAATGATATGGTAGCCCTAAAATGCATAAATGAGATGATTATGCCAATCATCACCAAATCTATTAACTATTTTTTTGAAGATATTATTGATTATCTTGTTTATAGCTTCTTCTTGGCCATTACCCTGTGGGGTAGTATGGAGTAGAGAATGTGTGTCGAATATTATATTTAACACATTTTTTTTCATTGTTTTGTTCTTGAAAGATGTTAAATTATATGTAATGATGGGCACTAGGAAGTTAAAATGGGAAATAATGTTGGTCATGAGAAAATAACATATATCTTCTCCTTTTGTGGATTGTAATGGAATGACCTCCACCCACTTTGTAAAGTATCATGTGGTTGTAATAATGTAGAAACATGATTTAATATACTATCTACCCATGGAATGGGTGGAAAAAATACTATATTTTGAGAATAATGGTGAGAATACTTGGCATTAGATGTGTTATCCTTATATCGTAGGCCTTGCCTGCCTTGTTGATAATATGCCTCAATAGGATTAAGAATTCCTTGTTCATGTTTTTGTGGCCCTTCATGTCTAGACCATTTTTTTGAAAGATTTAAATGAAAATGAATAAGTGAATATATTATTATGTACTCCAAAGGTATTTTAGGGAGTGTACATGACCTAAGTATAGTAGACTAGAGAGGTGCTATAGCAAAATCCATGTGAGGAATATAATTATATGAAGGCTCTATATGCTAATAAAATTTGAATGGTTTTTAATAGATAAGGCATGTGTATATATGAAATTTAAACACACATGTAAATTTTATGGAACTATGTGCATATCATGAATCTAATGTATCCCAAATAAGATATTATAATTAAGTCAATTAGGCATAACTTGACTTGTTGTAGGTAGTGTTCTAAGTCCCAATATAAGGTTTAGTTTGATTTGACAAAAACCTTTGTATGAAATATTATCAAATCCTTGAATATTCATATTAAAAGGATTTAATTCCTTAATATGTATATGAAAAATTTGAATAATAGAGATATTAAAAATGTTCAAACTTGATCTATTTTTAATTAACACTTATTTAATACCCACCTCATTAATTCATAATGATATATAGAGAGGCAAGTGTTGGTCCATTTCATAATATTGATTATAGAATCAACATAAGTTGGCTATACTGTGTGAGGAACCTTAGTAGCACAAAGTGGTGCATATAAAATATCTTTGCATTTTATAAAATTTTGTAGGAGATTTAAAATGAAAACTATTGCTAAATAATCAGTGTTTTGGTTGATAAAACTATAGGCATGGGTTTTTCTAACCTGTCATGCTTTGAGACCACATGTAGACATTATATAATGGACTGTAGGGTCTAATATGAACATATAGTTGGTAGTAAAGGTAGGATAGTAGCTAGATGTGTAGGGTCAAGAAGTAGGAGAGATAAATGAAACTACTAATGTTTTCTTATGTCTAGTAGTAATAAATAAGGAATCAAAATAAACCAAAGAGCCAAAATCATCTAAATGAGACTTGTTAATTTTAAATAGTATGTTTGTTATCTTATGTATTATATCATCTATGTGTGTAATGATTTATAAATTGAATTCCACATAAGATAAAGATAACATGCTAGAGAAATAATAAAATATTGCATATATTTGAACTGATTTAAAGCATTATGTACATATGTGTTTATGTCAACTTTGAATTCATTCCAAATGAAAGGAAATAAACATGCGAGAGAAGATAAAAAACTTTGAATCAAAAAGTGATAAACTTCATTTATCATTATTATCATGATTATATGAAATATAAATAAAAGATATAAGGATTTGAAATTTTCATGTGGGCCCTATAAGGATGGAAACATAAAACCTAGGGTTAGGGTTTTTTTTGCCCTATTTAAAGTAAGTCAGGTTCACTAAATGATTTAACTTTTAAAGGGTTATAAAATGTAAACCCTAGGTTGTTAAAGGGTATAAGTATAATAAATCATGGTTAAAATATGCAATAAATATAACCATTGATTTGTGCAAGAATTGACCTAATATGATATTTCCAAAAATAGTAATAAATGGCACAAATAAGTACTAATATAGAAACTAACTAAGACTGATGATCTGGAGGCTAAAAATTAGCACAAAAATTGATATGAGTATTGCAAATAGGGTCTAGGTTTTAGAAAAACTCTTGGATAGTAGCATATTACCTTGGATATTAGCACATAATGATAGTGTCATAATTTAAATACTAGTGTCCTTTGTGCATAAGTTGTGTGATCTTCTAGGCGCCCCTCTATTTTAATTTGATCTACTTGTACCTATGTGGATGAGCCTTGATTCACTGCTAGTGCATTATTTTTGACTAATTTAGGAACAAACCCTAGATCTTTATGTTGTTAGGGTATTTGAGTGGCGTAATTAGAAAAAATGCGATCTTAGATGGGTAAGATGGAATCCTCAACACCCTATTATATTGATATTTGACTACATACCAATATTCTAAGGAGGGATTAAGCCTAATGTAGTTCTCCCACCTAAGCGCTTGGTGCAAGTTTAAGTAAATTCTAGTATGAATGTTAACTTGAGTGATTTGAATAAGGCTTAAGATTGGAAATCTATTTATTCTATGCTTGGGATGGCTATAAATGATTGTATGTAGAAGTAGGGTAGAATAGGTATTAATAACCTTGATTATGCACTTCTTATTCCAAGCTTATTTGTGTATTTTACAAATGATTTCCATCTAATGAATAAATGGATAAAAGTCATGTATTTATACTAATTTGGTGTTTGTGTGAAGTGTGAAATAAGTCTAGGATAACCCTAAGTGTATTAAGAATAGAAAACATATTCATTGGGGTTGAAATTTGGCAAAGAACACTAGTGTTGTACCTTGGTCACTATCATGGGGTGCTAGTGTCCAAAGAACCATGTTAGTGTCCAAGTGGTAGAACCTAGAACACCAGGGGACTATATCCCTAGGAGAAGGTATGGGATTGAATATAAGATGTGTAGGGATGTGTAATTCCTACACAAAAGCTATGTAAGGGTCAAAAGAGGCCCTATGATAGGTCTAATGCTAAGTCAGAGATGGGTTGTCTCAAGTGACACTCATTATAAGGCAGTTTTTAGCCTTAATTTCTACTTCAAAAGCTTCAGGTAGAGTGTTCCCTCCTATGGATTGAATCATAATAGCTACATCTAAATTGAGATCCTTCAAATAGTATAGAAAAGCATAGTTGGGTGTAGGCTTGATCACTGCAAGAATTCTTTCCCAAGTCTTTTGGAACCCATAGTTGAAATCCACCATGAATTCATGATTGAATCTCTTGATTATTGTAAGCTGATCCACAAGTAAAAGATGATCACTCTTGTCCTCAAAGTGTTGACACAAGACCTCTCAAAAGTAATCTTAGTTATTTATTAATTTAGGATCTAATCCTTTGTACCATTGAAGTGTTTTGCTTGTGAAAAAGGTTGCTAATAACCTCATTGCTACATTTTCTTGAGTCACAAAATGCACTAAACAAAGGTTAGCAATATCTACCATATGTTTCATAGGAGTGACTAGATTTTCTCTTGTAAATTAAGGAAGAGACTTCAAATCCAAGAGTATAATATCATCCCATTGAGTAAGATTCAAAAGACTACCACCATTGAATAACATAAAGGCTTGCTTCTAAGAATAACCATCTGAGGTATGAGATTGATAATAATGTTCGATTGAACAATATTGGCTTGAACAAGAGGATTTTGGGTAACAACAAGGGGAATAAGAGGGGTAGGTATAGGTTTTGACTAAGAGGCTTTATTATTATTTGTTGATTAGAAATATAGCTCAAAGAAATATATCTCCTATTTTTTAGATGATCTTGTTATAAATCTGGGGGCCATAAAAAATTGGCAACTCTAGAAATGAAACTCTAAAATTTGTTACTATACTTAGATATGAAAAATAATGTAAATAAGTGGTCCCACCAAGCATGCCAAAACTATTAGTTATCTAGATAGCACCCAATAGAGGTCATATTTGTTCAAGTCTAACCCATACCTAGAATAACATGGGAATGGTCTAAGGTTATGGGATGTCTATAGCTAGACCAGACCTCTAGGATTTTTTATGAGGTTAGCTCCTTAGATTTTATAATTTGGACCTTTAATTCTGAACCCTAAAACTAGTTGGGGTGAAAAGAATCAATAAATTTGCATAAAGTAAAACCTATTATTATATGTGGTGTTGCACCAAGAATTTTTTAAATCCACTCTTAAACTCAGATTCTTTATCACACTAATGGACTATGAAAGAAGATAATGCAATGCTTACTATATTTTTTTTGCAATAGTATTTCATATAGAGGTTAGTTTGATACACTTAGACTAGGGACCAATGAAAATAAGGTTTCGTTAAAGACACTTAAATTTGGCTATCCATTATATTCTTGAGAGATCAATGCTAAGACATATTATATGACCTACAAAGGAAGTTGCTAGTATTTAGGTTGAGCTTAGACATGAAAGAGGAAGATAAAATTCATATTTGCATATATAAAAACACAAAATAATGAATACAAATTAGAAAATGACTAAAAAATACTCTATTCACTACTCCAAGACGTGTTGAATACAATTTTGGTAGATTCTCATCACACCAACCTAAGGGATGAAAAATAATATCTCAATGCTATATTTATAGATGGAGGGAAGTAAGAGAGAGGGAATTTGGTGCTTAAAATGGAATAAAATGAGCTTAAATACATTTGAAAATTTGTTACAATTGCCTCCAAAAATTAAGCTCATTCAAACCCTTCTTGATTTATTTAGGTCACTCCAGTTCGTTATATCATTACATTATTCTCTTAGTGATGCTCCATGGTGGTTAAAATGATAGGATCAAGTTTTTTTAGCTAAGTTATAACATTAATGTAGTTATAACAATCAAATCCATCTGTTAGAGTTTTGTCTTATTGTTAACTATTCTTTATTGGTTTGTCATGGCATGCAAGAGTGGAGAGAAGGGTCACTTTCATGCAACTAGCTTTGGCAATGAATTTTTTGAAGTCTACATGTCTACCTTCACTTTCATTGCCATCTACCACTTTTTACTCATTATGAGGACCAAATACTCATATCTTAAGATAGAGCTACTCCATTTATACTTTGAGTAGTAGTTTGTTGAGTCATGATTATGTTTGAAATATGGGAAGCCCATACCATATCCTATTTATGTACCCATAAAAAGTATTAATGGTGCCATATGATCCTAAAATATCCATTCCTAGTTTAATTTGGATCATGCTTGATCTTGGTTCCATTCATACTTATTCACCTTGGTAAAAAACTAACCCTTCAACCTCTGTCTAAGTCACCTGAGCTCACCTTCATTTGATTGGTCATCAAAAACTAACTTAGATCATTGACCTCTTGACTCATTTCACTCCATTGATCTACTTGATGTGAACAAATGCAATCCATAGATCATCTACCAAGATTCATGTGCTTGATCCATTTATTAATTAGGCCTTTACACTCAAGGTTCACTGACTCCTTGACTTGCTCACATGTCATTGATATTTTATCCATGATTGAATGTGAGCCATTGATCTATTTGGGCACATTATCCCATCTTTACCCACTCGTTATTAGATTTGATCTGGGTACCCAAGATTTGGACACTTATCAAGCCTACAGTTAGTTTGGGACCCCTTTGATGATTTTTGAATGAAAATGGCTATTTCATGAGCTCAAATTATGATATCCACACAAACATATTTGAGGTCTACATACATGTATTTGACATTTGCATGACTATCACTAATATATTTAAACTTCACTGGTTATTTATCGCATCTTGAATTTGACAACTATGCACCTATCAATTGACATCCATGGGAACATCAATAATGTCTGCATGACCATCAATATTTTGATCTTAATAGATGACTGTTGAGCTTATAATTTGACACTTGCACAAACATCACTCTGATTCCCATACATTTTACCCATAGAAAATAATTCTTTTAGACTTTGTGTTTTGGCCTTTTACTGCAGACCATTTTCTTCAAGCTATTTCTTTCAAACCTTTTGCTAGACATTTATTATGGGCATTGTGTCTTGGCTAATTTATCTAAAGGAATTTATTGGTAGCATTTTTACATCAGACAAAATTTCTAGGGAAATTTTCATGGGATAATTTCTCAAAAGAATTAAGTCTACCTTATCTTTGCCTTGGATAAATTCTTTTAGACAAAATGTCTGATAGAATTCATGCCTTCAGAAAAATTATCTTAGATAAGTTTCTTGAAAGAATTTGTGCCCTTACACCTTTTGACTGAACCTTTGTCTTTGGGCTTTTTGCTTGAAAAATGATCATTTGGAAAAAATGTCTAGGACACTTTGTCTAAAAGGTGACCCTTAAAATTTTTTTCGTTGGCCCCTTTCTTGAAATAAATGACCCTTTAGGGGAATTATATAGGATACTTTCTCAAGAAAAGTACCCTTCAGGATTTTTGTTTGGGACACTTTGTAGAAAAAATAACCCTTCAAAATTTCTGTATCAAAAGTATTTCTATGAGCCTTTTGTTTTAGACAATTTATCTAAAATAAACCTACCTTTAAAAAATTTGTCAAACATTTTTTTCAAAAAAATCATACCTTGAGAAATTGTGTAGAAAATTTTCTCGAAAGAAATATGACACTTAGCTTGAAAAATAACATTCAATATTTTTACAAATGTCCACTTTTTCCAAGAATGATCCTTCAATAAAAGTGTTTTGGACCAATTTCTCTGAAAGATACCCTTTGAAACTTTTGTCTAGGACTTTCTTTGAATAAAATGACCCTTATGGAGTTTTGTTTTTGAAAAAATGTTTGTAATAATTCTTGATACTTAGCCAAATAAAGTGGAATAAATTTCTTGAAAGAATTCAAACACTTAACCAAATAAAGTGGAATAATTTCTTTGAGGGAATTTTGAATGCTCTAATACTTGGCCAAAAGTTGAAATATTTGGCTAAGTTTAAACTTAGGGTTTTTCTAGGCATATTCCTACAACTATTAAGCACCCAAAAAAAACTTGTTTAGATCCCTCCACTTGTAATGTTGAGCCTACTTCTAAATAACCTAATCTACTCAATAGGTGGGACCTTGCTCATCTATTTAAACTAGGTAGAATCTTGGTATGTTGGCCAAAATGGATAATAGGCTTAACCTAACCACTCCCTATTGAATGGTTGATCACTACCTACATATCTAGTACTTTGAAGAGGGAATTCAAATCATATGTAGTTCTCCTCATTAGGTGAATGTGTGAAATAATGTTTTTTTTGAATGTATGTAACTTATAATCAATATCTTAACACTTGGAAATTGAAAAAATTACCCTGGCTCATGATTTATTATGACTTGGTAAGGATTTAATCTTAGTGAAAGATTGTAAAATTGGGAAGAATAAGGCAATACTCTTGAATGTGTAAGTTTTGGAATATGCTTGGTCAATGCTCGATAGATGGGTAATAGGTTTATTCCTTTTTTTTATAGGTAGCCTTTTGGGAAATTTCACATGCCACCAAAATGCAAAATGTATGGCCTAACCCATTAAAATGATTTAAATTCAATATTTGTTCATTAATTGGTGCATAATTAAACCATTAGACTCATATATTATCATTATATAGTATGTTATAAGTTTGACACTATTGTCTAGAAGAGAAGAACATAGATCTGATGATCTAGATATGTCTAAGTAAGATAAATAATTGGTTTAACACATACTATAATATTTATTTTAGGGAGTGATATAAACTTGAGAGTGTTATACCTATATAAGGCATATGGATGTGAGATAATGTTGAATGTGAGTCATGTATGTACACATGATTCATGAAGGTTTAAGGTAGGTAAAAATTAACATTTCTAAGTATCTACTAAAATATTTTAGTATTTATAAATTCATATCTTTTATTATAGTATTAACATGTAATATAAATACTAGAGTAAAAATATAAAGAAACATGCATGAGTGTGTATAACACACTTTGTCTTTGGAATATTCTCCACACATGTAAATATATCATATCAAACTTGTAATTAAAATTTAGTTTTCAATGTACTTAGAATGAAATATAAAAAATGCATAAATTTAAACTTGAAATTGAAGATCAAAGAAAACACACACTTATAGACAATTAAATCATGTTTACCTAAAACTCATTAGAAAAGATGTTTTCATGTCAAATTATTGGATAATAGTTCCTATTAATGAACCATTTTTGGATAATTGGGGGTGATCAATCCCAAATTTTTGTAACTAGGGCAAAGGCCATTGATTAGGAAGGAAAATGCCTATAACCCTCATTAGAAAACTAAAAACAAAGGGAATAGTTCTAAGGTTGTTGAGCATCATAGAGACCTCAACTAATCTAACCCATTTAACTAATATTTATCTATTTTTATAACCCAAATATGGAAGGTTGAAACCACATATTGGGTTCACAAAGTAATGCCAATGCTGTTAAGGGTGTTAAATTGCAACCACTACTCAATTAAACATGAATCAACTTATACATACATGTTTATAGATTTAAGGTTAATAACTCCTAGGTACTATAAAATGTGTTTAAAAAATATATATTTTAATAGTAAATGTGAATTAACAAGCTTAATTCCCCATAACTTGAACTATTTGGTGCTAACATTGGTATACTATGATAATGTGTATGTATGAACCAACTTTATACCCCATAATATAGATTGCTTGGTACTAGTATGATAAATAATTCCATGCATCTATATGCCATATGTGTTTCATATTTAAAAAATATGAAAAAAAATTAACTCATATGCTATGAAATGAGTGCATATGCCCCCAGATTTATTTGAATATGTGCATATATGAAAACCCTATAGATAATACTTGATAAGTGAGTGTATATGCATGCAATATGACTTAAAAATATATTTTAAACTTATAAATATATATACCAATATGATATTTAAATGGATCTAAAATATATATATAATTTGTGCCAACATTTGTAGTCTATATTCATGGAGACTTAAGTCTGTATGACAAGCCCAATAATCTACTCCCCTTTTGAGGTGAGGGATGTAGCCTAAAATTCACTCATCTCAAAATAAAGAGTTAATTGTATAATTTTATGTATAAATACGTAATAATTTATACTCATGTCAACATGTGGATAATATGTCATCAAATCATGTATGGAACTGATTTAACCTTTTATGGTTTAGCTAATGCAAATCCTAAGTTAGATTAAAGAGATGAGTTATCAAAATCAATGAAATAATATGCAACAAATAACCATTGATTTGTTATACATTTTGAATTTATTTGACTTTATAAACATGGTAATAAATATGTGTAAATAGAGACCTACCTAGAAGATAGTTGTTACAAAAGATTTGGATGCTAAAAAAAGGGTTATGGACAAGTTTGAGTATCATCAATAGGATCCCTAGGTCAATTTTTTCACTAGATAGTAGTGCCCCATCTGGACAATAGTGATCCACCTAGAGAATAATGTAATGTGGTTCTAGCGTCCTAAAAATGGTGATACTATCCTCTTTATAGGTCTGTTCCTATTTTATGAGAGCACCTATGCCTGTGTTTCTTGGTTCTATTTTTGTGCACACAAAATATGGAAGCCTATATTGTGACTAGAATAGCTAATTTAGTATGCAAACCATAATCCTCCTTGAAAGTATGGCATGAGCTAAAAATTTATGTTCATTAGTAGGATAGGTTGGACATCCTCAACACCCCACTATGAATACATTTTCCTACATACCAATACTATGAAGAGGGATCAATCCTGATGTAGTTATCTCACCTAGTGCTTAGTGCAAGTGCAAGTGAATGTTAGAATGATAGTGGTATTGAATGCCTTGAGTGTGCTTGAGATTGATAATATTTTAAATTTGGGCATAGGGAAGTAGTATATGGTAATAATAAAAAAGTAGAGAAGAATAGGGATTAATAACCTTGATTTTTCTAAACTTGTTTCTTATTTAAATAGGCTTTTTGCATATATTTTCATCTTGTGGATAATGGTCTAATGGCAATGTATTTATAGTGTTTCATAGTTTATGTAGAGAATAAAATGTTCTTAAGACAACCTTAGGAAGGGTAAAATTTTGAAAATATATTCATTTGGGAGAGTTAGGGAAAGGAACACTAGCACCATGTTGGGGAGACTAGTGCTATATGGCTCTAGTGTCCTTAATGTAGCACTAATGTCTAGTTGGTAGGTTTCTAGGCATAATGGGTTAGGATCTAGGAATGTAGTTTTAGGATTGTATTTAAACTAAATGATATGTTTGTGGTTTGTACAATGGTTGGAAAAGTGTGATAAAGGATTTATGATAGGTTTAGGGCTAATCTAAGAATATGTTATCTTAATCAACTTAGCATCCAAATACCACTTATAAGTGATTACATCCCCCCCTTTATGATATAAATGCAACAAAGTGAAATAAATAGTATAAAGGAAAAACAAGTGTACCTAGACTTACCTAAGAAGTGAAGTTCATGTTGTTGAGTCTGAGTATGTGAAGTTGGGTTTGCATATTTGAAGCATGATTCAGATCAATGACTTGTAATTAAATATTCATAAATAGTCCTTACTTAAGATATATCAAAATCAAAAGAATATGTTGAATAAAGTAACTAATTAAAACTGAGTAAAGATATGGGAAAGAGGAAAGGAATGAATACAATGCATGAACCATGTGATAACCTATGTCTGTGCATGTACATAGTGATCAAATCATTGAATATCTTGGAATGAGTTGATAGCTTAATTAACCCTCATATGTGGGTGGCTCAAGAACTCAATATAGTTTTGAATCCATCATTTATCACCCTACTTGGTGGATCATGACCTGTGAATAGTTTGGATAAGATTACAAGTGTGTTTAACCCTCTCATGTGGGTGGCTCAAGAACCCAAGTAGGCTATGACTCTATGATTTCCCACACGTGTGTAGTAGATGCATATAAAAATGAATTACATAAAGTTTTGGCATGTAAAAATAAATTACATAAAGTGTTGAAGTATCTAACTAGGTATATTTAACTATGTATATCAGCTCTACAGTGATTTAGGTACGTTAGGTAGCTTTGGGCCACTCAATAATGCCAACCACTGCAAATGGAGTAAGGAATGAAACTAGTGACAACATAAAATATTATGTTAAGTATATATAATGTAGATAGTGACATGGAATTTTACATTCCATTTGATCAACCTATGTGTAACTGAGCATATGGAAACAATGTGTCACACACATGCTTCCAATATGAAATCTGAGTATACTGATTCTAGATTGAATTATAAAAACTGTCCCTAAGTATCTAAATTGAATGTGGGACTGATAATGCAATGCATTATGCCCCAAATATGAGTAAATGATATGAATGTGAGCTAAAATGAGTGTATCTAAGAAAAATATAATCATAACTATCAAACCTATAACTATATCTATGTAAATATGTATTATACCTAGTGTACTATTTTGGCTATTCTAGACTACCCTAAAGTTAGGGATATTGGATAGTAGTGCCATGTAATGGATAGTATATATTAATGGCACTAGTGTCCCAATCTATGTGCTAATGTCTATTTGGTATAAAATCTAGGTCTATGAACCACTTTTGGAGTCCCTATTTTTTCCTATGTCTTACCTATGTCTGATTTCCTAAAAATAAGCCTGTGTGCTGAAAATGATTTGTGAATAGAAATGTAAGAGCCTGATCTCTGTGACAAACCATTGTGAATGTCCCCAATTTTTAGGGTAGTTTTTTAATTATTAAAAATTAATTATTCTTTATGAGATACAACTTTTATAAATGATACAAAGACTACACATTTTACCTCTATTATGAATGAATTAAAAGATGGTGAATAAATGATTTCCTTTTAAAAGGAAGGTTTTCAAACCAAACATACAATAGAGAAAAATCTCCCCTTATTCTTTAAAGACAAAAACAAAAATAAGGGATTAAAATGAGTCTTGATAAATAATGGAATAGAAATGAATATATGCAACATGAATTTCTTACAAAAATTTAGGGTTAAATGGATACTATTATTAAATTAGATAAAAGCATAAAAGGATTTGATAATATTCCACATTAGGTAATTATATTGATATCATTAGATGTGACAATAGGACCCATGTCATTAACTACCATCTTCCAAGTCATGCCTAATCATCTACACTCTAACTTACTCTTGATTCAACATTAATTATATGTTATGGAAATAGTACCATCTAAACTATAAAAATATTTAAAATTCTTGAAAAATGGACATTTGTATAGATGTCATGTGGACAATATTCCATTCAAATGATGTAACCTAATAATGAAAGTAATTCATAATTAGATTCTATTCATTATTTCATAGTTCCTCTATTACATATTATCCCAAAATAAAATATCCATCCATACATATGAGGTCAAAAAATAAAGTAAAGTAAATGAAAATAAGCCAATTAAAAATATATTAAGTAATGAATCAAAAATAAAGGAAACACATAGGAATGTTGAAAAAAATAATAATACCAGATCTTACATAATTGGTTAATTAAGAAAATACAACTTTCATAATCATAGATTATGATGATATTTATAATGATGATAATGAAATGTAATGGAATATAGATTATTATTTGTGAAAAATAAAATTTACACCTATTCATCCATATGAGTATTTAGCTCATAATATGTTTACACCTACTAGTCTAGGAGAGTATCAAGATAATTCATTTATAAAGAGTAGTGATAACTCAAAGTTACCTACCCAAAAACAATTTAAAGTCAATAAAGGAAAGATAATAATTCAAGAAAAGTAAAATGTTTGGAGTCATTGTTTCAGTATTACCTTAAAATAATAGTGTCATATGATAAGTGTACCATTAATGAAAATCTTTGTAAAATTAGGCATGATTTGGGGACAAGAATAAATTTACATTATCTAGTGTAACAAAACTCTAGAGAAAAAATATTAAAAAATGTGGAGTTTATGGATGCAAATACTTCAATATTATTGAAGGTAATAAACATTAGAGATAAAGTGAGCATTATATTACCAATGTTACTTCATAAGCATTTGAATGATATACCTTAAACATACATAGAGCTGAAGATAGTTTTCAAAAGGGAATAACACATTTTTATTATCATAAAATAATTGGGGATATAATATACATTATTTTGGAATTTCAAACATAAATTCAAAATCATAAAGAGTAAGGTGTAATCATAGTAAGCCAGTCAGCAACCAACCATACTACACATAAGGTTCATGTAGTTTCCCAAGCAAGAAGTTTAAATGATTACCATAGTCTCCTCAAAACATATTTTAGATTATACTTGAACATAATATCATATCTATCCTTCTCCCCAAAGAGGTTGATATTAGTAGGCCTATATCTGAGGGATACAACAATAATGCATATTTGATTATCATAGATGTGTATGAAATTTTACAAATAGATTGATTTTAGCTTAAAAAAATAAAAGAAATAATTGATGGACATGTTATTTAGATTAATAATATTAACACATGACGAAATCCAAAGGTCACTTTGATTACTAAAGATACACTATTTATACATGATCAAGGTGACCATAGTAGTGAAGATGGATATGCTATAACACTTGATCAATTCTATGATTTCAAACATTGATATTAGTATTAATCCTCATCCACCACATATGGAGTGCATATAGATTGATCTTGGACCTATAGAATAATATAATAGTGATGTAATTATTGATTATTCCAAACATAATATATTATACATCACTTATTGATGTTTGATTGATTGTTCATTCCATTTATTCTTTTATCTTGAAATTCATGTGTACATATAATTCTTCTAGCCCTTATTTTTTTTTCACTTGGACCTTACCTTTTGATTTTTTACCCTTATTTAAACATCCACACCATCTATTATATGATGATACATCCTTTATAACAACCTCATCTTAGTGCACATTATTTTGCATCATACTACTTACTCACCCATACATATTAAATATTTATACATGTTATGTCCTACATTGATCTTACATGATCACACAAATGTATGCTTATATATCATTACATAAATTTATTCTTTCCCACTAAGGACATGATTAATCTTATCTCCATGCCTTTTCTTGAGATACAATGTTGTGATTCACATATACTATGAGGGAATGTTAGTTACTTTCTCTTCCTCCACATTTGATAGGTTAATACAATTAGTACATATAATATATCATTTTCATTATTATATTTTTAAGCCTCTCCACCTGGACTTCCTTTAATATATAGATAGGTGTTATCATCTCAAAATTATTAAAAAAATTAAAAAATTCCAAAATTTCAAAACTCACGACCTAAACATAACATGTTTTGTTACTTACTACATTGGTTTATATTATTTATCACATGTTTGGTATATTACATATCCATTTACATGAACACATGAATTTAATGATATATATGTGTGAGATGCAAGACATATAGGTTATACATGATAGTTACAAATGCAAGATATTCCTATACATAGGGTCCATGATAACACTAGGGGCATCTCATTCTATAGGTTATATATTTATATGTCCTTTACATTTATCATGTGGAGATAAAATAATTGATTATGTATGACTTGATCTTTATTATTTTATTTATGGTGATACATTTCATGCATATTATATTTTATGATGTTGTGACATTGACATGGATTGATGGTATATACTAGTTTAACTTATTCTATGCTTCATTGTTAATATTTAATTTCATACAGGATAATTATTGATTATGTTTTGTGTGGATCTTAGATTATGATATGAAATTAATTGATTAATTGCATTATTCCATTAACATTTATTTTATAAAACCAGCCTTGTGATGTGACATTGATTATTCATAGTGTAACATTGATTTCTCATTATGTGTGGCTCTCACCTTAGTATATGACATTGATTAATTATATTATGCCATGCCTATTTCTTTGTATGGATATTACCTTGTTATGTGACATTGATTATGTATTACCAAAATTTTGATCAAGATAGTTTTAATTTAATAATGATAAACAATTGAGTAAAATAGATTGTAAGCTAGCAAGTAATTCTGTACACCTATTTGTAAACATATGAGTAACTTGGATTTTAATCATAAGATATTAAGGGATAATGAAATTTTTTTATGTAGGTTAAATAATTAGACTTGAAAGTGACTATGTTCAACTTTTATGCTGATTAGAATGCTTTAAAATCTATAAGCATGACTATTTGACTGATTTGGATGTAGCCGATGGATCTAAAAAACAATGGTCCACACCTTTGTCTCAATGGTGTGGTCCTATCTATATTGAACGTGGGATAAATATGAAAATTAAGAAACTATGTGACACTACTTGTAGATGAATTTCATCCTATAGGATGTATGTGATCACATATTATTGTATATGTTTTTTATATTAATTTTTGAAAACCCTATCAAGGTTCTACACATGGAAAATAAAATATAAAATGGGGCAATGGGTATGGGGAATAATAGAGATGGCCTCATAAGCCTCACTATAATTGAGTGATTCCTACATAGTCCTAATAAAGGGACCTTAGGTTGATGTAGTTATCCATCTAATGTGTGTGTGTGTGGGTGTGTTTGTGTGGGTGAGTGTATCATATGTAATGTTTATCTAAATTCTCTTTTCCTAGGCCCTCCTCTTAGTTCAAGCATACAATATAGATGTAATATTATGAGTTTTAGATAAAATATAGGTTCTGAGATTGTATTTTATTTTAATTTTATTGTGATTATGTTAAATACCTCTTATGACCCTTTAAATATAAGACTCCCAAATTTGAATTTTTAAAAATTACTAGCATGTCAAACTGACTCAAAAGGAATACAACAGTCATAAAAATAGAACCAAGTGAAATGTGTCTTGAAAAATAATCTAAAAGATAAAATGAGACAACAATGATCCATTTAAACAACTAAGTAGAGCATGATAGGCCAAATAGAGTGGCCTTATCTAAAATTAGGAAGACAATGATATAAAAGAGATAAAAGAGTAGGGGTCCCTATGACTCAAATAAGAATTGAAATAAAAGAACATTATAGTGAGAACATAAGTGTAAAAATATCAAAAGGGTAAAAATATAGGAATAAAAAGGAAAATGTGCCAATATAGTCTTAAATTGGCATTAGGGGCCTCTAGATACAAAAATAACAAAATACATAATACTTGTGTTTGCTTGACCAAATTTGGATGTCTACATTCCCCCATTTTATTCTAGTACTAAGATAAAAAGTACTAGAGTAAAAAGAAGAAAGTAATACCTGAGCTTACCTGTGTCACATGTGTTTGCTTGTGAGCAAATATGTCATGGGTATAATATAGTCAACCCATGTAGATATAAGAATGGTATTTAATCTTGTTATCTTCTTATCAAAATAATTGAACAAGACTTAGAGTGATGTCATGAAGATGAACCCTGATATGGAGTCCATGTGCATAATCCGAGGAAATTATTATGATGTATAGAGCCAAGCTAAGCTTGCCTCCAATATTGACTGATTAGAGATGTTTTTAAAATTCAAAATACTATTTTTACCTTAACCCCACATAACTTGATATACAAGGTATTGGTGTAAACATTGGTGAAAAAATTTGAATCATCCATTACAATTGGCTATTATGATTCATTCTAGTGAAAAAATGGTGTGATCATAATTTAAACTAAGTTTGGTGTAAATAACATAGAGAATGGTATGAATTTTAAATTCCATCATTGTAATCTGATGTAAATACTAAGAGATGAGACCATGTAACATGCACATGCTCCCAAATTATAAAATAAGCATATTAAATCATACAATTGGAGTAAGGAATTTGAATTATAAGTAATAATTATGTACTTACATAGACATGTGTTATGACCATGTCCTATTATCATAATATATGTAAAAACCAAGCCATACTCTGTCAAATGCAAATATATGTTCTTCACATTCTATGCTATTGGTGATATCTATCAAAGCTTAGTAAACTTTCTGATCTTACTTGAGAAAATAATATAATATTTTTTTATAGTTCATATCAATCTAAAACAACCATTTCAGTATGAATTTGGACAATCCCACCCTATTTAGATAACACTGCACATGTGATACTATATTTAGGGTGAGGGGTTATTTGAGTATAGAAAGCATGAGTAAAACTTGAAGTTAATTGAGTATATTCTAATTAACTATGTTTATTTTTCAAAAACCTATGTTATGTATAATATGTGTATATCTTGGGTAAAAAGTGTAATATATAGAGCCAAATTTGTATAAATTGAAGAGTTTTTGAACCATAACTAAAAATGTATTGATTAGTCTAAAGTATAATCTAATTTAAAATATGGTGTAGTGAATATAAAATGAGTCAGTTACCCCTTATGTATTTAGTTTGTAGAGATAGTGCCTATGTATGCCCCCATTTTAGTGAGGGATGAAATTAGTGTAAGAGATTAAAATAAAATTAATGGTTGATGTAGTGATAACTATTAATTTAGTTTACAATTTTTATAATGTTTACTATCAATTTTGTATAGTAGTAATCAACTTTGGATTAGAATGTATATAGCTTCCCATAACAATAGAGGAATTTATATGGTAAAAAATAAGTACACATTAAAATAGTAGTGAAAAAGCCATATCAAGATCGAAACTTATGCAAAATGGAAGGTGTCATGACCATCTTCCACATGGAAAAAGCTATGTTTGAAGAGGTGCTATACATTAAATTATATCATCCGTTTAGTGTGAAATCCCATGTATTTTGATAAAGTTGACCCTGCACTATAGTATTGTGGCATAGGTAGTCATATATATATAATTTTGAAAATTTCAAAATTACTATTCATTTTAAAATTACAATATTGGAACTTTGAGCTCTGGATTACGATAATTTCTTAAAAGAGAGCCATTTATTATATCTAATTTTTAGGAGGTGGAGGTGATTATTTAGGCCAAGGAGGATGTGGGATTGGTAAGTACTAAAATATAATTTATGCATTTTTCTAAAATTCAATTTAGGTTAAATATTTTTAATTCTATTTACAAATTAGTTGTCTTTTTGGATGCGACCTTTAAGGGTCAGTAGTGTCTTGACCTACCATGGGTTTATAAAAAATTTTGTGGTATCATATGACATTATTATCCATTAAGAATCAAATTCATATAATTTTTATTTTATCTAAAAAATAAACTAGTATGTATCTAATGTTATTGGGTTTACCCTATATATTTTGTCATTTCAGATGCTAGATTTTTGTTGTGCAGGAGCATATTCAATTTAGATAGTATTTATGGGATCAAATGATGGATATAGTCCATTACCTACCCCTATTTGATAAGGAGATATCAATTTTTGAGAGGGTAAGCCTTAACTATGTGGGTTGGCTGGGTTTAATTCCATATGATGTTCACATGATGATCACATTAACTAAGTGGTGGGATGCTAAAACTTGTAATTTTTTATTACCTATTAGATAGATGAAAATTACTTTTTAGGATGTGTGTAGGATATTTAAATTTATAGTTATTAGGACTATGGATGCATTTCAAGCATTGACAAGGTCGGGCCTCAAGGATCTTGCTTACATATACTTGACTAGGAGGGCCTATGAGCATAATAAATGTAATAGAGATTGTTATATCAGGTGTTTCAAATGTGTGGAGTTTTATTTATAATTTATTACCATCTATTATATTTGTCAATGGAAGAGGTGTCTCTCTCTCATACAAGATGCATGCCATTATCTTAGACTACAGGAGCATGATACGATGTATTCTTGGGGTTGTTCCATGTTGGCACATTTGTATCATGATCTATACCAATTTACATGGGAGGAGTTTAATTGAGGGGTTGGGTTATCCACACTTTTGAATTTTGGGCCAACAAACACATTATAGTTACTTAACTAGTTGGGATGCCTCATCCCAATTAGGAACTTATGTAGGTATTTACACATAGATGGACTAGTAGAGGGTAAGTGTGAGAATAAATAACCATGTGTTATATGATATTAATTTATGAATTGACTATTTATTTGATTATTTAGAGATTGTATATACTATTTTATGGATGGCTCAATGATGGTGCATAGTTACATCAAATTTAGGTTAGTTATTGGTATCATGATAGATGGTCAAATGTCTATGAGAGATTTTACTATGAATGAGTTATTTGGTAGTTTGGTGTTTGATAGGATGTTCTCCCAACTTCATATATCTAGGTAAAAAGTGTTATAGCTCTAAAGAGGCCAAGAAATAGAGGTAAACCATATGATGTTGATCTTACCCCTATTCCTATAGATGAAAGGGATCTTATAGATGATGTTAAGTGTATAGACACTTATACCACATGGTGGACTAATCATAGATGGATGGGATTATTCCTATGTGGAAGATCTTAATCTTCAAATGTGATAGTAAATGATGTGATAAATGCTTCATCTGTGAGGGCTATTAGAGGTATAATATGATTGAGTTATCTTATTATTTTACTTTGGTTTTTTATGTTTTGAATATTAGTTATTTTTTTTATTTTATGTCTATGTAGGTGATGAGTATTACTAGATCAATTATATTGAGTTTATGTTTTATGAGTTGACACACCATGTTCTTGATGATGTCATGGATGGTGGTCTCATTGAGCAAGTGACAAAATTTGGTACTGTTGTGTACCCTACATTATTTAATGAGTTGCTATAGATATTGGTGCTTACATGTGGGCTATTGATGAGTGTGATGAGTTGAGAGTGAAACTAGTGAGAGCATAAATTACACCACTACATACATCTCCTATCGTAGGTTTAATATTATTGGATGAGTATATTAAATTAAAGATAAATCACTTAGATCTAAAGGCTAGGATAATAATATATGAGGATCATAAGTGGAGGGGGAGATTTATATTGAGGACATGAAGGGGTTTTGGAGATTATACATCCAAAGGTCCATTATTAAGGGATGTAGAGGATATCGAGATGGATGTAGAGGGGCATGCTGACCATGCACCCATTGTCAAGTGATCATTAGATTTTGCATAAAATTTTAATGTATATGATGCTGTTGGAAAACTTTATATATATAAGTTTATTTATTATGTTGATTTTTTATTATATTTGGATTAGTGTACATTTTAATTATTAAGTGTATGTTTTTAATTGAGTTACATGTGTATAAAGTTTAAGCATTTTTAGAATATAGTTATAATGTATATATGGGAATTATGTGAAAACTATTTATACCTTGCATGATCATTTGACCAATCAAAAGTGAATAATAGCTATGAACCTTATTAATCATTATGCTTAGCTAAATCATTATACTTTGGTTGTGGACCTATCTTATTGTGAATAATTGTAGTATGAATCTATATAACATTTGTTAATAAAATATTTATTGGTTGTCACACTTTAAATATCAATTGATTCTTCTTTACTTATATTATAACACTATTATATATTTGTTGAGATTTATATATAGTCTATCATTTTTATTGAATAGGTGGTACCACTGATATCTAATAACTATGTTCTCTAGATGTAATTCTAACCAAATGATGAATAATCATTAGTTCCTTATTGATAACATCTTATGATAACTCAGTTGTGGTAAACTATGATCTCGTAGAGTGAGGATAAGGAGATATAAATGTTCCCTTTACAAATGTAATAATACATCTATAAAAATATTTCTTAATGTTGTCTTTGAGTGCACAAAAATCATCATCCCAATGACCATTAATGCACTGAATGTTGGAATAAGGTATATATATGATTTTGTCAAATTGATGAGGTGGATGATAATTATTAGGGGAAGAGTAATCATCCTCCTATCCAATAATTCTTGAAGAATTCCATGATGCCTATCTTTGAATGAATCAAACTGTATGGGTTTCTTTTTACAATTACATGACTTAGTCAATGTAATAGTTGCTTAGAACACTGATTATTTCCCTTTATTTAGTAATTTAACTTATGGTTTCTACTCAATTTTTATTTTTAGTATAGGTGGATGGGGTTTTTAAACAAGGTTGGATGAATTTGGTGGTAATTAATGAATATCAAAATCTGCCTTTGAATTCATTTTCACAAGTCCCAAGTTATTCTCTAATGTAATAGTCTCATAGAAAATATGTTTACATGAATTTTACATTTGATACAAAAAAATATTTAAGAGGAAAAATGTGATCCATACCAAAGATACACTATTCTTTAAAATATGTTTGTTGATAATTTAATTTTTGCATACATGTCTTAAAATGTAATATGTAGTCATAAACTAGTTTTGACTTTCCTTGATGTATGGATGGTAATCTCTCATAAATAACATTGGGTCCTTTATTTTGAGTAATGTGCTTAATAAATATTTCCTCTATCTCAACATATGCATGTATAGACACAATAGGAAGTTAATGATGAAACCAATTTAGTTATTTACCCTCTAAATAATTTAGAAATAACTGTAATAAGATCACATTGACATGGCAACCACGCATATCATTTTAGTAATATGTGAGGTGTAAACAAGGATATCCATTTAAATTAAACTTATAAAATGTTGTTATCTTAAAACCACGTAGTAATGGTGAATGAAATATATTATGCTCTATGTGGTTACCATGTATAACATTTGAATCAACCTAATAATGATACACCTTACTTTCTAAATTAAGTTGATGTATTTTATGTTAAAAAGCACAAAAAACATGCATCAAATAAAGAACCTCTTATGAAGGGATATTAAGATCATTAAGGGGATCATTTAATCATTTTTTAAAATTAATTATAGCCATTGGTATGCTATTATGAATGGGAGGAGGTTTATTAATAGATTATATGTTATAAATGGTAGGCTTGGGAGGTTCATTGCTATTTAATGTATCATTAATTTGTAAAGGCATATGACATTATACTGAAATAAAAGGAAAAAAAACTACTATTTTTAATACTATAATCAACATGTTCAAATATTTTTTATTTCAAGGGAGAATTAGGAAAGTCATCTTTAATGTTGTCTTTGAGTGCACAAAAATCATCATCCCAATGACCATTAATGTACTGAATGTTGTAGTAAGGTCTATATATGATTTTTTCCAATTGATGGGGTGGATGATAATGATTAGGGGAAGAGTAATCATCCTCCTATCCAATAATTCTTGAATAATTCCATGAGGCCTATCTTTGAATGAATCAAATTGTATGGGTTTATTTTTACAATTATATGACTTAGTTAATGTAGGAGTTGCTTAGAACGCTGATTATTTCCCTTTATTTAGTAATTTAACTTATGGTTTCTACTAAATTTTTGTTTTTAGTATAGGTGGATGGGGTTGTTAAAAAAGGTGGGATGAATTTGGTGGTAATTAATGAATATCAAAATCTGCCTTTGAATTCATTTTCACAAGTCCCAATTTATTCTCTAATGCAATAGTCTCATAGAAAATATGTTTAAATGAATTTTACATGTGATACAAAAAAATATTTAAGAGGAAAAATGGGATCCATACCAAAGATATAATATGCTTTAGAATATGTTTGTTGATAAATTAATTTTTTCATACATGTTTTAAAATGTAATATGTAATCATACACTAGTTTTGACTTTCCTTGATGTATGGATGGTAATCTCTCATAAATAACATTGGGTCCTTTATTTTGAATAATGTGCTTAAGAAAGATTTCCTCTAGCTCAACATATGCATGTAGAGACCCAATAGGAAGTTAATGATGAAACCAATTTAGTTATTCACCCTCTAAATAATTTAGAAATAATTATAATAAGATCATATTGACATGGCAACCACACATATCATTTCACTAATATGTGAGATATAAACAAGGATATCCATTTCCATTAAACTTAGAAAATTTTGGTATCTTAAAACCAAGTAGTAATGGTGCATGCAATATATTATGCTCTATACGATTACCATGTATAACATTTAAATCAACCTAATAATGATACACCTTACTTTCTAAATTAAGTTGATGTATTTTATGTTACAAAGCACAAAAAACATGCATCAAATAAATAACCTCTTATGAAGGGATATTAAGATCATTAAGGGGCTCATTTAATCATTTTCAAAAATTAATTATAGCCACTAGTATGCTATTATGAATGGTAGGAGGTTTATTAATAGATTATATGTTAGAAATGGTAAGCTTGGGAGGTTCATTGGTATTTAAGATATTATTGATTTGTAAAGGAATATGACATTATATTGAAATAAAAGAAAAAACACTACTATTTTTAATACTAGAATCAACATGTTCAAATATTTTTTATTTCAAGGGAGAAGTACGAAAATCATCTTCAATGTTGTCTTTGAGTGCATAAAAATCATCATCCCAATGACCATTAATGTACTAAATGTTATAATAAGGTCTATATATGATTTTGTCCAATTGATGAGGTGGATGATAATGATTTGGGGAAGAGTAATCATCCTCCTATCAAATAATTCTTGAATAATTCCATGAGGCCTATCTTTGAATGAATCAAACTGTATGGGTTTATTTTTACAATTATATGACTTAGTTAATGTAGGAGTTGCTTAGAACGCTGATTATTTCCCTTTATTTAGTAATTTAAATTATGGTTTCTACTCAATTTTTATTTTTAGTATAGGTGGATGGGGTTGTTAAACAAGGTGGGATGAATTTGGTGGTAATTAATGAATATCAAAATCTGCCTTTGAATTCATTTTCACAAGTCCCAATTTATTCTCTAATGTAATAGTCTCATAGAAAATATGTTTAAGTGAATTTTACATGTGATACAAAAAAATATTTAAGAGGAAAAATGGGATCCATACCAAAGATATATTATGCTTTAGAATATGTTTGTTGATAAATTAATTTTTGCATACATGTTTTAAAATGTAATATGTAGTCATAAACTAGTTTTGACTTTCCTTGATGTATGGATGGTAATCTCTCATAAATAATATTGGGTCCTTTATTTTGAATAATGTGCTTAAGAAATATTTCCTCTAGCTCAACATATGCATGTAGAGACCCAATAGGAAGTTAATGATGAAACCAATTTAGTTATTCACCCTCTAAATAATTTAGAAATAAATGTAATAAGATCACATTGACATGGAAACCATGCTTATCATTTCAGTAATATGTGAGGTGTGAATAAGGATATCCATTTCCATTAAACTTAGAAAATGTTGGTATCTTAAAACCACGTATTAATGGTGCATGCAATATATTATGCTCTATGTGGTTACTATGTATAACATTTAAATCAACCTAATAATGATACACCTTAATTTCTAAATTAAGTTGATGTATTTTATGTTACAAAGCACAAAAAACATGCATCAAATAAAGAACCTCTTATGAAGGGATATTAAGACCATTAAGGGGCTCATTTAATCATTTTTTAAAATTAATTATAACTATTGCTATTATGAATGGGAGGAGGTTTATTAATAGATTATATGTTAGAAATGGTAGGCTTGGGAGGTTCATTGGTATTTAACGTATCATTAATTTGCAAAGGCATATGACATTATATTGAAATAAAGGAAAAAACACTACTATTTTTAATACTATAATCAACATGTTCAAATATTTTTTATTTCAAGGGAGAAGTATGAAAATCATCTTGAGATACAATCACATTATTAATAAGAAAGTTATCATTTGTTTTAATAAGTAACATACAATCATAATAAAAATGAGGTGAGGTTATAGAAGAATATATACTAGGTTTAGTAGAAACAATTTCTTCTTCACTATATACATAATAATCATCATCATTATAGTTTTAATCATGATCACTATCTCTTTCACTTGTATAAACAACATTGGAAATAGTAAAACTTTCATTTTCACAAGAAGAGCATGTAGAAGGTGCATTTATATTTACAACTATTTTAAACCATCATCACATGTAAGAGGAATGTAATATTTACTTTCACTATCAAAATTACAAATAAGAAAATTCTCATTTTGAGAAGGGGAGAAAGAACTAAAAATAATTATATTTTATACCTTGTTCAAAGCATCATCACATTCAAAAGGAACACTATTTTATTTTTTGTTAGAAAAATTTGAAATATCAACAAGTTCATTATTACAAAAGGATAGGATAAGAGATGATTTTTCCTTTTATACTTTATTCATATCATTATCATATGAAAAAAGAAAATTATTATAACTTCAATTCAATTCTTGAGACACACAATTGTCATTTACATTATGAAATGGAATTTTAAGTTTCTTTGCTTTATATTTTGAAATTTTGAAAAGAGACATAACAAAGTTTTTTGATAATATAGGAGTATCATCAAACAATGCATCATCAGTGTGCTGTTCATTTGAAATTAAATTGTTAGTTTATTTCATATGGATTTTAAGAGAGATAATATAAGAGGTATGGGAAGAACATTAATAAACATTATTATATTTTCACATTGATAATCACTTAAATAATATTCTTCTTTGAAAAAATAGTCATGATCATAATTATACATATAATCATGCTCTTCATTATTATATAACACACAAGCTTGATAATTATTCCATTCTTTATTATAATTATAAGGAATTACTAAGAAGGCATCAATAGGATGAGGAGGTAGAGATTATTAATTAATAATTATTAGTTTTTGAAAGACTAAAATTATAACCAGAGGAGAAAGGAGAAACCAATACTAACAAACTATAAAACATAAGAGGGAAATCAAAATTTAAATTTGAAACCCTAAGAAGATAATTTTTAGGAGGAAACCCTAAGGGTAAAACTAGGACTTTTAATGTTCAATGAAATAAAGCGAGTTCACAATTATGTTTTATAATTATTGTGATTAAGATAATTTTAATCTAATAATGATAAATCATTGAGTAAAATATATTTTAAGATAATAAGTTTTTATGCACACATATTTTTAAACATATGAGTAATTAGGGTTTTGATCATAAGAGATGAAAGGAGAATGAGTAACTTATATATAAACTAGATGATTAGACCTAAAAGTGAATGTGTTTGATTGTGTTATTGACTGAGATGCTTCACAATCTACAAGGATGTGTTTAAACCAAAATTTAGAAGGGTGTACAGGGTAAATAATATATAAGTAGTTATAGACACAAGGGTGATAAATTAATATATAACATGCCAATTAATAGAAAACTTAGATAAAAAATAATCTAAATTTATATAATTGAGATTGATAAAAAATAGTAAAGTACAACTATTGAAAGATATTTCAATAAATAATAAAGAATGGTACTTAGTTGGTTTAGTATGCACAGGAAGATCTAGATTGGAAACAAGTGTGAAATATGTAGGATCATTATTTTGGATTAGTCATCAAATTCTAAATTTTTTACTTATGTGGTTGTGAATAGTACTATGGGAAATGGACACTACCATCAACACTAGTGGTTGAAGTGATGTAGGGGTCCAATATAGAATAATGACTAGATTTGGATGTAAACAAATCCATTGTTATAGGTATTTTGTCACCTTTACACTAATGTATTCAAATTTAGGATATATGTTATCACTCTTATTTTATTGATAAAACCCTAGATCTTCACCACTCTTCACCCTTGGAATGAATTTGTTAAAAAATGGGTTAGTGGGCTTATAGTGCTGAGCTACCCAAAATACCTCTTTGTCAATCGGTGTTACCTACTATAGAGAAAAAAATTACTCTATGTTTCATTTTGATTTTTAGTTGTGCACTGCAAAATTTTGTTCCCACATACTTTGGTTTGAGATGGTGAAGTTTTGAAACAAAGTGCAGGCACTCATTTTCTTTTTGATTCATTTTTACCTAAGTGTCGAAGTCAAGCAAAAGCTGCCAAGTGTCATCATCTGAGGCACTTTCCATAATTTTAGTAAAGTAGTGGAGATTGCCACGTACCTCATAGAAACTTAGCGGAATGCGCCCAGTGTCATCATCCATAGATTCATATCAACACCCATGTTTCATCTCTTTTTAGTGAAAGGTTTTAACAAGCTAAGTATCAGGATCAAGCGGAAAGTGCCAAGTGTCAATCACGAAAGGTCTCAATTTTGCTTTTTAAAAAGCAATGGAAGATGCCACGTACCCCAGCAAAAGAGAGCAGAAGCCACCACATGTTGCGATCTAAATTATCTTCATTTTTTCATTGATATAGCAAAGACCGTGATGGGTCTTACGCGTTGTTTTTGAAGAGAGCGGAAGCCACCAGGTGTCGCTATCTATGTAAATATGAAATGAGACCTATTTGTTTCTATGGTATAAATAGAGTAAAGTGGAAAATGCCAAGTGTCATCTTCTATAGGTTTCTAAAAAGGTAGCTACAAGAAGTAAAGACTACCATGTAACCCCAAATAAGTAAAGTGGAGATTGCCATGTGTCCTTTAATGAAGCAGCAGAGATTGACACTTGGCTCTATGTCCCTTTTAAAGTTACTCAGGTAAGAAATGTTGTGGGTCTTATTTTATTTCAAGCTGTTGAAGTTTTGAGGAAGCGGATTGTGACAAGTGTCAAAGGTAGAACATTCTTGAGCAAAGACACAAATGAGTATAGGTTACGCAAAAAGTGCCACGTGTCTTCGATAGGTGCTGCAGAACATGCCAAGTGTCATCCTTCAGTGTCTCTTATAGAAATAAGAAGGTTTTCAAGAAATTAGATAAGTGTTACCTAACGTTTAAGAGAAGGGAGCGTCCTATATTCTGTTTCAGCCAATGAACTACCAGAAGACAAAGCATTTCAAAATCTATAAAATATCTTCTATTAGACACTTTAGTTTGGTTAGATTTTAGTTGGGACATTAGATTGGGAACAAGTAGACAATCTAGAGCAAATCCAAGGCTATAAATAAGGGTGCAGAGATCACCAAAAACGGGGGAGATACCAGAGAGAATTTTATGAGAGAATTATTGTAAAGAGTTTAGACTTTCTAGAGTTGTGACTAGGAATATCATTTGCTTTTGTTCTATCTTCTTAATTTGGAAGGTTTATGTAATTGTGCATGTTTTTGTACCTCTTCTGTGACTAGAAGATTAATGAGAAGATTAAACCCTATGCCTTTGTTGATATTTTTTGTGTTATTACAAAAGTAGTCTAGGCTATGTTTTCAAGAGTTTAGACTTTCTAGAGCTGTGATTAGGAATGTCATTTGATTTTGTCTCATTTTCTTGAGTTGAAAATTTTATATAACTATGCATGTTCTGTGCCTCTTATGTGATTGGAAGATTCAAATAAGAAGATTGAGCCCTATGCCTTTGTTGACATTTTCTATATCACTGCAAAAGTAGTCTATGCTATGAGCCTCTGTTTCTATTGTTTCTATCTTTTACATTGATCATGCACTTGTTTGATCTTAAATGTAAATGAATCCTACATATATATTCATTGTGCTCAAGATTAAGGTCAAATTACATTCAGGTGCATTGCCATAGTTATATTTTCTTTCTTGCATTTGTGTTTTTGTTAAAGTTCTTATCCCTTTTCCTAGTTTACACTTGATTTAAAAAAGAACTAGCTTCTCTAAAATTTGGAGGTTGTTTCAAGTCACAAGTCCCACATCTTGAAACATCCCATTAATGGTGTTTATTACAAAGTGCAATTTTAAATCATCAGCAATTTTTGGCACACCCGATGGGACCAATCTTGAAGTTTCTTTCAAGATCGTATGAACCAGAGAGCTACAAGGAGTCAGAGCTATGGATCAGTAATAAGATCTAAATCTTCTATCATCACCAATTACCTCAAAGAATCAAATTCAAGAAGAAATCACCATTTGGTATGTTAATTCTGTTACTTAGAGCTATGGGTCTTATGCCCCTTCATATATTTTTAATCAAGATCAAGCTGATCATGGAATCACATAAAGCAACAAGGATGTATATGGTTATGAGTTTTTCCCTTCATAGGTCCAATATGATCAGCCTCAGCCCTATCATGAGCCATATCAATCTTATTCCCAATCTTCCCAATATGTTACATCTCATACTCAAACTAATCTCATTTCCACCTTCAAACAAGCATTGCTTGGATATAAAAAACATGTATTAGAGCTTGACAGTAGAAGGGGATGCAGCCAAGAAATTCCTAATAATGTCATCTATCAAGTAAGAAATGTAGTAGATCTGATTAAAAGTGAATGGGCTCCCATTGAAAGAGCAAATTGGCAAAGGCTTACATATGAGATGTTGGATGTGAGTGGCTTAATTACATCTTTGGAAGAGAAGCTGAGTATTCATGAGAGGCAGCCTTACCAAGTCTATAAACCTTCATATATGCTGCCCCAAGTTTCATATCAGACATACTCAACCCTTACTCAGGAGCCAAGTTGAGCCTGTCATGGTTCTTTCCCCAATCATGTTGAGGAAAGTTCTGAAATAGTAAGTCTGGCATTTAAGGCCAATCTTGATAAATAGATGGAATTGGAAAAACTTCAAAAATAGTAATATATGTTGGCAGTAAGGGAATTGGAAGCCAAACCCTCACTTCCCCTTCACCTTGCAACCCTGTTTTCCCAAGAGAAAATTTCTAGGCCTAAGGTCATGAGTTGGGAACAAACAATGGAATCATGGGGCAGAAAGAAGGAGAAAGACATTGTCCAAGAGTGTGAGATACAAAATAATGAGGTTAGTCCCTTTCAAGTCTCTCCAACCCTTCCTCAAGAACCTTCTTATTTTTCATGGCAACCTTCATGCACTTCCCATTTATCCGATGATTCCTGTGAGCTCCAAGAAAGACTTTTTAAAGAAAATCTAGCTAGGCAAATTTAGGAATTAGAGGAAAAAATGAGATTGCTTAGTGAAAGAGAGATAGAGCTTTCAGACCTTAGAAAGGAGCCTATGCCAAAAGATACCTCTTATACCAATCCTCAGGTCCTTCAACATGATGACAAGATTCCAAGTTGGAAGAAAGAAGATCATGAACCAACTGAAAACTTTGAAGAAGATAAAATTGTTGACTCTTTCCAAGAGAAAAGTTATAGACCTAAGGTCATGAGTTGGAAACAAATAATGGAATCATGGGGCAGAAGGGAAGAAGAGAAAAGTTTTGCTCAAAACCTTGAAGAAGTCAAGGCTGATCTTACTCATGGTGATAATCAAGCAAAAGATCCTACATTTGAACACACCCCATCTACACCCCTCCAAGAGAGCTATCAAGCTACATCTGATATAGATAAAGTGATGGACAAATGGAAAGAAGAGAATCATTCGATTCTAGCTCAAGAATTATCTCATCTTTCGCATATGTATAACCATCAGTCTTCTTCTTCATCCCTTTTCAAAGAGGAATATATTTTGAAGGAAGCAAGTAAAGAGGAGTATACTCAATTCATGGCTAGTCAAGAAGATTTCATGAGTGTAGATGAAGAAAAAATCACCATAGGTACACCCTTTGATGAACCAGAGGACAAGTCACAAGCTTTTGCCTCTATCTCTAATGAAAAAGAGATAATTTTTTATCATGTTTTGAATGACTTGTTTGAAGTCATTGGGGCAGGTTACACTATTCTTCAAGAAGGCTGTGAGCTAGCTTCAGGTGGAGAAGGCAACATTGAGACTCAAATAAGTATGCAGAGGGGATGCAAGCTTTCAAACTTATCCTTTCAAGAGGTTGAAGTCATCAAGGAGGATGATCATGCAATGGAACTTGAGAATAAGGTAGAAAGAGATAAGTCAATCAAGAAGGTATATCCAAGGGCTTATGGTGATGAGCCAACAACCATTAATTTATTGATGAGACACACTAGTATGAAGAACCAACATTTGATGAGATTTCAAGAATCAAGAAGAGTATGTATATAGTGGAAGCATGTTTGACTCTGATTCACTCAAATGTAGGCCAATCAAGGTGGAAAGTAGGATGAGCAAGTCACCAGAGCTCTATCCCATTCAACCATTTATCTAGCACCATAAGTCTTCTCACCATGAAAGAAACTTCAAAAAAATTCCTTTTGATCTAGGAGGGAGGCAAATATACCTGGTTAGCTGTATATAGTAGTTTGCTTTCAGTTTTGTTGCTCTATTTTCCCATTTTTTCTTTCCCACTCTCTCTTTTAAATAAGTGTTCTTTGAGCACGTGGCTTTAGCTTAGAATATTTTCAAAATTTTCAAGATTCTCGACACACTAAGTCTCTCTCAAATCTCCATAATTCCCCAGATGTGTCTGATTTGTCAATGCCAAAGTGGAAGTTGTTTTGATCCAGCTTGAATTCCAATTGAAGGTTGTAGTTCATATTTGCAGAGTTTTCACACAAAGACATCATTAACCTTGATTTAGCTTTCTAGGAGTTGTAAAATAAGTAGGGGCTATTTGATGCTGAATGGTCTATTTATCAAATGGCCTTACTGAAGTTGTGATTATTGCCACATTTTTATATGAAGGAAATTGTGGTTTCTTTTTGAGCAGGATAAAAAATCCTTGGGGTCACCAATAAATGTAGAGCAAAAAATTAATCTAGGTTTCATTTTGATTTTTAGTTGCATGCTACAAAATTTTGTTCCCGCATACTTTGGTCTGAGATGGTGAAGTTTTGAAATAGAGCGTAGGCACTAATTTTCTTTTTGATTCATTTTTGTCTAAGTGTCGAAGTCAAGTAGAAGCTGCTAAGTGTCATCGTCTGAGGCACTTTCCATAATTTTAGTAATGTAACAGAGATTGCCACGTACCTCATAGTGACTTATTGGAATGTGCCCAATGTCATCATCCATAGATTCATATTGACACCTACATTTCATCTCTTTTTAGTTAAAGGTTTTAACAAGCTAAGTATTAGGATCAGGCAAAAAGTGCCAAGTGGCAATCATGGAAGGTCTCAATTTTGATTTTGTGAAAGTAATGGAAGATGCCATGTACCCTAGCAAAAGAGAGTGGAAGCCACCATGTGTCATGATCTAAATTATCTTCATTTTTTCATTGATATAGCAAAGATCAT
Organism: Torreya grandis; assembly: GCA_037957365.1. Taxonomy (NCBI): domain Eukaryota; kingdom Viridiplantae; phylum Streptophyta; class Pinopsida; order Cupressales; family Taxaceae; genus Torreya; species Torreya grandis. Next base: position 213,188 of record JARHVA010004084.1, on the reverse strand, counting down.
GATGGGTCTTAAGCATTGTTTCTAATGAGAGTGGAAGCTGCCAGGTGTCGCTGTCTATGTAAATATGAAATGAGACCTATTTTTTTCTATGGTATAAATAGAGTAAAGTAGAAACCACTAAGCGTCATCTTTCACAGGTTTTTAAAAAGGTAGCTAAAATAAGTAGAGACTACCACATAACCCCAAATAAGTAAAGTGGAGATTGCCATGTGTCCTTTAATGAAGTAGCAGAGATTGACACTTGTCCCTGTGTCCCTTTTAAAGTTACTCAGGTAAGAAATGTTGTGGGTCTTATTTTATTTCAAGCTATTGAAGTTTTGAGGAAGTAGATTGTGACAAGTGTCAAAGGCAGAACATTCCTGAGCAAAGACACAAAGGAGTATAGGTTACGTGGAAAGTGTCGCGTGTCTTCGATAGGTGTTGTAGAACACACTAAGTGTCATCCTCTAGTGTCTCCTAAAGGAATAAGAAGGTTTTAAATAAATTGGCTAATTTTTACCTTGCGTTTAAGAGAAGGGAGCTTCCTATAATCTGTTTCAGCCAATGAACTGCCAGAAGACAAAGTATTTCAGAATCTATAAAATATCTTTTGTTAGATACTTCCAGTTCGGTTAGATTTTAGTTGGGCTGTTAGATTGGGAACAAGCAGACAATTTGGAGTGAATCCAAGGCTATAAATAAGGGTGTAGAGATCACCAAAAAAAGGGGGGAGATACCAGAGAGAATTTTTTGAGAGAATTATTGTAAAGAGTTTAGACTTTTTGGAGCTGTGACTAGGAATATCATTTGCTTTTGTTTTATCTTCTTAAGTTGGAAGGTTTATGTAACTATGCATGTTTCTGTGCCTCTTATGTGACTAGAATATTAATGAGAAGATTGAACCCTATGCCTTTTTTTATATTTTTTATGTTATTACAAAAGTAGTCTAGGCTATGTTGTCAAGATTTTAGACTTTCTAGAGCTGTGATTAGGAATTTCATTTGCTTTTGTCTCATTTTCTTGAGTTGAAAAGTTTATATAATTGTGCATGTTTCTATGCCTCTTATGTTTCTAGAAGATTCAAATAAGAATATTGAACCCTATGTCTTTGTTGACATTTTTTGTATCACTACAAAAGAAGTCTATGTTATGAGCCTCTGTTTCTATTGTTTCTATCTTTTACATTGATCATGCACTTATTTGCTCTTAAATATAAATGAATCCTACATATAGCTTCACTGTGCTCAGGATTAAGGTCAAATTACATTCAGGTGCATCACCATAGTTAGATTTTCTTTCTTGCATTTGTGTTTCTGTTAAAATTATTGTCCCTTTTCCCAGTATACACTTGATTTAAAGGAGAACCAGCTTCTCTAAAATCTGGAAGTAGTTTCAAGTCACAAGTCCCAAATCTTGAAACTTCCCATTGTTGGTGTTTATCACAAAGCACAATTTTAAATCATCAACACCTACTTAGTAATTAATCCAAGGAGGGCCTCAAACTTCTGTAGTTATCCATTGTGTGTGGGAAAGTGTGTATATAAGGGTGAAATATATTAAATGAATATACATGAAATGATCTATCTTGTAATTTGATAAATATAGCTCATGGGATACTCTTTGAATGCTTAAGACATGTGATATGACTGCTCCTATACTTGATATGAAAATATGGATGAATAAGGTAGAATAGAGTGATTCTAAAATTGATTGATTTAGCTTTAGTAGGTGTTTGATTTGTATTTTTTAGATGAAGAATGAGAAGTCTTAAAATTATTTTATACCACACCATTTGAAAATATCTAATGGTAACGTTCAATAATAAAATTAGGCCAACATATGGATGTCGATTATTTTGTAATTTGGATGACTTTTAGATACTAGACACTAGATAAGGATGTGGACCCTACCATCCATGGTAGTGTTCCTATATGGTTGGTAGTGTCTAGATGGATAGAAAATAGGTATGGATCTAAAATTGATAGTGAAGGATGTCTATTAGGTTTTAAGCTTTCTATGTAATATAAGGGATCTGTTGAGGCCAACATACCCCCATTTTCTTGAAAATTGGGACCCTTGAGATGATTTGAACCTTAACACTAAAAATTTGGCATGTTTGAATGTTATTTAAATTTGAAGATCATCCTATTTTATAAAATGGCTTATTCTCTTTTCATTATTGAACTTTAATTTGCCTAATCTTACTAATGATTTGCCCTATGAATGGAAAGTATAGGTTTTATGGAGATAAAACTGATAAATATTGATCAAAAGGCTATGGATAAGTTATAAATATTTTATGGGGTGTTAAGAGTGCTTGGAATAAGTATGAAAGTGCTTGGTTTTCATCCGGTCCTTCATTATATTCATCTAGACATTTTGGTCAAGTGGTAAAAAAAAGTTGAGTGGGTACTTTGCTGACATCACCATTTCCACATGTGGATGGGTCAAGTAAAATTGGTAATATGGATGTGTTAAAATTTGTGCCAAGTTTATATGCCCCATGTTTCAATTCCTCCCAATAGTTTCATCAAAAGCTATTAGCCTTCAAAGTTGGATCTCAAGTAGTTTTAGACTATTTTCCTGAAAAGTATATGAATGCCATGCAAAATCATGAAAAGGGGCTCATTTCAACATTTCATAGGTGAATTTGGAAATCTCTCAGGTCCAACAAGTTTAGTAGGTTGGTTCCTTTTGGTATTAAGTCTATTCCCTATAAATTTGGTACCTTGGTGAGTTCTGTGCTTCAAAATAAAAAATTGCAAAGTTGGCCAAAAATAGATGATCTTGTAGACATCAAATTTAATCCAAATAAATATACATATGAGCTTAAATTTGATGGTCTTCGAGAGGTAAATGACGGTTTCAAGGATGTCAAGTGACAATTGAGAGGATGTCAAATTTAATCCCATATAAAAATTTATATGAGCTTAAATTTGATGATCTTTAGGACATCAAATATGGTTGCAAGGACATCAAAATGGGAGTGTAAATAGAGCTTAGTAAGCATATTGAATATAATATATCTTACATGCACTGTTATTTTAGATAAAATGGTCAAATGGGTTTGTTAACCCTAATTCAAGGAACATGTTTATCAAGTTTAAGATCATGCAACTTAGTGAATAAAAATATATGAGCATAAAAAGTTGCCCTTCAACACTTTTTTGTTGTTTTTCCAGACTACCAATTTTATAGGGTCTAAATCGAGATTAGTAGGCATTTTCAAGAAGTCATATATTTCATGCACTACAAATTTAGAAGAAATAGTTAGATAAGTTTATTAACCCTCATGCAAAGAACATGTTCACGAAGTTTGATATCATGAGACTTAGTGTATCAAAAGTTACAAGTATGCAAAGTTCGCTTTCAAAGTATTTTGGCTGGTTTTTTGAGTCCAAAAAGACCCTGGTAAACATTTTCAAGAGGCCATATCTCACATGCACTACATTTTCAAGATAAATGGTCAAATGGGTTTGTTAACCCTTATGCAAGGAACATCTTTAACAAGTTTGAGATCATGAAACTTAGCGCATAAAAATTTATATGTAAAGCTGGCCTTTAAAACATTTTGTCTAGTTTTTTGAGTCCAAAAAGAACCTGGTAGGCATTTTTAAGAGGCCATATCTAACATATTCTATATCTTCAAGAGAAATGGTCAAATAAGTTTGTTAAACCTCATACAAGGAATATTTTCACCAATTTTTTAGATCATACAGCTTAATATATCAAAAGTTATGGATGTAGAAAGTTACCCTCCAATGAATTTTCACTATTTTTTTCATAGCCATTTTTAGAGAACTCAAACAAAACTTAGAAGGCATTTTCATGAGGCTGTATCTTTCATGAGCTACAACTTTAGATGAAATGATTAAATAGATTTATTAACCCTCATATAAGGACTATTTTAGCTAAATTTTATCCCATGCGACATAGCACATCAAAAGTTCCAAGTATGTAAAGTTTGCCTTCAAAGCATTTGGTTGGTTTTCTAGGTCCAAAAAGAGCCTGGTAGGCATTTTCATGAAGCCATATATCTCACGTGATGTATTTGAAAGAGAAATGGTCAAATGATTTTTCTCATATTTATGACAAGATAATATACACTAAATTTTAGCTCACCTACTACACATCAAAAGATACAAATACTTAAAGTTGGCCTCCTGGTCATATTTCACTATTTTTCTCTACTCAGCCACTTATCAAATGGAGCCATTGGTTTTTAAATGGAGGGTCCCAATAGTTTATTGGAAAGGCTATGCAACCTGTGAGATTCTCATTAATTCAAATTTCTAAATGAAAACCAATTCTTTTTAACTGGGGTTTTACATATGTATTCTATAAACTTTACAAAAGGGACAACTGTCTTTATTTTTGTATATTTGTTGTCAACATGGATGATGGGTATGCTGCTTTGTCCTTCTATAAAAGGTAGTATTTTAATTTTGTAAAGAGGGAGACTTTGAGAAACTTGTATACAATAGAACATTTAATACAACTAAAAAATTCTATAAAGATTATTTGAACAGTGTGTTAAAGGCCAATGTTATCTCTCAATTGCATGTTGATATCTTAAATTTAAAGAGTTCTTTGCATTTATAAACTACATTTTTTTCTCATAGGGCTGTTAATTTATGGTAATGATAGATTAAATGAAAGGATCCTAGGTATGCTTTGTTTTATTTTTTTTGCATTTAGATGTGCTAATGCTATTCAAGTTAACAGTGGCAAAATTTTAATGTAAACTTGGTTCTTACTTATGATTTTATATTCTCTCTGATGCTTACCTGATTTATGGTGCAATCTGAGTTTACATTATTTTACATCATAAATTGGTTCATGTATGTTCAAGATAATTAGAACTTTGTCTTAATGTTTGAGATAAAATCTTGTAATCATGTTTTTCTTTCTACCCTAACTTTTCTCTTTTCCCCCCTTTTTTTAATGATTCTCTTTAGCTTAGATTTCATTATAAATATTCATTTAGAATAGTTTATAGTTAAAATTCTGATCATAATCCATCATTAAAAACAAATATATACATTAATTTAGCACTAAGGTGGCTCCGAACCACCCAAATCATATAAATATTATGGACATCTCTTGTATCAATTTGCTTCTATTCCATCATAGATAATTATAATTATCACAAACTACAACTCATGTCATGGATTCCCAAAATCCTGAAATGAGAAGTGTTCTTCAACACTAAAATCACCTATGAGGAAAATGGAATCATCAATAGGACCTAGGTCATCATAATGATATGGATCTGACTAATAGATAAACATTTAGGTATAGTGAGATGGTAAATACAAGCCTTTTAGCAATAGGGAGGTCTAAAATTGAAAGGTAGAGCCCTGATTGATATTTTTCAAATGTATAAGATTGGGTTATAAATATTTAGTTTTAAAAGCTACATTTACCCTCTGTAATCTAGTAATGCATAAGGATGAAATTACTATGTTAAAGGAAAGAAATGGACACTTTGGTGTGTATAACACACCTTTGACTTTTATTAATCCCACTTTGAGTGATTTAATGGTGTATGACTTATAATCAAGAACATATTACAATATAAATCAATGTATATAATCTAAATTTTTAAATAATTTAAATGCTTGAAACGAAAGAGAGAAAGAAAGGAGTACACCTATGTGTTAATGCCACCATGTTGCATCTTGATGCTTTGACTTGGTAAAGATGCTTCTTTATAAAGCATTGGATTTAGATAAGGTTAAAACTTGAACCTTGTAAATTTAAAGAGGGAGATTTAGAGGCATTATGCCCCTAATTTTTTGCAAGGATGAGTTGTGACATGGTCATTGAGATCATTATATCTCAATCACATAACTTAAGTATGAATATATATAATCTAGTGAGGTTGAGTGATTTAATCAAATATTCTTATAAATATGGTGAGATCGAATGATTTAATCACTTTAATATATACATATGGTGATGTATAATTATTTAATCACTTTAACCTATAAAATTAACCCACAAATGTAGTAGAAAAGTCTCAATAATAGTACATTTTGATGTAATCAGTGCATCCTGATGAGTAGTATAATTGGTAAGTTTCATAATTTTGGGTGAAATAACATGGAATATTCACCTATATTATATCTAAGTTGGATTATGTGTGTAATTTTTTTTTTAAATTTTGTTTCAAATCTATAAAAAATTGGTACAATGTATAAGATTCTAACCCAAGTGTATATATGAATCATGGAACTAAATTTGAGATTGTTCAAGTGTTGTGGTCATGTATTTATGACATGCCCCCACTAAAATTTGGAGATAATGAGTAAGTGTGTAAGTGTAGAGGTCATGTATTTATGAGATTTCCCCATCAAAATTTAGAAATTGAGAAGGTATATAAGTGTGGAGGTCATGTTTTTATGACATGCCCCCACTAAAATATGGAGATACTGAGTAAGTGTGTAACTGTGGAAGTCATCTCTTTATGACATGACCATAATGAAATATGGAAACTAATTAGGTGTATAAGCATGAAATTCATGTTTTTATGACATCTCCCCCATTAAAATATGGAGATACTAAGTAAGTGTGTAAGTGTGGAGGTCATGTTTTTATGCCATACCCTTACTAAAATATGGAAATTGAGATGGTGCATAAGTGTGGAGGTCATGTTTATATGACATGCATATGATTAAAATCTGAAATCTATATCTAAATGCAACCAAATCAATTCAACTAAGTTTAATTTCATTTTTTACTAATGTATTCATATTTGGGATACATGTTGTTGATCTTCATTGATTGGTGAAACCCTAGCTCTTCACCCCTCTTCACCCTTGGAATGAGTTTTATTAAAAATGGGTTAGTGGGCTCATGATATCAAGCTTCTCCAAAGACCCCTTTATCACAGGCACTGCCTACATAGCCAATAATCTAAGGAGGGCTACAGACTTATTTAGTTATCTCAAATGTGTGTGAAAGTGTGTGAATAAGGGTGAAATATACTATATTAATATATATGTAGTTATCTAAATTGTAACTTGACAACTATCACACATGGGATGATCTTTGAATGGTTTAAACCTATGATATGATTGATACTATGCTTGATATGAAAATAGGGATGAATATGGAAGAATAAAGTTCTTGTGAAATTGACTAATTTAGATTTGGTAGGTGTTTTATTGGTATTTTATATATGATGAATTAAAAGGCTTAGACTTATATTTATACCACACCTTTTGAATATATCTCACAATAAAGTTCAATAAGACAATTAGGTCAACCTATGGGTTTCAATAATTTTGTAATTTGAATGAATTTTTGTTATTAGATACTAGATAAGGATCTAGACACTACCATCAGTGGTAGTGTCCATTTGTGGTTGGTAGTGGCAAAAGGGATAAAAAATAGGAAAAAATATGAAATTGATAGTGAAGGATGTTTATCAAGTTTTAATATTTGTATGAAATAAAAGGTACCTAAGCTATTATAATGATATGGATTAGACTAAGAGATAATAATTTAGGCATAATACGATGGTTAATGTAATCCTTTAGGTATTAAGGAGGTCTATAATTTAAGGATAGAGCCCTGATTGATATTTTTCAAATGTACAAGACTAAAATGCTATAAATATTTAGTTTTAGGGTTATATACATTCTAATATTTAAATATTTATGCTTCTAAAATAGTCTACTATCTATAAATATATCTTATATGAATTATTGTATGAAACACAAGTACTAAGTGATATATAACCCACTTAATTTGGAATATTTTTCAAGATATCAAAAAAAATGCAAATATCATTACCTTTGATCCAAAATATTTACCATCAAAAGATATTATTAACCAATATTTGTCTTTATTAATAAAAGTGAGTATGAATAACAAAGGAATCAAAAAGTTGCTAGTTTATAATGGATATGGTATGATTACTTGCAGCACAAAATTATTAACCACCATGGGTATTAACATCAATATTCTTCAAAAATTAGACATGTATATAAAAGGATTTGATAATTTTTTAGCTCTCTAATTGGCTAAATCACATTAGATGTGACATTGGGACTAAAAATGGTTCTAACTACATTCCAAGTAATGTATCAATCATTTCATTATAACTTATTCTTGGGTAGACCTTGGATACACATAATAGAGGTTGTCCAATCTAAATTACATCGATGTGTAAAATTTATACATGATGGGACCTTATTGACAATGCTGAATGATGATGATACTTTGCAATTTTGTCAAATGTTACATTTTGACATGGAAAGGGTTCTTAAATTCATACCACCAAAGAAATACATTCCACTTGAAAGCATATAAACTTATGAGATTATAGAATCAAGAAAAGTAACTCATTTACCTCAAGATGATTATAAGGAAATAACTACTGAGGTACACATGGATACAAAATTATAATAATAACCATTACTAAAGGAGCCAATAATACCAAAATAATAAGGAAATCCAACATTTGAGCTTCCTTTATTGGTTAATATTGAGCAAATATATGGTAAAGTTTTAGATTACTATGATAGTAATGATGAACTTCCTCTTATTATGTGTAATCACATAAAAATTCAATTCATACAACTTGAGCATGACTTGTGACACCCAAATCATAGGTCTCTCATGCTTCCTTGCATAACCCACTAGACATGTTTTTTACTATATTCCTAGTCATCTGAAGTCTTCTAGATTCAGCCCTAGCTATCCCAGACTCCTCTCTGAGGCACATATGTATCCCCCAAGGTCCTTTTCCCCTTAGACACTAGTGCCATAAGTTAGAATATATTGTTGGACCCTAGGGTGTCCACTTTTTGGTACTATTATCCAAGTCACTCTTAGCCTCAAATGGTCATATTCCCTGGTTCCTTATCTTTTTCCTTGTCAACCTAACACAAAGTCATCTAACCTGGGATCATCAATTTACATATAAAATCCTATTCAAGGGCCATTTATAAGGGTTGAAAATCATTCAAAAGGCACAAGATAGAAATACACTAAGCACCTTCAAGAAAATCTTTCTATTCTCTACATATAACCAACCATTGTTATTTCTAGCCTACTCAAGCTATTGCACAAGTCACAATTCATCTCAAGCTTGCCCAGATTTACATAATACTTGCATTACATACACAATATTTCACAATACACATTCAATTTGGGAGAACTACATTGGCTTTGATCCCTCTTCAGAGTATTGGTATGTAGGTAGCATGCCCACATATGGGGTGGGATCACATGTTTAGTGCATAATACATATTAACCCCTTTTTATAGTTGATTCAAGAGCACTTTTCAAGCCTAAAGAGGAACTAGGAACTTAGGAGATAAAATTAGTTACACATGGAGCTCTATAGATGATCGAGACTTGCAAATTTAGACACAAAGCTTCTAGAAGCATCAGAATATAACCCAAAAAGCTTAGAGGAAGTAGATCAAAAGGACTATAGCATAAAAAATAGGACTATAGTGCTGGACCCTAAAGTGTATAGTTTATGATGCTACTATCTAGGCAAAAAATAAAATTTTAGGTCATGTTTCCAATAGTCTACCTAGTCAGCTCATCAATTTATAGTTCTAGATTCATCTGTCTCAGTGCAAAAATTAGCTAAGCCCACTTTCAATCCCTTTGCTTGCTATTTTTAGTAATTAATTGATCAAATCCAGATTTAGAAAATTATTTGGTTAATTTAGGCATACTATATTATATATTTTCTATATTAATATAGACCCTTTACTAATTAGTAAATTAAACACTTAGTTTCCCAAAAATAGTAAAACATTTGGTGAACTCAACTTCAATTTTTTTCACAAAACCCATATAAACCCTAATGATAATTATTTATGATTTTTTTGAAATATTTTCTTGAGTTTTTTTAGAATTTAAAAATCATAAAACTAAAAATTTAGTGCAATATTTTCCAGAATTCACTCAAACCCTAGTTTCCACATACTAGGTCCTTTTTGCAGAAAATCACTTCCAAATCACTAAGAAAAATTAACTGCTAAATTTAGAAATATTTTAAGATTTTCTTATAAAATTTTAAAGTTCAAATCTACAAATTTTTATTAAATTTCTCAAATTATCGCATTACTTTTAAAAAAATTCATTTCAAACGCTAGTTACATCAACTAATTCCTAGTAAATTTCTAGCATTATTCCACTTATTTTATACAAATTTTGATTGAATATTAAAATTAGAAAATCATTTTAAAATTAAAAATTTCATATTATTGTGAAAATAATATTCTAAAAAACTCCCTAGCTATATACACTAGGTCCTATTTTATCTTGAGGTATCACCTCACATACATAGCCAAATTACAAAAATGATATTTACAAATGTTTCTTACATTTATTGTAAATAATAAGGAAACAATAATAGGCCCTATCATGTACATGAATGATGAAGTTTATCACATGTTAGTATAAAGTTTCATTCTTTTATTTGCATGTTTACTTTTTATAGTATGGAATGATATTCAATAAACTATTGTTACATATGTTAAGACACTTCTTGTCCCATCTCCCATGGAACCCATCTTCCATAATGACTACTATTTCATGGTTTATTTCACCATCCCATAGGTTAATACTCATCACTAGAGATCCTAACTAGCACCCTTCATCCCTTGACCCCCTCACCTTGTCAATTATCTACATTCTCCTCTCACACACACCACTAATCATATATAGATAGTGGATAATATGGTTAGAGCTATTACTCAACCTACCATTATCCAACCTCCCCACCCTATTGATTATCTAAACTCTACTCCCACATATACTACTAATCCTATACAGATAATAGATAATTTAGTTAGAGCTATTACTTGATGTGATGCTATCCCTCCTCCACCCACCCAAGAACCATGCAAACCACCTGTTCCATCCTAACCCTAAATCAAGCCTATTAAATAATCAAATGCAACCAAGGCATATGATATTGTGGATTATTTGTGTAATACTCTAGTAAAAATTTCAATGTTAGAATTGTTTTAAAAAGATAATGTGTTTAAGGACATTCTTTATCAATCACTCACTCAGACTTCCATGCTGGCTAACTCTAAGCCTGATTATTTTGCATCCATGGTTAATACACTTAAAATATTGAATATTTCATTTATTTTGATAAAAATGACACACCATCTCAAGTAGTTATTGATCAAAATTTACCATTATTCATATAGATTCAAATTAAAACTAGTGCAATAAAGAGAGTTCTAATTGATAGTGGTACTAGAATAAATATATGCAATATCATATTATTACAGGCTATGGGTGTAGATATGGAATCCATGCATAAATCATATAATACCATTAAAGGGTTTGATGATATACCATGACAAACATTTGGCACCATTACATTGGATATCATAGTAGGGCCAAAAACCCTTACTACCCAGTTTCAAGTTATGCCTAGTCCTCTCCATTATAATCTTTTACTTGGATGACCATGGATACATGCTATGTAATCCATTCCTTCTACTCTACACTGATGTGTCAAGTTCATTCATGATGGATATCTCTACACATGTCCTTTAAATAATCAACAATTCAGATACTACTAAGTTACATAGTCATATTTGACTATTTCACCAGATGGAACACCTTCTTTTACTATATATTCACCACCTCATCATATTCCTTTGGATAAAATACATACATATGATGTGGGAGAAACCAACACATCTTATTTTTCAAACTCTAGACATATCTCCAATTCTAGCTTCTCAACCAATTATAATAGCTCTAGTCACTTCAATAGTCAGAATAAAAACAATTGTTACACTTATGCTATCACCAATAGTAGTTATAGTAGTGCCAATTGATCCCATAGATATAACCCCTCAAACTAATACAAATACTCTCCTATCATCATCACCTTCTCCTACTACAATTACTAAGATTTATATATCATAGTTACACCTTGTGGTAAATTTAGAGTTATCTTACATGCACGATATTGATATAGATTCTTAGGCTACCTCAGACGATGATGATACAACACCCACACTCACATATGATTATTTATGTGGATGAAATTTTAAACCAATTGGACTATGAGAATATTTATATGATTCTAGAGCATTTACTAAGTATCCTAAAGTTAACATGGTCACTTCTATAATGAAAAGGATAGTTGTTCAGAGTCAAGCAGGCAATACATAGCATCAACCACAAATTTTGCTATAGATGTTAATTTATCATAAATTAATCAAGATTCTTATAATACAACATAATTATATCAATATATTATCACAAAAGGAAGGTAATCCATTTTTAATTTTTCAAATGATCAGCCACCATGATACCAACTCATGTACAACTTTACAATAGTGATTGGATAAACTACAAGATCAAGGAATTATTCAAATCATAGGTCCACTAACATCACCAAAAACAACTCCAATGAAATCACTCACCAATAGGGCTAAATGACCAAGAGAAAAATAAAAATCTCCACCATCATAGCAACCTTTAGTTCATCTTTGAGTTGATGACAACACAAACACAACATTTCCAACATATGATGATACTAATAATGATGATCTCAATGCATTCGATGATAGCTATAATATGTTCCTCCATTTTTATCCCTAACAATATCTATCTTGGGATCCTTTCCCACCCACATCCTAGTATCTATTATATTATGATATTATGTTTGTACATACTTTCCTTTCTCGCATTTCTTGTATATAGTCTTCTTCTACTTGATTGTACATAGCTTATTCCAAAAATACAAAAACAATAAAAAATAAAAAATACAAACACATCAATTGTATGGATCATCTATGTTCTTACATTACTAAAACACTATTTGACTTACATTATGCTATTCTATGATACTTTTTTGTCAATTTATCTATATTACCATTTTCCACTTGATCTTATTTGAGTGTGTGTAGAACATCCATATCCTTGATTTCTTTACTCCACCCATTAAAGGGACATCTTATGTCTACATTCCAACTATATATCGATACATCTACCCACTAGGGGCACACTCTACATGACTACACCATCCAAGTTATGTCATTCTCACACTCCACACTCTAGACATCTTGCGTAGTACATACCTTACTTACATAGATATCATATTGACATCCAATAACATTTATCACATTTTTGTATTTCATAGCATATACATTAGTCTTATACCACATATTTTGTATACTCTTACTTCTTGATTTCCATATTTAGATTCTTGTCTATATTTACATTACTTTACATGCTTCCATTTGTGCTTTGATTAGCTAGATGTGTTTACATTTTCTAGTTCCTATTTACTTCTTGCTTGCATTTTAGGACATTTGCCAATGTCCTTTGTTTCTATCTATATTGTGTGTGCCTTTGGACATTTTCCAATGTCCTTTGTGTGTGCCTTCTATATGCTTGTGGCCCTTGTGATAATATTTGCTTGTTCCCATTGTGTGTGTATGCAACATTTGAACATGCCTTGTATGCCTTGCATGTCTATTTGGCCCCTTGGCCACCCTTGCATGTTTCTTGCTTCTTACTTTGTATGCTTGTTGATTGATTATTTATCTTTGTGTATAAAATGACATTATTCCAATCATGCATTTACCTTATTTATTATATGCCATGATGGACATCATACTCCATCTCTCCATGCTACTAACAAACTAAAAACTAACGTTGTGCTTTCCATGTTTCTTCTTATGCACATGATATTACATTATTATATCTATCTAGGCATACCCTTGTGGATCTAAAAATATCTCTATATAAATTTTGCTATATCTTGAGATCATGAATATCAATGCTATATCAAATATTTTTGCAGCTTAACACACTTGTAGGGCTTCTTCTTTTGAGGGAAGACATTTCAAGGTCTTCATTCCTACCCTCAAAAGAGGGGGAAACAAATAAGGGTTTTGTCACAGAGATCATAGCTCTTAAATGGTCAAAAAAGTAGTTTCAAAATACATAGTCTAGATTTTAGAATTTAGTACAGGCATGGCAGATCAGGTATACAATAGAGAACACAGTCCAATTTTTAGTTTTAGCTCTGGATAATAGCACCAAAAATAGGACTATAGTGTTGGACCCTAAAGTATCCAGTTTTTGGTGTTAGTGTTTAGATAATAGAATTTTTAATTTTTATACAATCAAGTAGAGGGGTGAGTTTAATCATAGTTTTGCCATAATAGTACAATCTAGAATATAGTAGTTTTCAACACTTATTTACTCAGAGAATCTAGATACACAGAACATCATGCATGGAATGAGGGTTTCCACTTACAGTTTAGACATGGTATTTGATACAACTTTCAATTCATAATCTATGTTTTAGACAATAGTTATTGGTGGAAATATGTATGGCACATGGGCCATCTCTTTCCAAGTTTAGTACATTTTTCTTACATGTTCCCAATAGTTTTGTGCCTTACTCCATCTATAGGTGGTTGACATCACTTTCAAGTACACTTTCATACAAGTTTTCTTCACATGTACCTGAGTTCTTGAGTGGCTTTCTAAACCTTGATTCCCATTTTGGAGGGGCTTTTATACAAGTCCAATCTCCATATTTTGAAGTTGCCAAAATTGGCCTAGTTTCGAGTTACATTCAACTATCCATGCCAACATTTTCAGATTATAGCACATTTATGGGCTTCATGAGCCATATCATATGACATTAAACTTATACTAGTATATTTTTATTTAGATTCACATCATAGGGCAATGATGGAGCTAAAAAAATAGATAGCATTTGTATTCTTGAGCCACCTATTTAAAGGGATTGGACACATGGTTTAGACATTGATTAACACACACATGATTTGTTAACTTCACATAGTTGGTGATGATGGAGCCAAAGGGCCTACCTTTACATTCTTGAGCCACCTTCTAAGGGATTGAAAACTTAGCTCATGCATCGATATAACTCATGGTTCAAACATACATCTAGCATCACTTATCACAATCTAGTAGCACAATCGATTTACATAGTACAAAATGCTCTCACTACACATAATCTAACATCACATAACTTCTTAGGCTTAGCCTCACAAGTAAGTTTAGGTACACTTCTATTTTTATCCTTTATCCTAGTATTTCACTTTCCTACATACTTAGAATAAAGGAGGGGAAAATATAATCACATAAAAATGTAATTCTTACAACTTGATCATGACTTGTGACACCCAAACCATAGGTTTCTCTTACTTCATTGCATAACCCACTAGGCATGTTTTTTATTATTTCCTAGTCATCCAAAACCTGCTAGATTCAACCCCAACTATCCCATACTCCTCTCCCAGGTAAAAACCTATCCCCCAGGGTCCTTTTCCCCTTGGACACTAGCACCATAAGTTGGAATATAGTGCTAGACCCCAGGGTGTCCACTTTCTAATGGTATTGTCCAAGTCACTCTTAGCCTCAAACAATCAGATTTCCCTAGTTCCTTATCCTTTTCCCTGTTGGGATAATGTGAATTCATCTAACCTAAGATTATTAGTTTCCCTATAAAATCATATTCAAGGTTCATTTGGAAGGGTTGGTAATCATTCAAAAGACACAAGCTAGAAATACACTAAGCACCTTCAAGAAAATATTCCTATTCTCTGTATATAGCCAACCATTGATATTTCTAGCCTACTCAAGCTATCACACAAGTCATAAGTCATATTAAGCTTTCCCAAATTCATATAATACTTACATTACATTCACATGATTTCATAATACACATACGATTTGGAAGAACTACACTGGCCTTGATCCCTCTTTAGAGTATTGGTATGTAGGTAGCATGCCCACACATGGGGTGTGATCACACATTTAGTGCATAATACACATTAAACCCTATTTCTAGTTGATTCAGGAGCACTTGTCAAGCCTAAGGAGGAACTAGGACCCTAGGAGACAAAATTATTTACACACGAAGCTCTGTAGATAATTGAGACTTGAAAATTTAGACATAGAGCATCTAGAAGCATTAGAATTTAACCTAGAAAGCTCATAGGAAATAGATCAAAATAACTATAGCACTAAAAATAGGACTGTATCATTGGACCCTAAAGTGTCTAGTTTTTGGTGCTACTGTCCAAGCAAAAAATAGACTTTTGGGTCCTATTTCTGACATTCTACCCAGTCAATGCATCAATTTGCAATTCTATACTCTTCCATCTCAATCCAAAAATCAGATAAATCCACCTTATATCCCTTTGCTTGCTATTTTTAGTAATTAATTGATTAAATCTAGATTTAGCAAATCAATAAGTTAATTTAGGCATATTATATTACATACTTTTTAGATTAATCCAAACCCTTTACTAATTAGGAAATTAAACACTTACTTTCCAAAAAATAGTAAAACATTATGACATATGAATAATTGTAAAAAATAAATTTCACATAACCTATTCACACCTACAGGTTATGGTACATACAAGTTAAATCCATCACCATAGGATAAAAAGGCACATTCATATAAGGGAAGGAAAAATTAACATATGAACATGAAAATTTTTGCTATTCAATCCATCCCTCTTGGATACAAACACTAAGTTAACCCCACAAGGAAAAAAATGTTGATGTATCACGTTAATAATTTGTAAACTTCATATAAGTCTCCATAACTAATTTTATAGATTACAACACAATAAATTGATTTACATACAATATTTTCTATGTTACTTGAGCCTATTACAGTCTCTTTACCTCCTAATAGACACATATCAAATAATAGACTCATTTGTACATAAGGATTACCATATTATAACTATAATCAAATCACTGGCCATAATATAGATCAATGTGAGACATTATAAAACCACATTTAAAAATACAAAAATGAAGAGCATACATAGTTATGTAGGAATAAAAATATATATATATGATCTTAAATAATTCAAACATATAAAGTAAAAGGGGGCATACTCAAAAGAGCCCATGACAAAAAGATATAACCATTATTGTAAATATCAATGGGAACTATTATGAACACCTCAAAATTGATATTCATAATTGGAATATAGTTTACAATTTTGAATTTTTACAATAGTTAGGATATAATATAGAGGAGTTAACACAATTTTCACTCTTTCTAGAATATCTTGGATACATTATTTTACCCACCACATGTGGACCATAGGAGGTCCCCACAATCATATGGACATTAGATCAAGAGCCACATTTAACATTAAATTCTAGGTATCATTGGTTAGCTGACTTGAACATAATAATGGATACTAAAAATATGTGCATCACCTTCATTTAAAGGTAGGTAATTTCACATACATCATGATTGATATGGTTGTAAACCAATACAATGGTTTATGGTAACCAACTAAAATAAAACATCGAGGAGGTGGTAATGAATTATTATAAATTTACATGGCTAAATTTATCAAATGGTCCTATATATATTGATGATGAGGACTTCTTGGATTAACCCTTTTCAAATTCAGAACATACAAACAAATAAAATATTCAAAAAAACTAAAAACATTAAAATAAACCCTAAAAATATCAAAAATATTCAACATTAATAGATTTTATTATCTCCTCAACACCTATGTTGTTTTATTTATGTTAGTAGATAAAATATCATTTGATTCCTATATACACATATGTTTCATGCATCTTTGAGTGTGGTAAAGGCATACCTAGACACATGATCTATGCACTTTCATATTTTGGACCTTTCATTTACTCATGTCGTATAGTATGTTGGGGGTATCTACATATTTGATCATGATTCATACATGTTACATATCCTTTATGATCATTTATACATTATAATGTTTGATTTTATATGCTAACACTTACACATGTATATATCCATGCTTATATCTTTCACATTGTAATTTCACATTGTACTTGATATTCTATGTTACATAACATTTTTTGATAACACATATGCATGGACTATTATAATATGCTTATGCTTGTTGCTTATGATTTATCTATTTTTCACTTCCTTGAGTGTATTACATGTTTTGATATTGTCTTTATTATGGAACTTTTGAATATGTTCTTTGCATATTAACCCTTGTGCCATTGAATGTTGTTTGTAAATTCTTAGTGTAGGGTTTTTATTTTTTGCATAATTCTTATTGTGGTTATTTCCTACACTTGACACATGGGTTATTCCACCTCACCAGAGTTTCCCTACACTTGTGGGATATGCTTGATTAGATGTACATTGTCATAGGAGTTACATGTTTGACTCATTATTAGCTATATGGAGTTACTCTTGATCAGCTATTCTAAGTATGGAATTTACACTCTATTATTAGCATATTTGACCTACTTTTGTGGGGGATTTACACATTTCATTCCCTATTTGTATATATGAGATATTGAGTTATTAATATAGAGAATTGTTCCTTTGCCTTATATCCTTTTGTAATATGCTCATATTGGTGATTTCATCTACTTGTAATTATTTTTTATTGTATGCTTTATTGCCTCACATCTATCAAAAACCTATGAATTCACATGATTTGGTGATAATGGATATAACTCTAATATGGTATCAGATCTATGCTAATATTTGCTTGTCTAGATTTTATTTGTTGTTAGTATTAATCTAAAATATTTTTTTACTATAAAATAAAGGACTAGTTTTTCCATATTCTATTACTGAAGGTTTTCTTTGTAGTCTTATTTTCTTGGCTAGTATATTGTCATTTGCATGTGTTGTTTCATTTGGTCTATATCAAATAGTATATGCATTTGCATATGTTTTTTTTGTTTAGCCTATCATAAACCATTTTTTTGGCCCATTATGTCATGTTTTTAGGATTCAAAGGATGGTGAGTATTTCATTGGTGGTAAAGAGACTTCTTACATCAGCATCAAGATTTACTTATAGTAGTGGTTGGATCCTTTATGTCCACAACTTATCCAAAATGCAAAGACTCATACATGGATTGACATACTTATAAGTGACCAAGACTCTATCAAGTGGTGACATGCATAGAAATAAGCACTAAAGAGTAGGTTCTACATTACAAATGAAGTTTTAATCCCTAATATAGGTTATCTAAGCAATATTAGTGGGTTCGATTCTTTTTAATTACATATTCCTAGCTTATTCAACCCTCTAACTAGTCGAAGGTGCTCTCCCTTGGTTCTCCCATTCATAATCAGACATATACAGCCTAATTATACCTATCTACAACCTCCAAGGGTATCTCAACCTATGTAACTTCCTAAGCTTCTCCTATCCAAATAGTGGTAGAGATCCCTAGGTGTCTAGCTATTTACAAACCTGTATGGATATATAAAACCATGCTTAGATAGTGGTGGTAAATTTTGGGAAACCTAAATTTAATCTCCACAGTAGTGCCTCTTTGATTCTATTCTCTTCCAAAAAGATAATTCTCTAATCAACAAAAAATCTATTCCCTAAAAATAAAAACTTAAAAAGCTATTTTATTAATTGCCTTTTTTTAAAATAGTTATTTTTATGCTCTCAAAAGTTATTTTTTATTGAGATGTGTATGTGGGTGCATAAATTATTTGGTTAAAGATTAATGTTGATTTTAAAGAGGTATGGTGTTTGATTATAATTCCAAAACTTGGTTATAAGGCTATTTAAGTGGATTAGCCTTTAGAACATTTAAATTTTGTACTTTTTTAATTTAAATGGGCCATTAATGATAAGAAATTGATATTGTAATAAATTTTGATTATTAACTCAAAATCGAGTACCATCTTCTTTAAAAGGTAATGTTTTTTGATTTAGGATCTAATGGCACCATTTTTATTTATAGATACACTAAATTATAAAGTGCCAAAATCTAGGGGTTGATTGGACATACATTATGAGGGGCCATTTTTTGATAAAATTGGTGGTTTTTGGGCAATTCCAAGGGCCATAAAAGCTTGAAATTGTGTCTGACACTACACCTTAAACCTATTAAGGGATACTACCCCCAAAACCCCACATTGTGACCCCTTATTTAGTACTTTTAGTGTAATTTATTCCATCAGAGGGTGAGTTTTGATTTGGTAGGTGGTTATATCCCCACACAACAACATTTTTTGTCTTATTGAAATCTATACACATATGCATTATTGACAGAGACTGACATCCTCCTTGGCATGTTTGCATTGGCACTTATTACATTGATTTCTCATGTTTAGATGCATTTTAATCCATGTTTGACATCTATTTTTTGAGATGTGCATTGGCACTTTGTACTATTTACTCTTACCTATCTATACATGTTGTCAACTTAGTCTGACATCCTCATATAGATCATGCATTTTACTTTAAAAACTTGAGGAGGGAGTCATTACTAATTATCTTAGGGGAGTTACTATAGGACCTAATTTCTATCTTGTGTACACACTCAATTTTCATGACTATTATGTCACTTTGGTGACCATGACACTGATTTATCTTGTATTTTTGGATGCATTATCAACTGATCCTAATGTCTATTTATTGAGTGTGAATTATCACTTATGTATCATTTTTGTCATTACACTTATTTGGTGTGTTCTCTTAGTCATGTTGACTCCATTTGAGAGATACCAGTGGATGATAAGAGTTGATTATACACCAGTAGTTCTTAGAAAGACCAACTATGTTTCTTGGCATGCATAAATGAAATATTTACTCATTAAAAATAATTATACTCCATTCCTATATGGATAAATTCCTACCCCTTCTAACTCAAGTTAGTATAATAAGTGGGATAATGCTTGTGATAAGGTTATTAGTACTTTACTACTACATGTTTATATGAATCTTTATTGTTGTATGGAACATACAACATGTCCCTACACTATTTGAAACATCTTATAATCTCTTTTTAGATATCCTTCTAAGATATATATCACTCCTCCTCTTCCTATTGTATCTTTGGAGACTATTTTACTCCCTCATCCTACTCATATTTATTATGATGACACATTCATGGTAGACTGTTCTCTTCCTTATATTGAGCCACCACTATAGGATGGGATTCTTCCTAACCTTAGTTATCTTATTATAGATTCTACTTCCATATCTATTTAGGATGATACTCTTTTATAGCCTTCACAATTTTATACTTCATAGGAGTCTAATATTTTTAGTATGAATAACCCATTGATATATTTGATGACTCATATGTTCTTATGGATATTCATATTATAGATATGTATGCTTCATTTATAATATATTCTTTAGTTTCAATAGCTATTGAGCTGATCTCTCCTCTTCACATGGACATTATTCCATTGGGTGTTCCATTTCCTTCTTCTAATAGGTTTAATTCAGTGTAATTACATATAATTCTTGTGCATGATCTTGAAAAACATATGCCACACTTTATTTTTGAACCTCTTTTAGATATATTCATACTACTATCTTCATCTTCCATTATGGAATGGGTATAATTTTAGTACACACCTCATGTTCTTCCTTTGGTAAAAGGAAGAAACATTGTTTGATGTGGATGGAGCTATTTTAGTATTTAGATAGAGGATCTCATCAGTGACATTCATTATTTTATAAGCTCTACTATAGGTAGTTTCAACATATTTTATGGAGACTTATTAGATCTACTCTATATATTCTCTGTTATCCTCACTTATGGGTGCATTTTCAGCTTGCCTAATGTCCTTAGAGCATGCACTATTTCTTTTCTCTCTTTTGGGGGAAATTTTTTCCTATGGGTTTTCTCCCTTTTAACACTTTATGAGTGTTTATTTGTATGTGGGTAACTCATTAGGCCTTGATATTGTGACCCATTTATTTTACCCACCTAAGTTTCACTTATGGGTAGGTGTTAGTGTAGGGTGTTTTTTTTTGCATATTTATAATTATGGTTATTTCCTACACTTGTCACATGGGTTATTCCACCTCACTTGGGGTGTACATACACTTATGGGATATGATTTATTAGGTGTACATTGTCATAGGAGTTACATGTTTGACTCATTATTAGCTAAATAGAGTTACTCTCAATTGAATATTTTGGGTATGGGAGTCACACTCTATTCTTAGCATATTTGACCTAATCTCATGGGGGAGTTACACATTTCCATCTCTATTTGTACATCTGAGATATTAGGCTATTAATATGGATCATTGATCCTTTGCCTTCAATTTTTTTACAATATTATCATATTGGTGATTTCATCTACTTGTATCCATTGTGTGTTGTGTGATTGCTTGAATTGCATCTATCACAAACCTATGTATTCACATGATATAGTGATCCTAGATACAACTCTAACATAAATTTGAATATTTAAATCTATGTGGATTGGAAATTTAAACATGTCACCCCTTTTGATTTTTTGGCATTTGAATATGCCACTTATATGAGGTCTCCTTGGACCATTCTTTTGCATTATATTGAGTGTTCTTCTATATGTGATTGATTATTTGTTAAACTTGTATTATTACTATCTATACATTTCCATGATATATATCATACATATTAGGATTTGATGTTATGACATACTATTATCTTTATATATATATATATATATTGATGTGTTATCCATATATGTTACATGATTCATACATTAATTATATAAATACCTTATCCTTTTGGGGTAAGGTGCATACTAGTTTATATTTACCACACCCCAAAATGGGGGAATTTTAGTGGGGTAATGTCATAAAAGGAATGAACTAAATATTTTCATATTTTATAGAATGTAGTTGGGGCATGTCATAATAACATGACCTCTACACTTACTCATTTTCACAATTTCTAGATTGAAGTGGGGAAAAGTCACAAGAACATGACCTCCATATTTTTAAACTTTCATAGTTTATAGATTTTAGTTTAGGAATGTTAGAATAACATGACCTTCACACTTATACACCTTCTCAATTTCCATATTTCAAAGGGGGTGATATGAAAATGGTATATACACGCTGACTAAAAACCCAGTTTCCAATTACTTTCATGAATATATTAATGTCTTATATTTTACATGATAATTGGCTTAAATGATTAAAATATGTTATTTAAACAAATTTAAATTAAAACCAAGTATCTAATAACTTAAAATCCATAAATTGAGTTGATAATAAAGTTTACCCAAAATCAAGCTCTATCTCTAGGTCTACTCAAAGGTTGAATTGATCAATTGAAATGATGAAAACACCATTTATTACATCATTTTATCTAGATAAGGGGATATAAATATATGCAAAATTACTTGATGTCCTCTATGAACTCTAGCTATGACTCTTTTGAATATCTATTGCTTGTCTCTCCTAAATAAGGGGCTACACAAGTTTATTGTAATGTATCTTAGAGGTATGTAAAATGGATCTTAGCGTATAATTATTACTCTAAAAACATATAAATACAAACTTGATTTGTATCTCAATAAAGGGATAAAATTTACTTGTAATGTATTTAGGAGGTCTATGTAATGAGCTCTTGGACTTCAATGTGCCACTTCTATAATATCAAACATAGAAAGTTTGATTTCTCCTCTTGTTCTCCTTTACAAGGTCTTAAAGTTTACAAGCTTTGTTATCTATATTTAATTACAATATTAATCCTTTTATATATTTTATAATGTCCTTGATTTATGGTTAAAATCCTTATCAATTGGTCATATGGTTAACAATTAAAATTCCCTTGAAAATTGCCTCATATCCTTTTTTTAGCAATAAATCCCAAAATTAAGGGATAAATACAAAGTCTTGCATTTGGTTTGCCAAATATGGCATAGCTTGTTGTTGGGCCTTAACAATAGGCCAAGTGGGGTGAGGGGTTAAATCCCCAATCCAAATCCTATGCATTAGCTCATGAGGAGGCCTTTTTGGCACTTTGGATAATGTTTTATCCCACTTTGGTGTGAATAACAATCAAAAGTTGTTTAAGAGATAAACTTCATCATTTTTAACTTGCTTATGAAACCATATATTACATGTAACATGCCTTATAACTCATATCACTTGGTGGATATTTATGAATTCCATGTTGAAGGATATGATTGGTCCATATGTTAGGCCATATAGGTCCATTTAGTTGATGATGTTAGCATTGTGTTATTTTTGCCCTATTTGTTGCCACATTCAACAGACCATAAATTTCACATATGATGTCTATTTGACACTAATAAAATTGAGCTGGAAATATCTTGACAATGTATTTTATGTGAAAATGGTTTTTGGAATATTTGATACCATTTGATTTGGTCACTATTGGAGATCCTCCTAAATCACTTCTCCCCACTAAAATAATTTTAGACCATCAAAAGTATTATTCATTATTCTATATTTTTTCAAAAACAACATCTTCATACAACCCATCAAGTAATTTATAATAAAAACAAATATAAGAACTATTCACACCTTTATTCATGATCACAGGAGGCTAACTTTATTTATCTCTTGGAGGATGACTTTCCAAACTAATACTTAAAAACCCAGGTTACAAAGAGAGTTCATGACTCCCTCTCATCTCTACCAAATGCATTTATGCACTCTTGGTTTCCTAGTATTATTCTTGGTCATTTTTCTTATCCATTTCAGTGAAATTATTGTAGACTAAGGTGAATCTCTTTCATTAAGAGATGATTTTTAGATTCTCTTTGCTACTCAACATTCTCAACAAGAGAAAAAAAATAAATTGCACAATAAGTGGTGTTATAGCAGGTCACCACTTGTATAATTTTACCTTCTTGGGGTCTTATAATCAAATGCAACATACATGGATAGCAAACACATTTACATTTACAAACATTAACCTAACTTGGGTCTTTAAAAAATGTGTATACTAACAACTACACATACTTTGAAAGAACATATTTCAATGAAATAAAATGAATGCAAATAAACATCCATAAAAAAAGTGATCTTATTAAATTATACTCACCATGGAGACACTTATCATGTTGGTTTCATGCCACTTTGTATGCTCCTTAGAATAACATTTTATCCTAACAACATGTCTCTCTACTATTGTCTAACTTGGAGAACCTTGTTTTTGGAGTTCTATTCTCAATGGAGTGCCTTTTTACCCATCTTAAAAAATTATAAAATAAGTGGTAATTAAAACATACTAACATTAATGTTAATATGAACATGAGAATACAAAATAAAATGATACAACCTCTTATAATGGGCTACTCATAATGTGTTTCTCAAATTTGGATGGCTGATCCATATTAATCTTCAATGGATGATCTACCTCCATACTTGATCATAAACATTGGGTTATTTTCCTTCATTATTATTCAATAATAGAAACCAAAAAAGTTATTTTTAGGTGCTACATAATCATGCTAAAACAAATCAATTAGGCAAATATTCTATTCGTGAAACTAAATAATCTCTTACTAATCCAATTTGGTAGATGCTCCTCTTTGGTTTACTCCCTCTTGATGGGATCTTATATGGATAGGTGGGATTATTAATGGGATTCCTCTTGGACTATTGGTTATTGACCAAATCTTTCATGTGCTACCTCTTACTTTTTATAGGTTTGAAATACCTCATTGCTTATAGGTTCTTACATAACTTCTTTCTTGCTGGTATTTAGATAAAGTTGTGGATGAATGTCCTAACACCTATCAGCCCAATGAACAATAACATTATAATAATTTAAATATTTTTTTCCAACTTTCTTAGACAATAATACCTTCTTTCCATTCTCCACATTTTGAATTAGAAAGTGGTCTTTACAATAAGTTTCCTTCCTCTTGAAGGACATGGAATTCTATGGGATGAACTTTCTCTTCCAACACATGGCCACACAATGGTTATTCATTACACAAAAATAAAATAGATATGCATACCAAAAATTTTGTGATAAAAATCCATTCTTATCATAATAAAAGTAAATGGAATACTTAAACTTACCATACCTTTTAGGGTTGTCCTTTGTACAAATACGATGAGGGGAAGATGTGTTACCTCCTTTTTGATGTTCATATCTCTTTATATATGCTTTAAAATATTTCTATATGCTTTTACCATGATTTAAAGTTTGTCCATTTCTTGATTATAACTTTCACTCACTCTCACCATCATGGAGTGGCAATGTGCCTTATCCTTGTATGTGTTATTTTTGTAGAACTAGTTACTTGGGATCTTTGATTTTAGAAGCTTGTCTTACTTTAGTTATCTTAAAGCATTCTCCAACTTCTCCTTTTCCACTAAAATATCCAAAACTTGTATAATGAGGTATTTATTTAACTTATATGGGATTAATCCTTCTTGTCCATTGCTACCAACTCACTCAGTCATAGTTTCTACATCTGTGGTAGAGTATGGTCTCCTTTGCATGGTAATTTTTTTTTCTCCTCCACTCATTCACTATTATGGAACTTTTCAAAAATTTCTTCCTTGGCTTGCAACTCAAGTTGTAACTATGGAATGAATCCCATGATAATTTCTCCTTGAAACATCAATTGATTTGCATCTCTTATATTTCATCCTCTAAAGGCTATAATATTTGTTGTAATGTATAGTTTTCCTCCTGAATATACTGGTTTATGCTTTCACACTCTATAATCCTTTCTCTCTTCAGATATTTTCCCATGGTTGTAATTTTTAAACCCATAACCTAAAATTTTAATAAAAAATTACATAAATATAAGAATACTAAAATGAACATAAAGTTTTATCAAATCCTTCAGAGCATTGATCTAATCCAAAAATGGTAGTCTATACACATGCTCACTAAAAACCCAATTTATGGATAATTTAATGACTTTATCAATTACCCATCTTTTTACATGAAAATTAGCTTAAATTTTTAAATTTAGTATTTAAAAAAAACTAAAAACAAAAAAGTAAATAATAGATACAATACACAGACTAAATTGATAACAAAGTTCACCAAAAATCTAGAAACATGTTTGGGCCCATTCAAAGGCTAAACTGATCGATTAAAATGATGTAAAAATACTATTTATTACATAAAATTCTCTTAATAAGGGGATCTCAATATACAAACAATTATTTGATGTCTTCTAGGAATTATAGCTTTGGCTCTATCTCTATATTTCCTAGACTATCTCTTACTTATCTCTCCCAAATGAGGGGATACACAATTTACCTATAATGTCTCTTGAAGGTATGTGTAACGGCTCTTGGCCTGTAATTGATACTCTAACAATATATACATAAAAACTTGATTTATCTCCCAATAAGGGGATTAAATTTCCATGTAATGTCTCTAGGAGGTCTATGTAATAGTATTTTGGCCTTCAATGTGTTACTCCTATAATGTTAGACATATAAAGTTTGCTTTCTCTTCTTGTTATCCTTTACAAGGGCTTAAAGCTTATAAGATTTCTTATCTGTCTTTAAATAAAATATTGAGCCTTTTATAATATTTATAAGGACCTTGATTTATGGGTTAAAGCCTTATCCAATTTTCATAGGGTCAAGGATTAAAATTACCTTGACAACTACTTCATTTCCTTTATTTTTAGCAAGAAATCCCAAAATTAAGGGATAAATACAAAGTATTAAATTTGTTTTGCCAATATGGCATAGATTGTTGTTAGGACTTAAAAATAGGATAAGTGGTATGAGGGGGTCTATCCGAAATCCAAACCCCATGCATTAGATCATGAGGAGGATTTTTTGGCAATTTAGATAATGTTTTATCTCACTTTGATGGGGATAACAATCAAAATCTGTTTAAGAGATAAACATCATCCCTTATAGCTTAGCCATGAGACCATGCATTATATGAAACTAGAATTAGAAATCATATCACTTTGTGAATATTTATGAATGCCATGTTGAAGGATATTATTGGTCCACATGTTAGGTTATACAGTTCTAGTCAAATAATGATATTAGCCTTATGTTATCTTTTTCTTGTTTGTTACCACCTTCAATAGGCCATAACTTTTACATATGATGCTTGTTTGACCCCATTCAAATTATTTTTAAAAAATATCAATGATATATTCAATGTGTAAATAATTTTGGTAATATTTGAGACCATATAATTTATTCACTAGTGTATATACTCCTAGATCAAGGGGCATATCATAAAGACATGACCTCCACACTCGCACACTTATGTAGTATCTCTAAATTTCAATGGGGGTAGGTCATAAAAAAATGACCTCCAAACTTATACACCTTATTAGTTTATATATTTCAATGGGGGCATGTCATAAATACATTAACTCCACACTTACACACTTACTCAATATCTATATATTTTAGTGGGGGCATGTCATTAAGATATGACCTCCCCACTTCCACAATCTCTAGTTCAATTTCATGATTCATATATACACTTGGGTCAAGATCATATACAT
This sequence comes from Torreya grandis, assembly GCA_037957365.1. Classification (NCBI taxonomy): domain Eukaryota; kingdom Viridiplantae; phylum Streptophyta; class Pinopsida; order Cupressales; family Taxaceae; genus Torreya; species Torreya grandis. The sequence continues at coordinate 184,976 of JARHVA010004084.1, read as the reverse complement.
TACACTAATTTTTCATAGATTTGAAATGAATGTTTTTATATTTATGACACACATACTATAAAAAATGTGAACACTTCTCATTCATCCAAGATCTCTCCTGCACACCAACACCATAACCATAGTGAATCCATCATAGACATTACACACATAACAAATAATTATTCATAGTTCATATTCATTATTTACTCAATGTGAATATATAATACATGTATATCTCTACCTAAAACCAAGGATAAGCCCAAAGATTACCTAATAAATAGGTTTGTGAGTTTATTTTATAACAAACAAGTGGTTTTTGTGATCACCTCACAAATAAGAGAATCCACTATATTTGTATACTACACAAATTATACATACATAATTAGTTTCAAATCAATAATAAATAAATAAACTCTTAATTAAGGTTAACTCCATATATGAGTGTGAATGATGACTCTAACACCCTCCCTTGAGCATATAATAGGGAGTGAGAAAATAGAAAGTAAAGAAACTGAATGGGTCTCAACAAATAGGTCTAATTATGTACACATGTAAACAATAATAGTGAAATATAAATTATACCTATGTTAACCAACCCATATTAACAAATATATGGATTTTAAGTCACTATAACCACCAAGTCAAATAGGAATTGGTAATCTATACGATGTTCACTCTATAAAAACATTGATCACAAAATTGGGGAAAGGAGTTATCATGTGTGAAATGTGTCACTGTAAGGTACACAAAAACTAATAGAACCACAATGAAAGTGGAAAGTATAAATTATATTACAAGGCATCCTAAGAATCATGACTCAAAAAACTTAACACAATATTATAATAGGTGCACTCAATGAAGTGAAGCCCATCGAACAAAAGTGCACTCAATCAACTAACTCTAATATATATGTGGTATGCCAAGGGATAAAAAGGATTACAACACCTAAAGTAGTATGTTCACACTCACCACCAAATAATGTTAAAATGGGTGTAGTGAATCAAAAAAATAGCATGAGTGAGCCAATCCCACTACTCAAACATTAAAATTCTAACATTGGGATTGACCATCTTTAAAAGGAGAACAAACTCCATGACAAATCTAAAAGAGACTATGAAAAACAAAGATACATATACAAATACATCAATAATATGTCTTTGGTGGTAATGAGAGATTCATGAAACTGAATAAGAAAGTACTTAACATGGAGAATACACATATTAAGGATAAAAATCTAGGACTATCAGTGTGACTACAAAATAGGTCTTAATTGATAAAAGATATCACCAAGTGACATAAAAAACTATAAAATCTATTGAATATTCCATCTATGAAATGAGATATGCATGTTAAAAAAAGTACAATAACCTCACATGTAGAGTCCTCTTAATGAATGTTTTTGATGCTACCAAGAATAATAAAAATTTACCCCAAATGAACATAAATTATGGATGAATATGCTTGAATATGAGTGGGTGTAAAGTCCATAGTAGAAGAATGTGAGGTAACATCCATAAGAGTTTCAAGTGGATCATGTTTGACCACTGTAGTCTCAAATTTCTTAGGCCTAAGTGAAGTTGGAGATGAGATCATATGTAGCTCTCTATCCTCAATAAGAGTGGAGAAAACAAAGGATGGATCTCAATCATAAGATGTAAAAGAAACATCTAAATCACAACTAATGTCATGCCAATCAATCCACATAACAAGCTATATAGGGGTATAAATACCATAGAGATGCTTACCAATGCCTATAAGTCTCATAGTGTGACCCATGGAATGAAGCACAAAAGATCTAAAAATAATGGTATGATTATCAAAAGAAACATGCATATATGTAGGTATAACTAGAGTGGGATGTGCAAAGTGTGAAATAAAAGTAGGAACAAAAGTATCATCTAAAATAAGAACAATGGGTTATTAAATATTTAGTAGATCACATTGTAGAAGTGCACCAAGTGGATGCATATCATATTTTGTAATAATACATGATGGAATAGGAAAAATGGTATGAGTGTCCAATATATTAGTTTTATGTTGTATACTTATGATTATATTCTACAAAGAGAATATAAGCACATATTTTATATGAATCAAGGAACATAAAAAGGAACTCTATTTCATTAGTTTCTTGTTTGCTTCCTGAAGTTCTAGGAAAGAGGCTATAGGATCAATGGGTTACTCATGGTCTGGCATGGTACTATCAATAATAAAATCATAATCAAGAACATGATCAACATTAATATAATTATAATGTACATTAGTATGTGGAGGAGGTGTAGATACCTCATTTGAGTGACCACTAATAAATAAATCTACAATATGAGCAATAGAAATATGTGGTACAAGTGTCTCATCCTCAAGAAATAAGTCCCCACTAATAAATGAAAGAGGATAAAACCTAAAAATAGGAGGAGGATATGCCAAAGGTTATTCATGGATGTCATATTCAAGAATTTCCCCCTCATAAATAAGATAAGAAGGTAGAAGAACATCAATAATGTCACCAACAAAAAAAATCCACACTATGAGAGGGAGGAAAGGAAGAAGAACAGTAGGAGGTGAAGTGACCTCCTCAAATAATGCTGAAATAGCATCCAAATTTTCCTTAGGTGATGTGCCATGTATAATGTGAGACTTAAAACTATCCGAAACATGGAGGTGAATGAAACAAAGTTCCTCATTTTTTAAGTATGCATATGACACAATATCTTCCTTATATGTAAGGTTAGGGAATCTACCAAGTAAAAATCTCCATAAGCTTCTCATTTGTAAGTGAATCTAAATTTTGGTTTCCATGTGGTTTATTTGGAAGTAATGAGTGGTTAAAACATATGAGAGTCCATACTTGAAAACATGAAAAACTAATAATGGCAAAAAATATCCAATTGAGAGGAAAAAAGAACCCCCAAAATGGATATCGATTACCTACCAAAAATGTGTCCTTGGAAGAAGTAAAATGTATAAATAATGAAAAAGTGTCCTAAAAATACAATACACACTCAAAATTTAGGGTGTTGGGCTTAGTTAAAAATACATCTATGAATATAATAGTGAGATGAGTGCAATGGAGTAAGAATAATTTGTATTGCCTATGAGGGAGTCTGACCTCTTATGAGACCGGACCTCACCATCCATATTTAATAATTTATAAGGAAGGTGTGTGTCAAAATAATATAATTCCCCTCCTTTGAAGAATCATTTTACAAGGAATTATAATTCTTTGTAAAATTTTAGAATACCTCTTTCAATATTTCTCACCTTTTGAAAAATATAAACCACCCTTTATAATTATAAAAAATGTCCCCTTTGAAAATTTTTGGCACCACTTATGAAAATAAATATTCTTCTCCACAAAACTTATATTTTTGAACTCTTGACTTCTCTAGTGTAGATTTTTAACAAAATGTCATATAGCCAATTTAGGTATGCACCATTTTAAAGACTTTGGTACAAAAGTTTTTATCTATGATTTCAAAAACTATGGCATTATTAAAAAAATAAATCACACCTTTTTATATAAAATCCATAGATGGTGTTTATTTTTAATGCACAATATGGGAACACATTGGTTAAAATTTCCATGCATGGCGTGGGTGTCAAACAAGCTAAGTTGATTACATATGTACAATTCTATCCCAAAGGATATTTCACTATCCAATGTGGAAAGAGTTAATGTAAAGGTTGGATAAAATAAATAAAAATTGAGATATGGCATGTTAGTAATAACTAACTCAATCCTTAAGAAATCCTTCAATGATTCAAAGTCATTGATGTTACAACAACACAAATGTGAAACTAAGCACATGGCTAGAAAAAATCAAAGGAAGAGATGTCTTATTAAATATTGCACATGGATTCGAGTGTAGAGATGGTGATGGATCTTTGTTAAAGAGAGAAGTAGAGAAAAATACCCTTCAATAATTAAAGGCCTAGTTTTAGGAAGTCATAAATAACAATGAATTCAGCAATACACCCCTGAAGGAAGAAATAAGCACTGTGAATGAAAAAATGATAATTGAGACCAAACATAAGCACATTGATGAAGTAGTTGATCCAGATGGGAGTCAACACCAAAGGTCATTGATAGTTTAATGTTGATTAAAATTACATTCATATAATGTCAATACAAATTCCAATAAATCATAAAAAAATACCAAAGTCAATGAAAATGGTAGTATGTTTGTAACAAGTAAACTCTATAGAATATATACAATATTGTATGGACTGCTCAAAATAAAATACTTCTTTCTAATGATTAAATATAAATTATATACTACCAATGTAATATCAATACTAATACCAAATCTAATTTTTAATATGAATGTAAATACACATTCAATTTATCCATATCAAAATGGAAATTACTTTCTGGGTATGCCCTTAATGAAACAATATAAAGATGTAGGTTATGGTGGGTGAAACTCAAACCAAAATAAATATACTAGGTTGACATGATAATTTCAGCATTGTGGTGTTGAATTTATTGATAACAATAGATAAATCTAAGTATTATCATGTTATGATGAAAAAAATTAAGAAATGAGCCATGATAAAACCATAGAAAGGGATGCCATGATAAAACCATAGAAAGGGATGCAACCAAGAGTAGATGTAGAGGGGATCTAAATTTTGTGACCATAAATAAGGAGCCAAACTCACAAAAACAATGGTCTTATGGCTGATTAATATTTTTAAAACATCAAAATAAAGTGTATGAATATGTAAATTTGATAAAAATCCTTTATATGTATGTCCTATAATATAGAAAAAATCCACCAAAGGAGTATTATGAAAAAATTACATAACCTTTAAAGAGGAGCTTAAAAAAATCTTTGATAAGAAAAATAATTAAGCAATCATTGCATGAGTTTCTCTAATACCATGTAAAAAATGAGAATAATTCTTATCTATCTAAGATATATCCTACATGCCATTACCACAAACATAATGAAACCATCACATATATTATGCACACAATAAAGTCTCTTTATTATTGCCTCAAGGTGAATATACAATCCATATCTCTCTCTACCTATAACCAAGGAGAAGCACTAGGAGTTCCTAATAAATAGTCTCATGATTTTTTTTCATAAGAACCAAGTGGTGGTTGTGATCACCTCATAAATAAGAGAATGCATTGTATTTTTGCACTACACAAATTATACGTGCACAATTAGTTTTAACTCAACAATAAATAAAGAAAATCCTAATTAATCTTAACTCCATAAGTGAGTGTGAATGATCACTCAAACACATATTATAACTCATATATACTAGAGGTGCACATGCCATTCTATTTCACCAAAAACTACAAAACTTATCAATTATACTCCTCATTGGGATGCACTAATTACACTAGGATATATTATTATCAACCCTTTTCTACTATAGTAGTGGGTTAATTTCATAGGTTAAAGTGATTAAATCATTTAACCTCACTACATTTATAGATTAGAGTTATTAAATCATACAATCTCACCAAATTTATAGGAAGAGTTTATTAAATTACTCACCCTCACTAGATTATATACATACACACTTGAGTTGTGCGATTAAGATATAATGACATTAATGGCCATGTCATAACTCATCCTTGCATTGTATTGGGAGCATAATACCTCCAAATATACCTCCTCAAATATCTAAGGTTTAGTTCTAAATATTGTCCGTCTCTAATGCTTCATAAGGAAGCATTTTTCTAAGTCAAAGCATCAAAAAGAAATATGGTGGAATGACACACATGTGTACTCCTTCCTTGATCTCTTTATTTTCAAGAATTTTAATTATATAAAAATTTAGATTATATGCATTTATTTATACTATAACATGCTCTTGTTTATAGGTCATACACCAAAAAATCACTGAAAGTGGGATAAAACAAAGGTAAGGTGTGTTATACACACCCAGGTATGTATTTTTTTTAACCAAGTAATTTATTCCTTATGAATTATTATATTTAAATGTGGGAATTTAGATACTTAAACTAAATATTTATAGTATTTCAATCTTATACATTTAAAAAATATAAATTAGGTCTCTACTCTTAAATTCTAAACCTCCCTACTACTAAAATGCCCACATTCACAATCTCACTGTGATTAAATGTTTATCTCTTAGTTTGATCCATATCAGTATGATGAACCAGGTCCCATGTGTATGCAATAAAAAATTCATCATGTCTATAAATCATTCCTGGCTTAGAGAAGATAGAGCATACCCACACTTTTTATTGGAGATACACTTGTTAAGTTGGAACATGACCAATATAGGGATCCACTAGACCCAATTAGGGGATCACTTGTCATAACATATCATGCTAGGAAGGGCTCTAAAGCTTACAATCCAACACAATTTCTCAAAAACACTAATGGAGTCCTAAGGTTTAAAAAATTCACTCTATTCTAATAACAAGAAATTAAAATCTAATCTAGTTCACACCAAAGCTTGTGGAACAAAGTGGGGGTTATAAATAATAAATCAAACATGTATAGGGAACTTCAATTAAAGTAAGTATGAATAACACCCTAATTTATAAAATATGAAAGATAGTATAATTTGAACCAACACTTATGCTACTTCTATCTACTAAAAGAGAGGAGAATAAAGTTAGAATATACTTACTTGAATGTGAACCCATCAAGACTCAATCTCTCCCTTGGCCAATAGGGCTTTGTAAAAGGTTGTTGTGGTTTGTAAGGATCACTAAGAAAGACCAATGCATCCAAGACTTATCTACAAAACTAGATTTTCTAAATAAGGAACCTAAGTCTCCTTAAGTAGAATGGTAAAAGGGTAGATTGTGAAGAAGTGTAAGTGAATAATAAATTTTTATTGCACATATCAATAATGATCAAAATTATCTTGTATATATAGGTATATCTTGCCCTAAATCATTCTATAAATGTTAGATGTACAGGGTCGACCTAGTCTACCTAGTGTGTTTTTGGGGATAATTCACTAGGTTTGAGTTAGGTTGGATGAAAGGATAACAAGATAAGAATGTGAAAAATACCCCTAAATTATACCAGGTTGACCCAATCAACCCAGTACAATCAACTATCCAAAAGGGGTTTAAGATAAGAAAATGATAAATAGAAATAGGAAAAGACTAGAGGAATATGCAAGAAAGGAAAAGTAGCTTAGGGAATGGTTTTGGGATCTATTTGGATTATTAGTAATGTGTCAATAAGGGACACCAATCCTATGAGTCACCAAATGTCTACCCACACCTTTCTCGATGCACCCCTTATAGTGTGCACTTAGAGAGATTGAGTCTCGACAGGTTCTTAGAAGATGTAAAGTGTTAGTAATTGATAAAAATTTGAAAATATTATGTACATACACCATGTACTACACAATTTTTTTAAAAACTTATAAAAATTATTCACTATTTGTTTGAGATCTATACAAATTTTATAATGCTAGAGACACTACCTACCATAGAGGGACACTATTACTGATGATAGTGTCTAGATCCTTAGCTATAGTTAAGTAGCCAAAATTTATCCAGATTTCAAAATGATCAAAGTGCATAGGTCAGCCTAATAGTATTATTGAACCCTACCATGAGATATTTTCAAAAGGTGTGGTATAAATACAAGTCTAAGCCTTTTTATTCCTCATCTAGTAAATTCTAAGTTAATAACTACCAAAGCTAAATCAATCAATTACACAAATAATCTATTATGCCCTATTCATCCCTATTTTCATATCAAGCATATGAGTAGTCATATCACATGTTTGAAACATTCAAAGAGTAGCATATGAGTTATATTTATCAAATTACAAGATAGATAACTATATGCATAATCATATAGTATATTTCACACTTGTGAAAACACTTTCTTACACATAATGGAGAATTACATAATTATAAGGTCCTATTTGGAGTATTGGATATTTAGGTAGTTCCCATTGATAGAGGGGTTTTTGAGGCAACTCGACACTATGAGCCCACTAACCCATTTTTCAACAAACTCATTCCAAGGGTGAAGAGGGGTGAAGAGATAAATTTTGATCAATTAACAAATAGAAAAAACCTATATCCCATATTTGAAAAACATTTCTAGAAAGGTGATAAAAAACCTATAATAATAGAGTTGGTTGTATCTATATCTATACATTATTCCATGTTGGGCACCTGTATCACATTCAGACACTAACATCGATCGTACTATCTAGATTAGATAGTAGTGCCTAGAGACATAAAAGTATAATTTTATATAATCTAATGACTGATCCAAAATATTGATCCTACATATTTTACACATTTTCCCAATCTAAATCTTTTTATGCATAGTAAAATAAATAAGTACCATTATTTTTAATTTATTTTAATATTTTTTAGTAGTTATACTTTACTATTTTTAGCAATCTTAGTTGTATAAATTCAAAATATTGTTTATCTAAGTTTTCTATTAATTGGACTACTATAGATTAGTTTATCATCCTTGTGTTAGAACTACTTGTATATTTATAACTATACACCACCTTCTAAATTTGGGGTTGATGTTTATCTCTTAGTCTAATCTATATCATTCTGATGACCCATGTCCCTTATACTACACATAAAGCTTAAAACCTTGATAAACATCCTCCATTATCAGTTTTAAATTTTTACCTATTTTTTTATCCCTATAGACACTACTATCCATAGAGGGACACTACCACCAATGATACTGTATAGATCCTTATCTAGTGTTTATTATCCAAAAGTCATCCAAATTAAAAAATGATAAAAAACCATGGGTCATTTTACTTATCTTATTGAACCCTACCATGAGATGTTTTCAAAAGGTGTGGTATAAATATAAGTTTAAGCCTTCTCATTCCTCAGCTAGTAAATACAAATAAAAAACCTATAAGAGATAAATCAATAAATTATACAAGCACTATATTTTGACCTATTCATACCTATTTTCATATCAAGCATAGGATCAATCATATCATATATCTGAAACATTTATAGAGTAGCCCATGAGTGATATTTGTTAATTTGAAATCTAGATCACTATATGCATCTTAATATAATATATTTCACCCTTGTGTACACACTTTCCCACATATAAGGGAGAACTACATAAGTTCAAGACCCTTCTTGTAGTATTGAATACATAGAAAATACACATTAATAGAGGGGTTTTTGGGTCAACTTGACACCATGAGCCCACTAACCCATTTTTAACTAAATTCATTCCAATGGTGAAGTGCTAAGGTTTAATTCAAACAATGATGTGTGATAAAATATATCATATATATGACTACATCATCATAAAATTTACCTAACCCTTGAGTCTTATTTTACAACCATTCTATTCTCTAGGGTTGTGTAGTTTCTTAGGATTTCATATTTTATTATTAATCTATCTCATTCTATATTTTACCAAAGATAAAATGAAGGGTGATTTTTTAAGCTCAAGTATAATATATGAGAAATAAGAGGTATATATTTATAAATCCATATATACTAAACACAAGTATTATCAAACATTACTGGATAACTAAAAGCATGCATGTTTGGCTCAACCCATTGAGAAATATAACCCTTAATATTTTAATAGTTACCATACCACTCCCATCAAATGCCTATGGACTATGTCAGAATCCATGGTCCATACTATTACAAATCCAAAAGATAGTGTATCACATCATGGTCCACATGTCCCTCATGTCAGGTTCACCAAATGTTTAACTATAAATTTAAAAGGAGGTATAAGGGTTAAGAATATATAATTACTTATAAAAAAATGGGGATAAACTAATATATAACATGCCAATTAATATAAAAATTAGATAAATAATATTTTGAATTTATACAATTGAGGTTGATTAAAATATTAAAGTAAAACTATTGAAAGATATTACAATAAATGAGAAACAATGGTACAAAGCTATTTTACTATGAGTAGGTAGATATGGTATAAAAATAGGTGTAAAATATCCAATATCAGTATTCTATATCATAAGTTATATTTTTTAAATCATACTTCTATGGCTACAGACACTACTATCAAATCTAGACACTACCATGGATGTTAATGTTGTACAGTGATGTAGGTGTCTAATACAAAATAATGACTGAATATGAATATGGTTAATTTTTTTGTTTTGGGTTTTTTCATCATTTTTTTGATGTATTCATATCTTGGATATAAGCTATCACTTTTTGTTAATTTATCAAACCCTAAATCTTCACCCCTCTTCATCCTTAGAATGAGTTTGATGAAAAATGGGTTAGTGGGCTCATGGTGTCAAGTTACCCCAAAGACCCCTTTGTCAATGGGTGATACCTACATATACAATACTTCAAGGAGGGTCTAAAAATTATGTAGTTCTCCTTTATGTGTGGGAAAGTGTGTGAACAAGGATGAAATATACTATATGAAAATGCATCTAATGATCTATCTTATAATTTGATAAATATTACTCATGGGTAACTCTTTGAATGATTCAAACCTATGATATGATTGATCCTATGCTTGATATCAAAATAGGGATAAATAGGAAAGAATATAGTGATTATGTAATTGATTGATTTAGATTTAGTAGGTGTTTACTTGGTATCTTACAGATGAGGAATTTCAAGGCTTAAGTTTATATTTATACCACACCTTTTAAAAATATATCATGTTAAGGTTTACTAAGATAATTAGACTAACACACTAGTTTTAATTTTTTAGTCATTTGAATGAATTTTGGCTATTAGACACTAGATAAGGATTTAAACACTACCATCGATGGTAGTGTCCTTTTATGGATGATAGTGTCTAGAGGTATATAAAATTAGTATAGATATAAAATTGATAGTGAAGGAAGTTTATAAGGTTTAAATCTTTCTATGTAGTATAGGGGACTTGGGTCATCAAAATAATATAGATCAAAATAAGAAATAAAAATTTAGGCATAGTGAGATGGTGAATGTGACCTTTTTGATAATAATAAGTTATAGAATTAAGGGATTGAGACATAATTGATATTTTTCAAATGTAAAAGACTGAGATATTATAAATATTAATTTTTATTATCTATAGGATGATTCTTGTATTGATTTGGATGTGGTTGGTGGATGTGGAAAATAATGGTCCACACCTTTATCTTAATGAATCAACCATGCCTACATAAATTAGGAAGCCATGAAATAATATATCTAGATGAATTGTTTGTTAGATGCATGCAATCAACCATTACAATATATGATTTTGTTATCTTCACTTCCAAAGACCCTTTTAAAGTCTTGCACATGGGAAATGAAAAATTTTATGGGGCAACAGGGAAGGGAAACCACTAAGCTGGCCTTAAAAACCCATTTGTAACTAATCATTTCATACATAGTCCCATCAAAGGGACCTCAAGCTAATGTATTTATCCCACTAATTTATGTGTGACTTAAACATATGCAATATATATCTAAATTATATTTTATTAATCCCTCATCTTAGTCTAAGCATGTAATCTAGATGTAATAATATGAATTTCATATAAAATGTAGGTGATAATATTTCTATATTGTATTTTTATTTTATTATGATTGTGCCTAAATATATAAGTTCTATATGTAAAATGCCTCTTAGAACCCTTTAAATATAAGACTCCCAAATTTAATTTTTTGAAACTTACCTGCACACCAAACTAACACAAAAGGAATACAACATTCATAAAAAAAGACCTAAGTGAAATGTGTCTCAAAAATAAATATGAAAGATAAGATACGACAACACCACTCCATTTGTATAACCACATAGAACATGATAGTCTAAATAGTGCATCTTTGTCTAAAATAGGGAAGACAATGAAATAAAAGAGATAGAAAGACCAAGGATACCTATGAATTAGATAATAATTAAAATACAAGAATATTATAGTGAGAACATTAGTGTAAAAAGATAAAATGGGAAAATACATAGGATTAAAAAGGAAAATTCACCAGTAGAGAATTAATTTAGAATTAAGGGTCTCTAGATACAAAAGTCACAAACAACATAATATTTGTGTTCACTTGACCAAATTTGGGTGTCTAAAAAATATGATAGTGTAGCATTGATTTATCATTGTGGTGGTTCTTGTCTTAGCATATGACATTTATTGATTGAGTGTTATATGTCATGAATCTTTCTCTATATATGTAGACACTTGAAAATGTATGATTTGACTAATATTTTAGATACTAAACTTATGCATGCATACTTGAATCATTTTCACATTATTTATTTCCATTCATTTATATATGGGCTCGAAATCCTTGAATTACTATTAATTTTACAAAATAATTCCTTAGTCTCTATCTTAATAGTTTAATATCATTGCCAAATTATTTACTGATACGAGATCACTATTCTTATTCTCTAGATAGGTGTCAAATCTAGTTCCCTTTTACAAACTATTTAAGCATTAAATAGTGGATTATGAGATTTATAATTTTTAGTTCTAATTTTTATATATGATATGAATATATGCATGTGGTATGATTGATAATTATATAATTTTATTTGTGATCAATATTATGTTTGGATAACTGATGCATGTATCATACTATGTGTTATGATTGTGAAGATTAAATTCATTTGTAGATTATTTGGATTAATTAGTTTATTTATGCTTATATATTGATGACTATTATGGTTTTGAATTAAATACCCATTTATTTTATTGAGGTGGTTGTAAGACTATCCTGCCCTCATAGGCAATACAAAGGGATAGTATCATCAGAGGGGGGGGGGTGCAAATGCTAGCATTATGGGTTGAAAAAAATCCATCAAACCTATGCACAAACCACATTTGTGACTTATTAATAGAACTAACATTGTTATTTATTTTTAAATTATAAATGCTTCCTTCAAATTTCCTATCTATTTGGTTTATATGAGTGTTTGAATTGATTATGAGATTTTAATATCTTATATGCTAATTTTTTGACATGATATGTTATTTAGTGTATGGACTATTTGAATTTCATATAATCATTATTTGGGATAATTTAAGTTGGATTGTGTTAGTGATAAAACTCTTTATGCATTTTTAATTTAATGGGAGTTTTGGGTGTTGAATAATATTGTGTGGGTTATTACACTTATTACCTCTTTGGTGGCCTAGGAGGTGAAAAATGGTAAAAATAACACTCAGAAATTATTTTTGATAAGTTATGAAACATATGGAAAATGGTTATAATTTTTTGGATGAATATATAAACGTTTTTACATGTGCATTCAAACCCAAAAGGAAAATTAAAGTCATTATGTGAATCTTCAAAGGTATTAGGCTTTTATTTATTTTGTTTTATTTGGTTGCTATAATTTTCAATTATAACAGGAGTTGACTTCACTTAGAGAGTTAGTGGATTTTATCTAAATTACATGCCTATATATGGATCTTTTGACTTTGAGTTGAATATAAAATAAAGATTGTGGTGAATTTATTAAGGCTAACTGCATGATGAAGAACTCACAAAGTTTTAAGGGAGTGATCTAGTCATGTAAAACATGCATAGATGAGGGGAAAAGAATAAGAAATAAGGTGAGAAATAAAAATAATACATGATAGATAGTATAAGGAGATTCAAAATTGATAAGGATGAGAAATAAACTACTAATTTTCTCATATAAATGACACCCATTTTAAGATCAAGTTAGTCATATCTTGAATTTATCATTTTTCTTATTGCTTACAAACTTAGATTTGTAAAATAAAAACAATTATTTGATATGGGTTTTTGTATGTTCTATCCAAATAAGTGAAATGATAGTTTTGACAAAATAAAACTAGTGTTTTATGTATATTGACCTAGGGATGGAACCTAGTTCCATCCATAAACTGATACACATATTACTGGTGTAAATATTATACTTAAAACCCTCAAACTTAGCTAAAGACTTGACCTACATTTGATTTGAAGCTTAATTTTCTGGTTGTAAATAATGGATAGAGTCAAACCTATATTATTACCTTATTTAAATCATGTATTGGATTAAATGGTATTGAATTACTTATCCTTAAAAATTAAAGAACGACTATAGGGTTCTAAGGATTAATTTAATTCATTAAAATCCTTATATATATTTTGTATAGAAATTATTGAGGTATTTTTCTATATAGTCTTGGGGATATCAAAAGGAGTCAAATTAGATAAAGATATAAATGTGTTTTGCTAGTTTTTATAATATAGAACTTGTATATAAGGGAAAGTGAAGCTGATCTATAAATCAATCCTAGCTCGAAGAAGATAAATCACACTAGCACTTCCACTTGTTGGTATATTTAGATAATTGGGGTCATGACTAATATGGGTCTGCTAGACCTAACTAAGGGGTATATTACCACATAATATCACTAGAGAGGGTTCTAAAACATCTAGTCAAGTAATAACACACAATAACACTAGTTAGGTCCTATGTTTTCTTATTAAAGTCAATTATAAAGTAAAGTAAAACTAATCTAGTGATCACCAAAGAATGCATCACAAAATGGGGGAATAAACATAAAATTAAACATGCAAATAAGAACTCTACTCAAGTCAATATATAGGTAATTTTAATGCATGAATGGAGAAACATATTCATAAGTTAATAAATTTAAATCTATCTACTTAATAAATAGGATAAAAAGTTAGGAATACTTACTTTTGAAGATAAACATGATGAGCCTCAATCTCTCCCTTGGCCAATGGTGCTTTACAAGAGGTTGTTATGTATGTTGAAGAAACTAAGGATGGATAATGGACTATAGTTTAGCCAAGGACCTCTTAGTGAATCTCAAGTTTTCACAAGGCAAGATTATTCTCTCCAAATTTAGTATGAAACCCTAAGTAATGGCTCCTCAAATAGAATGGTGGATAAGTACATGCATAAATAAATGATTACCTCTATCCCTCTAATGAAAATGACAAAAAGGATGTGTTTATATATCCAAATATAAACCTAAACTCTTTTAAATTTTTATCCAATAGAATCAACCCAATTGACCCTAATATTTAATAAATAAAGCATTTAGGTCCTAGACTAGGACATTTGGGGCCAACCTAATCCCATAAAATGATTATATTTTAAGAACACAGTTGACCTAGTCTGACTTTGTTTGGTAAATGACAAAAAGAGGTTTTGACTTAGGTAGGGACTATTTGAGAAGTGTGTAAGGGAGGTGTCAAAGTTTAGGGAAATGTATAGGAAAGGTTTGTATTGGTTTCAAGTGGTGGTATAGGGTAAATAATCTTACAAATCACAATTGGTTTGCCATCCCTTTCTAAGTGAACCCTCTAAGGCATGCACTTAGAGAGATTAAGTCTTGATGGGTTCCTACAAGAGAGAAAGCATAAATAATTAATAAAGTTTAAAAATATTATGTGTATACATATGTCCCATTCGAAGCTCATCACATCTCTAATAATTGTAACACAGGATGGTGCTTTTGGAAAATAACATAACACAAAATATTGAGCTAAGTAAATTATAGTAAGAGATGAATAAAATAAATGAAAGGATAGAATTGAAAAATACACAATTTTACTTACCTTAGTGTTATAGAATAAGAAAAAAGTGAAATACATGTGAAGGTGTCCAATGTAGGGAACATTTAGGTGAACCTAAAAATAAGTGAAAAATATAAATTTAAAAAAAAAATATATTTATTATGTGGAAAAATACTCTATGATGTCAGGATTCTATAACATCTTTCAGTTAGAAAAAATAACTAGTAGAAATAAAGTTAAGATTGCAAAATAGAATCTATTGGTAAATAATTGATAGGTAAATAGTTTTGAATAGTAAATATAAATAGGGTGAAAATTAGTTCATTTGTTATTTTTAATATTATGAGAAAATATTACTCTGAAAGACCTAGTCGAGCCCCAAGAGTGATCATGGTGTAGAGATGATAACTTCGACATAGAGGATGCCTGACAGCCAAAACTAGTGCAATTCAGGTAAGTGATCCATTAATTTAATTTTTTTTGGTTATTTTATTTGAAATTAATCTAGATATATAAAAATATATATTAGTCAAAGATAGATACCAAAAATGACCCTAGATTATTTTTTAGGTAAACTAGGAGTTAAACGAGATATTGAGTAAGAAAGAATCAAACCAATAAATGCCTAGGGAATTTATGGTAAAGGGATGAAAAGTGATTGTAAAATAAGAATAGAGGCAGCCCTACTAATTAAATTGGGAAAAGTGAGAGAAATAAGGTGGTCAAATGCATAAAAAAGGGCTGATTTAGTATACTAGGGGTGGCTGATTGCATAGTAGAGAGCCAATCCAATTAGAAAAATAGTTATGACTGACATAATACATTCTGGTTGATGCAATACATAATAGGTGGCAAATATAGTCTAATAAAGGAGGTTTAATACATGGAAAAGGGATGATATAGTATGCAAAAGATATGAAATGGCTGATTTAGTATTAAAATAGCTAATTTTATCTTCAATAATGGGCTAATTATGTAGCAATGGGATGACTTAGTATGGCAAAGAGGTGACAGGTCCAATTTATTATCAAAAGGGATAAATGTGTGGGAAAAATAAAAATAATAAAAACAAGATAATAAAGTATTTTTTAAATTTTTTTGAGAATATTTAAGAATTTATTTTATGATAATTACATCAGCATCTAATGCATTCTATTTCATGTGATATTTTGAAAAGGTGATAGATATTTTAGTGCCTAGTTAATGCATCATAGTTACCAAGTTTATTGGATTTATTGTTATATGTGTATCAAACTTGGCTAGTTTCCTTGGGATTTAGAGGCATCATGGAGATGAGGAGGATCCCACTTAGTGTTGATCTAGTCATCATATTCTTAGGAGCATGGGAGTGACTGACCAACACTTTTTGATGTGAGTTGGAGGGGGATACAATAGAGGTGGGCATCACCTTAAAGGATGCCAATCCCTTACTTTGATTTCACATTGTCAAGAATCTAATCATATGTGACACACTAGAGATAAAGGATGAGAGGTGAACCCTAGCCCATTGGGTAATAGGCTCAAACAAGAATTATCTTAGGTTATGGTTTAGTTATTTTGATGTGTATATCTCAACCATTCTAGATATCTAGAAGGCCTTGATATGACTTATGATATCATGTGTTTTATGTCACAAGTTGGATGGGAAGGTATTACTATATGCAATAACCTTATGTTAGTCCTTCCTAAAGTAAGGTGTATTGTATGATTTAGGCTCTATAATTTAGGTACAAATCATGCATGATATGTATGGTATGCTGACCCAAGGATAAAAGATGATGGATTCATTAATTATGATAAGTGCATGGATTTATGAGATATTCAATATGTATTAGTTTTCTAGGTTGCCTAATGTGATCAATGATAAGTTACCTCAAGTGGTAAGATGTAGGCATGATAATCTAGTGCATGTTGTACCCCATGTATTGAATTTACAAATTGTGACACAAGGATAAATAGTGTGGAATCCTTACACTGATATTATTTCCACATGATCAACTTGGGTAACTATCGGTACTAGTTTGGTGGGAGTTTGAATTATGGGCCATTATATTTCATGGGTAGAGCCACATCCAATAACTCATGTACTTGGGAAGCTAGGCCTACCACATCCAATAGTACCTATATTAGTACTTCCTTATTGGGTATGACATGATAGAGAAATGAGAGGGATAATAAGTGTAGGGGTGCCTACAAAGATATTCATTATTAGGCCTCAGTGAGTAAGACCATGGACATGTCAGGTGCATCAGTAAGAGGTGATGGGGCTTGGTGTAGAAGATGTTATGGTTGTAGATGTTGTAGGTGGGGATGTAAGAATGGAGCTAAAATAATGGTGAAAATAACCACCTTGATCTCATAAAAGATTGAAGTACCATCGGTGAGAGGGGACACTTGTGTAAACATTCAAACATATATCCTATGATGGTTGTGAGACATAACTAGTCAATAAATAGGCCATTAAGGAGGGAAACAAAATGGGCTTAGGTGGTGACTCCAAGTTTTACACTTGTATAGAGGTAGTTGACATAGGAGGTTCTCGATGGTGAAGCTAATGGGGAGATAATGGTTGGTGACACTGGTAATGGTGAGAAATGATTTTATTTAATTAAGTGTTTTTGACATAGATTACTAGTTGTATTATTGGCTATGTATTTAGTGATAAATAAATGGTTTGAGATATATATACATGAGATATGATGTATATTTGGTTTTTAATTTATAGTTATTAAAGTGGAGGAGATAAAATGGGGATCCATGGTTGTGGCCACACACCATGCTATATTGGATGGGGTGTTATCACATTATGAGCCATCCACCTTAGTAGACCCTATGGTACCATCTACCCAAACTTATTATATATGGTTTATATTGGTGTGGGAGGTTGATATATAGCTACAAGAATGAGGATATGGCTCATATCCACTTGAAAGAGTAGGAGATGGAGAGGCCCAATCATAATAGGTGTTGGTACATGAGCAAGCTACCCATATGGTGACCAATATAGAGCTTGGATGTGTACAAGCCTAGGTGGAAAATTTATAAGGACAAATTGATGGTTCAAGATATTTAACTACCTCATTAAAACATACCATTAAGAGGGTTTAGTCATAGGAATCCATGGGTATCATGGATCAGCCACAGGGTAGACATGATGAAGCATAGCCTTAGAGTTGTAGCTATTGTATTTTATATTTATATTGTATCAAACTTATGTTATATATATTGATATGGACATTTTTTGGTCATCAATTTGTACATGTTTATGAATGGATGTATGAACATATTTCCTTTCTAGCACATGTATTTTAATTTTATTTTATATGATATGATAAATATGTGGTGTATGTTTTATTTTCTAGCATTATGTGATAAACATGCATGGATAAAAAGAAAAACAATTTTTTTTATAAAAGTATAAATAGTCATAAAATGTAATACACACTATATCACTATGTTATATGTGTAAAAACAAAATATGAATAAATATAAGAAACCAAAAATGGTAAATTAATAGATAAAAAATGTTTTCAAACCATGTAAAAGTAACACTTGCACTAAATTAAAAAAAATAAAATTCATACTATATCAATTTGGGAAGTATGATTTTTTTAATTTTTAATAAAGTGGAAAACATGTGAAAACCAATGGTATAAAAATAAATGAACAATAAATTTAATCAATCATACTAGATCAAGATGAGAACAATGAAAAATAAAATGTAAGTAAAAATCAAATTAATCATACTAAATCAAGATGGGAATTATAATAAATTTAATAAAATG
Source organism: Torreya grandis (assembly GCA_037957365.1). Lineage (NCBI taxonomy): Eukaryota > Viridiplantae > Streptophyta > Pinopsida > Cupressales > Taxaceae > Torreya > Torreya grandis. The sequence continues at coordinate 165,752 of JARHVA010004084.1, read as the reverse complement.
GTTGTAAACAAAAATAAAATAAAAAAATAAGAAGATAAAAGTGAAGTGTTTAAGAAGCAAGCATAAAACACACTAAATCAAGATGGGAAGTATGTAAATGATGTGTAAATCATAATGTAACACAAATTATCTCAAATATTTTGTGAGGAGGGTCCCATCCTATCCAAGGTATTATAATAAAACTCACAAAGGGAACACCAATGAGGTGGAGATAAAGGTGGGAATAATTTAAAAATGTTGTAATGTGGTAATTTGTGAGGAGAACTTGGTCATATCCATTATCTTACACTATAAATCACATGGTGAACACCAATGAGGTGAATGGTAATAAGGGGGAAAATAAGGAAATATTTTGTGAGGAATGCCTGGTCTTATCTAAGGCCTTACAATGCAATACACAAAGGGAAACCCTATGGGGTATAATTAGTTAACAAAATAATATTCCTCAAGGGTAAATATTAGGATTGTTGTAATGAAAGAGGGAATGTAAAAATTATTACATAATAATTTGTGATAAACTTTGGTAAACATGAGGCATACTAGGTAAAAAGGAAAGACACTAACAGTCTAGTGATTACCTCTATCTCTCCAATGAAAATGACAAAATGATGTGTTTATATATCTAGATCTAATCCTAAACTCTTATGAAGTTTTAGCCAATAGGATCAATGCAATCAACCATGTCATTTAATAAAAAAAGTAATTATGTCCTAGACTTGTTCAAATGGGGATGACCTAATCCCATAGCATGCTTATATTTTAAGAATAGGGTCAGCCTAGGTTGTCTTAGTTTAGTAACTGGAAAAAAGAGGTTTTGACTAGGTATGGGTTGTTTAAGGCAGTGAATTACTTGGATGAGTGTGTAAGGGAGGTGTTAAAGTTTAGGGAAATGTATATGAGAGGTTTGTGTTGGTTTCAAGTGGTGGTATAGGGAAAAACAATCTTATAAAGCACTAATGGTCTGCCCATCCCTTTCCAATTGAACCCTTTAAGACACACACTTAGAGGGATTAAGTCTTGATGAGTTAATACAAGAGAGAAATCATTAGTAATTGATAAATTTTAAAAATATTATGTGTATACATATGTCCCACTCAAATATTATCATATGTCACATAGTTGTAACATAAGATGGTGCTTTGAGAAAACAACATAACAACATACAATGTTGAGCTAAGTAAATTATAGTAAGAAGTGAATAAAATAAATGAAAGTATAGAATTGAAAAATACATGCCTTTACTTACCTTAGTGCTGTAGAATAAGAAGGAAGTGAAATAAATGTGAAGGTGTCCAATGTAGGGAACATTTAGGCAAACCTAAAAATAGGTGAAAAATAGAAATTTCTACAAAATATATATGTAATATGTGGAAAGATTCTATATGATGTCAATATTCCATAACATCTTTTGATTAGGAATTATATTTAGTAGAAATAAATTTATGAGTGAAAAATAGAATTTATTGTTAAATAATTGACAGGTAAATAGTTTTGAATAGTAAATATAAATAGGGTGAAAATTAAATCATTTTTTATTTTTACTATTCTGAGAAAATATTGCTCTAAAAGACTTAGTTGAACCCTGAGAGTGATCATGGTGAAGAGATGAGAACTTTGACATGGAGGATGCCTAATAGTCGTAGTTAGTGCAATCTAGGTGAGTGATGCATTAATTTAAATTTTTTTGGTGTTTTTATTTAAAATTAAGATAGATATATAAAAATATATATTAGGCAAAGATGTAGATACCAAAAATTACCCTAGAATTTTTTTAGGTAAGTTAGGGGTTAAATGAGATATTAGGTAAGAAATAATCCAACCAATAAATGCTTAGGGAATTTAGGTAAAGGGTTGAAAAGCGATTTCAAACTGAGAACAAATTTGGGCCAATAATTTAGTTGTAAAAAGTGAGAGAAATAAGGTGGTCAACTGCATATAAAATGGATGATTTAGTATTATTAGGGGTGGTTGACTGCATAATAGAGAGCCGATCTAGTTAGAAAAATAGGTATGGCCAACATAGTACATTCTATTTAATGAAATACATAGTAGGTGGTGAATATGGTATATTAAAGGAGGTTAACTACATGGTAGAGGGATGATATAGTATTTAAAATATATTAAATGGCTGATTTAGTATCAAAATAGTTGATTATGTCTTCAAGAATGGGTCAATTGTGTGGCAGTGGGATGACTTAGTATGGCAAAGAGATGATACAACCAATTTAGTATCAAAAGGGATGAATATATGTGAAAAATGATAAATAAGAAAAATAATATAATGAAGTATTTTTTTTAGTTTTTTGAGAATATTTAAGAATGTATTTTATGATAACTACATTGATATCTAATACATTCTCTATTATTTAATATTTTGAAGAAGTGATAGAGATTTTGGTGCCTAGTTAATGTATCATGGTTACCAAATATATTGGAATGATTGTTAGATGTGTATAAATTTTATATTTTTTCCTTGGGATTTGGAGACATCATAGAGATGAGGAGGATCCCACATAATGTTGATCTAGTCATCATGTTCTTAGGACCATGGGAGTGACTGACCAACACTTTATGATGGGAGGTGGAGGGGGATATGATAGAGGTGGGAATCACCTTGGATTATTTACATGTCTTACTTGGACTTCACATTGTTAATAATATAATCATATGTGACACACTAGAGATAGAGGATGAGAGGCAAGCCTTAGCCCATTGGGCAATAGGCTCAGACAAGAATTATCTTGTATTGTGGGTTAGTTTGTTTGATGTGTAAATCTTGGCCATTTTATATATATGGAAGGCCTTAATAGGATATGTGATATCATGTATGTTATGTCATAATTTGGATGGGAAGGTACCACTATATACGATAAACTTATGTCAGTCCATCCTAGACAAGGGTGTATTATATGATTTAGGTTATATCATTTAGGTATAATTCATGAATGATATGCTAAACCAAGGGTAGAAGATGATGACTTCATTAATTTTGATAAGTGAATGGATTTATGAGATATTCCATATGTATTAGCCAATTGGGTTTCCCCATGCGATCAATGATAGGGTACCTCAAGTGGTAAGATAGAGGCAGAATCATGTAGTGTATGCTGTGACCTATTTATTAAATTTACAAACTATGACACAAAGACAAATAGTGTGGAAAAATTAAACTTATATTAATACCATATGATCTACTTGGGTAACTATTATAACTATTTTTGTGGGCTTTTGGATCATGGGCCATTATATTTCATGGGTAGAACCACATCTAATAACTCATGTACCTTGACAACTAGGCCTATCATATCCAATATCCCATATAGTAGTTATTCCTTATTGGGCATGAAATGTTAGAGAGTTGAGAGGGAGATTAAGCATAGGGTTCCCTACAAAGATATTTATTATTAAGCCTCATCGAGTAAGACTATGGACAAGTCAAGTTCATTAGTGGGAAGCAATGAGACCTCATGTAGAAGATGTTATGGTTAAGGATGTTGTAGGTGGGGATGTAAGATATAAGACAAAATAGGGGTGAAAAATGACCACCTTGAGCTCATAAGAGATGGAGACACCATTGGTGAGAGGGGACACATGTGCAAATAGTCAAACATGGATCCTATGATGGTTGTGGGACACCATTAGTCAATAAAGAGGCCACTAAGGAGGGGACCAAAATGGTCTTAGGTGGTGAATATAGGTTTTATACTTGTATATAGGTATTTTATATAGGAGGTGATCAGTGGTCAAGCTGATGGGGAGACCATGGTTGGTCACACTGGTAATGGTGAGAAATACTTTGATTTAAATAAGTGTTTTTGACATAAATTACTAGTTGCATTGTTGGTTATGTATTTAGTGATAAATAGATGGTTTGAGATATATATACATGAAATATAATGTATATTTAGTTTTTAATTTACAATTATTAAAGTGGAGGAGATTAGATGGGGAGCCATGATTGTGGCCACACACCATGATATATTATATGTGGTGTTATCACATTATGAGCCATCCATCTTGGTAAACCCTGTGGTACCATCTACCCCAAATTATGATAGATGGTTTAGATTGGTGGGGGAGGTTGATCTATAGATATAAGCATGAGGAGATGGATCATATCCACCTACAATAGTAGGAGAGGGAGATGCCCAATCCTAGTAGGCATTGGTACATGAGTGAACTACCCATATGGTGAACACTATAGAGCTTGGATGTGTACAAACCTAGGTGGCTAATCTATAAGGACAAATTTATGGCTCAAGATATTGAACTAAATCATTACAACATACCATTAAGAGGGTTTAGTCTTAGTAATCCATGAGTATCATGGATCGGCCATAGGGTAGACATGATGGAACACAACCTTGGAGCTGTAGCTATTGTATTTTGTAGTTATATTATATCAAACTTATGGTATATATATTGATATGGACATTTCTTGGTAATTGATTTTTACTTGTTTATGAATGGATGTATGGATGTATTTCCTTTCTAGCACATGTATTTTAATTTAATTTTATATGATATGATAAATATGTGGTGTATGTTTTATTTTCTAGCATTATGCGATACACATGCATGGTTAAAAAGAAAAGCAAAATGACTTAGAAAAGTATAAATAGTCACAAAATGTAATACACACTGTATCACTATGGGAAATGTGAAAAAACAAAATATGAATAAATATAAGAAATCAAAAATGGTAAATTAATGGGTAAAAAATGTTTTCAAACCATGTAAAAGTAATAATTTCACCAAATTAAAACAAATAAAATTCATACTATATCAAGCTGGGAAGTATGATTTTTTTTAATAAAGTGGAAAACATATGAAAACCAATGGTATAAAAGCAAATGAACAATAAAGTTAATAAATAATATTAGATCAATATGATAAGTATGAAAAATAAAATGCAAGTAAAAATCAAATTAATCATACTAAAAAAGATGGGAAGTATGACAAATTTAATAAAATGGTTGTAAACATACATACAATAAAAAAATAAGAAGATAAAAGTGAAGTGTTTATGAAGTAAGCATAAAACACACTAAATCAAGGTGGGAAGTATATAAATGATGTGTTTATCATAATGTAACACAAATTATCTCAAGTTTTAAGAATGGAATTTTATTGTGACTTGTTTATAGTATGAGTTGTTTATTGGAATATTTTGTGAGGAGGGCCTCATCGTATCGAAGGTATTACACTAAAACTCTCAAAGGCATAACCAATGAGGTGGAGATAAAGGTGGGAATAATTTAAAAATGTTGTAATGTGGTAATTTGTGTGGAAAAATTGGTCATATCCATGGTATTACACTATAACTCACATGGTGAACACCAATGAGGTGAATGGTAATAAGGGGTAAAATAAGGAAATATTTTGTGGGAAATGCGTGGTCCTATCCAAGGTATTACAATGCAACACACAAAGGGAAATCCTAGGGGGTTTGATTAGTTAACAAAATGATATTCCTCAAGGTTAAATATTAGGATTGTTTTAGTGAAAGAGGGAATGTAAAAATTATGACATAGGCAATTGTGAGAAAACTTTAGTAAACATGAGGCATACTAGGTAAAAAACAAAGACAATAGGTGTCTAGTGACCATTAAAATATAAAGGATACTTTCTCACAATAAGTAAAAAGTTATATAGGTAATTATGTGATATACTAAGATCAAATAATGAAGGCTGTATGAATAAGGAAATTAAAATAGACCTACCTTCCCACAACATGTTCCCCATTCCTCAGGACGTCTTATAAAGCCATCAATTTACTATGAAGATTGGGTACTTGCGTAAAAAAGTAGGTAGCACTTATAGATTTTTTTGTTCTCCTATCCCAATATTCTATCCTACTATACCCTAATGGAGCTTGGATATATCATTATTCCAAATTTGGAGTTTAAGATTCGATTATAAATAGGAGATGTGTTAAAGATAGTAAATCACATCTTTTGTGTGATTAGACTTTTGAATTTTATGTTGCCTTTTGAATCATTTCCTTTTGTTTAAATGAATTGGATTTTAACCTTTTTATGGATTTTATGATTCCTCCTCCATATGGATTTAAAATAACCAACATGAGTTATAAAAGTGATACACATGAATGAGATTTATACTTTAGTTAAATAAGGCTAAGAAACTAGAGATATTATTGACCAAACAACTTAGGATTACCTATGAACTAGTATGTGATCTCAACTTTCAATAGTATGTATGCTTATTATGTGAAAGGGAAATCAGGGAAGAAAGGATATCCTAATATATTGGTGTATAGTAGTATTACAATGACAAGTCTTGTTTTCTAACTGATCATATGGTAGAGATAAAATACTAGGGGAATTAGGGTTGTATAACCAATTCACAATAATAATTATCTTTATTTGAGTGTAAAAGATATAAAAAAATAATTACATAGAAGATAAAGGAATCCATTGAAGAAGTAAAATCATAAACATAATTTTGAATTCATGAAAATAATGAAAATGAACCATATGAAAAAGTGAAAGAGAATGAAACCATGCAAAATAAATAAAACAATATTATCTTAATGGATGATAATGAATAAATGACGATCATTAGCATGAAGTAATATCTCATATAGAACCATATAATAGATAGGAAACTTAAGTGAGAGGGAAGTGTCCATTATTTCAACAACATGGATGAACATCTCTTCACATTGTTGAAGTATGTTATATTTAGATCCAGATAAGGTAGATTCTTACCCTATAGGAGGAGGATGAGGTATGTTTATTTCAAACAATAATTTCAATAGGTGATTACAATGTTAGGGATAAGTTTTCATTAGCTCTAAAAAATGATTTGAGATGGGAGATAGGAAATTTATACAATAGGATCCCATTCATCATAACTCAGGAGAGGATTATTAGATATAGGTGCATAGTGTTGAAATATCTCATGGGAAGGAGGGTTGAAGGTAAAATTAAACTTATGTTGATAGGGTATGGTTGGTTTACATTGGTTGTAAGTGGGTTGATTGACATTAGGTGATATTATGTTTGGTTGAGGTATTTATTGTGGTTGAGTAGAAGAAATACTATTTGAAGTTTGAGGTGTGTTTTCTTGTGGTATGAAAACTAGGGAAAGTGTAGAAGTTATATCGATGGTATGAGAGGTATGATAAATTTGTGCTGTTGGAAGTGGTGATTGGATAGATGTTGGTTCCTCTTTCCTCAATTACATGAGATGGGATGGGGAAGTGCCTTTAATGATGTAGAATGTTGGAGAGGTGTGATGTGTAGGTGTTGGATTTGAATCAATATAATCAACTAATCTTCTCATATTAGTCATATTAACCACATTTTTGTCATTGGTGTTATGATATATAAGACTTTAAATGTTTTTAGTAGTAGGGTTAGGTTTTTTAGTGTTATCTTAGAGACTATCCTTGTCGATAGCTAAATGAGCATTAGCTTGGTTTAAACATTGATTTTTATTTTAAGTCTCATGAGATTTAAGAGTTATGTTATAATCTTGTTGACATATTTGGATAAGGGATTCATTTTCAACGTTAGGAATATGAAGAAAATCAATAGCAAGATTTCATAATTGTATACAAGTCTCATGAGAATGGTCCCATAATTTTATGATTTCATATTTGGATCATACCATGAATTCATAGGATGAGTAGGGTCAAGATCTCATGGTAGAGGCCTTGGAAGCCTTTTTTAAATTTCTACTAGGGATAATGGTTTGTGCACATTAGTGTGGTTATTTTGAGAAAATGTGGGAATATGATTATAAGTGTTGTTATGGGAGAAAAATTCTACATGGTGTTTCTTGGAGAAATAGATTAGATGGTGTGTATGGTGTCATAAGTATTGGTAACACCATCATTATTTTCATGATGGATGTTATTTTTAATGAGCATGTGAGTGACCATTGTAGGTTGAGGTGGTTTAAATTGGTGCATGAGGAAGTATTTTCATTTGTCTTGGTCAAGAGCTTATTCCAAAGTTTTTGGAGAGAGGATCCTAACATGATATTATAATTTAGGGTAGAAAGCATTCATAAATAGGTGGTGTTATCACATAAGTTTTGCACCCATTCATTGATGTGTAGTAGCTCACTATGTAATACCTAATGATATAATGGGAAAAAATACAAGATATGGGAATTTGGAAAATTGAGGTTAACCTTTAGAGAAGGTTGACTTTCTTTCACTAAATCTGGTGTAACTGATAAAATATGAGTTTTATAGAAATTCTGCTTACTTCAGTGTTCTTACTCTTAAACTAGATTTTGACTAGGAAAAGAGTTAAGAATGAAATTTGGAAAAATTAAAATGGTGATTTCACCAAATATTTTAGTTAATTTTAATGATTTATTGATAAACACAAAAAAATATAAAATAGATTAAAAAATTATTTTTAGCACATACTCATTCAAATAGGAAATCAAAAGTAATATTTGTTATTTTTCATAGAAGGGACAAGATTGATTTATTTTAATTAAATAATATTTTAGAAGGGTATAAAATACTAAAAATTAATTTATTGTGACTAAAATAATAATTTTAACATCCATAAATACTCAAATAAATCTACATACATAAGGATCTCTTAGACAAGAAAGGCAAGCCCTCAATTTATTTTCATTCTCAGGGTCACAACTTGTAGAAAATACATTCGAAATGCAAAAATATATCACTAATAACAAAGAGATAGATTGGGCTATGGGGTATTCCCATATTTATACAAAAATATCTCATACATGAGATACAATTATCAAAACTTCAATGATCAGTAGAAGGAATCATGTAGATTTATAATTCCATGTAAAAGAGGCATGATCTTATATTTTTGGAATTACTTGACTTGGTAAAATGGTTTGAAAATTAGCATGCAAGATATGGATGTGATATTTATCTTGGATGGCATGGATGGAACTAAAATATCTTCATGCAATGCTTCTCCTTCTTCATGTAGTTGGAAGTGGTTCTTTATGAAAATGGGCGGTACCCAAAATGAAACTCTATGTTTCAACAAAAATATAACTTTGAAATAACTAAAGTTATTTATTTAAAAACCCTAACTTGCAATTTAAAAGTGAGACTTTTAAAACTTGTAAGTCATGTCACTTTTTTAAAATAGAATTTGCAATTTTTAATACATTCTTTTATAGTTTTAGCAATTATAGCTTGTCAAAATAGAAAGTGTAATTTACAATCATGCTTTTTAAAACTTTCACCCTATCAAAAATATAAAGTGTAAAATACACGTGTCTCTTTCTCAAAAGGAGTTAAAAATATAGTTGTAATTTGATAATATACAACTTTATAATGTTTTTACAATACATGGAAATGTTTCAATAGAAAGGAATTAATCAATTTCTAAAACTTCCTTTGCCTTCTTGTCTTTCTCACCTTATAGCTTATCAACATATGCATCAAATGCCTTGAAAAATTCTTGAATTATTTCCTCATTTGTTCTGAAGGAGTAGAGGTTGAAGTTGACATAATTTGATACTTTTTCAAATAATTCCCTCTTGAAAGACTTGATTCCCCACATTTATATTCTCATTTGGTCTAATGCATTCTGATACTTGATATAAAAATAGATAGAACTTAGGGTAAATATTTTAGTCTTTGTATATTCATTTTCAAATACCTCCTTGAGCTTACTCTGAACTTCCTCTACTAGAAATAAGTTATCTCCATCATTTACTAGTTGGCATGACAATTTACTCAACATACCTTCAATGTCATACAACATATCAATAGCCTTTTCATGTGCAACCTTGGCAATGTGGGAAACTTATGTAAGTAAATTTATCTATAATTGAGCTGATTTATGTAATTAATCTTGCTTTACATCATTTTTAGTATCTTTTCATCAAGGAGGATATCCATATCTATTGAATCCATAGCTGTGAACATGGGATAATATAGATTTAAGGTTTGTATTTCTCCCTCATACTCACTGACCTATCCTTTTAGGAAATTATTTCTCTCTTTGATAACTTCATAATGGTTAATTATTATATAAATAATATTATTTCCATTATAAATGAGTTCTTCCAACCATTCTTTAGTATCCCTTCCCAAGCTATCAATCTCATTCACTATATTAATTATTATTTGATCTAAAATTTGGTTGAATAACTATGCTAACTCTAGTTGTTTTGATAATCCATTGGGATCTATAAACTTATTTAATTCAACCATGAGTTGATATACCTTATTTTTCAATTCCTATTTAGTGGTCTTATCATGATCTATTCTTTCAAAAAGGGAGTTGATGCTAGATTGAACATCATGTTTTAACCCCTCCCTTGTTGGTCATCCAAGGTGGATCTTTGAAATTTGAAAGTCCCCCACCACAAGATCTTATTTTGGTTTGTCTAGCAGGGGAACTAAAATCTCAAAATATCTTTCTCCTTTATCATCACTCAAGATCTTGGAGAAGGTCCAGGAGTAGACTTAGACTTCTTCTTTATCTCTGATAGGCCAAAGTCTAGTGTGCTTGGGGAAATCATCTACCTTCAATTTTTTCCCACTATCTTTTCTAGTCAATAGGGGGTATAAATTGGATGCATAGATACTAACATGTAAGAATCAACAGCTAAGGCTATTGCATTGGTAGGTATTGTGACAATTGTATAATCCTATGTGGGTGTTATTAGTTTCTCAGGAGATGCTTGTGAAAATTCATCTCCATCATTTGTTTTCAAATGTACCTTTAAACCAAAAAGTTTTGTTTCTCCTATCTCCATAAAATGTGCTTGAGAAGCTATGGAAGTGGAAGAAGTGGGGGAAATGGAAATAACTACATATATTATGGGAGTGAAAGATGGAATTGATAATTTTGGGGAAATAGACATAGGGGATTTGAATTTGGGAATGGGTGGAAGAGTGGAAGCCAAAGCATTGAATAAATCAATCAAATGTGTGGGGACACTTAGGGTTGGTAGGGTAGGGAAGATGAAATGGGATGAAGATGATGCAACACTTATCTTAAGAGTCAAAATGACTAGTGGAATTGAAGTCATGATGACTAAGTCCACAACTCTGTATTGTTGAATGGTGTTAGAAATTAATGGGGATGGAATGGAAAGAATTATGAGTGGAATAAAAAAGGGAAGTGAAATGGAAGGAAGAATTTAAATTGTTGGAATGGAAAGTGGAGTGAAAACTTGAGAATTCACTAATTAGGGACCCTGAGTGTCCACTTGAATTGATTACATAAGTTGTAATGGGCTTATTGTGGTAGGTGAAGTGGTAGGAATGAGAGGTGGTGTGGAAACATGAGATGGAGGGGGAGTGGAGACGTAAGGTGGAGGCGTTGGAGATTCTAAAATAATATAAATAGGGGGTGGGTGAATAATATAAATTAAGGTTATCACTATGATAAATATTAGGGTAGAGGTTATGGATGCCCCTACCACTATTAACCCCACTTTAGTTGATTTCCCCTTTTTAGCCTTAGTTTTCTTCTTCTTATTCTGATCCATCATTAGCCATTTTTCCTATTCACCTACTATCCCAATAGGACCCTCCATTGATGGAGAAACTCCTTCCACTTTAAACTTTAAAACATTTTCTCTAACACCTATTGTATCCTTTTTTTCTTGAACCGATTTTCTCCTAAGCCAATTGATTGTTATATTGATCTCATGTGTTATTATATCAATCAAAGAGATATATTTTAGAGCTAACCACCTAATTGGTGGTAAGGGATAAGTGATAACATGCTGGTAATATTATGGGTCCAATATGGAGTCATCATCTACCAAGTCATCTGAGACTGGTGCTAAATCATAATCATTGATATATTGTAAGGTCATTCGAGAAAGATCCTTCAATATAACTCTCTCTTCATCCTCCAATTCCTCCCAATAATCTTAAAAATATGGAACATGGAAGTATGTAGAAACTCCTAGTGTGATGGTGATATTTCCATAAACATCATAATATGACTTGGACTCCAAAGTCTTTAGGGCCATTTGACACATTACTGATTTATCACATTTGGCCTTGAGGGAGGGTCATGTGTACCTACCAATATTGATTGGGAAGTGAATTCCTGACTTGTGATTATTAGATAGAAGTTTTTGGGTCTCAACAAGTTATCTAACCAACCCCATCAATGCCCACTTGTCATTGACATATATTGGAAGTGTGTATGGGCAACCACTGAATCTACTTGCCCTAATATATGAATAAGTGGGGAACTGAATGAAGTAGGAGCCCCATCTGGTGATATCTATAATTATCACCTATGAGAATCTTATTCTCCCTAGTTCTTGATCAAATATGATGATGATTTAATAGATGAAAGCGTCATTAAATCTCTTAAAGTATTGTCTACTAGCCTCCAATGTGAGGTTAGGATAGTAATTGTAAAAATATGATTATATCTTTAGGTACTATGTTAAGGCTTGGGAAAGATATCCCTTCAGCCAAAATGTATACAATGTAGGAAGTCATGAAAATTTTTCCCATTATCTACGCTTCCATCAATTGCTTTTGGAGGGAATCACTAATGTGATGAGCCTAGTGTATGTATTGGGAATTTTTTAGATGAACTAGATGTATTATTACATTCACTCTTATCATAAAGACTTCTAGTAATCCTATGCAACAATATTATAATATCTCCAAATTTATCTATGAAATTAATCCTATACAAGGTTTTAGGTAGCCTGGTTAATGTAGCCTTAAGGGCTTTAAGCCATTACTTGTTTATCATCTTCTGACACATATATAGTTTATCTTTAAAGAATTATTGGGATGTCTCTAGAGTTATGTCGAGATGAATCTCAAACTCTCATATAAAAAATACTAAATTGATGAAATTAAAGTCTAGATTCAAAATATTTTCCCCTCTATCATTTAAAACCTATCATTTATAAGGATCATAATGTTGGGCTAGTGTTAGCACCAACTCAAGGATTTGTATAGTTAGAGGGAAAGATGTTACTTGTGGAAGTTAGAGTCATAAATACCCTAGATCCAATCATTCTTAATTTTTTTAGTGATCTAGGTCTAGAAGTCCCCTAGTTTGATTTGACATAGGTCTATATCAGTTATTTATATTGTGTTGTAATCTAAGCTAAGAGCAAATATAGGGCCTTTTTATTTGAAATTCATCTCTTTTGGAGATATATAAACTAGAGTTAATGCTTGTGGAAAACCAACTATAGAATTTGGTAGAGTTTACAGGTGATTAAAGTTGTTTTGATCTCTAGTGGAGATGGGAGGTGCTATGTGTAAGAAAAAGTTCAAATAGAACTATAAGGTGTTTGAATTAGGTGATAACTCCATGGAAATAAAAAGTGTTATAGATAAGTTAGATCTTGTACAAAAAGAGAATGTGTTTTGAGCAAATAAAAGTTATGGTAGAACTTTGAGGTGCTTGGAGTAAGTCAACTATTTGAATGGACTTAGAATCTTATAGGGATTTTAGGTGCTTAGATAAATGATAAAACCTAAAGATATATGAGGTGTTCAAGAAAGGTCCAATGTCTACTAGGACTTGGAACCTTTTGGGAATATTTTCTAGGATTGTTTAGGAATATGCTACAAAATATTTTCTTGGTTTTGGTGAAGCCCTAAATTTGAATGTAAATCTCTTTGGGGAAATTCTAAGGCTTTTGTGTTTAAAATAAAATATAGTTACCTTATAAACCTTATACCTCACTTACTTGGAAAATTGGATAAAATGAAAAATTTACAAACAACTAATGAGTCACTATGATATTAGAAAATGTAAACCCTAGAAATACAACCAGACATGCCATAAAATACCAAACATCTAAGAAATTTAATCAAAAAATGCAACTAAAATTTTATGGAAATGGATAGGATTAAAATAATTTTTAATTACAAGAATAATGGTAAAAAATTGCAATGAACTTTACAAAATACCATGCAGTGAGGATAATGATGTGACACTTTTCTCGTAGACATCTCTTGGATACATGGATCGAGGCATGGTCAAGGTACAAGGTCATTATTAAAGCTAAAAAAACTTGATTAGCAAAGTTAAAAATGAATAAAAATCCTAAATTGCATTTATTATATATAAAATATCTATAATTAATACTCTCATTGCAGTTGGTGGTAGAAACTCAAGGTGTTTAGAGTAAGTCTCATGTCCACATGATTATAAATTTGATTCACTTTAGAAATAGGAAGGAAGAAATCTACATGCAATTTGAAATTTTGTAAAATTTAAAATTACACTTAGAGTTCTAGATTCTGTAGCTTGGGTAGTTACTAGGAGGTGGAACTTAGGATGCAATTTATAATTGTAAATTGTATTATGAGTTTTGAATTCTATTAGTGTTGTTTTATGAGATCAAGAGCTCGAGATATAATTTGTAATTTTGTAAATTGCATTCCAAGTTTTAGATTTCTCTAGTCAATGCTTCATAGGAGGTGGAGCTTGAGAAGCAATTCACAATTTTTCAAATTGAAAATTACATTCCAAGTTCTAGATTCCACCAATTATGGAAAGTGTATTACGAGAGGTAGATCTGAGGAAGCAATTTGTAATTTTGGAAATTGAAAATTACAACTAGAGTTTCAGATTCCATAATATAAAGAGAAAGTTTATTTTTTTGCATTTTAAGGGATTTTCACAAAAAATTAGGGGGTCTACCTTAGGGTATTCGATGTGATGATATTTTTGTCCCTTAGAGTATTTGGGACAAAAATATCAACATTTTTGGTAATCTCTATGGGATGATTGCCTGCTAATCAATTTTTATCTAGTATCCTTATTAGTTCATTAGGCATGGAGTAAATTTGGCTTAATAAACTTTATCCTGGTCAAGAACAAACTGGGATTTTCCTAAACAAGAACAAAATAGGGAAAAAAATATATAAAAAAATAGGGAAGAATAACATAACTAAGGAAACAAAACTCCTAATGAGTTGACCTATACATAAGCACTTATTTAAAAACATAACTAACCCTATTATATAGAAAAATCTAATTATTTAGAATGAATTCCTACCTCAAAATCAAGTTTTGAGGTGTATCCCACTGACTGGTATAGGTAATTCTGTTCTATTGAGTTTAGATAGCTAGAATACATTAGATCCTTTGCAATGATTTATAATATATAAACCACTCCATAGTGCATCAAATTTGGTGTGCTTTCCTAGTTTAGCCTTATCTACATCACATTTGAGAACCATGTCTCCTTCATTGAAGCTCCTTTTAGATGCATTTTTGTTGAATGTCTTCTTTGTTTGAGCCTAATTTGCTTCCAAGACTTTAATTTATCAGTTCCTAATTTCTTCTAGTTTCATAAGTTCAACCAATCTTACTATCATTTTATTAGTATCAATCAAATCCAATTGGTGATTGATCTCAAGAGATGGTAATTAAATTTATAGTGGGCCTCATGCTTCTCTTCCATAGACCAACATGAAATGGGAATTATCAATGGCTTTCTTAGGAGTAATCTTATTAACCCATAGTGCTGATTTGAACTTTGTGTGACATGTCCTTTGCTTATCATCCATTATTATTTTGATAATTATAATGAGGTTCATGTTTATAGAATTGGACAATCCATTACCCTAGGGGTAATAATTGGAAGAAGTAATCAAGTACACATTATGCTTTACAACCCATTCAATCACTTGAGTGCCCACAAATCCTTTAGCATTATCTAAGATAATGGTGTGAGGTACACCAAATCTTGATACTATGCCATCCATAAAATCCAAAATGGATGCCTCTATGGTATCTTTTAGTGAAACTACCTCAGTTCATCATGTGAAATAATATGTTGTTATGAGAACCCATTTGTGACTTGTACTCGATGGTGGATTGATCATACCAATTAAATCCAATCCCCATTGAGTGAATGGTTGATTTGCTTGAATTGGTCTAAGAGGGAGTGCTGCTAATCTCTATTTTCTAGTGAAGTAAGAACATTTTCCATAGTTTCTTACCCACTTATGGGCATCTTTGAATAACTAAATCCAATAATATCCTCCCCTCATTTTCTTGATGTCCATGGTCTTGGTGTAAAATGTCCTTTTGATGGGCCATCATGAAATTCTTTGAGTACCTTAGGGACATGACCATGCTCAATACATCTTATGATGACTCCATTTATATCCTTTATAAAAAATACTCCATTAACAAGGACATAAGGAATGGATTTGAGTTTATAATACCTTTTCTTATACCATTGAATATTATATAGATACTTTCCAGTTTATAAGAAGTTGGTCATGTCTTGGATCTAGCTGTTAAAAATAGGTGGGTTGGTAGGATGAGGTGCATTTTGAACATATACTACTTTAGATGTTGTTTCAATAGTTATAATATTATAAACCAACTATTCACACAAACCTTTTCCCCTCACCATTTTGGTAACTTTGATGTCCACATCAGACTCCATGACTTTGGTAATCTATCCTACTCTTTTTTCATTTATCTCCAAGCTGAGAAAAAATTATTTAACACTTTGATGACTAACCGTCAAATGAATTTTATTATTGGAGAGCATATGCCTAATTTTTTTAAAAGCCTTAATTATGACATATACCTGATTCTCCACAAAATTATAATTTTCATCATATCCCTTCAAGGATTAACTAGAAAATGATATTGGTGATTCTAATTATTCTTTATTCTACTGGGTTAGTATAGTCTAGAAGCTACATTCCCCTCAAAAATCATATAGAATAAAATATTTATCATAGTTGGGGTTGACTAGGGTTGGAGCCTAAGAGATAACTTATTTGATGGATTTAAAGATGTGCCTTCCTTCTTATGTACAGTTGAAAATGGTACCCTTTTTAATCATTATAGTAAGGGGTTTATCCAAGGAAGAAAAATTTGGGACAAATCTTTTCAGAAATTTGATTTTTCCAAGGAAACTATATAATCCTTTCTTATGGCTTGGCACTGCTAATGTAGAAATAACACTAACTATTTTTGGGTCTATTATGAGACCTTCCTTTGAAACTATATGTCTCAATAGCTTCCCTTTATGGATTTTAAAAATGCACTTATTTAGGTTTAAGGAAACCCTAAATTTTGTACACCTTTCAAAAATTTTCCTAAGGTGATACAGGTGTGCTTTGACATGTTTTGAGTAGATAGTTATATCATATAGATATACAAGGATCATCTCATTTATCAAACCTCTGAATTCCATATATGTGGCTCTCTAAAATGTTACACCAACATTATTCAAACCAAATAACATCTTTTTATATGCATACATACCCCATTTTATGGTGAAGGTAGTCTTGAATTGGTCTAATTCCTACACCAAGATTTGGTTATAACCAAAATAATCATCTAAAAGAGAAAATATTTCAGATCCTAATATAGTTTAAAAAATTTGTTTCATAGGGGGTAAAGGATAATGATCTTTTAGAGATACTTGTTTAGATACCTAAAATCCACACAAAGTCTGATTTCACCATTTTAATTTCTAATGGGGACTTTATTAGCAACCCAAGATGAGTACTTGATAGGAAAAATTATATTAGCCTCTATCAATTTAGAGATCTCACTCTTCATCAAGGGTTATATATTTGGATTAATAGGCCTATATTTCTATCTGATGGGCTTGGCATTCAGATCTAATTATATTGTATGATGGGATAAGCTAAGATCAAATCCTCTTAGATCATGATAACTCCAAGTAAATTTATCATCAAAATCTTAACATAAATCAACAAAATATTGATTTTCAAAATCATTACACACCTTGCCTATCTTTAGTGTTTTGCCTTCTAAGATGACTACTAGCTCATAGTCTTATTCATTCACCATTATGTTCTTATTCTCTCATTTTAACTGATCATCTAAAATGAATATGTTATATAGGGCAAAAAGATGCATATGTAATTTTTTCTTCATTAATTTAATGATCTAATCTCAATATTGATCCTAGAGTTTTGTTTGGTTCCTATATGAGAATTTAACTTCTCTAAAAAAATTGATAATCTACTGATCACTATCAAAGACTTGTCAATTAGTTACATTATCATGAATAGATGACCTTATTATCAACCTTACATGTTGATTATTCTTCCTCTTTATTCATTTTAGTAGGTTATATTGGGACCCTATATAGGCCATATGATTAACATATTTGTTCTATGCTCTTGGTACTACTTGAATATTCAAAGTGTTAAAGTCTTTCAATAGTTCCAATACCTTATGTTTGTAAGATCTTAGAATATTGTTTTTGGTTACACTTATAGACCTTACTTGGTGAATAATAAATTTATTGTCATAAAATATCTATAATAATTCTATTCTCTTATCCTTGGCCAAATCTAGTCCTCAAATCAAAGCTTCATACTCATCTACATTATTAGTGCAGTTGAATTAAAGTCTAAAAGAATAAAAATAACTCTCATTTTATGAAGAGATTAAGACAACACCTATGATTTCACTATTTATACTTATCAAACCATCAAAGAATAGTTTCCATATACCTTGAGTATCTTGGATAGGTTTATACTTGATGCCAAGGGCATCAACTATATGTTTGGGCATTACTGAATTGCTAGCCCTTGAATCTACCATGAAATTATGAATAAGATTCTTCCCTATTATGAGTGAATGATAGAAGGGAAGAGGCTTACTACTTTTTCTTGTTTTGGTGTCAGTTTTTGGTTGACATAAATTGATTACTACATTAGGCCCCTTGGATGGAACCTTGTCTATTATCTAGAAATTATTAAAAGCCTCTTGTAACAATTCTCTTTGTGTTAATATAGAGAGTGCCTTCTACATAGTGACATTCAGATTGCTATTATTCATTTTATTCAATATAATGAAAAGGATATTACCAACCTTTATTTGTGCTTTTTTAGGGGCTATGTCTTCATTTACAATATTTGGAGTTGGCACTTTTGCTTTGGGTTGGTTAGTAGGTACAAAGGGTGGCCTTTGTACTATGTTATTCTTTGTAGGCTTAGGTACAAATTTGGAAGTTATAGCTTGTTCCACATAGGGAGGATGATCATTTTTTATTTCTCTTTTATTTGAATGTGTGTTATCTTACACTAGACATCTACCATTGAAAAATGTTTATTCATGATTTAAATCACAAAAATCATCCTCTTTCTAGTTTAGAAAACTTGCCTCACTTTGAGCAGGTTCTTGTGTATCTAATTGTTGGGATGTGGATTAATCCTACTATCCTTGTGTTCCTTATATGCCTTACACCATCAAGGATTGATTGATAACACCATTAAAATAATTATTCTAATTATGTGGCTGTGAACAAAGATAAAACCATTCGTACTCTTGAGCTAAGTTGTTTTGAATAGGTATAATAGCTTTAGAATCACTTGGAGCAAGTAGAGTATGGATGTTTAGAGGTTTTTCTTACATATCCTAACCTTATGGATGTGAATTACCTTGTTTTGGATATGAACTACCATGGTACGACTACATATTGGGTTGGCATGATGAATTAGCCTATTGATAAGGCTTATAGTTCTAGGATTGCTGCCTCCTCATTGCTACTAATTTTTGAGGTCAACATACCCCCATTCATAAAAAATGGGGACCCTTATGTTAAATTATGAAAATTTGAACCTTAAAACTGAAATTTCACTTGATTAGAGTGTCACTATCATGTTTGTAGTTATTTTTTTATTTGAAGATCATCCACACTTGGCTTAGTTGGCACATTTATTCATAGTTCTAATTTAATCTTGCCAAAAGTGGCTAACATTTGATCTTTATGTTTTTGGTCACAACTCTAATGGATTCCATTCGGAATGAGCAATACCTAGGTTTTATGGTTTAATCTTTTATCTAACCTTTGGTTAGTTAAAAATTAAGTTAAATTCATGACTGATCAATTTAAAACCCTACCTCTAAAAACCTAGTTTATGTCCCCATTTTGAGTTCAATTTTGGTAGGAAATTTTGTTTAAATTTCTGTGGGAAAAATTATCATGCCATGGACTTAGTTTAAATTTAATCCTAAGGCTTAGTCATGTTTTTCAACATGACCAAACTTTAGGCTAAAAATCGTATGCTTGGTATCTTCTATGTCCCATGACCCCTTTGTTCCCTTTTATCTTAGCTTAGTCTAGGTAAACACATGGTCCCTTTGTTATAAGGCTTAACCTAAAGCCTTACCCTAAGGTTTATCATATTTATAAATATGATAAAAACCTTAGGCTATGATTTTATTCTATGTCTATTTATTATCCCCTTTAATACATTTATAGCTTAGCTTAAGACCTTATGCTAAAGCTTTATTCATATTTATTAATATGAGTTAAAACCTTAGGCTAAGACCATACATTATGTCCTTTATTATTCAAAAGGGTCCCATTTATGATATTTAGAACTTAGCTTAAGTCTTTTATCCTGAGTGATATATATATATATATATATATATATATATATATATATATATATATATATATATATATATATTCTCAAGCCTAAATTTTGTGTTTGACTATAAGATCAATGATCCATGTTGAATTAGATGAGATTGATCTGACAGAGTGTAATGAGCATTGATAATTAAAAGCCTCGAGATGATGAAAAGTGTTGCAAGTTCATTAATAGGATATTAAGCAGCCAATCGTAGTGTATCCTTTGGATCATGATTCAATAGAGCACATTTTCTCAGATGAAATGGATCAGATGGTACAAGCTGGGCATGGAATTTTAAATAGAGTATAGAAGCCTTAAAGAGCTTCCAAGTGGCACATGTATGAAGTAGAGTGGACCCAAAAGTGATAAGTGGTAAGCCCAATAAAGAGTCTTGAAGAGGTATGTTTAAATTTGATAGTTGTATAGACATAAAATATGTTTATGTAAACATTAAATTATGGGCATGAAACTATTAAACTTAAGATCAACAAGAGTCCCAAGGAGGTATATTAAAATTGATGTTCACATGATCATCAAAGTCATTCAAAAAAATGTCAAATGATGGTCATGAAAATGTCAAACTTAATCTCACTAAGAGTCTCAAGGAGGTATCTTAAAATTGATGGTCGTGTAGATGTCAAAGACATTCACATGAATGCCAAATGATGGGTATACAGATGTCAACTTTAAGATAGCCATTTAGATCCAAATAATGCAAAAATCTATGGACCTCTTTGATTCATACAAATGGATCACACAATGTGAGATCAAAGATGAATTTTTAAAGGCAATAGTCATTTTTCAAATATAAATGAGTAAAATACCATGAAAATGACACATGGATGCCATGACAGAGTCACATAAGCTAGACCAGTTAGTTTAAGATATTTTTTAGACTTGAGAAATGTACAGGTATAAGCATGTAGTCTAATTAGAATCAAGGCCTGTATGAATTCAAATAGCTACCACCATTGGAGTACTATACAAACCTTCAAAAAAACCTAACAAACATGAGGACCTTGATTAGACGCTATAAGCATTTTAATTGGGCTAAGGGGAATTGAATTATCACCTTTATGAGGATGAATCGATTTAGAGTCCACCAGTGAGAAATTTAATAGAATTTGTAGCAATGATAGATCAAAGAAGAATTTCAAGGGAAGGTGTGAGAAAATGGCCTTGGGAAATGGTGGATCTCTCCAATGAACTCAAGCAAATTGAAGATAGGATAGTGTATTTATTGGATAAATTGGTCAGGGACCCTAATACAGTCAACCCAGCTAGTCTAATTATAGATGATGAGTTAAAACAAGGAACTTCCTAGTTTATGAAATAGGTAGGGCACCAAAGCATAGAAAAATTGTTGCTAACCATGATAGGATCATATATATGTTTCTAAATGCAATAAAGAAGACTAGTGAAGCTAGAAACATTAAAAGGGAATTAAGCAAGGTAGATAAAGACCATAAGAGCTTAGCAAATCAAATGAAGGATCTCTTTATGAAACCAATTATTGACCTTGAGATATTTGAATAACAACATTACATAATGAATATCTTACTAGAGAAACAAAACTACAATAGAGGGTTCTCAAAGTCAGATGAGTTGATTTAGGAATATTATTTTGTAGCTTAAAAATTATACACTTTTAAAGTAGAATATTATATTTGAAAAGGCATGTGTAGTTTTTAAAACACATTGCCTATAAATTCATCCATTGGGGAAAGTCTAGTGTATTCTA
The DNA here is from genome assembly GCA_037957365.1 of Torreya grandis. Lineage (NCBI taxonomy): Eukaryota > Viridiplantae > Streptophyta > Pinopsida > Cupressales > Taxaceae > Torreya > Torreya grandis. Next base: position 143,649 of record JARHVA010004084.1, on the reverse strand, counting down.
GAACATTTGTGGAGAGGACAAATGACATAACACTTGTACTTTTGTAATTGGATATGATTGACCAACATGCTTCCTTGCATCTTATAAAATGAGAATTGTCAATTATAAAAGGTGGGAGTTCTTAGAGCCAAGAGCTAATTGTAAATTTTAAACAATTAATATAAGCAAGGAATTCTGCAAAGTCTATCCAAAATATGCTTGTCTTTTGTTATCCTAGTTTCTCTCTCATTTGTTTGTTCTAATCTCTAAATTTTAGTGGTTCTTATAAATTATTTATGTGTAAATTTGAGTTTAGAGATATTAACTTATGCCAATTCTAGGTTAATTGAAAGTCTTTAGGTTTATTTCATTTGCTTACTCTGTTTGCATTTGGGCTAATGTTTTTTGTTTACAAGGGTAAATATTTAAAGTGAAGTTGATTCTTATTTGCATTATTTCACACCATTCTTAGATGTTTTCCTGATGTTTGATATTATTTGATCTTATGATACTTCATGTCACACATTGGTTAAGTGCATGCATGGATGATATTTGAACTTTGTCATGATATTTGGATTGAAGATCAACAACATTTTTTCTCTATCTTACCTTTCCTTTTGCTCCCTTTTTAACCAAATAACTTTAGATTAATTTTCATTGTGAAGAACCATTCTTAGAATAACATATTAAATATTTTTCATAGACTAACATTTGGCCACAGTGGCTCCCAACCATCAAATATTATAATATTGTGAAACAGTCCACTTGCTTTACCTCTATTCCATCAATAGATAATAGGATTATCACAACTTACAACTCATACATTGGATTATTTGAATCTTAAAATGAGAAGTGTCTTGGACACTCTGGGCACCTATGATACATATTAATGAATCAATAGGTGGAGCTTTCACTAGCACTAGAAGGAGGGCCATTAGATATATGTAGATTTAAAGTATCTTTGCTCATTTTTGTGAAATAAATTCAAAGCTTAGTGTAAATTTTGTACATTGTGTCATTATTTGCTCAAATGTATAAATTTCATTGATCCTTATGGTATTACACCCATATTTGTGCTTCCTTTAGACAAAGATCAATGTTCTTTGAAGATATATGCTTAATTAGGGTAAAGATAGCTTAAGATTTATCAATTCAACAAGTTTGAGGTTAGTAATAGTTGTTTTGATCAAATATTGATAGATCCTTTGATAATTTGAGTTTATTTTAACTTAAAGATGTAAATATAAATCATACTTATGTATTTGGATACATCCTTGAGATAAATTAGTTAAATATTATTGTCCTTTGTCGTCCTTTATATAAATATTTGAAAATTTTTCTTGATATGTAAGTTTGATCATTATTTTTTGCAAATATAAGACTAACACATTATATTTCAAATAGGATTCAAAACTCATAATCTAGAATTACCTAAAATTAGGACAAGGTCACATTCAAATATTAGAGAGCCTATACTTTCATTAGAAGTTCACAAGAAGGTTAGGTGAGACAAAGGTAAGCACAGAGTTTCAAAGTCTTTGCCAACTTCACCAATTTAGGGTGCTCCTATGTTTGATCCCTATCAAGGTATGTCTTTGCTAGGTGATTCTTCAGTCAATGTACCAGGTATAATACATGACCTTCCTCATAATCTTAAAATGTATTTTCTAATATTTAGTCCTAGTGGCATCATAACTACTGAGGAACACGTAAAAGTTTCAAGGCTATATTAAGATTGCTAAATGTAGTCCATGAAGATGTAGAATGTAGACTATTTCCTTTTAATTTTAAATATGTTTCATATGAATGGTTTCTAAACCTTCCTAAAAACTACATTACTAGTTGGGTTGATTTTAACAATGTTTTCATCGACCAATTTGGAAAAGTCATTAGCTCTTATATCCTATACTAGAAATTCACCAAAATGAAAAGGGATGGAAATGAGCCCATAAGAACCTTAAATTATAGGATCAAAAAAATGTTTAGTAGGAGCATATATCCTTACAAACATGATGAGGATTTAGCCTTGGAAATTTATAAAGATGCCTTGGATCCTATGACTTCTATGTTTATAAAAAAATATGTTGGGCCCATGAACACATTAGCTTTAGCTTATGCAAAAGTTATGATCATTAATGACTAGATGAAACCCAAAGGATAATTGGCATACTCCATTCCTAATGTCAACCCATATCTACCCATTTTGAATGTTATTCCTAATTCCAATGAAAATGTGCCTACCATGAACCAACTTTTAGTCATGAACCAACTACCTTTGAGACATGCTCATCCTATATACACATAATATTTTAAATTTTTTATTGATTATTGACACTTTGTAGCTTTTAGGAACCTATCAAGTCTCAATATCTTTGAGTACATGCCTTAAGGGGTGCATTGGGAAAGGGGTGGGTAAACCATTAGTGCTTCATAAGATTATTGTCCCTTTTTCCATTTGCCATATACACACTTATCTCCTAAAACCATTTACCCTAAGTTTTTTCTTCTTAATCATAATTCCTTCATTATTTTTCCTCTTTCCATCTTCCTTCTCTTGCCTTAACACCCTTCTAGATAGTCAGTTATATTGGTTCCACTAGTTCAACCCAATCTTCGTTGTTAGCCCTTTGGCCAACCCAACTTAGACCTAGTAAATTGACCCCAAAATAACATTGGGTTGATTGGGTCAACCTTATTTAGCCAACATTCCCAAAAGGATTTATGGAAAGATCTATCTATATATACAATTTCATTTCCCACCATTTCATAAGAGAATAATTATTAGCAAAGAAGTGCACATGAACATCTACTTATTGACCATTCTACTTGAGGAATAAAGCTTAGGGTTTCATAATTTCTTTGGAGATACAAATATTGTCTTATGTATAAGTATTTTAGATGCTTAGATAGGTTGTGTAGCCTAGGGCTGGTTTATCTTAGTTATCCTTACTTAAGTATTCAAAGGTAAGTATTCCTAACTTTATTTCTCCTTTGTGAGAGTAGATAGATAATGCATTTGTATTATTATCCCATGTATTAGTATTTAGTATACATTGACATGAGTATATATATTCTAATCCATGTTTAGTTTAGTTTTTTTATTGTTTCTAACCCCTACTTGGTGCCACAAGATTTAGTGTGCACTAGATTAGATTTTTTTTAATTGTTATTATAATAAGTGAATGTTCTTAAACCTTAGGAATCCATTAGAGTTGTTGTGTGATTATGTTAAATTGTAGGCTTTGGAACCCTTTATAGCATGATATGTTGAGTTGTTGTGTGATTATGTTAAATTGTAGGCTTTGGAACCCTTTATAGCATGATATGTTGTGACAAGTGATCACCTAATTGGGTCTAGTGGATCTCTATATTGGTCATGCTCTTGCTTAACAAGTGTATCCCCAATTGGAAGTGTAGGTATGCTCTATCTTCTTCGAGCCAAAATTGATTTATATACATGATGCATTTTTGATTTCATATATTCTGGTGAATTTGATGTGAAACTAACCCTTTTAGGATTTATTTCACTTATTTTCATTCTTTTGATCATATATTTTGACATACTAGATCTATTTTGTTGACCTAACTATTTTTTTGTATGCACAAGTTTCTAAGAATAAGAAACTAGATCAACCCAATTAACCTAGTACATGTTTCTAGCCTTTCAAACACCTAATTCAGCCTACTAGGTCAACCTAATTGACCCCTTATAGTTTTAACACTTTTTAGCAAGTTCCTATATAGCTTGATTGATTATGTCGACCTAGTTTGCAAGTTTCTCAATCATACCTCAAGGTTTTTCATCAACAATCTTACTTCACTTTATCTTTGATCCACTAAGGTTACTTTATAATTATTTATTTCTTTGTCTTTTTATCTTTCCTTTCACAATTTTTAGTCTTTAAAACTTCCCTTGCACAGTTAAATAGATCGACATTGCCGACCCAGTTCTATGTTCTGTGTGCTATCTGAAATAACTAAATTGACCCTGCTGACCTAGTTCATTTTAAGACTTTGATTTCATAGTATAGGTTTGGTCTTAATGACCCTATTATATATTTTATGCATATAGTATCCACACTATACTTAGAATTAACCTCATATCTATTATTAATTATCTCACACATTTCTTTTCTTGTTGTTTGCATGTTTAGAATAGTTCACATAGTTTAATTACAGGATTTTTAATTAATCTCTTAGTTTCACTATTTCTATTTTATGCATACATGACATTATCACAAAAACATAAATAAGCACTTTAACATTTGTCTACCCTAGGCCAACCTACTTGGATTTCATCACTAAGGGGAAGATGACTTGATGCTCTGGTCAAATATAAAGCATGGTTAATGGTATATTTGTCTAAGCACCCAAAAGATTTATCATTTTGGTGTGTGAATTAAAGGGGTAGGACCCATTACTAAGCCTATATCATTTCCATTATAGTCCCTTTCTACCCAAACTACCTGAAACTATCTTTAGATTGCTATCTAGTACTTTGCTTATAATTAGCTTCTAATCACATTACAAATCATTTCTTAATAATCTAATAAACATTCAAGTTGACCAATTAGTTAGATATTTAATTTTAAAGTTAATTTATTTATCTTTGTTAATAATGTGTGCAAAATATTTCATTATCCAGTGTTATTGAAATATTTTTTTTTATGTGCCTCAAATTGGATTGGCTAATGTTAATCCAATTTACTGTCTATTTCTTTTCGATATTTATTTCTTTTAATTACTTGAAAAGTTATCTTGTTTCATTTTTCAATATATTTTTAAGATTCTTTAATTCCCTATCTATTACACTAGATTGACCCAGTTGACCCAATAGTTTTTTTGCCTTTTGTATATTGTACTGGATCGACCTAGTCAGCCTTATATAATTTTATAGTCCCTATTTTTGTTCTAGGTCAACCCAGTTGACCCTATACTATTTTATTCACCTCTTTGTCCTTTGATTTATCATCTCTCTTCTTTTACATTCATCATGGAATTTCTATTTTATAATGACACTGAGTCATAGTTAGTAGACATGATGAACCTTACCAATCCTAATAGGGTCTCCCATAGACAAAGTAGGGCTCCTCTTTTGGATGCTAGTAATTTTCATATTTCCATTACACAATAAACTATGGGACCCATCCTAATACCTTTTTTTAGTGTAACCCTTCTCTTTTCTTATAATATCAATCTAATTTAGATTATAGTCTTGAAATGTTTTTCTTTATTTATAAATTTCCTCAACATAAAGGAAAGGATCCTTCTACCATTTATAACCTCATGATTAGTGGTCAAACCTAAGAGCCTCATTAAACTATTCATATATTCTCAACATGATTTAGAGGAACCACTTTATTTGGTTCTCAACCTCTTCCTTTAATTTTGACTCCTAATGCTATGACATCTTCTTCTCTAATCTCTTCTACCTCTATGGCTAATATCTCAACTAACATGGTAGGTTCTACATCTAGTGAACCTCTCATAAATTACACTATTCTTAATCCTTTTACTAGTTTTGTAGACACCAAAAATACACACATCATGATTTTGGAGGTTGGAATTCTCCTAAACCACCTTAGGACTCTTTGGGACCAATTTGACCCTTCAACTCCTAATCGAGCCTAACCCATGGTCAGTTTGCCCAATTGACTTAACTTAGATTTTATCCACTTTTTTACCTTCAACCTCAACCATAAATGGGTAGGATGAGCACTGATGGTCACCTTGACCATCAATAGTCAAGATGACCATCAATGGTCACCTTGACCATTGACAGTCAAGATGACCATCAATGGTCACCTTGACAATTGATGGTCAAGGTGCACCTCCTCAACCACCAACATGCAAGACACCCACCTTGTTTTTATAAATATAACTTGTTTAAATACATGTGCAAGCCATTACATGTGCAATCTATAATTATAAGGCCCAATTAATGTCTTGTTACAACTCTCTTGCCTTGCCTATAAGAAGAGAGGATCAGGGAGATGCAATCCATCTACAATTGTTATCAAGAACTTATGAATCTAGAGTTCCTTTATTTTGTAGGTCAATCATCATTAACAATCCAATGATCTATCCATCACATAAGAGAGCAAAATTTCCATCACCACTCTACCAAAAGCATCAAATACTATTAATCTACCAGAATCAGACTCCACCAATGAGTCAACTACTTCCAACACCCACCTGATCAACTTTATAAAAGATAAGTATTTTTTTCTAGTATTAAATTACTATATTTACCTTTTACACTCAACCTAGCACTAACCCACCTCTTTTAATCTAATTTTTTGATCCCATCCATTTGACCATTTACCAACCTAGACCTACACATAGTAACTATCGATGGTTATCTGAACCAGTAACGGTCACTGTGGAAAAAAATAACAAGTTATTTTCATACTTTTATCCTCAACCTAATCCACTTTTCTATGTCCCTACCTACTCATAAATCCCTGCCTAATTTTTTGAAACAGACCCAAGCCATTTAGTACTAATATTGACTTACTTATCAATGTATTAGTCATTTCTAGTCTATTTTTTTAGCAAGCATTTCTTGTGTTCAATTTTAGTAGATTTTTATTATTGATGCAAGTACCTTATATTCTATTTATAAACTTAATTATTTAAAATATGTGGATTGATAACCCACAAGGAATGTCGCACTTCTGGGATCTAGCTAAAGATAGGTAATCCACTTAGCTATCTATCTAACTAGCCATTTGCTTTAGTGATGTATTATTTATAGGTCATCCTCCCAAGCCAAAGAGGAGTTATAAACAATCATATAATTTAATGCATACATAATCAAACAAGTTTTTCAACCATACCCACATCTAGTTTCTTCTTCTTCCTTTTGAATATAAGCTAAAATTCATTAAAACATTTTGGCACACCTGGTGGGACCTTGAGTATTTAATTTGGGTTTCCTTTCTTTGCATATGTATGATCTTATATCTATCTATGCTCATGAATGAAACTAAAATGTCTTTTAGGTTTAAAATTAATTGCACACATTGATTGCTTTTAAGTTTATCTCACATAGTTTAACTTAAAGCAAAGTAATCTTATCGTAGCATCACTCTTGTTGTAAAGACTAAACCAAACCATTTTCATCATTTAAACATAAAAAAAACTTGAGAAAAATATTGAATATGATTTAATCACCTAGTGGTAACCTTACCCTTTCTCTACAATCTTACTTGGAGGTCATTACAAAGGGGAGAACAACCTTAGCTCTTTGGTTGAGTATAAACTTTGGAAATTAGCATATATTGGCTAAGCACCCGATACCTTTATCATTATAGTGTGTGAAGTGAGGGGGTAGGCCCCAATACCAAGCCACGTATTTATTTCTAATACAAATTCTTTTTGAGCACCTAAACAATCTAAAACCTTCCATAGATTTCCTCTCTAGTACCCATTCTACAAGCCAATTTCAATCACACATTTCTTGAAAGCTTAAAGCATAAGCCAAAAGAGAGACTAAATAGAATATTTATGACTTAACATGATTTTTAAAGTGTGATTGATTTTCTTAATCATTTCTTTTCTACTCTTTATTTGAGTGGTGAGATTGTTTATGCATTCTCTCTTCTTTACCTTGGATGGTTCTAGCTCTCCAATAGTGAAATAATCAAGTAGATAAAAACCCATCACCAAACCAATCGACCTCCTCCACCTCCTCATTTATGGACTAAATTTCTAAACCAACAAACTCTCCTCACCCTTTAAAAATTCCTCACTTCCCTTAGGATGTTACCCAAGGAGATGTGGACTTTGTCACCTTCCTAAATAACAATCTTGTGGCCCTCTAACACTACCTTAACACTATGCCTCACTATACCCATATTTTAGCTCCACCTATGGACCTATCTTATGGCATGCCTTCCCATCTCATGGGAGACACTTATATTTCCATGTTCACCACCCAACCATTGGCTACCCAAGATTCCTCATCTACCAACAATCCCTTTGATACTACTATGGAAGACCAACTTGACAAACCTACAAACACCCTTATACCTTCCACCCCTACAAATAACTCTTCCACCTTAAGAAAAACCCAAATATTAGCCATGTATACTCCCCTCACCATGGGAGTACCTAACACTAGCATTGCCAACCTCTCTTTGACAAATGCCCCACTTCAAAATCTTGTGATACTTATACCTTTTACCTTATCACCAATTACCACAAAGGTCACTACTACCCTTCCTTTTGTCACCAACCTAAACAACACTCCTACCTAACAAGTGTCCATTATACCAAACCTAGGTTACATCCCTAATCCACAAGGGTATATACCTATACCTAGTACCTAACCACTTGCATCCACCTACCCTTATATATCTTCCACCCAGCCACCGGTCTCCACATATCAATATGTGATAGCTCCCCAACCTTCCACTAATTATCAATATGTCACCAAACCACCACAAAAAAATACACCTTACAACATTTTGGGTGCATAACCCCCAAAAAAACTCATGAAGATGCTCATGGATAAGATGACTATCTTAGAGTCATCCATATCTAGAGCTCACAATATCCTATCATATGATCAAATTTATAAAAAACCCATTCACACATTTATCCCTATCAAACCCTATCCTCCTTAATGGGAACTTCCCAAGTTCTCCAAGTTTTAGAGTAAGGAGGATCCCTAGTAACACCTTAGGAAATTTAGACACTCATACTACTTGATTACCTATGATGATTCCCTCCTTATCTACACTTTTTCTATGTCTTTATCATGATCAATATTAGATTGGTATAGTGCCTTAACCAAGCATTCCCTCTTCTCCTTCACCCAACTGGATCAAAATTTCTTGGATCACTTTTTGATAAATATCTCCAAAAAGGTTTCCATCACTAACCTCTACTCTATCTAATAGTTTTATGATGAATCTATTACTGATTTTGTATCCCATTAGAGAAGCCTAATCAATTATCTTTCCTTCTTTTACCCTAACCCAATTTAATTAAACTCTTTGCTCAGACATGTGCCAAGCACATCTCTTCCACATTGCATGTTCAAATCTTCTAAACCTTTGATGAGGCTTTTACCATGGCTCATAAATAAGAGAATAGATCCATAGATGAAGGAAAACTAAAACTAAAAACCAATAACTCTATCTACAAAATGAATGAGGCTTCCTCCTCCAAACTGAATAATTAAATGTACATCAAGATTTAAAAAAAGGGCACTAAGAACATGGTTGTAATTAAATATGCTTCTCCATCATCCACCAAACAACCAAATTCCTCTAGTTCCTCAAATAAAAACATGAGAAACCAAAACTAGAACACCCTAAAGTAATTTACTCCACTTGAAGAATCTTATGCTTTGATCCTAGAGAAGGTATTGAAAGCTAATGTCATATAGCTTCCTCCTATCAAACCACCTCAGTAATTTGATTATTCATATCCCTCACCTAGTCGGTATAATGAGAATGGTCTATGTTCCTTACAATAAATAATTAGACATGACATTAGTAGGTGTAATACCTTCAAAAGTATTGTCTAATCTCTCATTAATAAGGAGGAGCTTGTGTTGGATAGACCCAACACACCTCAAAACTAGGCCATTAACATTTTTGGATAGCCTTTCACTAATCATATGCCTAACAAAAATTATAAAAACATGGTTGAGTTCCCTTATAATTTCCATACTATTAACATGGTTCTTGGCATGCTCGTTGCTAAAGAACTTATTGACCAACCTATCTGTTCTTTTCCTCCTCCACTTATTGAGGTAGTAGAGTTACCTTCTCCCCTTTTTGAGATTTAAACTAAGGAAGCATCCCTCTCTCCTCTAATTATTGAGGTATTGGAACCATCAAACCCTCCCTTGATCAACATACCAGAGCATGTACCCATCTTACCTTCTCCCTTAACCACTAAGCAACTTAATACCCCTTCAAAGATCCTTATCGAAGAGGAAGCCCCATGTCTTCACCTCCCACTGACTAGTCACCCAATCTAACCTTACATCCTTTTATTGAGGAAAAGTATGAGGTCACCACCCCTCTCAACCTATGGGATTATTTTTCAAGTCCACTATCTAGAGAATAAGACTAGCCTACAAACCATTCTATATTTAGTGTAGAAATTAGAATTTATCTCCAAACTTGACATAGATTGAGACACATTATGGAAGTAATTAGGGATACCTTATATTACTAAGTAATAACCTCTGACCATACCTTTAGTAGACTAAATCACCACTCTTATTATCTAAACACATATCTTATTAACCAAACTGATGAAGACCTCTACCGACCCAATAATTTATCATCCATCTAAGGCACCTAAACCCCAAGCAACAAAATCACCTTCTCCAACCAAGCTGACTAAACCAACTAAGAACCTTGGCACCTTCCCTACATAGAGTCTTAACCACCCATCTATGAAAGTGGAGCTTACCTTGTTGAACCCAACAATAAAGAATTAACCCAAATCAACTAAGGGAGTAGAAATAGAAAATAGATAGAGAGACAAAATTTTACCTCCCTCCACCTTACCCTCTATCTTGGGGCCTCATCCCTCCACTCTGAGAAGGAATCCAATTATCCTAACTAAGACCCAATCACCACTAATAGTTACACCAAGACACTTGCTTTCTAACACACATTTTTTCAAACCATCAATAACCAAACTACCTATCCTAAGACCTCCTACATCCACTTTCTCAACCATTACCTTACCAAAATCAAAATTTCCAACCAAATGCACTACCTTACCCAAACCTTCCATCACAAAACTCGGTCTCAAAAATACTTCCACCTTAACAACCAAGACCAAAACCCCTAAAACCTCTCCACCTTTAGTTGAAACCTACTTCACCATTTTACAAAAGTTACAACAAGATTATTGCTTAACCTTACCCCTTATTAGGCCATTTGACCCTATCAATTCAAAACCCACCTAGTATAATGACCATCATGTGTGCTTCTATCATAGGACACCAGGGCATGACATGGAGAGCTGTAAATCTCTCCAAACTATTATACACTAGATCTATGATGAGGAAAATATATTAACATATGAACCTCCCATGATCCCATTACCAATTAAACAACCAACAACCACTAGCCAAAACCTACCTATTCCTCCACTCTCACCTCAGAGTGATGCAGGACCAAATAAATATCCTACCCTAGCTCCTTCCTCTACCCTCCACTATTTTATTAATTTTGAGCATGAAGGCTAGGTCATCATCATTAAAGATGACCCAAGTCCCTTCTCAACTTTTAACATGACCCATCGACCTAATGATGTCCTCCTACCCCCATTTAGCATACCCTCCTTATCCAAGGATAAAACCTCCACCATGAAAGAGGAAGCCTTGACTTCTTCTACCAATGAGGCATAGACTAGTTCATACATCCCCTCTGATTAGATCCCCACCTTAGAACCTTTGGAATTAACATTCCACTACCTTTTACTAGGAAAATATCACATTTTAACCCTTGATTCTTTCCCTACTCCCTAAGAGTATGGGAAACTTACTAACCAACCTAGGTATGACCCTAATGTTAGAACCATTATTCCCTTTAGACCTTCACACTATGAAACCCATTTCATTTATGGGGGACTTGACAAACCACTCAATGCTTCTACCACCTCCCCTTCACCTTGACCATTCACATCTAGCTTCTCCTATCTAGACAAGCTAAATTTTGCCAAAACATACCTTCATAGGTGTGCTTAGAGGATATGAGCATGGCTGACATGAGTTAATTTACATTGAAACTAGAAAGGCTCATGAGAATCATGTAATTGGTTTCATTCTACCTACCAAGAAGCAAGCCAAACCACCTACCACCACCATTATTAAGGAAGACACCCCTTCCTCACCAACCTCTCCCCCACCTACATGTGAGGATAATGACATCATCCCACCTAGCCTTTTTTTATCAACATGATCAGCCTTAGACCCATGACTTATCAAAAAGAGGGGGTAATTATAACCATCCCTTTGACCCATCCTATGATGATAGGATATGACTCTCTTACCATTAACACTCTTTAGTGGTAAGATGATGATTTTGTTCTCACCTAACTTGGTACTCTAGATTATTCCATCCACAAATCCCTTCCTCTTGAGACTTTGACCATGTTGAACTAATCTACCATGGATATCAATTGGGGTACTCTAGAGAACCCCCACATTGACAAAATTGGCCAATCACTAAATGTTAAGGAAAGTTAGGATTTTCCCTCTTTCCTCTAAGACCATAGCATAGCATAGCATAGCATTCACTTGGTCTTATAATGGCATGCCTTGAATTAACCCCACTATTACTACCTATAACATAGTCACCAATCATGACACTAAGCCTATCAAGTAGAAGCTTCAATGCATGCATCCTTGCATAGCCCTTCTCATCAAAGAAGAGCTTCAGTGTCTTCTATCTATCAATTTCATTCAACCCATTAACTATCCCCAATGGGTCTCAAATGTTGTGCCTATCAATAAATACATAGGGGGAATACACATTTGTGTGGACTTTCATGACCTCAAACTTGCTTGCCCCAAAGATGATTTTCCTTTATTAAGCATAAACTAACTAGTTGATCTTATGGCCAACCATGAGATGTTTTCTCTCATGGATAGATTCTTGGGTTACAATCATATCTTAATTTACCCCAAAGATTAGCATAAGACCACCTTTACCACCCTATGAGGGACCTTCTACTATAAAGTCATGCCTTCCAAATTAAAGAACACTGATGCAACCTACCAATGTGTCATGACTTATATATTTTATGACCTTATCCAAAATATTGTAGAGGACCATGTGGATAATTTGGATATTCTCAAGATCATATTTGAGTGGCTTATCCATTACCATGTTTGCTTAAACCCTAATAAGTGCATTTTTTGGGTCTTGTTAAGAAATCTCCTTGGCTTTATCATATCCCTTCAAGGAATTAAAGTCAATCCCACCAAGATCAAAGCCATCCTTGACATGCTTCCTCTAGTCAAACTTAAACAACTCCATAATTTATAGGGGAAGATCCAATCCATTCATCACTTTATCTCTCAACTTTTAGACTAATGCCAACCCTTACACCACCTTCTAAAGAAGGATGTCTCTTTTAAGTGAAATAATGACTGTCAAAAGGCCTTTGATTCACTCAAAAAGTAATTTTTATCTCCACTTGTCCTCACCCCTCCCAAGGATTAACAACCTTTATACCTTTATATCTTTTCCACTGACCACTCCTTAGGGGTAATGTTTGCTCATTAGGATGAACAACATAGAGAACAAGCCATCTACTACATTAGCAGCATGCTTGTAAAGTATGAGACTCGATATACCCACATCAATAAAATTTTCTTATTTTTAGTCTTCATGTCCATCAAACCTCACCACTAAATTTTTAAAAACAAAACCTATGACATAACCAGTACTAAACCACTCAAGTACATGTAATCCAAGCCATACCAAAAATAATGTATGGTCAAGTGGTTCATGCTCTTAGTAGAGTTTGAAGTTGAGTTCCTTTAGCAAAAATTAATTAAGGGGAAAGTCATTTATAACTAATTAGCTGAAGAACCATTAGTATACAACCAACCTCCTCCTCTTGAGTTTCCTGATGAGTCCATGATGACCCTCTCTCAAGTGAGTTTCACCTATATAGTCACCATGTTCTTTGACAAATCAAAATGTCAATGTGGTGGGGGAACTGGTATCATCCTTATTCCATTTGATGATGAGCCTCTTCATTTGTCTTTTAAGCTTGATTTTTAATTTACCAATAATATGTTTGAGTATAAATCCCTAGTCACAGGCCTTCAATCTATCTTAGCCCTGGGAGTCAAAATAATCAACATCATTGGTGACTACTAACTTGTTGTCAATCAAGTCAATAAATCTTACCAATATAAGAATTATGTTTTGGAATAGTAAAAATAACTAGTTAATGAACTCTTATTATCATGTGAGCACTACTGCATCTAATCAACCCCATGATCTTCCAATAAGTTTACCAACACCATGGTTTCCCTTACCTCTTATATCCCATTTACACCCTCTAACTCTAACCTATCTATTATTATCCATAGACTTACCTAGCCTTCTTATCTCAAATTAGATTTTCTCACTATTTTTAATGTGCAAGAGATGCAACCTAACCTTTGGTATCAATAGACCTTTGACAACCTCAACTTTACCATCATTCCTTCTGGCCTCTCTAGGAATACTCAAAGAATGTTTATCCGAAGTACCTCACATTATACCATTATGGGGTGATTATTTATAAATATGGCTTCAATGGTCTCCTCTTCCATTGCCTCCATAGTTGTGAAGCTAAACACATCCTTCACCTAGGCTATTACTGGCCTACCCTTAACCAAGACTATTATAATTATGTGAAAAAGTGTGTTAAATACCAACAACACACCAATTTGAATCATGCACCTAGCCATAGTCTTCATGTTTCTACTAATTTTTATCCATTCTCATAATGGGTTCTAGACCTTATTGGTGAAATTAATCCCCATTCCTTTAAAAAAAACCATTTTATCATCACTACGACTAAATATTTTACCAAATAGGTAGAGGCTATTCCTTTAATCTTGACCAAAGTAGATAAGATTGTTAACTTTATCAATCATCACATCATCTACTATTTTAGTGTTCCTCATAAGAATTTCATTGATAATGGTAATTATTTTAAGAATAATCAAGTCTAAAGTCTTTGTGATGAATTTGGCATTAAGTTAAGATTCTTCTCACCCTTTCTCCCTCAAGTGAATGCATAGGCTGAGTCTTCTAACAAAACTCTTAACAACATGCTAACTAAAATGGTTAATACATCTGGTCAGGATTTGAATTTTCACATCTTCTTCACCTTATGGGCATATTGTAATATCATTATAAATCCTATAGGTGCTACCCCTTTCTCTCTTATGTTTGGGAAAAAGGCAATATTACTTCTCAAAGTTGAAATACCTTTTCTTCACATATCTTTGTAGGATCTCATTTTTGAGGATGATTATCATCAACACCACTTAGCCCAACTTAAGTTACTTGATGAATGTCATTTAGTATCCTTTACCCATATTCATGTCTATCAGGGTCATATCAAGCATGCCTGTAAAAAATGCATTAAAGTGTAATAATTTAACATTAGAGACCTCATCCTAAAGGAAAATCAACATGTCACCAATATGGAGAAAAGCATGCAGGGCAAGTTTGCTTTCAATCAGATTGGACCTTATATCATAACCCATAAGTATGGATCAGGAGCTTATCAATTTTCCTCTCTTAAAAGCAACCCAAAACTTGAGCCTGTCAATGCTTCACATCTACATTCATTCTTTTGTTAAGAAGGATCAAGTTTATCATTTATTTAAGCTTATGCTCATCTCTTACTTTTAACCATATTCATTTCCCTATTTTAAGGGAAACTAATTGAAAATGAATCATGTGATTATCTATCACAATCATAGCCTAATCTTGAATAATGGGTACCATGGATTTACCCATGGCATGATTCTAATGGTAATTTTTTCCCCTCTCCCAAGACAGATTCCCATGATCATTTTCATCTAAACCTCTTTACACCTAATCAACCTTTTTTTGTGATTTTAGTTTTGCCTTCATAAAGGTGAACCCTTAAACCTATATAAGCATGTCTATGCCATGAAAAAGTCAAGAAATCAAAAAGGAAAATCCAAACCAATAGCAATCAAGGGTTATTCCTAGCATTCATAGACTACTCCCTTAAAGGATAGCTACATAAGCATACTAAAATTGCATAAATATAAGGTAGATTTCTCCCTTGAAGGAAAAATATCAAAAATCCTTAAACAAAGTGAATAAACTTAGACTACTACCTTAAAGGATGGCTGAGTAAAGCATTTGTCAAAACCACAATAATTTATTGGAAGCTTCTCGCATCGATCAGATTCCCATATAAAATAACAAAGTAAAAGACCCATTATCAAATGATAAAAAAAGAAAACTAATTCTAAAAGCCATAATCAGCTCTTACATATCAAAATAAAATGGAAGCCATAATCAGATTTCACAAGTAGACTTCCTTTATCGATCAGTTTACACTTTGTATGACATAGGATTATTTATACTACCTCTTTAGTTACCTATAGAAGAGGCATGCTAGTCTCAAAAGAAGGTTCCATTTTCATCCATCTTCCATTTATACACTATAAGTAAGGGATTTTGAGCTTACTTGATATTATGTGGTTAAAACACCTTTTTTATCTACTAAACATACACTAATGCAAAGTATTCAAAGGGATTATGTTCATTATGCCAATACAACTTTGGTTTTATATTAGTCCTTGTCAAAGAAGAAACATCATGCCCTCTTATTATCCTATCCTAAATAAAATCACAACACCCACCCTAGAAACTACCTTCTCCACTCATCCTGACCACCTCATCATCTAGTGTTGACCCTTATATTTACCAAACGTCATGCGTTCTACTTATCACTTGTTTTTCTAGTGTTGACACTTATATTTACAAACTTTGGCATCCTAGTCTATGTGTGATATTGACTATCACACCTTTTTATTACACTTCATGCACACATTTACATTCCAAGTACCCAACCTATCACCCACCTTCATGATGCCCACCTTTGTCATTACCTTTTTATACCTTGTCAGACCTATACCCATTTATGTCTTACCTCATTGATTCTTAGTTTGAAGGGGAACACCTCCTCCCATACTCGAGTCAACCAAACCTTTGACCAATAATTTATTTTTGTTTTGCAACTTATTGATTCAAATTTGCATTATAAAAGGGGGAAAAATATATACACCAAAAATCTGCACACCATGATTCCAAATGTTAAAATTCTCCTGAACCACCTTAGGACTCCTTGGGACCAATTTTATACTTTGACCCCTAACCAAGCCTAACCCATGGTAAATTTTCCCAACTAACTTAACCTATTTTTAACACACTTTCTTACCTTCACCCTTAACTATTGATGATTAAGATGACCATCGATGATCACTTTGACTATTGATAGTTAGGGTGCACCTCCTCAACGACCAACATGCAAGCCACCCACCTTGATTTTATAAATACAACTTATTTAAATCCACATGTAAACCATTACATACATGAGTTATAATTAGAAGGCCCAGTTAACATCTATTTTCAAATCTCTTACCTTGCTTATAATAAGAGAGGATTAGGGAGGTGAAATCTATCTATAATTATTATCAAGATCTTGTGCATCTAGAGTTCTTTTGTTTTGTATGTTAATTATCATCAATAATGTAGTGATCCAACTATCATGTTCAAAATCCAAATTTTCATCACTTCTCTACAAAAATAATCAAGTACCATTACTCTACCAAAATCATGTCATACTCCACTAATGAGTTAACCACCTCCAACACCCACCTGATCAACTTTCTACAAGATAACTATTTGTTTTCTAGTATTCAATTACTTTATTTGACTTTTATACTTATCCTAATAAAAATCCACATCTTTGAATCCAAATTTATGATCCCATCAATCTAACCATTTATCAACCCAAACCTACACATAGTAACCATCGATAGTTGTTTCAATTGCCAATGGTCTGTCCAACCACTGATGATCACCTTAACCACTGATGATCGCCTTAACCATCGATGGTCACCCCAACCATTGATAGTCACTATGGTAGAAAATAAAAAGTTATTTTCATCCTTTCATCCTAAAAAAATATAGTTTTTATGTCCCTACCTATTCATAGACCCTTACCTAATTTTCTAAAGCAGACCCACACCATTTAGTACTAGTTTTGACTTGCTTATCACTGTATTAGTCATTTCTAGTATATTTATTTAGAAAGAATTAATTGTGTTCAATTTTAGTATATTTTTAATATTTATGCAAGTACCTTATATTATATTTATAAACTTAATTATTTAAAATGTGTGGATTGACAACCCTCAAGGAAGTTCTCACTTTCAGGATCTAGCTAACACTAAGCAATCCACTTAGCTATCTAACCTACCATTTTTTTAGTGTTGTCTTATTTTCATGCCATCTTACCAAGATAAAGAGTTATCCACAATCATCTAATTCAAAATGCACATAATAAAACATGTTTTTCAACCATACCTACATCTAGTTTCTTCTTCTTCCTTTAAAAATGTAAGCTGAAATTCACTGAAACAAGTTCATTGTTTGCTACCCAAGGCAATCATACTTCTAGTGCTTCTTCTTCTCAACCATTCACTAGTACATATTTTAATTCAAATTAAAATGTTGAAACTAATGCCTCAAATTCTCATAATTCTTCTCAAACTTATAACAATATTAAAAGTGGTACCCAAACCACCAATACCAACATAGATACCAAATATAATCTCTTCTAATGCTAATAAAACACACCAAATTTTATTGAAAACTATCAATCAAATGAATAACTTTCAATCACATAACACAAATAAAATGATGAGAAGACAAAACCATATTTTTATTCTTCAATCTCATCCACAACCATTGGCTTGGGGCACACATAACCAAAATGTTAGCCCTCCTCTTTGAGATTCTCAAGGAAATATCATTCCTCAACTTCCTTTGGTCAATAAAACCATCAAACATCTCCAAAATTAACCTATTACTACTCAAATTTCCAACATTGATATATGAGGTATAACATCTACAATTTTGTTATAATGGATCAACCGATCCTACCCTTCACCTCAGAACATTTATAAATCTTTACAAGGATTGGGTTAAATTAAACACCTTTATCTCTACCAAGATCCTAGATAAAACCCTCATAGGTGATGCCTTAGATTGGTATAATAAACTTAGATCTCATTCCATTTCTAGTTTGGAAGACTTAGTATAATAATTTCAAACTAATGATCTTCCTAAAAACACTTTGGCCCATTTCATTAACTAAAAACAACATGAAAATGAAACTTCCCAAGACTTTATTAAGAGATGGAAGACTTTATCAAAAAAATGTGAGCATAACATGGTGGATGAAAATATTTTTCATCTCTTTAAAAATTATCTCATTCATAAATTATAATATCAAGTGCACACTCTTTCTCCACTTATTTTGAAGGAGGCTATTAACCAAGATAAAAGACAAGATTTACTAATGATGGTGTTACTACTTCTTATGATACCATTCACAATGTTCAATCTATCATTCCTAACCCTTCCTTGGAACCAACTCCTTATCGACAATACACTAATCCTCATTTCTATTCACCAAATAACATTAAAGTACAAAAACCTCTATCCTTAGTTAAATTTCTTAAGAGTTTACCTAGGCATCTTCTATGAGAGCTTGAACCTACTTGACTTATGAAAACATATTATGATCCTAAACTTTTTTGTTGGTTTCATGCTAGTTGGGGTCATTCTCATGAGAACTATAAAAAACTTCATAATTTAGCTATGGATTTTATTCTTGGCCCTAATTTTGATCATCATAAGAGTCAACAAGCCTATGAGATTACTTTTAAGGATTATAAAATAAATGACAAAACTCAAGCCTTAAATTAAGGAAATGATAATTTGGCTATCTAAAAAGACCCTTTACCTAATCATCAACTAATTCAAGACACTCAAGACAAGCCCACCCCTTCCACCAATAATGTAGAAAGTCTTATTGAAGCAAATTGTAAAGAAAATGTGGTTAGCATGACTAATATGTGAAGGGTGGTGGATTTCATTTATTCCTAACCTATCTACACTCCACCTTCACATAAGACATATCATTGTATCTAGGATTCTTATCTAACTCATTTAAATGATTTAAAGAAAGAATAACTTATAACTTTTTATGATCCAATTTATGATTATCCCATATATAACATGTCAGGAATCTAGAACAACAAACATGCTCTGATACCACTTGTTGGGAGGATGGGTGGATAAACCGGAAGCACACAATTTGATTACTAATACCAAGCAACTTAATATGTGGAAATTAACCAGATTCACCAAGTAACTAGAATTCAGAATAACACAGCATATGAGAGACAATACCAAATTGTATTAACACTTTATACAGAAAAGAATACAATAAAGAAGATGCCACTTCTTCTCCACCACCTTACAGAGGTTTCCCACACCTCAAGTGAACAGTAATTCTTCTCCCCAAAGCTCTCCCTCTCACAGGTCCCAACACCCAACTCAAATACAGAGTTGGTGTTCACCTCCCGTGCTCCACGCACACCACAAGTGCTCCACGCACTCCACAAGCACTCCACGTGCTCCACAAGTACTCAAGGTACTTCAAGTAGATCTCCCATGAATCTGCAACAACCTGCAATTCAACAGACCATACTTATGGAAGGAACTCCCTTGCCTTCCTCTTGCTCTATCCGAGTACACACATGTACTCCAAGTAGATCATGCCTGATACTGCTCCCTGTTGTGTTGCTGTCTGTATGACCTTGCACACCTGCAAATCAAGCAATGGTTCTATTCACCTGTGAACCTCGACCTTGCACACACATACACCTGCAGATCAACGATCTTACTTACCATGTAGATCTCCTATATAGGCCATGCAACTGTGACCAAGATCCTACACTCTTGAAGAACCCAGCTGGCTCTCCAATCCAGCACCAACACACCTGGTACTGTGGCACTAGGAGGAACGCACCATAGCTCTACCTCACACACAGAAGGAGCTTATAATTATGCTCTCTTACTCCCTAGCACACTTTTCCAATACAACCATGAGTCTATTATATAGATCTCATCCAAACAATGATTAGACATCTAATTACAATAATTAGATCCGCAGCTATGAGTCTAAAATTAGCACTCATCATGCAAACTCTTGGTTCGTTAGCTCACTGCCCGTAATTAACTTGCAGTCGAACTACATAGGCGACCGACGTCGGTCCCTGTCTGCCTGGGGTCGCCGACGCCGGCCGATATATAACCGACGTCGGTTGCCTTCCTGTCTTACCCTGCCGACGCCAGTTGGCCAGACCAACGCCAAACACTTCTGACACTCAGCAACTCATTCTGCAACCTCCTCCATGTCTGCATCAGTGAATCTTTTAGCTCCACAATCCTAACAATCTCCCACTTGGAGATAAACCGCTGCACTGTACCTGTACCTGTACTCCGTCTAATCTATTTCCTGGTTTGTATCCCTCTTTAAGCTCCCACCTGAAGACAACCCACCACACATCCCGTGGTGTACCACCTGTCATCCGAGTAACCTGCCACATCCGCACCTACAACACCTGTAGTGAAGTCCTGACCCTGCATAGCAACACCTGCTGCCGGTCCCTCTCAGAAAACTTGAGAACCCACTTCCCCGAATTGGCTCCTAACTCTCTGACAGCTCCCACTACATGGGAATACTCAGGTCTATACCAGACCTCATGTGATTTCAGACACTGTACCTGTCCAGCCCTTAGTGTGCTCCGGCTCTGCATCCCGAACCTCGTCAACACCTGATTCACATCAGCTCCCACTCGAGACAAAATCAACCTGTGATCTCCATGCCTCCCATGTCAAAGAATTCTGCTGCTCGAAACTCCTCATGACATGCCACTGAACTAATCTTACCCTTAGCTCAACAAAACCCTGTATGTACACCCCTGCTAGCTAGCATACTATCCACGTACAGCAATAGAATGATGTCATGACTCATCATCCCCCTGGTAAGACAAAACCACAGTAGTTACCCTGACATTGACTGAAGCCATGCTTCGTCCTCCACCTGTCAAAACCTGTACCGCTGTCCTGCAGCTCCTCAAGACCATATACCTGATCTTCCATCTCACGTATCCGTTCTCTCCATTCTTCTACTAAGGTATCCATTCGTCTCTGTGCTTTCATACCTGCTGGCATCTCTACCAAAACACACCTGTTTGGTTCTCCTCCAAGGAATCACATCCTCATCCATGCCAAGCTCACACCTGTTTCCTGGATCCTTCCTGCTCTACAATCAGCAACATGTATAAAGAAGAGGAACAACGAATTTGAGGGCCTACTTACGCCTTCAGTCCTCCGTATGGGTGTTTGAGACTCCTTGACAGCTTGCTGTCCACCCAAAATTTGTTACAGTGACCGACCTCGGTCACTCCACAGTTTGCATCCGACCGACGTCGATTCCATGCATCTGTTCCTGACTACCAACCTGCCTGCGCTGGTGTCCCTGCTACCGATGTCAGTTCTCCTAACCGACATCGGTCTTACATACTACCGACGTCGGTCTCATGACCGACATCGGTCTTACCCTGCCCGACATCGCCGGCTTCGGTCTGCACATGACCGACATCGGCATCTGTCTGTTCGACGCCGGTTCCTCCTGACCGACATTGGTACCTGTGTTCGCCTGTGAGTGATGACTTTTTACCCGCGAGCTTCTTTGAATCAAAACCCATGTCCAAATTGCCCTGCTCAGAAGTATCCAGCCACATCCACTGGGTTCTGTCCGCCATCTCCTCCATAAACACCAAGGCTTTCCAGTTCTTAAGCCTGTCAAATATATCTGTCTTCCGCTTAAGAACATGCATCTCCTTCCTGCTCATGTGACCAAGCCTACGAAGCCACGTCTCCGCAACAAAAGAAGAATCAGTAATATAAACAAGTAGATAAAGGATACCTATTTTCTTACCACCAGCTAATTCAAGTGCATCCGCTGTGAGAGTTCTTGTGCATCTCTCATCACCCAATCTTTCTGAAGAAATTAGCCATATCTCCAAACCTGGGACCTGCATGACCTTCATCAACACCTGTGTGTTGGCCGCCTGCAATTTCAGCTTCACTTCCCCTTTGCCAATTCTTTGGCAAGGCTCACCAGCTCCTCTACCTGGAACTGCATGGAAAGAGGCAACCGAATCTTTTATCCAAGATTCAACTTTATCCAAGAAACCTACAAACACATCCTGTGCAACAACACCTGCTACATCTGTATCTTCAGTTTCTTCATGCTGATCTGTTACCAACCAACAATAATCTTTTACCTGCTCTTTCTTTCCATAGGACCGTGAGTGACCATCTGTGCTTTTCAACTCTTCCATTCTTAGCTTACTTTGATCTGTTGTTGCTCTACTCCCACTCGATCAGAAACCCCTGAGAGTGACCTGTAATCAAAAACAAAACCTGCTTCCTCCAACCTCAGCTCAGATACCACTTGTTGGTATCAAGCTCAAGAACCTACAACCAAGGCTCTGATACCACTTGTTGGTATCAAGCTCAAGAACCTACAACCAAGGCTCTGATACCACTTGTCAGGAATCTAGAACAACAAACATGCTCTGATACCACTTATTGGGAGGATGGGTGGATAAACCGGAAGCACACAATTTGATTACTAATACCAAGCAACTTAATATGCGGAAATTAACCAGATTCACCAAGTAACTAGAATTCAGAATAACACAGCATATGAGAGACAATACCAAATTGTATTAACACTTTATACAGAAAAGAATACAATAAAGAAGATGCCACTTCTTCTCCACCACCTTACAGAGGTTTCCCACACCTCAAGTGAACAGTAATTCTTCTCCCCAAAGCTCTCCCTCTCACAGGTCCCAACACCCAACTCAAATACAGAGTTGGTGTTCACCTCCCGTGCTCCACGCACACCACAAGTGCTCCACGCACTCCACAAGCACTCCACGTGCTCCACAAGTACTCAAGGTACTTCAAGTAGATCTCCCATGAATCTGCAACATCCTGCAATTCAACAGACCATACTTATGGAAGGAACTCCCTTGCCTTCCTCTTGCTCTATCCGAGTACACACCTGTACTCCAAGTAGATCATGCCTGATACTGCTCCCTGTTGTGTTGCTATCTGTATGACCTTGCACACCTGCAAATCAAGCAATGGTTCTATTCACCTGTGAACCTCGCCCTTGCACACACATACACCTGCAGATCAACGATCTTACTTACCATGTATATCTCCTATATAGGCCATGCAACTGTGACCAAGATCCTACACTCTTGAAGAACCCAGCTGGCTCTCCAATCCAGCACCAACACACCTGGTACTGTGGCACTAGGAGGAACGCACCATAGCTCTACCTCACACACAGAAGGAGCTTATAATTATGCTCTCTTACTCCCTAGCACACTTTTCCAATACAACCATGAGTCTATTATATAGATCTCATCCAAACAATGATTAGACATCTAATTACAATAATTAGATCCGCAGCTATGAGTCTAAAATTAGCACTCATCATGCAAACTCTTGGTTCGTTAGCTCACTGCCCATAATTAACTTGCAGTCGAACTACACAGGCGACCGACGTCGGTCCCTGTCCGCCTGGGGTCGCCGACGCCGGCCGATATATAACCGACGTCGGTTGCCTTCCTGTCTTACCCTGCCGACGCCGGTTGGCCAGACCAACGCCAAACACTTCTGACACTCAGCAACTCATTCTGCAACCTCCTCCATGTCTGCATCAGTGAAGCTTTTAGCTCCACAATCCTAACATAGCACATCACATTCTATGATAACCAAGATTTTACTAACACTTCTTTCAATTCTCAAAAGTAACTTCAACCAACTAGTTTATCATCTCAACATGCTTTATCACCTTGTCCCAAACCTTCTTCTTCTTCTTATCAACAAAAATTCCAATTATCTTCATCTCATCCTTCCAAGGATCTTCTTAACCATTATGCACCTTTATCTAACAACCTTCATATGGGTTATGATGAGTGGGATCCCATTGCGGAGATCACTAATCTCCCATCCCAAATTTCATTCCTTGAGCTTATGAGGACTTCTCCATGTCATAAAAACTATCTCATATAAATCCTATTCAAGATTAATGTCCCTTTTCATCCCCTCATAGGATAGGAGGTGGCTTTATCTAGTTCTAAATATAGTATTTTATAGCAATGTGAAGAGATGTCTATCAATGTTGACAAAACTATAAACAATTTTATTTCTTTAAAATTTCCCATAGATCTATGATTCCTGATGAGATTTTGATCCATGAAAATGATCCTACCTTATTCATTATAATCTAAATAGGTGATATCCAATTCAATCATGCATTGATTTATGAGGGTTACAACACATGTATTTCCTTCCTTGACTTCATTAAGACCCTTGTGTATGTTGAATGCAATCTCAAGTATACACATAGCATATAACAAAGATATGATAGAAGGAAAATGCCTCCTTTAGGTTATGTGTGCCCTCCCATTATCATCCCACCAATCACTATTCATGTGAAGGTGATGATCTTTATTTTCCCCCTTTATTATAACATCTTGCTTGGTAGGCCATGGAATCACTACATGAGAGCTATTACTTCTTTTGATTTCCAATACATTAAATTCCCTCATAATGGATCTATTTATAGGATTCAAGGTGACACTAACCCTTAAAATTTCAAATAATTCCAAGATCATGGTGTCTTTAAGATTCTTACTCTTGAGCCTTTGCCTATCATTCTATTTTGTGAGTGTCAATATCTCAATTTTCCCATTAACTCAACCCAAGGTTATAATGGGCATCTCAAGATCATTGGTAACATTCCTCCCAACCTCTTAGATTTTGATGATGATGAGCTTAATGAGATTAAATTAAAGATTAAAACTTCTAATTTCTCACCTCATCTCATCTCACAACTTCCTACTTTCTTTCAACCTCATTCTCGTAAACTTCCTTGTGATGACATTCCCATAATCTTGACTAAGATTAGGCATTATATTCACCATGCTTCATCAAATAACAAGGTTATACCTACCTATGTCATTGATCTTCACACCTTGGATTATGATGATGGTTATTCCTTAGATGATCCAATGTTAGGTTGTCTTGTATAGGCCCATGATGCTAAGATTGTCCATTACTATTCTTCTTTACTTGAATCTTTTTATTCATCTCATCATTTTCCTTCACTTATAGTTCATGATTTTTGTATTTCCCCCTTTATGACAAGGTAAAGATGGTACCAAATCCTCCAATTTTTGAAGCTCAATGTAGGACTATGATCATGGATCATGTTATGATCAAGACTTACCATTTTTCTATGTACCTTGACCCTCGTAGCTGGTTCACCCTTAAGGTTATTGTAACTCTCCTTAGACCTTCTATAGATCCCACTCATCCCTCAATATAGCCTACTATAGTTGAGACTCTTACCACTCCTACTATAGTTTATCCTATTCCCACTCCTATTATTGTTGAGCCTACCCTTATTTCTAATGTTATTGCTCCTTCCATTGATCCTAGTTCAATTCCTTCTTCATCATCACCCTCCCTTGGTGATTGTTTTCTTCCCTTGCCTAAGATGGCTCCTCTACCCACTAAATCAGTTGATGAATATTCTCTGGCTTCTTCCATTCCTATTTTACCTCCTTTCATGAGTGATTCTCCTAAAGCCACTCACAGGCATATCTATTACTTACATGGGATAGATAATCAATCTTCCACCCATTATCACAAGTTACAACAATATATTGATACCTTGTATCCTTCTTCCCCATCATCAAAAAAAGCCATACCTCCCCTGATGGTACTTCTTAAATATATGCCTAAGTATGGCAAGGTATATTTTCTATGTCATTTATGTGGCACCCATCACACCGATCATTGTTGCATCCTTCAACATCTTAAAGATCACCATATAGCCATTCCTAGACCTTCTTCTATTCCTACCACAGGTCATTATTATAATAAGGCTTCTCCTTCTTCTCCCATAGCTCTAATTCTAGTGGTTTCATCCCATCATATGTTCCCTTCACCACCTTCTATGGATACACCTATGATTCCCTCACCTATGGACTTTCTCTCACCTATGGATCCTTCTCCACTAGTGAGTCCCTCACCCATGGATACTTCTCTACCAGTGATTCCTACATCTCCCATAGAGCTTGATCCCATGAATTCTCATGACCATATTTTTCCTAACTTTTTTGCTCAGAATGATCCTTCAAGCATTCCTACCTTTTCAGTTAAGGAGATACAAAATAAGTATCTGCCCAGTATTCATTGAATATTGATGAAACCTTATCAATAGTTTGACTATAGTTTCATAGAGACTTATCTAATGGATTAGATAATTTGTGTGGATAGATTTACTCGTAATTATGAACACATTCATGGTTCTTTCACATTTTCATATTTTATTGGATGTATGCTCCAATCTTATTTTCTATCTGTTATATCATTTGACTCTATGTCAAATTCCTACTTATCTTATATCATGATCTTATCTTATTATACTATATCTTATTCATGTTATCATTTATTTTCATATATTATTGTCTTTTTATTTATTATTACTTTTTCCCTTGAAGTTTTTCTCAAAACTCTCTTACTTGTATTTTTATGATTGTTTTGCTTTCATATCCTTATTTTTCATAGATAATTTGCCATGGTGATTTGGTTATACAAATATTGTTACCCTTGGTTATTATCTCCATTTACCATGTGATCAATTAGAAAATAATATATCTCATTATACATTCTTTTTACCAATCTACTTTGGACTCATTTTTCCCTCTTCCTTTATCTACAAACTAAGAATATACATGTTTGAGATTTGAGATCACATACTAGTTCATTGTCAAGCCTAAGTGTCATAGTCAATCTTTGTCTTTGGTTACTTAGATTCCTTTAGCCTTAGCCTATATCTCATTCATGTGTATCACTATGTCTCTCATGATTGGTCATTCCAAATCTGTATGGAGGAGGAATATTAAATATCCTTTTAAATAACATTAAAATCCAAATCATTTAAAAAAATGGAAATCATATCAAAAGGCAAAAATATTCTTAAAAGTCTTATAACACTAAAAGACATGATTCAAAGCACATCCCCTTCTTCTAGTTGAAGTTAAAACTCCATATTTATCCTCAAAGTAGAGCCAAGATCCTTTGGGGTGTGGTAGGCTAGTAGATTATAAGAGGAGAATAAAAAAATATTTTAGTGCTACCTAATTTATTATGCAAGTACCCAATCTTCATATTAGATTGATGACTCTATAAGGGGTACCAAAGAATAAGGAACATGTCATGGGAAGGTAGGTTCATTTTAATTTTCCTTTTACTAATCTATCTTCATGAGTTGATCTTAGTAGCACACTTATTTTCCTACAAAGATTTATGTCCATAGAAAATAGGTTTCCTTTGTATATAGATGACCACTAGTCACTTAGTGTATTCTCATATCCTTAGTATGCCTCTTGCTTCCTAAGGTATTCTCATAAGATGCCTAAGTTTTGAATTTTACACTCTTTTTTTCACTCCTTATCTCACTTATATTTCCTCTTAAGAAATATTATTTTGTCTACTAATCACTCCCCTTAGGATTTCATTTGTGAGTTGCATTATAAGACAACAGATATGACCCAACATTCCTCACATATTACCATGTTTTCCTTCCTATTACCCACATCCTTTTATTACACAATTTTATCATTTATTCCACCCTAGTGGTGTTATCTTTGTCGAGTTGTAGTGTAATACTATGGATAGGACTTGACCATCCTCACAACAGTTTCCAATACCTAAGTCACCATCAAAATTACATGTGTCAAATTTGAGATAAGATTCGATCGATTATGAAGTTACAAATCATTTTACATGCTTCCCATCTTGATTTATTATGTTTTATCATTAATTAATTTTTATTTCACCTTTTTATATTCTTATTTTTTGAATGCATGTAAGATTTTAACCATTTTATTGAATTTTTGGTACTTCCTAACTTGAATTATTATGATCAATTTAAGACCAATCTTTTGTAATTTTATTTTTCTTTCATACATCCTAACATGATTTAGTATGCTTGATTAACTTAATTAATTTGTTTTTATTACCGTTTATGACCTTTTTCATACCTTCCATTTTATTACATTATTATCATACTTCCCAATGTAATATTAGTATGATTTTACTTGTTTTAATTTGGTGCAAACATATTTCAAATTGGTTTAAAAACAAATCCCTTTTTACCATCATGTTTTTCTTTTTCTTGGTTCTTTATACTTAGTCATTTCTTGTTATTACACATTTCCTAGCTTGAAATAGTGTGTAGTACATTTTATTGATTGATTATATTTTTCCAAGTCATTTTTCTTGTTTCTTTTTAACCATGCATGTGTTTTTCATAATGCTAGAAAATAAACCACATCTCATATATTTCTTATAACATATACAACAAGGCTAAATACATGTGCTAGAAAGAAATATATCCAAAGCATCCATAACCTCAACCATAATAGACAAATAGAATAACCCATAATGAAAACATACATATCCAACAACACTATGACAAAATGATCCATATATATATATATATCATGAGTCCAATACAATAAATGAAACTATATACAATTTTCCAACTCTATGGTTTGGTACCATCCTATCTATCTCATGTCCTATCTACACTACTTGGTGAGGCCTTGGTCTAACTCCTCTGAATGGTACACTATAAGGAGGACATCTAAGATCTCAATCCCTCTACCTATCCCTATAGGTGTGCTACCTACATTTATGACTCTTCTATCTAGGTTCAAATCCCTATCATCTATGTTACTATAGATAGATGCACAATTATCTCATCTACTAGGGCCTACCATGCCTATAGCTCCCTTGCACCCATCATAGCTAGTTGATGAATCCTCTCTCTACACTTGTATCCACCTCATTACCTCTATAGCTAAATCTAGCTTGCTTGAGCTAGGGTAAATGGTATACTTATATCCTTTAGTGTCATGGGGTTATATGGCTATAGAGCCTTATATAGGATGTCATAGAGTGATCCCCGCACCAAGGAACCCCATATCTCATCCTCATCCTCACCTACACTTACAAAATCCCATAAGATGGATATTAGATCACTATTATATCTCAAAATATCTATCTATCTATATTTACTTCCAAATGAAAACTTAAATCAATAATTTTACCATTTATTTTTACTTGTCTATGTCTCAATATCTATGGTCTCACCATTTGCATGAACACCTAACATAGTTTGCCCTTTTGTGTGGCCTTTTAACACCTCCTCTATAGGTTGCTACATTTGAGTGGCCTCTCTATCATCTCCTCTAGTTCACCTATGGGGTCATTTAGGATGGTAATAGTCTCCATTCTCTCCCACTCCTCCTACCTCCATCAACACCATATCCTTGATATCCATTGCTCATCTCATGGAGCTGGTAGTGGTACATCTGCTATCTTTGCCTCTACTTCCCTATCCTCCTACTCAACTCCTCATTGTGCCTGACTAGTCCATGGTCATTCTTGATGTGGTCTTAGTATCAACCTCACTACTAGTGGCACCAATCCTCTCCTCCCCCATGGCTCCCTTACATGCCAAGCCTACTACTCAAGAATAAGTATAAGTGACACTAGATGAGGCAAAACCATATGTCTTATCACCCATGCCACCAGATGTGGTTCTCTTGACTAGAAAAAGTGTATAATAATCTTTATCCTCTCTATCATTAGTGTAACTATGTCCTAACTCATGCATGTAGTTGTGATGTGCTTATATGGATACCACACAATGTTTGCACATCTCACTAATTGCAACATTTATATGGAGGGCATGACCTACACTACTTGGTCTTCCCTCCATCTTTGCACTCAAGGTAACCTATCATCCACTGCATGGGACAACCCAATCAACTAGTACATAGGAAACATATCATAGATCCAAGATATTAGTAATATGATTAACCCCATGGTCCTCTACCTCTAACTAACATCTTGTACATATCATGTACCAATCAGACCCATATGAGGGAGCCTAGGTCATATAGAATTTTTTCCTCCAAGATCATTCTGCTCAAGGCTACTATGAATAGTGGTACCTTACCATCTGAATTGTGACATAGCACCTATTGTGTCATAAGGCCTATCAAAACTTTATGAATATCCATAATCTATGATGTATAAACATCAAACATACTCATTCTCCTACCTGGTAATATAATCTTTGAGCCTATAGCCCACATGACTAAGATTCTCCTCTCCTCTATACTATTTGGTATGCCTATGGTCACTTGTGTTCCCATTATAGGTAGCCCTAGGATGACATGAACATCGTCTAGCATGATAGCCACCTCTATTATATCCCCATCCACCTCCTATCTAAAGGTGTTAGTTAATCATTCCTAACAACTAAGGAACATGACTAACAAGTTAGCATTGAGGGGGATCTAGCAAATCTCTGCTATCCTACTTAGACCTATGGATCCTAGTCTATCCCTATCTCCATATGGAAATCTATCTAACAAGTTTGATAACCATGTTGCATGCACAAGTCTCTAAAATACCCATCATCCCTACACCCCAAAAACAATAAAGGATGTATCAGTTCTTCCATGTCATATATAGTCAAAATATATTCTTTTTACATATTTTACATAAAAAATAAGTCTAAATTACTTTATTTCATTCATTTTAGCTTAATTTTTGCCTTCTTGATTCTTCTTGACCTTGGTGATTTCAAGCCATTCTAGCCTTCTTTTGGCATTTTCACACTTTATAATATCATTATAGCTCTTTGGTCAAACTAGTTTGACCAAAATTTTCCTATCTTTTTTCTTGGTTGACTAAAATATCTAAGTCAAGCCCATTTTTGTCCCCTCCCTAATGCTGAGTTTCCCTTTTGGACCTTTCAAACCATTTAGAAACTTTGAACTAGGCCTTCAACCTACAGATTGTACAAGGTTAACCCATAACTACTAGGTCAACACTATGGATTCTACTCAGTTTCTAGCCTACTGGGTTGACTAGGTTGACCTAGTGCTTTTTGCCTATCAACCCCTTACATTTTCCTAAAAAAGTGTAATTTTATTGCTTGTTGATTATACCCTCTAAAACCATTTCCCATCTTCCTATTTTCTACTCTTAAAATCTAATTTTTCCCCATTATAACATCTATAAATGCTTAAAATTCTAAACTGCTAAAAATTACACTTCATTTAGTACAAATTTCAAAACCTGGTTTGAGATTCTTAGTTGCATACTTGTAGTGCACATGCTACTACCTCTAGAGCCTATCCCTATCTAGCATGTTGTCTCCTCAACATCCTAGCTTATTTTCTCTCTAGAGCTCTTTTTCCTCCTCTCACAAGTCAAAATACCAAATGAATTATCTTTTTCCCTATTTAAAAACACTTTTCAAAATTCAAATTCTTCCATTATTATCCTGTAGATTCCTTATTTTTCATATATCTTTATTTATACTCATCCATTTTGCAAACCATAAAATGTGTTAAATTCCTGATAACGTAGAGATTATTTTACACTACCATATGCCTATCTCCCAAATTTTTTGATTTTTGGCTATTTTTTGCTCTAACTTCTATAAGTTCATCTAGTGTTCTCTACATTGGACACCTTCACACATTATTATAGTATACTTATTTATCTATGACACTAAGGTAAGTTAAAGGTATGTGTTTTTCAATTCAGTCCTTTCATTTATATTATTTTCTACTTACTACACTTTACTTAGCATTAACATTATGTGTTATCATGTTTTATCTTGAAGTACCCTCTCGTGTTGCACTTAAGTGACATGCGATGAGATTTGAGTGGGGCATATGTATACACATAATTTTTTCAAGATGTTATTGATTAATGACACTTTATATCTTAAAGGAACCTATTGAGTCTTAATCTTTCTAAGTGCAAACCTTAAGGGGTGCACTGAGAAAGGGGTGGGCAGACCATTGGTGCTTTATAAGGTTATTATCCCTTTTTACACTTTCCATCTACACACTTGACTCTTAAAACCATTATACCTAAGCTTATTCTTCTCAATATTACCCCATCTAGTCCTTTTCCTCTTTTCATCCTCCTTTTCTTAGCTTAACACTCTTTTAGACAGTCAATTGTATTGGGTCAACTAGGTCGACCTAGTACAGTTTAGGGGTATTCTTTACTTTTTTAGCTTATTAGACCTTTGGCCGACCCAATGTAGACCTAGTAAATTATCCCCAAAAACACATTGGGTCAATTGGGCTGATCTTGTATAGTTGACATTCTCAAAAGGATTTAGGGAAAGATCTACCTATATATGTAATTTCATTTCCCACCATTTCATAAGAGAAGATTTTTTAGTAAAGAAGTGTGAGTAAACATCTGATTATTGACCATTCTACTTGAGGAGTAAAGATTAGTGTTTCATACTTTCTTTGGAGATATAGATATTATCTTATGGATAAGTCTTTTAGATGTTTAGGTTATGTAGCCTAGAGCTGATTTATCTTAGTTATCCTTACATATCACAATAATCCCTTGCGAAGAACCTTGGCCAAGGGAGAGATTGAGGCTCGATGAGTTCATATTCAAAGGTAAGTAGTCCTAAATTTATTTCTCCTTTGTAAGAGTAGATTGATAATGCATTTGTATTATTCTCCCATGTATTAGGATTCTTTATACATTGACGTGAGTATATGTCTTATAATACATGCTTAGTTTAGTTGTTTTATTATTTCTAACTCCCACTTTGTACCACAAGATTTGATGTACACTAAATTATATTTTGCTTTCTTATTATTAGAATAAGTGAATGTTTTTAAACCTTAGGACTCCATTAGGGTTGTTGTGAGATTATGTTAGAATGTAGGCTTTGGAACCTTCTTAGCATGATATGTTATGATAAGTGATCCCCCAATTAGGTCTAATGGATCCCCATATTGGTCATGCTCCCACTTAACAAGTGTATCCCCAATCAGAAGTGTAGTTATGATCTATTTTATTTGAGCCAATATTGATTTATAGACATGATTGATTTTTGATTACATAAAAATTCTAATCAAAACCTAGGATTCCTGAACCATGCTACCAATAGATCTCATATTTAGGATAAGAAAGCTTAAATGCATACAAATAATGCTAATATTTAAGTTCATAATTATAAGGCCCCAAAGAATGAGAGTGACTTTATCCCTAAGATGGTTCAAAATAATAACACTGAATTCCTTCAATTGTAAAAGTAAGTAAGCAATAATAGAGAGAGGTCTAGTAGGCATTTCTCTTTTTAGAGGTTTAATAGGCCCACTAATAGATTTTAGATTGATAGTTACCACAAGAAAAATAATAATGAGCCATCTAATAGCAAGAATGTGCTTGATATAAATATTACATATGTTGCTATACCTAAGTATTGTAGAGTTCATTGCACTTATAAACATGGGGAAATAGATTGTGTCAAATTTTGTAATGATTTTAAATCCTTCCAAGATTAATTAGATACTTTTGATTTTATCTTTAATAAGGATTGTGATCTAGGTACATCAAGATCTTCAAGGTCATCTAGATATATTTATTCAACTCTTATGGTGGATATATTTGATTTCCCTTTGCAAGAAAATAATGAGCCTAAGGATATTATTGAAGAAATTCATACTTTTCAGCAATTTCTAAAGAATACTTATCCTCTAAAAAAATAGGATTAGAAGCAACCATTGACCACTTCAACTCCTATAAATAACTTCAAGACTCTTATTGATACTACCTTAGATAATAATCCAGTACCTCTTAAGGGAATTAATTCTAAACCCAATGCTAATACATATAATTCTTCTAATAGGATTAGACATAACATATTAGAGGACATGAAAAAGATAAAAGCCAACATTACCTTGCATGAGTTGACATAGATTATTGAATAGAGGGATATATTATTAGAATCTTTGTCTAAAAATCTAGGTAAGTCTCAAACATTTGCACATGCTAATGTTTCAATACACAAAAGTAAGGAAAATGTTTTTCCTTTCCTACTTATAGTCAAGATCTTTGGTAAGAACTTGCATAATTATTTTTTAGATTTTTATGCATTTAAAAATATTATGCCTAAAGGTATTTATGAACTATTAGGTTTGACTCCAATTAAATTTGATAGATTTTTAACTCAATTAGATAAATCAAGAGTTAAAGTGATTGGTTAATTATTGAATGTTCACATACATATTGCCTTAAAGACAAGGATCTAATAGTTCATTGATATCCAAGTGGTGGACATCCCTAATGATTATGGGATGCTATTGAGTAAAGACTAGAATAAGAGATTGAATGGTTATATGTCAATAGATTGTTCACATATGTGGTTACCTAGGAAAGGAATCCCCAATAGAATTAGGATAGAAAGGGAGACTAAAATGAAGCATATAATCATTGAGTACAATGTAATCAATGAGAGGGTCAACATGGTTAAATTATATCTTGGTAATTACACTCTTGACACCACAAAGGTATGTAACTCTAAAACTTCTCATGCTTTTCCTAGAGTATGGAAAATTTATTTTGATGGTGTTAAATGCAAATTAGGTTCTAGAGTAGGAGTGGTATTAATCAATCCCATTGGGAAGGAATACAATGCTTCTTACAAAACTTCATTTCTCATAGACTAATAATTTAGATAAGTATGAATCACTTATTATTGGATTATGATTTGTAATCAAGCATGAGGCCAAGGAACTATTAGTTTTTGATGATTCTAAACTAGTGGTTAATTAGGTCAAGAGTAAATATCAACGCAAGCTATCCTATCTCAAGAAGTATAAATTTAGAGTGTGGGACTTAATTAAATTTTTTGATGCTTTCAACATTATGTCAATCCCTAGAGAAGAAAACAAGGCTGCTAATGAACTTGCTTTAGTTACAACAAACCTTATGCCCAATTAAAGTTCCAAGTTACAAAGCCTTATAATTGAGTTAATCTCACATCCCTCAATGATGATCAACAAATCATATACTTAATGACTAGTTTAGGAGTGTTTGAGGGTCACATTATTGATGAATATAACCTCCTTAACAATGAGTACATTAAAGGAAAACTTGATGACAAGGTCATTTAGTTAAATGACTATAATATTCCTAAAGGCATGATAGCCTTAGAGATACTCTTTGATTCTGATAGACTAGTTGAGGCTACCAAGACTCCTAAAGTAAGTGGAAAGGATTATAATGTAATTGACCTTGGATTTCAAGGTTAACCTCAATTGGTTAATATTAGTATAGCTTGTACATGCATTGAGTCCAAAATGGCCAAAGAAATGCTGACCAAATATAAAAATATCATAACATGGTCCTATAATGACCTAAAGATCTTTGATCCAAAGGTCATAACTCCTACCATACCTTTAAATTAAAAATACAAACCTTTTAGACAAAATCATAGGTGTAGAAACCTGGTCTTAGAACCACTAATATACAAAGAAGTAAATAATATTTTAGATGCCAAGATTGTGTTTCCCATTAGGCACTCCACTTGGGTAGCTAATTTAATCCTAGTCAGGAAGAAAAATGGTGAAATTAGACTATGCATTGATTTTAGAAATATAAATAGAGCATCTGAGAAAGATAATTACACCTTTCTTTCTCTTGACCAAGTAATACAAATTGTTTCTAGTTCTACCATGATGTATTTTCTTGATGGATTTTTAGGGTATAACTAGGTACTAGTGAATCAGAAAGACATGATAAAGATTAATTTTACTACCAAGTGTGACACATTTTCCTACAAGAGAATGCCTTTCAGATTGATAAATGTAGGAACCACTTTTCAAGGGATATGGATCATGCCTTCCAAGGTCTTGTAGGTAAATGCATTATCATATACATGGATGATCTAATTATCTTTTCCAAAAACATGGAGGATAATATTATGCACATACAATAGGTATTTGAAAGACATATAAGGTATGGGATTTATCTCAACCCAAATAAAATTATTTTTTGTGTTACTGAGGGAAAACTATTAGGACATGTTATCACTAAAGAGGGAATATTTATAGACCCTGATAGATTAGATGAAATATCTAATATAGATCCCCCTAATATTAGGAAGGAATTAAAGTCATTCTTTGGTAAAATAAATTTTGTAAGAAATTTTATTTCTAATTTTGTAGAAATAGTGAAACCTTTGAATGGCATGTTGAAGAAAGAGGCTAAGATCAATTAGAATGAGGAGACAAGGAAGGCCTTCAAAGACATCAAAGAGGAAATTAGACAATCCCCTATACTGATAAGTCCATACTTCACTAAAGAATTTTATCTATCCTCCTTTACTTTAGATCATACAATATATACAATTCTAACTTAGAAGATAGATGGATGTGACCATCCAATTGCTTTCATGAGTAATACCTTTAAAAATGCTAAGTTGAACTAATCTTTGATTAAAAAACAAGCATGTGCTTTGGTCAAGGTAGTAAAAATGTTTAGGCATTATATCCTTAGAAATAAGGTACATGTAATTCTACTATACCCTACCACCAAGCTCATGGTAATTCAAAATGAACTAGGATAAAGGAGAGGTAAGTGGATATTTATGCTCCAAGAATATGACTTTGAGATGAGGATTGCTAAATTGGTAAGGTACGAAGGTTTAATTCAATTGATTACCAATACTAACCCAAAACTAAGTTTTATGTAGGTAGAAAAAAAAGTTTTAGACCTAATTATTAGTATGATCCTATTGTCCACTTAATAATCAATGCTTATTGTCTTATAGGGTTAAGTAAATAAAAAATAAAAACACTTAGGCTCAAGGTAGATCAATTTGTGATCAAGGATGGAGTGTTGTACATGAATAACTTGTTAGGACTTTTTCCAAAGTCTTAACATTAGGTTAGATTTTTGGTAGGTTAATTAATATTATTGTTAATGGGGCATGCATCTTTTAGTAAAGACACCCCCATAAAATAAACGTACTTAGATTTATTTTTTAGGTAGTTTTATATTTTTGAGTTAAATTAATTATAACTACCTTATGGGTTGTTTTCCCGTAAATAGTTGGTTATAGGTTAGTTGTTTTTACCAGTCATTGGTAAAAATTATAAAAATCAATGTTTGCTATGAAAAAGGGTTAACAGAGTAAAGGCACCCTTATGTACTTGATTTTTGAATATGAATAAAATACTTGTGCACTTGCACTAAGTAGGGATAAGGTTCAATATACTTAGTTTAAGGAGTTATCAGTGGTATCAAAGCATGGTAATTTTGGGAGCTTGGTGAATTCGAAGGAAGGCAAGGTGAAAATTCAAATTCACGTGAATTCAATGGCATGAAATAAGACTTGTACGACCTATTTACTTGTGAAAAACCTCTATAATTTCTATTCATGGCTGCCATTATTTATTCATTTCATTCTCAACCCTTTTGAATCCATAAACATCTATTAAACTGGTTAAAATCCCTATTTTGCATCATCAAAAGAAAAATATAGGAAAAATTTGAGTTGTACGGCCTATGGTATAGCCTTCCAATGCCCTGGCTTCATTTTGAATCCATCTCTAGCAATAAATACCTTGAAAATTTCCCAATATGGATTTATACGGCCTATAGGAGAGAGAATAGATGCAAAAATTATTTCCAAGAGCAGCCATGGCATCCTAGGCAAACATGGCATAGGTATAAAATTGGGAAATATTTTTTCTTATGTTTTTAAAGTGTTTTTTATCATAAATTTGCTGGGAATGGGTCTCATGTGAGATAGCTTGGAAGAGAACATTGAAAAAGATAAAAATTTTGAATTTATTTACACATGTAAATTTTTTTTCCCTAAAAAAAAATCTAGAATAAGTAGAAATTTCTGAGTATAATATTCTAAAAATGCTCTTAGAGTAATTGGTTAAGCTTATTTTGTGAAGAAGCTTGCAAGGAGGAGGTCAAGGGTTCAAATCCCTTCTTTTGGTAAAATTAATTTTTACTTTAGAATATACTTTTTTTGGAAAAGGAATATTCCCTTTTAAATCTGAAAGTTGTAAAACACATACTTATTGTATTGTGTTGTTTTAAATTTGAAAAAGGGGGAATTTAATTCTATTTATTTTACATTGTTGTGGTGATATAAGGGTGTAATTGGTGGAATAAGGTTATAATTTGGTGAAATAAGGGTGTAATCATTGATTTTTGGTGAGGTTGAGTGCAAAACCCATAAAAAAATATTATTTTTTCTTTTGCGCTCTATGCAGAGGTTAATTGCAAAACCCCGTAGAAGTAGTGTCTTGTGTAGTGAGTGTGATATTTGTTTCATCTCTTTTGAATTTTGTCACACTTTTTCTCTACTACACTTTCTTTCATTTCAAGATGTCAAAAATTCAAAATTTTCTTTCAAATGGTGATAGATTAACAATTTCCAATTATTTAGATTGGAAACGATTGATGGAGGCTTCACTAGTTTTTAATGAGTTATGGGATATTATTAATAATGAAAATACCACATTACCAAAAGAGTAGACTAAATTAGATATATTTAATTTGTGTGATTCCAAGGCCTTATCTCTCATCAAATATTTCTA
This sequence comes from Torreya grandis, assembly GCA_037957365.1. Classification (NCBI taxonomy): domain Eukaryota; kingdom Viridiplantae; phylum Streptophyta; class Pinopsida; order Cupressales; family Taxaceae; genus Torreya; species Torreya grandis. The sequence goes on along the minus strand of JARHVA010004084.1, from coordinate 104,426 downwards.
TACTCATTATACTTATGTTCATATTGAAAATTCTCCTCATAGTTACACTGCATGGAAAACATTATCAAATTTGTATGATAAAAAACCTAAGCGTAAGAAGATAGATATTCATATGCAGTTGTTTACTTTATCATTAGATTAAGATGGGGATATGGGAGAATATATGTCTAAGTTAAAAAATATCACTACAGAGTACAGTAAGGCTAGTTTTGGAAAACTAGATGATGACCTCATAGTCACTGTTGCTTTGAAAGGACTACTAGGGTTCTATAGGATTTTTTTTGAAATGTTGCATGTCTCTGACAAGATCACAGGCATCAGCTTTGATAAGTTTGCTAAGTTTCTCATCCAACATGACCTCTCTCTACCCAAGAAATCCAAGAAAACTGAAGAAGCCCATGTTTTAGAGTTAAAGCCTAGTTCATCTTCATCTGGGCATCAAAATAATAAAGGAAACAATTATAGAGGGGGTCAAGGTTATAGAGGAAGCAGATATCAAAATAGAGGTAGGGGTCATTCAAATAATCAATAATCTAACCAATCACATTCACATGAAACAAGTGATCAAGGACATGGTCGCAACTCATATAGGGGGAGAGGTCAAGGTAGATCAGACATTCAGTGTCATAGATGTGGAAAATTTGGTCACATTGCCTCACAATGTAGGATTCCTTTTGATATAATTCAAAGGCCACAAAAAGTGACTAAGTCTAACTCTACTCAGTATGCCGATCATGACTATGATGAGTCCAGTAATGTTGCCCATGAATCTGCATTCACTACTTTAGGGTACATTGATTATATTGAATATGAGGCTAGAGATGAGCTCATAAATGTATGGGTTTTAGACACAGGAGAAACCAAACACATGACATTTAGGAGATATTTCTTTTTCTCTTTTAAGGAATCTTCTCTTTCTCTAGTTGCCTTAGAAGATAAGTTTATGCATACACCACTAAGACTTGGATCTATTCAGATTCTTCTTCCTAATGGGTCTATAAAATACTTGGAGGATGTTTGGTATGTTCCCACATTGAAGAAACACTTAAATTTTTTGGTAACTATTCGAAAGAAAGGTTATCAAATTATACTTGAAAATGGGCTCATTTACATCAATTCAGTGAAGGATGATTATAAAACAATGTATATAAGATATGAAGATGAAAACTTGGTTAGATTGCATTGTAAAGTGCTTCCTCCCACCATAGAACTTATGACAGTTATTGACATAGGTACATGTACTATGTCTAAACAATGGTTATCACATCTCCACTATGGATATTTGAATATACACTCTTTAGTGGATTTACAGAGATATGGTATGGTGAATGGGTTGACCACTTTTTGCAAAGATAGTATTCTTTGTGAGTAATGTGTTTTGGGCAAACAAAATCAAGAAAGTTTTCCTAAATATTCATCTTGGAGAGCTAACATATGTTTACCATTAGTTCATAGTGATGTATGTGACATGAAAAAGTCCTTCATGGGTGGGTGTAGATACTTTGTCTTGTTTATTGATGACTTTTCTCGGATGACTTGGGTATTCTTTAGGAAAAACAAATATGAAGTTTTTTCTAAGTTTGTTTATTGGTTACACTTAGTCGAAAAAGAAACAAGTTCTCATGTGGCCACTCTTCATTCAGATAATGGAGGTGAGTATACCTAAAATGAATTTTTAGATTATTGTTGAGAACATGGAATTCATAGACAATATAGTAATGCTTATACTCCACATCAAAATGGAGTATTTGGATGGATGAATAGAAATTTAGAGGGCACAACACATGCCATGTTGCACTATAAATATCTCAAAGATAAATTTTGGGCTGAAGCCATTGGTACTGTACTGTATTTGAGAAATAGGTCCCCCATAGTTGCACTTTTGGGACAAACTCCATATGAGGCATGGTATGGATTTAAACCAAAAGTTAAACACTTGAAAGTGTTTGGATGTCTTTGTTTTACTTTGGTTCTTATTAAACATAGAACTAAGTTGGAACCATGAAGTTGAAAATGTATCTTTCTTAGTTATTCTAAAGATAAAAAGGGGTTTCATTTGCATGCATAAGATGCAAGCAAATTCATAGTGAGTCGAGATGTAATATTTGATGAGTTCAGGACTATGAACACTATAGAGATTGATTCACAACTTGATAGATTAGAGAGGAAAAATACAAAAAGAGATAAGGGTTTGAATAATGGGGATAACTCTTCAAAGTTTTGGTATGAGACTCAAATTCATTCATTTTCTTCTCCATCCACAAGTTCACAGGTTGATGACTTAGAAATTATTGAAAATTCTCTAAGTCCCCCTTCAAATGATGCACATAATGAGAATTCTAGAGTCCTTGATTTGAATAATTTGTCCAAGTATCCAAAATGGGCTCAAAGTACTTTCTCTGACTTGACAGCAAATGAAGTTGGTTTAATAGGGCCCAAGAATTCTCAAAAATAGGTAAACTATGCTATGGTTGTTACTACTTCTTCCACTAAGCCATCCACTTTTGAGGAGGCATCTAATAAACATGTTTGGCAACAGACAATGAAATGTGAGTATGATTCCATACATAATAATAATACATGGGTTTTAGTTGATCCTCCTCCACATGTTAAACCCATTAGATGTAAATGAGTTTATAGGACTAAGTATAAATTAGATGGCTCCATTGATAAACATAAGGCAAGACTTGTTGCAAAAGGATATGCACAACAAGAAGGTATTAACTATGAGGAAACATTTGCACCAACTACCAAATGGCACACTATTCATATGGTACTTGCCTTAGCAGCACAAAATGGTTAGAAAGTAAATCAATTGGATGTTAAAAGTTCTTTTTTAAATGGTGATTTATAGGAAGAAGTGTATATGAAACAACCTCAGGGTTTTGAAGAGGTGGGTGCCAAACACAAAGTATGTAAATTGATAAAATCTTTGTATGGGCTCAAATATGTACCTAGGGCTTGGTATGAGAAAATGGATTCATACTTGAAATCCATTGGTTTTCATCATAGTGAATCTAATGATATTCTCTATTTTTGAGTGTAGGGTAAGAAAATGGTGATACTTGTTCTCTATGTTGATGACTTGTTTATTACAGGTAATGATGAAAACCATAACAAGTCTATGAAGAAGGAATTAAAAGATGGGTTTGAGATGACAGATCTTGGACTTCTTCACTACTATCTAGGCAAAGAGGTAACTCAAAAAGAGCATAGTATTTTCATTTCACAAACTAAGTATATTTTTGAGTTATTAGATAGGTTTGGCATGAGTGATTGCAAACCTTCCCTCACTCCCATGGAAAGTAACTTGAAATTGTCTAAGGATGATAGTTGTGCCTTTTTTGATGGCACCACATATAGATAATTGGTGGGAGGTTTTATATACTTGATGACTACCAGGCTTGCTATTTCATTTTTAGTTGGAATTTTATCTAGGTTTATGCACGAGCCTAGATAAATTAATTAGCATGCATCAAAATTAGTACTTAGTTACCTTTAGGGAACAAAAACATATGACCTTGAATACTGCCACAACAAGAACTTCAAACTTGTTGGATATTGTGATGCAAATTTTGGTAGATGTGTGGATGATAGAGTGTCAACCACATGATACACTATGCATATGGGTTCAACTGTAATTGTTTGGTGTTGTAAGAAGTAGGATACATTGGAAAATTCATCAACAAAATTAGATTATATTGTAGCATGGGATGCTTTTAGAGAAATTGTTTACCTTTGTCGTATTCTTGAAGATCTTTAGGTTTCTCAGTTTGCTCCTACACAGTTATACATTGATAATCAAAGTGCAATCAAGATGTCTAAGAATCTAGTGTTTCATGTCAAAACAAAACATATGGATGTCAAATACCATTATATATAAATGATGGTGGCAAAAAAAGCTCTTGATGCAATATATTAACCAAGTATCGATTAGACAATTGATATCTTCACAAAAACCCTTGATAGAATCAAATTTTAAAAATTTAGAAAAATGCTTGTTATGTGTCCAAAGACCTAACTTTGGATCATAGGGGGATTTGTTAAGACTTGTTCCAAAGTCTTAACATTATGTAAGATTTTTTGTAGGTTAATTAATATTATTGTTAATGGGGCATGCATCTTTTAGTAAAGACACCCCCATAAAATAAACCTACTTAGTTTTAGTTTTTAGGTAGTTTTATATTTTTGAGTTAAATTAATTAGAACTACCTTACAGGTTGTTTCCCCATAAATAGTTGGTTATAGGTTAGTTTTTTTTACCAGTCATTGGTAAAAACTATATAAATCAATGTTTGCTATGAAAAAGGGTTAACGGAGTAAAGGCACCCTTATGTACTTGATTTTTGAATATTAATAAAATACTTGTGCACTCGCTCTAAGTGGGGACAAAGTTCAATCTACTTGGTTCAAGGAGTTATCATAACTTTCAAGGCATTTACATAATATGTGTCTCCAAGAGTGAAGAAAATGAGATCATAAACACCTTCCATGAAAAATTGAGAAGTGGACATCCATCTAGAAGGACTACAACACAAATTTTTTTAAGGGATGGTTACCACTGGCCTAAAATCTTCAAGGATGCTCAAAAACATGTGATAGAGTGCCACTCATGTCAAGTATTCAAAATCAAAGAGCCTAATGTATACATTACACTAAGACCATTAATGGTTGATAAACCCTTTGCCAAATGGGGGCTTAATTTTGTGGGGGTCATTAACCCCAATTCCTCTGATTATCACAAGTATGTTCTGACTGCTACTGACTACTACACTAGATGGACTAAAATAGTGGAAACTAAATAATGTAAGACCAAAAAGGTGATCAAATTTGTAGAAGAAAATATATGCACCAGGTTGAGGACATTTGTATTTCTGGTCTATGATAATGGATCTACTTTATATCCATAAAGATGATAGAATGGGCATATGATAATGATGTCATCCTAAATTTCTCAACAAACAATTATCCTTAAGGTAATGGAGTATATAAATCAATAAATAAGAACTTGATGAAGTCTATAAATAAGTTTTCAACTGATAAACACAAAACATGGCATAAGCTACTTAAGTATGCCCTTTGGGTAGATAGAACCAAAATTAAATAAGCTCTTAAAGCATCACTATTATTATTAGTTTATGTTTAAGAACCCATCTTCCCCATCACCCTCAAGTTATTGACATATAAGTTCATGTAAGAGTACATAGGGGAAGACCAAGAATTTACAAGTGAAAGGTTGATGGACATCATACATATGGAAGATATGAGAGAAGAGGCTTTTGCCAATTTTAGTAGACACCAAACCATAGTCAAGAGGTGGTTTGATACACATTCAAAAATAAATGTGTTTAGGCAAGGAGTATTAGTTCTTCTTTTGAACAAGGCATATGAGCCTAAAGGTAAACATGGGAAGTTCACACCTTTGTGGATAGGTCCCTAATAGATAGTTGAGATACTTGGAGACAACGTCTTTAAGCTGAAAGACTTACAGGGAGAATATTTCACACTACCCACCAATGGGTAATACCTCAAGCACTAATTCTCTATTATCCCACCTAGGGTCTTCATAGAATGGATATAAGACTAGTTAGAGTTAGTGTAGGTAGGCTAGCTTGGTTTCTTTCTATTCTTTTCTTCTTGTCCCTGGTTTGTACATATGTATATATATATATATATATATATATATATATATATATATATATATTTGTTTGTTCTTTTATTTTATTTCTATTTATCTACTTTCTATTTGGTATGTCTTCTTCCTATAATTTGGTCCTTGATTTTAATAAGTCTTTTGGATAGCCCTCAGTTCAAAATGCATTTATGCACTCAAAAGGAATTTCATAGTTTAGAAATGCAGACATGTTTACTCAACATTGTTTGATCATAGATTAATTAAGTATGAACTTATTATTATGTTGATGCCTCTAAATGCACCATAGGGTTCCTTAGTATTCAAAGAACACTTCTCATTTTAGAATGCAAGGAATTCAAAGCATGAGTAATAGGTTATGGTAACTTAAAGTCACCTATGGTGAAATAATAGTAGAGATATGTAATGGTGTCCCAAAAATTTATAATAAGTGATGGTTGGGATCCATCATGGTCCATTCTTTATGGATTTCAAAGAATTTATGTTAATAGTTAGTGAATTCTAATCTATATTTAAACTATAAACTACTCTAAAGTGGATATTTATAATGACATTTAAACTAAAATGATATGGTTTATAAAAATGAGCAAAGAGAAGGGTACAGTAGAAAAGAGAATGAGTGATTACCAATTTTAGTCTTAAATATCATGATAAACATCAATTGCAACTGAGTATGCATTCAAACCAATATACCATGTAAAATAGACTTAGCTAAAATTCCACTATTTATCAGGTAAAATTCAAAGGATAATGTAAAGAATCACAAGAACCAGGTCTACTTTAAGGATTTACTACTATAATCAAATAACATTTGCAAATTTGAATACAAAGCAAAATGATATGAAACAAAACCTAAGATCCTCCAACCAATCTAGCATATGCACAAATTAAAAACATTGTGATTAGAAAATGTAACCCAAAATTCAAAAAAACTATTCAAATTCAAGACATAAAACTAGTAATTGAGAGAAAATATATATTAGAAATTGACATATCAAATGTGGAAAATCCTTACAAAAATCCTTGATTATATTAATTGCTTCAAGTGCACAACAATTTCTCAAAAATTTCCCCCTTTAAAAATGTAATACATGCCTTTATATAAAGATTAGGTAGTATACCAGTTAGTTCCACTATATAGGTGTACAAATGACAAGGATAACTATCCTTCTTAATATGGTTCTAGAATACACTTAATTTCTACAATTAGGTTAACCTAGGTGAAATATGCTAATAGACTAGCATATGCCTTTACAATGGAATATTTTATTTTAAAAGGTTACAAAATTCTACAAAATATAATATTACTTTATTTGCTGGTGGGGCATCTACTTGTTATTTTTGGAGGATGCTCATGGCTTTAGTATTTTACACATCAACTAGTTTTATATCCACAACATGCTTCAAGATATGCTCCTCCTCTTAATTTACCAAGTCCTCGAGTTCCCTATAATTTCTAGATATGGCTTCTTTAATGCTCCTAGATTTATTTATCCTCTCTCCAACATTAAATATCATGTCTAGGATCTTATTGTTATCAGCCCTAGATTTTCCTTGGCTCTTTCCTTTGATTTCTTGAGTTACCAAAGTAGCCCTATGTTTGAATTCTTCATCACTTATTATTTCAAGGGTAGTGGGTTGTGCAAGGTCTATAATCATAGTCCCAAAAAGCTATTCAATCCTTGTAATTATCTCCTTATCATCTTCTAAGAGTTTTTCCACATTATTATGCTATGTACTCAAATTTTGAACCTTGTCAACCACAATTCCCAAAATTATTCTCAAGTGTCCCAAACTAATGGTTTTGAAGCCTAGCATTTATTTCCTTTCTTGGATGTTGAGAAGTTTGGCTATTTTATTCTTTGAGGCTTTCCATTGGGTGACTAGACCCTTAGATAATGTACTATGTTATGCTAATGCAATCTACCTTAGCTTCATTATTTTGAGTGATTCAAACATGTCATAAAATGACTCATCAAGGATCTTGGTCATTACTTTAGGAACTGATAGAATTGCTTATATCTCTAGGTTTTATTTTTCCCTTTCCAAATTATAGATCCTCTATTTCATTCCTCTAACCCATAGTTTTACTTGTGCTGATTGGGCTTTAATCAAGCTCTCAACATCTTCATCATGAATGGTGACTTCACCAAGCTATTGACCCCCGATTGGGGTTAGAACTAAAAAAGGCTCCACCTTTTATAAGGTGAATTCATTTACTCCCACCATGGTTGTCTTAATGGTAACCCTTTCCAATCTAACTTTCTCTAGATTAAATTGCATGGTTGTGGATGACTCTATAAATTTTAGACATTTTGAGACCTATACACCTGTGATACTTGATGCTTTTGAAACATCCATTCTCTTGCTTTTAAGTCTTAGAGAGACCACAATTATCCTTTCTTCTTTCTCTTTTTTCATGGCCCTAATCCATGGTTTCATGTCATCATGTACTTACACATTTGTCATGTCCCATGAATGGGAAAGAGTAGGGATATTTTGTAATTTTCATAAATGAACTAGTTAGGAAAGATTGGTCCATGAATTAGGAATTCATCATTGAAAAGATTGACTTCACTGGTGGGGTGAGTAAAGGTCAATCTTGGTCTCTTCCTTTGTCTAACAAGGATCAATGTTAGCTCTACCTTCCTCTTCTCTTGGGATGTCATAAGGACAAGCTCTTTTACTTTACCTTCTTTAGACTCTCTTGCTTAGACCTAAGTCTCTTCAAATAGTTCTTCTTCCCTATCAGTATCATACACCTATGCAAATTCCTTGAAGGTAACCTTATGTGTCTCTTCTAGATTTGAAGCTATCATATTTATGTACTGAACTAGGGAAGGGGACCTTTATGGGAGTGTTGAAGATGAGGCCCCCTTTCCAGGTCTCTCTTCCAATTTTACCTCTCCCACTTTCTCCTTACCATGGATTTATTCATCTTGGCCTTGTATAATTTGACCCTGAGGCTATGGCTATGGATTTTCTACTTGGGGTTATTCTTAGGTATTCATAGATGGTCTAAATAGCAAGTGATATTGAAAATGATGCATTTACCATGACTCTCTAGATGGCTTATCATCCTTGGTCAATCTATGTTCTAGTTTGATGTTGTGCCCTTGGATCCTGGTGAAAAAATCCTCATAATTCTTAGCTTTAATATAAATGGTGTCATGAACACTAAGATGATGCATGTACTTAGGTTTATGGAACTTCTTCTCCTTCAAATGACTACTCACTATGTTCTTAGGATCCCACATCCTGAGTTCATCAAGTTGGAACCTAAATGAATCCTTGTGCTTAGCCTTGGTATCAACTTATTTCCAATCCTATGGTATGGTTATTCCAATGGCCAAAGGGAAGGGGTGAAGAAGACCCTTCCTCTTTTATTTTAAATCCCATCAATGCCATTGATGAGTTGGGAGGCAATTTATTTCTTGACAAGATTACTTGGAACATATACTAGCAATTTGTAAGGCTGGGACATAATCCCCTCAATGCTAATGACTGTACAATTAGGGTAGTACCAGATGTCACCCATCATTTCAACATAATTATTGATGAATGGGTGGACCGTAAGCATGGGAACACCTATTATATCCTCCACTATGGCTAGGTAGATGTTTTCATAAGTAAACTACATATGGTTCTTGTATTTAAAGATATGTAACTTGGAGTAATAGTGGGAAATGGTAGTTTTTCCCTCAAGAGACCAATTTATAATACCAAGGAAGTTGATTGAGGAAATAAGGGAATCTAGTAGGTATGACATCATATAAAATTTCTTGGAGGTTTTCCTTTTAATGGTAGTGAACTACTTGGCCAGAAAGACATTGATCAAATCTCCAATTGGAGGGTTGAGATTTTGTTCCACCATGAAATGCATATAAGGAACCTATATTTTCTTCACATAGGTGGTTGAGGTGGTTTTTATGGCTTGGTTAAATAGTGCCATTATTACCCTGATGCCCTCTCTAAATTGGACTATTGGGATTTTTCCTCAAAGTCCTCAAAGATATAGGGTCGTTAGTGCAGCCAGGACTTAAGGATAGAGTCTAGGTCATGGTTGTTAGTCCATTCCTTAGTTTTGGATAGGTCTATAAAGAAGAGAGGGAGATTATAATATTTATCAAAATATACAAGAGAAATATAGGCTATCTTTTTGGAATTTCCCTCCTTGATGATCCATTCATTATCTACCCTATAATCAATAAAGATAGGAGAAAGGATGTCTATATAATGTAGTACCTCAAGTTTTGCAACAATGTCATGAAGGCCAGCCATCTGGACAACACCTAAGTCATAATGCCTTATGCTCACTATAGCAATCCTCTACTCCTCCTTTGTAATGGACTTTAATTCATCCACCATGAAGAAGAGTTTAGACCAATTCCTAATACCCTAGACATTCAGGGCTACAAGGTCTAATTTAGTATCCTTAAAGATTTGTCCCTCATTATTTTTTGATAATTAGAGCTTAGTTTACTCCTTCAATTATTGTCTATGAGCTACCATGGTCCCTATTTCTTCAAATTATTTGCACTAGCTTGTAAATAGGTCTTTTTGAAATATTTTTTATGCTCAAAACATAATCAAGCTCTTCTTGGATTGAATTGTGACCAAATGAATTCAATTGGGCCACTTTTATGTAGGGTTTAGGGTTTTTTAAGCTTTAATGGAAAGATATATCTAAAATTTGGTTCATACATGCTTTGAATTTGATTTGGACCTTTGCCTTTATACCTTCACATATTTTAGCCCACAAGATCTTTCATTTTATCCTTTTCTACTTATATGGCACCTATGTGGCATTGGTCTAGACCTTTCATGGCATTTTTCATAAATACCTTTGAGCACTAGCCATTGGAATTTAAAAATACCCTCTTTATTTTGTTCTATTGGATTAAAATCATAGATTATCATGAGCCATTGATCATAATTTGTTCCCTTACCTATGATTATCTTTTTTTCAACCAAGCCACATAGTTGTGACACTTGGCATCTTTGTACATCTTCCTAGTGCTTCGTATCTTATGTCAGTATTTTGTCAAATGAGCATTAGTCATGTGGCGAGCTCGTTGGCCTTCACAAAGTCATGATTACCTTAACACCATTAGATCATTCTCTATTGAAAAATTGGAAACCATTATATCATTTATTAGCTTTGATTTGGATGTGCTTTCACCACACATCGACCTCATGGGATCTTGGGGCCTCACTGAAAAATCTTTGGGGATCTCACGATTGGATCATCCTTCAGTGATAAAGTGTGAACCATTAATCTTTATAGATGTATGAACTTTAAGTTAGTATATTATTAAAATGGGACTTAGGCTTAAATTCCTTAGGCTAAGATTTATTATGTGTTTATTAAGCATGAAGCAAACCTTAGGCTAAGGGATTTATGTCTAAGTTTTCTAAATTATACAAAGGGGACCATGGCTAAATGTTTTAAGCCAATGCTTATGTTGTGTTTAATAAACATAATGTATGAATTGGTCTAAAATATATATACCAAGGCTTATAAAATATTCTCAAAAGGATAAATATGACATAATGGTCCAATAACAAATAGGATTTTATTATATTAACAAAACACATTAAAACCTTTAGCTAAAAGCATTTGGTCTAAATTTTATGCTATAAGGAATCTTTTTTTAAAATAAGACTTAGTATAAGTCTATAGTTTAAGGTTCATGATATTTGAATAAAATTTCATGGGGACCTTAAAGTATAGACTTATACTATGTTTATTTTTCACATAATTAGACCATAAGACCATTTCTATTTTTGCAGATTGAAGATTTCTAGTGTTTGAGCATTTCCCTTAGGTTGTAAAGAAATTTTTGAGCCTTCCAACAAGATTTTGGAGTTTATTTTGATCTTAGGTGGAATAATTAATTAGCTTAAATTTGAAGGTCTTATAAATGTCAAATATGTCCTTAAAAATGTCAAATGATGGTCGTGCAAACACTAATTTTAAGCTAGTGAAGATTTTAATTTGATGGGCTTAAAGTTAACAATCATGTAGACACCAAATGATGGTCATAAAAACATTAAATTTAAGCTCATAAAATTATTGTGAGCCACTATCAAAGTGCCACTTGGTACTTGTATGGGGATTCTAAGGATTTTGGACTTGAATTGCTTTGTTGGATCATAATTGGTGATGAAGTGATAACCATAAGATCATGATCAGAGAGCTTACTCATGATTGGCTACTTTGGTTAGGTAGGCCCCTTTGCTTTTAATCCTTAAATGTAAAGGTGACACATATTTCTCATTTGGTCCTTTCATAATCCTTTTACCTTTTAATTGTGCTTCACTCCATTTAATCGGATCCTCATGATGAAGCAAGAAACATTGATCACAATCTAAGGGATTGAATATGATTTGTCTGAGGGGTTATGTGAAAGATTGCCAGTTTTCCTCATGTCATCCAATCAAAGGGCCACAAGAAATCATACATTAGTATATCATTCAAGATGCATGTTATTCAAGTAAAATTTTAGGCTTCTCACTCCATTAGATCAAATTCCATGATAAAGCAAGGGTTATTAGATCCTACAAGATACAACGAAGTTAGGGCCATGGTCATAAAAGACTTAGGCTAAAGTGTTAAGACTAAGGTTTGAATTATATTGATAAATATATTAGGGCCTTAAAATTAAAACCTTAGGCTAAGGTATAAATAAGGGACTGAACTAACATAAAAGTGGGCTTGGGGAACCAAAACTTAATCTAAGATGTTAAGACTAAGGTCTCATTTGTATTAATAAATAAAATGGGGCCTTAGGGTTAAAACCTTAGGTGAAGTTAGGAAATATTAAGAGGGACCCTATAAAATGAATATTAGCTAGGCATACAAGGAACTTTAAAGGGGAAATAACAAAGGGGACCAAGAATTTTAGGCTAAGTTTTAGTTGTGTCAAAAAACATAGCTAAGCTTAAAACATGAGTTTATACTTAGGTTCAAAATGAATTTTTTAAAAGGTTGATGCCAAATGATTCTTGCCAGTATTCAAATTTAAATTGAGGGTTTTGCCAGGGTTTTGAAATATGAATTTACTAGGGACAAACACCATGGAACCTATAACTTAAAGGTAATAAAGATCATTTATTAGCACTATTAGCCAAAACTAAAGAAAAATACAACTAAATAATATTTTTCTTAAAAAATTAGATGATCTTCAAATTCTATAAACAACCTTATCTTACCATATTTCATGTTAAATTTTTAGGGTTTCTTAAGGGTCTTAATTTTCAAAAAGGGGGTATATTGGCCCTAACATGTTATAGTTCAGAGAATATAGTAAATAATAATGAATAGGTTAGTTTTTCCTTGAGATTATAAACTTTTTTTTTATCTAAGTTTAGTTCTAAGAAAGATTGCACATGTAGAGTGAAAGACTAGATTATTAGAATACAATCATGCTTACACTTAAAAAACATTAATTACTTAGGACAAAGTTTACAGCCAAGGATGATTGTCTAAATATCAAGCACTTGACCAAATCCCTAAACTTGGCTAACTTGGTTCCCAACCTTTGCTAGAAAGCCAAAATGACTTAAAATATACAAAAATGAGAATATTATTGCAAAATTCAAGAGCTCTCTAAGCAAAGGTGATTCTAGTAATCTTCACTAGGGCTATGAACACATGGATGGTAGTGGAATAAGGCCTTGAGTGGATCTAAAGGCATCTCTATCAGGGCTATGGATGCTTAGATGCAAGTAGAGTAATGCCTAAGCCTTCCCTGAGCTAAAGCATAGTTCTTAATGAATATTTAAACATGTTGAAAGTTAGTGTTAATGATTAAAGTCATGAACCTAAAAGTTGTTCTCCAAATCCTACAATAATTAGTAAGTAGGATCAAACACACACATAACATGGTTATGTCTTGATGTTTGATCCTAAGTATACATTTACAAGATTTATTCTAACCATGAAGTGATCTTAATAATGGTGCCTGATAAAATAGAATAAGTAACTTAATTATTAGTCTAAACCAGAGTCTTTGAATTCTAACATATTGTTATGTTTCCATTAGAAGTCACCATTTGTTGAGGTCAACATACCCCCATTCCTAAAAAATGGGGACCCTTATGTTAAATTTTGCAAATTTGTACCTTAAAATTGAAATTTCACTTGATTAGAGGATCACTAAAATGTTTGCACATATTATTTATTTGAAGATCATCCACACCTAGTTTGATTGGCACATTTATTCATAACTATGATTTAGTCTTGTCAAAAGTGGTTAACATTTGATCTTTATGTTTTAGGTCACAAATCCAATGGAGTCCATTTGGAATGAGCAATACATGAGTTTTATGGTTTAATAATGATTTGATATTTTATCTAACCTTTTGTTAGTTATAAATCAATTTTAATTCATGGTTGATTAACTTAAAAACCTAACTCCAATACCCTAGCTCATATCCCCCTTTTTAATTCAAGTTTGACGGGAACTTTTGTTTAAATTTGTGTGGGAACAATTATCATGCCCTGGACTTAGTTTAAATTTTATCTTAAGGCTTAGTCATATTTTTCAACATGACCAAACCTTTGGCTAAAAATATTATGCTTGGTCTCTTTTATTTTTTATGACCCTTTTGTTCCCTTTTATCCTATCTTAGTCTAGGTAAATGCGTGGTCCCTTTGTTATAAGGCTTAACCTAAAGCCTTACCCTAAGGTTTATCATATTTATTAATACAATAAAAACCTTAGGTTATGCCTTTATACTATGTATTTTTGTTTCATGGGATCCCCTTTAATACATTTCTAGCTTAGCTTAAGACCTTAGCCTAAAGCTTTATTTGTATTTATTAATATGAATTAAAACCTTAGGATAAGACCATACGTTATGCATTTTATTATCCACAAGGGTCTTATTTATGATATTTAGACCTTAGCTTAAGTCTTTTATCCTGAGTGTTGTATATATATTCTCTAGCCTAACTTTCATGCTTGTCTACCAGATCAATGATCCATGTTTGCTCAAATGAGAATGATCCAATAGAGCGTAACAAGCATTGATAATTCAAATCCCAAATATGATGATAAGTGTCACGAGTTTATTAATAGGATATTAAGCAACCAATGACAATGTGTCCCTCAGATCATGATACAATAGAGTACATTTTCTTAGATTAAATGGATCAGATGGTGTGAGGTGGACATGGAATTTTCAATGGAGTATAAAAGCCCTGTAGAGATACCAAGTGACACATGCATGAAGCAAAGTAGACCTAGAAGTGACAAGTGATAGGCCCAAGAAACATTCATAAGGAGGTATTTATAAATTTGATGATCGCATGGACATCAAATATATTCACATGGATGTTAAATGATGGGCTTGCATCCATCAAACTTAAGCTCAATAAGAGTCTTAAGGAGGTATCTTAAAATTTATAGTCACATAGACATCAAAGACATTAATGTGGATGTTAAATGATGGGTGTGTAACCATCAAACTTAATCTCAATAAGAGTCTCAAGGAGGTATTTTAAAATTGACATTCATATGGATGTCAAAGACATTCATGTCAAATTACAAGCACATAGACATCAATTTTAAGATAGCCATTTAGATCCAAATAATCCAAAAATCTATGGACCACGTTGATTCATATAAATGGATTAGATGGTGCGAGATCAAAGATAAATTTTCAAAGGCAATGGTCATTTCTAAAATATGAGTGAGAAAAATACCATGAAAATGCCACATGAATGCCATGATGGAGCCACATAAGCTAGACCAGTTAGTTTAAGAGATTTTATAGACCCAATAAATGTAAAATTATAAGCATGTAGTCTAATTAAAATTAAAGCCTACATATATTCAAATAGTTGCTACCATTGGAGCACTATAAAAACCTTTTAAAAAACTTCAGAAAACACAAGGACCTTGATTAGACCCTATAAGCATTATAATTGGGATACAAGGAACTAAATTATTACCTATATAAGTATGAATTGATCTAGATTCCACCAATGATCAATTTAATAGAATTTTTGGTAATGATAGCTTGAAGAAGAATTTCAAGGGAAGGTATGAGAAAATGGCCTTAAGAAATGGGGTATCTCTCTAATGACCTCAAGAAAATTGAAGATATGACAATGCATATATTAGATAGCTTTGTCAGGGACCTTACTACACTAAACCCAACTGGTCTAATTATAGATGATGAGTTCAAACAAGGAACTTCCAAATTTATGAAAAAGGTAAGGCACCAAAGCATAGAAAAATTGTTGTTGACCATGATAAGATCATATATATGATTCTAACTATAATGAAGAAGACTAGTGAAGCTAGAAACATCAAAAGGATATTAAGTAAGGTAGTTAAAGACCACAAAATCTTATTAGATCAAATGAAGGAGCTATTCAAGAAACTAGTTTTTGGCCTTGAGCTATTTGAAGAAAAACATTGTTTAATGAAGATCCCGTTAGAGAAACAAAAATGTAACTGAGGATTATCAAAGTCAGATGAGTTGATTTAGGAATATTATTTTATAGCTTAAACATTATACACTTTTAAATTAGAATATTATATTTGAAAATGTAGGTGTAGTTTATAAAACACATTGCATATAGATCCATCCATTGGGGAAAGTCTAGTGTATTCTAGAACATTTGTGAAAAGGACAATTGTCCTAACACTTATACTTTTGTAATTGGATAGTACTGACCAACATGATTCCTTAAATATTATAAAAGGAACATTTTTAATAGTAAATGGGGGGGGACTTCTTATATCCAAGAGCTAATTGTAAATTTTGAACAATTAATATAAGTAGGGAATTCTGTAAAGTCTATCCAAAATTTGCTTGTCTTTTATTATCCTAGTTTCTCTCTCATTTATTTGTTTTGATCTCTAGATTTGAATGGTTCTTATAAATTATTGATGTGTAATTTTGAATGTAGAGATGTTAACTTGTGCCAATACTAGGTTAATTTATATTTTTTAGGTTCATTTCATTTACTTACTCTATTTGCATTTGGGCTAATGTTGTTTGCTTATAGGGATAAATATTTAAAGTGAACTTGATTCTTATTTTCATTATTTCACACCATCCTTAGATGTTTGATTGATGTCTTATAGGATTTAAGATTATGCTAATTAATGTCACACATTGGTTGAGTGCATGCCTGGATGGTATTTAAACTTTATCATGATATTTGGAATGAAGATCAATAACATATTTATTCTCTACCTTACCTTTCCTTTTGCTCCCTTTTTAACCATCACACTAGCTTAATTTTCATTATGAATACCCATATTAGATTAATCTTTAGATTAGTTCTTGCTCATGATTAACCATTATTAACATAGCATATTTCATATTTTTTATAGACTAACATTTGGCCATGGTGGCTCCCAACTACCAAATATTATAATATTGTGAAACAATCCACTTGTTTTGTCTCTATTCCATCAATAGATAATAGGATTATCACAACTTGCAACTCATGTGTTAGATTATATGAATCCTAAAATGAGAAGTATTTTAGACATTATAGGCACCTATGATACATATTTAGACATCAACACTAACTCATTGTCAAAACTCTTGAGTAGTGTCTTAACCTCATAAAGTTCATCCGTTGGAGCGGGAGTCAAAGCTAGTGTTTTACTTGTGGGAATTGGAGCAATTTTAGGTGGTGGGATAGGAGTTATTTCTATAAAAGGGGCATTAGTGGCCTTGGGGTGAATTTTTTAGCTTGGATTAAATAATTTTCTTCCTTTATCATAATTTCATAGGTGACGAGAAGTGTGGTGCCACCTGTGAATAGAATCATAACAACTATATCACTATTTAGGGCTCTTAAATAATATAGGAAGGAATTATTTAGTTTAGCTTGACCAATACTAGAATTCAATTCTAGGTATTTTAAAAATATAAATTAAAATCAATCATTAGCTCATGAGGAGCCTTTTGAATGGTAGTTAGATATTCAACCAAGGAAATTTGGTCACTCTTATCTTCAAATTGAGAACATAGTGTAGAATCTAGCTCATCCTAAACTTGAATAGAGTTGGGATCAAGACTTCTGTACCCTTGCAAGGCTTTACCTTTGAAAGAAGAGATAAGGAGTCTGATTGGAATGTTATCTTGTACCACATTGTGGACCGAACATAGATTATCAGTACTTTATATGTGTTCCATAGGAGTGGTGGAAGTTTCACCAATAAAGTATGATAGGATTTTTAAAGTTGAGGTAGGTATATCATCGTACTGGTCCAACTAGAGTGGGCTACCTCCATTGAAAGCTATGAAATTGAGATTTATAGCCATTATGTGAGGTATGCAATTGATAAGGGTATGAGTACTTATAGGGGATGAATTTTTTTTTGGGGTATACTTTATGGTGAGGTTACAACTGATTTTGATCTCTTTTTATATGTAAATGATAATTCTAAAAATTTAGCTCTCTTACCTTTGGTAGATGATCTTATTTATTTTATTGGCATATATGAACCTTGAAATTATGAATCCATTGGCCAGTGGAGTCATGAAGTTATTTTATAACATGTATGGAGCTTGCATAATGATTACTAATAATATAATTAATCTCTTTGTAATTTTTGGGTCCCACTTGGTGTACCAAAAACTATTATCAGATAGGTTTTGCACCTGTTCCTTGATGTTTATTAGTTTATTATGTAATACCCAATGATGTAATGGGAAAACCTCTAGGCTGTGGGAATTTTGAAAACTGAGGTTAACCTCTAGAGAAGGCTATCTTCCTTTCACTAAATCTAGTGCAACTAATCAAATATTAGTTTTATAGAAATTCCACTTGCTTTAGTGTTCTTGATCCTAAACTATATTTTGACTAGGAAAAGAGTTAAGAATGAAAATTTTAAAACTAAAAATGATGATTACACAAAATATTTTAGTGGATTTTAATGCTTTCTTGATAAACACAACATAATAGAAAATATATTGAATTTTTTTTAGCACAGACTCATGCAAATGGGAAATCAAAGGCAATATTTACTATTTTTCATAGAAGATACAAGATTGATTTATTTTAATCAACAAATATTTTAGTAGGGTAGAAAATACCACAAATGAATTTATTGTAACTAAATTAAGAATTTTAACATCCACAAATACTCAAATAACTCTACATATATAAGGATCTCTCAGATAAGAAAGGAAAATATTCAATTTATTTTTGTTATCAAGGTAACAACTTGTAGACAATACATTCAAAATGTAGAAATATATCACTAAAATAAAAAAGATAGATTGGGCTATGGGGTCTACCCATCTTTATACAAAATATCTCATAGATGATATGCATTTATGAAAACTTTAATGCCTAGTAAAAGGAATCATGCAAATCTATAACTCCATGTAAAAGAGGCATGATCTTCTATTTTTAGCATTCCTTGACTCGGTAAAATAGTTTGAAAAGTAGCATGTAAGAGTTGGGCATGATTGTTATCTTGGAATGACATGGATGGAATTTAAATATATTCATGCAATGCTTCTCCTTCATATATATGGAAGTGGCTATTCATGTAAATGGGTGGTGCCCAAAATGGAACTCAATGTTTCAACAAAAAGATAAATTTTAAATAACCAAACTTACTTTTAAAACCATAATTTGAAATTTACAAGTGAGACTTTTACAACTTGTAAGTCATGTCACTTTTTCAAAATGGATTTTGCAATTTTCAATACATGCTTTTATACTTGTAGCAATTATAAATTGTCAAAATAAAAATTTTAATTTGCAATTGTGCTTTTTACAATTTTCACCTTGTCAAAAATATAGTGTAAAATACATGTGTCTCATTCTCAAAAGGAGTTTAAAATATAGTTATAATTTTAAAATATATAAATTTACAATGTTTTTATAATACATGGAAATATTTTAAGAGAAAATAATTAATCAATTTATAAAACTTCCTCTACCTTCTTGTCTTTCTCAGACTATAGATTCTCAACATATGCATCAAATGCCTTGAAAATTTCTTAAATTCTTTTCTCATTTGGTCTGAAGTAGAGGTTGGAGGCTACATAATCTACTACTATTTAAACAATTCCATTCTAAAAGTCTTGATTCCCCACATTTCTATTCTTATTTGGCTAAATGCATTCTAATACCTGATATAACAATGGATAGAACTTAGGGTAAAGACTACAGTCTTTGTAGATTCCTTTTCAACTACCTCCTTGAAATTACTCTAAACTTCCTCTACTAGAAAGAGATTATCTCCATCATCTGTTAGCTAGCATGATAATTTACTCAACATAACTTAAATGCCATACAACATATCAATAGAGTTTTCATGTGCAACCTTGGCCTTATGGGCAACTTTTGTAAGTAAATTTATCTAGAATTGAGCTATTCTATGTAATTCCTCTTGCTCTACATCATTTTAGCATCTTTTCAGCAATGAGGATGTCCATATTGATTAAATCCACAACTGTTAACTTGGGATAATATAGATTCAAGGTTTGTATTTCTCCTTGATACTCATTGACTTGTCCTCTTAGGAAATTATTTATCACTTTCATAACTTAATAATGGTCCATTATTATATAAATAATATTATATCCCTTAGAAATGAGTTCTTTTGACCATTATTTAGTATCCCTTCCCATGCTATAAATATCAACACAACATCAATTATTACTTAATCTAGAATTGGATGACTGGATGTGCTAAATCTGGTTGTTAGAATGATCCACTAGGATCTATGAACTTATTTAATGTAGCTGTGAGTTGATCCAACTTATTTTTTAATTCATCTTTGGTGGCCTTATCATGATCTATTCTTTTGAAAAGGGAGTTTATGCAAGAATGAACATCATGTTTTAACCCCTCCCTTATTGGCCATCCAAGGTGGATCTTTAAAATATGAAAGCCCCCCACCTCAAGATCTTATTTTGGTTTATCCAGTGAGGAAACTAAAATCTCAACATATCTTTACCCTTTATCATCTCTCAAGATCCTAGAGATGGTCTAGGGAGTAGACATAGATTTATTTATCTTTGATAGGCCAAAGTCTAATGTGTTTGGGGAAATCATCTACTTGCACTTTTTTCCCACTATATTTGCTAGCTAACTAGGGGTAACATCTAACTACATAGATACCATCACCTAAGAATTAATATCTAAGGTTTGTACACTAATAGACATTGAGACAATTGCATAATCCTATGTGGGTGTTGTCATTAGTTTCTTAGGAGATGCTTGTGAAATTTCATCTCCATAAATTATTTGCAAATCTACATTTACACCAAGAACTTGTGTTTCTCCTATCTCCACTGAATGTGTTTGAGAAGCTATGGAAGTGGAAGAGTTAGGGGAAATGGAAATAACTATGTCTATTTTAGTAGTGGAAGATAGAATTGATACTTTTGGGTAAATAGACACAGGCGATTTAAATTTGGGAATGGGTGAAAGGGTGGAAGATAAAGCATTGAATGAATCAA
Source organism: Torreya grandis (assembly GCA_037957365.1). Lineage (NCBI taxonomy): Eukaryota > Viridiplantae > Streptophyta > Pinopsida > Cupressales > Taxaceae > Torreya > Torreya grandis. Next base: position 83,314 of record JARHVA010004084.1, on the reverse strand, counting down.
TCAAATGTGTTGGTCTAATCAAGGTTGTTAAGGTAAGGAAGATGAAAGGGGATGAAGATGATGCAACACTTATACTAGGAGTTGGGATGACTAGTGGAATTGAAATTAAGATGACTGAGTCCATGAATTTGTACTATTGTATGGTGTTAGAAATTAATGGGGATGAAATGGAAGGAATTATGAGTGGAATGGAAAAGGGAAGTGAAATGTAAGGAGGGAGTAGAATTTGAGGAAGGGAAAGTGGAGTGAAAACTTTAGAATCCAATGATTGGGGACCTTGAGTGTCCATTTAAAATGATTACATGGGTTGAAATGGGATTATTATGATAGGTGAGGTGGTAGGAAGGAGAGGTGGTGTGGAAACCTGAGATGCAAGGGGAGTGGAGACCTAAGGTGGAGGTTTTGTATCTTCTAAAACATTATAAATAAGGGGTGGGTGAATAATAAAAATTGGGGTTATCACTATGATAGATATTGGTGTAGAGGTTGTGGATGCTCCTATCATTGTTGACCCCTCTTTACATTATTTCCCCCTTTTCACTTTAGTTTTCTTCTTCTTATAATGGGTCATTATCCCTTTTGGTTATTCACATGTTGTCCTACTAGGACCCTCCACTAATGGAGAAAATACTTTTGATTTAAGCTTTAAATGGTTTTCTCTAACACCTATTGTATCTTTTTTTAATTGAACCCCTTTGCTCCTTATCCAATTGATTGTTTTATTGATAACATGTGCTATTATAACAATCAAAGATAAATATTGTGGAGATGACCACCTAACTAGTGGTAGGGAATGAGTGATAACATGCTGGTAATATTTTGGGTCCACTATGGAGTCATCATCCACCAAATCATTTGGGACTAGTTCCAAATCATAATCTTAAATCTATTTTAAGGTCATTTGGGAATGATCCTTGAATTTGATTCTTTCTTCATCCTCTAGTCCTCCCAATAATATTCAAAATATGGAACATGGAAGTATGTAAAAACTCCCAGTGTGTTGGTGATATTTCCATAAAAATCATAATATGTCTTGGACTCCAAAGTCCTTAAGGTCATTTGGCACATTTTTACTTCAGCACATTTGGCCTTGAGGAGGGAGGGGCATGTGTACCTAAAAATACTAATTGGGAAGTGAATTCCCAACTTGTGTCTATTAGATAGAAGTTTATGGATCTCAATTTTTTTTACCAGCTCCATCAATGCCCAGTTATCACTGACATATCTTAGAAGTGTGTATGGGTAGACACTAAATTTGCTTTCCCTAATATATGAATAAGTGGGGAATAGAATGAAGTAAGATCCCCATCTGGTGATCTCTACAATTTATACCTATGATAATCTTTTTATCCTTAGTTCTTGATCAAACATGATGATGCAATAGATGAAAGAATCATTAAATCTCTTGAAGTGTTGTCTACTAGCCTCCAATGTGAGGTTAAGATATTAGTTGTATACTCTACTTATCTCTCTAGGTACTATTTTAAGGCCTGATAAATATCTCCCTTTGGCCAAAATGTATATAATGTAGGAAGTCATGAATAACTTTCCTATTGTCTTCACCTCCATCAATTACTTGTGGAGGGAATCACTAATGAGTTGAGCCTAGTATAGGTATTGGGTATTTTATCAGATGACCCAAATGTACTATTACATCCACTCTTAGAAACTCTTAGCATCAATACTTTTAGTAATCCTATGTAATAATATTATAATATCTCTAACTTCATCTATGCAATCAATCCTATACAAGGTCTTAGGCATCCTGGTGGATCCAGCCTTGGGGGATTTAAGCCATTATTTATTTATCATCTTTTGACACCCATCTCTATTATCTTCAAAGAGTTTTTGGGATGTCTCTAGAGTTATGTCAAGATAACTCTCAAACTATGCTATAACAAATACTGAATTGATGAAATCAGGGTCTAGATTCAAAATCTTTTCCCCTCTATCATTTCCAACCTCTCATCTATTAAGAACATAATTTTTGGCTAATTTTATCACCAACTTAGGGATTTGAAAAATTAGAAGGAAAGCTACTAGTTATAAAAGTCCATAGTCATAAATACCCTAGATCTATTCCTTCTTAAAATTTTCATTGATTTGAGTCTAGATGTCTCCTAGGTCGATGTGATCTAGGTATGTATCAGTTATTTCTATTATGTTGGAATCTAATCTAATATTCACTCTAAGGCCTTTTGATTTAAACTTCATCTCTTTCAAGGACATGAAAACTAGAGTTATTTCTTGTGAAAAACCAATTATATAAGTTGGAAGAGTTTCCAAGTAGGTAAAGTAGGTGCAATCTCCAATGGAGATGGGACATGATCTATGCAAGAAAAATTTATAGTACAACTAGTATGTGTTTGAATCAGGTGAGAAATCCATGGAACTAGAAGTGTTCTAGACAAGTTGGATATCCAATAGAAAGGGAATTTTTGAGTAGATAAAAATTTTGGAAAATTTTTGAGGTGCTTCGAGCAAGTCCATTGTCCTTAGGGACTTGGAATATTGGAGGGGTTTTAGGTGCTTAGAGAAATGTTAAAAATCATAAAAATGTGAGGTGTTTAAGGTATATCTAATGTCTATAGGGACTTGAAATCTTATAGGAATATTCATTGGGATTATTTGGGAATATGCTATAGAATATTTACCTAGTTTTTGTGAAGCCCTAAATTTTAATGTGAATCTCTTTGGGAAAATCCTAAGGCTTTCATGATGAAAATGGAAAATAGTCACCCTAGAAATCCTAGACCTTACTTACTTGGAAACTTAGAGAAACTGACAAATTTATAGACAACTAATGAGCCACTATCATCTTATAAAATGTAAACCCTAGAAATGTAAACAAACATGCCCTAACATACCAAATGTCTAAGCAATTTAATCAAAAAATGCAACTAAAATTTTATGGAAATGGAAAGGGTTAAAACAAGATTAAATTATGGGAATAATGGCAAAAAATCACAAGTTCATGGAATACTATGTAATGAGGACAATGATATGGCACTTTACTTTTAGATATGGCTTGGATACATGGATCAAAGTATGGTTGAGGTGCATGGTCATTTTTAGAGCTAAAAAAACTTGACTAATAAAGTTAAACAAGAATAAAAAATCCCAAATTATAATGCTTATATTGAAAATCTCTATAATTAATGCTCTCATGGTAGTTGGTGGTAGAAAATTGAGGTGTTTATAAAAAGTCCCATGTCTACAGGATTGTAAATTTGATTCACTTTAGAAATAAGAAGACATAAATCTACATGTAATTTGTACTATTGTAAAATTTTAAATTACACTTGGAGATCTAGATTTTGCATCTTGGGTAGTTGGTAGGAGGCAAAATTTGGGATGTAATTTAAAAATTGCAAATTGCATTTTGGGTAATGGATTTTGATGATGTTTATTTGTAGGATTTGAAGCTCATGATGCAATTTGTAATTTTATAAATTGTAAATTACATTCTAAGTTTCAGATTCTGCTAGTCAATGCTTCATGGAAGGTAGATCTTGGGAAGCAATTTATAATTTTTCAAATTATAAATTTCATTACGAGTTCTAAATTCTACCAGTTATGGAAAATAGTGTATTATGAGAGGTAAAAATTGAGAAGCAATTTGCAATTTTGTAAATTTTAAATTACATCTAGAGTTCCATATTTTGTAATACAAAGGAAAGTTGGTTTTTGGGCATTTCAATGGATTTTCAAAAAAAAATTAGGGGGTATCCCTTAGGTTATTTGATGTTATGATATTTTTATCCCTTAAGGTATTTGAGACAAAAATATTAATTTTTTTGGCAACCTCTATAGGATGTTTCCCATTAATCAATTTTTATCTAGTAACCTTATTAGTTTATTAAACATGGAGTCAATTTGGATTAAAAAACATTAACTTGCTAAATAGTAAATTGGGATTTGCCTAAACAAGAAAAAAATAGGGAAAAAATAGACAAACAAAATAGGGGAAGAACAAAATAACTAAGGAAACAAAACTCCTAATGAGTTGACCCATGCATAAGTACTTATTTGAAAACATAACTAACCCTATTATATATAAAATTCAAATTCTTTGGAATGAATTCCTACCTCAAAATCAAGCTTTGAGGTATATCCCATTGACTAGAATATGTAGTTCTGATCCATCAAGTCTAGATAGCTAAAATGCATTATCTCCTTTGCACTAAGTTATCATGTATGGACCACTCCATATTGCATCAAACTTGGTGTCCTTGCCTAGTTTAGCCTTGTTTGGATCCCATTTGAGAATAATGTATCCTTTATTGAAGCTCCTTTTAGATGCCTTTTTATCAAAAGTTTTCTTCATTTGAGCCTAATTTTCTTCCAAGACTTTCATTGTTTGGTTCTTGATTTCTTCTAGATCTATAAGTTTATCTAATCTTACTATCATTTCATCATTGTTAATCAAACCAATTTTTTATTGAGCTTGAGATATGGTAATTAAATTGATGTTGGGACTCATGATTCTCTTCTATAGACCAATATGAAAGGGGAATTATGTATGGCTCTCTTAGGAGTGATCCTATCAGCCCATAGTGCTAATTTCAACTTTATGAGACATGTCTTTTGGTTATCCTCCATTGTTCTTTTGATAATTCTGATGAGGTTCTTATTTGTAGCCTCAACCAAATCATTACCTTTGGGGCAATAATTGGAATAAGTACTGAGGTACACATTATGATTTATAGTCCATTCACTCACTTGAGTGCCCATAAATGCTTTAGCATTATTTGAGACAATGGTGTGAAGTACACTGAATCTTGATACTATGTTGTCCATGAAGTCCAGAATGGATGCCTCTATGGCATATTTTAGTGAAAATACCTCATTCCATTATGTGAAATAATTTTTTTTCTATGAGAAACCATTTATGGCCTATACTTAATGGTAGATTGATCATACAAATGAAATCCAATCCCCATTGAGTGAGCGGTTGATCTACTCAAATTGGTCTGAGAGGGAGTGCTACTAATATCTATTTGCCAGTGAAGTAAGCACATTTTTCATAGTTTCTTACCCACTTATGGGAATATTTGAATAACTTAGGCCAATAATAGCCCCCATCATTATCTTGATGTTCATGGTCTTAGCAGAGAAATGTCCTCCTGATGGGCCATTGTGAAATTATTTGAGTACCTTAAGGACTTTATCATTATCAATACATCTTAACATGACTCCATTTATATCCTTTCTAAATAATACTCCATCAATAAAGACATAAGGAATGGATTAGAGTCTATAATACCTTTTTTTATACTATTGAAGATAATATAGATTCTTGCCTATTTTTAGGAAGTTGGTCATGTCTTGGATCCATTTGTTAAAAATAGGTGGGTTAGCTAGTTGAGGTACATTTTGAGAATATACTACTTTAGATGTTGTTTTAGTAGTTATAATATAAAAAACCAACTATTCACACTAACCCTTTCCCCTCATTATTTTGGTAACTTTGATGTCTATGTCATACTCCATTACCTTGGTAATCCATCTTGCTCTTTTTTCATTTATCTCCTGACTTATCATAATTTTTTGAACACTTTGATGAATACCCATCAAATTAATTTTATTTTTGGAGAACATATGCCTAAATTTTTAAGAGCCTTAATTACAACATATTCCTTCTTCTCCACAAAATTGTAATTCTCCTCATATCCCTTCAAAGATTGATTGAAAAAAGATATTGGTTATTCCAATTGTTCTTTATTCTACTAGGTTAGAATAAATAAGATGCTACCTTCCCCTCCAAAATTTTAAAGAATAAAATCTTTATCTTAGTTGGGGTTGACTAGGGTAAGATCCTAAGAGATAACTTGTTTGATGGCTTCAAACTTGTCCCTTCCTTCCTATGTCTAGCTAAAAATAGTACCCTTTTTAAGCATTGCAGTAAGGGGTTTAGACAGGGAAGCAAAATTTGGGACCAATATTTTCATAAAATTGATTTTTCTAAGGAAACTTTATAATCCTTTTTTATGGCTTGGTAGTGCTAATGTAGAAATAACACTAACTATTTTTGGGTCTATCACAAGACCTTATTTTGACACTATATGTCCCAAAATCTTCCCTTCGTAGACTATAAAAATTCACTTCTTTGGGTTTAAGGAAACCCAAAATTCCCTACACCTTTCAAAAAAAATTCTAAGGTGATACAAGTGTACTTTGGCATGCTTTTAGTAGATAGTGATATCATCTAGATATACTAGGATCATCTTATTTATTAGACTTCTAAATTTCATATCCATGTCTCTCTGAAATGTTAAACCAACATTATTCAAACCAAATGGCATCTTTTTGTATGTATACATACCCCATTTTGTGGTGAAGGTAGCCTTGAATTGGTCTGATTCCTATGCAAGGTTTTGGTTATAGTCAAAACAACCATCTAAAAGAGAAAATTTTTCAGATCTTGATATAATTTACAAAATTTATTCTATGGGGTAGAGGATAATGATATTTTAGAGATTCTTTGTTTAAATCCATGAAATCCACATAATTCCTAATTTCACCATTTTTTATTTTTGATAGGGACCATATTCACAACCCAAGATGAGTGCTTGATAAGATAAATTATATTAGCCTCTATCAATTTAGATACCTCACTCTTCATTAGGGGTTCTATCTTTGGATTAATAGGTATCTGTCTCTAGTTATATCTTTGGATCATTTTCTTGTGGAGGGAATCACTAATGAGCTAAGCCCAATGTATGTATTGGGCATTTTATCAAATGACCTAGATGTACTGGTACATCCACTCTTAAAAACTCTTAGCATCAAGACATCCAATAATCTTATGTAATAATATTATAATATATCCAACTTCATCTATGAAATAAATCTTATACAAGGTCTTAGGTAGCCTGGTAGATACAACCTTGAGGGATTTAATCCATTATTTGTTTATAATCTTCTAACACCCATCTCTATTATCATCAAGGAATTGATTGGATGTCTCTAGATTTATGTCAAGATAACTCTTAAACTCTTTTATAATAAATATTGAATTGATGAAATTGGGGTCTAGATTCAAAATCTTTTCCCCTCTATCATTTACAACTTCTCATCTATTAGGATCATAATGTTGGGCTAGTGTTAGCACCAACTTAGGTCTTTTAATAGTTAGAGGGAAATCTATTTCTTGTGGAATTCAAGAGTCATAAATACCATGGATCTAACCTTTCTTAAATTTTGCATTGATCTAGGTTTAGAAGTTCCTTAGGTCAATGTGACCAAAGTATGTATCAGTTATTTATATTGTTTTAGACTCTAATATAAGAGTCACTCTAGGGCCTTCTAATTTGAACTTAATCTCTTTAAAAGACATGAAAATTGGAGTTAATGATTATGGAAAACCAACTATAGAAGTTGGCAGAGTTTTTAAGTGCTTCAAGCAGGTGTAATCTCTAGTGGAGATGGGAGTTGCTCTCTGTATGAAAAAGTTTTGGTGGAACTAAAAAGTGTTTTAAGTAGGTGAGAACCAAAATAACAAGTTTTATGGATAAGTTAGATCTCTGTTGGAAATGGAAGGTATTATAAGTAGATAAAAAGTTTTGGTAGAACTTGGAGGTTCTTGGAAAAAGTCCAATATCTATAGGGACTTGAAATATTTCAAGGATTTTAGGTGCTTAGAGCAATGGTAAAACCCATAAAAACATGAGGTGTTTAAGGTAGGTCCAATGTCCATGGAGACTTGAAATATTCTAGGAATATTCCCTAAGATTATTTAGGAACATCTTATTGAATATTTTCCTAGTTTTGGTGAATCCCTAGATTTGAATGCAAATCTCTTTGGGGAAATCCTAAGGCTTTCATGATGAAAATGGAAAATAGTTACTCTATAAACCCTAGACCTTTTTTAATTGGAAACTTGGAGAAAATGACAAATTCATAGACAACTAATGAGCCACTATAATATTATAAAATGTAAACCCTATAAATACAAATAAACATGCCTTAAAATAACAAATGTATAAGTAATTTAATAAAAAATGCAACTGAATTTTTTTAGAAATGGGATTAAAACAAGTTTTAATTACAAGAATAATGGAAAAAATCACAAGGAAGTTTGTGGAATACCATGCAGTGTGGATAATGATGTGGCACTTTGCTCATAGATGTGTCTTGGATACATGGATCAAGGCATGGTCAAGATACAAGGTCATTGTCAAAGCTTAGAAAAACTTGATAATTAAAGTTAAATAATGAATAAAAAAATTGCAAATTTCATTGCTTATATAGAAAATATATATAATTAATGCTCTCATGGTGGTTGGCAGTAGAAACTCAAGGTGTTTAGATCAAGTCCCATGTTTATAGATTGGAAATTTGATTCTCTTTATATATGGGAAGGTAGAATTCTACATGTAATTTAAAAATTTGAAAAATTTCAAATTGAACTTAGATTTCTAGATTCTATGGTTTGGGTAGTTGATGGGAGGTAGAATTCGAGATGCAATTTACAAATTACAAATTGCATTTTGAGTTCTAAATTCTACCAGTATTGGTTTGTAGGATTTGGAGATCAAGATGCAATTTGAAAATTTCAAATTGCATTATGAGTTTCAAATTCCATTGATCAATGTTTTGTAGGAGGTGAAGGTCGGGAAGACATTTTCAATTTTGCAAATTGCAAATTTCATTTTGAGTTCCAAATTCTACCAGTTATGGAAAGAGTGTAATGTAGGAGGTGGATCTTAGGAAGCAATTTGGAATTTTTCAAATTGAAAATTGCATCCAGAGTTCTAGATTCTAAAATACAAAAGGAAAGTTAGTTTTTGGGCATTTCAATCAATTTTTACAAAAAAATAGGGGGTCTACCTTAAGGTATTTGATGTTATGATATTTTTGGGACAAAAATATCAACAAGTGGAAGAGGTTGTCATCCTCCATATTATGATCATATTTGTTATAATTTTTTTTCCATCATTAGATGAATACTTTTGACATTTTAGTTTTGAGTTATTTATAATTTATAAAATGGGTCAAGTTATTTTTAGGAAGATCACTTGTTTGGAATTCTTGGACTAGTGAGTTTACCAAATATTATATGATAGTAATAGAGTGGGTTTTTAATTTATTATAACAATATAAATCATCTCATAAAATCATTTTATCCAAGAGTTTAGTTGTGATAAAAGTATTAAGCTTAACCCAATATTTGTAAAGGTTGACAAATGTTTTTAGATCCAAGGTAGGATCGATAGATCAATTATAAGTGATGGTGGGGGTGGTACCTCCTATGTCATTATTGGTAATTTGAGGTACTAGAGGTTTAATTTTTAAATATTTGATGGTTTTGTTGATAAGTAGAGGTTATGGTATGAGATTACCATGGGAATTTGTAAAGGGGAATGGGGGCAATTAGGATTTTGTGCTCGCCATGGAACATGGTGAGGTTAGGTTTGGAGATGTATAAGGTGATTTTTCATTTGCATAATTTGATTTGCATTATTATTTTGAAAATTATTTATTTGGCTAAGTATTTTTAAAAGAAGTTGATTGGTTTGAGTAACATTTTGTATAATAGACACAACATGTGATGCATTAGTATTATGCGAAGTAATAGGATCTTGAGATACACTATGAGTATTCGATTAGGTAGTAGCATATGCTACAATAATGGCATGAGTAGCATTTTTAAAAAAACTAAGAATTGGTTTCAAAATAAACATTGGTATAAAAGAAGCATTGGTAGCATGGCTAGGGATGTGGGTATTTTGAAGAGCCCCACAAGAAGTTTAAGCTACCATGTTGGTAAAAATACTTGGCATGGGGGTTGAAGAAGACATAGAGGATGATTTCATGGTATGGAAAGGAGAAATTATAAATGGGAAATTTTGGGATTCAAAGAAATGATTTCCCATAAATCCTTGTGAAATGGTAGGGGAAGGTGAATGGGGTTATCATATATGAGGTCCCATCATGAGAATATAAATGGTTATAGGATCTTTTCCTCTATGTTGAGGGTTTTCATTGATGAAAAAGAGAATTTTAGTTGTGTATTCAAGATCACACTCACATCCTAATGAAATTAAGTGGTTAAGTGTCAAGGAAGAATGGGGAGGAGTCCCATAGTTTGTAGTGTAGGTGGAAACATGGACATTACTTTGATCCCTAGTAGGTGACACAAGATGTGTCTTAAGAAATTTATTGGGATTGGTAAATCTCATCATGTTTGTTTGATTTAATTTTATTTTATCCTAAAATAATAAATTCATGATGAAATAGGGGAAATTAGAAAACTTGGTAAAATTAAGGTCAATTGGTAGGATATATGGTCAAACTAATCGATACTATTTTATAAGATAATAAATAAGACATGATATAAAGGACATAGTCTAACTAGGTGATGATGTTCTACAGATGGTGAAACTAAGGGAGTCTAAAAGAAACATAATCAGATAGGTTGACTATGTGTTGAAGGTAAACATAAAAATAATCTATAAGAGAATAGGTCAAATTGAGTGACTATGTTTTATGGGAAAATTAATTGAGTCAAGCTAATTGATCCAATTACATGTGGTTTAATATAACCTACACAAAGAAATAAAAAGTCAATCAAAGTGATTGTGTGTTAAACCTACACATAAAATTTTAGACTAAATCAATAGATTCAATCTAGTGATGTGAAAATGAAATAAATAATAAAAAATAATAAATTGTGTGAAAGAAAACCTAAAAGGGTTAGTTTAAATCAAGTTTATTAGAATGTATACAAGGGAAAGTGAAGTTGATCTACAAATCAATCCTAACTCAAAGAAGATAAATCACACTAGCCTTTTTGCTTGTTGGTACATTTAGATAATCTGGGTCATGACCAATATAGATTTGATAGACCTAACTAAGGGGTCTCTTACCACACCCTATCACTAGAGAGGATTCCAATTCCTCTAGTCAATAAATACCACACAATAACCCTATCTAGGTCAAATGTTTTCTCATCAAATTAAATGATAAAGTAAAGTAAATATAATCTAGTGCTCACCAAAGCATGTGGTACAAAATGGTGGTAATAAACATAAAAGTAAACATGCAAATAATAACTCTACTCAATTCAATGTAGAGGTAATCCTAATTTATGGAGATAAACATATTCATAAGTTAACATGTACAAATCTATCTACTTAATAAAGAGGAACAAGAGTTAGGAATACTTACCTTTGAATAAAAACCTACTTAGCCTTAATCTCTCCTTTAGCTAATGGTTATTTTCAAGAGGTTTTTGTGTATGCTAAAGATATTAAGGATGGACAATGGACTATAGTTTATCCAAGGACCTCCTAGTGAATCCCCAATTTTCACAAGATAAGATTATTCTCTCGAAATGTATTATGAAAACCTAAATAATGGATCCTCAAGTAGAATGGTGGATAATAAAATGCACAAATAAATGGCTATGTCTATCTATCTCTAATGAAAATGGCAATGATGTGTTTATATATCTAGATCTAACCCTAAACTCTTCTAAATTTTTTGTTGATAGAGTCAACCTAATTGATCCTATTATTTAATAAATAAAGAATTTAGGTCTTAGACTAGGTTGGTTGGGACTGACCTAATATCGTAATGTGCTTATATTTTAATAATAGGTTCAACCCAAGATGAATTTATTTTGTAAATTAAAAAAGATATTTTGTCTTAGGTAGGGGTTGTTTGAGGTGGTGAATTACTTGGAAGAGTGTGTAAAGGAGGTGTTAATGCTTATGGAAATGTATATGAGAGGTTTGTGTTAGTTTTAAGTGGTGGTATAGGGGAAAACAATATTGAGAAGCACCAATGGTATACCCACCCATTTCCTGGTGTACCCTTTAAGGTGTGCACTTAGAGAAATTGAGTCTTAACAGGTCTTTATAAGAGAGAATTTTTTTTGATAAAGTTCAAAAATATTATATATATATATATATATATATATATATATATATATATATATATATATATAAAACTTATGTTGAGACATTAGTATACTTGGTATGGAAGCAAATTTATATACATATACATATGTATATGTGAATATGAATGTGTGTCTGTGTGTGTTGTAACATGAAAATATTTCATACTCTAGTGAATCGATTAGGTAATGTTCATTGATACATGTAAGAAGTTTCATAATGTTTGGTAGATCCAATATTTTGACCTATGTTGAAGAGATTACATCTAATTTTAAACACAATACATCTATATTTATATAAGCATTTTATACTTATTTATTAACTATATGGATGATGAAATATATGTTAATATGAGTTTGGGAAAACCTTTTTTTATCAATAATTTCATATGAATAATCTCCTATTTATAAACCTTGATATGTGTGCAATGAGTTGTAATTAGAATATGAAAATGTGATATGTGATAGTAACATTGAAACTATTTATATTTGTTATTAAAACTATAAATTATAATGATAATTTTAGGATTGAGTTTATCCAAGTATTTATGTATACTAGATTATATTAAATAAATAGGACCAAGTAAATGAATTGTATATGTCTTTTAGAGTTATAACAGTTCTTAGAAATAATAAATTAGATGAGTCAAATGACCATATAATATATTTATTAAGATATACATTCATATACTACTAAAAATATGAGATTTCTTCAAGTCTTATAACATGGTAGATTTATGTGAATGATATAGAAGTATTGGGAAACCATTAGAGGTCATAAAATATATTGAGGGAATCTAGTACATATAGAATGATCCTTGCATAAATAGTGATTGACCACATGATAGATTTGGTAAATAAACTTTATATAGACTAGGCATGCATATTAATTTAGATAGGAGTATTTCCTGAGTTTAATGTTTGTGATAAAAAATGAAATAAATGTCTAGGAAATGTAAAAAAAAATTAGGATACATTGTATATGATTCATTAGCTGTTTTGATTTTCTTTGAATTAAAATGTGATTCTTGTTCTATTCTCCTATGGATATATGTATTAAAAGTAGTTCATTGATAGACTTATGTAAACACTTTGATGGTCATGTAAATGGAAATAATGAGGTTCATGATTTATGACTGGTTATCTTATATAATGTTGTTTGGGATGAGTGTATACTAAAGTCTATATTATTATAATTTGAATATTATGCAAAAATTATTAGACTATATTATTAGATAACAAATGATATTTATATGGGGATGCTAACATGCAACTCATATATCTATCCCATGATATCATTTGATAGTAATGATTTAGTAGAAAAGAGTTTTATGTGAGTGTATTTGACTCTAATTTTTAGATTTGATTTCTTTAATGAAAAATTTGGCCAAAGTAATAATATAGTTAAAATAATTTCATTCCATTGTACTTTCTAGTTTACATGTGTATGTTGATATCATTTTAGATATAAGATTAGATTCTATGGTCTATTTGACTATTGTATCTATTAGTGATTGTACACACATGGGTACCAATTAATTTCTTGATATACACACTATTCTTATTTGCCCATCCATGAAGGGTAGGGAAAATCATAGTGGGAAGGTGTGTAGGAGACCATTGGTATGTGGTTGAAGGTAAATCACTTAGATGATTCTCTCCCTCTATTAGATATTTTAAACTATTTGGGATCATACTTAGGCTATATTTATGGATCATTAAGCTAATTGTGAAGCTCTTTTGTATAATTGTAATTATTGTATTATATATTTGAATTTGTACTAAAATTTAATTTATTTTACATTATTATTATTATTGGATATTCAACTCAACAATGGTTGCATAATTTTTAATAAATTTTAAATATTATAAAAACAATGATGGTATGCTTATTTATAGTTTAAATGTGGATTATATCAATGTTATGTTGTACTTGATTAATTATGATATTCATTTTGTGAAAAATATTTATCTAAAATATTATTTAAACTATTTGGAAACTATATGGATTAGTTTAATAGATAGTGGGTTAATATGTTATTGCATTTATTACTGCAGATGCATTTAGTAGTCAAATAGTGATTATTTTAGATAATGATAAATGGTTTCATAATTAAACCATGTGAACAAAAAAAATTAGTGTAACTTCTAGTTAATCCAATGGGGTTTTAAAATTATGGTATCATAGTGAATCTATTACACTCAGACCTAATGCATCCACTAACATAAATCCATTCTCCTAATTTTTAGAGAGGAGAATAGAATGAGGTAGATAGATTGGTGAGGGAAATTATAATGTAAACCCTCAAGTTGATCCTTAGTAATAAAACAAGATGTAAAACTCGATCTGATACTCATTATCATGAATGATACTAGATACATAATAACATATTTATAGAGAGATGTTTATGGACTTGAAGAGGAAGATGAACAAGAAAATCTAGAAGAACAACTTGAAGAACAAGAAGTGCTTTAGGATCAGGATTAGGATCACAAAGAAGGTTAACAAGTGGCTAGATTTCAAGTAGTTATAGAGATTTCATGTGACATTAAGAAAGTAAACCCATCCAAGTTTGATGGTATGGTTTTGGGTGATCGAGGTGAAGCTTGGCTCATAGAAATGGAAAAGTATTTTGAAATTTGAAAATTTTTTGAGGTAACTAAGGTTGTGTGGGGAGCTTATCAATTGGCTGGTGAAGCAACAACTTGGTGGGATAACAAGAAGCTTGAGATGAACCTTGCATCCTATACCACCACATGGGAGTAGTTTATGACTCTTTTTAGAGAAAATTGGGTACCTCAGCTATATTTTGATCAAAATTTGACATATTTATAGAATCTAAAGTAAGGGGATTTATAAGTGAATATATATTAGGAGTAGTTCATAAATATCTTGAAGTATGTTCCATAGTATCACAAATATTAACATTTATATATTAGAAAGTTAATTATAGGTTTAAAACCCTAAATTGGATGTGAAGTGGATGTGCATGGATCTCCACCATAGATCAAGTCTTTAGAAGGTAGTTAAGAAGGAAAAAAAATTTAAATCCCTTATATAAGTTAGAGAAAAGTTTAAAAAATAAGTTTGATAGTTCCAAGATACCCTTTGAGAAGAAAAACTAGAAGTGGAATGGAAATTCTAAGAATTGCTTAAACAATCATAATGCAATATTTAGTAATGTTTTAGGGAACAAGAAACTAGGAGGTAATTTTAGAGAAGGATTCAAGGGTGATAATCAGGATGAGAGAAAAGGACCACCTAATAGATGTTTTACATGTGGAGGAAACCATTATGGCAAGGATTGTCCTCGATGGAAGATACATCAAATAAATAAGAATATATCCATCTCTACATCTTAGCAAAAAACCTTTCAACAATGTATTCACATAACAGTGGATAATCATCAAGCATAATTCCAAGCTTCTCCGATTGAAGTATTAGGTACTTTTTTGGGCATCCTATTAATTTTTTGATAGATACAAGAGCTACTGAATGATTTATCTCTTTTATAATCCTAAGTAAAATATCTAAGAAAGTTGGTTTTATGGAAAATGCTTAGTCAATTTAATATGGGAATGAGTTTAAAGTCAAGGTTGACTGATATCTTATTGAGGCTAAAATATAGTTTCTATAATTCACTATGGTTGTTTATATATATGAAACACCATTAGGTTTATCTGATGTGATCCTAGAGTGAATTGGATCTCTAGGCACAAAGCCAAAGTTGATTATTTACTTAAAAAGTTTGATTGTTTGTATGATTTGGGAAACCAAACCCAAATTCAAGGATATATGAGAGAGTTGAAACTTAGGAAAATTTTAGCCATTTAGTTGAAAAAGGCTCAATAAAAGGGATGTAAAGAATTCTTAGTCTAAATGGATGAGATTTATGAAGCTAATGAACCCATTTTATAAGACTATATTATTTTTTAAGAGTTTCAAGATGTTTTTCCATATGAATTACCAAGTTTACCTCCCAAAAGAAAATTTGATTTCATCATTGATATCATTATAGGGTTAGAACCAAAGTCTAAGGCTCCATTTAGGATGACAAAAAATAAGTTAATTGAGTTAAAGGCAAAAATATAGGATATGTTAGCCAATGGATTGATTCTACCTAGTGTTTCACCATGGGGTGCACCTATAGTCTTTATTAAGAAGATGGATGGAACCCTTTATCTATGTATTGACTAATAAATGATCAAAAATGTAATGATTAAGAATATGTTTCCCTCACATTGACAATCTTTTTGATTAAATGCATGGTGCAATAGTATTTTAAAAAATTGATCTTCATGTTGGGTACCACTAGTTAATAATTCAAGAGGAAAATATTCTAAAAATAGCTTTCAAAACTTGTTATGGGAATTACAAGTTCATAACACTTCCTTTTGGAATAACAAATGCACCTAAAACATTCATGAATCTTATGAACAATGTGTTAAGGGATTATCTTGATCATTTTATTCTAGTATTTTTGGATGAAATTATTATCTATTCCAAAAGGGAATAAGAGCATGTTGAGTACTTGATTTTAGTCTTGTAGCAATTGTGAAAGCATAAAATCTATGGATATTTATCTAAGTGTGATTTCTTTTAGAGAAGAGTATAATAATTGGGACACATTATCACTACATAAGGAATTTATATGGATCCAACTAATATAGAGCCATTATAGACTGTCCAACACCCAAAAATGTGCTTGAGGTGCATAGTTTCATGGGTTTAGTAAGGTAATATAGGAAGTTTGTACCAAATTTCTCAAAGATAACTATTACCATCACCTCTCTTCAATGGAAAAAGAAACATTTTATGTGGTCTGATAAGTGTGAAGAAGCCTTTTAGGGTCTAAAACAAAGGCTTACATCTACACTAGTGTTGTAGATTCTAGATCTAAATGGATAATTTGTAATTATAACAGATACATCAAGAGATGGTTTAGGAGGAGTTATTATGTAGGGTGTTTCAGTTATAGCCTATGAATCAAGGAAATTTAATACTTATGAGGTAAATTATGATCATCATGACTTAGAACTAGCTGCCATAGTTTATTCTTTGTAAGTTTGGAAGCATTATTTGTTTGGAAAGCCTTTTGAGCTTAAAACTAACAAATTAGGTCATAAGTACATATTTACATAGCCTAACCTCAATGCTCGTTAGAGGCGATTGTTAGAATTTTTATCATATTATTATTTTCACATTAACTAAATTAAGGGTAAAAAGAATAGAGTTGCATATGCCCTTAGTTGTAAGGTACATTACAACTTTATCCATAATAATAAGTAATTTTTGAGATCAGGTAGTAAAATTCTCACCTAGAGATGAGTTCTAAGAATAGGTTAAGAAAGACCTAGCTAAGAATTATTAGGATCATAGATACCATGGTTTTCAATTTGAGAATATGGGATTTTTAGGTACAATGATAGAATATATATAACTAATAGAGAAAATTTGAGGAATATTGTGCTAACAAAATTTCACAATGCTCCTTATTTAGGACAAATTAGAGTGACTAAGATTTTACTAGATTTAAAACCATTATATTTCTAAATGGAAATTAAAAATGATGTAAGTAATTTTGTGTCTAGATGTTTGGAAAGTTAGTGAGTTAAGGATAAACATGTGAATTTTGTTAGGTTGTTGTACACACATTCCATACATGAACGTGATCCATAAACCATAGTAGACCCCCTACTATTAAGTTAGTTTACATATGGATACATAAAATGGTGTTTAAAATAAATTTGATCAAACTTGTTATAATGTGATTAAAATGGATTCAAAATTGAAAGATGAGTGTTTTCATTAACTCATTTATACCATCTCCACATTCAAAATGATAAAAAAACCATTATATGATTTTACATAAGTGTCTTATTTTAATTAAATTACATATAAAAATTTAATAACTAATTAAAATCTATAGAAAATTGAATTTAAAATAGAATATAAAGACACTGGGATTATTTACAGAGTTCAATCAAATGGGCTACATCTTCAAAATTACTAAATAGTAATCTGATCCATTAAAATAATCTAATTGAAAGTAATAATATAACTCAGAAGAACATAATGAAATTTTAAAACCTAAAAAATCATGCCATTAGATCTTTGGAAAACTCTGACAATACTCAACAATCATCCTCCACCTTCTCAACACACTTGTAAAAATATCTTCCTAGTGTTATCCATCAAATCATCACTTAAAAAATACAAAAATATGTAAAAAAACACCAAATTAGGATCACCAATATACCAAACTGAGCATCTCAAAATTTTGAGCAACTTTGTAGTTTACTCTAAGATTTGAAAATTCCTTGAGATTGGTCAAAAATGTCAATTTCTATAAACTACCCCTTATAATTTTTACACATTCATTTCCAATGCCTTGTATAAGTAAAAATTCATGTCTTTTATATCACTTGCCAATGTGTGGTGGATTGGTTAGTACTCTTAACAATTTTTCCATAGGTTATGGGTTCAAATCCTAATTACTATTCATGTTTAAAATCCCACATGCATGTCTACAACCATGGCTTTGGCCACATCTATCTTGCCCTTTGTTTTGAACATTGAAAATGGATCAACTAAGTTTGTAAATCCATTTAGATGATCTTGGATGTTGGTTGTAACAAAAACCTGAGCTATCTAAATAGTTTGGTGGCATAACTAATCTTGAGTTGGCATATCTCAAACTTGGATACATAGATAATTTAATAATTTGATATTATTAGTCCCACATGCAGCATATAAAAAATATAAATGGTGAAAACAAAACACCTTTTTTACCATTTTTACCATTCATTTTTGTATTACCATGTGTGACATGTTGATTGGTTCACTTGTCAACCATCCACATCACTATTTTATCAATTTTGACCATAACTTTGATTGGCCATAACTTTTGCATACATACTCAAAATTGGTCTATTCAAAATGCATCAAAAATATTATGATAAGTTCTACACCCATATAACTAGTTCCAAAACATTTTAGACCATCAATTTTTTTAGTTTGACCATATTTGACTATTTGTTGACCAAACTTTAACCAATGATAATTGGAGCATATGATGTCCATTTTACATGTTCCAATAGGCATTAGAATGCTCTCAAAATGCTCTTCAATTCTATATTAGTTTTAAGAGATCTTGGAAACTAAAAAGATCCTTCAAATTAAAATGAAAGTGGAAATTTATTAATATGGACTTTGTATAAGGTTTGCCAATGTCTAAGAACCATCATGACATGATCCTGGTAGTTGTGGATAAACTTACTAAGGTATCTCATTTCATTCTAGGTAATTTAATATAATGATGCATTAATGCTTGCCAAAAGGTTTGTCAAAGATTTTTTTAGATTATAAGGGTTTCTATAAAAGATAATTTTATATAGGGACCCTAAGATGACTTATAGGTTTTGACAAACTCTAAAGTCAACTTTGGAAATACAATTGATCTTTAGCACAACCTACCATCGAGATACATATAGGAAATCAAAGAGAAAAAATCAAGTCTTGGATAATATTTTAAGGATGTATTTCATGGAAAAATGATAAAAATGGGAGGAATACCTACCATTATTTTAGTTTACTTGCAATAACTCATACCAATCAATTATAAGCATGGCTCCTTTAGAGGCATTATATGATAGGAGGTGTATAACACCAATCAACTGAGATAAACTAGAAGATAAAGTAGTCTTTGGGCCTAATATGTTTGTATAAATAGAATAACAAGTAAAACTAATAAGGCAAAGATTAGGTAAAACCAATGATAAGTAGAAAAGTTATGCTAATATGAAAATAACAAGGCAATTTTTAGTTGGGGATAAAGTTTTTTTGCATGTCAAACCCCAAAAGAGTACAATAAAGTTTGAAAAATCAACCATGTTGTCACCAAAATATGTGAAACCCTTTGAGGTTATATAAGTGATTAATCATGTAGCATATGGACTTGTATTCCACCAGATTTAGCTCAAATGCATAATGTTTTCATGTATCTTATCTTAAGAATTATATTACTGATCCTACACATGTTTTGTATTAGAATTAATTATAGGTTTAGGATCTATGGGTGGTCATAATAGATCAATCATAATAACTAAAACTCGCATTATTAGCTTGCATAATAAAGAAGTAGATCATAGTGTGAGGTCCAGTGGGACCAATATTATGAGGATAGTGCTACATAGGAGGATTATGATGAATTCTTGAAGCTATTTCTTTATCTATTTAAATAATATTTATGTTGAATATTATTTATATTTATATTGAACATTTTTTTATTTCCATAAGTATTGTTTTAAATAAATGTCATCAAGATGATGAATTATTTTAGGGGGAAGGAGGTCACATCCAGTTTCACTCCATAAACTATTTAAGCATTAAATAGTGGATTATGAGATTTATGATTTGTTGTTTTGATTTTATATTTAATCTAGATATATACATGTTATATGATTTAAAGTTATATGATTTATTTTATGTTCAATATTATGTTTGGATAGTTGTTGCATATGTCATACTATACTTTATGATCATGATGACTAACTTCATTTGTAAATTATTTTTATTCAACAAATGACAATTATAATTTTAGACTAACTACCCATTTATTTGATTGAGGTGGTTGTGAGACTATCCCATCCTCATAGGTAGTAGAAAGGGAGTGTATCATCAGAGAGGGGGGTGTAGATGCCAGCATTGGGGGTTGAAATAACTCCACCAAACCCATGCACACACCATATTTGTGATTTATTAATGAAACCAACACTATTACTACTTTGTAAATGATGTGTGCTTACTTCACATTTACTATTTATTTGGTTTATATGAGTGTTTTCATTAATTATGAAACATTATTATCTTATATTATGATTATTTGACATGATATTCTATTTAGTGAATGGATTGCTTAAATTTCATAAAATAATTATTTGGGATAATTCATGTTAGTTGTGTTAATGACAGACTTCTTTATGCATTTTTAACTTAATGGGAGTTTTGGGTGTTGAAAAATCTTATGTGTGTCATTACACTTATTACCTCTTTGGTGGTCTAGGAGATGAAAAGGGGTAAAAATAACACTCAAATCAATTATTTTTGATAAGTTATGAAACATAATAAAAAGGGTTATAATATTTTGGAAGAATATAAAAAGCCTTTTCCATGTGCATTCAAACCCCACAAAAAAATCAAAGTTTTTATGGGGATCTTCAAAGGTATTAGGGTTTTCTTTGTTTCATTTTGTTTGGTTGATATGATTTTAATTATCATGGGACTTGAATTTTCATGGAGAGTTAGAGGGTTTTATCCATCTTCCATGCCCGTATATGGATATCTTGACTATGAGTTGAAAAGAAATTAAAGATAGTGGTGTGTTGAGTAAGGTGAGTTACATGATAAGGAACTCACAAAATTTTAAGGGAGTGATCTAGTCATGAAAAACATGCATGGATGAGGGGGAATTAATAAGAAAGAAGGTAAGTAATAGAAATAAGAACATGGTAGAGAGGATAAGGAGATTCAATCTCAATAAGAAGGAGAAAGAAACTACCATTTTGATCATTTAGAAGGCACCCATTTTAGGATCAAGTTGGTTATATATTGAGTTTATAATTTTGCTTATTGCTTATAGAAATATATTTACAAAAGAAAAATAAATCTTTGATATGGGTTTTTGTATGTTTTATCTAAATAAGTGAAATGTTATTTTTGATAAAATCAAAATAGGGTTTTATGTATATCGATCTAGGGATGGAACCTAGTTCTATCTATAGGTTGATACACATATTATTAGTGTAAATATTATATTGAAAACTGTTAGACCCATGTAAATTTAAGGGTTTAGCTACATTAGATAAGTACTTGACTTGAATTTGATTTGAACCTTATTATTTGGCTATAAATAGTGGATAGAGTCAACCCTGTTGGTTGATTATTTTGTCTATCAGTGTACTGGTAAACAAAATAGATCTTATCAGCCAAAGTAAGAAGATTAGTCATCCTAATGTGTAAGTTTATCACATCAGAAGGAGACTTCTCTCTCCTCTCATCAAGGGGAGGTTCCCTGTGGATATGTTATGTATATATATGAACAAAAAATAGTACTCAAGGGTAGGACCAGACATCCATCTCTCTTTCTTTAGAGATGATGTATATAAAACAAAGGAAGAACTCAAGAGAATGACAGACAATACTCCTCTTCTATCAAAAGAACTGTTCAACTAGCCACAAGAATACTCCTAGAAATAAAAGTAGAATACGACTAAAGTATGGTAACTAGCAAATCAAGACACAATGCAAAGTCTGCACATGAAATACTCAAGAGTGATATACGAAGAACAATGAAAGCTCAAAGTCTTTCCAAAGTTCTTTACACAGTAATGAAAATACAAACACACTGAAGGTAGCTATAGGGGCACAAAGTCTCTCCACAATTGATTCTCTAGGACACCCTCTTGACAAATTAACTAATTTTGCTTATTAAATCAATGAAACAAATAAGATATCACAGCACAAAGTCTAAAAAAGTCCCTTGTTTTCATTAACAAAATATGATAAACAGACTGAGCACAAAGTCCCAATGATGCCTCTCAATTTTGGCAGAGTTTCATTCCAATTATCAAAAAGAAGATGATCCTCTTTACCATCAAGAAAAGTCCCTTATATAGCCTCTTTAAGAAGGACTTGGGAACAATAAATACATCAATTTGCATTGGGAAATGTTAGAAAGACATGTTGAAATTTAGGGGCATCTACCCATTTGCTTTTCTCAATGCAGATAAACAAGTCATGCAACTGAAAGATTACAACTTTCAATGTCCACCTAGCAATCTAATCTTGTTCTCATCATTCCTCCTTTTTTGGTTAATTGAATTAGGTCCTGGATTCAATTTTCTATTCTATTCATTCCTCGCTTTCTGCTAGTCTCGGCCTTGAAGTCTGTGAGTGCATTCGGGTTCATCCTTTAAGTCTGCAAAATCAATGGACACTTTGTTGAGATGATTTTGATGTTTGTGGGCCCGTCATTCTTTCCAGCAACTCTCTCATGTCTTTCTCACTTGCTATGGTCATTTTTTGCTGTGACGCGGATGCAGACACGTGGCAGCTTTTGCTACATTGGGTCGGGATACACGGCAGGTTCCACACTATGTAGCCTCATTCAAAACTATGTCTCAGCTTGTGACACTTGGCAGCTTCTACAACCCTCTAGAAATACTTACAGAAGTAGTCAGGACTTACTTTAGTAATCACATGGATGATGACACTTGTCAGCCTTCATTGATTCTCACCAAGGACACGTGATGTGGTCTAAATGCTCTTGTTAGTCATGCAGATGCAGACACTTGGCGCTTTCCACTTCACTTAGTCACTTGTCTTTGGGCACACCATGATAGTTATAAAAACAAGAATCAAGAGGAAGAGACTGTGGTATTAACACTTAGAGGCTTCTACTGATCTTCAATAAGGACACATGGCAATATCTGCTAATTCACAGAAACAAAGTTTAGTGAGATTTGGATGACAACACGTGGCACGTTCTGATGAACTCCTTCCATCGCATGCATTTCTCTCCATAACTGAGGTAGTCTTTGAACTTTTGAACCTGGTGCATTGAACAATTGGACCTAATGAAGCACTTAACTATTGCCAAAGATGTTAAACTTACTACTAGTGTTTGTCAATGAAGATTTTTGTTCGAACCCATTGAACCTGCTAGTCCCTTTACTGAAAAAGCTCAAATAATGAAGAATTTGAAATCTCAGAGCAAAATTTGAAAAGGGGGAAGATAATTTTGGTTATGTAGGACCAAAATAGTCATATTTTGTTTAAAAAAATGAGGAACATTTTTGAGGACCAACAGTTGGCTCCGATTGGGGAACTTCCTTCTATTGTAAAAAGCGATTGAAGGGAGTAGAATCCAGAATCTCCAGTGCCTTCAAGTGTACCATTGGGATTCAGATTCATGCTTTCCAAAAATGAAAGGCAACAAGGATGAAAACAAACAAAACAAAATAGAAATTAAAATTGTACAAATATACATATATACAGAGGCAATGATCTGATACTTCAAGAATTGAAGTGTTTCAGATGCTGCCCATAATGGGGCAGAGAAAAGAGCGTGTTGTCTTGGTATTTCAACAAAAAACTATTTTCCCCCATGTGCTAATGAATTTTGAATGGACCTCTCCAAAGAGAGTCAAATTTTCCATGCATCCCTTTTGGCTCTCTTCTTTTGTCCCACAACAGGACTTTATCCCCAATCTGAAAATCACGATTTCTAGCTTTCTGATCAAAAAGTTTCTTTATCAAATTTTGATGAACAACAATTCTGTCCACCACCATGGTTCTTTGTTCTTCCAGCTGAGTCAGGTACATGATTCTTTTGTCCAAATAACTCTCATATGTTTGATCTTTAATAGCCTTTGCCAATTTCAAGGCTGGTAACTCTAAAGTGATTGGTATCTCTACATTAATACCATAGAGAAGTTGAAAAGGATACATACCAATTGCCCTTTTTGGCATGATCCTGTTAGCCCACAGAGTGTCTACCAATGCTTTGTGCCATGTCTTTTGATTATCATCTACAAGTTTCTTGATAATAGTTACCAAATTTTTATTACTGGACTCAGCTTGTCCATTCCCTTGTAAAAAATAATTAGAAGAATGAGAAAGCATAATTCCATAATCAAAACAAAATTGCATGATATCTTGAGAGGTAAAACAAGCTACATTTATCAGTAATAGTTTTAAGTGAGACTCCAAATCTAGAAATGATGTTCTCTTTCAAGAAATTGCATACAACTTCTGAGGTAACATGCTTTATCAAGATTGCTTCTACCCACTTAGTGAAATAATCAGTTGCTGTAAGGACATAATCATGTCCAGCACTTGATGATGGATTTATTGTCTCAATAAAATTGAGTCCCCACTGTTGGAAAGGTTCTTTTATGATTACTAGCTTAAGAGGCAGAGCAACCAACTTGGGTCTTCCAACAAATTGCTGGCAAAGTTCACATTTCCTTACCCATTTATGTGCATCTTGAAAAAGAGTCAGCCAATAACATCTGGATCTCAGATTTTTATGAGCAGTCACTAGAGCAAAAAAATGTCCTCCATAATCTAGATCATGGAAAGATTTCAAGAGCTGGGTTTGCTGTTCTTTATCTACACAGTGAAGAAAAACTCCATCTATGTTTCTTTTGTACAGGCCGTTATCCCAAAGAACAAAATTGCCAGCTTTCAATCTAATAGTTCTCCTTTCTTTGTATGTCAAATGAGCAGGACATTCTCCACAAGTTAGAAAATAGGCAATATCTGAATACCATTCATTAGTAGTAGAAACAAAAAGAACTATTGGCATATTATCTACTTCAGCTTCTTCAAGTTGTGTATCTTCTGGCTTATTGTCAGTCATCAATTGACAAAGACCTTTACCTTTGACCATCTTTGTTGGCTTGATATCCAAATCAAATTCTTGGATTTTTGCAATCCAATTACCTCTCTTTGTACCAAACTCTTGCTGAGTTAATATAGCCTTGATTGTACTGTTAGGAACTAAGGCAATAATATGTGAATTCAAAATATAGAAGTGAAAGTGTTTGATTGCTTTTACCAAGGCATAGGTGTGCTTCTCTATATTTGAATACTTCATTTCATGAGTTTTTAGAGGACAACTCATGAAAGAGATAGGGGATTCCATACCTTCTTTGTCTTGTTGGACAAGAATCACTGAAAGAGTATGCTCAGATGCATAGCTGTATATAATGAAATCTCTATGGTAATTTGGGCAGACCAAGGTGGGGGCGTGAGCAATAGCGACTTTGATATCTTGAAATGCTGCTTTACCTTATTTGGTCCAACTGAAAGTATCCTTTCCTTTCATCATATCTACAATGTGTCTTGTCTTTTTAGAAAATTTAGGGACAAATCTTCGTAAGAAATTCACTTTTCTGAAGAAAGAGTGGACAACTTTCTTACTTGCAGGCAAATTCAGCTCTTGAATAGACTTGACTCTATCTGAGTCAATATTTATGCCTTCTTTGGACACAATGTGTCCAAGGAGTTTCCCTTCTATCACTCCAAAAATAGACTTTTTAGGATTCAAAGAAATACCATTTTCCTAGTAGCGCTCCAACATTCGCTGTAAATGGCACACATGATCAGATCTGTGCTTTGAAAAGACAGTTAAATCATCAAGATATACAACTATGAATTTGCCCATTTCATCTTTGAAAGCCATGTCCATAGCTCTCTAGAATGTAGCGCTAGCATTTATTAATCCAATTGGCATTCTTTTGTATGTAAAAGTACCCCAAGGCATGGTGAATGTAGTCTTGTATTGATCAGCTTGAACAACTTCAACTTGATTATAGCCTG
This sequence comes from Torreya grandis, assembly GCA_037957365.1. NCBI lineage: Eukaryota > Viridiplantae > Streptophyta > Pinopsida > Cupressales > Taxaceae > Torreya > Torreya grandis. The sequence continues at coordinate 57,026 of JARHVA010004084.1, read as the reverse complement.
AAAAGCCATCCAACATTAATAACATTTTTGATCCTGTTACTATTTGGATCACTTGGTCCATGATTGGAAAAGGATAATTGTCTTTCAAAGAAGACTGATTTAGATTCTAAAAATCAACACAAATGCGGATTTCACCATTTTTCTTGCTTACAGGAACTATATTTGCAATCCATGTAGAATGATGGATTGGAAAAATAATTCTAGCATTTAACATTTTCTGAATCTCAGACATAATTGTACCTAAAATCTTTGGATTGTATTGTCTATATTTCTGCTTATAAGGCATTGAATCAACCTTGAGAGGAATATGATGACTAATCTCATCAGGACTAAGAGACTTTAGATCTTCGTATGAATATGCCAAGACATCAATGTATTGACAAAGTAAAGAAGTAAATTTAGATTTTTATTCAGGTGTACAACACTTACCAATGTTAACCATTCTTGGATTTTCTTCATTGGTCAGATTCACTTGGTCAAATCCTTGAGATAAATTTGAATCCATCTGCTATTCTTTGATGAATCTATCATGCTTGTCAAATAGCTTTTCAAGAGAAACCAGACCTTTAGGAATTTTATTTCCTTTTAGTTGTATAACCTCTTCATTTATATCTGAACCTGATTTAAGTATTAATTCAGACTTTTGAGATTCGCTGCCTTCAAAATACAGTTGTTCAAAATTGTCTTTTTTTCCAAAAAGGCAATGATCTGATTATCATCATTGAAAATTTGCCAATGATCAATATTATTAGGAACACTCGGTCTATAGATCAACTCAATGGTGTATTTAGCTTCTTTAAACTTAGAATGTGGAACTAAAAGAGTTCCTAAAATAGCAAGTGCATCAGATCTATCATTAGATTCTCTTGGAATGGATGAAATATTGAAAGCATAAAAACTTTCAATTTGATCCCAAACAAGATTTCGGTAATGGCATAGCCTTTCATTCTTAGCCTCATATGAATTTCTCACTTGGTAGACCACTAATTCAGCATCCCCTTTAACATGAAGACACTTGATGCCTCTTCCTTGAGTATCTTTTATGCCCAGCAATAGTGATTCATATTCAACTGTATTATTTGTGTTGCTGAACTGTAACTTATAAGATGATGGGAACATATCTCCTTGAGGAGATATCAAAACAATTCCGTCTCTAGAACCAAAAGAAGAAGAACTACTGTCAAATTCTAAAGTCCAAATCTCATCAGATGCTGACTTTACTTTAGACTTTCCCTCATCAGAGATGGAGGGTTTTTCTTCATGATCTGTATACAAAAAGTAATTACCCATACCTATAGATTCAAAGAGGATTTGAGATTCCAGAGTTGATGTCTTGGTGACTATATACTTTGCTTCCTTTTCAGGAAGTAATCTGTTCATCACGCCTTGTACAGGAATCCTTGCCTCAGATAGATCCATGTTCAGCTCTCCTCCCATGTCCTTACAGAAATTCTATCCAAGTAAAATACCATAAGACACTGGGACTTCAGCCACTAATACAATCATTTTAATCCTTTTGTCTGGAAAGGCTGTAAAAGCAAATTGAGCATCTTTGATCTGCCCCAACAATGGCACTTGTTTGTTCTCCATGGAGAAACATCTGCCAAATGTCTTAGTCAATGTGAGACCAAGAGATTCAGTGACTTTGGCAGGCATTACATTATCAGAGGCACTTGAATCTATTATACAATTACTCAGCTTGTGGCCATTGATTAACAAAGAAATATAGAAGGGTTCTATTTTTCCAGAAGTAGCTGGAGGAGTAATAATCAAATTATTTGGACTAGGCGTATTTATTTGGGAATCAGAAGTCACTTTTTTGGCCTTTTGCACTGTAGGGATGGTCTTATTTTTAACATATTGGACCAACTTATCCAGTTGATCCAGATTGGAATGCAAGTACTCAAATTTAGACATTTGTATTTTTGTCTTTTTTACATGGTCAATTATATCAAATAGCTGAAACGAACTAGGCATAGAGATAGGTATTTCAACTTTCTGAGTTTTAGGAGCAGGAGGTATACTAGTTTGCAAATTAGAAGTAGAAGGAGAAGGCACAACATATGTATTTACCTTTTGAATTACTAGATCTTTTGGTTAAAAGGGCAAAACTAATCCACGCTTGGCAATTGTGACTACTGGTTGTGATTGCTCTTCTATCCTTCCTTTATCAGCCTGCTCGACTGATTGGTTCTTAGATCTAGTAAACACTGCATATGATCCATCTGAAGCTTCTCCTTTGCTTCTGGGTTCATCCTAATAATTTAGGAAACTAATGTGGGAGTCACCAACTGATTCTTCTTGACTGTCTTCAATGATATTAGCATCATTTTCTTGATATAATTCAGGCTGATAAGAAAAATCTGATTTTGTCTCAAGATATCCCATTGCTGAATTAGTTGGAGGAGCTTCCAAGGCAAGTTTTCCTTGTGGAGGAGGAAGACGATTTTATTGTCCTTGGTTTTTGGCAACATTGCCCTGATATGACTGATTTGGAAATGTTCTTCTATATGCAGGAGTAGAAGACATTCCTTGAGCCATTTGCTTTTTGAGGGCAAGGAGCTCATTTGCTAATTTCTGCACCATTGGATATGTGGTGCTTGTAGATACAAATTCTGATGATGATGAAGCTCTATTTTTATTGGGATCTCTTCTTATTTTTCTTACTAATATGAGATCATCTTCTACTTCAGTGGCCAAAAGTTGAGCTGCCTTGAGATCTATTTGGCCAGCATGTCTTAAGATGAAACTGACTTCTGGTAGCTGAGAATTAATGAAAAAACATTTAAGATTCTCAACTGTAGGTCTAGCAATCATAGGGATTCTATTTATCAACTTGTCAAATTTGGCTATAAAGTCTCTCATAGGCTCATGTGGCTCTTTTTTCATGTGTGTAAGTTGAGCCAGAAGTGTATGTGCATCTCTTGTAGGTTTGAATCTGGCTTCAAACTTATCTTTTAAAGTAGTCCAATCAGTCACAGATCGAGTCTATAAATGATAAAACCAATCTGCAGCAGGACCTTGTAATGTTTCAACAAAAATCTTGACTACTACATCTTCAAACTCTACCCCAATTACTCCACAAGCTATACTGAATGCTACAATATGTTCATCAAGATGAACTTTCCCATCACCATGGAATTTTGGGAAATTCTTCCTAAAACTGCATGGAAGTTCATGTAGAGGAGGAGTAAGATTTAGAGGGCCAAAAGCATTACCCCAGGGGCCTTGAACTGCCATTATAGGGACTCTATTAATAGTAGGAAAAGAAGCTCTGCCTTGTGTTGGTGACCTGATAAGGTCAGGAGGAAGACTCCTAGATCATTGGAGGAAAGGTGGTGGAGGAATCAGATCAAAATCGCTCTACTGCACCAACTCAAACACTGGGTCAAAAACACCCTTAGATCTCTGGCTTCTTGTGTAGCGTGGAGTTGCTAGATTTAAAAAAAAGAAAGGAAAAGGACTGGTCCTGCTTCAACCTAGAGCTTGAGGCTTCAAAATGATTGTCTTTCCCAGCGGATCTAATTTGCAGACCAGATGATGTAATGGATATGGAGGATGGAGGGAGATAATAAGGCTATAATGATAGTGGGTAAGACCTAGATGGGAGTTGCCAGACTCTATAATGGATAAGGGTAAGGACTGCTTGTTTAAGATTCCCCAGCCGAGTTGCCAAAAACTGTTGGTTGATTATTTTGTCTATCAACATACTGGTAAACAAAATAGGTCTTATCAGCCAAAGCAAGAAGATTAGTCATCCTAATGTGTAAGTTTATCACATCAGAAGGAGACTTCTCTCTCCTCTCATCAAGGGGAGGTTCCCTGTGGATATATATATATATATATATGAACAGAAAATAGTACTCAAGGGTAGGACCAGACATCCATCTCTCTTTCTTCAGAGATGATGTATACAAAACAAAGGAAGAACTCAAGAGAATGACAGACAACACTCCTCTTATTTTAGAAGAAATGTTTAACCAGCCACAAGAATAATCCTGGAAATAAAAGCAAAATATGACTAAAGTATGGTAACCAGCAAATCAAGACACAATGTAAAGTCTGCACATGAAATACTCAAGAGTGATATGTAAAGAACAATGAAAGCTCAAAGTCTTTCCAAAGTTCTTTACATAGCAATGAAAATATAAACACACTGAAGGTAGCTATGGGGGCGCAAAGTCTCTCCACAGTTGATTCTCCAGGACACCCTCTTGACAAATTAACTAATTCTACTTATTAAATCAATGAAACAAATAAGATATCACAGCACAAAGTCTAACAAAATCCCTTATTTTCATTAACAAAATATGATAAACAGACTAAGCACAAAGTCCCAATGATGCCTCTCAATTTTGGTAGAGTTTCATTCCAATTATCAAAAAGAAGATGATCCTCTTTACCATTAAGAAAAGTCCCTTATATAGCCTCTTCAAGAAGGACTTGGGAACAATCAATACATCAATTTGTGTTGGGAAATGTTAGGAAGACATGCTGAAATTTAGGGGCATCTACCCATTTGCTTT